>OX344729.1:80097160-81518827 GCA_947034835.1 Ballota nigra | reverse complement strand
TCAAAATTTAATAAAAAATTAATATATAAATCCATTATAATTATCCTATTGTTAATTTAATATAGTTATTCTAAAATTTTCGGCAGAGTTTCGTTTATTATTATCGCATTCTCCAGTTAACTAAGATCCTATAGTGCATCCATTTCCGACTTAATTAAAATTAATCAAGTCGGAACGCACATTCTACAGCTAGCAAACAACCTACAATATTATTCATCAACCCCCTCCGGCCACTCCAACATAATTAATTAATTATACTTTAAATATATATATATAACTATATATACATCATTCATCAAATAAATAATTAATGTAGATAATCGAACACATGAATATTCATCACATATAAAATTAATTAAATATATCATGCAATTAAAATTAAATTTAACACAACAAATATTTATATAATTATTTCTAATTCATATAAATATAATTATATTATCAAATTTATAATTAATTACATATTAATTAAATTAACAAGTTAAACACTACATAATTAGCAACTAATTAACAACTATACATATATATGCATACACATAAATATATATATACACATGAATTTGCATTAATTTTACAAACAATTTAATTAACAAATTAACCGATTAAAATGAAAAATGTTACCGTAGAAATGTTCATGGGGACGAGTAGGCCAAAATCCGACCGGTGGAGTGGCGTTTCTGGCGATGGCGGCGCGGCAGGGATGGGCGGCGGCGGCGGCAGCTGGGGAGCTTGGGGGAGGGTTTGTTTTCTGCTGAAAATGGTGGGTGGGGGGTTTAAATATGTTAGAATTTACCGAGGGGGTTAAAGAGGGTAAACCCCCTCGGTAAAAACCTGGAAATTACCGTGGGCGAGGGGCTAGCCCTCGGCTCGTAGAACGCAAGGACCGGGCGAGGGGGCCGCGCTCGCCAACTCACGAGGGGCCCCGCCCTCGCCTACTCACGAGGGGCCCTGCCCTCGGCTCGTAGAACGCATGGACCGGGCGAGGGGGCCGCGCTCGCCAACTCACGAGGGGCCCCGCCCTCGCCTACTCACGAGGGACCCTGCCCTCGGCTCGCACAATTTTAAAATTCACGAGGGCCACGCCCTCGTCAACTAAAGAGGGGGCCTGTGCCCTCGTGTAGGCGCTCGTCTCGTGCATATTTTAAAGGCCCTCGTCTCGGCCCTCTTTAAGGACGAGGGCTTTATTTGCCCTCTTTAGTAGCCCTCTTTATTTGGGTCTTTTTTTATAGTGTCCTCACAAACTTGAGATTTTCATACCTCAAATACTAGCTAATTACTCATGCATACAACTAGTTCCATAATCAAAGAGCATGCTTTAATTTTGGAGGTACAAACAAACACATAATTAGGGATTTCAATAACGATTGCCTTTGTACATTTTCTTATTAACCACAGTTGAGAAAAACTCCACCTCATACTTCTTCTCTTCTTCAGGTGCAGAAATCAGCTGATTATAAGCATTCTGGCTCATCCACTAATGCAAAACCATCCATGCCTACTCTATAAAGATCTCCCATTTTTCAAGTGGATATATATGCAATAATTAAACAAGTTATTTTAGAGGTTTTGTTGTGTGTTAAAATAAGGTGAAGACCCTTTATATAGACTATTATTGCAATATATATCTATATTTTATATATACTAATTGGAAATGAACTTCCACCCTTTCAATAATTATATTATCTTGAATACCAATCACTATATTCCTATGCCTAATATGGAATATCATTATATTATCTTGATTGAGTTCTAATCAGAGCCCGTTTGACTAAACTTATTTGAAATATCTTATAAACTCTAACATTTTATAAGATATAGTTTTTAGATAGCTTATAAGTTATTAAAGTGTTTGACTAATACAATTTATATATAAGATTTTTGAAAATCTATAATAATTTTTGTTTTTTTATTTTAATTCTAAATTTTTAATATAATTTTTTTTTTTTTATGTTAAAAAATAGGTGGGTGGGGGTGGGAGAGGAGTGGGGTTGTTCCAGGGTGGTTGGAGGTGTATATGCTTATTATTTTTTATGTTAAGGTAGATTTAATTTTATAAACTGTTAAACATTTTATTTTACTAAATATTTTAAGGGTGCTTATAAATTGGTAAGTTGTTATAAACACAATCGAACGCCCTCTCAACCTATTTCTATGCCTAATATGGAATGAGATTCGACTAAGGAAATTAAATCTATCGTGCAGTGTGGTTAGGAAGCCCCTAGAGGGAAGAATTCACTAGAAAATTACACGTTATAATTGATATGACATAATATTGGTGACGACCTTATGACAGATCAAATTAGAATTTATTCTTTTTTAATTTCTTTTCATTAAAGTGGATGGAAATTAAAGTTTTTTTTTTTTTTTTTGGACAAGGCTTTTCTTGGGCTATGTATATTGGGCCAGCGAGTAGACCGATATATATGTTTTGGATTTCTTCACAGTTTTTCGACGGCCCAAGTTATAAACAATTCTATATTTTCTTAATACCCTCCATCCAAAAAATATTAGGAAAAAAATTTGATAAAACATAACATTTTTCGGGAAAAAAAATTCAGAAAATGCATATATTTAGTGTGATTTTTTTTTAACTTTTTTTAAGTAGTATTTATTAACAAAAAATAGTATTTTATATAACCTGAGTCTTTTTTTTTTTTTTTGAACTATAGTTGGTTTAGATTACGGTTTGGCGACCTTGTGGGGGCTATATATGTTGGTTTAAATTTAATTTCTTTGTACTCTCCCTCTCGTTCCTAACTTGACTTTCCATTTACCTTTAGCACGAGTTTTAATGTAAGAACTTATTTATAATTTTATATGTAATAAAGTAGCTTTAAGTGACATTGTTGTAAATAAAATTGCATTTGGATAGAATCATTTGAAATTTAAGGGATTTGAATCATTTGATGTATTTAAAGATCAATGAATTTCAAATGATATGAATTTGCTAGTACTTAACATTCCTCCATTTTAAACTAGTATTAAAGCCGAATATTTAAAATTCATCAATTTGAATATTTTACTCAAACAAGTGGAGTGAATTTAGGTTGTGGATTTAAAATCCATAGCCCAAATCCCTCCATCCAAACACAACCTAAGGTTACTTTTTAATGGCATTGTCATAAAATAATTTTATTTGGGAAGTACTCCCTCCGTCCATGAAATACAGTCTTGTTGTTTTATGCACGGTTATTAAGAAAGTTGATATAATATGTAAAAAGTAAGAATATTGTGTCACATCTAATACAAAATAAATTATTTTAAAAATGTTATGTGTGTATGTTGAAAAGTGTAGATAAAGTTTATTATTTTCATTTTAGGCAACATGACTATTTTTCGTGGACAGTCAAATAAGACAACCAGGACTATATTTCATGGACAGAGGGAGTAAATAGCAGCGTGAAAGCACTGCATAAATTTTCTTTTGATATTATTAGGGACGGAGTAAAATGATTTTGAAATTTTTGAATAGCATGCTTGTGTTGACAAGAATAATGATGGGTGTATAGGTAGAACTTTTTTTTTATAGTACCTCCTTTCCTTTTCGGTATTATTCGCATAGTTATTATGACATACTTTTTAAGAAGAAAAAAATTACCTTTTGAGTAAAATAGTGGTATACGCATATATTACTGTGTGCACATAAATCAATATTTTTTTTTTAAAGTGTGCAAATAATTTTGGAAATGACGAATTGGGAAAATGTGCGAATAATAATGAGATGGATTGAGTACTTCTTTTCGAGTGTTTAAAATCCTTTCTCTTCGTTTGTACATCATATTTTAATCCTATTGCATTTCCCGGATCTTGGTTTGAGATGGATCCTTTTCTAGCCAAATAAATTCGATTTCTCTTCTAGAATTAAGGATGTGTTGGTGCTTAATTAATGAGATGTATATGTTATATTGAATACATGTGAAATATATGTATCTTTGTGTTTTGTTTCTTGAATATTCTGCAATATGTTGTCTCTAGTTGTCAGAAATCTTATATTATAATAGTAGACACTCCCTCTCCCAAATGCCGCCAAGTGTCGCTCTTAATATTATGCCACGTGTATCATATATATATATATATATATATATATATATATTTTTTTTTTTTTAAATCTACTTAATTAAATTAATTAATTGGCCGTTAAAAAGAAAAAGGTTAGTAACCCAAGAAACGCTCCTCTCCTCCATCAATTAATTCAATTTAAAGCCAAGCAACATGCAAATTAAGTCTCTCCATCTTCATCTCTTTTAATACATAGATAATGATTATTCAATATATTTTGCGTTGCCTTGTGCGGCTGTGCCTCATCATAAGTAACTTTTAGTTCTATACGCCGGAATCATCTCACCACCACTATGGCCGCCGCAGCGCTGTACGAATCTAAAAAATCTATCAACGCCAAAGTCTCGGGCGCAATGGAGTACGACCGAATTACGCACCTAATTCGGTAAAGTATGTATCCAATTTCACAAATACCCAACAATAATCAAATGCTCCTCATCAATGTAAAAAATAATTGCTCTATCATATATCATTTATCGTCTGGTGCTCATCTTTAGTTGTTACATGTTAGTACAATTGCAGCAAAATTTTCATGTTTATACCATTGATTTGTTCGAAGCAGAGATCATGTTTACTTCAATTCCTAATATAAAGTTAGGGTTGAAACTGTGTTTTTAGATTTACTAGAGAGGAGGGAGTTTTTGGCATTTAAGAATGCTTAGACCCAACAGTCTTAGACTGCTTAATCTTATCACTTTCAGTCCTAGGCTCCAGGTCTGCAGTCTGCCCATTTCAAGCCGAAAACACAGAGCACACACGCACAATGACTGCCCTTAGAATCTTAACGCATGTTCGAGTTGCCTCGGCCAAAACTTCATATCTAATAATACCGTATTGTAGCCTAGCAGGTGAAGTGATCAAATCATTTTTTATAAATCAAGATGCATTTTGCCGTCAGATTGTTGTTCAAAAGAATAGCCAGGGGATACATTTTTTTGGCTGGTGAAAATGTATCTTCGTTTTATAGAATGCAAGATATCTTAAAATTTTATTTTATACGTGACACATACATGTTTATGCCCTGGGATTAGTACAGTGGCAGTGAGATAGTTTGTGGTTAAAATATTATATGTGTGAAACAGATGAAAGCCAAGAAAGATAAAAATATTATGATTCATTGTTGGAGTAAATATGGGGTCATGATGAACTTCATCATTTCAAACCTAGGGGTTGATTAAGAATTTTGAAAAGTTAAAGCCTGATTTACATTTTTTTTTAATAACCTGGCAGTGAGATGTAATTATCTACCTTTATCTTTACTTTTCTCATTAATAATGATTTTTTCACTATGGATGTGATCTTATGTTTGCCTAACATCGCAAGTTTCTTTTTATACAGTTGGAATTTAATTAATTAGTGGTTTTCATTTTCATTTCCTGTTAATTCAACTCATGTTGGAAATGACCCTTTTTTCCACATAAGTGAACATGAATATATTTTCACAGCAAGTACTTTAGACATTTGTTACTCTATTCACCTAAAGAGGTCTATTTCTTAAATTCTTGATATTGCGAGGTGGCTCTAGCCTTGCCTATGTGAGCTCCCACACAACTGGAGACGTTCTATCGACTGCAGACCTTAAGAGTCTGCAGGAGAGACACACGAGACTGGAAACATGTGCTGGTGAATTTGAAATTTGACACGTCATAAAAGCAAGTGAGTTGTTTTACTAAATTTAATAATTCTTTTCGTAGTGATTTTTTAATAGTTGAGGATGGACAATAGGTGATTTTTACTGAAGGATGCCAGCATGATAAGTTTTATGAAATTATTGGTATTTGTTGATTAGCGATTGCTCACGGCCATAATTAATAATTGCAAAGTCATTGATTTGAGTTTTTTATAGTTGTGAGCTCTTTTAGAATTTTAGTTTTCTGAAACCCTATCTGTGTGTCATACTGGATTCAACGTCCTCTCTAAATATACACAATCAAATTTCCAAAACCTAACCTGAAGATTACAACAATAATTTGATTTGGTTGCAGATGTATATGGTGAATTAACTTGATTTTTTTAATTGTAGGTACAAGTATATGTTGTTGTGAGGATAAGACCATGTATTGAAGACATTGCATTCAATTTCAAATCATTTCATGTGGTGATTGCATTAACTCAGGTTTGAAAATTGTGTTTAATTTTGTTAAACTTTTTGAAGCTGATTTGTGGGCCAAAGTGTTTGGTATAAGGTCGATGGGAGAGTAGAGAGTGCAGACATTAACTCAAATAGTTAGTGACACGTTACATTTCTATTGGTAGTATTTTCGTGATAGTGGTCTCTTTAGAGCAATGGGATTGCCAATTGAAATTGATCTCAGGGTTTTGTCCAACATTTTGATTGATTTGAACACACTAAAAAATATGGTGAGTGAATTCATCTGCCTTCATCACTGTTTTCTTTAGCCTGTTTATGTTATTAATTTATGATTCTTGTCACTTCAACATGTTGAGAGTGGTGGTAAAAACGGATGGAAAGAATCTCACACGTGGTAATGATCTTCTGTGAGTTTTGTGGTACACTCCTAAACTTCCAATGTCAATCATTGTAAATTTTTATGAGTTGTAACCTTCATGTGTGAATCTTACAGTAGTCCTGAATTATTTGTTTGTGTGAGTCTTGCGGGGGATTTAATAAATGTTCAATCCAATTTCTTTGTTCTTTGCTAATGTCGGGACTCTTGAACATACCCAACTCCGTGTGGTTATCAATGAATAAGAGAATCTATCCCTTTTTTTTTCGTGGTTGTCTTTCTGTTTAAAAAATCAATCCTTATTGATCAAGAAATTTAGTTTATGGTTTAATCCCTGTTAAATTATAATTAATGCAGTAATGTTAGGTTCTTGTGTTTCAATGAAACTATTTCAACAATATGCGCCTCTGAGAAATTTTCTTCACAGATATCATTAAGAAAATCATTGTAGGGAGAATTATAACATAGGGTGAATTATAACTAGAATTGTCAATACATAGCTGAAATAAATTGGGACCGACAATGATGGTTGAAAAATAGGAAAATGATAGAAGAAACATAATTATTGGAGCGAACGTTGATGACCAAAATAAGGTAATAATTATTTCTACAAGTTGAACCATTAATGTATATCTTCGGCCATGGATTAAAATAAACATTAAATGCAAATTTAATATTCCCAAATTCAAATTTTGACACAATGTAAGATAAGGGAGCTAAATTTTTGCTTTTTGCTTTTTTAATTTCTTCTTATGTTAGTATTTTTTTTAAAAGCCAAAGGAACTTTCATTTAGTTGCAATTAAAGAAAACGCCATCCACAAATCCTGGAGGCTTCACCATATTAATTTCATTTCATATTCGTCTTTTTGAAACATAATAATAAATTCAACAAATTAATTTTAATAAAAGTTCCAGCAGTACCACTCAGAAGATACCGAAAAACATCAACACTATATATTTACAATATCTTTTGTTTTATATTTTTAATTCAAAATAGTTTTACTATGCATTTAGATAAATTGTAAAAAAGTAAATGTATTGTGTTTTGATCACAAATATCCCAAATAACAATCAACAATATCCAAAAAATAACCAACAAACGAACAATAATCAACAATACATAAGTTTTAGGGAAAATTGAGTTTTTTGTCCTATAAGTTTGGTCAACTTTGTTTTTCGTCCTCTAACTTTTGACTTTATTTTTTAGTCCGATAACTTTCAAAAAATTAACGTTTTCGTCCTAAAACATAAGTTATCGGACTAAAATGTTAATTTTAGGACTAAAAAATTATCGGTTTTAGGACGAAAATGTTAATTTTTTAAAAATTATAGGACTAAAAAATAAAGTCAAAAGTTAGAGGACGAAAAACAAAATTGACCAAACTTACAGGACAAAAAAACAAATTTTCCCTAAGTTTTAATAAAAGTTTCAACAGTACCACTTAGAAGATACCGAAAAACATTAACACTAAATATTTACAATATCTTTTATTTTTATATTTTTTAGTTCAAAAGTAGTTTTACTATGCACTTTGATAAATTGCAAAAAATGAAAAAAAAAAGAAAATCCATGTTTTGAATCACAAATACCCTAAACAATAATCAATAATACACCAAGCAATAATCAACAAACGAACAATAATTAACAATATCTCAAGTGGTATTCAAAAATACTCCCAACAATGACCAACAAAATATTCTAAGCAGTAACCAATAACATTTAAAACAAATTTAATTATATATTTTTAATTGATAAAAATTAAATTGAATTGAAATTTCAAGCACATAGTATGCACTTTGATTTATGCTAAAGTTTGTGTTAGTTCATACATATATATTAACAACCTAATTAAAAAAATAGAATTTAATAAACAAATAATTATGAAAAAATGTGGATAAGAAAAAGAAGACGCAATACTCAACATGAATTCAACTTATTAGATAATGAAAACAAAAATTTAAGTAAAAGAACATATATAATTATAAAAAAAAAATTCAAGCTTTAAACTTTTTGGCAAAAAAACAAAAAAATAGTTTTAGTGTGCATTTGAGTGCATGATATGCATTTGAATTTTAAAAAAATATTCTAAGCAAAAATCAGCAATACACCTAAAAAAAAATTAGTAATACCCTAAGAAGACATCAGTAATACCATAAAAGACATCAATAATACTCAATTGCAAAAAAATACACAGTTCGGTGTGTTTTGAAAAAATCAAAATGGAAGTCAAAATTAAACTTAAAATTCAATTGCATGCTAGAATTTATGAAAATGAAAATATATCATGCGATACATAATTAATTAAAAAAAAAATTAAAAAGTAACGACATTGTCAAAATAATAGTTAACAAAAGACCCGTGCATCGCACGGGCAAAATCCTAGTTCATTCAATGATTAATGATCGCAGTTTGCCTAGTTGCAAGAATCTGTGTCACCAAGGTGGAAAATTGAATGTTTTGCTCTTCATATTATGTTTTCTCTCTTATTTTCAAGGATAACTTTTATTTTGTCCACGGCTGGTGATGACAAAATAAGAACTGTAACTTTTAAAAATAACAACACAAGGATCGTAACCCTTTAAAGTAGCAAACATAATTGAGGCCAAAATGTCCTAATTATCCGTTTTCTTTCCGGCTAATTTTCCATAAAAGTCACATGAGCACACTTTCGGGCTTAACTTTTAACTAAATTGACGTACAATTGACATCTAACTGTGGGTAGGGCTGTTCACGGTACGGATTAAAACGGATATTTGAAAATATATGTGTTCGTATCAAAATTCGGTTATTTTAAAATTAATGTGTCCGTGTCCTACCGAGATTTTGGTACGGTACGGTACGAATATTTTTTTTCTGGTACGGATCGGAGCGGATTTTCGGTTATAAACGGACTGGACGGTACGGTACAGAACGGAGAAACGGATTTTTTACCCTTTTTTTGATCAATTTTTTTTAAAAAATATATTGATGCATACACACTCACACGAACACCATACACCTTCAACCACGATCAAACACATACAAGTTCGAATATAAAACATTATATGATAATGATGGTTAAAAAATTAACGCAAAATCACCACCAATAAAGTATTTAAAATTATATAAAATATATTTAAAAAAATTCTTTTAAAATATCTTGTGAATGGAAAGTGCAATATTAAAATCACGTTGATCGTAATTCCTGACACATGGTACACCATATCCAAGTTTTTGTAAGAAATGAATATACATGAAAAATAAAATTAATAGAATAAAAAATTAATTTAAATCATTTGGATATATACCTAAACATAAGTTATCGTTTTAAGAATTTAATAAGATAAACAATACTCCCTCCCTCCCAAAGTTGTTTGCTACATTGTCAAATATATTTGTCTCATACTCAATTGCTACATTCATTTTTTTGCAAAACAACAACAATATTTTTTAATATTCTATTCTCCATGCACTCCTAACTAAAAACATATATTTTATTACTTTATCACTTTAAATATTAATAAACAATTTTTTTCTTCAAATCTATGCAAATAGTAATGTAGAAAACAACTATGGAAGGGAGGGAGTATGATGTGTGTGTTTTGAAAAGGAGGAGAAATTATGATATCGTATAATTGTACTTGAATTCAATAACATTATAATAATGTTTGATAAATGAATAATAAATATTAATTACATATTAAATTCCGTTATTTGGTTCGGTTCGGTACGGTACGGTTCAGTACGGTCACATTCGGTTTTTCGGTACGGTTAATTTGGTAATATCCAGATCCGTACCGAAAAAATATTCGGTTCGGTTTCGGTACGGTTAAAATAAAAAAAAAAATCCATAATTTTTTCGGTACAGTTCTTTTTTTGTGCGGATTTCGTTACGGGTTCGGTAATCTCTGAACTCCGTGAACAGCCCTAACTGTGGGATTTGAGCCTATTTTGGCGTCAAATTGCAACATTCAATAGTTACAGTTTCTTTTGCTACTTTTAAAAGTTATAAACCTTGTTTTGCTACTTCTAAAAGTTGTGTTTCTTGTTTTGCTAGCTCAAACAATTACCGTTCTTCTTTTGCCACCGCTCCAAAGTTCTAAAAACAAATATTTAGCCGTTTTCCAATAAGTCTTTTACTTAGTGGATGTTTAGTAAGTTACAATATCTATTACTCCGTCTTTAAACCAGGGTCTCAAACAAATATATACAATTATTGAGGGACTTGAATGTACTTTTTTACATTAAACGAATAAGGAACAATTATTTATGTTTTTAACTAGACAATTTCTCATGGTCTCTTAATTTGGTGTTAAAGATGCAAATGAAATCTTGTGTTCCGTATTTCGTTAGATTAAGAGCTCATTTGGCTAAGTTTATTTAATATATCTTAAAAGCTCTAACATCTTGTAAGTTGTTTTAAGAGCTTATAAGATGTAATTTTTAAGTAACTTATAAGTTGCTAAAGTGCTTGGACAATACAATTTATAAGATCTTTGAAAATTTATAATAAATAGTTTTTAAATTTAAATTTTAATATAAAATAATACTTTTATTATATTTTTTATACTAATGTAGAAGTTGGTGGGGGCGGGGCGGGGCGGGGGTGGGGTGAGGTGGTTCCAGGAGTGGGTGGATGGTTGGGGATGGAGGTGGGTAGGAAAATAAGTTGGGAAATCTCAATTTATTTTTTAACAACTTATTATAAGCTGTTAGGAGCTTATTTTATGATTTTATAATTTGGTAAATATCTTATTTTGTCAAATATATTAACAGTGCTTATAAGCTCTTAGACAGGTTACAAGAGGTTTTAAGGAGCTTATAAGCCCAACAAAACATTCTCTAAACGTCGAATTGCAAAGAACAAATTAGAGGTTCGTGGCAGCTTGTGCTTGGCCTGAAAAGTAGCGTATCCTCTATCTTATCTTCTCCAAATAATTAGGATTCCAAAGCAGCATTTTTCTTAACTTTTTTTTTTCATGGAAAGTGGCGAATATAGTCTTTTAGTTAAAATAGACGTTTTTATTTTATTTATTTTTGGCATAGTTTCGAAAAAGGTGACTAAGACAGGGATGATATATGTAGTAAAAGCATTGGTCGTTTTGCATGTCTAAAGACTATATTAGTCCTTACATATATATATAGATTATATGTTCAATGATGAACACCAACTTATATACAAAATTAGTTACTTTGTCATGGATAAATAGTATTTTGTCCATGCCAAATTTAAAAATTCCTTTTTGGCCGACCAATTCTTCAATTTAAAGACAAAATTGATCTTAAATTAACATTTTCATATATCAAAAGTAGTCAAAGTAGTCATGTAACTTTGATCAATTTAGTTCTGTAACTTTGTTATTTTTTCAATTATAGTCCTATAACTATGTCAAATTGTCAATTACTCAATTTTAGTCATTTTTCACTGGAAATTCCCGTGAAAAATAACTAAAAATGATTTTAATAAAAAGTTACAAAATTGAAGGTGAAATCAGTCTAACTTACAGGACTAATTTTAATATTATTCCAATTATACTCTTAAAATGATAATACTATAACAACAACAAATCCTACTCCAAATTGATCAGAATATATACCTTCTTAAAGCCATGAATGCCTTTCTTTTATTTTTTTAAACATTGATCACCTACAACTACAAGCCAAGAACTTCTACATACACTAAGTATATATCAACATATATTCGTTCTTATAATTACAATCACGTACCTAGATACATCCTTAACTTGTAATTAAAGTTCTTGGCCGAATCTATCTAAATATATACACTTAAAAGAAACCCTAAAAAAGCGTAGGATTCGTCTTGGCGTAACCCTGCATAACCCTAGGTTCGTCGTGATAACGAACCACCTTGCACGTGTACGCCTTTTCGTTCGGCTTTACCTTGTAAAGAGGAGCCTTTTGAGGCTGATATCCATACAAACATAGCCGCCCTTTTGCCTTCTTGTAATCTTCGATCGATATAAACCCTTCCTTAGAACCCATTTTAGTATATATGTGTAAGAAATTATGTAGGAAGAAGAGAAGTGGATATAGAGTGGTTTTTTGTGATTTAGGGTTTATGATCAAGTGCATGTGCACCGGCCCTTTTATAGCACGTAAAAGTTAAATTAAAAAAATCCTGATGTGGCCACTAGCTTCACAACATGTGTGTGATTCCTTTTGGATATGATGGGTAGATATTATTATGTTGCTTTTTCTTGGTAACTAGGAAAAATGTGGATATTTTCAGTGCAAGCAAACTGACCTTTAATGTCTCAGATCATGTTATTACGTATAGTTTCTCTAGATAAAAGTCTTCAATAATGGAAAATAATCTTTCGTGGCAGGTCTTGTCACTAAAGATCATTTTTCTGTCATTAAAAAAAAAAATTCTTGTAGTGTTTGTAAGATTATAGATTTTTCGGTAAAAAAATATTGTATGCATTAAGTGCACCACATTCAACTGAAGTGTATTTTAAAATGATACTCCACCGGTCCCAACTCTAGTTTCATACTGTTTCAACCAATGAAAGTGTGCTTTTATATTTTTAGTGAATAAAGTTGTTAAATATGAATAATTATATTGAGTTTTTTTTTTTTTAAGTGAAGATAGAGTTTGGATGAATCGAAATGGAAAATGTGAAAATGATCATTGGACACAGGGAATATTAGTTATTTTATTAGAAGGTAATATTAACTTTTTGTTAGTATTAATTTTTAGTAAAACGTAATAGTTGCGTACAATTCAACCGTACACATATATATATATTGTTGGAAATTATTGGTGTTTACCAATATTATTATGTGAGTGAAAATTAAAAGGGAATTTAATTGAGATTGAGCTAAAGACATTGGACCTTGGTTATTGGTCCTTGACCATTGATCTTTGGGTTGTATTTGGGCTTTAGAAGAATTTTCTAAGTTTGTTGAGCCCAAAATTTTGGACTTAGCCCAGAAATATGGAGTGTCCATATTCATTGAAGGTGACATGAAAGTGCATGATTATCATGCAAAACATGTGACGAATTTCAATTGTTGGCAAATTCCCTGATTTTCATTTAATTGGGAGTGACTTACGTCTCCTTTATTTTGGCTGAGACGAACCGGAATGCAGAAAGGTCCAGGTTCGTAGTTTGACTAACAATCTTTCCATGCATGTGTGGATCTTGGAGACCTATAAATAGGCGTCTTCATGCATAGTTTCTGGCGCCACACAGAAAATCTCTCTCACTCTCTCCCTAAGTATTCTAGCATATAGAGTCTTTAAGAAATCAAAAATTACAACATATATATCCACTAGATAAATTCTGTTTTTAAGAATGCTTTGTCTCAGTCATATTGACTCAAAGAGGAAATCACGATCAACGCTTTGTGCTTTGAATCAGACGATCGACAACAGATCAAGATATATATTCCTCATCCAAACAAATAAGTATGTAACATAAATAATTATACCTAGGGCTTCAAATAAATATATATTTTTCTAATGTTACAAGAAACGCATTTATTTGGGAAAAAAAATTCCTTTATGAGCAATAAACTAATTTCCTTATGGATTAAAAATTGTATCAGTTTTTTTTTTTTTTTCTTTTAATATTCTTGGTGTTTTGGAATATTGTCTTTACTTTAAAATATATGCTTTATTACAGTTATATAACTATATTATTATCGATTAATTTCAATAATATTTGCTTTCGAATTCTACGGAATTTAAGTATGTTGATAGTTCTAGGTGAAAGCTATTGGAATAAAGCTCACCTGGTCCATAGGAATATGATTCTTCTTTATAAGTACCAAATTATGGTTAATTAATCAATAAGTGCACGGCACTTTTTCAACTAATTAAATATACCAAAAAAGAGAAAAGACAAAGTATATTCTGAACAAATTTTACTCTTAAACTTGTTTGTATTTTGTATGTAATTTTTAATAGTATTATTTATGTCATTAGAATTAGCTATAGTTTGATAGTAATTTTTTATAACAAAAAAAACTACTCTCCGTCCACGAAAAGTATGATCACTTGTTTGCATGTAATTTAATGCAATATGCGGAGTGTATTATGGGATATTGTGAGATCCGTTTATGAATTAAGTGATTGTTTATGGAAATTCATAAACGGACATCACAAAATCTCATAATATCTTCCGCATATTACATTAAATCATGTGCAAACAGGTGAACATATTTTTCGTGAATGGAGGAGTAATATAGTTTTGAGTTGTATGGTGAAACTGACTTTGCTAAAAGAAATATCATCTATATAGCTAGTTTTGTATAGTTGAATATTTTACTCAATTATATGTCTCTGAATCTGATCCCTTGCTTATACCGATTGCCTCGTATTCATTCAAGATTTTATTGCAAGAAACAACAATCAAAATGTGAATATCAGAAAAGATGATGTTGATTGAAACTTGCCCTTATCTCTATCAGTAGTTAATGTAGTATTATCATATTAGTTAAGAGAGAACACAAGAGATTATGTTAGTAATAACAATGCCGGAGGGTGGATATGAAAATAGGATGGACTATTATAAAAATGTTGGAAATTGGTTAAATAAATAGGATTATACCCTGACTTTGACTAACTTTTTTAGGAATGAAAACGTTAATTTTTTGGAAAACAAAATTAACAAGGTTGTTCTACTCGCGGAGTAGATGAGCGTTGTATATTTAATATCTCAAAACCGATTTCCGGTGAGTAAGAAATTAATTTGGGAAGTTGGATAATTATTCACTTGTGTTGAATAATTTCATGGGAAGGAACAATTGAGTTTCGTCCCACATAGAATAATTACAAGAAGTGTTTCTTGTATATAAGAAGGAAAGTGTTCATGTTCTTCAACTTGGTACATGGGGACCCTAACCATGGACCACACACGCGTGCGCCCCGCCCGAGCCCGCACCCGGGTTCTTGGTTCTTGGCAATTGGGCTTTAGGGCTTACCTATATATTTAGAGTACCAAAAAGGCCCAGGTTATTAGCACTACAAGGTGGAGTAAATACACTACGTGGATGAATTCACCACACTTACACTACATTTATTCCCAAAATACCCAGTAAGCTCTTCGAAGGTGAAATTTTTGGAAATTTTTTCGAACATTTTGGATATGTTCATAAAATTTATCCGAACATATTTGTTCAGAAATTTTTCTCGAACATATGTACATAGTTCGGAAAAATATTATGAACATCAAAGAAATGTTCACATAAAAATTCCGAATATTCTGGTCGGGTTCGGAGAACCAGAGATGAACACGTGCAATCGCGATTTTAAAAAAAATTTGTCCGAAACAAGCAAACAACAATAATATTATCATACCCATACAATTTTATACACTCAATGAACAATAATATTCATGAAAAATATCATAACACCAATATAAATTATACTCCCTCCGTCCCGAAGGAACTTGCCCACTTTCCTTTTTAGTCCGTCCTAAAGGAACTTGCACACTCTTTAAAAGGAAACATTGATTTGCGTGCACACTCACAAAAATATATACATATTTACCCATATGCCACTACTTTATTCAAAAAGTATCTTTTTCTTAAAAAGTGTGCCCCCGGAGGTGTGCAAGTTCCTCCGGGACGGAGGTAGTACTAATCAACATTTAAAAAATCTAGTTTCTAAAAAATACCAAAACACTTACATAATCGTATTCCGGGCTTGGAGGATCGTTCATCCTTACAATGTAGGCCGACAAAATACATTTCAAGCGCCTAGTGGTCGATTGATGGTGGGCTACATTCTTGAAGTATGAAGTTCGTTTGTCTTGCTCGAGATTGGTTTCATAGTTCGAATGTGTATATGAAAATCAGGTGGAGTGTATTCACTAAAATTAGTTTTGGAGGGGAGACTAGAGGGATAATATTGTCATTTCAAGAATTGGCCTTAGAAATTAAATTTTGTGTAGTGTATTTACTTCACCTTGTAGTGCCAATAATCTGGGCCTACCAAAAATATGAAATGGCTCAATACCTTTTTGGGCCGAACCGTTTTGGGTGGCCCATCGGATTTGGGTCGGCCCACGAACATTATTAATACACTCGTGGAATGATTAATACATTCCAGAATTCGAATTTGATTTTAAATTAAAATATTCGATGGAATATTCTGTTCTTGCTTCCCAAGAAAGAGATAACGTCTCTATCCACTGATTTCGTGGTCAGTCCATGATTTTCTCAACCGATCGTCCTCATCTGAAATGCAGATTTCCGCCTATATATACCCCTTCATATCCTGACTTTCAAACTCACCTCTCAGCCTACGAATCTAAGAGTTTAGAAAGCCTTTTGCAATATACTTACTTCGTTCAGTTCGAAATTCCGATTTCGTTCGCCAAAAGTTTATACACAGTGGTGCTGTGGGTGTAAACTGTTAAACCGTTTTACCTTTGTAGACTCATACGCACGATACCGTAAGCACTATACGGGGCGTATTCAGTCTTGCGGGAAAAGGATTTTCCTTGACTCGGTTTCTCTTACGAATTCGTTTCGTACTTACTTTTGTTCGTGCAGTGTTCGAGACACACCTCATAAACAACAAAAAAGGTTCAATTTTAGGGTGCACTCCTTAATAAAAAAAAATTACATGTAAAAAAAATTCCCATGCTAAGATCTAACCTTGAGTGATAATTGGGAAAAGAGCATATTTGCCCAAAAATTTGTTGTCCTACTATAAAAAAAAAAGAAAAAAAAAAGGCATCGTGCAAACCTGTGTGTGAACCTTTTGCTAACGGGGAAATTGCAGAGATGGTCCCATAAGAATTGGTCCTCATGAATTTGGTCATTTTCTTAACACAAAATATCTCATACGATTTTTCCGTCAAAAAGTAACGGATTAACGAGCGTGAGGCCCACCTCGCCCTGTTAACTAAGAGAAATCAAATTTAATTCACTCAAAAATCATCCCCAAATAGTGGTTCCCTAGAAAGTACACGCATATGGTGCAAAGAGAAAATCTGGCGGAGAGAAAATCATCCACAATCGACCAAGTTTGCCGGAGGATTCGAAGAAAATGCTGCTGAGAGGAAATACTAAAGTTGCAGAATCTCCTCCATACTTGCATTTTACATTGAAATGATTGTTAGATGAAAAAGATGAAGACATGTGAGTGGAGTTTTTTTTTTCCTTGCTGCAAATCTGAGATGAAGCTGAAATTTTTGGAGTATTGTGGTTGGGGGAGTAATGGGCAGGCTATTTAATAGCAAAAACTGGCCCATTTCCCTTCAAAAATCAAGTTGAAAAGGTTTTCTCATCCAGTTTTCCATAGGAAACTGTTAAATATTTAACGAATAGGACATTTTCTACTAAAAATTGGACCAAAAAAGAACATGGGACCAAATTTGTCAAGTATGAATTCTCATGGGACCATCCTTGCAATTTACCCTTTTGCTAACTGTTTTGCTAATCTTTTTGGGGCAAAAAAAAAAATTTAAAAGTAGAACAAAAAACAATTGCCCTATAATTTTTTTTGGCAATTTTGTGAGTTTACACGTAATAATTTGTAATTGATGAAAGCACATAGTAGTTCAATTCGTCTATTACATTTTTTATATGTTTCCAATATATATATCTCATGGATTTTTTTAACACATGCATGAATTCAAAATTATGATGGTTCGTTAGATATTTTTTTAACATTTTACATGCATGTTATACATCCAAACCGTGGATAAGGTGTTTGAACACCAAAAATGACACAGATGATATCATTCGAGCCGAAAAGCACGGTGTGACATGTTTGGCGAAGAATTTTTTTCGGAAAAATGTCTATGCTTAGTCGAGGATAAATTTGAAGATAGAAAACTATTTATAGTGATAAATTTCAATTTAAAAAAACAAAATGTTCGATGTTGATAAATTTGACGCATTTATAGGCTGAAGTAGCATTTTCCCTCACATAATATAACATGCATATCTACTATTTTTATAGTAAAACTAAGAAATTTATGTACACACAAATATATGAAAGTTTGTTGATTTGGATTCTAATTGTGGATATAAGTATGACCAATCAATCGTGAAGTTCGGAGAGCATTAAGGATGAACTCTTAACTTCTAACTAATTAATTTTACAATAGCCAATTAGTTTTTAAACATGATTCTAATATTATACTTCTCTTATACCTTCGTCCACGTGTACAGCGTTGACATCGTGTTGTACACGTTGCGGAGAGTTGAAAAACTCTCTATAAATGTACGTAGAATAATTCCTTACATTTTTTTCAAAAAATTGCCACCACCGCGCAAAAGATGGCTGCAAGAAAAGCAGTCATCATCGGCTCGATCGCCATCCTCGTCGTCGCGGCCGCGGTGGTGGCAACCCTGACCTTCGTCAACAAAAAATCGGGCGAGGAAAACAACAACAGCAACAACAACAACACCAACAATTCGCAGAAAGCGATTCGAGACCTATGTCAAAACACGTACTACAAAGAAACTTGCGTCGCAAGCCTCACGAAGGCGACGAACTCGTCCGACCTCAAAACCCTAATCCAGGCGGGCTTCAAGGTCGCGGCAAAAGAGCTCGCAGGCGTTAACCAGCGCCTGCGACCCCTGGAGGTCGCGACCGAGGACCCCCTGGCAGCGTCCGCATACAGGACGTGCCAGAAGTTCCTCGACGACTCCATGAGCGACCTCGA
Source organism: Ballota nigra (assembly GCA_947034835.1). Lineage (NCBI taxonomy): Eukaryota > Viridiplantae > Streptophyta > Magnoliopsida > Lamiales > Lamiaceae > Ballota > Ballota nigra. The sequence continues at coordinate 81,499,669 of OX344729.1, read as the reverse complement.
ACGGACGTTCGACCGGGCCGAATCGCTCGACCTCGACAACATCGGGATCGTCCTCGACGACATGCGGACGTGGCTCACGGGCGCCCTGACCTACCAAGAGACGTGCCTCGACCGCTTCGACGACGTGAAGGGCGACGCGGCCGAGAAGATGAAGAAGTTCCTCAAGCCGGCCCGCGAGATCACGATCAACAGCCTCGCCATGGCGAACCTCTTCACCGCCGTCCTCGAGCACACCGGGCTCGGGCCGGGCCCCGAGCCCGGCTCCGGGGAGCATGCATGGCCCGACGGGGCGGCGAAGACGCACGAGCTCCTCCGGGCCGACCCGAGCTCGATCAAGCCGAACGTGGTCGTCGCGAAGGACGGGTCGGGGAAGTACACGAGCATCAACGAGGCATTGCGCGAGGTTCCGGTCGGGAACAACAACACGTTTGTGATCCATGTGAAGGAAGGTGTGTATCAAGAATATGTTAACATTACGAGCACCATGACTTCCGTCATGTTGATCGGAGATGGCCCGACGAAGACCAAGATTACCGGAAACAAAAGCAAGGATTCCTTGGTTAATTTGGACACATATTGGACGGCAACAGTTGGTAAGTTTTTTTTAATTGATTCAAGAGATTTGATCAATCTTTTCTTGGTGAATTGTTCTTTTTTTTTGTGTTTAGGTGGTGTAATTTTGGGAATCATATCACGTGTGTGATTAAAAATGTCTTTTTAAGGACCATCCATATAACTTTGGGAGATGACAAAACGAGGATTATAACTTTTCAAACTAACAAATTAAGGACGGTAACTTTTAAAAATGTTGAATTCATGAGGCCAAATCAGCTTGAATAAACCCAAAGTCGACTTATTTTAGCCTGCTTTGGGTTGATTTGGCTTAATTTGCCGGTTTTAGAAGTAATAGTCCTTAAAATTCCGAAAAGTTACGGTTCTTATTTTGTTGACCCCAAAATTCGGTCCAAATTTTGCCACCCCATAAGTTACGGTCCTTAAAAAAAAAATATCTCACGTGTGCCAATTTTGGTATTTCATTTTATGTTTCACAAATATGTGTTACGTGAATGATAATAAAGTGAAACCCTAAAAGGGCCATAGTAATTGATAATAAATGTATTATTGATAAATATTATCATGGTCATGCAGTTGTTGAAGGGGACAACTTCATCGGAAGAGACATAGGGTTCGAAAACACGGCCGGCGGCGAAATGCACCAAGCCGTCGCCCTCCTCGTCGCTGCCGACAAAGCCATTTTCTACAACTGCCACATCGACGGCCACCAGGACACTCTCTGCGCCCACGTCCACCGTCAGTTCTACCGCGACTGCACCATCACGGGCACGGTCGACTTCGTCTTTGGCAACGCGAGGGCCGTGCTCCAGAACTGCACGCTCGTAGTCCGCAAACCGCTCGAGAACCAGGACTGCATGGTGACGGCGCAGGGCCGAGAGTTCGTGAACGAGACGTCAGCTCTGGTCCTCCAGAGCTGCCGCATCATCCCCGACCAGGATTACCCGGTCGGGGACAAATCCATCAAAACCTACCTCGGCCGGCCCTGGAAGCAGGCTTCCAGGACCGTTATCATGGATACTGAGATCGACGGTTTCGTCGATCCCGCTGGGTGGGCGGACTGGGCAGAACAGTCCGACCACCTCAGCAGTTGTTGGTACGCCGAGGTCGATAATCGCGGCCCCGGCGCGGATTTGGGAGGGAGAGTGCAAAAAGATGGGATCAAGAAAATCACTAGCAATGAGGCAAGGGCGTTTACTCCTTCAAAATTGCTTGCGGATTATTGGATTGTTGGGTTAGGGATTCCGTACACTTCAGGAAGGTTGACACATTGATGAATATTTTTTGTAATTTTTTTGTTTTCAAATTTTGCAACAAGTAGAAAATTTGCTATTAATTACTTTATTTTTTTGACTTCGATTGAGAAGTTAGAAGGTTGCATTTTTTAGCAATGAGAACGTTCGATTTGATGAATATTTAAATTGAGAATTAATATGTTAGGAAGTTGGAGTTCTTATTTTAGTAATGAGAATTGGTTTTGTTTTTCCAGAAACTGAACCCATTTGTGTTTGAATTGAGGATCAAATTAATTCAACCTGTTCGACTAAAAACTTAATTAAATTGAAGTTATATATAGTCTAATATCTATGAATTTGACATTCGTTCTACAATCTGGTGACAATATATATAGTCATATGACTAGGGGTGAAAACGGATCGGATACGGACGGATAGTGCTTATTCCGTATCCTAAACCATATTTTTTTCTCAAATTCGGAGTCGGATACGGAAAAGCCGGATTCGAATACGAATTCAGAATATTCGGTATACGGATACGGGACGGATATCGGACGAATTCAAGCCGGATTCGAATAACTATAATCGGATAATATATTTCATACGAAAATCATCAAAATGTGATTGAAACACATAAAAAAAACCACCTATGCAATATTTCATAGAAGTTTTAATGCAAATTATAAAATTTATATCTACTGCTAATAACATGAAACTAATAATATTAGAATTTAGAAGGGGACTGATATTATATTATTATATATATAATATATATATTAATATAAAATATAAAATAAAATATATTAAAAAAATCCAGATATCCGGATAATATCCGATAAAATATGGTAAAAGTCGAATATGGTCGGATATTCTGTATTCCGAATCCGAAGTCAACTATCCGTATCCGATTCCGTATTTGCCCGAATACTAATTTTTCATATCGAATTCGATACCGACCGGATACGGTTCCGGATCGATCGGGAAATATCCGATCCGTTTTCACCCCTACATATAACACATTGTCATACATCCTATATATAATTAATGTCTAAACTAGTACTTTATCCATTCCATTTAAATTGACGTTTAGATTTTACACCAATTAAGAAAATTAATTGGGACGGTATCACACAAACTCCCTCATATATTTCTTATATATATTATATATGCAAAGTTGAGTCATTATTGTAGTATTAATTATTAATTAAGGATGTGTTAGTTTCTTTTGAAATTCCTTATACAAGTTTGCATTGGCCTAAAACATCAAGTACTATCGTCCAAAGATAAACGCCATTTTAGAGAATTTTGTTTATAATTATCATTTTCGGAATTCAAGAGACAGTTTCTATTAATCTCTCACAACACATATGCCCTTGTGAAAAAAGAGAAGCGCATATTTAAAAAATATATAATCATACTTATAAATGAACTCATAGAGGCAAAACAGTCATTTTATGATACTTCGTCCAGTACTTATGATCATCTATTCCACTTTAATGTTTCATTCTATTTCATATTATATTTAAAACTTGACATGTGTCATTAATTGCTAATTTGTAATGTAAGATATTATATGTGTCTTAATACTCGTGTTAAAAAAGAAATGAGAAGCAATGAAAAAATTAATACACATAATGTTTTCTAATAAAACAATTAATATCTTATTATAATATATTCTCAAACCTCTCCAAGGTGATGTGTCAACACCACCTTATTCTAAGGATGAGGTGGCATGTCCCAAATCTCTCCATTTCAAAATACTGCTCTCTCATTAAAAGTTGATTTAAGTTTTGATCTCAACCATTGATTCTATGATTAAATCTACACTATTGATTATTTACTCATTAAATTAAGAAATTATCAGATTGAATATTTACTCATCAAATTGGATTGAATATGTCTTTTACAAATATAAGATTGTCTTTTACAAACATAAACGTGTTGATGAATATGTCTTTTACAAATATAAATAACCGAAACCCCATGATGTTAATTGTTAGCCATTTAATACTTTAGTGTATTATATAAGTAAGTTGTTATCCATAATCCATAATATAGTAATAAAATTATATAAATCGATTAAATATTTAAAATTTGAAGAATGTTTATTAATTTGTAGCATATTCTCTATAATATATTATTAATAAATAAATTTTCATAAATAATGATGATTATATGCGTGTGTGTGAGTCCAGTGCTATATAACGTGTTGGCTTTACTTTGTGGTTCCTTAACCATTATTTCGTATATAATTTTTTACAAATAAATACTCTTGATTGCAAAAGATTTTGACAATCTTATATTTATTAATGTGATATTATATTATGCTTCGAAATCATAACAAATCCATAGAAATTTTAGTGAAATATATTCCATATATTTGAATAGATTATGTGATATATATATTAGTAAAGTATATAAATCATATTCTTTTCAAACCTTAATGCACGATTTTTTTCCCTAAAATAAAAGGTATATACTAATATATTCCAAAAATTATTCTCATGTACTATATTTTTATTATGGACAAGATTTAATAATGTATGCGATTTTTTTTTATTATAAATACCATCATAATAGTATTTCATTTTTTCACATTAAAGCTTCATTTGTTCTACTACATTGCTGAAATTTCTAGACTATGTCACCTCAATTTTCTCCAATTTCTAATATCAAGAGTGAGAGCCAAAAATTGACTCTTAAAGTTAGGATTGAGAAAAAGTGGATGGTGTTTTCTAATGACCTTAATAGAGACAAGCTCTATTTGGAACTCATCTTGATTGATGAAGAGGTATTGCAACGTTAAAGTTTATCTCAATTTTGTGTTTTTTCTTATGTAAATTCATATCTTTTTTTTCTTTCGATTTTAATTAAAGTATTAGACCAATTTGAGTTTTACCATATAATCCCAATAATTAATAATATTGAATAATATCGAGTAAAGGGAAGGAAGAATATTATTTAGGCGTGGTTTGTAGTTAGGATTTATGTGAATGAAGAATATTATTATGTATTATTATATTTTGTTATTTTATATTTATATTTTAATATTTGTTTTTTGAATTTATTTCAGGGTGATAAAATAGAAGCCACAAGTAGAAAGTACTTGATCAAGAAATTTGAGAACAGGTTGAACGTGGGTGCCACTTACACATTGTCCAACTTTCTTATTGGTTCTAATAATGGTAAAACAAAATCGACGAGTCATCCTTGCAAACTTATCTTCCATTTCAATACTGATATTTTTCCATGTTCGGACTTGGATTTGAAAAAATCCAATTTTGAATTCATATCATTTGATGAGATAAAGTTGAAGACCCAGGATGAAGCTAAAGTTTTGATAGGTAAGTATTAGTTATGCATTTGTTTTATATTAACCAAAAATATTATTGTCAGTATTGTATATATCTTATGGGTTTATTGGATGAGTACATTTAATCAGTATTTTTTTTTTGTTGTAGATGTTATTGGTTTCATGGTGCGTATTAATGATGTTGATTCTGTAAAGATCAATGAAAGGTTTGCTAAAAAGGTGGATGTGGAAATTGAGGATGATTGGTAATTTTTTATAAAGTATTTTTTTTTTATTATATCTCTATTTAAAGCTTAATTAGTTTGCTCTAATATTTTATAAATAAACAAAAAAATTGCAGTCGTACAAAAATAAAATGCACTTTATGGGAAGATCACTATGAACCATTGGTGAATTTCAACAAGGAGAACCCAAATGAGGCCATCATTGTTGTCCTGTATTATGCAAAAATTCAACCATTGTTTAGAGGTTTTACCTTATGTATACGACAAATTTCAATATTATTGTTAAAATATTTTGTTTAAAGTCTTATATAATTTTTACTATTTAGATGAAATAAATGTGTCTAACTCCATGTACGCAAGTCGTCTTATTATCGACGGTGACCTGCCCCAGGTCTATGAATTTAGAAACAGGTAAATTTATTTTTACTCCATATGATCAATTCAATATTTTTTTAATAAATAGAATCAATATAATAGTAATGATAGCATAACCATATAATTCTTGGCATGTTAGGCTTGAAGCTATCCTCATCCAGATACCTGCTCCAATATATTCATATGGTGTGGAGCATAGTCAATCGTCTCCTTTTGCGGAGTTTGATGATATTGTAGACCTTATGTTTGTTGCGGACCTCAAGAAAATCAAAACGGTATTTTTTTAAATTTTATTCATTTATTCACTTCGTGAAATAAATTCCTCAATTAAAAGAATTTCTATTAAATGATTTAATTTTTTTGCAATTGTAGGAATGCTACGCCATTATCATTGCAACTTGCGAACATATAGATACTACAAATAATTGGTATTATCATGCTTGCCCAAAGTGCAACAAAAAAGTTTCTCTTGCAGGTGATCAATGGTTTTGCCAGAGGTGTGAGACGAATGTGAATTCAATTAATGCAAAGTATGATTATTATTTTAAAGTTTAATTTCTTATATTTAATATATAGTTGTATTTTATAGGCTAGATTATTTTTCTTTAATATTAATTCTTTTTTTAAAATATACTACTTAGGTTCAAAGTCAACTTGATTGTGTTTGATGATACTGGATCCACATCATTGGTACTTTTCGATAGAGACGTTGTTAAGTTGATTGACAAAAGTGCGTTGGATATTCTAAATGATATGGATGAGGTAACATTATTATTTTGATATGTTCATATTTTGATATGTTCATATTTTGAGTAAATCTTAAAAAAAAATTATTTTAATGAAAATCCTTATTTACATGATTGACTATATTTAATGTGTTACTTTCTCTTAAAATGCAGAAAGGTGTACGTGATGAATTACTGTCTCAATTGGATAACTTGATTGGAAAGAAATTTATATTTCGTATTCATATTTCTTCTTTCAATCTGGAGAGAGACTACGGCATATACACTATTTTCAAGATTTCGGATGATGAGAGTTTGAATGAAAAAATTGAAAGCAAAAACATTTCAATGTCTAAGGTATTATATAATAACAATTATTATTATTTTTTAATATTTATGCTTATATATAATATCAATTTTATTTTAAATATACTTATGTTTTTCTTTTTTATCTAACTGATGGTATTTACTTTTAATCATTTAAAAGGATTTTTCGCTCGATGATGATAGTTCCACCAAAGAAGAAATGTGCCATACTCCGGAGGGGCTATTGAAAGATACAGAGAGCGAAATATCCTTACCATCTAAGGTAATTTGTATACATAGTTATTATATTTTAGGGTTGATGCTTCTACAAATATTAAATATGATTGCTAACTTTAAATTATATATATATATATATATATAATATTAAATTTGAATTATTTAAAGGAAATCTCAATCGGTGATCATAACTTTTCTAAAGAAGAAGTGTTGCATGCAAATTCTTTAATTGTATTGCTTTAAACAATTTAATAAAAAAAATTACCAATATATTTTAGGACTCCGATTCTTTATCTATTACTGTTGATCGACAAGTGGATATTTTTTTAACTTTCTTCACGTGGTAAGAGGAAGATTGATTTTGATGATTCAATGGATGCTGATGGTGGAGGTTGATTAGGCGTGAAATTGTTATGTTTTGGTGCCCAATTTACTCATGTTTTGAGTGTTTTCGATTAGTGCTTAGAGTCAAATGAGCATCATTTCTATACATTGATAAAATTTGTCTCTTTGATGCACATAGGTGAATAGAGGACGAAAAACGGAGTTCGTAGGTCTTTGAATCGACTCAAACGGATGCCCGGATGAGAAGATATTGAAGAAATACGATTGGTATTAGTGCGGACGAGGAAAAGTATCATTTGGAAGCATTTGAGATCACTCGAGCGCCTTACTCGAGCGCCACCGCTCGAGCGCCTTACTCGAGCGCGCAAACGTACAGAACAATTCTTGCGCTCGAGCAGCTCGAGCGCCACCGCTCGAGCGAATCGCTCGAGCGTCCAAAACATACAGAGTCATTTCAGCGCTCGAGCAGCTCGAGCGCGACCGCTCGAGCGAATGCACCATTCGAGCTACACTGCTCGAGCGGGACCGCTCGAGCGTTTTGCTCGAGCGCCCATATACTTTTGCCTCCGGATTCGTATTTTCGGCCCATTAGCTCCCGTTTCGACCCGTGCCTATATATATCTCGTCCAAATACGTTTTGAAGGATCCCGAACTTTAGAAATAAATTTTAGACTTAGTTTTTGGAGAGGAAGAAGAAGAGCAAGCTTTATTTTACGTTTTGTTGAGGTTTTGCATACGAATTCTTAGTTTCTTTTCATTAGTTCGTTACTTTAAACGTTTTTAATTTCGTTTTAGTTAATTCAATTTCAGTTCTTCGTTTTTATTTTCTTTTTAAACCCTAGTTCATGTTTCTTATTTTCTTCGTTCAATTCATTATGTTTTTGTTCGTTGTTTCTTCTATTGCTTTTATTTTTGTTATAACCATGCCCGGCTAAAACCCTTGCATGCTTGGGTTAGGATGAACTCGTAGAAGTAGGATGTGGGTACGTAATTAGAGTAATTCGTGACGTTAGTTTTAATTCTCTTAATTAATGAATTCATATAATTAATCTTAACTCTACCTTTGAATTTCGTATGAAAGTGTTAGAGAGAGGACGACCGCATCACTCAATAACAATTAGTAGTGTTAACGAGAGGGTTTAGGAGAGGTTAATTCATCTACCGGTTTAGCGAAGGAGGACGACCGCATCACCTTAGTTAAATTAGGGTCTCATTAATTGAGCACAGTTCATTAACTTGTTAGTGGATTAGTGAAGTCGATTGCTAGGATAAAGTATTAGGGTGAGAAATCTTGAGCTTTCATTCTACGATCTTTTACTTAGGTTAATTCTTGGTTGTCACGATTACTTTGATTATGTACCTGCTCCGTTAGTATACGTAGGGATTCCTATCCTGAGCATCACCATCTCATATCTGAAAAACACCTTAGATCCTTAATTTAATTTTTCTTTTGCATTCGTAGAGTAATTTAGTTTAGATTATTTTCTCTTTTCAAAAACCCAAACATACACTCATATTAACTACGACGCGTAGATCTTCAGGGATCTATTTGCATATACACCATCCCTTGGGTTCGATAATACTTGGTCCCTATACTTGCCCATACTACAGTGAACCCGTTCTCTTGCGGGGTAGCTACTAGTAGAAGCTAGTGTAGTCGCTTCAAGTCAATGGCGCCGTTGCCGGGGATGGCGTTTTATGCTTTTTGAATAGGACTTGTCGATAGCTTAGTAGTTAGTAGTGGGTGCTTATTTTCTGTTTTTTTTTTATTTATTCGGCAGTTGCGTTTTGATCCATCTGCTAGTGTGTCAGGTTTATGAGAACACGCTCACAAGGCAACACGAGCGAAGAGAGATTACCTGCAGATCCTGAGACAATAGCCAGGAGGAACCGAGCCTTCTTGAGAAGGATGAACGCTGCCGACTTAGGGAAGGAACCAATGGACCTCAATAATGAGTTGGACGATGCTGCCAACGATTTCAATCAGGCAGTAGACCGAGTTGAAGGCACTGGAGTTAGTGGTAGCCAGAATCAAATTCCATTAGGGGATAGCCAGAGCCTAAACCCGGGTACACAAAACGTAGGGAACCCAGCTCAGAACCTTGTCCATAATCCTCATAACCAAAACCCTGCTTACCCACAAAACCCAAATAACCCTTTCAATAACCCAGCATACCAACACTACCCATACCCACCTTATTATTACCCACCATATCCATATCATCCACCACCAGTCTATAACCAACCACCTGTTTACCAACCACCACCCCAACAAGTACCCGCACCAGCTGCTAATCCTCAATACGTTCCTCAGAACGTAGATCATAATATGGCGATTCGAGGGAGGTTTGCAGCGCAGCCACAGCGGTACTATGACGGAGTAGCTCTACCTCCTGTTGAGGCGAACAACTTCTCGATATCACCGGGGATTTTAAAGCTGCTGACTGAGAATCAGTTCAAAGGAGTGATCGGGAAGGAGAATCCTCATACACATCTGAGGAGTTTTCTCATGATTGCCTCAACATTCAATTACAATGGCATGTCTGAAGATGCCAAGAGGCTTAGGCTGTTCCCATTCTCATTGACGGGAATAGCCAAGGAGTGGTATGATAATACGCTCCCGCGGGGAGGTATTACCACTTGGGCCGAGCTCGAGCGTCGGTTCCTCGAGCGATTCTACCCTCCATCTAGGACGATCAAGGCTAGAATTGAGATCTCGTCCTTTCGCCAGAAGTCTGGAGAGGATTTACGCCAAGCGTGGGAGAGATACTCGAACATGCTGATAGAGTGCCCGCAGCACGGGTACAATGAGGGGGATATTATGGCATTCTTCTACAGCGGTGCCAGCAAGGATGGTCAAGCCCATTTAGATGCATGTGCGGGCGGAGCATTCCTCAACCAAGGCATAGAGAGGTGTAGGGAGATCGTGGACAACATTGTCACGAATGCCGGTGCTTGGGGAGTGGATGCAGATTTGCAAAGAGTGCATCAGGTGGAAGAGGGAGAAGGAACGAGAAGGCTGCTGATGGCCATGATGGAAAAGATCAACAACCTTGAGTTGGGGAAGAGTTTGGGGGGAGAGCATAGAGTGGAGAATGAGAGAGTAGACCAGCCCAGTGGACAGCAAGAGGTAGCCAATTACATGGGAGGTCCGTATTACAATCCAAATGGCTACCAAGGTGGAAACCAGTATGGAAGGCCTTCTTATGGCCAACCATTTGTGCCTCCAGGCCCTCAGCCACTTCAAAATCAATGGAGGAACACACAAGGAGTTCAAGGAGGCCAGCAGCCTCATCAAAACACATGGAGGAAAAATGATAATTTTTCTTATGCTAACCCAAAAGCTGGTGTTACTGTTCCTGCAGGTGTTGATCCGGGGTCTAAACCTCCTGGTGGAGAAGGCGGTGCATCAACCGAGGAAATGTTGAGAGCGATCCTTCAGAAGGTGGAGGAAGGGAGCAAGCGGTTGTCATCCTTGGAGTACGATGTGAAGGAGTTGCACAAGAAGGGTGATCAACGTGATCAAGAGCTCCAGAAGATGAACGTTGAGTGGACCAGAACTCAACAAGAGAACAATCGAAGGTTCACCTCTTTAGAGCTCCAGATGAGCCAAATTGCAAAGTCCGTGAATAGAATGCCAGAGGGGAACTCGAAAGAGCAGTGCAAGGCGATCCAGCTGAGAAGTGGAACCAATTATGAAGGTCCTCAGATGCCTGCTGATTCTGAGACGCCCCAAGAAGAGATTGAGCCTAAAGGAGATGAAGTTGAGGAGGAAGGCATTGAGAAGGGTGAGAGAGTTCCTAAGTGGAAGAAGGCAAATGAAGGAAAGGAGAAAGTGAAAGAAACAGAAAGAGATGAATGGGGAGTACCCAAATCTGTGATACCCGTCCCATATCCACAGCGCTTCATGAAAAAGAAGCTTGATGAAAAATTTGCTAAATTTCTTGATGTTTTTAAACAACTGCATATTAATATTCCTTTTTATGATGCTTTGGAACAGATGTCGCACTATGCGAAGTTTTTGAAGGACTTGATTGCAAAAAGACGGCGAGTGGATGAGCCGAAGTTGGTGCAGCTGAACCACGAGGTGAGTGCACTAGTGCACAAGGCGCTTCCACCAAAGCTGAAGGATCCCGGGAGCTTCACCATCCTATGTGACATTGGGAACGGGATCAAGAAGGGAGCGTTGTGCGACCTTGGGGCGAGCATCAATCTCATGCCGTTGTCGCTTTTCAAGAAGTTGGAAGGTGTTGAACTTCAACCCACAATGATGACGCTTCAACTTGCCGATCGGTCTATTACTCGACCTCAAGGTGTTGTTGAAGACGTTCTAGTGAGAGTTGGAGATCACATCTTTCCAGCCGACTTTGTAGTGCTAGAGATGGAGGAAGATGAGCACGTGCCCCTGATCTTGGGAAGACCGTTCTTAGCTACGGCGGGGATGGTGCTAGACGTGGCAAATGGGAAGATTACGTTGAAGGTCGATGATCAAGAAGTGAAGATCTCCCTATATGAAGCCATGAAACACCCGAGGGAGGATGAGAGCGTGTATTGCATGGATGCCATTGATTCTCGTGTTGAAGACACGCATTCTCTCCCTAATCCTTCTCATATTCATGATTTTGCTAGTCCTTCAATTGATAATGTAACCCATGAGCGTTATGATCTTGATTATGTTGATAGGGATGAAGTGAAGAAGTTGAAGGATGAAGAGGTGAAGAAAGTGGACGTGGTCCAGTTAGAAGGGAAAGGAGGAGTTAAGAAAAAAAAATCCAAATTCAAGAAATTGTTTAGTAAGACTCCTCCAGATAGAGGCAAGAAGGAGTTGAGACCCATAACACTTGGGAATGAGAAGAGAGCAAAAGGGCTCATGATGGTGGGGCATCAAGGAAAGGAGTTCAAACACCACTCTTATGAGAGTGAGGGAGGTAAATTTGAGTATGATGTCCCATAAGCTCCTTTGAGCTTGGTCCGGCATGAGGACCTTAAAAATAGCGCTGAATGGGAGGCAACCCATTTTTAATTGCTTTCATTTATTTTTAGTGTCTTTTTATATTATTAGGGAATATTTTGAGTCGTATGTTTAACCTCGTACTTGAGAGTTTTATTTTGTAGGCTTGTCTCTAAAGGAGTAAAGGTATCATGGAGTTATTTAGATTGAAGGAACCAACTTGAGACAAGGGAGTGTGCAAAGCTATTGAGAGAAACTGAATTGTTCGGTTGAGGTAACCCACAACCCCAAACTTAGACCTCTAGCAAGGTCGAAGTTTGGGGGGGTGGAGTTTTATATGTTTTCTTGTTACATTGCACCGGAGCACCCCTTATCTTTTAGTTGAGTTAGTTATTTGGTGCCTTGAGATGCTCCTTGGGCTTTTATTAATTTGTTTTGTTACTCAATATTTTATGCCTATCAATCACCTTATGCTTGTTGATTGCTATCTTTGAGTATGATTTGATGAGTAGGGTGAATTGTGAGGATGAGTTAGGAGTTTTCTTGTGTGAGTGTTTGAATTTGAGCTGATTTGAGAAAGAACTTGTATGCTTGTGAATTTTTCTTTTGAGTACTTGTGTGATGAGAGTGAGAATTCACTAGGACTAGCATGGATGTGAAAGCCGTGAGAGTTGAGCCTTACGAGATTTAAATGCATGATTTAATCTCTTCGTTTGTGAGTGGATCATCACCTTAGAGGATGCTAGAACTTGCATGTGCTCTTGCTTCTAGATTGTGTCTAGTTTGATATGCCGAATAGGATCTTAGGCCATTTTTGATTTGAATAAGTCACTTAGCCAAAATTTTCCTTACCAATGACATTGATCCCTTGTTAGCCCCGTTGAGCCTAAAGCCTATTTTATTTGCTAGCACATATGAACACTATTCCAATTCCTAAGCCTTTTGTCCCAATTTGAGTGGAGAATAGGAAAGTGTGAATATGAAGGGAGTGAATTGAGTTGAAAAAAGGAGAAGGTTGTTTGTTGAGTGGATATGAGAAAAAAGGTGTGATGAATTGAGAATGAGCAAAGGAAAAAATGAGCTCATGTGTTTGTGCGAAAAAGAAAAAAAAAATGAAGTGATTGAAAAAAAAAAAAGTGAAAAGAGTTAGAAAAAATTGAAGTGTTGAGAGAATTGAAAGCGAAAGTGTATTGATTGAATACGTTTGAAGTAGTTCGTTCTTAATCTCGAAGTACCGAAGTTTTGAATTTCTATTCTCCATTCACTTGAGTCACTTTACCATATTGTTATCCCACCTGTCCAAAGAACCTACATTACAACCTTTTGAAAGTCCTTTTTGATTCGGCATTGATTTCTAGAGTATGGTTGAAGTTGAGAGCATTTACAAGCCTATGGCTGCCAATTTGTGTGATTGATTGATTGAGTGAGTCCCTTTATCATTGTTATACACTTGTGAGGGAGTTAAACACATCGTTGAGTGCACATCCATGCTTGATCTTGGTGTTTCTTGTTATTGTTGCATGAGTACGATAAAAGAAAGTGAGTGAGTATACGAGTGATTGATCTTTGAAGCTCGAGTTCAATTACTTGCATGATTTGATTCTTAATTCATTCCTAACAATTTCACTTGACTTATTATTTCGTTGCTTGAGGACAAGCAACATGGTAAGTTTGGGGGGGTTGATTAGGCGTGAAATTGTTATGTTTTGGTGCCCAATTTACTCATGTTTTGAGTGTTTTCGATTAGTGCTTAGAGTCAAATGAGCATCATTTCTATACATTGATAAAATTTGTCTCTTTGATGCACATAGGTGAATAGAGGACGAAAAACGGAGTTCGTAGGTCTTTGAATCGACTCAAACGGATGCCCGGATGAGAAGATATTGAAGAAATACGATTGGTATTAGTGCGGACGAGGAAAAGTATCATTTGGAAGGATTTGAGATCACTCGAGCGCCTTACTCGAGCGCCACCGCTCGAGCGCCTTACTCGAGCGCGCAAACGTACAGAACAATTCTTGCGCTCGAGCAGCTCGAGCGCCACCGCTCGAGCGAATCGCTCGAGCGTCCAAAACATACAGAGTCATTTCAGCGCTCGAGCAGCTCGAGCGCGACCGCTCGAGCAAATGCACCATTCGAGCTACACTGCTCGAGCGGGACCGCTCGAGCGTTTTGCTCGAGCGCCCATATACTTTTGCCTCCGGATTCGTATTTTCGGCCCATTAGCTCCCGTTTCGACCCGTGCCTATATATATCTCGTCCAAATACGTTTTGAAGGATCCCGAACTTTAGAAATAAATTTTAGACTTAGTTTTTGGAGAGGAAGAAGAAGAGCAAGCTTTATTTTACGTTTTGTTGAGGTTTTGCATACGAATTCTTAGTTTCTTTTCATTAGTTCGTTACTTTAAACGTTTTTAATTTCGTTTTAGTTAATTCAATTTCAGTTCTTCGTTTTTATTTTCTTTTTAAACCCTAGTTCATGTTTCTTATTTTCTTCGTTCAATTCATTATGTTTTTGTTCGTTGTTTCTTCTATTGCTTTTATTTTTGTTATAACCATGTCCGGCTAAAACCCTTGCATGCTTGGGTTAGGATGAACTCGTAGAAGTAGGATGTGGGTACGTAATTAGAGTAATTCGTGACGTTAGTTTTAATTCTCTTAATTAATGAATTCATATAATTAATCTTAACTCTACCTTTGAATTTCGTACGAAAGTGTTAGAGAGAGGACGACCGCATCACTCAATAACAATTAGTAGTCTTAACGAGAGGGTTTAGGAGAGGTTAATTCATCTACCGGTTTAGCGAAGGAGGACGACCGCATCACCTTAGTTAAATTAGGGTCTCATTAATTGAGCACAGTTCATTAACTTGTTAGTGGATTAGTGAAGTCGATTGCTATGATAAAGTATTAGGGTGAGAAATCTTGAGCTTTCATTCTACGATCTTTTACTTAGGTTAATTCTTGGTTGTCACGATTACTTTGATTATGTACCTGCTCCGTTAGTATACGTAGGGATTCCTATCCTGAGCATCACCATCTCATATCTGAAAAACACCTTAGATCCTTAATTTAATTTTCCTTTTGCATTCGTAGAGTAATTTAGTTTAGATTATTTTCTCTTTTCAAAAACCCAAACATACACTCATATTAACTACGACGCGTAGATCTTCAGGGATCTATTTGCATATACACCATCCCTTGGGTTCGATAATACTTGGTCCCTATACTTGCCCATACTACAGTGAACCCGTTCTCTTGCGGGGTAGCTACTAGTAGAAGCTAGTGTAGTCGCTTCAAGTCAGAGGTGTCGCAACTAAACGCCCCCTTACTGTTAAGGTTGTAAAGGAGTGATTGTGTCTGCATGTTCCATTCTTCAATAATGAATTCCAATAAATTTAAACATAGTGTTTGGTTTGATTATGTTAGGAAATTTTTTTGTCATACTTTTGTTCCGATTAATTAATTTAATTAAATCGGTTGTTTATGTTTTTCTATAAGACAATTATCTCGAATTTGAGTTATGAATAAATTTTTCCGTTTAATGGAAAATAAATTATTCTATTTAATTTGTTATTCATTCTTAGGGATTTAAATCAATTTTGTCTTATATCTTTTCAGCTTTATTGACATGTTCCCGTAATAATTTGTTTTATTGATTGAGTCATGTATGTATTTAATTTTCGTCGAATTAGTCCTAAATTGTCCAAAAACACACAAATCGACGTAGTTTTGAACATATGTCGATCACGTGCATCATTTTTTCGGCTGAATAGTAGGAAATTGTTTAGGTAAATTATTTAAGACAAATTGCTTGCAGGAAAATTATTTGTGGGTGGAGAAATAAAAGTGCCTACATAATTAAAAAAATTATAGGTAATTTCATAGACAATTCTCGAAATTTTTGTTGGAAAATTGCATAAGCAATCCTAATTTCGTGGTCAATATTTTTATGTTGTTATAGTGATTATTATCATTAATACTTTTTACTATATAATTTTAAAGTGATAGTTCGTATTTAATTTTCGTCCAAAAACATAAGAAATTTGGTGACAAGTTGGAGGATCCGCATGATCTATTCGAGATAATCCTATTTATTTAACAATGGGAAAAAATCTATTTATTTAATTAATGAACAAAACTAATAAAATTTTCCATTTACGAGTAGTGCATCACCCATTCTGCCATCCCACGCATTTCAAGAATAAAGCACCAAAACTTAGTTGTCTATGATGAGTATGACTAATTCGGGTGATACTTTGCCCTTTAGAATTCAGAGGAGATAGTTTCTGGTTCTTTTGTGTTTTGCAATGACTATAAATAAAAGTCAAGGTCAGTCTTTGTCTACTGTTGGTGTGTACCTTCCGAAATCAGTTTTTACACATGGACAATTATATGTTGCAGTCTCGAGAGTTAAAAGTAAAAGAGGATTGAAGATTCTCTGTCTTGATTCTAATGGAAAGCCGTGCAAGTATACAACAAATGTAGTCTACAGAGAAGTTTTCAGGAACGTGTAATTTTAAGTAATTTTTTGTTATAATAATTGTAGATGGAATGTGTGAATTAGTTGGATGTTTTTGAATTTTCGATTTATTCATATTTAATATTTTTCATTGTTCGTTGAACTATAATTAAAATTTTAATATTATACCAAAATTAATATATATTTAAAATAAACAACATTTATATTTATAATTTTTGAAGATAGAAATAACATTTATTTTTTAGTCCGCGAAATTCGCGGGTATACGCACTAGTTATTTTATATACACACAAAATAAAATTCAGTTGGTTAGTTATGCCCTTTTTTTTTTTTTACAGGGAAAATAAATTTCATTGCTTAAAAACCATCTGGTTTGAGCCTTACATCATCCCCTATTATACTAATAGGGAGTTATTTATGATGAAGTGTCGATTTTACATTCATTTGGCTAATGTGTCATTTTGTAAAAAAATTGAGTACATGTGTAATCATACATGTCAATTTATGATCTTATGTGTCATCTATGTGGCATTATAATTAAGAGCATAATTAAAATATAAAAAAAAAGTGCATTTATAGGGAATTTGAACCTTGCGCCTCTTCAAGAATATTTAAGAAGTTTACCAATTATACCAACCATAAACCTTTATAAAGTTTGAATAAATATTGTATATAATTTGAGTTTATTAGAAAATCTATTATTAATTTACTCTTAATTAACATTTTATTTTGTGGCTTGAAGATATTCTATATTTAGAAAAAAAAAATTAATTTTGTTAGTAATTCAAACATATAACCTAAGGATATTAATTCTACTGTTGATTGATTAAATTTTAAAAAATTTAATTATATGGAATTTTAAAATTTAATTAATTTATTTTTTTTGTCTCAATTTTTTTTTATTTAGAAAACTCTAATTTGTGAAATATTCTAACAATGTAATTAAACATATTACATAATTTTGATTTATTCTATCGATAAAATAATTAATTTTTTAAAAAAAATCTAATTATTTGAAACTATAACATTTAAATGACGAATTCTTAATATTTAATTAATTTATTTTTGTTGTCTCACTTTTTTTTATTTAGAAAATTCTAATTTGTGAAATATTCGAACAATGTAATTAAACATATTACATAATTTTGATTTATTCTATCGATAAAATAATTAATTATTTTTTTAGAAAATTCTAATTATTTGAAACTATAATATTTAAATGACGAATTCTTATTCTTATTGTTTAAAAAGCACAATAAAATTCTAATTTGATGATTTTTTTTTTATCTCAAATCAATTTTGATGTTATTTTTCTATTGATGTGTACTTAACATGTGAGTTTATATTTGTGTAATAATATTTTCTCTAATTAAGAAAATGCAATCAACACATATATAAATCTTTACATATTTTGAATAAATATTTTATTTTTTAAATAGCGGATCATATTAACACCACAAATGATTGACTTGTATTATTAACGTACTTAATAATGTTGGCTTTGTTTTTTTTATCTTGAAATGTTGATTAATTTTATTTTTATATAAATATAATACTTAATGATATATTATCTATTTTTACGAAAGTCCCGCGTAGTGCGCGGCACTCATCTAGTTGTTCAATATACCTCAGTATAAGAATAGAAACTTCCTCAATCCAAATTTGTTCAAAGTAATTGTCTTCCCTACCTTCTTTATATAAAAAAGTGTTGTTCATATGTGTGGAATTTGGTAAAATTGGCATTTATTTTGGCAATCTTTTTCCACTAATTAATCAATTACTCAATTTACTAAACCGCATCCACATGAACTT
Source organism: Ballota nigra (assembly GCA_947034835.1). NCBI lineage: Eukaryota > Viridiplantae > Streptophyta > Magnoliopsida > Lamiales > Lamiaceae > Ballota > Ballota nigra. Next base: position 81,481,091 of record OX344729.1, on the reverse strand, counting down.
GCATGCATGCACAAACACCTCCCTACCCTACAATTTCCAACAGCCTCCCTCTTCTTTAGTACCAAATTTAGAAACATAACCACCTCAATCGTTGCCATCCCCAAACCAATTATAAATAGCCTCTCTCTCATCCTTCCAAAATCAGTAATAAATCCCTCAGAGTTCAAGGGGAAGTCACATGAATAAACTTGGGAGGCCCCATATCTCCACAATAAAACAAAAAATTAGTAAATAATAAAAAAAAATTAAAAAAAAAAATATATGGCTGAAGGTGGCAACAAGAAGGTGATGGTGGCCGGTCTGGCCTCCATCCTTTTAGTGGCGGCGGTGGTCGCCGTCACGGTTAGCGTCACCAAGAAAGGCGAAAGTTCGTCTTCTGGCGACGGGGGCAACATCGGTACCTCCACCAAGGCGGTGTCGGCCATCTGTACCCCCACCGACTATAAAGCCACCTGCGAGAAGACTCTCGCGGGCGCCAACTCGACGAACCCTAAGGATCTCATCAAGGTGGCTTTCGAGGCCACCGTTGCCGACCTCCAAGGGGCCATAAAAAACTCGACGCTTTACAAAGAAGCCGATAAGGACCCATTAACCAAAGGTGCCCTAGAGGTCTGCGAGGAAGTCCTCAACGACTCCGTCGACGAGTTGAGGAGATCGTTCGATAAAGTCTCCGAGTTCGACGTATCAGACCTCGGAGACTACATCGACGATCTCAAGACATGGCTCAGCGCCGCCATCACGTATCAGGACACGTGCATCGATGCGTTCGAGAACACGACGGGGGACACAGGGGAGAAGATGAAAAAGGTCCTACATAGCTCGAGCGAAATGCTGAGCAATGGGCTCGCTATGGTTACAGATTTTTCAACGATTCTTGCTACATTACAAATCGGCGGGTTCAGCAGCCGCCGTCTGCTGGGAACAGAGGATAGCGGGGAATACCCCGATTACGTGGGCGGGCCCGAGAGGAGGCTGATGGCGGCAACTCCCGCGACCGTGAAGCCTAATGCGGTGGTGGCGCAGGACGGGAGCGGCCAGTTTAAGACGATCAGCGAAGCGGTGGCGAAAATTCCTCCGAAGAATAACCAGACCTATGTGATCCACGTTAAGGCCGGCGTTTATAAGGAGACTGTCACTATCCCAAAGAAGGTTAATCAGGTCGTGCTGATGGGAGACGGGCCGACGAAGACGAGAATCTCCGGCAGCAAGAGTTACGCAGGCGGTGTTCAGACGTTCCACACTGCCGTTCTCAGTAAGTCAATTTATCAAACACATTGCCTGCATTTCAATAAAGAGGACAAATCATTATAAAATTACTGTAAATTATTACACCTTGCCTGCATTTCAATAAACATGGCAAATCACTATAAATTATTGTAAAATTACTGCATTTTTTCAAACGCCAGATGCGAATCTAGAAATTTAAAATAGGATATGGTATAATATTAATAAAATTAAATTTGTAAAATTCAAAATATAAAGTACTCGTACCGTTCCATTTTAAAATTATGATTCTTTTTACACAGATTTTAAGAAAATTGATTGTTAGTAAAAAAAAGTGAAGGGCAATAGAAATGTCAATAGGATAAAGATAATGTATTGTGGGTATTGCTTTATAATTTTTGGTGATAAATATTTTAATTAGTTTGTACCATTAAAAAAAAATATATATATATATATATATATATATATATATATATATTCTAAGTTTGGACGGAGGAAGTTTGTCTTAAGTAACATATATAATAAAGCTTGTAGAATGTGAAATTTATTTATGCATTAAATACTTTGTAATATTTTTTAGTAGACCATGTCTTATAATTAGTAAAAACAATTAATCTTCTAGGGAAACAACATATTCTCTTCATATTTCAATTAGTACTCTTTAGTCGAATAATTTACCTTCCATAACTAATATCTTTTAGTGAAAATAAATAATACATTTTAGTGAAACCATTCATTTCCCTCCAAAATGGTTTATGTGTGAATCAATTTCACTCTGTGTTTTGCCCCAAAAGATATAGATAATGTAAAACTTAAAAACATATAATATTAAGAATTATAAACATTAAACTTTTATTAATCTAAAGTGAAATATATACTCTTTATATTTTTTTAGCCTAAGCATTTTTATAAACAGAGTAAATCACTACAAAATTTGTGAAAATAGTGGCGCATTTTATCAAACACTTAGCCTGCATTTAAAAAAAAAAAAAAAAAACAGGGCAAAAGTCGCTATAAAACCTGTGTAATTTGTTGCAGTCGTAAACGGCGAAGGATTCATGGCGAAGGACATCGGGATCGAGAACACCGCCGGTCCACAAGGCCACCAAGCCGTCGCCGTCCGCGCCTCCGGCGACAAAGGCATATTCTACAACGTACACATGGACGGTTACCAGGACACTCTATACGCACACGCCTTCCGTCAATTCTACCGCGACTGCCGAATCAGCGGCACAATCGACTTCATCTTCGGCGACGCTACCGCCGTGTTCCAGGGCGGCAGCCTCGTGGTGCGGAAGCCGATGAACAACCAGGCGTGTATGGTGACGGCGCAGGGGCGGAAGGACCGCCGCAGCGTCGGGGTCACGGTGGTCCAGAACGCCCTGATCGAGGCGGAGCCGGATTTCCTGAGCACGAAGCCGCCGCTGAAGGCGTACCTAGGGCGGCCGTGGAAGGAGTTCTCGAGGACGATTATTATGCAATCGAACATCACGGCGTTCATAGATCCGGAGGGGTGGTCGCCGTGGATGGGGACGTTCGCGCTCGATACGCTGTACTATGGGGAGTACGACAACCGCGGCGACGGGGCGAATACGACGAATCGGGTCAAGTGGAAGGGGATTCAGAAGATGACGCCGCAATTGGCGGCGAGTTTCACGTCGGAGAAAGTGTATATGGGGGATGAGTGGATTAGGAGCTCCGGAGTGCCGTATGTGCCGGGAATGATGCAGGTCTAGGGTTAGGAATTGGGGATTTTATTTGAATTTGATTTAATTTATTGAATTGATTTTTTTTTTATAATTTTTTTTTTTTTTTTTTGTATTATAGAGTATAAGGTAGTTTGTAAATTTAATAAAGATCCATGTGCTAGAGAGTACATGAGAGTTTTCATTTTTTCCATTAAATGATTATATTTTTTTACAGTGTTCTCCCCGTTCCACAAAGATTTTATCGGTTTTTTCATACATTAAGAAATTATAGTTATTGTACTTAAAACATGGTAAATGTATGCTTACTACTCATTTCTCACCACAAGTACTACTCCTTCCGTCCAACAATAATGTGGAAAGCCAGAAATGATCTGATTTTTAATGATAAACAACCAAAAATAAGAAAACTTGTTGAAGACGTGAAGATCAGAACTTGGTCGTGGATATCGGCAAGAAATCTGTTGGATAGAGAGAAAGGGACGGTGGGGTGGATTAAAGAACCGAGAGAGTGTTTTGTGTAGGTATAGGATTTGGGGAAATGAGAGGAGATATTTATTCCTAGTGTAATCATCTTTATTTGTACGGGTTTAGTACCCCTTGTGCTCGTTTTCGTAATGCAATTTTATTTTACTGTTAAAAAAAATAGGCAACATTGTCATTTCAGGATGCATGACTCATTATATAGGCTTGTTTTGCATTAAAATAAACTTCAGCTACATTTTTTTCTAAAGTGCCCCTATTTAGTTTCATAAATTCTCTATATTTAAGGTAAAAACTTTACTATTTCATGGCATGAGACAACATAAATTAACACACATCTCTACCAAAGTGTTAATGAGTCAATGTCCTAGTTATACACATTATCATTGTCTCATGACATAAGATAGACTCATATAAGACCTACTCATATATTTAATTTCATAATTTTATGTGAATGAATGGTGGTGGTGGTCGGCGATCACGAATCAAGGGCGCTGTAGTAGTTCGACTGCCTTGTTGGGATTCCAGCGCGAGGGCTTGCTGGTGAGCGTCCGCTACAGAGGTAGGGTGCAACAAATTCAACGTGTCCTGGAAGGCGACACGAAGACCCCCGATATACCGTGAGACAACCTGAGACGGCGTTTCACGGCTATCAATCCGGGACAACAATTGGTAAAACTCATTGGTGTAGGAGTCCACTTAGTCCATGCCCTGGCGGAGGTGTTGAAACCTTTGGTAGAGAGTAGAAGCATCATTAACAGGAACAAATTCTGCCATCATTACTTCACGAAGCACTTCTCAGTGGCTAATATACGGGCTCCCATCCCGACGGTGCGCGCCCTTAACAGTGCGCCACCAAGCAGTAGCATGGGACCGAAAATGTGTGGCCACCAAGGCGACATGACGATCCTGGGGAACTGCTTTAAAATCTAATAAATCCCCTACCGTGAAGAACCAGTCGAGGAAATCATCGGGTGATCCGTCGCCGGCGAATTTGGTGATGTCGAGGCGGAACCCAGCATCCCAATGCGTCTCCAGGTCTGGTGCTGGTGGTTGGGGTCGATTTGGGCAACCAAGCAGGGCGAAAGCATTGTCCGGAGTTATGGTATCCTCTTCGTCCGTCACAGGGGTTTCCGACGTCCCTTCATGGGGCGGAGCAGGGTGATTCGTCCGTGAATCCAGAAGGCTATCGAATTTAGCAGTGAGAGTGGAGACCTGGGATTGCATAGCAGTCATTGTCGTAGCAACGGCGGTGATCTGCTCGCGGATAACAACTATCTCTTGCTTATCGTTCGATTTCGAAGGCATCGTGGTCCAGGAACTGACTCTAAGTACCAACTGACGCAGCGAAAAACGTGATATGCAAGGAATACAGTTAAAACCCTAATTAATTGAAAATCTGAAAACTGTCTTTATCATCCACGAAAGAAGTATAAATACTAGAATTCTTAAGATAAAAACAAGGCACATTAGTATTTAAACCACACAATAAAAATGTCAAAGCCCAAATTTAATAAAAGATAGCATAATAAATAAGTTATAACGTGGTCTCTTATCCATCACACCTGCTTTAATATATTGTATAGTACAATATGTTATACCCGACAAATATTACCCGACTATTCGGGTAACGGGCTCAACCCGTCAGACCGAAGTGGCGCACGGATTAAGAAATCGGGATCGTCGGGCTCAATCGAATAGGCGGGTAGAGGCACAACGCCCACCCGACAAAGGCCCCGGAGCCTTACCGGAGAGCGTACTTGTTAGGTAGACCAAAGGTCGGTCGGCCAGCGATGAGCCCTTGGAAGATCTCTACCCGCCTCCCGTGAAAGGTTCCCCGGGCTACTCGCCACCCACTCGGTACCCGGTTACCCGTTTGCCCGATCCCAGCTTCGCTAGCTGTGAGAGTATGGCCAGTACCGTCAGCTCAGAGGATGTGACAGGGTCAGAGTGGGCAGTTGGGTCTAGTCCCATCAGTACAAGGACAACAGTGCCAAGTGGCGTCTTCTCATTGGCCCATAGAGGAGGCTATAACCACTCATTACCCCCCAGCTAGGAATAAGAGGGGCCCACGAGTTTACCAACCCAAGGTGGGGAAACCCCCATGTACACTATAAATAGGGCTTTAAATGCTCAAATGTAACACACAACTCATTTATTGTCAAATCTATTTTTAGTTATCATAAATACTAAATCCTACCCGCTAGGAACCCGACGGCGAGGTCCTTACGAAATCGCTGTCAACATAATACATTAAAGCATGTGATACAAAATTGTAGTGCACAACTGTGCTTCGAGGTGTTGTACCACATGCTTTAATGTGTTATACTGGGTGTTGTACCACCAGTTTTGATGTATTGTAACACCCCGATGCACAGCTGTGCACTATGTTGCAGGGTAGGGTTGAAAATTTATCTTAAAACATATGATCACTTCTTTGAAAATTTGAAGAACTCATGTTAGAATGTGCTGTCACATTTGTCATATCGGATCCTCAAATAAGAAATCCCCAAATGGTAGATCAACAACCCTGGTAATGTTTTGATTTTTTTTTAATATAAAAAAAATAAAAAAAAAACAACAACAACTTGTTATTTAAATTTGCAAATTTTGTCAATATTAAAGGTATATTCCGAGGTAAATAGGGACCCACGAGAGAAATTTTATTCCTTCTCAGTTCTCTCTTTTAGTTAAAACGTCAATTTCTTTTTATTCTTGATTGATTGATATTTTCCTTGAATTTACCTTCGATATTCACTGAAATAGCAAAATTCACTTTCTCGTGTTCTTGTCCGAGGAAGGATTATTCATATAATCAATTAATCATAATCTCAAAATATTATGAGAATGATAATTTTGGCAGCTATATATTACCATGAACTACTTTATGTTAAAATAATTAATACTTTTAATAAAAATAACTAATACTATTTCAATTGATATATATATTTAATAAAAATAAATAATATCCTTTGTAATTGGTACTTTTGGTGCAGTTAAGTTATATCCTCAATGAAATTTACTAATACCATTTAAATCAATTTCACCGTTATAATCATTTATATAATTCATTCTCGATCATATAATTAATTTGGTGGAGAATTATTCATATAATCATAATTGATGTGGGGTCCTGCATGGCAAGTGGCGTCAAATACTTCTAAATACTATGTGCAATTTAAATAGATATGTTGATAATTGCTTATAAAATGTCACGCATAACATTATAAGTTATCAAAAAAATCTCAATCATACAATAATATTAATATTAAAAGTTATGAATTTGAATGACTTTTTTTTAGGATGAATTTGAAAGTTTTGTATAGGGGTATATTTGATTTAATTTTTAGAGGTACATGTGGTTGAATTTTAAAATTCGAATTTCAAATCTAAAACTAGAATAAAACGAGACATATTATCTCACTTTTGAGCAGATTAATTCAAAATCAAACACGCTCTAAATGTCTTGAACATCGCCGATTATCTTTTAAATTATAAATAGTTTTGAATAATTCGCGAGGAAAAAAAAAATGTTTTTAATCATTTATTTATAACATTTAATCAATGGAAGAAATTGATGTTATGCCCACGTTGTCGTCTAATAGACATTTATGCCATTTATACGTATTAAAAATCGTTTTTTAAAACCATACATATACCATATATTAAAATAATACTACATAAAATAAAATATGAGAAATGATGATATTGTTTCCAATGATGGCAAGTACAATTGCCCTTTGCCAATAGCGATTGATCATTGTTTTTTGATGTCAAGTTGCGATTGGAAAAAAAAAAAACCAACCGCTGTTTTGATGTTTTTATTGGCTTTACTCGAATGCAGAATCTACTCGGCGCCCATAAGATGTCGAATTAATTATTGGAAACTTTTTAATAAAATAATATTTTATTTACTACATGTTCTATTTATTTAAATAATAATGTATACAACAAATGCCTATATATTTATCGGGTCATAATTACAAGGTTATTGTACACGTGACACTTTTTTTATAGTTGTTCGTGATCTGATGACCCATGCACTTTTTCAGTAAACCGTTTCAATTCGAAGTTGGTTTGGCGTCTTGAAAATTCAGACCGCAAATAGTTCCTTTATCGAGTTGGAATTTTGGTTGTACAATGCGTCGACATCCGAAGATTTTTGACCAACAAACTAAAGTGAGCCGACGTGTGACTTTTACTGGCGAGTTGACTAAATCAAAATATTAGAAGGCAGAGCTAAGTTCACATGTTGGTGTATTGAACGAGCTACGAAGAACACCATCCATACACCATAATATATATATAAACTATATTAGTTATAATTATTAATTATATAATGATAGCAATGTATAGAATTATACTCCCTCCATCCATAAATACTGTGCTTATTTATATGTAAACATATTTTTAAAAAAATAAATAAAATGATTGTTTTTGAAGATGGAGACAAATTGATTGTTGACGTAAAAAAAAAATCACATTTTAATAAAAGTAAATACACTTTTAATGAAGAAAGGAATATATCTTTTTTGATAAGTATTATCTTACTGTTTTATAAATTGATAACTTTCTTTCTACCTACAATCCAATTACTAAATAATATAGTAGTAACATACATTATAGAGAAATTCATTTCTTTTCCAATTAAATAATAAACTTTTCTTTCAACAAAAGAACAAAATAAAATATCTCACGTAGGATAAATTCATCCATGTAACCCTACATATTTTTGTACACAAAATCTACAGTTAAAACACAACGGCGGCTTATCGAGGGATCTTATCACTTCTCTCAGCACGCCACGTGTCCAAAACGCATCGTTTCGGCCCCAGAGATTCCAAACACACCTCCGTTGTCGTTTTCCTCGAAAGTTCAAGGTCGTTTCCTCTAAACATCAACTCGACTCAGTCCCCGAGTCAACTCATGGGTCCCACACCCCCACTCTCCAGATCCAACTCGTTCGTCACGCGGCTCGTGCCGCCCCCACACGGCGTTGCCGGCCCCACGCCGCCGCCGCCTGCGGCGGCGGATCCCGCCGGAGATCTCCTCCCCATGCTGAGAATCCTCCTAAATGACAACATCCGACTCGCTGGGGAACTCTGAGTCAACTCGGTCTCCAACTCACCTCTCCTCGGTGGGACTTCTATTCTCACCCCCACTAATTCCGCCCCCTTCCTCCTCCCCCCAAGCGACGTCGTATTGTCCCCCGAGCTCGAACCCGGTTCAGACGCAACACTAGTTAAACTACTCCCTTCCTCCGCCGGTTCCACCGGTTTCGCCACAAGTTCATCCCGGCCGACGACTCTCTCCACCGGCGACCGGCAAAGCGGACACGTGGAATGCGAACTAAACCACATATCAATACACTCGATGTGGAAAGAGTGGTTACATTTCGGCAAAAGCCGCACAATTTCTCTATCTTCAAACTCCGATAAACAGACGGCGCACTCCGGCGGTGGCGCCTCCGCCTTGGCGGAGAACAGAAGCACCGGCAGCGAATTCAGCACCGCCGATTCGAGGCCGCGGTCCGCGGCCGAGCTCAAACCCCTGTCCGCGTAAATCACGATCTGCGTGCGATTCACGCGCCGCTGATGCCGCCGCGCGATCTGGCGGCGGCGCAGCCGGATAAGGTACCACCTGGCGTACAGATGCAAACCGACCATGAAAACGACGACGGCGAAGAGAATCACGATGGCGCTGAGCATTATTTTGCCGCTCAGAGCGTACCCCCTTCCCGCCTCCGCGTCGATCTGTAGCTCCTGATTATACTTATCCCCCATTGGAGAGAGCTTAGAGATGAAATTGAAGAAATTAATTTGCAGAAGAGAGAATAAAAATTGGTGGAATTAAATACCGGAAATTGCAGGAAAAGGGCAAAAAGCGGAAAATTTTAGGAAATTTCTCGATAATTTCACAGGGAATTTTGGTCCAACATAAACTGACTAAGGAAGCGAAGGTTGACGCGGGATTTGTGAAATGACATAAATGGGTCTTGTAGAGAATTCGTTGGGAGTGGATTGGGTGAGATTCGGTGGGGAGTTAATCGACATTTGAGGTGAAAGATTAAGGTGAGCTAATTATACTGGTCAAATAAGAAGTCAAAGATCAGTTAACTTTTTCCTCTTTTAATGAAAGGATTTAATAATGCATGAGTTTTGGTCTAAAGTTGTTAACTACTCAACCTTTTTTCCTTCCTTTTTAGGGGAAAACTTGTTGGCACAATATCTACACCACCCTTATATTATGGGAAATTAAGTAGTAGTGCAGTTTAATTTAATATTTTATTTTAATAGTAATAAACACAAATTAATATTCATCTAAAATATTAATACGTCATGTCTCATTATAGTCTCACGCAAATTTTTTTATTTATTTTATGTTTTGGTATTATTAATGTGCATTAGGTGCATGTATTAAATATTCTCTATATCTCAAAATTATTTGCACACTTGAAACAATACATTTATTAAGAAAAATATCTCCGTCCCAATTTAGATTACTCATTTCTAATGACACGGTTTTTAAGAAAATAGTTATTTATTAATACTTTTGAATATAAAGTAGTTTTTTTAGGAATTGTTTATTAATATTTTTTAGTATAAAGTAGTTTTTTGAAGGTTGAGTTTGAAAAAGTGGTGTTGTTTTTTCCCATTTTAGGAAATGGGTAAACAAAAAAAAACTTCCTTTTTTTGGTTTTTGGGTAAGCAAAATTGGGACGGAGTAAAATAGTGATATATAGATAGATATGTGTATATTATTGTAAGTGCGCACACAAATTAATATTTTCATTTTTAGTAGGTCTTCTTGTGTGAGACCGTCTCATGTCATGAGACCGTGGGATAGTATATAAATTGAACATGACACATTAACACTTATGTTGTTTCATGTCTTGAGACGATCTCACACAAGTTTTTATCTTTTTTTTTTAATGTGTAAATAATTTTGGAACGGACGAATAAGACAAGTGTGCAGATAATCGTGGAAAGAAAATAGTAAGTATTACGTATTATCGACTAAATTACAATAACAGATATGGAGATGTGCATCAGGACAAAATTGTTCCATAAATTCAGTCATGACAATATTATGATATTGCTACTTTATAATTTTAGGAATCTCATAAAATATTACTATAATGTCATGACAATATCATGATGTTAGGTGTCTTTTGGAGCAACTCTTAGCAACCCCACGTTTAATTATTGAGGTAATATATTCAAATTATGATCTTTGTCTTCTCTTTGAATCTTTAGAATTATTTTCTTGGAATTGTTAAACTTTATATATAGGGTAAAGAAGTTAATGATAGGTTAGGTGCATCGAAAAATAATATTATCTTTAAAAGTATTAATTCAACCTGCATTGATGTAAATGGTTTTTACAAGAAATTGATTTTGTAGGATACAAAATCTATCTCACGGAAACTCGATATTTATATTCTAACGAATTTGAGAAGCAGAAATCACAAGTTTTTCAATAAAATTCGAAAACTGAAGACTCGATATTTGTATAGAAAGACTCGACTTTTTTAGTGTTTGAGAAATTAACTCTAATTCTCAAGTTCAATTCAATAATCTGAAATCTCCACAACTTGAGTATTTATATATATACTCAGGTATAATTCATGTGTATTTAAAAGTATTAGTTATTTTAACTAAAAATTAAAAGTATTATGTAACTTAATTCTAATTCACTACAAAAAATGAATGGATTAAAGAGGGTATCTAAAGAGGGAAAATAAACCCTCGAGAATAGAGAGGGAGTTCACGAGGGAAAAAACTTGTCGAGTGTTTTGACGAGGGCAAAATATCCCTCGTTCATGGTGAGGGAGCAGACGAGGAAATGGTGGGACCTACACGTAGTTCACGAGGGAAACAAAACCCTAGAGAAACTCACGAGGGAAAATTCCCTCGGCTAAATGTCTGACATGCATCACGAGGGATTCAGACCCTCGACAATTCAAAAAAACATTTCTCGAGGGATGTTTCCCTCGTCCGGTGGTCTGCAGGGTGGCAGGGGCGCAGGGTGACAGCCTTTGACCGGTGTTTAGGCTAGGCGAGGGTAATTTCCCTCTTCATTCCCTCGTCCATGTTGCCATATTCTGCACCCGAGAGCCACATTTCTTCCATTTGTTCCAGGAAGCAAGAGGGGAGAAGCCAAGGAGAAGAGAAGGAGAAGCAAGCACTTTCGGCTGCCACCACTGCTACTCCAAAAATACTCCTCCAATTGTCGGACGTGTTGTACACATTATTGTGAACATTTCTACGGTAATTTTTTTATTTTAATCGGTTAGATTATTTATTTTGAATTTGCATGCAATTAGTGTAAATTATTCTCTATTTAGTGTAAATTATATATATTTAGTGTATTTGTTATTACCTTGTGTGGAATTAACTAGCTATAATTAGTGTAAATTACTAGCTATTTAGTGTAAATTAATTAATATAATCATATACCTAGCTACGAAATTAGCTTATAATTAATTTACACCTTAATTAATAAAAATATGCACACATGTATATTAATTATCTTGTTAATTAATTACTAATAATTAACTACTGTAAATTATTTAATTATTTAATTTTGTTAATACTTGTTGCTTATGATATATATATGACTAGTTTATTTTGATGAAAATAAATATATATGTTATGGAGCCGGAGGGGTATTGATATTTGTTGACTTATACTTTGTTTGTTGTAGAATATATGTGCGCTCTGACTTGATTAATTATAATTAATTAAGTCAGAAATGGATGCACGTAGGAATTTTGATTAATTGGGTATACGGAAAAATTAAACGAAACTCTGTCGAAATTTGTAGAAAATATTAATGAATTAATTAATAGGAGAATAAAAAAAATATCAATTATAGGGTTTTTAGTATTAATTCATTAATATGAAACAGATTGATATGGACTACTCAAGCCGTTTACGTTGGATGTATGGTCCAAGATCGATTAATGGCATGTTAGCTCCTGAATTTATTAGTGGACTCGATTCATTCGTAGACTTCGCCACTAGTAACCCAAATTGGATGAATCGAGGAAAGATTAGGTGTCCCTGTAATAAATTTAGATGCAGGAACAAAACGTTTCAGTACCCCGATGATGTGAAAGCTCATTTATATAGAAATGGTTTTATGCCAAATTATTACAATTGGGTTTTTCATGGTGAGGAAAATTGGGGTCAAATTCTGCATCAATACAATAATCAGGCGTCGTCTTCTTACGGACCGGTTGATGAGACCGCAGGATCTAGCTCGTACCACGATATGATCACGAACTTAACTTCCGGGCCCCACTTTGGAAATGTGGATAACGAGTCGACTGTTGAGGAACCCCCTAATCAGTATGCTGCACAGTTTTATGACATGCTTCGTGCAGCGGATCGTGATTTGTATCCTGGGTGCGAATCACACTCGCAACTGTCATTCAATGCTCGTATGCTGAACATTAAAACTGAAAACAGACTATCTGAAAGGGGATATAATCAAATTGTTGACTTGGTTTGTGAGATATGTCCTCCGGATAATTTGGTGCCCAGAAAGTTTTCCGATAGCAAACAGTTGATGGGTGAGATGGGGCTTCCTATGGAGAGGATCGACTGTTGTGCAGGGAATTGTATGTTATATTGGGGTGCAGACAACGATCTTGAATATTGTAAGTTTTGCGGTCGGCCACGGTTCAAACCCGCAAGACGCGATGTGAATGGTCGACTGAAAAAGAAGAGCCCTTTCAAGGAGATGTTCTACTTTCCCATCATCCCTAGACTGCAAAGATTGTATCAGTCCAATGCAACTGCGAAGGATATGACATGGCATGCAAGTTGCACTAATAATGATCAGTCCGGTGTTATGCGTCACCCTGCAGACTCGCAGGCTTGGAAACACTTGGACCAGTCGTATCCTGGATTTGCATCAGAAATTCGGAACGTGAGGTTGGGCTTGAGCACCGACGGTTTTCAGCCGTTTGGGCAGTCGGGGAAACAATACTCCTCATGGCCGGTGATACTGACGCCGTACAATCTACCACCATGGATGTGCATGAAGGATCAATTCATGTTTCTTACGGTTCTGGTGCCTGGTCCAAAAAATCCAAAGGATAAATTGGATATATTTTTACAACCATTGATCCGTGATTTGATAATTTTATGGGAATATGGAGTGGTAACGTACGATATTGCTACAAAGCAGAATTTTTTGATGTGGGCTGCACTAATCTGGACAATAAGTGACTTTCCAGCCTACTCGATGTTGTCTGGATGGAGCACATCTGGAAGGCTTGCTTGTCCATATTGTGCAGAAAACACGGATGCTTTCACTTTGAAGCTCAATCGAAAGCAGTCGTGGTTTGACAACCATCGTAAGTTCTTACCCAGATATCATCCGTATCGAAGGAACAAGACTGCATTCAGAAAGAACAAAACAATTGATGATGATCCACCGCCCATCCGTACAGGTGTTTCGATCCTTGAGGAAATTAATTGGATTGGATTTATGAAAGTTACGGAAGAGGGTGCTGATGCTCACAACAAAGTTCTAGATGGGGGTTGGAAGAAGAAGAGCATTTTCTGGGATTTGTCGTACTGGAGTACCCTGTTGATCCGACACAATTTGGATGTGATGCACATCGAAAAAAATGTGTTTGACAATCTCTTCTACACGGTGATGAATGTGGAAGGGAAAACGAAGGACACAAATGAATCTAGGGATGAGCTCAATGAATACTGTCGTCGACCCTCGTTACAGAAATGTCCACATACGGGAAAGTACCCCAAAGCTGCTTATTCACTTGATAAGAGACAGAGAGATATTGTTTGCAAGTGGGTAGATGAGTTGAAATTCCCTGATGATTATGTATCCAACATGTCTCGTTGTGTAGACTGGAGCAAATTGAAGATGTTTGGGATGAAGAGTCATGAATGTCACGTGTTTATGCAGAGACTGCTTCCAATTGCTTTCCGTGAATTACTGCCGGCCAACATTTGGAAAGCTATCACTGAAATTAGTTTGTTTTTCAAGGAGTTAACATCTAGGACTATTACAGTGGAAAACATGACTCGCTTGGACCATGATATCCCAAACATCTTGTGCAAGTTGGAACGAATATTTCCACCCAGCTTCTTTAATTCAATGGAGCATCTACCTGTCCATCTTGCATATGAGGCAAAGATCGCTGGTCCAGTACAATACAGATGGATGTACCCATTTGAGAGGTAATCTATTAATTTACCTGTTTATTTTTAATATATAATCTCGTTTGGGAATTATAGTAGCTCATCCGTGGACCTTGATTTAGGTATCTTCACAATTTAAAGTTAAGTGTGGGTAACAAGGCACATGTGGAAGCTTCAATTGCAAATGCTTATTTAACAAAAGAAGCATCAATGTTTTGTTCCCATTATTTTGAGGATCATGTACTGACGAGGCGACACAATGTACCTCGCAATTTTACTGGTCGTGGAGTACCCGAAGCAGTGGAAGGTAATCTTTCGATATTTGTGCCTCCTGGTACACATCTTGGAAAAAAGGGTAAAAGATGGATTGTAGACTTGGAGAAGCAAGTTGCTCACACGTACGTGTTACTAAATTGCAATGAGGTCCAACCGTATATTGAGTAAGTTAACCTACCTCTTAGTGGAAACTTAACATTTTTGCGATCTTCTAATTTGTGCCAATTGTACGTAGTGTATTTTTCGAGCAACTACTGCTTGTTCAACCGAATCTATCAGGTGCTGAGAAAGACAATGTGCTTCAAATGGAATTTGCATCGTGGTTTGAACAACTTGTAAGTGATATGTATAAGTAACTTTTTATTACTAATGTTTATATATACGCTATAGGTGATATGTATATCGTAACTTATGTACATATAGGTGAGGAGAAATCGTATTCAGGATCAGTTTTTACGTGCTCTCGCTGGCGGTCCTAGCAGTAGTGCCACCACATACCCTGGGTATTACGTTAATGGTTTCAAATTTCACACACGAGATTATGGTGTCTCTAAAGCAACCATGAATAGTGGAGTTTGCATTAGAGGAACAAACTATGATTCCAATGAAAATAATTTCTATGGGATACTCGAGGAAGTAGTGGTTTTGGAATACCCTGGACTTACTGAAAAAGAAGTTGTCCTGTTCAAATGCCAGTGGTTTGATCCTACTGTACCGGGTGGAACAAGAATACATCCTGATTATAAACTCGTGGATATTAATCCAAGAGGTCGATACGGTCGTTATGATCCATTCGTACTAGCAAGTCAAGCTACACAAGTTTACTATTGCAAGTACCCCGGTGCATCTGTCCAACCGGGTCGAGAGTGGTGGGCAGTTTGCACAACCAAGGCACGATCCTTAGTGGAAATGGATAGAAAGAGTGAACCAGAGCTTCCTCCATTTCAAGAGGACGATATAGTGTCCCTGATGAATGTGCGAATGGATGATGATCCTGTCGTTTTGGCTGATTTGGACGCTGCACTAATTGAGGTACAATATGAAGAAGAGGAAGAAGATCAAGAAGACCAAGAAGACGACAATGATGATGAGGATGATGATGACGAGGATGAAGATGATGATCAAGAAGATAAACATGATGATTATGATGACGATGATTGATATTGTTAATTGATTGGACCATTATTTGTTATGTATACATGTTACAATTTTATATTAATTATTGATGTGTTCATTATTTGTTATGTATACATGTTACAATTTTATATTAACTATTGATGTGTTCATTATTTGTTATGTATACATGTTATAATTTTATATTAATTATTAATGTGTTTATTAAATGCTATGTATACAGATGGCTGGAGGTAGAAGTATTCGTAACCTTTTCGGTGGCCAGCGATCGTCCTACCGTACACCAGAGTCAGACCGTGAACCGGTACAACTCTTTTTAGTTGTTATATATAATATATTATACACATGTTATAACTGTAATTATTAAATACAGATGGAAATGTCTGAAGAAAATACGGGTCGACGTAGGGATTGGAGATCGTCCTCTCAAATCGGAACAGTACCGGTTCCTGATTTGCAGAATCAGGAAGATGATCTAACTCAACACGGTGGAACATCTCCAGAAACGGTTGAGGACGACCCTGAGATTCCAGAAACTGCAGAAGAACTCGCCAACCATGCACCTCGTCCTAATGTGCTACGCATCTACACGTATCACAATGTCTATGTTAAATATCACTTAGTCTTTTTTATTTGATTTTATTTGATTTTTTTACATATACGCTTGAAAAATATACAGATTGATGCCCTCGAATGCTGTTTCGAGGTTGATTCGAAATATAATGTCCCGTCGAATGGAGATGGGCGGGTTCACATATAAGTTGGTGTCAAAAGAAAGGAAAAATGAATGGTGGGAAACATTCCAGGTATACATTCATTTTGTTAATATTGTGTAGAATTATATGTATGTATATATCTTTACTTAATTAAAATCAATATGATTGTATATATTTTCTTCAGAGGGAGACGTACTGGGATCCTCGGACGGAAAATACTGTGTTCATCAAAGAGTTGTTTATCCGGAGGTCTAAAGAGCAATTTTCTGATCTGCTCAGTCTTTGGAAGAGGATCAATAGAAGGGAAGGGAAAATACCTCCGTGGAACATGAGATTCTGGACTGCATTACTTCAGTACTGGCAATTGCCCGAGGTCATTGCCAAAAGCAACCAGTGCAGAGCAAACCGCTTGTCTACAGCCGGAGGAAGAGGCCCCTCAAAACACAAAGGAGGGGCAAAGGGAGCCGCACAATGGACTCAGGAATACGTAAGTAATTCCTACACTACAACATAGGGAGATTTTAATTACTTGATTACACATATCTTTATTTTTTGGAATACAGGAGAAGAAATATAACCGTCTCCCAACTGAATGGGAAATTGTGCAACATTTCCACAACTGTGGGGAAGGGGAGTACACGTATGGAGGAATTGCTGACATAATTGTAAGTATTTTACATTAACATTATAAATTGAATAGTAAGGTAACACGTTTGTATACTTGAGATGATGTCAAAAAATTTGTATGTCTAGGACTCTGTGGAGGAACGAGTCTCGCAATTACCGCCTCTAGTAGACGATACTGAGCGCTTGAACCGACTGAGTCAAGTGTATGCTGAGACAGTGAGGCCAGGCCACGAAAAAGTTAGGGGCCTCGGTCAAATGAAGACGATGCGTATACAATCTGGCCCAGGCGGGACATCAGCTGGCACACACATTGGCGGTTATGATCAAAGAGATGTTGATCGTTTGCTGGCTGAGGAGCGCGCGAGATACGAAAGATTGCTGGCCGAGCAACAAAGACAGCAAAACGAATTTGTGCGCCAGGAAGTACACAATCAGATGATGGCATGGTTTCAAGGCCAACAGGGAAACCTACCTAGTGGGTTTTCCCAACCAGCTAGTGCATATCCTCCTTACCCAACTTATCCTTCATATCCTCCCGCCCCTTCCGCATCTGGTTACGCTCCTTATCCTCCCCCTGCCCCTTACCCCTCGGCCGGTCCTTCTACTGGTATTCCTCCTGTTCCTCCTACTGATTTTCCCACCGCACCTAATCCTCAGGCCTCTCCTGCTCGTCCTCCCGCTTCCGGTCCTTCATCGTCTCGTCGCAGTTTCATCTCTCCAACTGGGTTTATAGACCTACTTGAAAGAGGTACATATTCTAGTTACCCCCCGAGGGGTAATTATTCCGGAAATAAAAGAGGTGATGATGATGATGATGATGATGATGATGATGATGATGATGATGATGATGATGATGATGATGATGATGATGATGATGATGATGAGAGTTAGGATGTCATAAATATTTGAACATGTTCTGGAACTATATTTGTTGGTTTGATATTTTACTGTTTATTTGGATTTATATGTCTGGATATTTGAGCATGTGAGTTTGTTATTATCATTATTATTGATTATTAGTTATGAATATTAAAATTTTATTGATTTTTAAAAAATATATTCATCAATATAAGTGTATATGTGTATATGTGTACACATATTAGTAATTAGTGAAGAGAATTTAAAAAGTATGTATTTTAAATTTTATTGATTTAAAAAAAAACGATCAATATATGTGTATATATGGATACATATTAGTAAGTAGTGAAAAATAATTTAAAAAGTATGTATTTTATAATTTTATTGATTTAAAAAAAACAATCAATATATATATATATATATATATATACACATATTAGTAATTAGTGAAAAAGAATTTAAAAAGCTAAATATAAATGTACACAAATATATAAGTAGTGAAAAAGAATTTATTGATGTATTCATTAAAGTTGAGAGTGAGGTTGGAGGGTGGTAGCCTAGCGGATCCGCGGGGGAGGGGTTGTGTTAGAGGTCTTGGGTTCGAAACCCATGAAATTGCATTTTTTTTTCGGAGGGAACTAGACGAGGGAAGTAAACGAGGGAATTTCCCTCGCCACGTCAGCCGAGGGAAAATTCCCTCGCCAACCGCCGCCTGTCACGTCAGGGTTAAAGAGGGTTTTAATTCCCCCGCCCACGTTTCCCGAGGGCTTTAAAGAGGGAAAATTCCCTCGTGCCCCATTCCCGAGGGATTAATTCCCTCGCCCTTCACGAGGGCTTAGCCGAGGGAAATTTTGTCGAGGGATTTTTTCCCTCGTCTCTTCCCACGCGAATTCCCTCGTTAAAACCCTCTCCATTTTTCGAGGGATTCGTTTTTCCCTCGTGTACAGATTGGCGACGAGCATTTTGGAGAGGGAATAAATCCCTCTTCAATACCCTCTCTATCTTCAATTCCCTCTCCAAAACCCTCTCCAAAACCCTCTTTAAATCATCTTATTTTTGTAGTGATTAGACGTGTGCGTCCTAATTCACAAACATAACGAATTTACAAATACAAACTGCACTAATTAAGGTGCGTTGTGTCCTAATTAAATGTTACAAATAATAACGAATTTACTGTTTCTAATTGACATTCAATTATCGTAGGTTTGTCAAATATCGACCACTATCTAATAAAACCTATATTTATGAATATCAAGCTCAAAAAATAAGTAAACTAGTATTAATGAATTGAAAATCTCTAATAACAGCAATTCAATCTCTCGATTTCTTGAAATGAAGGTTTCAAAAACTAAAAAAGAAATTTAGTTCCTAAGTATATAATAAAAGTAGAAATCTTATAATTAATTGAAGGAAAGAAAAAAAAATCTACACAAAAACTTCTATGAATTCGGGCTTATGTGAATTCTCTCCTTCAAAATATAATCTTTAGTATATAAAGTGTTATTGTTTAATATCATTATTTAGTGATTTTGAAAAGAACAACACATAAAATTAAATATATTTTAAATAATGATCATTCATATGTTAAACAATCGAAAATTAAAGCATCCCATCCACAACTCGTTAAAAAAATCAGGTAAATCCAAATTGACACGAGAGATACTAAATTTTTATTAGAAGATGCATTTATATCCAATCACATACACCTAGTAAATGTACCTACGAATAAGAATAAGTCTTTTTTTTACATTATGTGTACCGTGCAATTTAAGTACATTTTTAAAGAGTCGCTCCAATTTTCACTTAAAAGTTATATTTGTTTTTACTGAATAGTTACGGTGGATTATGATTAAATTAACAACCTCTAACTTTTCAGTAAAAATATGGACGACTTTTTATAAACACACTTGACTTGTATCGTATATCTGGTGCATATATGATATATACAATATTAAGGTTTTAAATGTATATTTGTGAACTTGATTTAAAATTTAAAGCTCGTTTGTAACGTCAACCGAAGGACATAATCACTTTTATTTCGAAAAAAAAAATAACATTTCCAAGAATGTTTACTACTATTTTTTTTAAATCATTTATATTATTAAAAAAAATTTGGAACGTGACAAGTTTACTAAGAACATGGCTTAGTCCGCTAGCCACCGGGTTCCTCACTCTAGTGAGTGATCCGGATTTAATTCTCTCTGAGAAATGAATTATGAGAGTTATAAGGTGGTTTGGTGAACTAATCTAACTACTAACAACTAATTTTTTATTCCTTGAGATGCTAATAATGTGACACATATTATTGTTAGGGTTTCGAGATTCTATTCGAGTTCTCTCATGTGGGTCGAGGCTCGATCCTATCGTTATGGATAACGGTATTTGTGATCTTGCAAATAAATTAAAGTTGTCCATTAACTTATAAAATAAATACAAATACCCAACTTAGGTTCTTAACTTTGGTTCATTACCCTTTTTTGTTTCATTTTGCAAGTGTTTTAATTTGTTGAATAGTTCAAAAGCATGAAATTAGACACGGGTATATAGTACTCCACGTGACCAAGTGACGTAATCTTCATCATGACTTTGTACTTGTGAATAGTAAGTAACGAGCTACGAGTCATAAGATGTTATAAAGCTCGATAAAATTTCAAACAATTTTGAACACTTGCGTGTTCGACTCGCCTAGACTGATTTACATCCCTATTCTTGATTCCTGCCTTCTTTGATTAGATCAAACTATGATAAATTCATCATCATTATCTTTACTAAAACAAGACATTAAAGAAAAGAAAAGTTATTTGTGATGGGAAAATGAAAATAGGAACATATATGATCAAGATTTACTTATATCTGGATCCAAGTAATCACATGAATTAATACTTTCGACCATTTTTTTTCTATGATTTGAGAAAAAATAAAATATAAAAAATAATTGCTCAGTTGAATTTTTTAGTCAAAATTGCATGATGCAACTTTTGCGCTGATTCGTTGAATCTTGACCCTTTCAAGCATGCTTCATGTAACCAATTTTAGTTTCTTTGAATTTGAAACAAAATTGAAGATCTTTACTGAGTAAGAAACATGAGATATGAGAACACATTTTCATTCTGATTAAATTCCCCATGGTTAAATTTAGTATTAAAACCTTAAAAAAAAAAGGTAGGAAAAGTTCAAATTTGAGCTACATTATCATTACAACCTTTACAATAAAGGAAACAAAGTCTATTTCATTTGATAAATTCAATCTTTCACCAAACAAACAAATAAAGAGAAGTTGGAGAGAGTTTTGGGTGACGGGATGGAGATTAGATTTTGGGAAGATAATTGGACGGGGGAGGGGTCGTTGAAGCTTATTTTTCCACGATTATTTCACCTTAGTTTGAATAAGGGGAGTGTGGTGGGAGATATGGGGGCTTGGGAAGGGGGTATTTGGTATTGGAAATGGAGGTGGAGGAGAAATTTATTTGATAGGGATATCTCTTCTCTTAATTTGTTAACATCTTTGGTCAACAGGTTTTGGGTGAGGCAGGACGTCGAGGACTCATGGAGATGGACTGGCTCATCGGTTGGTTACTATTGTACGAGGGATGCTTACTCAGTGTTGGCTACCCAACGAGAAGACACGTCGTTGGAGATTGAAAAGGAGTTGGGCTTTAAATTTTTTTGGAAAAGTCTTGCCCCTTTGAAGGTGACAGCTCATGCATGGGGAATGTTGTGGGGTAACTTGCCTACAAAGGCAAACCTGTGCAGAAGAAATATACTTGACCCGAATGATGATGCGAAGTGCGGCTTGTGTGGTGATCGAACCGAAACCGAAAGACACATTTTCTTCGGATGCTCTGCTTCTTACAAGGTATGGATGGAGTGCTATAAATGGCTGGGGATTGTTACTGCACTTAACTCCCATACTTTCTCGAATCTCTTGGCTCATTGTCGAATTCTTAAGGGAAAGCGTGGTAAGAAAGTGGCAGTAACAATTTGGTCATGTGTGATTTGACGAATATGGAAAGGAAGGAACGATTTGATTTTTAATGGTATTGATTTCTTAGTGGATAGGATAGTTGAGGATATCAAATCTAGACTTTGGGGTTGGTTTTACGTGAAGAAAGTTGGGTGTTCTAATTTCTTTTGTAGCGATTAGCTTGTAAATCCAAGAATGGTTTTAGGTTGCTAATTCTTGTAAATTTGTAATTGTTTTGGGTATTTCTTGTACCCAACTTGTTGAATGAAATTCTTTTTACCGAAAAAAAAAAAGACAAAGCAAGCCTTTAATCCCAAATAAATGGGATAGCCTACGTGAATCATAATAGGATCAAGTTGAGTTGCTGCACGAATTAATCTTCTCGCATAACAAAATTCGATAATTAGCTCATAATATGGTGATACGACAAAGTAATTTGAACCTTCCATTAGTGTTGTAAAAATAGGACTAACTAAATGGAAGTAGTTATTAAACTATCATAACTATATATCAAAACTTCATTATACTAATAAATAAATGATTAATAATTACACTTTTGATTACAAAAAATGAGTTTAAAATATTTTTGGTATCTATGTGCGAAAATAGTCCTATTTTTTGCAGTTTTAGACCCATGACCTATTTGCAGCACTAAAACTGCAATTTACCACATAGTTTTAGAACCAAAAGTGCAGTTTACCAATTCCCTTGGGATCAAAACGGTATCATTTGGAAACAAAAGTGTGTCGAAATATAACCATATATGGAACTAAAACTATTAGAAGATGGGAAAGCTTATGGGTGATCTTAAGGTGAATTGCTGGAACTGGATGAAGATATATAAGGAATGAAAGTTGGATGCAAGTTTTTTAGCTTGGAACTCTAATCCTTTTCCAGTGCTTTAATGTGTGTTGTAATCTGTTGCTAAGTTTTGGGGAGTTTATGTAATGGGAGGTGTACCTTACACCTCTTTCGTAACAAACTGTAACCTTTAAAACGACACTTATTTTGAATTGGATGGAGTATTAGAAAATAACATTTTTGAAATGAAATCATTATTTGGGATCAAACCGCAATTTACTCACTAAATAAATTAAAGGTGGTTGTGATGTATTAAATGCACCATATATATCGTAATATCGGTAATGACTAATGAAGACCAGATCGATCCTCTACATCCTTTCTGGCTTTTTGTGATGTATTAAATGCATAAATTTAACTTAGGCCATAGGATTTATTTTACCCACAAATTTAATTTAACTCCATATAAGATATATATATATATATATATATATATATATATTTATTTATTTATTTATTTATATATTAGGTAGAAGCATTCAATCTCTATATAGTTTCTCGTTAAAATTAGACCTTCACTATATATAATTGCTTGACTAAGTCTTGTGACAACCAATTTTAATTTTCATGTAACTCAAAACAATATTAGTTGTTTTCGTTATATAGTATTATTATTATTAAAATTACCCTTTAAAAAGTAATTAATATTATAAAAAAATAAACACAAAATGCAATTGGGTTAATTGCACTTTTGATCCCAAAAAAATATGTCCATTTGAAAATGGTCTTTTTTTAGGCAATTTTAGTCCCGTAGTTTTTTATACACTTTTAATCCCAATAGAATGAATAATTAAATTGCAATTTTGATCCCAAGAAAATTGGGTAAATTTAATGGATGTGATCAAAAAAAAAAAAGGAACTATTTTCAACCAAAAGGTTTTTACCCTCATTCTCTTGGGATCATGTGAAGTGTCATATGTGAAGTATGTAATCTGCTGGGCTTAGTTCAATAGGAGGCTAAGTTGTTAAAGTGTTAGCCGTGGGAGTTAGTGAATTTGGGGTACCAGAAGAGGTGGACCAGATGAGGTTGACCAGAGAAGCCTGACCAGAGAAGTCTGGCAGGAGAGCTATCAGAGGAGGTCCATCAGGTGAGGTCTGGTCAGACGAGTCTGGTAGATAAGTCATCAGAGGAGGTCTGGGACCAGAGGTCATCTGGTGTAAGTGACCAGAGCCAGAGGAGGTCTTGTCATCTGATCCTGAAGGTCGGTTATTCGCGAAGTACACCAAATTGGAGCTAATTCGAAGGCAGTTCTAACTGAATCAACTATGGCGGTTATTGGAGTTTGTTAGCCAGCTGGATAACTGCTTTACTTATGAGTTTGTTACAACTGAATCGAATCTAGGGTTCGTTTCCAATCTCTGTATCTATAAAAGGGGCTTCTCATCTGAGAGAAGTAAGAAGATCATCAATTTTAGCGCAAACACATGAGATTGAGTGATTGTAACTTGTAACTTCCATTTCTCATCTTAGTGAAAAGATATCCTCTCGGATCCTGTGGACGTAGGAGTATTCATCTCCGAACCACGTAAATCTGGTGTTCTTGTGTGATTTCAATTTCGTTTCTTATTGCTTTCATATTCCGATTCCCGGAAACAAGTTTTCCTGTGAATCCAAAATCAATTAACAAGTGGCGCCGTCTGTGGGAAGTGGGAAATGATGGCTGCAACCAAGTTCGACATTGAGAAGTTCACGGGGAAGAACGATTTCAGCTTATGGAAGATCAAGATGAAGGCACTTCTGGTACACAATGGGTTGTACGAAGCCTTGTTGCCACCGGCTCAGGTGGCTTCTGGATCAAATCCGGCGAAGGTGGAGGAGAACAAGAGGAAGGCGCATAGTGCCCTTATCTTGTGTCTCGGGGACAAGCCATTGAGGGAAGTATCGAAGGAGGAAACCGCTCTTGGGATCTGGAATAAGCTGGAGCAGTTATACCAGACCAAGTCTGTTACGAACAAGTTATACATGAAACAGAAGCTTCAAGTCTTCAAAATGAGTGAAGATAAGAATCTTGGTGATCAGTTGGACGAGTTCAACAGATTGGTGGATGATCTGGAGAGTTTGGATGTTACAATTGATGATGAAGACAAGTCATTGATGTTGTTGAATGCACTACCTAAGTCTCTGGAAAATTTCAAGGATGCCCTGTTATTTGGTAGACAAGATCAGGTGAATTTTGATGATGTTCAAACTGCCCTGAAAACCAAGTTTCTACAGATCCAGGCTGATGGGAAGAAGTCTGCTGAAGGATTGAATGTTCAATCCAAGAAGAAGAAGGGGTTTCAGTCCAAGAAGAAGGATGGTGGAAAAGGGAATAAGGGTGGGAAGAAAACTGATTTTTTTGAGAAGAGGAAGTGTTTCACTTGCCATAAGGAAGGTCATCTGAGAAAGAATTGCCCTGAGAGAAAGAAGAAAGACAATCAAGGTGATCAAGATGGAGATACAGCTGTTGTGGAGGTTGAAGGATATGATAGTGCAGAGGTCTTGATGGTTAGTCATGAGAGACTAAGTCAAGAATGGGTCCTGGACTCAGGGTGTACTTTTCATATGTGTCCACATGAAGACTGGTTTCTGGATCTTGAGAAGATTGATGGAGGTCTTGTTCTTTTGGGTAATGATGAGAGCTGTAGGGTGCAAGGATCTGGTTCTATCAAGATCAAGATGTTTGATGGAGTTGATAGGATCTTATCTGATGTCAGGTTTGTTCCTGAGTTGAAGAGAAATCTTGTTTCTCTTGGTACTTTGAATTCAAAAGGCTTTGAATTCAAGATAGAAAAAGGAGTTCTGTCAATAACCAAGTCTGGAAGAGTTGTGATGAGGGGTATGATCAAGAATGGTTTGTATACTTTGATTGGAAGAACTGTAACAGGGTCAGCTGATGTTACCATGGAGTCCTCTGATGTTAACTTGTGGCACAAGAGATTGGCACATGTTGGTGAGAAGGGTCTGGTGGAGTTATCCAAGAAGGGAGCAATCCCTGGTAAGAGGATATGTAAGCTGGAATTCTGTGAGAGGTGTGTTCTTGGGAAATCAAAGAAGCAAGCATACCAGAAGGGGAAGCATACCACCAAGGAGGTTATGGATTACATACACTCTGATGTATGGGGACCAGCAAGGGTATCCACTCATGGTGGAGGCAGGTATTTCCTTACCCTTATTGATGATTATTCCAGAAAGGTTTGGTTTTACATTCTTAAACAGAAGAGTGATGCCTTCTCTAAGTTCAAAGAATGGTTGATTGAACTTGAGAATAAGAGGGGCAGAACTATCAAGCACTTAAGGACTGATAATGGGCTTGAATTCCTATCAGAGGAGTTTCAACAATTTTGTAGGGAGAAGGGTATTACTAGGCATAAAACTGTTCCTTCAAACCCCCAGCAGAATGGTCTAGTAGAGAGGATGAATAGAACTATTTTGGAAAGGGTTAGGTGTATGTTATCTGATGCTCATTTACCTAAGAGTTTTTGGGGGGGAGCTGTTAACACAGCTGTTTATCTCATTAATAAAGTGCCATCATCTGCTATTGAGTTTAAAACCCCAGATGAGGTCTGGTATGGGAAGATATCAGATTACTCAAAGTTGAAAGTTTTTGGGTGCCTAGCTTATGTTCATGTGAGGCAAGACAAACTTGAACCTAGAGCTTTAAAGTGTGTCTTCATTGGGTATCCAAAAGGTGTTAAGGGGTATAAGTTGTGGTGTCTGGAGCCTGGAAACCAGAAGTGTATTACCAGCAGAGATGTTGTGTTTAATGAATTACAGATGGGATACAAGTCTGGTGGAGGTGATGGAGAGCCATCAGCTGAAGAGATGGATGGTGTTATTTCTGAGCCAATTACTCAAGTTGAGGTGGAGCCTGATCATGACAATCATGAGAGTGCACCTGGTTCTGAACCAGAGCAGGAAACAGGAGAGAATGGGTCATCAGATGAGGATAGTGCACCTGCAGAAGAGGAGGAAGAAGTGCCAGAAGCAGACTTGAGAAATTATAGTCTGACAAGAGACAGATCCAGAAGACAAATACATCCTCCAACAAGGTTTGGCCGTGTGGATCTGGTCTCCTATGCACTTGTTACAGCAGAGGCCATAGAGTACCAAGAACCTAAAAGCTACAAGGAAGCCCTTGAGTGTGATGATAGGGAGTCATGGGTTACAGCCATGACAGAAGAGATGGAGTCTCTTAAGAAGAATCATACTTGGATTCTTGTTGATAAGCCACCTAGGCAGAAGCTAATCAGTTGTAAATGGCTGTTTAAAAGGAAGCTTGAATCTGGTGTGAAAGATCAGGTGAGGTTTAAAGCCAGGTTAGTTGCCAGAGGATTTACTCAGAGAGAAGGAATTGATTACAATGAGGTATTCTCACCTGTTGTTAAGCATTGTTCAATCAGGCTACTTCTCAGTAGAGTTGTTCAAGAAGACCTGGAGCTACAACAACTTGATGTTAAGACAACTTTTCTGCATGGTGATCTTATTGAGGATCTGTACATGCATCAGCCAGAAGGGTTTGTTGAACCAGGGAGAGAAGGGAAGGTGTGCCTGCTCAAGAAATCATTGTATGGCCTCAAGCAAAGTCCAAGACAGTGGCACAAGAAGTTCAATGAAGTTATGCTATTCATTGGTTTTGTAAGAAGCAAGTATGATACTTGTGTGTACCTGGAAAGGCAAGGTAGTGATGTGATAGCCTATCTTCTGATCTATGTAGATGACATGCTTATTGCCAGCAAGAGTCTTTTGAAGATTCAGAGTATCAAAAGGAAGCTAAGTGCAAGATTTGATATGAAGGACTTGGGAAATGCTAAAAGGATTCTTGGAATGGATATTTTTAGGGACAGAAAGGCTGGAAGATTATTCTTGTCCCAGAAGAGTTACATTAAGAAGGTCCTGAAGAGGTTTAACATGCATGAGAGTAGAGCTGTGTCAACTCCTCTGGGACAACAGTTCAAATTATCTAAGGAAATGGAGCCAAAGTCTGATGAAGAGAAGAAGACTATGATGGAAGTACCTTATGCAAGTGGGGTTGGAAGCCTGATGTATGCTCTGGTCTGCAGCAGACCAGACTTAGCTTATTCATTGAGTATGGTGAGCAGGTACATGGCTAATCCTGGGAGATTACATTGGGAAGCTTTGAAATGGATATTCAGATACCTTAAAGGGTCATCTGATCTGGGTTTGATGTTTGAGAGGATGACTGACCAGAAGAGTCCACTGGAAGGATTTGTAGATTCTGATTTTGCTGTTAATCTGGACACCAGAAGATCTTTAACAGGATATATCTTTACACTTTACAATACTGCTGTAAGCTGGAGATCTGTTCTGCAGAGTGGAGTTACATTGTCTACTACAGAAGCAGAGTTTGTTGCAGTGTCTGAGGCTGTTAAGGAGGCTTTGTGGTTGAAAGGCATAATCAAGGATTTTGGCATAAATCAAAGGGTTGTGGTCATTCATTGTGATAATCAGAGTGCAGTTCATCTGGTTAAACATCAAGTATTCCATGAAAGATCAAAGCATATTGATGTAAGATTGCATTTTGTGAAGGAAATCATTGATAAATGAGTGGTTCTCATCCAGAAGATATCTACAGAGGACAATGCTGCAGATATGTGTACAAAGTCTTTACCAGGTACGAAATTCAAATTCTGTGTTGAATTGGTAAAGATGAGTGTATGGGATGTTCCTTAGGCCCAAGCTGGAGCATGGAGGAGAGGAGGAGAGGATTGATACTTCTCATCTGAGGTGGAGAATTGTGAAGTGTCATATGTGAAGTATGTAATCTGCTGGGCTTAGTTCAATAGGAGGCTAAGTTGTTAAAGTGTTAGCCGTGGGAGTTAGTGAATTTGGGGTACCAGAAGAGGTGGACCAGATGAGGTTGACCAGAGAAGCCTGACCAGAGAAGTCTGGCAGGAGAGCTATCAGAGGAGGTCCATCAGGTGAGGTCTGGTCAGACGAGTCTGGTAGATAAGTTATCAGAGGAGGTCTATCAGAGGAGGTCTGGGACCAAAGGTCATCTGGTGTAAGTGACCAGAGCCAGAGGAGGTCTTGTCATCTGATCCTGAAGGTCGGTTATTCGCGAAGTACACCAAATTGGAGCTAATTCGAAGGCGGTTCTAACTGAATCAACTATGGCGGTTATTAGAGTTTGTTAGCCAGCTGGATAACTGCTTTACTTATGAGTTCGTTACAACTGAATCGAATCTAGGGTTCGTTTTCAATCTCTGTATCTATAAAAGGGGCTTCTCATCTGAGAGAAGTAAGAAGATCGTCAATTTTAGCGCAAACACGTGAGATTGAGTGATTGTAACTTGTAACTTCCATTTCTCATCTTAGTGAAAAGATATCCTCTCGGATCCTGTGGACGTAGGAGTATTCATCTCCGAACCACGTAAATCTGGTGTTCTTGTGTGATTTCAATTTCGTTTCTTATTGCTTTCATATTCCGATTCCCGGAAACAAGTTTTCTTGTGAATCCAAAATCGATTAACAGATCAGAATTGCAATTTTCTCAATGTAAACATATCGGAATGGAACATTTTGAACAGATTTTTTAAATTAAAAAAAAAAAAAAAACACGACTTTGGGGAGCAGCCACAAAGAAACTCTCAAATATCTAATCGTAGTTCACTCGATCAATATACAACACACATATATAAGTATGACAACATTATTCCACACGTGACACGTGCACTAATAAAATAAAGACATTAATTAAGTCGAGAATATTAAGGAATAAATGACTAAAAGGTCTTGAAGAAAGAAAGGATGTGTTGGTTAACTTCATGGGGCTTTTCTTCGTGGAGAAAGTGAGCAACATCTTTCATTACAACTACTTCTTCCAACAAAGGCACGTCTTTCTTAAACTCACCATTCTGTATATATTCTTTAACTCCAGGGGTATTATAGGTAAGATCAAGATCACCAACTATGAATTTCACTGGCACCTGGATTTTAGATCCTGTCCATGGCGCTGTCAACTCCCAATTTCTGCAATTTTAATATCAAAAAATAAATAAATTTATTAAGGTTGATTAGTTTATAAGAGAGGGGGTACTCCAGAATATAATATTATTATATAATTTTCGTCTGAAGATGTTTGTGTTGAAAGATTTCATCCTATCTAGATGTTTGTGAAATTTGTTCATGCAAAAAGGATTTGACACTCTTTTCTAATACAACAATTAATTTATGGGAAATTGCCTTTCAACTACATCATTTAAACCCAACTTGCTTATAGGTGAGTACATAAATAATAGTTACTCTCCACAACAAATAGTCTACAATACACTAGGGGTGCCTAGGTTTCACCCCACCCCACCCCACCCCACCCCCAAATTCCTGCATATATACCCCATCTCTCTCTTCTTTTCTCATTTCTCCTTTTCTCTCTCCCCCTGCATAGCAGGTATTAAAAATGTGGGAAACACCCCTTCTCCCTTATCTATTTTGCAACTGTCCATTTCTACTCCACCTCCCGAGCTTGTATTAGAAATAGGGGGAAACATTAAGTGGAAAGGGAGGAAGTTGAATACTCGGTGGAGGGGGGCAACAGCCAGGAGTGGAGATCGGCGGCCATGGGTAGAAATTTTCTGGGATGGGACGGCGGCCATGGAAGAAGATCGGTGGCCACGGAAGAAGATCGGCGCCATGGGGGACAGCGGCCAGGGGTAAAAAAATTCTGGGATGGGCAGGTGGAGATCGACGGCCATGGAAGGAGATCGGCGGCCATGGGGGGCGGCGGCCAGGGGTAGAAATTTTGCTGGGATGGGCGGCGGACATGGAAGAAGATCGGCGGTGTCGAAGGAGGTCGATCACACCTCCTTCTCCAAGCCTGAAATCAGAAGCTACCCTCCGATCGCACCGCTTTCATGTGAATCTTGCATTGAATCTGTTAATCACGGTTTCGGATTCACAAGAAAACTTGTTTCCGGGAATCGGAATCAAATGCAATAAGAACGGAATTGAAAATCACACAAGAACACCAGATTTACGTGGTTCGGAGAAGAACTCCTACGTCCACGGGATCCGAGAGGATAGAGTATTCCACTAAGAAAGAAAACGGAAGTTACAAGTTACAATCGCTCACAATCTCTCGTGTTTGCACTCACAGATGATGATCTAAAGTTATTCTCTTAGTTGAGAAATCCCCCTTTTATAGATACAGAGATTGAGCTGAATCCCTAACTTGATTCAGTTGTAACTACCCCCAATGTAAGCAGTTATCCAGCTGGCTTAACAGATTCAATAACCGCTTTAGTTGTTTCAGTTAGAACCGCCCTTTCGCAAGCTTCAATTTGGTGTAATTCCCGTATTTTCACATTGGACCAGATGACACGACCTCCTCTGGCACTGGTCAATTACAACAGATGACACCAAGACCAGACCTCCCCTGATAGGACTCCTCTGGTGAACCTCATCTGGTGAACCTCTTCTGAAGACTCTCATCTGATAGACATCTTCAGGTGACTCCTCTGCCAGACTCCTCTGGTCAGACCTTCTCTGGTTGGCCTCATCTGGTACAACTCATCTGATACCCCAAATTAGCTAACTTTCTACGGCTAACCCTTTACAACATAGCTTCTGTTTGAAACTTCAGCTCTGCAGATTACCTACTTCACATATGACTTCACAATTCTCCACCTCAGATGAGAAGTATCAATCCTCTCCTCCTCTCCTCCATGCTCCAGCTTGGGCCTAAGGAACATCCCATACACTCATCTTTACCAATTCAACACAGAACTTGAATTTCGTACCTGGTAAAGACTTTGTACACATATCTGCAGCATTGTCCTCTGTAGATATCTTCTGGATGAGAACCACTCCTTTATCAATGATTTCCCTTACAAAATGCAACCTTACATCAATATGCTTTGACCTCTCATGGAATACTTGATGTTTCACCAGATGAACTGCACTCTGGTTATCACAATGAATGACCACAGCCCTTTGATTTATCCCAAAATCCTTGATTATGCCTTTCAACCATAAAGCCTCCTTAACAGCCTCAGATACTGCAACAAACTCTGCTTCTGTAGTAGACAAAGTAACTCCACTCTGCAGAACAGATCTCCAGCTTACAGCAGTATTGTACAGAGTAAAGATATACCCTGTTAAGGATCTTCTGGTGTCCAGATTAGCAGCAAAATCAGAATCTACAAATCCTTCCAGTGGACTCTTCTGGTCAACCATCTTCTCAAACATCAAACCCAGATCAGATGACCCCTTAAGGTATCTGAATATCCATTTCAAAGCTTCCCAATGTAATCTCCCAGGATTAGCCATGTATCTGCTCACCATACTCAATGCATAAGCTAAATCTGGTCTGCTGCAGACCAGAGCATACATCAGGCTTCCAACCCCACTTGCATAAGGTACTTTCATCATAGTCTTCTTCTCTTCTTCAGACCTTGGTTCCATTTCCTTAGATAATTTGAATTGTTGTCCCAGAGGAGTTGACACAGCTCTACTCTCATGCATGTTAAACCTCTTCAGGACCTTCTCAATGTAACTCTTCTGGGATAAGAATAGTCTTCCAGCTTTTCTGTCCCTAAGAATATCCATTCCAAGAATCCTCTTAGCATTTCCCAAGTCCTTCATATCAAATCTAGCACTTAGCTTCCTTTTGATACTCTGAATCTTCAGAAGGCTTTTACTGGCAATAAGCATGTCATCTACATAGATCAGAAGATAGGCTATCACATCACCACCTTGCCTTTCCAGGTATACACAAGTGTCATACTTGCTCCTTACAAAACCAATGGATAGCATAACTTCATTGAACTTCTTGTGCCACTGCCTTGGACTTTGCTTGAGGCCATACAATGATTTCTTGAGCAGGCACACTTTCCCTTCACTCCCTGGTTCAACAAACCCTTCTGGCTGGTGCATGTACAGATCCTCAATAAGATCACCATGCAGAAAAGCTGTCTTTACATCAAGTTGTTGTAGCTCCAGATCCTCTTGGACTACTCTGCTCAGAAGTAATCTGATTGAACAATGCTTAACAACAGGTGAGAAAACCTCATTGTAATCAATTCCTTCCCTTTGAGTAAATCCTCTGGCAACTAACCTGGCCTTAAACCTCACCTGATCTTTCGCACCAGATTCAAGCTTTCTTTTAAACAACCATTTACAACTGATTAGCTTCTGCCTAGGTGGCTTATCAACAAGAATCCAAGTTTGATTCTTCTTAAGAGACTCCATCTCTTCTGTCATGGCTGTAATCCATGACTCCCTATCATCACACTCAAGGGCTTCCCTGTAGCTTTTAGGTTCCTGGTACTCTATGGCTTCTGCTGTAACAAGTGCATAGGAGACCAGATCCACACGGCCAAACCTTACTGGAGGATGTATTTGTCTTCTGGATCTGTCTCTTGTCAAACTATAATTTCTCAAGTCTGCTTCTGGCACTTCTTCCTCCTCTTCTGCAGGTGCACTATCCTCATCTGATAACTCATCCTCTCCTGTTTCCTGCTCTGGTTCAGAACCAGATGCACTCTCATGATTTTCATGATCAGGCTCCACCTCAACTTGAGCAATTGGCTCAGAAATAACACCATCCATCTCCTCAGCTGATGGCTCCCTATCACCTCCACCAGACTTGTATCCCATCTGTACTTCATTAAACACAACATCTCTGCTGGTAATACACTTCTGGTTTCCAGGCTCCAGACACCACAACTTATACCCCTTAACACCCTTTGGATACCCAATGAAAACACACTTTAAAGCTCTAGGTTCAAGTTTGTCTTGCCTCACATGAACATAAGCTAGGCACCCAAAAACTTTCAACTTTGAGTAATCTGATATTTTCCCATACCAGACCTCATCTGGGGTTTTAAACTCAATAGCAGATGATGGCACTTTATTAATGAGATAAACAGCTGTGTTAACAGCTTCCCCCCAAAAACTCTTAGGTAAATGAGCATCAGATAACATACACCTAACCCTTTCCAGAATAGTTCTATTCATCCTCTCTGCTAGACCATTCTGCTGGGGGTTTGAAGGAACAGTTTTATGCCTAGTAATACCCTTCTCCCTACAGAATTGTTGAAACTCCTCTGATAGGAATTCAAGCCCATTATCTGTCCTTAAGTGCTTGATAGTCCTGCCTCTCTTATTCTCAAGTTCAATCAGCCACTCTTTGAACTTAGAGAAGGCATCACTCTTCTGTTTAAGAATGTAAACCCAAACTTTTATGTAATAATCATCAATAAGAGTAAGGAAATACCTGCCTCCACCATGAGTGGATACCCTTGCTGGGCCCCATACATCAGAATGTATATAATCCATAACCTCCTTGGTGGTATGCTTCCCCTTCTGGTATGCTTGCTTCTTTGATTTCCCAAGAACACACCTCTCACAGAATTCCAGCTTACATATCCTCTTCCCAGGGATTGCTCCCTTCTTGGATAACTCCACCAGGCCCTTCTCACCAACATGTGCCAATCTCTTGTGCCACAAGTTAACCTCAGAAGACCCCATGGTAACATCAGCTGACCCTGTAACAGTTCTTCCAATCAAAGTATACAAACCATTCTTGATAGCCCCCTTCATGACAATCCTTCCAGATTTGGTTATTGACAGACTTCCCTTGTCTGTCTTGAATTCAAACCCCTTTGAATTCAAGGTACCAAGAGAAACAAGATTTCTCTTTAACTCAGGAACAAACCTGACATCAGATAAGATCCTATCAACCCCATCAAACATCTTGATCTTGATAGAACCAGATCCTTGCACTCTACAGCTCTCATCATTACCCAAAAGAACAAGACCTCCATCAATCTTCTCAAGATCCAGGAACCAGTCTTCATGTGGACACATATGAAAAGTACGCCCAGAGTCCAGGACCCACTCTTGACTTAGCCTCTCATGACTAACCATCAAGACCTCTGCACTATCATATCCTTCAACCTCCACAACAGCTGCATCTCCATCTTGATCACCTTGATTGTCTTTCTTCTTTCTTTCAGGGCAATTCTTTCTCAGATGACCTTCCTTATGGCAAGTGAAGCACTTCCTCTTCTCAACAAAATCAGATTTCTTCCCACCCTTA
This sequence comes from Ballota nigra, assembly GCA_947034835.1. Classification (NCBI taxonomy): domain Eukaryota; kingdom Viridiplantae; phylum Streptophyta; class Magnoliopsida; order Lamiales; family Lamiaceae; genus Ballota; species Ballota nigra. Next base: position 81,446,021 of record OX344729.1, on the reverse strand, counting down.
TTCCCTTTTCCACCATCCTTCTTCTTGGACTGAAACCCCTTCTTCTTCTTGGATTGAACATTTAATCCTTCAGCAGGCTTCTTCCCATCAACTTGGATCTGTAGAAATTTGGTTTTCAGGGCAGTTTGAACGTCATCAAACATCACCTGATCTTGCCTACCAAACAACAAGGCATCTTTGAAATTTTCCAGAGACTTAGGTAGGGCATTCAACAACATCAATGACTTATCTTCATCATCAATTGTAACATCCAAACTCTCCAGATCATCCACCAATCTGTTGAACTCGTCCAACTGATCACCAAGATTCTTATCTTCACTCATTTTGAAGACTTGAAGCTTCTGTTTCATGTATAACTTGTTCGTAACAGACTTGGTCTGGTATAACTGCTCCAACTTATTCCAGATCCCAAGAGCGGTTTCCTCCTTCGATACTTCCCTCAATGGCTTGTCCCCAAGACACAAGATAAGAGCACTATGCGCCTTCCTCTTGTTCTCCTCCACCTTCGCCGGATTAGATCCAGAAGCCACCTGAGCCGGTGGCAACAAGGCTTCGTACAACCCATTGTGTACCAGGAGTGCCTTCATCTTGATCTTCCATAAGCTGAAATCGTTCTTCCCCGTGAACTTCTCAATGTCGAACTTAGTTGCAGCCATGATTGCTTCCCACAGACGGCGCCACTTGTCAATCACGGTTTCGGATTCACAAGAAAACTTGTTTCCGGGAATCGGAATCAAATGCAATAAGAACGGAATTGAAAATCACACAAGAACACCAGATTTACGTGGTTCGGAGAAGAACTCCTACGTCCACGGGGTCCGAGAGGATAGAGTATTCCACTAAGAAAGAAAACGGAAGTTACAAGTTACAATCGCTCACAATCTCTCGTGTTTGCACTCACAGATGATGATCTAAAGTTATTCTCTTAGTTGAGAAATCCCCCTTTTATAGATACAGAGATTGAGCTGAATCCCTAACTTGATTCAGTTGTAACTACCCCCAATGTAAGCAGTTATCCAGCTGGCTTAACAGATTCAATAACCGCTTTAGTTGTTTCAGTTAGAACCGCCCTTTCGCAAGCTTCAATTTGGTGTAATTCCCGTATTTTCACATTGGACCAGATGACACGACCTCTTCTGGCACTGGTCAATTACAACAGATGACACCAAGACCAGACCTCCCCTGATAGGACTCCTCTGGTGAACCTCATCTGGTGAACCTCTTCTGAAGACTCTCATCTGATAGACATCTTCAGGTGACTCCTCTGCCAGACTCCTCTGGTCAGACCTTCTCTGGTTGGCCTCATCTGGTACAACTCATCTGATACCCCAAATTAGCTAACTTTCTACGGCTAACCCTTTACAACATAGCTTCTGTTTGAAACTTCAACTCTGCAGATTACCTACTTCACATATGACTTCACAGAATCGTTGAATCCGGCATCGCGACCTCTGTTTCTTCTTCAATTTCCGGCGATTCGTGGCTCCCGTTGACGAATTTCCGGTGGAGTGCACAGATTTTCCGGAGTTCACATATTTCTGGTGGAGTGCACAGATTTCCGGTGGTTTTGTGTGTTGATGATTTGGGTTTTATCTCTGTGGTAGATTTCTAATTGGTCTTCAATGGATGAATCTTTAGTTTAAAGATCTCACCTAAAAATGAAGGTACTTCGTTTAATTCTTTGATGGAGATATAGAATTGCTTTGGTTACATCATAGTTGTTTGAGATATTTTGAACTTTGATGGAGATATTGAATTAGGTGATTTTTGTGTGGAATTGGATTTGGATTCCATAGTTTCTGCTCTATTCTATTTTTTTAAGTTGGGTTCCAGTTGAATTTTTTTGTTGAGTTGGGTTTCAATTGAATTACAGTATTGAGTTGGGTTTCATACTAGAAATATTGCTCCAACACTATTCCTGCTCCTTGTTAATTAGTGAAACTCCTACTGCTGCTTCTTGTCTCTATTTTTCGTTCATGGAAAAGCTTTTGAACTTATAGGCAATTTTATAATTGAACTTTACCAATAATTTTTTGAACTTTAACAATAATTTTTTGAACTTTACTAATATTATATTGAACTTTTTAATAAATTTTTGAACTTACGAAATTTTGAAGGGGGTGAACATAATCGTGAACTTAAATTTGCAATTTGTTTTTTGATTTTAGATGATGAAGATAATGTTAAAGTTAAATAGTATGTATATTTTTTTTATGTGAAGTGGGGGAGTATTTTTCTATAGAAAGTGGGGGTGTATTTTTTTTTTTCCTTATGTTATGATGAAGATAATATCAAAGTAATAAGGAATGTATATTTTTCTATGAAAAGTAGAAAAGTATTTTCTATGTAAGAGTGGGGGAAAATGAATTTAAATTCAAAGTGTGTATTAAAAGGAGGGGAATATGAATTCAAAATTTGAAAAAAGTTAGAAAGGAGGGGGGGGGGGGGGGGGGGGGGGGGTTGGGGGGTTGGGTTGGGTGGATGAATTATAGTGGCAAATTAGAAATTAAATAGCAACTTTTGTTGTGTGGAGTAATTTTTAAAAGTGACACAAGTGTTGAGCAAGTGTTCTATCTAAAATGCACCCCTAAGTAAGTTACCCTTAATTCATACTCTTTAGTGAAATAACTATCCTTTAGTGAAACAAATCATACTCTTAAGTGAAAACTACTTTACCCTTCAGAACCAAGGGCGGAGCTTTGAGTAACCAATTTTAACCAACTCTTGGAAAATTAATTTTTTTCTATGTAAAAATTAAAAAAAATATATTTTAACCCGACCAAGAATCGAACTTGTACTTATATTAGACTTCCAGCACATCTTGAATTTTTTTCTGGCTCCACCCTTGTTCAGAACTAATACCATTTCGTAAAAACAATCAATATTCTTGAGTAAAACAACTCATACCTTCAAAGTAGTTTATGTATAAATCAGATTCACTCTATTTTAAACTATCTATATGTACGTATTTCCAATTTGCACATTTTTATTTTAACAATTAATGTTTTTAAATGAAACAATTAAACTAAATATTAATTGTTTTTATAAAACAACTAACCCACAAAATCAAAATTAATTTGCATACTTAATTTGTTATACTCTGTCCCTCTATTTACTTCATGTTTTATCATTTTTAATTCTTTCCTCTATCTAGGTCATGTTTCCCTTTTTTTTCAAACAAAATATAATATAATTCTCATATTTTCATATATTTCACTCCAACTTACACATTAATTATACTTTATTTATATATCACATCACTTGTACAACTATATTATACTATTTTTCATAATATTTGGGTTGGGTCCAACACAAACCATAAGTAAATAGGAGGATGAAGGCATCAAACTCTTATTAATTGTAATTTAATTAATACTAGACTTCAAGACATGACTCTACATTAAGTACTAATTTTTTCAATCCACAAATTTTTATATTCATCGCCCATATCCTTGCATTGATAATTCAATACAAATTTTCTACGACCAAATTCAAGATTTTTGAAATATTGGTCAAATGACAAAGGCGTGAACTAATTATAGGTAAAATTCAGATCAAATAAATCAAGATGAAATTCAGATCAAATTAAAACTCACATGTCGAGGGCACGATAGTAATTTAAACCTCCAGTGAAGCCAGTGGCTTCATATTTGGCAGTATAGTAATCCACATCTTGTTCAGACAACCACGGCGGCAAAGAGATTGGAGTGTCCGGAAATGCCCTTTCCTTTGGAAGATAAAGTGGGGCCGGAGTCCTATATGTTAGGAAATTTTCCAACACGGTTTTGGTACCTATTTCCGCAAATTCATGTTCAATCTGCCCTGGTTCCTACAACAATATATATATTCGTATATCCATGTTAGAAGTACTTCCTCCGTACGTGAAAAATAGTCATTTTTTTCACGTGGTTTAATATGATATGTCGGAGAGTATTATGGAATTTTCTGCTGTCCGTTTTTTAATAAAATGATCATTAATAGAAAGTTTGTACTTTCCATTAACGATCATTTTATTAAAAAACGAACTTAGATCGGAAAACCCTGTAATACCCTTCAACATATCGCATTAAATCACGTGTAAATAAACCAGACTATTTTTTAGGAATGGATGTAGCATATAGGGAAAATGTTAAAAAAGAAAAAGTTCAATTAATTTCATGATTTATATGTACAAGTTTGTTCTATTTATTGCATGTTTTTTAGTTTCCAACCTTATTCCATAATTTTTCCAATAAATTTAGTGTGAACCAGGTGCACCAGATGTATCGTACACTGCACTTTTAAAAAGTCATTATATTATTATTAAAAAATCACCTTTTTTTGTAAAGTCACCTTTTTATGATTTAAAAAGGGTTAATTTTTCAGTAAAACTAAATGTTTTTTTAATAGCAACAACGGGGGTGACTTTTAAAAAAGGGAAAAGGGTCAAATAAGCCCCTGAGTTTATGCACCAGGATCAAATAAGCCCTTGATCTATTTTTTTGATCATCCAACCCCTTTTTCTTTTTTATTTGGATCAAATAAGCCCCTAAACTTATGTATTTGGATCAAATAAGCCCTTCATCTATTCTTTTGGTCATCCAAACCCTTTTCCTTTTCAATTTGGATCAAATAGACCCCTATTCTTCTTAAATTCAACATGTAGACTACTTTTCTCAATTCTTTATTTTTATAATTCGAGTAAATAATATTATAAATATTTCATGCATATAATATTATTAAAAATTATTTTGTATATTCTTTAGATGCTTTATGAAGAGAAAATTTAAGAATTGTTTTTTAAATAATTTTTTTTTTTTTTTTTTTTTACAAAATTGACCGAAAATAATAACATAAATAAATAGATCTTTGTTGGTCATAAGTGAGTTAATTCTAATTTACAATTTTTATTATTATGTTGCCTTCTTCAAATCTGTCTGCTAAACAGGTTAGAATTATTTTTTCTACTTTGTATATATTTATTAAAATATTAATTTCGTCAAACATTTTAATTAAATTCAATCAATTAATTAAATATATTTTCTTCATGATATTTAAACCAAAAAAATCAATTTAAAAAAAAATCAATACAGAGTTAGTAACAAACGAATTTTGTTTCTAAACCTTTAAATCACTTTAATTTAGATAAATAGACAATACCTAATTTTTACCAACTTTTATTTTATTAATTTAAAACAATTGGTTATTTTTATTTCAAAACAATATCATATGAATAATATATTTAAGATATCATTTACTCAAAATTTAAAACTAAAAGCATTGAGCAAAGTAGTCTACATGTTGAATTTAAAAAGAATATGGGTCTATTTGATCCAAATTGAAAAGGAAAAGGGTTTGGATGATCAAAAGAATAGATGAAGGGCTTATTTGATCCAAATACATAAGTTTAGGGGCTTATTTGATCCAAATCAAAAAGAAAAAAGGGTTGAATGATCAAAAAAATAGATCAAGGGCTTATTTGATCCTGGTGCATAAGTTCAAGGGCTTATTTGACCCTTTTCTCTTTAAAAAATGCACGGTGAACCTGGTACATGCAAGACTATGAAATTTCCAACTAACTTCCAAGGTTGTGAGAATTAAGGGTACGAGTCATGTGATTGGGCAAATTAAAATATTTTTTACCGGAAAAAAAAATCTTTTGTACGTGTAAAATTGAACAAATTTTTTTCCCTACATATTAATTATCTTGATGATAAAAATCACTACAATAAAATTGATTTCTAGTGGCAACAATTTTGTCATCACCTGTCACTATTGCTTCTCTAGTTAAAAGTCTTTAATGATAGGAAACAACCTTTAATTACAGACTTTTAACTAGAGAAGCAACAATGACAGGATTACTGTCACTAAAGATCATTTTTCTTGTAGTGAATAAAACAAAATATAAGATCATAACTGATCAAGAAATAATTAAGGATATCGCTAGAGAGGTAAATTGAACTAGATTAATTCTAGCTATATGCAGGTGGGCTCTCAAAGAATACATCTCATCTAAAAGTTCGATTATGTAGAGTGGTGTAAAATTAATTCATTTAATTATTTTTCTTACACTTTTCCTCACTCATGTGCCGAATTCAATGAGTTGACAATCTAATATGGGTGGAGCTGCTTTCAGCGTGAATCGAACCCAAAATCTTCGTTTGGACGTGAGCCTTTTTGGCTCTGATACTATGAAAAAATTATTGTCTCATCTAAAAGTCCGAACTAGAAAGGTGTGATATTAATTCATTTATCTAGGATCGATCTTTGTTCGGGCGTGAGCCTATCGGCTCTGATACCATGAAAGATTAATTGTAAAGTGGCGTGAAATTAATTCATTTAATTATTTTTTCTTACAGACTCGATCTGGGTTAATAATTTTGTAAAACCATATAATTGCCGATTACATAACGCAATTTATATTTATTTATTTATATTAATTTCAAAATTGATGGGTTGAATATTGATCAAAATTCGTCAGTTTGAAATCGTCATCATAGCCGTATTATTGAAAATGCAAAATGAACATCAGAAACCGTGCCTACGAATAATTATGCAAATATAAGAACTTAACTTTTAAAAGTGTAATAATTTTATAAATAAAAGGAAAAAATAAAAAAAAGTAAGGGCAAACCTGGAATCTAATGACGTAATATTCATCGCCAAAAGCGCTACGCAACGTTTCAATGGGCTTCATTCTCGGGTTTCTAGGAGTAAAAGCAACGCTCATATTCACCAAGGCCCGAACCTTATCGGGCCGATACAAGCACAAAGCCCACGCTATTGTAGCCCCCCAATCGTGGCCCACCACAAACACCTTCTCATCCGGCGGCGCCACCTCATCTATGAGCGCCACCAAGTCTCCGACCACATGCAGCGTCGTGAACTTCCCCGGATCGTCCACCGGGGCGCCGCTAGTGTCCGCGTAGCCCCGGAGGTCGGGGGCCACGGCACGGTAGCCGTGGCCCGCGAAGAAGACCATCTGGTGGCGCCACGTGTACCAGCATTCGGGGAAGCCGTGGAGGAATAGGATTATCGGGCCGTGGCCCGATTCGGCCACGTGCATGGAAAGCCCGTTTAGGGTTAATGTGTTGTGCTCAATTTGGTCCATTTGGTGTGGGGGATGTGTGTGTGGGGTGTGCGTTTTTTATATATAGGTGGTGAAGTATTGGTAGAAATTGTGATTGTGATTGTGATTGTGATTGTGATTGTGATTGTGATTGTGATTGGGTAGAAATTGGGATTAGGATAGGGTTTATGTGTGGTTGAGATTTTTAATTAGGATGTGTCTTGCGTGTATAAGAAGCAACATGTGAGAAAAATATATGGATGTCCTTTGTGCTTGCTTGTGTCGTATATAATTGGTTTACGGATCTTATATGTTGCAAGTTTAGTAATAGTTCACTCGTTACAAGAAAACATAAAATTTTATACGGAAATAGTCAATATGGTTACGAAATTTTCAACAAAAAAATGTATAGTGAAAATTATCTACAAATTGCCTACAAAAATTTCTAATTGTATAGCATGCATCTTCCTTCCCCACCTATACAAAAAAAATTGTCTATGGAAATTCCGTAGGCAAATTGTGTTGTAGGTAAACTTTTGTAGGCAAATGACTTGTAGGTAACTATATCTAGGAATTTTATTTCGTAGGCAAATTAATTTCGTAGGTAAGTTGTTTGTAGGTTGAGAATTGTAGAAACTTTCATAATTAGAAAATTTCATAGACAATTCTTACTACAAACTTTTTTATTGGAATTTTTTTGTAGGCAATTCTAATTTTGTAGACAATTTTTTATGTTCTTGTTGTGACGTTCCACGTAGTACCCTTAATCCCAATTTCAAGGTATAGCTAGTGTGCGTCCGTGTGGTTTTAAATTATGAGAATTTAAATCCGAGTTTATATGAACTATTTCTTCGAATATCATTGTTATGCATATTTATAATTATTGTATGAAATATGTTTGACTTTTAGACATACTCTCTCCGTTCTAGTTTTATTTTTTCATTTGCCAAAAAGTTTAGTCTCAATTTTATTTTTTCATTTTTCAAAATAGAAATAAAGTACATTCACCAATTCAATTACCTCATTAAATTCCGTGTAAAGTCAAACAGAAAAATAAATTTGGGACGGAGGGAGTACCTAATAGTGAATATTCATTACAAAATTAGTGTGAATGCATCGTAGTAATATTTGAAAAAAAAAAACGAGTTTATGTGAATCCGAGTTCACATAATTTTTTTTTTTATTTTACATATTGATAGTATATAATGTATTAAATTATATTGTAAATATGTAAGGGAAATATGGCAAAATGCCATTTTTCAGTTTTCGTTTACAAAAATGTCACTCAATATTTAATTTTTTTATAGGGTCGTACAATAAGAAAAAGAAATTGGGTGGTATTTTTACGAACAGAAACTAAAAAGTGGTGTTATGTCATATTTTCCAATATGTAACTATTAATAAAACTTATGATTGAATTAAACATAAAGAATGTATAATAATATTAGAAATAACCCATTAATATTGTTTAGTTCTGACGAAGCGGTATAGTTCAAGTGATTAGAGCCCATTATTTATGACCTAAAAATTATGAGTCCAAGTCACAATTTAAATTGTTCAGTTCTCAATTTGTGACCTCAATATTTTATCTTCAAATGTCCTTCTCAAATTTGTATCTTTAATTTCTTTCTTTTGTCAAAGTTGTGTCGTTTCTCTACACCTGTAGTTCTAAGAAGAAACAAAGGTATCACGTTATAGAGACGTGTGGATTCTCTATTCAATGTTCTGGCCACGTGTTAGAGTTAATCAATACTTTTATATTGATCAACTTTTTTTTTCTTATGTGGCAACACTCTTGGTCTCATATCTATATTTTTTCTCATCTCCTCAATTCACTTTCATCATTTTCATCCAGACCGTCCGTTTATTTATTGGTGCAATCCTATTCGTCCATTCTTATTTTTGTATTCTATAAATTTGTTGATAGTCTCATCACAAATTTCATCATTCTTTGTCTCCGACTTTATTTTCCATTCTCACGTGTGTTATGGGGAAAATCTTTCGTCCACCATAACCTTTCAACATCTCCATATCTCCGCATTTCATTGGGATGGTGTGGTAGATTGTTCATCTTATTAATGATGTGTTCCTTCCGATATTGAAGCGATATATCTCACGATTTGTAATTGAATGTCGATTATCAGCATTGGTGGAATTCGTCGTGAATGTTTGCTTATCTTAGTTCCGAAGGTCGCGGCCCTTTTTTTTTCCGATTAGTGGGGGAAAAATGAAAAAAAAAAAAAAAACTTATTAATGTAATCCCTTTTTCTTTTTTAACTTACCCTTGTGGGATTTTTTTTATGACACTTTCCGAAATTTTAATTTAGAGGAAAGATTTGACAGTTGGGATTCTTGTGATCTAAGGAAATTTCCATGTGATCAGTAGTTTTAGACCATGTGCTCTAAGGAAATTTCCATGTGGTCTAAGAAAATTTTCATGTGATCGGTAGTTTTAGATTTGAAGGCACTCCTCCCCGAGCCGTCTCCCTAATCGGCATTACCTCCGGATCCCGTGACTCACCGCACCGGTCGGCCTCCCCGTTAGGCGACCCCGCGCCGCCACTCCTTCTCGCCGAGCGCCATAGCCGAATGACGAGTTGCGAGCTCCGATCTCCATCTTGGTAGCGGCTGCGATTAGTCAGCGATCCAAAAGCTCAATATTTGTGCCAAGGCCATATTAGTATAGGTCGGTTTTCTTGATCAAGAGTGTAAACTCATAACCTAATAATATTATGCATTTCTTTTTTTGGATGAATTAGATTTGGTATTTTGGCTGAAATATTTTAAGAATGTTTAATTTTCCGTAATTTTTTAATTTGAATATAAATAATGACTAAATTCATGCACTTAATTATGAGTTAATTAAATGCCTAAATCCAAGGCACTCTACGAAATATCCCAAAATCATATCATGACTTTTTCAATTGATTTGAATCTCTGAATTCATGCATCAAATTATATTTACGGTTAATTTATTATTTACGGTTAAATATATTTACGGTTAATTAATTATTCTCCTTAAATGATTATTAACTATAAATCATTGTATAAATATAAATGATGAAAATTAATGTGAATTGAATTTCAAATTTGTAGTTTATAAAAAAAAAAGGAGTATTTGGTTTATGTTAAATATCTTTAAGGTGAAATAGTTATTTTCCTTAAATGTATTAATAACTATAAATGAAAACCAAAAATTAAGGACGAAAATTGATATGAATTTAATTGAAGGTAGTTAAGGTGAATAAATTATTTTCCTTAAATGATTAATATCTATTATTAGTTAATTAAATGCCTAAATCCAAGGCACTTTCTGAAATATTCACAAAGTTATATCAATGACTTTTTCCTTATTTAGTTTGAGCGTAAAAGTTTTTTGTCCGTTGATCAATAATTCATCACTTCATCACCACCGTTCATCTGAAGTGTATTATGTGAGTATAATTGTATTAAAAAAATTATGATGTTTTCGTGAAAGAATATTAATTTCAATTATGTACATTTTTTTTTTCATTTTGCAAATTTGAATGAGTCTCATATATTTTGTTCAACACGGCTCTTAAAATATTATTATTAGTCAAATAGAAATGAAAATCGTAGTATTGAATCTTGGTGAGATGTGGATGATATTGTAACGGCACATGTTTTATGAGTGGTAAATTGCAGTTATCCTAAATTAGAAAAAAATCATTAAATAGTAACTAATAAAAAATTATGCCCCATCCATCTCCTAATTTTATGTAACGATTCAAACTAAGGTTTTCTTCTATTGGATGTTTGAATAAGTCTCACATGAATTGGAAAGTTCTAAATTAGTATATATTAATATTTATATATTAATATATATATATGTGTGTGTGTGTGTGATGAGATTATAGGATATAAATTTAAATTATTTATTTTAACACTTGGTCATGGTGTGACGGGGAAATTTTAGTTCATGTGAAGAAGAAGATAGTAAAAACTAAGGCCTTTACCATTAAAAAGTAAATAATAATAATATTAATATTAAAAGTTAAAATAAAAATAAGAAAAGAGGAGTAGCACACGATAATAGGAGTGAAGAATAAGAATATACGAAAGGAGGAAAAATCCATCCTCAACTTTAATTTTTGAAAATTCAGTTTGGATATGATTTTAAGATTTTTTAATTTTCAATCAAAATTAAACTCAAACTTATCCTAAAATGTAACTGTCACGTCAAACTCCTTAAATTTTGGCAAAATACACCTTTTTCTTTGGATTTTTCAATTTTCTTTAAAAAATATTTTTCAGAAAGATATACATACGATTTATTTCAATTTACACTATTTAGGTGTGCACGATAAAAAACATACGATTTTTTTCAGAAAGAGTTTAATACAAGTCCTAAAAATTAACCTCGTCCACAAAATTAAGGTGTGCACGATCAAAACGATCGAAATTCATGCACTCTTTTACATATTTTAGGAAAAAAAATTTAAGGTTAATTAATTATTTTCCTTAAATGATTAATAACTATAAATGATATTCGAATATAAAGGACGGAAATTAATAAGAATTTAATTTCAATTTTGTAGTTTACAAAAAAAGTAGTATTTGGTTTATGTTAAATATTTTTAAGGTGAATTAATTATTTATATTTACACGATTAATGAATATAGATAATAAAAAATTATTTTCCTTATTTGTTAATTGGGAGAATTTTAGGTCATAATTAAGATAAAAAAAAAACATTAATATAAATGTGATCAATTTTTTGAACAAAGGTGACAAGATAGATAATAATTTTATTGATATTGAAATATATACTCTACTACTATTATGAGTTCATAATATTGACACCTCATACTAGCAATATCAATATGTGTGGAAATCTAATAATCTATGATACAAATATTGAGGACTTGTGTCATATATTTTATGTTGTGGTATACGGCGTCATTCTGTGAATCTGAATAAGTAGCACGGATATCACCTTCTATGGTAATAACTTTGTTGTTATGTTCGAGGTATATTTTGGTCTTATATACAGCCGCACTTTCGAATGCTAATTTTTCAGTCATGTAAACAGCATCTGGGAGGTTCATTCTTGATAGCATATGTTCTAATAGAGCCATGAAGTTTAATGTGAACACAAAGCTGTTCATATTGACAATTCCTGCATGAACACAAATATTTTAAATTGGTTGATAATTAATTCAAATAATTTAGAAAAGGATTTTAAAACAAAAAATGGATCATACCTTGGATGTGTATATGTTAAATTATGTTGGGATATTACATTAACAGTTTGTAATTTATAAGTACTATATAGGTATACAAATATAGAATTTATTAATTAAATTAATGTTTGTGACAAATGTTATGCTACAATTATTTTCAGAATACATAATTAACACAACAACCATGTGTGGAAATTTTTGTAAATGGACACCTCTATAACTTTGTCAATTTAATTGTGCATGACTTGCATGAACTTCTTATATGTTTTGGAATGTGTATTTATTAGTAATAAATATAATTAAATTCTTTAATCACCAATAATTCAAAGTGGGGTTACAAGTGAATAGAGAATTTTGTGTTTTTTTTTATTATAATCATTAATTATGTAATAGGCGTTGATTGTATTTGTATTGTGGTTTTGTAGTCAATCCCAGATGAATTTATAAAATGTTATGAGGAGTTGTTTGATGATTTCCGTTTTATGAATGTTATGGATAATTCTGGGAAGGAGTGGTGTGTCAAAGTTGGTTGGAATTATGGTGGATGTCTCTCTTTTTATGGAGATAAGTGGGATGAGCTCTTGCAATATTTCAATGTAAAGAGTGGTGAATTGCTTTTCTTTGCTTCACTTCCACTGTGCAAAACACTCTATGTAAAGAAGTTTGATAGTGATGGGATGTTTCACCAAGTTGGTGCGATACCACAGCACACTTCTTTCACACGTAATTGGGGTGAGTATAGTTTATAGTTTATAACTTAATGCTGTGTAGTTGGAAATTTTTAAAGTTTTCTTCAGTGATAAATTTTATTAATTATTAACAGTTTGATACACGTGTGATTTGTGTTTTTTATTGTTGATTATTTAACAGATAGGGTGGTTGATATTGAATATGTTCCGGAATTTGTTGTCGACTTCAAAGATCCATTGGTAAGTAATTGGTTTTGATTAATACATATATTTGAATGTCCAAAAAATGAAAACTGTAATATTGTATATTTCATTTCTCAGACGGTACCTGAAAATTTAGTATGGCTATTTGACAAAAAAATTCCATCAACTTGCATGACAAAAACGCCAACTGGTAGAACGGCTAATTCAACATGCTATATATTGGATGGAAAGTACGAAATCACATGTGATTGGGAAAGATTCCTAGCTGGAATACGTATTTCGGATATCTATTGCATAACAGTGTTGTATGATTATGAGAAAACGCTATGTGTCACTCCGTATTACAAAAATCGTTGTTCAGTCTTTCTACCGGTTGGGGATATGGAGAATGGTATGTATATATATAATGTGTAATATATATCATTTGCTGCTTTGTTTATCAGTTTAATAAGAATTAACTGATTATATTATATGTTTTTCATTTGTGTAGATGAACGTTCAATACCATTCGAAGTGCATAACAAATTCACTGTATCCAGTTTGGACCCACCTCCATCGATTACTCGTCTTGAGGTATAGTATTGAATTTATGGTTTAAAGATGTTTGTGAATAGATTGTTATTATTTTTTATAGTTGACCTTATCATCTTTGTCCATCCTTTATATATATGTTGGGAAAATATATAGGGGTGCCCGGAATCTATTCGGGATGAATTTTAAATACGAATTTAAATACAATTATTACTATCATGAATTAATCCTAATTAATTCAAATAATAATTCCAACAACTAATTATCATCATGCATGCTAAATTAATTTCACATATTTAACTAGGCGGAATTAAACAAGTAAATATGCGATTAACGTACCTCTCGTAGTATTGGCCTTTGGATATACGAGACACTTGAAATCACGTTCTATCAACCCAAAGCCTTCTCAAGTATTTCCCTTTTCACCTTACTTGATCGCCGGTGGGAGACGCTTTCAAGCAATTTAATAACTAAGGAAAAAGAAAAATATCTATGCTTCTTGATTTTTTCAACACATGGAATTATGTACTTGGGGATGAAAATATCACCCCCTATTTATAGAGGTAATGGCCGAAAATTAGAGGATTATTTGGGCTTGGAGAAAATCTTTTCTTAGACTCTAAGAAATCTTGAATATATCTCATATATTCTTTTCTCCATAATAAAATATTCCACAAAAATCTCACTCTTATTTTCTAGCTCATAATTTTCGAAAACTTCAAGGATAAAATCTAAGATTTGGATCTTCTTGAATATATGAGATATTCTTGTATTCCTAGAATACATATCTTGCATAATATCTTTCCAAGAAAATCAACAAAATCTTATTTCTTTTTTTTATTCCTAATTTTCGAAATTATCATGAAAAAATCAGCATTGATATATTCTTTATTTTAATCACCTTATCATTATTGGGCTACTTAATGGGCTACTTGAGGGGCCTTAAGGAGAATTAAGATTGGACCTCCTAATGGACTTCTGAATTTCAATATTGAGCCCCAATATAATTCAGCCCATTAATATTAATTATTACCACTAATAAATTAATATTACACTATCCATCTTAATCCATATTACGATAATATGGGCTCCCGGTTATTATTTCCCGCGTTTAAGATTATCAAGTCCATTAATTAATTGAGCTTCTGAATAGCTCTAAATTAATTAATATATTTCACCTTGGAGTAAAGACAGCTCAACATTATTATTCGTACCGAAGAAACTAATTCTTCACTTGCAAGATTTGGTACAATAAAACTTCTGAGCCCACCAAGGGGACTAATCACACGAGTCGTACTCGCACGCGTTTCTCCGTATTAAATCTTAGCAACCGTCGTATGATTAATATTACTGCCCAAGACACAAAGTTCGAAGTCACAATGATTCTCACCCAACATGAATCAAAGCAGTAACTACTAAGCACACACGGTCCTATTTAAGTGACGGAGATTAAGAAATCAACAACCACTGAGGTCTAATTCTTCACCTTTCAGAACAGAAGAATTTCTCCTCGCTGTAGGACCTCTTCAACACATACTAAATGTGCTAGTGCAATTTCTTGGTCAAGACAGACCAATCTGAGCCTTACACATCGACCTTTCACGGCGGATTGTTCAATTCCACCTGGGTCGTGAAAATGTACGTTTAGTTACAAGTAAACTGTTAATGTCGTCTTCCGTGATCGGGTATCACCACATTAACTACAATGTAACACGTACTATATATTGAACGGTTTGCAATAGATATTCAACATTCAATCATATCTAAAGCAAATGTGATAAAAGAATTATTCTCATAAACAAGTGTTTGATACACGAGTTATACAAAGTAAAAACATACTTTCACGTATAACTCCAACAATCTCCCACTTATACTTAAAGTCTGCTTTTAGTATACATCACTCATGTCTTAGTGTAGTAGCTCTACGTGACATCATATGTCAACCTACACTAACCTAATAATTCCTCCCACTTATACTTAAAGCAGATTGGCAATAGTCTTGACTCCCATTCCATCCACATGTCTCTCGAATGTATTCAGAGGCAGACCCTTTGTGAATGGATATACTAGGTTGTCCTCCGACATTTATCTTTGCCACCTCTTTATCTCCTCTCTTAACGATTTCTCGTATAAGATGGTGTTTTTCTTTCAATGTGTTTGCTGGCCTTGTGGGCTCTCGGTTCCCTTGAATTTGCAACTGCTCCGGCACAATGATTGTGATGGGCAAATTCGGAACAACGTCCAAGTCCACTAAGAAGTACTTGAGCCAAACCGCTTCTTTCGCTACTTCACAAGCAACTACTTATTCGGCTTCCATGGTCGAATCTGCGATGCATTTCTGCAAATCGCTTCTCCATGTCATGGCTCCTTCTCCCATGCAAAACACACTACCCGAGGTTGACTTTCTTGAGTCTATGTCTGATTGGAAATCCGAGTCCGTGTATCCTACGGGAACTAGACTATCCGACTGGTAAATCAGCATCTGCTCCCGAGTTCTTTTCAGATACCTCAAGATGCACTTTACGGCAGTCTAATGGTCTTTCCCGGGATTACTTTGATATCTTGCCACCATGCCCACGGCAAAGCAGATATCCGGTCTCGTACACAGCATTGCATACATAAGGCTTCCTACGGCCGAAGCGTACGGAACACCTTTCATGTCATCTATCGCCGCTTGCGTCTTAGGGCTTAATTCTTTCGATAGATGGATTCCGTGCCTAAAAGGTACAAAACCTTTCTTGGAATCTTGCATGCTGAAATGCTTCAAAACAGTGTCAATGTATGAAGCTTGCGATAAGCCCAACATCCTCTTCTTGCGATTGCGAATGATTTTGATCTCAAGGATGTGACCGGCTTCCCCTAAGTCCTTCATATCAATTTGTTTTGATAGCCATACCTTTACGTCTGACAATACCTTTACATTGTTTCCAATGAGCAGAGTATCGTCTACGTATAATACTAAGAATACCACCGCAGTTCCGTCACGCTTCTTATACACACAACTTTCGAATTCGTTTTGATCAAACCCATAAGACTTAATTACTTGATCAAAACACTGGTTCCAAGTACGCGATGCTTGCTAAAGTCCGTAAATGGATCTCTTGAGCTTACATACGAGATTCTCTTGGCCTTTTCCAATGAAACCTTTGGGCAGTTGCATATAGATCCCATCAAGACTTTCGTTAAAGAAAACTGTCTTGACATCCATTTGCCAGATCTCGTAATCTAAGTGCGCAGCGATCGACAAGAGAATACGGATGGACTTAAGCATAGCTACAGGCCACGGGCCACAAGCATTGCTTTGAAGGTTTCAACCCTTCCGTCCGGTCCTCTTTTCCTCTTGTAAACCCACTTGCATCCAATGGGTTCGACCCCACTGGGTGGTTCGACCAACTCCCACACTTGATTATGATCCATCGAACCCATTTCGGCTTCCATTGCCGTTTGCCATGACTCCGCGTCTTTGTCTTGGATTGCCTCATCGTACATCCATGGGTCTGATTCAACACCGGGAACCAAATCCGAAGATTCTCCTATCCCTATGAATCTCTCGGGTTGCCTAAGAACCCTCCCACTACGACGGGGTTCCGGTTGTGAAGATGTGACATGTGGTACATCATCTTGTATACTTGGTATTGAGGTTTGACCTCTCAATTCTTCTAAGGTAATTTTCGCTTTTAGGTTTTCGATTGTTCATATAGTCTTCCTCCAAGAATTTAAAGTGTGTACTAATCACGGTCTTTTGATCCTTGGGACTATAGAACATACACCCTTTCGTTCCCGCAGGGTATCCTATAAACAGCCTCAATTCCGAACGTGGATCCAACTTACCGGCTTCCTTGTCTAGCATGTATGCCGGACAACCCCAAATCCGCAAATGTCTTAGACTGGACTTGCGCCCGGTCCACAATTCCATTGGGGTTTTAGGAACCGATTTGGATGGCACCAAGTTTAGAATATAAGCCGCCGTTTCCAAGGCATTACCCCAAAATGACTTGGGTAAATCCGAATAACTCATCATGGATCTGATCATTTCTAAAAGATTCCGGTTCCTTCGTTCCGCCACACCGTTCTATTGAGGGGTTCCCGGTGCGGTCAACTGGGATACGATCCCTTCGTCCGATAGGTAGTTCAAGAATTCATCGCTGAGGTATTCGCCTCCACGATTTGATCGTAGAAACTTGATACTCTTTTCCCTATGTTTCTCGGCTTCGGCCTTAAACTCTTTAAACTTTTCAAAAGTTCCAGACTTATGCCGCATAAGGTAAATGTACCCATATCTTGAGTAATCGTCAATGAAAGTAACGAAATACTCATACCCCATTCTTGCTTTGATCGTCTTTGGACCACACACATCAGTATGAACGAGTTCTAACACTTCCATGGCTCTATTCCCCTTGGCTCCAAATGCCCTCTTGGTCATTTTACCATCTAAACAGGATTCACAAGTTGGAAACGGCTCAACTTGGAGCGATTCCAAGGATCCGTCATTCACCAATCTCTCTATCCACTTTAGATTAAAGTGACCTAGTCTAAGATGCCATAAAAGTGTTTCGTCCATCTCCGAAGAACACTTTCTTTTATTGCTCGAAATGATCGACGTGTTATTAGATTCATTATTTGAGTGGTGTGCACACTTAATCGTATAGAGATTGTTTACCAACGTTCCATGACAGATAACATCATTCTTAAAAGAAAACAGTAACAACTTTATTAAAAGTAACTGAGTATCCATCAAAAAACAATTTAGAAACCGAAAATAAATTCTTCCTAAAGTTTGGAACGTATAAAACATCTCTTAAAATTAAAACTCTATCTTCAAAAGATAGGTGCACGACTCCCACTGCTTCGGCTGCCACTCTCGTAGCATCCCCCAAAGCGATTGTGATCTCATTCTTGCTAAGTCGCCGGGTTAGCTGGAACCCCTGAAGAGTGAAACAAATATGATCAGTTGCCCCGGTATCCACTACCCAAACATGGGCAGCATACGCCGCAACAAATGTTTCAACGACTAAAGCATGAGACTTACCTTTCTTTCCACCCTTCTTAGGCTTAGAACAGGTCGCCCTCCAATGTCCCTTCTCACCACAATTAAAGCACTTACCCTTAGCAGCTTTCTTTCCACCTCCTTCTCCCTTTGCCTTGGGTTTCGCAACGGTTGGATTTGCTTGGGTCTTGCCCTTCGTCCTCTTCCTCTTCTTCCCTCCCTTAGGACCTGAAGAGGAAGACGGACCGTTTGCCACCATAGCAACGGTTTGGTGATCCATTAGAGTCTCCGCCGATACCAAAGCTTGCAAGAGCTCGGGCAAACTATTTGTCCGTTCATTCATTTGATAGTTCAATTGAAACTGCTCAAAGCTCTTCGGCAGAGAATGGAGAACGAAATCGACCTTAGTAGGGAGGTCAAATTCCGCACCAAGTACTTCCAACTTGTTGAGATAACCCATCATCTCGATTACGTGATCCCTTACGGGCGTACCTTCCACCATTTTCAACGAAAGCATCTTTCGCATGGTGATTTGCCTAGCCGTACGGTTCTGATGTTGAAACATCGCTTCAAGATTTTGCATTATCTCAGAGGCGGTCTCCATGTGTTGGTGTTGGTGTTGCAACACATCTGACATTGCGGCCAGAATAGTACACCTAGCCATCTCATCGGAGTCTAACCATCTCTTATGCTCTTTCTTGTCCGTTTTGGTGGCATCTTCGGCAAGTTCTTGGGGTTTAGGAGTGGTAAGTACCCACTTGTGGTGTTGTGCGGTTAGGACAATGTCAAGGTTACGTTTCCAATCAACATAGTTCTCACCAACAAGTTTGTTATCTTTAAGTATACTAAACAGTGGATTAAAAGGTTGCGACATGATGAACTGAGAATAAAACATACATTCATATTAATATCTAGAAAAATATGAAATTATCACATAAATTTGATCACATCAATTATATTGAAACCTTAAAACAATATAATCATGCATCAGCCAACATCTCGAAACAATTTAAATGCGCCACGAGGGGTGGTCTATACATTTAAATACATTCAAGCGGATTACAAACTTAAAAGTTACAAATCCTTAATTCAAAATTAATAGTTGGCTCCCACTTTGACCACATAGAAACTGACAGGGACTCCGAGGGGAGTAAGTTAATATCAATTTCCTATGCCTAAGTAATAACCATAATTAAATACAGGATTATTATTTCGCTTTGAGCAAGCCACTCGTGGTGAGGGTCAATACCGCCACTAGTAATAATCCACAATCATCCTTTCGGAATTTATTCATGTGAAATCCGTTCTTTTGGCCGATCCGAGGGGGAAATGTATTCCAAAAGAACTTCACAAATAAATAAATTATGGAGGCCAAAATAATCCAATTTTAATATCCGGAATAAAATTGCGATTATAAAAACATACTTAGTAATTTTCGAAAGTAAGGTTTTTCTTGGACAATTAAATTCATGCAAACACATATTAACAAATAATAATAAGTGCACGAAATAAAACATCCATCAAAACAAAATTAAACACATTGGAGCACTCGAATCCAATTGTCACGGTTTAATTTCTTCACGTCTTGATGCGAAAAAATCGTCCTTGTTGCTTTCCGACGTTCGTCTCGACGTGCTCCCACTCGAACAGCAACACTTCTTCAAAAACAGCATCGTTTGGGGTTCGGGACGACGTTTAAAATCACACGAAAAAAAAAACACGAACCGAAAAAATTCCACGGCCTGAGATACAGCGCGCGTCGGCCCACGAAATGGGCCCGCGCGCTTCCCGGCCCGAGAAGCGCTGGAAAACGCCCCGAGGCGCGCCGAAGCGCAGCCCCGAGGCGCACCCGAGGCGCGCCCGAGGCGCTGCACAGGAGCGCGCCGAGGCGCTGCCTGGGGCGCCCCGAGGCGCTGCCGAGCCCAGCCTAAGCGCGCGCGCGCCGTGCGCGCGGCGCCGTGCGTCCGTTGCGCACGGTGTGCGCCGTGCACCCCCGTGCGCCGTTTTTTCGCCGTTCGTCCTCGTTTTCTTCACCCCTTGCATGATTTTACCTCCATACACGCTCCACGCTTGTATGCGTCGTCCGGGTACGCCGTTTTTAATTCTTCGTTCTTCGTCACGATCCGGTTACAATTTATTTTTTTCAAAAAAAATAAATACTAGATCTAGACTAGTCTATTACAATGATCGAATCAAAATAAAAACAACTAATCTACTCGTGGATTTTCTCACGAGAAAAATGAATTCGAACGAATCGAATTAAAAACCAAATTAATTCACACGCATGAAATTAACAACATTAAAAACCATGACAATTGGATACCTGCAAAAAAGATCTAACAATTCTACTATCCAATTTCAATTTTAATGTTCAACAATTTAAATTCCAATTTAAAATTCAGAGCCCGAAACCGTGGCTCTGATACCAGTTGTTGGGAAAATATATAGGGGTGCCCGGAATCTATTCGGGATGAATTTTAAATACGAATTTAAATACAATTATTACTATCATGAATTAATCATAATTAATTCAAATAATAATTCCAACAACTAATTATCATCATGCATGCTAAATTAATTTCACATATTTAACTAGGCGGAATTAAACAAGTAAATATGCGATTAACGTACCTCTCGTAGTATTACTTGAAATCACGTTCTATCAACCCAAAGCCTTCTCAAGTATTTCCCTTTTCACCTTACTTGATCGCCGGTGGGAGACGCTTTCAAGCAATTTAATAACTAAGGAAAAAGAAAAATATCTATGCTTCTTGATTTTTTCAACACATGGAATTATGTACTTGGGGATGAAAATATCACCCCCTATTTATAGAGGTAATGGCCGAAAATTAGAGGATTATTTGGGCTTGGAGAAAATCTTTTCTTAGACTCTAAGAAATCTTGAATATATCTCATATATTCTTTTCTCCATAATAAAATATTCCACAAAAATCTCACTCTTATTTTCTAGCTCATAATTTTCGAAAACTTCAAGGATAAAATCTAAGATTTGGATCTTCTTGAATATATGAGATATTCTTGTATTCCTAGAATACATATCTTGCATAATATCTTTCCAAGAAAATCAACAAAATCTTATTTCTTTTTTTTATTCCTAATTTTCGAAATTATCATGAAAAAATCAGCATTGATATATTCTTTATTTTAATCACCTTATCATTATTGGGCTACTTAATGGGCTACTTGAGGGGCCTTAAGGAGAATTAAGATTGGACCTCCTAATGGACTTCTGAATTTCAATATTGAGCCCCAATATAATTCAGCCCATTAATATTAATTATTACCACTAATAAATTAATATTGCACTATCCATCTTAATCCATATTACGATAATATGGGCTCCCGGTTATTATTTCCCGCGTTTAAGATTATCAAGTCCATTAATTAATTGAGCTTCTGAATAGCTCTAAATTAATTAATATATTTCACCTTGGAGTAAAGACAGCTCAACATTATTATTCGTACCGAAGAAACTAATTCTTCACTTGCAAGATTTGGTACAATAAAACTTCTGAGCCCACCAAGGGGACTAATCACACGAGCCGTACTCGCACGCGTTTCTCCGTATTAAATCTTAGCAACCGTCGTATGATTAATATTACTGCCCAAGACACAAAGTTCGAAGTCACAATGATTCTCACCCAACATGAATCAAAGCAGTAACTACTAAGCACACACGATCCTATTTAAGTGACGGAGATTAAGAAATCAACAACCACTGAGGTCTAATTCTTCACCTTTCAGAACAGAAGAATTTCTCCTCGCTGTAGGACCTCTTCAACACATACTAAATGTGCTAGTGCAATCTCTTGGTCAAGACAGACCAATCTGAGCCTTACACATCGACCTTTCACGGCGGATTGTTCAATTCCACCTGGGTCGTGAAAATGTACGTTTAGTTACAAGTAAACTGTTAATGTCGTCTTCCGTGATCGGGTATCACCACATTAACTACAATGTAACACGTACTATATATTGAACGGTTTGCAATAGATATTCAACATTCAATCATATCTAAAGCAAATGTGATAAAAGAATTATTCTCATAAACAAGTGTTTGATACACGAGTTATACAAAGTAAAAGCATACTTTCACGTATAACTCCAACAATATATCCGTACTATACCTGAGGGATTCAAGATTTGTACCAAATGTGATTCGGTTGAGTGGAAAACACGATTGGTATGTGTTTTATATATTGGATACAATTTGTTTCCTAACAATCTTATGAATATATTCTTATTATTTTTTATTTTTTTAATATAGAAGTTACCAATTTATGCTATTGCACTGTTTGGTACGGAAACAAGAATGATTGCATTAAGAAACACTTTCAAAGGCGATATTTTTACTGTTAAGTATGAATTACGGTGTATTATAGAAGGTTCTGACCCGACAATGGTTCGTCTTGGGAAATCTTGGAATAAAGTTGTTGCAAAGTTAAAGATCAAGTATAACGATGTTATATGGTTCAGTCATGATGGGAAGTATTTTACAGTTGGTGTTCAGTGTCTTATGCACTAGATTTAGTTTCGGTTTGTTTGTTTACTTTCTTACATGAAGTTTTGCATTACTTTTGATCCTTTAAAGTATATCTAGAATGCTTGGATTATGATGAGCTACAATGGTTATTTTGAAATTCAGATTTATATATTGTAATGATACTTTGCTTTTTAATGTGTTTAGCATTTCTATATCAATGTTCCAAATTATTCGTAGACCTGTACGTATAGTATTATAACAAGGGCTGCTACAATTTATAATCCTATGAAATACACATGCTTGTCAAATGATGCTCATTGTCCATTTGCTATATACCCCAAATACTATTTTATTTTATAAATGTAAAATATAATATGATATATCTGTACAATTGATGCTTTTGATAATGACTATAATATGACATGCGTATGTTTATCTTAAAAGTGTAAAATAATAATTGATTAAAGATAGGTATTTTGAAGCCCGCGAAATATCGCGGGGCTGAGACTAGTAATATATATGAGGCAATTTCTTAAGAGTAATACTCAAATTTCAAAAATATTACAAAAATATGTAAAAGTATCACATTTAAGTACAAGTGTTTTTGTCTTCTTTACACTTTTTAACACTAATGAACAACTTTTTTATTAAAATTTGCACTGTTCGGCAGGGATAGTCGAAATCGTAACAGAGGGAGTATCATGTATCGATTTGCAATAGTGAATTAGTTCGTGTATCGAATTGCAAACTTTAAAAATTCCTGTTGTAATTGATTAAGATTATAAATTTTTTTTTTTTTTTTTTTTTTTTTTTTTTTTTTTTGCAATTAACTCTTAACGAAATAATAGTGATTTTTCTTATTTATGTGGCATCAATGACGGAACCATAATTTTCGACAGGGGCCCAATTAATAGTAATAAAAAATATGGACATAATTTAAAAAAAAAACAAATATCTATAATAATAATCAAAATGTTAAATGTAATTACATCAATGTTAAAAAATAAATATAAAAAAATTGAAAAGCTTCCTTTTGAATATGACCTGCTTTCACTTTTTTGTTCTATGTACGCTTTGGTTAAGATTTAAAAGAACAAATCATATGATCTTCTTAAAAAAAAAAAAAAAAGGGGGAAGAAGAAGCAAGAACCATATGGGCCATTTATATTTTAAGCCCAAGTCAGCAAAGTAAATTTGGGAAGTCCATTTTATTGGGCCATGTAATTAATTGGTTTATTGCCTCCATAACCCACTTCCCTCCATTGTTGTGTAGCATCAATATATGCGGTGGAAAATAGTAATTTAGTTTAATATTTCATTTTATGTTTTGTTGTTTTTAATGTGCATTAGGTGTTGCATAATTTAGTTTAAGAACTTGGAGAGTTTAGTTTTGATGTAATGAGCAAATTCGTGAGCAACAAGGTTTTATATTACCTTTCAAAAAAAAAAAAAAAGGGGTTTTATATTAGGCCTAACCCAACAAAGAGTACAAGGAATTAGAGTGAGCAAACGCTCAATATATATCTTGTAGTATATGAATTGCAGTAGTAAAGCAATCAACTTATTTTCATCAAAAAGCACAAGCAAGAACAAAAGTCACATCCCCAATATTTGAACAATTGCAAAGATTCCCTAAGCAAGTGAAGTGAAAAACCCCACGGTTATTTTATTGAGACTTTGACACATTTTGCCATATAATGTGACTTGATGCGATTATACTAGCTTCTACTAGTAGCTTCCCCGCAAGAGTACGGGTTCACTGTAGTATGGGCGAGTATAGGGACCAAGTAGTATCGAACCCAAGGGATGGTGTGTATGCGAATAGATCCCTGAAGATCTACGCGTCGTAGTTAATATGAGTGAAATGTTTTTGGGTTTTTTTTTTAAAGATTAATTAATAGACTAAAATAAACTAATTTAACTAAAGAATAAAAGAAACGAATTAACTAAGGGTTGTTTCCAAATGAGAGATGATGATGCTTAGGATAGGAATCCCTACGTATACTAACGGAGCAGGTACATAATCAAAATAACTGTGACAAACAAGAATTAACCTAAGTAAAAGATCGTAGAATGAAAGCTCAAGATTTCTAACCCTAATACTTTATCCTAGCAATCGACTTCACTAATCCACTAACAAGTTAATAGATAGCGCTTAATTAATGAGACCCTAATTTAACTAAGGTGATGCGGTCGTCCTCCTTCGCTAAACCGGTAGATGAATTAACCTTTCCTAAACCTTCTCATTAAGACTACTAATTGTTAAAGAGTGATACGGTCGTCCTCTCTCTAACACTTTTCGAACGAAATTCAAAAGTAAAG
The DNA here is from genome assembly GCA_947034835.1 of Ballota nigra. Lineage (NCBI taxonomy): Eukaryota > Viridiplantae > Streptophyta > Magnoliopsida > Lamiales > Lamiaceae > Ballota > Ballota nigra. Next base: position 81,420,532 of record OX344729.1, on the reverse strand, counting down.
TTAAGATTAATTTTAAGAATTCATTAATTAAGAGAATTAAAAATAACGTCACAAGTTACTCTAATTACGTACCCACAACCTACTTCTACGAGTTCATCCTACCCCAAGCATACAAGGGTTTTAGCCGGACATGGTTATAACAAAAATAAAAGCAATAGAAGAAACAACAAACATAAACATAATGAATTGAACGAAGAAAATAAAAAATATAAACTAGGGTTTTAAAAGAAAATAATTCTAAGAACTGAAATTTAATTAACTAAAATGAAGTTCAAAGCGTTTAAAGTAATCAAACTAATGAAAAGAAACTAAGGAACGAAAAGAAACTAAGAATTCGTATGAAAAACCTCAACAAAACATAAGTATAGCTTGTTCGTTCTTCTCCTCTTCCTCTCTCTAAAAACTAAGTCTAAAAGTGATTTCTAAAGTTCGGGGCTCTTCAAAACGTGTTTGGAAGAGGTATATATAGGCACCGGGTCGAAACGGGAGTTAATGGGCCGAAAAAACGCATCCGGAGGCCAAAATATGGAAGTGCTCGAGCAAAAACACGCTTGAGCGGTCCCATTCGAGCATATAGGTCGAATGAAACAGGTGCTCGAGCGCTCCCGCTCGAGCCGGTCGAATGGCGAAATTTTTCTGCAAGTTTTTGGTCATTCGAGCAATACGCTCGAGCGCTGGCGCTCGAGCTGCTCGAGTGGTTTCGGCTGCTGTACACTTGTTCGTAAAATCTTCATATCTCCTCAACCGGGAGTCCGTTTTGGCCGATTCAAAGTCCTACGAACTCCTCTTTTCGCCCTCTATCCATCTATGAAAACCAAAGAGACAAATTACTAATTTTATAAAAATGATACTCATTTGACTCCAAGTACTCATCGAAAACACTCAAAACATGGGCAAATCGGGCACCAAAACATAACAATTTCACGCCTAATCATAATGTTGCAACCAATTTACCCATTGATGGTAGAAATCAGTCTAGGCAGAGCTAGCCACTAGACGGTGAGCAGCCGTTCCGATTTTAGTATAGTCTATTTAGACGGGCTTGGCGTCAATTGTGTTACTTCAATAAAATGACGTCGTTTAGAGAATTTTACTTAATTAGATGTAAAATATAGGTGTATTGTTGCATTTGGAAGTTAAAATTATGTTGTTGACTTATTGTATAATTTTGTTAATCATTTAACTTTCATTAATTTGTAGTTTGTATATACAATGAATATGTAAGGAAACAATTAAAAAGAATTAATTCTAAACTTCTCTACAAGTTCGGACTTTTAGATGAGGTGGAATTCTTTCATGGTATCAGAGCCAATAGGCTTACACCCGGACAAAGATTCTGAGTTCGATTCCCGCTGAGAGTAACTCCACCCATATTAAATTGTCCACTCATTGTGCCTCCCCAAAGAGGGAAAGTTGAGTTCGGCCCATGAGTGAGGGGGAGTGTAAGGGAAACAATTAAAAAGAATTAATTCTAAACCTCTCTACAAGTTCGGACTTTTAGATGAGGCGGAATTCTTTCAGAATCATTGGTTTGTGTAGTTATATGTTAAGAAATATTTAAGCCGTATTTAAATTGTTACAAATAATTTTTTTGACTATACTAATGAGATATAGAGAAAAAAAAAAAAAACCTCATGCCTACTAATCCCCACTCATGGGTTAGGTATTCCAATTCCGTCCAATTAGCGGTTTTCGGTTTCTGCACTCTTATTAAAAAGAAATTAGAGAATACATACTAGTATGAAAATTCAATGTTCGATTTCTTGTGTATAAAATCTTGATTTTAGCATAAGGTGTTTTCTTTTTTATGAAATTTGACTTTATATCATAATATACATTTCTGCAATTTTTACCCAAACCATTTAAGGTATGTTTGCAAACTAGAGAGAGTGTTAATTTGTAAACTCGGCCGAAGGGCCACAATCACTTTTATTTTGAACATAGAAAAAAAAAGAAAGAAAACTTCCCATATGTGTGTTTGCACATATTTACGCAACTTCTGGCTCTCAAAGACTTAAAGTCACTGAAATTTTGAATATATATTTTAGTAAAACAAATACAACCTTCTAATTCTATTAAATATTTATCCTCACAACTCTCTTACCCATCAAACATATCCAAAAATTCAGAAGTGCGTGTGAAGAGATATACTATATGAAAGAATTTTGCCTCATTTAAAAGTATGAACTTATAGAGAGGTTTAAAATTAATTCTTTTAATTATTTCTCTTACACTCCCCCTCACTCATGGGCCGAATTCAACTTTCCCTCTGTGGGGAGACCCAATGAGTGAACAATTTAATATGGGTGGAGTTGCTATCAGTGTGAACCAACCCAGGATTTTTGTCCGGGCATGAGCCTTTCGGCTCTGATACCATGAAAGAATTATGTCTCATCTAAAAGTCCGAACTTGTAGAGAGGTTTAGAATTAATTATTTTAATTATTTCCCTTACACTAGATGACACAAATAACAATAGATCAACGAATACAAATAATCAAGAAACTTGTTGTACCCAGTCAAGTAAGTTGGAAAAAAATTTCCACCTCGGATCAAGACCAAGTTGATCGACTAATAGATAAATGCCCACAAGAAAGTCTAAATGGACATGACAGAGTATCATCCAACCCACTATTAAGCTCGGTAAAAAATAAGTCAACTTAAACATCCAATTTGGACATTCGACACAGGCCTAGTGCAACTATGTGGCAAGTCGGCGTGCGCAAGTAGACATCATCCTCCAAGGCATAACTCAATCACATGATAAGTCAGCCCAAAGAGTTTGCTTGGTCAGGTGGCAAGTTGCCCTCAAGTTAGCCCAAGTAAAAAGATGGCATCCCGCTAAACACATGAGCAAGATGGTTGATCTCGCCTAGCATGATCAAGTCGGCTCGTCAACTTGGCACAGTCTTAATGCGGTTTAAGTGGAGTCCAGGTCCATACTTCTATTGTGACCATATTTATCACGAGAACAAATACGCCCCACTATTTTTGTATGGCCACCATGAACAACTCCTCATACTGACTTGAAGCGACTACACTAGCTTCTACTAGTAGCTACCCCGCAAGAGAACGGGTTCACTGTAGTATGGGCAAGTATAGGGACCAAGTATTATCGTACCCTAGGAATGGTGTATATGCGAATAGATCCCTGAAGATCTACGCGTCGTAGTTAATATGAGTGTGATGTTTTTGGTTTTTTTGAAAGATTAATTAAAAGACTAAAATGAACTAAGTAAACTAAATTACTAAAGCAAACGAATTAACTAAGGTTGTTTTCTAATGGGGGATGGTGATGCTTAGGATAGGAATCCCTACGTATACTAACGGAGCAGGTACATAATCAAAGTAATCGTGACAAACAAGAATTAACCTAAGTAAAAGAATGCAAGGTGAAAGCTCAAGATTCTAAACCCTAATACTTTACCCTAACACTCGACTTCACTAATCCACTAACAAGTTAATGGATTGTGCTCAATTAATGAGACCCTAATTTAACTAAGGTGATGCGGTCGTCCTCCTTCGCTAAACCGGTAAATGAATTAACCTTTACTAAACCTTCTCGTTAAGACTACTAATTGTTATTAAGTGATGCGGTCGTCCTCTCTCTAACACTTTCGTACTAAATTCAAAGGTAAAGTTCAGATTAATTATAAGAATTCATTAATTAAGAGAATTAAAACTAACGTCACGAATTACTCTAATTACATACCCACATCCTACTTCTACGAGTTCATCCTAACCCAAACATACAAGGGTTTTAGCCGGACATGGTTATAACAAGAATAAAAGCAATAGAAGAAACGACGAACATAAACATAATGAATTTAACAAAGAAAATAAGAAACATGAACTAGGGTTTAAAAAGAAAATAAATACTAAGAACTGAAATTGAATTAACTAAACGAAATTAAAAGCGTCTAAAGTAACGAACTAATGAAAAGAAACTAAGAATTCGTATGCAAAACCTCAACAAAACGTAAAATAAAGCTTGCTCTTCTTCTTCCTCTCCAAAAACTAAGTCTAAAATTGATTTCTAAAGTTGGGGATTCCTTCAAAACGTGTTTGGACGAGATATATATAGGCACGGGTCGAAACGGGAGTTAATGGGCCGAAAATACGAATCCGGAGGCAAAAGTATATGGGCGCTCGAGCAAAACGCTCGAGCGGTCCCGCTCGAGCTGTGTAGCTTGAATGATGCATTCGCTCGAGCGGTCGCGCTCGAGCTGCTCGAGCGCTGAAATGACTCTGTATGTTTTGGACACTCGAGCGATTCGCTCGAGCGGTGGCGCTTGAGCTGCTCGAGCGCAAGAATTGTTCTGTACGTTTGCGCGCTCGAGTAAGGCGCTCGAGCGGTGGCGCTCGAGCAATGCGCTCGAGTGATCTCTAATCCTTCCAAATGATACTTTTCCTCGTCCGCACTAATACCAATCGTATTTCTTCAATATCTTCTCATCCGGGCATCCGTTTGAGTCGATTCAAAGTCCTACGAACTCCGTTTTTCGTCCTCTATTCACCTATGTGCATCAAAGAGACAAATTTATCAATGTATAGAAATGATGCTCATTTGACTCTTAGCACTAATCGAAAATACTCAAAACATGAGTAAATTGGGCACCAAAACATAACAATTTCACACCTAATCAACCCCCCCAAACTTACCATGTTGCTTGTCCTCAAGCAACAAAATAATAAGTCAAGTGAAATTGTTAGGAATGAATCAAGAATCAAATCATGCAAGTAATTGAACTCGAGCTTCAAAGATCAATCACCCGTATACTCACTCACTTTCTTTTATCGTACTCATGCAACAATAATGAGAAACACCAAGATTAAGCATGGATGTGCACTCAACGATGTGTTTAACTCCCTCACAAGTGTATAACAGTGTTTAAGGGACTCACTCAATCAATCAATCACACATATTGGCAGCCATAGGCTTGTAAATGCTCTCAACTTCGATCATACTCTAGAAATCAATGCCGAATCAAAAAGGACTTTCAAAAGGTTGTAATGTAGGCTCTTTGGACAGGTGGGATAACAATATGGTAAAGTGACTCAAGTGAATGGAGAATAGAAATTCAAAACTTCGGTACTTCGAGATTAAGAACGATCTACTTCAAACATATTCAATCACTACACTTTCGCTTTCAATTCTCTCAACACTTCAATTTTTTTTCTTTCTCACTTTTTCACTTTTTCAAACACTTCATCATTTTTTCTTTTTCTCACAAACACATGAGCTCATTTTTTTCTTTTGCTCATTCTCAAATTTTTTTGTTCTTTCCCACAACTCAAAACTCCATCACACTTTTTTTTTTTTCATATTCACTCAACAAACAACCTTCTCCTTTTTTTTCAACTCAATTCACTCCCTTCATATTCACACTTTCCTATTCTCCACTCAAATTGGGACAAAAAGGCTTAGGAATTGGAATAGTGTTCATATGTGCTAGCAAATAAAATAGGCTCTAGGCTCAACGGGGCTAACAAGGGATCAATGTCATTGGTAAGGAAAATTTTGGCTAAGTGACTTATTCAAATCAAAGATGGCCTAAGATCACATTCGGCATATCAAACTAGACACAATCTAGAAGCAAGAGCACATGCAAGTTCTAGCATCCTCTAAGGTGACGATCCACTCACAAACGAAGAGATTAAATCATGCATTTAAATCTCGTAAGGCTCAAAAGCTCACGGCTTTCACATCCATGCTAGTCCTAGTGAATCCTCACTCTCATCACACAAGCACTCAAAAGAAAAATTCACAAGCATACAAGTTCTTTCTCAACTCAGCTCAAACTCAAACACTCACACAAGAAAACTCCTAACTCAGCCTCACAATTCACCCTACTCATCAAATCATACTCAAAGATAGCAATCAGCAAGCATAAGGTGATTGATAGGCATAAAATGTTGAGTAACAAAACAAATTAATAATGGCCCAAGGAGCATCTCAAGGCACCAAATAACTAACTCAACTCAAAGATAAGGGGTGCATGCATGTGCAATGTAATAAGAAACATAAAAATCTCCACCCCCCCAAACTTCGACCTTGCTAGAAGTCTAAGTTTGGGGTTGTGGGTTACCTCAACCGAACAATTCAGTTTCTCTCAATAGCTTTGCACACTCCCTTGTCTCAAGTTGGTTCCTTCAATCTGAATAACTCCATGATACCTTTACTCCTTTAGAGACAAGCCTACAAAATAAAACTCTCGAGTACGAGGTTAAACATACGACTCACAATACTCCCTAATAATATAAAAATACACTAAAAATAAATGAAAGCAAATAAAAATGGGTTGCCTCCCATTCAGCGCTATTTTTAAGGTCCTCATGCCGGACCAAGCTCAAAGGAGCTTATGGGACATCATACTCAAATTTACCTCCCTTACTCTCATAGGAGTGGTGTTTGAACTCCTTTCCTTGATGTCCCTCCATCATGGGTTCCTTTCCTCTTTTCTCATCCCCAAGTGTTATGGGTCTCAACTCCTTCTTGCCTCTATCTGGAGGAGTCTTACTAAACAATTTCTTGAGTTTGGACTTTTTCTTCTTAACTCCTCCTTTCCCTTCTAACTGGACCACGTCCACTTTCTTCACCTCTTCATCCTTCAACTTCTTCACTTCATCCCTATCAAAATAATCAAGATCATAACGCTCATGGGTTAAATTATCAATTGAAGGACTAGCAAAATCATGAATATGAGAAGGATTAGGGAGAGAATGCGTGTCTTCAACACGAGGATCAATTGCATCCATGCAATACAAGCTCTCATCCTCCCTCGGGTGCTTCATGGCTTCATATAGGGAGATCTTCACTTCTTGATCGTCAACCTTCAATGTAATCTTCCCATTTGCCACGTCTAGCACCATCCCCGCCGTAGCTAAGAACGGTCTTCCCAAGATCAGGGGCACGTGCTCATCTTCCTCCATCTCTAGCACTACAAAGTCGGCTGGAAAGATGTGATCTCCAACTCTCACTAGGACGTCTTCAACCACACCTTGAGGTCGAGTAATAGACCGATCGGCTAGTTGAAGCGTCATCATTGTGGGTTGAAGTTCACCACCTTCCAACTTCTTGAAAAGCGACAGGGGCATGAGATTGATGCTTGCTCCAAGGTCGCACAACGCTCCCTTCTTGATCCCATTCCCGATATCACATAGGATCGTGAAACTCCCGGGATCCTTCAGCTTTGGTGGAAGCGCCTTGTGCACTAATGCACTCACCTCGTGGTTCAGCTGCACCAACTTCGGCTCATCCACTCGCCGTCTTTTCGCGATCAAGTCCTTCAAAAACTTCGCATAGTGCGGCATCTGTTCCAAAGCATCATAAAAGGGAATATTAATATGCAGTTGTTTAAAAACATCAAGAAATTTAGCAAATTTTTCATCAAGCTTCTTTTTCATGAAGCGCTGTGGATATGGGACGGGTATCACAGATTTGGGTACCCCCCATTCATCTCTTTCTGTTTCTTTCACTTTCTCCCTTGCTTCCTTTGCCTTCTTCCACTTAGGAACTCTCTCACCCTTCTCAATGCCTTCCTCCTCAACTCCTTTCTCTTTAGGCTCAATCTCTTCTTGGGGCGTCTCAGAATCAGCAGGCATCTGAGGACCTTCGTAGTTGGTTCCACTTCTTAGCTGGATCGCCTTGCACTGCTCTTTCGGGTTCACCTCCGGCATTCTATTCACTGATTTTGCAATCTGGCTCATCTGGAGCTCTAAAGAGGTGAACCTTCGATTGTTCTCTTGTTGAGTTCTAGTCCACTCAACATTCATCTTCTGGAGCTCTTGATCACGTTGATCACCCTTCTTGTGCAACTCCTTCACATCGTACTCCAAGGATGACAACCGCTTGCTCCCTTCCTCCACCTTCTGAAGGATTGCTCTCAACATTTCCTCGGTTGATGCACCGCCTTCTCCACCAGGAGGTTTAGACCCCGGATCAACACCTGCAGGAACAGTAACACCAGCTTTAGCATAAGAAAAATTATCATTTTTCCTCCATGTGTTTTGAGGAAGCTGCTGGCCTCCTTGAACTCCTTGTGTGTTCCTCCATTGATTTTGAAGTGGCTGAGGGCCTGGAGGCACAAATGGTTGGCCATAAGAAGGCCTTCCATACTGATTTCCACCTTGGTAGCCATTCTGATTGTAATAAGGACCTCCCATGTAATTGGCTACCTCTTGCTGTCCACTGGGCTGGTCTAGTCTCTCATTCTCCACTCTATGCTCTCCACCCAAACTCTTCCCCAACTCAAGGTTGTTGATCTTTTCCATCATGGCCATCAGCAGCCTTCTCGTTCCTTCTCCCTCTTCCACCTGATGCACTCTTTGCAAATCTGCATCCACACCCCAAGCACCGGCATTCGTGACAATGTTGTCAACGATCTCTCTACACCTCTCTATGCCTTGGTTGAGGAATGCTCCACCCGCACAGGCATCTAAATGGTCTTGCCCCGTCTTGTTGGCACCACTGTAGAAGAATGCCATAATATCCCCCTCATTGTACCCGTGCTGCGGGCACTCAATCAGCATGTTTGAGTATCTCTCCCACGCTTGGCGTAAATCCTCTCCGGACTTCTGGCGAAAGGACGAGATCTCAATTCTAGCCTTGATCGTCCTAGATGGAGGGTAGAATCGCTCGAGGAACAGACGCTCGAGCTCGGCCCAAGTGGTAATCCCTCCCCGCGGAAGCGTATTATCGTACCACTCCTTGGCTATTCCCGTCAATGAGAATGGGAACAGCCTAAGCCTCTTGGCATCTTCAGACATGCCATTATAATTAAATGTGGAGGCTATCATGAGAAAGCTCCTCAGATGTGTGTGAGGATTCTCCTTCCCGATCACCCCTTTGAACTGATTCTCGGTCAGCAGCTTGAGAATTCCTGGAGAAATTGAAAAGTTATTGGCCTCAACTGGAGGTAAGGCCACTCCATCGTAGTACCTCTGCGGTTGTGCTGCAAACCTCCCTCGAATAGCCATCTGATCTGCGTTCTGAGGAACGTGTTGAGGATTAGCAGCTGGTACGGGTACTTGGGTGGGTGGTGGTTGGTAAACAGGTGGTTGATTATAGACTGGGGGTGGAGGATACGGGTATGGTGGGTAAGGATAAGGTAGGTATGGGTAATGTTGGTATACTGGGTTGTGGAAAGGGTTATTCGGGTTTTGTGGGTAAGCAGGGTTGTTCAGAGTATTTGGGACAAGATTCTGAGCTGGATTGTTTATATTTTGTGCAATCGGGTTCTGGCTACTACTATCTACGAACTGGTCTTGATTCTGACCACCACTCCCTCCAGAGCCATCAACCCGGTCTACTGCCTGATTGAAATCGTTGGCAGCATCGTCCAACTCATTATTGAGGTCCATTGGTCCCTTCCCTAAGTCGGCAGCGTTCATCCTTCTCAAGAAAGCTCGGTTCCTTCTGGCTATTGTCTCAGGATCTGCAGGTAATCTCTCTTCGCTCGTGTTGCCTTGTGAGCGTGTTCTCATAAACCTGACACACTAGCAGATGGATCAAAACGCAACTGCTGAATAAATAAAAATAACAAAAAGAAATAAAAACAGAAAATAGGCACTCACTACTAACTACTCAGCTATCGACAAGTCCTATTCAAAGAGCATATAACGCCATCCCCGGCAACGGCGCCATTGACTTGAAGCGACTACACTAGCTTCTACTAGTAGCTACCCCGCAAGAGAACGGGTTCACTGTAGTATGGGCAAGTATAGGGACCAAGTATTATCGTACCCTAGGAATAGTGTATATGCGAATAGATCCCTGAAGATCTACGCGTCGTAGTTAATATGAGTGTGATGTTTTTGGTTTTTTTGAAAGATTAATTAAAAGACTAAAATGAACTAAGTAAACTAAATTACTAAAGCAAACGAATTAACTAAGGTTGTTTTCTAATGGGGGATGGTGATGCTTAGGATAGGAATCCCTACGTATACTAACGGAGCAGGTACATAATCAAAGTAATCGTGACAAACAAGAATTAACCTAAGTAAAAGAATGCAAGGTGAAAGCTCAAGATTCTAAACCCTAATACTTTACCCTAACACTCGACTTCACTAATCCACTAACAAGTTAATGGATTGTGCTCAATTAATGAGACCCTAATTTAACTAAGGTGATGCGGTCGTCCTCCTTCGCTAAACCGGTAAATGAATTAACCTTTACTAAACCTTCTCGTTAAGACTACTAATTGTTATTAAGTGATGCGGTCGTCCTCTCTCTAACACTTTCGTACTAAATTCAAAGGTAAAGTTCAGATTAATTATAAGAATTCATTAATTAAGAGAATTAAAACTAACGTCATGAATTACTCTAATTACATACCCACATCCTACTTCTACGAGTTCATCCTAACCCAAGCATACAAGGGTTTTAGTCGGACATGGTTATAACAAGAATAAAAGCAATAGAAGAAACGACGAACATAAACATAATGAATTTAACAAAGAAAATAAGAAACATGAACTAGGGTTTAAAAAGAAAATAAATACTAAGAACTGAAATTGAATTAACTAAACGAAATTAAAAGCGTCTAAAGTAACGAACTAATGAAAAGAAACTAAGAATTCGTATGCAAAACCTCAACAAAACGTAAAATAAAGCTTGCTCTTCTTCTTCCTCTCCAAAAACTAAGTCTAAAATTGATTTCTAAAGTTGGGGATTCCTTCAAAACGTGTTTGGACGAGATATATATAGGCACGGGTCGAAACGGGAGTTAATGGGCCGAAAATACGAATCCGGAGGCAAAAGTATATGGGCGCTCGAGCAAAACGCTCGAGCGGTCCCGCTCGAGCTGTGTAGCTCGAATGATGCATTCGCTCGAGCGGTCGCGCTCGAGCTGCTCGAGCGCTGAAATGACTCTGTATGTTTTGGACGCTCGAGCGATTCGCTCGAGCGGTGGCGCTCGAGCTGCTCGAGCGCAAGAATTGTTCTGTACGTTTGCACGCTCGAGTAAGGCGCTCGAGCAATGCGCTCGAGTGATCTCTAATCCTTCCAAATGATACTTTTCCTCGTCCGCACTAATACCAATCGTATTTCTTCAATATCTTCTCATCCGGGCATCCGTTTGAGTCGATTCAAAGTCCTACGAACTCCGTTTTTCGTCCTCTATTCACCTATGTGCATCAAAGAGACAAATTTATCAATGTATAGAAATGATGCTCATTTGACTCTAAGCACTAATCAAAAACACTCAAAACATGAGTAAATTGGGCACCAAAACATAACAATTTCACGCCTAATCACATACACCCATCATGATGGAAAATACACCCAAAAATGGATGATCAGAGAATCCAGATGAAAAATACACCCAAATATATTTTCCTATTCAGTATTAGTTGTTTAGTAAATCATAATTGAATAGCTTTTATGTAAAAAAAAAAACACCTGAATACAGTAGACGAGGGCAAAAGGAGGAAGAGAGGGTAATGTCTGTTGATGACCTTTTCTAACTAAGAAGGTTAGTGGCTGTTTTTCATCTAATAAAGATCACCAAACAAGAATCAAGATCATAGAATTTGGCTAAGTAAGGCTCAAGAAATAATTTGACAAGAGTTTTGACTTGTATTCCATTGTTCTCCCCCTTTCTTGTACATGAAGGGAGTATTTATAGACATACAAAGAGGACATGTGTCACCATCTTGGTGGCTTAACCATTGGATCTTTGCCAAGTGTTAGGACACTTGTACAACATCTACACTATTGCTCATTGGATGGTTGCCAAGTGTTAGGACACTTGGACCATATCTAGGCTAGTGACTCTTGGGATTCCCAATGTTGTACTTGGTCTTTGGCACTACTGATATGCTCTCGACGGTGACCGTTTGCTCGCTTGTACGTCTTCGTTGGATGTTGTGATCCTTTGCGTTCTGAGCTGTTCACTCCTTGCTTGGGATTGTTTTACAATGTTGCTCGCTCCATAACGAAGCTGTTCGCCTGAGTTGATTTTGGTTTGAGTTGCTTGCACAGCTGTTCTTTGCAAGGCTGCTCGCCACAATTCTGATTGCCGCCTTAGTGCTTTTCTACAAAGCTGATCGCCTTACGAATCTGCTAGCTCCGCTACGAATCTGTTCGCTCCACGAGGCTGCTAGCTCATTTGATTTGCTATCCTGTTATCAAGTTTAATGATAATCTTTCGTTGATTAAATGCGAAGTTGTTCGTCTATCAACAATTGCCCCCTAGCTTGGTCTCATGTTGAATGTGGAGTGATCAACTGAGACCAAGCTATAATTTTATCTTCGAATAATGGGCGAGCAGGAAGAGAGTATAGTAAGATACATGGGCGAGCATCCGCGTAGGCGAGCAGCAGCGAACGCCCTTTCGTGTCGCGACGGTTGGATTCCCGAGGCACGGAATGCGAGGCGTCGCGTCAGTTACGCGCGACCCCCAATTTGCTCATAGGGGCCTACGGACTTTTGCGAAAATTGCATTTTCGACCCAGCTTCATCCTTATAAATAGGTGACTTCCCCTTCATTTCTCTCTTCCTTCTTCCGTCTCTCACGTTTCCGCCATTAACAAACATTTCAAAGCTTTTCCGTCTTCGTGATTCTTGTGCTTGAATCTTCTCTTGTGTCAAATAGATCTTAGTTTTAGAAGGTAATTCATCTTGCATTTCTTTTTTTTTTTTACTTTAAATCTCTATTCTGTATTCTTTCTTTTTCTTTCGTCACCACGACTGTTACTCCGGCCGTGAATCGCCGTCGCGCCGCCGTGCCGTTGATTCCATTACCATCGTAGCTCCTCCATCGCCGGCATTATCCTTGTGTATTACATCACACTTAGCTAAATCCCTATATCACTTTTTGAATGGATTTTTCCCCCTCAAGTTCCTCCCAATCCGGACCTGGACGAAATCCGGAAAAACGACCCGTAAATCCGGATTCTCCGCGCAGATCTGTTCGCCAAGCATTGGCGAATAACCCACGCACGTTGTTGGTGGACGAAGATATGGACTCCGATGCAAGCTCCGTTGTTCGCTCGGTAGAGATGTGCGCCGCTGACCGCTCTGGCGATCAAGAAGAAACTCACCACTCTGCTCGCGAACCTGAGACGTCCTCCGACCTTGGCGAAGACTCTGCCGAAGTGGCCGCGGAGATAGAGGGTTCAATCGACCTCGAGGGCGACCAGGCTGATGCTGCTGGCGAGCAGCAAGTTGGCGAGCAAGAAGGTCCTATGCTTTCATGGGAGTTCTTAAGGGAAATCAATTTCCCCATCTCTCAAACTACGCCAGAATCCCGGATCCCAGAAGGAGTTGTTCGCGACAACGAGTGGGCAGACTATTCTGCTCGCTACTCGAAGACTTTTGCCCCCACATCGAGGGTAATCATGAAAGCTCAGAACGGGGACTATGCAGCGAGCAAAGTTGCCAGTGTTGTCATTGAGGAGGATCTGGCGAGCATTCGTGCAACATACAAGATTCCTTATGACATTTTTATGTATGTGCCGAAGAAAGGAGAGACTGCTGATCGCCCCCCTCCTGGCTGCACAGCGATCAACTTGGATGTGTTGAACACGGGTTTCCCACTCCCCGTTCATCCTCTCATCGGCCGCTTCCTATCCGACATGAACCTGGCGATCACCCAAATTACTCCAAATGGTTGGAGTAGTCTTCTAGCCTTCATGACTCTCTTTGGTCTTGAGGGCTACAAGAATAAGATAACAACCGCGGAGATCCTTTACGCCTTGACCATTTCCGAGGATGGTGCTGGATGGTATTACGCCAAGGCGAAAACCGGATTGAAACTCATTGAGGGAGTTCCCAATAAGATCAAGGGTTGGCATTGCCAATTCTTCTTCATTGGTGGAGATTGGCGAGCAACTGAGGGATTTGCTGGCGGGCAGGCGCGCATCATGTCGCCTGAAGGCTTTGGAAAAATCAAACGTAGGGCTAACTTTGTCTTGCTAGTTCGTAAGTAGGACTAATTTTAATCCCTTTCGTTGTTTTACAGGTCCAAGGAACTTGAAGTGGGGGCACCCCGACATTAGTGACGAGTTCCTCTTTACCTTAGCCCTCATCTCTCTTCGCGACGTTGCCAGCCGCGACATACACCATCTCTCGAAGGCTCATTGTCGCAAATTTGCTGGCTTGGTCACGAGTCCTCACCATCTTGAAGCCCAAGCCGCCGTTCCAGAAGGTAACTTTTTTATTTTTGCTCGCCAATCATTTTTGCTCGTTCATCATTCTTGCTCGCCTAACACTTGTATCTTTCTTGTCAGATCAACAAGTCACCGTTGCCATCCCCGCTGTGCCCGAATCATATTATCTACTCGCCAATCGAGTTAAACAGATGGCTGATGCTTCAAGGAGAAAGATGGATCCTCCCCTCGCTATCATGCGTCTCCGGGCCGGAGAGAACCCTTCTGGTCGCCCAGTCGCCGGAGCTGGTCGCCGCAAACCTGCGGCCAAATCTACTCCCTCTCCGCGGGATGTAAGGAAAGATAAGGAGAGGGAAAAAGAAAAGGAGAAGAAGGCGCCGCGAGGCGATGATGCTCGCGGCGATGATCGCGCCTCCAAGCGATCAAAAACCATGGCAGAGGCGAGCAGTGCTGCTCCCCGATCTCCTGCTTCTAAATCCACCTCTTTGGAAGTGGTGGACGAGCAACAGGTAGTCGCTAGTGTGGCGGCGACCAAAACGGTGGTGTACCCCAAGGATCTCTCCTACTTAGGTTGGGATCCTTCTAGAATTAAAGAGTAAGTTGTTCGCTTTTTCAGGTTTTGTTGTTCGTCTGAGCTTAGTCATCATTTTTGTTCTTACTCTTAATTCTTCATTTGGTTAGGTACAAACCGGAGCGTTATCCCGGTCGAGGAACTGCTCTTCATCACTTTGCTGTTGTGAAGGATGCCCCCCCTAGCTTTCGCGACATTCCCGATGCTCTTGTTCGTCGAGCAGCCGAGATGGTCCCAAGAGCATGGACCAAATCGGCGAACACCCTTGTCACGGGTCAGACTGCGAGTGACAATGTTCGCTTGATGGCGTACAATGCTAGCCATCAAGTGGTCCAGGCTCAAGTACTGCTCGATCAAGTTTTAGATCTTGAGCGAACAAACCGCGACTTGGGCCGTCGCGTGGAGAGGATGGACGAGGAAAGAGCCTCCGCCATTAAAGAATGCAAGGCCGAACATGCTAAGACGCTGGCTTTGATGGAGAGGAAGATGGAGGCCTCGTTGACTGGCGAGAAGAACGCCTTGGAGAAGGCGGAGAAGATGCTGCTGGAGGTGAAGTCCTCAGACTTGAGAGCTGAGAGAGCTGAGAAGGAGCGAGCAGACTTATCTGCTCGATTGTTCGCTGCCGAGGAGCATGTCAAGAGGCTGGAGGAAGAGCGCCAGAATCTGATCGAACATGAAGTCCATGAGCAGGAAGTGATGGACAAGACCAATTTTGGGTACATTTGCGCCTTCGCAGAATGTTTACGGTCTGTCCACTTCGCTCACGATCATAACCAAGATATCCGTGATGCGGTGAAGGCGGACTTCATTGAATACGTGAAGAATTATCCTCCTCCTCCTGGCTCGACTTTGTTCGTCTCCGATCTGGCCGACCTCGGCTTTCCTTTGGAAGTCTTCGGCGAGGACGTCGACATTGCTGCTCCTACTTACGGCGGTAAGCCTGACCCTGCTCCAGCGGCGACCAACGCGGCAGCCGCTGATGAGGTTTTTGAAGGGTTGTCTTCGCTTCCCTTGACGCCAATTGATGGGGCTGGCACAAGTGCCCAGGGCGAGCAACCGGGTGGTCAGGCGACCAGGACTGCAGAGACTCCTCCTCCGTCTCTTCCTTGAAGACTTAGTCTTTCTTACAATAGGATGTACAACATTTCTGTATTTCTCATTCCTATTAAAAATTTTTTTTTTGATCTAATGAAATGAAGATTTTTTGTTCGTCTACAAGTTTTGTGCTTCTCTGTTTGTCTTACTTAATTGCTCGCCTATTGTTTTTTGCTCATAACACTTAAATTTTAAGTTGGTCATTTGGTTCTTATAGAACTTGACCTTTAGTTGTTTGGGCCATTTTGGTCGCTCGTGGACTTGGCCTTGCATTAATGTGGGCTATTGGTCCGTTATGGACTTAGCCTTATTTTTGCTTTTAATAAGCTTTTCTGTTCGTCTTATAACAGACTCGTATTTTGCTAATCTTTGGGCGAGCAACTAAGTAATTTGGACTTAAGGTTTGAAAACTAAAATTCAACAAGTCAAAAGATTAAAACAATTCTGCTCGCCTAGTAGAATAAATGCAAATCTGTTCATCTATAAACTTGCGCAAAAATTTCAAAAATTACAAAAGATCTATTTACAATCTTTCTAAGACTTACAGGACTTCATTGGTAGTACTTCTTGAGTAAAGTTGTATTCCAGGAGTATTGGGACGACTTGCCTTCCATGTCTTCAAGGTCGTATGTGCCGTTGTGCCACTTATTCGTCACCTTGTATGGGCCCTCCCAAGTCGGGCCGAATACTCCTGGTGGTATTAAAACTTTTCGAAGTACCAAGTCCCCAATTTCGAATTCTCTCGCCTTTACTTGAGAATTGTAGTACTTTGCTGCTCTTCTTTTGTAGATCGCATTTTTCAATTCTGCTGTTATTCTTTTTTCTTCAAGCAGGTCCAACTCTGCTGCCATTGCGGAGTTGTTTGTTTCTTCGTCGAATGCAGCTGTTCGTTTTGTCGGGACTTTTAACTCAATCGGAATTACTGCTTCTGTCCCGAATGCCATTGTGAATGGTGTTTCGCCTGTGCTTGTTCTGTGGGATACTCGATATGCCCACAACACCTCTGGTAGCTCTTCTGACCACTTTCCTTGCTTGTCAACCAAACGAATCTTCAGTATATGCTTGATTATTTTATTTACTGCTTCCACTTGACCGTTCGATTGGGGGTGGTATGGTGTCGAGAAATGTTTCTTTATTCCCCATTTTTCGCAAAAATCTCTGATCTCTTTTCCCTCAAACTGTCTCCCGTTGTCCGTCACTATCGCCTGAGGGACCCCGAAACGACAAACAATATTTTTCCATATAAAGTTGATCATTTTTTCCTGTGTGATCCGCCCGAGTGCTTCTGCTTCCGCCCACTTCGTGTAGTAATCAACAGCCACTACCGCAAATCGAACATTCCCTTGTCCTGGGGGAAAAGGCCCGATGAGGTCAATTCCCCATTTTGCGAACGGCCATGGACTATTGACTGAAATCAGTTCATGTGGGGGTTTGTGAATGTTTGGGGCAAATAATTGACATCTATGACAAGTTCGGGCAATCTTGATCGCATCCTGGAGGAGAGTTGGCCAGTAATATCCTTGCCTTATTGTTTTATGTGCCAAGGCCCGTCCTCCGGCATGATTTCCGCATACACCCTCATGGATTTCTTTCAGCACTGCTTGTCCTTGCCCCCTAGCCAAACATTTCAGAAGTGGGAGCGAGATTCCTCTCTTGTACAACTGTCCGTCCATCATGGTGTACCTTGTAGCTCTTTTAATCAACTTGTTAGCTTCAAAAGGGTTGTCTGGCTTTTTGTCGTTTTGCAAATATTCAACGATCGGCATCCTCCAGTCGTCTTCTTCGAAATCTTCGTCGATCTGATAGATCTTGTAATCTTCGGTTGATGGTTTGGACATTCTTGTTAGTGTCACTTCCGACAATTCTGCTGGTCCGGTGCTGGTTGCTAGCCTGGCTAATGCATCTGCTTGAGCATTATTGTCTCTTGGTATTTGTTCAATGTATATTTGTTCGAACAAAGAGGCCAAGTGAGCAACAATCTTTTGATACAAAGCCATGTCTTCATCTCTTGCTTCATATTCTCCTCGGACCTGGTTGACGATCAATTGCGAATCTCCAAAGATTTGCAACCTTCGTACTCCAACTGCTAATGCTAGGCGTAACCCAACGATCACAGCTTCGTATTCTGCTTCGTTGTTTGTTGCCATGAACTCGAATCGAACAGCTGAAGTAAAAACTTGCCTATCTGGGCTTATTAAGACTATACCTGCCCCCGATGCTGCATTTGTTGATGATCCGTCAACATACATGTGCCAGGGATGGCTATGCCCTCTCGCTGGATCTTGGGGGAAAGTCAGTTCGACTATAAAGTCTGCTAAAGCTTGCCCCTTGATCGCTGTTCGAGGAACATACGAAATCCCGAACTGACTGATTTCCAAGGACCACTTTAGGAGCCGACCAGCCGCATCGGGTCTGTGCAGTATTTGCTTGAGTGGGAACGTTGTCAACACTTCCACCTGGTGGTCGAAAAAATATGGACGAAGTTTCCTGACACTCATTACCAACGCATATGCTAGCTTTTCTGTTGGTGAATATCTGAGCTCTGCTTCGTGCAAGGCATGACTTACATAGTAGATGGGTAGGTGGAACTTTCCTTCTGCTCGAACGAGCACTGAACTGATTGCTACCTCTGAGGCCGCCAAGTACAAGTATAACTTTTCCCCTGGGATTGGCTTGGCAAGAATTTTTGTATCACTGAGGTACTCTTTCAGCTGCTCGAACGCTTGTTGACAGGCATCCGTCCATTGAAACTTTCCTTTCTTGATGGCCTCGAAGAATGGCCTGCACTTATCTCCGGATCTTGAGATGAACCTGTTCAGAGCTGCTAGGCATC
This sequence comes from Ballota nigra, assembly GCA_947034835.1. Classification (NCBI taxonomy): domain Eukaryota; kingdom Viridiplantae; phylum Streptophyta; class Magnoliopsida; order Lamiales; family Lamiaceae; genus Ballota; species Ballota nigra. The sequence continues at coordinate 81,401,923 of OX344729.1, read as the reverse complement.
CGGTTAGCCGTTGGACTTCTTTAACCGATCTGGGTGGTTGCATCTCCATGATTGCTTTCACTTTCACCGGATTTGCTTCAATTCCACGCTGACTAACCAGATGTCCCAAGAATTTCCCAGAATGGACTCCGAAACTGCTTTTCTTGGGATTCAGCTTCATATTGTAGGTCCGAAGTATCTCAAATGTTTGAGCCAAGTGCTGTGAATGATCTTCCTTTTTTGAACTTTTGACAACAATGTCGTCCACATATACCTCCATCGTCTTCCCGATGTGATCATCAAACATCTTGTTAACTAGTCTCTGATATGTAGCTCCGGCGTTGATTAGCCCGAATGGCATTCTCTTCCAACATAGCAAGTTTTTGTTGGTGTAGAACGCTGTGTGCTCTTGATCATCGGGATGCATCGCGATTTGATGATATCCTGCAAATGCATCCATGAACGTTAGCAGCTCATGTCCGGCGGTGCTATCAACTAGCTGATCAATGTGAGGCAATGGGAAGTTGTCTTTCGGGCAGGCGGCGTTAAGATCTGTGAAATCGATGCATAGTCTCCATGCTCCCGTTGCTTTTCTGACCAATACTGGATTTGCCACCCATTGCGGGCATAACGCTTGTTTGATTAAGTCGTTATCCAGCAGCTTCTTGACTTCCACGTCGAGCGCCTCGTATTTGTCGGGTCCAAATTTCCTCCTCTTCTGATGGACTGGCCTCTTTCCCGGGTCGATGTTGAGCCTGTGACAAGCATGTTCGGGGCGGATGCCCACCATGTCTGCATGCGACCATGCGAACACATCGAGGTTTGCTTTAAGAAACTCAATCATGTTGGCCCTATACGGCTCTGGTAGCTCGGACCCTATGAAGAGTTCTAAGCCCTCATGGTTCGGGTCGACTTTTACAGTTTCCAACTCTTCGACCGGGGTAGCTCTTCGTTTCTGGCCTTTCCATCTGGGGTCAATAATGGGCCCTTCTGTCTTTGGCTCATCTTCGATCTCCATCGGTTCTGCCCCCAGTCGTGGCTCTATGTCTTCTGCATCGGCGTCCATTGCCTTTGCTTGTTCTTCCTCGTTATTAGTAGTAGCAGCTTCTGTTCCTCCTGTTTGGGCAAGCTGTTCGTCTTCGCGTTCCTGTTCGTCCTCGTCCAACTGTGCGCCTACGCATATCTGCTCGCCAATGCGCAGCTGTTCGTCTGCGCACAGTTGCTCGTCGCTGCGTGGTTGTTCGTCTGTGCAAAGCTGTTCGTCGACTTCCATTATTTCAGTGTCAACGGAAGTCATGGCCTCGCTATTGTCTTCGTCCTTGTCTGAGCACCTGTCCGCCATGTTGACTTGGTGATCCTGCAACTGTATTTGCAACAGACACGCACGAGCTTTCTTTTGGTCTCCCTTGACTGTACCTGCACCCTTCTTTGTTGGAAATTTTAGACAATAATAGTACGTTGAAACAGCTGATTTAAATTCATGCAAGAAAGGACGGCCGAGGAACCCGTTATAAGTGGACTGTTGGTCTACAACCAAGAAATCTACCATTCTATTCATTTTCCTGTCCGGGTCCTCGACTGATACAAGCTCAACTGCCAACGTAACTATTCCTAGCGGGGTGGTCACAGCATTTCCAAAACCCACAATCTTGTGATTACAATCTTTGATGTACTCAGCACAATCTCCTAGCTGGTCCACCGTGCTCTTGAACAGGATATTCGTGTAGGAACCCGTGTCGACAAGTAAACGATGTACTTTTGTCCCCATAATATTGGCGCAAATGACCAATGAGTCGTTGTGGGGAGTAAGTATCCCGTCTAAGTCTTTCTCTGAGAAAGTCAGGTCCCCTGTTCGCTTGGTTGATGGATTTACTCCCACTTCCATTACCTGATCTACTGCTCTCAGCTCTGCTTTCCTCTTTCTTTTTGACATAGGTGGTCTCCCATCAGAACAACCACCTATTGGCCCAGTGGGTTCCAGCATCAGGATTTCTGGGATATGCCTTGCTGGGGCTGCTGGGACCTTCCTTCCCCTCTTACCAACTTTGCTTGGTTGGTCATCACTATCTTCGTCGTCCGAACTGGATTGTACTGGCGCCCTTGGTCTTTTACCTGGTTCCCTCTTCACGAATTCGGACAGTTTCCCTTCCTCATAGAACCTCCACAACTGCTTCAATAGATCTCGGCACTCGCTCGTGAAGTGGCCGATGTTCTGATGATAAGCACAGTATTTGTTCGGGTTCAGCTTACCTCTCTCTTGTCTTATCTTCCGCGGCTCTGACAACATCTCCCTGTCCTTAACGTTGTTGTACACAGCATCCACGGACATAGTAAGGACTTGACTCAACTTTTCTTTCAACTCAGTTCCATCATTGAATGACTTCATGTTCTTCGGAGCTTTGTAATCACTTCCTCCCGACTTCTTGTTAGACTTTTTTGGATCAGTCTTGTCTCCCATCTCTCGGTGTAAGGCCTCCTGCATTGAAACGTGAATTCCCGCTTTGTGTCTGAACTCTGTGTATGTTTTCGGGCAAGTCAGATGCATTTCCTTCCACAAATCAGTTCCTTTCTTTAAACCAGCCATCACTGCCACAATTTTCGTGTCCTCACTCACCATTTCGCCCTCCAGTAAGACTTTATCAAATCTTTCCAGAAATTGCTTGTCAGACTCCTCGTCTCCTTGCCTAATATCTGCCAGACGGTGTCTGTGGGTCAAGTAGGACCCGGCAGTTGAGAAGTGAGACAGAAACTCTTTGCTTAGTTGGGCAAAAGAGTTGATGGAGCCAGGAGCCAGTGCTGAAAACCATCTGTGCGGGCCATCTCCCAGGGTGAGTGGAAAATTTCGGCATTGCGTGGCGTCGGTCGCCCCCATTGAGATCATAAAACCCGAATACTTCGTCACATGAATACGGGGGTCCGACGTTCCCTCGTACAGATTGATGGCCGGGAACTGTGTCTTCTTCTGGATCGGTGCACTGAGGATAGACGGAGATAATGGTGAAGATGGGAGAATGGTTGATCCGACACCTCTCTGAGACTCCAACTGTTTCTGCAATTCTTCAATTGCCTTTCTCATTTCCTGCAACTCATTCGGGGGAGTTCTCCCGATGGAAGGCTGTTCATCGTGATTGGGTTCAGTGACCTCTTCACGATGCAGTCCCTTGCCGACGGGACGTTTCTCCTGAGTTGTCTTCTTAGCAGCGTTGCTAGCTCCATTTGGCCCTAGCCGGCCAAAAGCTGACTTCCGGATTCGGTCATGCACTGATGGGCGAGCAGGATGGTGTGATCGCTCCTCATGCCTTCGGGATGGTTCCCTCCTATTTACATTCCTTGTTCCTAATCTCTCCAAAGCACTTGTTCGGGAAGTACTTTTGCTCGACTCCTCTGCTCGACCTGGTGATGATTCTCCTCTGCTTCCTAGACGTTCGCTCAATGGAGCTTTTCCTTTATTTCTACGAACTTCCTCGCTGTCGGCCTCGTCCCGATGTGCACCTTCTCTCATTTTACTCCTTTGTTCGCCCGTACGCTCCTGCTCGCCTGCTCGTCTTGACGGCCCTGCTGCTTGTCGATTTTGCAGGGATTGAAGGACAGCAATGGTTTTTGCTAGCTCTTCAGGGTTTTGAGCAAGAGCTTCAACTTCTGGTGGAATCGTGTCAATGGTGATTTGTATATTCCTCTGCGAAGTTGCTCTCACTGTCCGCGCATGTCCTTCGGTAGAAGAAACCCTAGTTCTTGGTCTACGACTTGGAGATATGCTCGAATGTCGTTCCTCTTGCGATCTAACCATCTTGGCTATCGAAATGTTGGTAAACAAGCAAATGGATGAAGTAATCTTGTACTTACAGACACCTTTTCCAAGGATTACTAGCCTTGTGTGTGATTGTAAAGGTTTGAAAACCCTAGTTCATGCACACATGCATTAAAATCCTTAAAGTGTTGTAAATCTTTGTCCTAAGAATATGCACTTTTGTTTTCCGGCAGCCTTTCCCCGGATTCCGGCGAAATTATGCAGATTCCGGTGGTAGTCCTCGACCTTTCTTCGATTTTTCCGACAATCGAAGGTTCGGACCCTTCTTCTAGCGCCAATTGTTGATGACCTTTTCTAACTAAGAAGGTTAGTGGCTGTTTTTCATCTAATAAAGATCACCAAACAAGAATCAAGATCATAGAATTTGGCTAAGTAAGGCTCAAGAAATAATTTGACAAGAGTTTTGACTTGTATTCCATTGTTCTCCCCCTTTCTTGTACATGAAGGGAGTATTTATAGACATACAAAGAGGACATGTGTCACCATCTTGGTGGCTTAACCATTGGATCTTTGCCAAGTGTTAGGACACTTGTACAACATCTACACTATTGCTCATTGGATGGTTGCCAAGTGTTAGGACACTTGGACCATATCTAGGCTAGTGACTCTTGGGATTCCCAATGTTGTACTTGGTCTTTGGCACTACTGATATGCTCTCGACGGTGACCGTTTGCTCGCTTGTACGTCTTCGTTGGATGTTGTGATCCTTTGCGTTCTGAGCTGTTCACTCCTTGCTTGGGATTGTTTTACAATGTTGCTCGCTCCATAACGAAGCTGTTCGCCTGAGTTGATTTTGGTTTGAGTTGCTTGCACAGCTGTTCTTTGCAAGGCTGCTCGCCACAATTCTGATTGCCGCCTTAGTGCTTTTCTACAAAGCTGATCGCCTTACGAATCTGCTAGCTCCGCTACGAATCTGTTCGCTCCACGAGGCTGCTAGCTCATTTGATTTGCTATCCTGTTATCAAGTTTAATGATAATCTTTCGTTGATTAAATGCGAAGTTGTTCGTCTATCAACAATGTCGATACAAATTTTTTTTCCATCCATAATAAAATTTTAAGGTAAGAAGAACTTATAGTTTTTGTAAAAAAAAAAAAAAAAAGGTGGGCACTTATTATACTGAATCAAAATATTATATCCGAGTATATAATAAATTAGTATTGCTTACCCAACAAATTAGAAATAATATAAAATGTGGTAACATGGCTAAAGACTATCAAGCTATGATGCACAAATACTTCTAAAAATATTATAATGCAGTATCGGGTTCGCACTCGCTCCCTAAAAAGGGTGAGATTTTTGAATTCGAGAATCCGATTCTCCACGTGACAAATTCGGCTAACGGATACTCAAAATTTTCCAAACGAATCCTACTTGTTAAATATTAAATATGTTACTCCATCAGTTCACAATTATTTGCACACTTTCCTTTTTCGTCCGTCCCAAGATTATTTGCACACTCTAAAAAAGAAAACATTGATTTGCGTGCACACTCACAATAATATACACATATTTACCCATATGCCACTACTTTACTCAAAAAGTAACTTTTTCTTAATATGTGTGACCATTTTTGTGTGCAAAAAATGCTGGGACGGAGGGAGTATTTCAATTGAATTTTATAGTGTAATATAATTTAAGTTGACAATGTGACACTCATTTTAGATTAAATTCACTATTATGATGTATACATTGGACTAATGAAAGTTGAACTGATGTTTTGTTACTTAACTATACTAAATTATTGAATATGTTTATGTTTTGAATTAGAGAAGATGTAATTACATACATTTAATTTATAATTTTTTTAAAATTATATATGTTTTTTTAAGTATTATATATAATAAAATATAAATAAATATACCCTAAATTTTTTTAAATTATCATATCTACGAACTCGTATTATATTGCACCCGCACTCGGGCCCTGTAACCGTGCAATATAGCTACCAAGCATAGCCTTAACTCACACAATAATATACAGTAATTATTTTTTGTGTTCACATAATGACACACACACGTCACGTGACATAATATGTTCAAATCTTTTTTAATAAAAAAAAATAAACCAGATTTTCGGTCCATCTCTGCATGCGTGAAACTCATTAATGCTACCAAATGAAGTCCAATATAATACTATTGTGAACTCATTCGCTAGGCCGCTCTTACTCCAACGGCCACTCTCTCTTTGTCTCTCTCCCTCACTTTCTCTCTCTTCTCTGCAATGGAAAATTTCACAACAAAATCAATCTCAAACAAATCCCCAATTTTCCCCATTTCTCAACCCCCACACTTCACCGATTATGGATTTGAACCCCAAATTGACTACTTCCAGGTTCCAATTTCCACATTTTGATACATAAAAATGCAATCTTTATAAAAAAAACAGAGCTTTTTGTTCTGATTTCATGGTGGGATTTCAAAAAAAAAAAAATTCCCATACATAAAAATGCAATCTTTATAAAAAAACAGAGCTTTTTGTTCTAATTTCATGGTGGGATTTCAAAAAAAAAAAAAAACATTTTCATGTATAAAGATGCAATCTTTGTGAAAAAAACAGAGTTTTTTGTTCTGATTTCATTGTGGGATTTCAAAAAAAGACATTTCCATATATAAAGATGCAATCTTTATGAAAAAACAGAGCTTTTTGTTCTAATTTCATGGTGGGATTTCAAAAAAAGACATTTCCATATATAAAGATGCAATCTTTATGAAATAAACAGAGCTTTTCGTTCTAATTTCATGGTGGGATTTCAAAAAAAGACATTTCCATATATAAAGATGCAATCTTTATGAAATAAACAGAGCTTTTCGTTCTAATTTCATGGTGGGATTTCAATTTTGCAGGTTTTGGAAGAAGCCCGGAAACACAAAAGGGATTCTTCATCGTCAAGATCCATGGATTTGCATTTCAAATTGCAGAAACCCATCTCGAAAGACGAATCCTTTAGAAAAATCAAGAAAAACAAGAAACGGTGGTGGCGGAACGCCCTTTTGTTCTTCAAATTTCCGAAAACGGCGTCCCGCGGCGGTTCAGGCGATTCCGGCGGCGGAGACTATCACAACCACCACCAGCGCCGCCGCATTGGGTCGATTTCGGGGCCCGTTTACATTACCGAGAGCCGGAGCGGGTCGGGCACTCCGTACCGGTCGGCTACCCGGCCCGGGTCCGGCCCGCTCGCGAGGGGCGAAATGGGGATTCCGTATATAAGTCTCCGGGAGCTGAACATGGCCGAAGACCGCGGCGGCGTTGCCGCGGTGGCGACGCCGATTTATTTGGTCACGTGATCCGCACGCGGTTTGGCCTTTTCTTTTGATTAAATTTTATTTTTTTGGAAACATTTATTGGCTTTTTTTGTATCCTTTTTTTTTGACGGGATTTATGTATCCTTTTTCAAAACCCCTTTTGTGGGTTTTCGAGATTCTCTCTTTTTTATTGGTAGTCTTTGATTTAGGTTAGTTCTCTCCTCGAGAAGAGGATAAATTGGAATCTTGTATTGGAACTGAGATTCCCTATTTAAATTGCTATTTCATTAGTCTTTTTCATTAGAAAGATACTTAAATGCAGTATTTGTTTATTTTATTATGGACCTTAATGATGAATTCTACTCTTCAACAATAGAAGTAGGCAATATAAATTTATAGGTTCATTTAAATGTAATAATGGCACGTGGATCTACTATTATTTTAATTAATTATTAAAATTCGATTATGGTAGATATATAAATTTTAATTGTGTATCATTATTATATTTTTGTTAGATATATAAATTTTAAATGTGATATCAATTTTAATTTAAATGTGCAGATTAATATATAATTGAAATGTGATAGTAGGTTTAACTAAAAATGGGACATTAATTTTTAATTAAAATATGTTAAAATATGACATTGGCTTTAATTATGAGTACTCGTGATTGGAATTCGTATACTAGGTGCATGCTGGGCACGTATAGGCCAATGGCCTATTACTCCTTACGTTCGTAAAATATAATTGTATTTATCTTTTTACAGTTATTAAATAAAGTACAGAATAAAATATTTTAAAAAATATTATTACCTCCATCCCACAACACTTTGCACAGTTATTATTTTTTTCGTGTTTTTGTGAGTAAGTTTTTTATAAATATTTGAAATGATAAAATAATTTTAAAATTACTTTATAATAGAGAAGAGTTGGATCTATTATACCCTACCTTAAAAATTATTTTATCATTTCAAATACTAATAAACAACTCGCTCACTAAAACACGAAGATAAAGTAAACTCCGCAATGTGTTCCGGAACGGAAGGAGTATATATTTATATTGAAAATGTAGATAAAATTTATTATTTTTATTTTTTAAAATTAAAAAATAACCAAACCCATTTTTTTGGACTGGGGTGGAGTATTAATGAATGTATGGGCTTAGGAAGTCTTAATTTGGAGAAGGCTCCCAGGCCGTTTGATTTGAACTTTATTGGTCTGTCTCTATCTTCCCCAACGGGCTATTATTAATTTAATATTATTACTTCCTATGTTTTTAATTTGTCTTGGATATATGGCTCGAAAGTCTGTGACTATGACAACCGTTTATTTTTTGTTTTTAAGATAACTCTATCCATTCAAATTTATAAAAATATTTCAAATAGCAAATTAGATGGTTTAAATAAGAGTGTTAGAAATAGATTTACGAAAATAGGGTTGATCGCCTTTGGGGGGAGCGATCAACCAGGTAGATCGCCCCCCAAAGTAGCGATCAACACACAAAAACCGCCACGTCGTAGATCGCCTCTGATAGGGGCGATCTACCCGACAATTTCTGCTCTCGCCTCGTGACTCGTGTTTTGTCTTCTTCCCCATGCATGCCACTATACCCTCTTTTTTTTTTTTTTTTAAATTATCATTATTATAATATATCTTTTTCAAGCAAATCCTTATTTTTATGTTTTTAATTTGTATATTGCTTTTAGTGTTTTCACATAAATTAATAAAAATTATGCTATACAAATTATAAACTATTAACTTAACCATGTTATATTAAAAGTCTATATTATATTTTCTAAAAAATTACAATTAAATAATAAATATTCATATACTTTGGCTCTCAATTTTTTAATTTTTAAGTTGAAGTTTTACCATATACTCCCTAAAATAGACGTAGCTCCGGCCAGTACTTAATTAATTAGCTTGTAGCACTTTGTCTTTTCATTGCACTATTCAAACACTTCTAAAATACATTGAGTAAAATAAAATGTATTTTATAGTGCTACAAGATAAATTAAAACATAAAAATAAGATAAATAAGGATTTGCTTGAAAAAGAAACACTATAAAAATAATAATTAAAAAAAAGGGGTATAGTGGCATGCATTTGACATGCATGGGGAAGAAGACAAAACACGAGTCACGAAGCAGAAATTGTCGGGTAGATCGCCCTTACCAGAGACGATCTACGATGTGGCGGCTTTTGTGTGTTGATTGCTATTTTGGGGGGCGATCTACCTGCTTGATCGCTCCCCCCAATGACGATCAACCCTATTTTCGTATATCCGTTTCTAATACCCCTATTTACACCATCTCATTTGTTATTTGGCATATTTTAATAAATTTGCCACGTATAGTGTGTCATATCATAAAAAGAAAGAAAATGTCTATTGTTTAATAATATTAGAAATAATTACATGGAGCCACACACTTTTACACCATATTTAAGAGAACCCCATGAATTTCCCCTCATTACAAAAAGACACACTTTATTACATGGAGGCACACTTTTATGGGTCTTTTATTTGTAACTGGACCCCACCGGGTGGGTATTATTAAATTCATTCTTCTTCCTCATCTCATCTCCTCTACATTGGAAGTCGGGAATGCGGAGACGGAGGATGGCTGATGCAACGGGAGCAGTCCCATCAAGGTTATTAAGTCGTATTCGTTTAAATAATGTGAAAATTGGGTTTATTATTTTTATTACGGTTATTAAAAAAAATTGATATAATATGTAAAAAGTAAGAATACTGTGTCAAATCATGTATAAAATAAATTATTTTAAAAATGTTATGTTTGTATGTTAAAAAAGTAGATAAAGATTATTCTTTCCATTTTAGGCAACATGACTATTTTTCGTGGACGGCTCAATAAGGCAACCAAGCCTATATTTTGTGGACGGAGGGGGTAATAAATTTTTTTAATTAATACTTTTACCTATATTTTTTATTGTACACACGTAATATTTTTAAAACATTTTTTATTTGATTTAATATAGTATTTTTACTTTTTGCCTATTGTTATCTTTATTTTGTTAATAATCACGAAAAAAAATCTAATTTGCAAAGGCAGTATAAATTACTTAGTCTTTCTTGGTCGGTTTGATTCACTGGGTAATCAAATTGATTAATTCTTTATATTAGTTGTTTTTTTTTTTTTTTTTAAGTAATTGATAAACTGAACACACTTATAAAACAAATAACCAAACAAAGATTCAAATATGAGATGTATTGATGAGATAAAGAAAGATTATTATTTTCCCATTAATTTTCTAGCTGACTGCATTTATACTTTTTCTTAAATAAATTAACTATAACTTATCACACCAGCCTAAAAATCAAGTCAGGGAATTTCATTTAAATTGATATTTTTCTATGCTACATTGTTCAACAATATTTTAGAATATTATTCCACGTTTTTTAAAAGTATGATACCATACAATATACTAAAACAATTGATACAAACACCCAAATACCCAATAGAGTAGCATAAGATAAACCTTTAAATTGATTTAAACATTTCAAGTTTTGTCAAAGTAGTGAATAGAGAACTCGAGTTGTTAGAGATTATAGTAATTAAATGGGGCAGCGCTAAACAAACCTCTGGTTTTACTATACAAACTCCAACTACTGTAAACACCCCATTTAATATATAATATTTAATTTATTTATTTTAAAAATGTTATACACACCCCAACTTTAAGCCATTATACCCTTAATATAAAAATAAAAAAATTAACCAAAACTTAAAAGAATAAAAATTACACAATTCTATCTCTCTCTCTCTCTCTTTTTTTTGCTGGATAAAAATGAGAAAAGAGTTAAGAATTCCATGTTTTCAAAGAAAAATAACTGAACACATTTACATTAGAATTTCCGATCAAACACAACGAGATGTCTTGATTATGCTCTTAATCTCCACTCCATTTTCTGCAATTTTATTCATCTTTTTAGATTTTAGGTTCTTAAGTGTTTATTTTAAGAACAAATCTAAAACCCCCTATTGGAAAACAATTCACATCACAGAACAAGTACATGAAAATATTTCTAACAAAAGTTATATTTATTTCCACATGAACAAAACTACTGCATATGTCATATGTGTGTCTCTGGAACACACAAACTGAATGGATGACTAATTTGGGCAGAAGAAGTATAGTATTTAATTTGGAAAACACATTGAGTTTTTCAAAATACAGGGGAAAAAATTAAAATTATGGAGATTGCAGGAAAAAGTTTAATCTTCAACTACACATAACCCATCTTAGTTGCCGAATCGTTAAATGGATTCATCTTCAGATTTTGGTTTTGTTTATATATACTCTGTTTTTGCGTTTTCCTAACATTTCCAAATTTCGGACGTAATTATCGGAGGAGAGCTTAATTATGAAAAAAGATAAAGAAATCTAATTCTTAATTTAAATAGATTTTAATGCATGGGTTATATAGACATTTAACTTAAGACTATTTTTATCATAAAAAAATTGGGGTTTGTACAGTACAATCGGGGGCTTGTTTAGCCGCAGCCATTAAATGGTCACATCAAATATATACTACTTCCTCGTATTTAAAATAAATGTCGTTCTGCTATATTATTTTCACAATAAGTGTTATTCTAGACTTTTTTCACACTATTATTTCATATACTACCTCCATCTTCAAATACTTTGTATAATTCACTATTCATCTCTCAGACCACTAAATTACACTTCATTCCACTAATAATACACACTGAAATATTTTTTTTGTTTCATAAACTTAAATTAAACAATAAACCCTCATAATTTTTCTTTTTTATCAATTTAAATACTACAAGTCAAATCCCTGAAAATTTAACCGTGAAGAGTGTTTCGCAACCGGGATAATATATCCTTATTATACAGAGAAGACGTTCTCCCAAAATAGCTCAACTAAGGATGTATAACTATATTTCAAAGTATGATTAATAATATTTAATTACTAACCGAAATTATTTTTGGCACTAAAAAATTCTTAATTTTTAGAACAATTAGAGAACTACACTTATTTTAAATGGGGGAGAGTAGTACTAATACCTAAACAATAAATTACAACAAAAAAATAAAGGAGGACTTGGTATGCTGTGTGATTGTCTCATTGGAATTCCACATGGCTTATGGGTACTAAATATTGAAGTGTCTTTATGTAGGCAAAGAAGGGACCATCTCATATGAAGACATGTGTCAATTAATTTGATCTTGATAATTAAATGCCACATCGCCTACCAAGAAGACAAGTTACATTTATTACTTAGTACGTTCATGGAAAACTTGATTGGGCAGAATTCTAAATGAAGCTACTTACATTTATATTTTGTTGCTTGAATAATAATAATAATCATAAATATATAATAGCACTAGGATTTCTTTAAATAGTTTTGGCGCCAAACGTTTGTGACCGTTGATCATTGTTTCATTACTTGATCATAACCGTACATTTTTATTTAGCAATTAAGTTAAATGGTGTTTAATTTTCTGCTACAAATTAGGAACTAATTTTTTGATGATTAGCTACACATATGGAGCAGATTGTATTTCTCTCCTATTTATACTCTTTAAGCCTCTCAACCTCTCAACCAAAAATTTGTTAATCTTCATTGTTTTTTGTATGTAATCTCTATATTTTGTGTATTTTTTCATATTTATTGTGTAGAAATCTATCTATATGTCATTTATCAAGATATGTATTGATCGGAAAATTTTCAAATATAATATTTAGAGATTTGAAGAAATTTGTAAAATATTTGAAGAATCCATCAGATAATTAAAGGGAAGCAGTGGGAGAATTCATCATCGTCTTGGATTCAGTTTCAAATGCTGCCGATGTCTGCACGATTGATCCTATATTCCCCGTCGAAACGAAGGAATTCGGGTTCGACCCGACCGCTAAAAAGAAGTTCGTTGAGGAAGCCCTGGATGATATGATTGTTGATGGGCGAACAACTCTGCATTTAATCAACGAAAGATTATCATTAAACTTGATAACAGGATAATGAATGGAAAAAGCTAACAGCTTTGTGGAGCTAGCAGCTTTGTAAGGCGAACAGTTTTGCAGAACAACTCTAACATAGCAAGCAGGATTGGGCGAGCAACCTTGCAAAGAACAGCTGTGCAAGCGGCTCAAACCAAGATCAATTCGGGCGAACAACTTCGCAATGGAGCGAGCAACATTGTAAAACAATCCCAAGCGAGGAGCGAACAGCTCGGAACGCAAAGGACCATGACATCTAACGAAGACGAACAAGCGAGCAACTGGTCACCGTCGAGAGCATCTCAGTAGTGCCAAAGATCATGTACAACATTGGGAATCCCAAGAGTCACTAGCCTAGATATGGTCCAAGTGTCCTAACACTTGACACCCATCCAATGAGCAATAGTGTAGATGTTGTACAAGTGTCCTAACACTTGGCAAAGATCCAATGGTTAAACCACCAAGATGGTGACACATGGCCACTTTGTATGTCTATAAATACTCCCTTCATGTACATGAAAAGGAGGACAATTCAATACAAGTCCAAACTCTTGCAAAATTATTTCTTGAACATTACTTAGCCAAATTCCATGATATCTTAGACTTTGTTATATCTTAGACTTTGTTTGATGATCTTCATGGAGTAAAACAGCCACTAATTACATTCAATTGAAAAAGGTCATCAACAATTGGCGCTAGAAGGAGGGTATCGAACCTTCGATTTGTAAAAGTCGAAGAAAGTTTGAAGACTACCATCGGAATCTGCATAATTTCGCCGGAATCTGGGGAGAGGCTGCCGGAAAACAAGAGTGCACATTCTTAGGACAAAGATTTACAACACTTTGAGGGTTTTAATGCATGTGTGCATGAACTAGGGTTTTCAAACCTTTATAATCACACACAAGGCTAGTAACCCTTGGGGGAAAGTGTTTGCAAGAACCAGTTTACTCCACTCATTTGCTTATTATCCATATTTTGATAGTCAAAATGGTTAGATCACAAGAAGAACGACATTCGAGTATATCTCCAAGTCGTAGACCAAGAACTAGGGTTTCTTCCACCGAAGGACATGCACGGACAGTAAGAGCAACTTCGCAGAGGAATATACAAGTCACTATTGACATGATTCCACCGGAAGTTGAAGCTCTTGCTCAAAACCCCGAAGAACTAGCAAAAACGATCGCTGTCCTTCAATCCTTACAAAATCGACAAGCAGCCGGACCGTCAAGAGCACCTGGGACGACCAAACGAGCAGGCGAGCAGGAGCGTACGGGCGAACAAAGAAGTAAACTAAGAGAAGATGCACGTCGGGACGAGGCTGACAGCGAGGAAGTTCGTAGAAATAAAGGAAAAGCTCCATTGAGCGAACGTCTAGGAAGCAGAGGAGAATCATCACCAAGTCGAGCAGATGAATCAAGCAAAAGTACTTCCCGAACAAGTGCTTTGGAGAGACTAGGTACAAGGAACGCAAATAGGAGGGAACTATCCCGAAGGAACGAGGAGCGATCACACCATCCTGCTCGCCCATCAGTGCATGACCGAATCAGGAGGTCAGCTTTTGGCCGGCTAGGGCCAAATGGAGCTAGCAATGCCGCTAGGAAGACGACTCAGGAGAAACGTCCCGTTGGCAAGGGACTGCATCGTGAAGAGGTCACTGAACCCAATCACGATGAACAGCCTTCCATCGGGAGAACTCCCCCAAATGAATTGCAGGAAATGAGAAAGGCGATCGAGGAATTACAGAGACAGTTGGAATCTCAGAGAGGTGTAGGATCGACTATTCTCCCTTCGTCACCGTTATCTCCATCTGTCCTCAATGCACCAATCCAGAAGAAGATACAGTTCCCAGCCATCAATTTGTACGAGGGAACGTCGGACCCCCGCATTCATGCGACAAAATATTCGGATTTTATGATTTCGATGGGGGCAACCGACGCCACACAATGCCGAAATTTTCCACTCACCCTGGGAGATGGCCCGCACAGATGGTTTTCAGCATTGGCTCCTGGCTCCATCAACTCTTTTGCCCAACTAAGCAAAGAGTTTCTGTCCCACTTCTCAACTGCCGGGTCTTACTTGACCCACAGACACCGTCTAGCAGATATTAGGCAGGGAGACGAGGAGTCTGACAAGCAATTTCTGGAAAGATTTGATAAAGTCTTACTGGAGGGCGAGATGGTGAGTGAGGACACGAAGATTGTGGCAGTGATGGCTGGTTTAAAGAAAGGAACTGATTTGTGGAAAGAAATGCATCTGACTTGCCCGAAAACATACACAGAGTTCAGACATAAAGCGGGAATTCATGTTTCAATGCAGGAGGCCCTACACCGTGAGATGGGAGACAAAGCCGATCCAAAGAAGTTTAGCAAGAAGTCGGGAGGAAGCGATTACAAAGCTCCGAAGAACATGAAGTCATTAAATGATGGAGCTGAGTTGAAAGAAAAGTTGAGTCAAGTCCTTACTATGTCCGTGGACGCTGTGTACAACAACGTTAAAGACAGGGAGATGTTGTCAGAGCCGCGGAAGATAAGGCAAGAGAGAGGTAAACTGAACCCGAACAAATACTGTGCTTATCATCAGAACATTGGCCACTTCACGAGCGAGTGCCGAGATCTGTTGAAGCAGTTGTGGAGGTTCTATGAGGAAGGAAAGCTGTCTGAATTCGTGAAGAGGGAACCAGGTAAAAGGCCAAGGGCACCAGAACCGTCCAGTTCGGATGACGGAGACAGTGATGACCAACCAAGCAAAGCAGGTAAGAGAGGAAGGAAGGTCCCAGCAGCCCCAGCAAGGCATATCCCGGAAATCCTAATGCTGGAACCCACTGGACCAGTAGGTGGTTGTTCTGATGGGAGACCACATATGTGAAAAAGAAAGAGGAAGGCGGAACTGAGAGCAGTGAATCAAGTGATGGAAGTAGGCGCGAATCCATCGACCAAACGAACGGGGGACCTGACTTTCTCAGAAAAAGACTTAGACGGAGTACTCACTCCCCACAATGACTCGTTGGTCATTTGTGCCAATATCATGGGGACAAAAGTGCACCGTCTACTTGTCGATACTGGTTCCTATACGAACATCCTGTTCAAGAGCACGGTGGACCAGCTAGGAGATTGCGCTGAGTACATCAAAGACTGTGATCACAAGATTGTAGGATTTGGGAATGCTGTGACCACCCCGCTAGGTATGGTTACGTTGGCAGTTGAGCTTGTATCGGTCGAGGACCCGGAGAGGAAAATGAATAGAATGGTAGACTTCCTGGTTGTAGACCAACAGTCCACCTATAACGGGTTCCTCGGCCGTCCTTTCTTGCATGAATTTAAAGCAGCTGTTTCAACGTACTATTATTGTTTAAAATTCCCAACAAAGAAGGGTGCAGGTACAGTCAAAGGAGACCAGAAGAAGGCTCGTGCGTGTCTTTTGCAGATACAGTTGCAGGATCATCAAGTCAACATGACAGACAGGTGCTCAAACAAGGACGGAGACGATAGCGAGGCCATGACTTCTATCGACACTGAAATAATGGAAGTCGACGAACAGCTTTGCACAGACGAACAGCGGCGCATCGGCGAGCAACTATGCGCAAACGAACAGCCGCGCATTGACGAGCAGCTGTGTGTAGGCGCACAGTTGGGTGAAGACGAGCAGGCTGTCCAAACAAGAGATAGAGAAGCTGCTCGCCCAACGGACTTTGATGCAGAGGATATCGAGCCACGGCTGGGAGCAGAACCGATGGAGACCGAAGATGAGCCAAAGGCAGAAGGGCCCATTATTGACCCCAGATGGAAAGGCCAGAAGCGAAGGGCTACCCCGGTTGAAGAATTGGAAACTGTAAGGGTCGACCCGAACCAAGAGGGTATAGAACTCTTCATAGGGTCCGAGCTACCAGAGCCGTACAGGACCAACATGATTGAGTTTCTTAAAGCAAACCTCGATGTGTTCGCATGGTCGCACGCAGACATGATGGGCATCAGCCCCGAACATGCCTGCCACAGACTCAACATCGACCCGAGGAAAAAGCCAGTTCATCAGAAAAGGAGAAAATTTGGGCCCGACAAATACGAGGCGCTTGACGTGGAGGTTAAAAAGCTGCTGGATAACGACCTAATCAAACAAGCGTTATGCCCGCAATGGGAGGCGAATCCAGTGTTGGTTAGAAAAGCGACTGGAGCATGGAGACTTTGCATCGACTTCACAGATCTTAACGCCGCTTGCCCAAAAGACAACTTCCCGTTGCCTCATATTGACCAGCTAGTTGATAACACCGCTGGACATGAGCTGCTAACGTTCATGGATGCATTTGCAGGATACCATCAAATCGCGATGCATCCCGATGATCAAGAGCACACAGCGTTCTACACCAACAAAAACTTGCTATGCTGGAAAAGAATGCCATTTGGGCTAATCAACGCTGGAGCTACATATCAGAGACTGGTAAACAAGATGTTTGATCATCACATCGGGAAGACGATGGAAGTATACGTAGATGATATTGTTGTCAAGAGCTCCAAAAAGGAAGATCACCTGCAGCATCTAGCTCAAACGTTTGAGATACTTCGGACCTACAATATGAAGCTAAATCCCAAGAAAAGCAGTTTCGGCGTCCATTCTGGGAAATTCTTGGGACATCTGGTTAGTCAGCGTGGAATTGAAGCAAATCCCGTAAAAGTGAAAGCGATCATGGAGATGCAACCACCCAGATCAGTTAAAGAAGTCCAACGGCTAACCGGATGCCTAGCAGCTCTGAACAGGTTCGTTTCAAGATCCGGAGATAAGTGCAGACCGTTCTTCGAAGCAATCAAGAAGGGAAAATTTCAATGGACAGACGCCTGTCAACAAGCGTTCGAGCAGCTGAAAGAGTACCTCAGTGATACAAAAATTCTTGCCAAGCCAATCCCAGGGGAAAAGTTATACTTGTACTTGGCGGCTTCAGAGGTAGCAATCAGTTCAGTGCTCGTTCGAGCAGAAGGAAAGTTCCACCTACCCATTTACTATGTAAATCATGCCTTGCACGAAGCAGAACTCAGATATCCACCAACAGAAAAGCTAGCATATGCGCTGGTGATGAGCGTCAGGAAACTTCGCCCATATTTTTTCGACCACCAGGTGGAAGTGTTGACAACGTTCCCGCTCAAGCAAATACTGCACAGACCCGATGCGGCCGGTCGGCTCCTAAAGTGGTCCTTGGAAATCAGTCAGTTCGGGATTTCATATGCTCCTCGAACAGCGATCAAGGGGCAAGCCTTAGCAGACTTTATAGTCGAACTGACTTTCCCCCAAGATCCAACGAGAGGACATAGCCATCCCTGGCACATGTATGTTGACGGATCATCAACTAGTACAGCATCGGGGGCAGGTATAGTCTTGATAAGCCCAGATAGGCAAGTTTTTACTTCAGCTGTTCGATTCGAGTTCATGGCGACGAACAACGAAGCAGAGTACGAAGCTGTGATCGTTGGGTTACGCCTAGCATTAGCAGTTGGAGTACGAAAGTTGCAAATCTTTGGAGATTCGCAATTGATCGTCAACCAGGTCCGAGGAGAATATGAGCAAGAGATGAAGACATGGCTTTGTATCAAAAAATTGTTGCTCACTTGGCCTCCTTGTTCGAACAAATATACATTGAACAAATACCAAGAGACAATAATGCTCAAGCAGATGCATTAGCCAGGCTAGCAACCAGCACCGGACCAGCAGAATTGTCGGAAGTGACGCTAACAAGAATGTCCAAACCATCAACCGAAGATTACAAAATCTATCAGATCGACGAAAATTTCGAAGAAGACGACTGGAGATTACCAATCATTGAGTATTTGCAAAATGATAAAAAGCCAGACAACCCGTTTGAAGCTAACAAGTTGGTTAAAAGAGCAGCAAGATACACCATGATGGACGGACAATTGTACAAGAGAGGAATTTCACTCCCACTTCTGAAATGCTTGGCTAGGGGGCAAAGACAAACAGTGCTAAAAGAGATCCATGAGGGTGTATGCGGAAATCATGCCGGAGGACGGGCCTTGGCATATAAAACAATAAGGCAAGGATATTACTGGCCAACCCTCCTCCAGGATGCGATCAAGATTGCCCGAACTTGTCATAGATGTCAACTGTTTGCCCCGAACATTCACAAACCCCCACACGAACTGATTTCAGTCAATAGTCCATGGCCGTTTGCGAAATGGGGAATTGACCTCATTGGGCCTTTTCCACCGGGACAAGGAAATGTTCGATTCGCGGTGGTGGCTGTTGACTACTACACGAAATGGGCAGAAGCACTCGGGCGGATCACACAGGACAAAATGATCAACTTTATATGGAAAAATATTGTTTGTCGTTTCGGGGTCCCTCAGGCGATAGCGACGGACAACGGGAGACAGTTTGAGGGAAAAGAGATTTGTTTTGTTTAGTTATGTTTACTTCAAAACAGATTTGGCCTTTGTACTATTTGATGAAACAAAGTTAAACAATATACTTCGGGAATTTTATTTCACTTCTCTCTTTCAATTTCAACACTTTAATTTAGGGTTACTATGTTTCCAAGTATTTGTAAATTTTTTTAGAGTTAATTGCATAAAAATTCATAATCTTTAATATCTTTATCAATTACAACATCTTCTTTTAAAATTTGCAATTCGAAGCACGAACTAATTAATTGATGTAAACTGATACACCGGACCATTATCCGGCAACACTTAATATGATGTGGTCACCCTGTGAAATGCCACGTCTTTGTTTACTGGGTAAATATTTTTTGATTAAATAATGGTTTTTTAATTTATTACATATTAGAAATTAGAATAGGATTCTCCATAGTCTTTGCGTACTTGGATCACTTTTTTTTTTAATTAAATAATATTTTTAAATTTTTACATATTAGAAATTAGATTTGGAGAATTCAAATCAAAATGCTAATAGCAGAAAATCATTCCCAAATCATGACAACCATCTCATTCCAGAAAAAGTCATTCCCAAATTTTAAAAGGAATCAAAAGAATTCAAACAACATACTACTTGCAGAGCTATGATCATTTTTGGGGGATGAATGCATATAATTGAGCGAGGGGGACATGCGATTTTGGGCGTAAACCAAGGTTCTATTAGTTTGAATATTACCGATTATTTTTCGATGTATTACCAATTTTTATTTAGAGTATTTTTTTTTTAAATTTAAATTTATATCATGCACTCAAGTGCATACTAGAACTTTTAACTTATAAATTACAAAGAATATTCATAATATCCTTAAATTATAAATTAATATATACACAATAATAAATTCAATTATCTTCTTTCATAAAATTAAAACTTTAAGATTAGACTATAGAAATGATCTACGTCAGTTCAATACTAATTAATGTGCACTTATTTTTTTATAATTGTAATAATTTATGCATATATTTATCTAATTAATGTCATTTTATTTATTACAATTACTTTCAAAATATAGTACTGATTATTGGTCATCCCAGCATATTACTTTGGAAACCAAATAAATATTTAATCATCTTATTAATTATCAAATCTTGACGTACCTTTTTTATCACCATTCATTTTATTTTTCTTCCTAGCTACGGTAAATGGTATTTAATTTGTTCATGATTTGCTTAAAATTAGAAACTATTTAAGTTTTTTCTTATTTTTTTTTTAAATTTGACTACTAATTATTATATCCTATAATTATGTGTCATTTATTATTAATTTATGATATTTTTACTTAAATTATGTTGTTATACCCATATTTGACACACACACAAATATGTGTATATATATATATATATATATATATTAATTGTACATCCAACAAAGATGTATCTGTTGTCGAATTTAATCCACATATCTCTTCTTTTTGAAAGACATACTTAATTGGTTAATGGGAAATAGTAAAATTTACGTATATCACTTTTATAATATAAGTCATCATTAGGGGTAAATGTAATTCGTAAGAATTTGAACCATTATAGACTTAGGATATGTTTGCTTTGTTGGATTAGGAGGAATTGATATTTTAATCTCAATTATCATGTGTTTGGTTCATGTGACATCGGCCCTAGATAAATGCTCACACGGATAATTGAAACATGGAAGGGGTTGGACTAATTGTCCCATGAACGAAGGAAAATTATTTATCAATTATATTCATCAAAGCAAACAAGTCAGTATGTTTATAAATCTGTAATATTTATTTAAATCAGTAATATAAATCTAAATGTAGACTATTATAGCTAATTTTAATGAAGTTTTATTCTGTAATATTCCTACTTTCAAGTATTTTTAAGTATCATTTGTCAAGGTAATATCTTAATTTAGGCAAAGTATAGAGTGACACTGGTTCATGCATAAACCATTTTGAGGGTATGAGTTTTTTCACTAAAGAATACATTTGTTTTTACCAAAGAGTAATAGTTTTGGATGGCACAATTATTTTCATTAAAGGGTGATAATTATTTCCACTAAAAGAAATAAATTGTTCAACTAAAAAGTACTGCAAAATAGTTTAAACTTATGAATAAATTTCACACTATACATACTCATTAATTTATAAAATTAATATTTTAATGTTAATTTTGAGCAAATTGAGACTGTATTGTGTGATCATAAAAAGAGTAAATGTTATAAGAAATGGTTTTCTAAATTAGTCCTACGTTAACACTAACTTTTCTCTCAAGTTCTTTGTCCAATGATATACTTATGTATTAACGAATAATAAGATTTTCTACATTATTCCTTTAAAGATCAAGGAGTTTATACATTCAATAAAAATATTAAGTTAAAAATAAATCAAAGACATTTATGATCAAAATTTGATATTATATTAAGACATGATATTTTCACCCATAAAACTTAATTGTTCACCGAACGGTTCAGTTCACCCACCACAAAAATACTTAAAATTGAATAATGTTCGAATTATTTTTCGAACAAATGACAAATGTTCGAAAAAAAACTGCCAAATAAGAGTTAGGGAGGTGAACTGCTGAATTTTGGGGGTGAAAATATCCACTCTATTATATTAAATGTTGCGCTGAATCAAAGACAGATAGACCCCTATCATTTATTTAAATATAATTGTGATGCATTCGCGGAATGTAAAATAAGTAAATAATTAATATATTCAACATCAAAAGACGACTTATAAAATAACCAATCTTTCAGGAGTGTGTATAGAGTGAAATTGGTTCATACATGGACCACTTTGCAATACTTTTTAGTGTAACCAACTAATACCCTTTGGTGTTATCAACTAATACCCTTTAGTTAAGCAACTAATACTTTTTGTACCCTTCGGCTAATACTGTTCGGTGAAAACAACTAATATCCTTCAGTGAAAACAATTAATATCATTTAGTGAAAAGCAACTAATATCATTTAGTGAAAAACAACTAATATCATGTAGTGAAAACAACTAATATCATTGAAATGAATCATGTATGAACCATTTTCACTCTATATTTTGTCATCTTTCAATTATAGTGTAGTTATTCAAATAATTTATCAAAAGATAAATGTAATTGCATATATTTAATTAATGTGTGTAGGTTTTCTAATATACTCTAATATTTTTAATATTCTAAAATAGCAAATCCTTCAATTATTAAATTCTTACTTAAATTTTACTTTAAAACATAAATCGGGTAGGGCCAATAGCCCAAGGGTCATATAATAATATGTGATGGAATATGTTTTATATAAGCATGTTTCGTACAATTTTTAGTTTCAATATATATATATATATATTATATTTCCTATATGCCATATGTATTTAATGATTTGAATCTTTAGCATCTAAAATATATTATGAATATCTTCCTTCTATTAATTATATATTATTATATAATATAGTTTTTTTATATTTTTCTATTTATGGTATTTTTATTAGAGGATTGATTTTATGTGAACTATTTCTCTCCATTATTCATATTAAATAAGATATTTTATTTTTCACAAACTGTACTATTTTTACAAAACATTGGAAATGTGGATGTTAAATTGGACCTCAAAACTATTAAACAAATTAGTAATTAGAAGGGATAGAGGAATGAGAACCCAACTAACTTTAAGTATTTTTATTTCATATTTTTAACATGTCATATGATATTGTGCTCCACATGAAAATATTTAAGTAGTCCATGATGCTAGGCGAAGAAACAAGTCCAAATTTAAGTGTTGATCCTAAGGACCTAAATGGTAATATTGTAACTTTTAAATATTGTAAATATTATTTTGATCTTGATTTTGTTTTTAAGTAAATATCATATTGCAATATATTTGAACTGGTCCTGAATTAGTATAAATTCATGCTTATTAGTGACATGGATTATCGCATGCTTTGTCTCATTAAAGTATAGTTTATATTTGTTAGAAGTATTGGATTGCATAACAATAATAAAATTATTTTTAAGAAGTATAATAATATTGATGTCAGAACAATAATAATTTTTTATATTTGCGTACCAATTAAGGTCGAGTGCTTGATAGTGATATTTTTAATTAGATCACTTTGTTGATTCATTCATTTGTATTGGTCGATCTCAATGGCTAATTATGATATGAGGTACTTATTTTGTTTTATCTATGTTAAATTATTTGTTTTAATTTTATATGTGTGGTACTCTTATAAATATAAAATTGATATTTTTTAAAAGTTTAAAAATAAAATTGACTTTATTATTATGTAATTGGTTTAAAAATTAACAAAATCATTTTTTAATTAAAAATCAAATATTGAAATTATTTATTTTTTTATAAAATTTAATATGCAATTTTTTTGTGGCTAGGTATATTATAGGGTAAATTGTTTTTCAAGGACGGTAACTTTGGGGGTGGCGGCAAAAGAAGGACCGTAACTTTTCGGGCTTGCAAAATAAGGACAATAACTTTAAAAAGTGGCAATTTAAGGACCGTAACTTTTAAAAATAGCAATTTGAGGACAAATTAAGCCCGGATTACTCTCTTTCGGGCTAACTAGAACAATTTCGGGCTCAAATTGCCACCGTGGATATTCTTTTGAATAAATATTTTTAAAAAAAATCCACCTCATTTTTTCCTTTTTATTTTTTGATCTAATTTCCAACTCATTTCTATTCGGAGTATCTGCAACCACGCCTGAGTTTCGAGACTACAGTAGTCAATCAAAAAGTGAAATTTTTATGTGAAAGTGAAACTGTTGCAATAAGTCCACAAAATAAAGATGGTCTTCTTTTACCCTGCATATATGGAGTTTACTGGGTTCTAAAATTCGATGACTAATATGATGGAATTAATTGGAAATCTGGGTAAATTGCAAACATAAATTTGGGTAAAATAATATGTACCTTCGAATTTACACAACTTAAAATCTTCTTCCACAAAAAACACTCCACACCAACATTAATTCTTCTTTTCGCGCCTGTATGCGCAGGGCTTTTGATTTGAGAAATATTAAGGTATTAGTTTCACCATTTACTCAGAGACGGGCTATTCAAGGAGAGATTTAGTCTATGATTTGGGATTTCATGGATTTGGATTTTGTGGTTTCATGGATTTGAATTTGGAAATCGTGTCCGATTCGAGAATTTTGAGTGTCGAGAGTTTTTCTTAGCGTATTTTAAGTATAATGAAATGAGTTGGAAATTAGATCAAAAAATAAAAAGGAAAAAAATGAGGTGAAATTAAAAAAAAAAAGATTTATTCAAAATAATATCCACGTTGGCAATTTGAGCCCGAAATTGGTCTAATTAGCCCAAAAGAGGGTAATCCGGGCTAATTTGTCCTCAAATTGCTATTTTTGAAAGTTACGGTCCTTAAATTGTCATTTTTTAAAGTTATTGTCCTTGTTTTGCAAGCCCGGAAAGTTACGGTCCTTCTTTAGCCACCCCCACAAAGTTACAGTCCTTAAAAAAAAATTACCCCGTATATTATATGTCACAACATTGGTCCCCTACGGATTAGTCGGTTCTTAAGTTGGATACCAAGTCATTAAAAAAATTTATAAGGTGCAAGTTACTATTTTTCTAAGTTTACCCACCACATTTGTATTCTTTATTAAATACACTCACTTTTATAATTATGATTTTATTTAACGTGTAATACTCACACACACATGCAGAAAAATACTCACTCATCAATCTCATTTAATTTCAATATAATTACAAACATATCCACTCTTCCACCTCTTTAATGAAAACAACTCATGTCCTTCTGTGAAAATAACGGATACCCTCCAATGATGTATGTATGAACCATTTTCATTTTATACATATTCATATTTTATTGGATTCTATTGCAATATGGATAACCTTTCATTAAAATAAAATCATGATGGAAAAAGAGAGGCGCATCGTAAACTATCGCAAAGACTTAGGTAAATGATCAAAATGAAGGAATGAAATTACAATCTACAGTATTAATCATAATCGACAATAGATGGATGGATTAGATTAAAAGTATAAAATGAATGGTTGAGATACTCTACTAAAATTGAAATGGCTAGAATTTCAGCGTTTTGAAATTAGATTATGTATAAAGTGAAATTAGTTTATACATGAATCATTGAAAGATATTAGTTGTTTACACTAAAGAATATTAGTTGTTTTCACTGAAAAATATTAATTGTTTTCACTAAAGAGTCTTAGTTTGTTTTTACTAAACAACTAATACTCTTTAGTGAAAATAACTAATATTTTTCAAATAAAACAATTAATATCTTTCAGCAAAAATAACTAATAATCTTTAATGAAAACAACTAATAAAAACCCTTTTATTGTTTATGTATGAACCATTTTTACTCAATACTTTGTCTTGAAATAAAGGGGTTTGGGGAGGTGTGAGCTAATTCCCAATAGGAGATATAAGATATAAAAGATCAAATTCCCAGGCTAAAATTGGATCTCATTAGTAATGTCACGGACAATTTTTACTTTATTCGAGTTCCAGAGACTTATGGAGGTACGTAGTTTATGTCACTCACTTAAAATGAACAATAAATCCTCATAAAAATAATAATTTTATCCACTTAAATATTTAATTTCCATTCTAAAATATCTGAAAGTCAACTGTGCGAAATGTTTTTGAAAAAGACGGTAATATATATATATATATATATATATATATGAATTGAATTTCCATATAGTCTTCTTTGTACTAATGTCACATAATTCATTAAAACTTATACTCTAAGTTATTTTTCATGTTTATCTACGTTTTTAATATATCACCGCAAAACCAAACCACATTCTATTTTATCCATTGAGTATATATAGAGTGAATATATGAATCACTTTGCAATAGTTTTTAGTATAATAATGTATACCCTTTACGTAAATAATTAATACTCTCCGTACCCTTCAACTAATATCATTCAATGAAAACAACCAATACTCTCCAAAACAAATATATTTTAGTTGAAATCACTAACATTTTTTTTAGTGAAAACGACCAATATCCTTCAAATGGTTCATGTACGAACCATTTGCACTTTATACTTTGTCTTACTCATTTCAGCTTTTAAAACAATGTTGCGATAATTATTATTTTAATATAATTGTAAGTATTGTATCATCTTTATAGATTATAACGTATAATTACTCAATTCTTTCCTCTATAATCCAACGATTAAAAAAAATGCACTAAAAGAATTTAGTCTAATAATGTATTCAGATTGTTGTTTGGATATGCTATAATACTTATATTGATGATGGTGTGAAAGCCTCATAACTAGAACCACCAACACTCTTGCAAAAAATTCAAAGACGTTAAGATATTCAATATAAATTGCAACCAGTTTTAAACTTATATCGTACACTATATTTTCCAGAAATAGTTTATTTCATTTTCAAGAAAAATAATTATATATTTTTGTGGATAGAATGTTAAAATTTTCAGCAACATGCGATGATATTTAAAAATCGCTAAACCCTTATTCAATTGTTTAGATATCTCAAATAACTCCCTACAAGTGTTAGTTACAGATTGAAGAATTTTTTGCGTCTTCTATAATATATCAACGACTTCTCACATTTTTATCTAGGTAAATTTCATGCATATCTTTATTCAAAGAAGAAGACCTAAAATGACATTATCCCAAGTAGAGCCGTCAAAGCGTGTTGAGCCCGTTGGGCCGACACGATTTGCCATACATAAAATGAGGGTTGGATCAAGCATCATTTAACCCATTTGAGGCGAGCCCAATGGACTAGGACATTTGGGTTGCAAATTTTGGCGGGCCGGCCCGCCTCCATAAAAGTTTTTTTATAATTTTTTTAAATATTTATACATTGTTAACCATTATAATATTAGGTTTAGACTATTTTTATAAATTATATGTTCATAGATGATGAATTTAAATTATAGGAGACTATTTTTATGAATTGTAGAGAGTTATTTTTTTAATTAATGAATGATAACTTTATTTGTAAGATATATTTTGTTTTAATATTTTTATAGCGATAGTTATCAAGATAAATAGTTTAATTACACTGATTTGATGAACTTTATGTATTATAATTTTTAAATTACACTTTTTAAAATAAAAATAAATAAAAATATATTAAAAATTTAAAGATGGGTAGGCCTGCCTAAACCTGCGGCATGCCAATAAGTGGGTTGAGTTGGGGGTTTGGCAGCCCGCCAAATTTTTGGCTCGCTTCGCACCACCCTTCTAAATCCCATGGGTCATCTCAATTTCTAATCACAAACCTTTAATATTGTGTTTCAATTTTCATATAATAACTTATATGCATTTTCGTTCTTATTTCAAAGATCTGAATTTTCAACAAGGTAAAGTATTATATTAACGAGACTCACGATTAATAACAATTTACTAATACCTTATGTTAAAACGACTAATATCTTTAGTGATAGTAGCTAATACCAATTCAACTAATACCTTTAGTAAAAACTACTATTTCCCTTTGGAGCTGAAACTTTTAGTTCAATTCATTTTTATCTTTAGTATACTTTACTAATACTCTTCAAACAAGTTCCAATGTGAATATCGTTCACATAATACCTTCTCTTTCAACAAAGGTACACTACCATTTATGTGTTCGTTGTTAAAGAACGGTGCACATGCATGCAGTGAGACTTAGATATAAAAACCCTATAATTTTTTTTCTTTTAGATCTCTAATTTTTTTATCATATGGTAGATATATGTACATGTAAATATCCTTTCTACTCCAATATGCCAACAATAGTAAATTCTTTAAATTTGGTTAATCTTGGTTGATGTCATCAATTTTGATTAAGGATGGTTTTTGTTGATGTTTTGAATTTTTTTATTGTATAATTCAAACTGTTATTGTTTTATTGTGTAATTTTTTTATGGACCATAATTTAGTGAGAGTGACAAAAAAAAGGACCATAATTGTTTGGGCTTACGAAATGAGAACCATAACTTTTGGGTGACAATTTAAGGAAAATAACTTCAAAAAGTAGCAATTTGATGCCAAATAAACAAGAATCAACCCAAATTGGGCCCAAATGCAGTCAGAATTCAAGTCAAATCCGGTCAATTAACCTGATCTAAGCTGTTTTTTTGCCTTAAATAAAGTTATTGTCCTTAATTTGTCAATCCAAAAAGTTAGGCTCCACATTTTGCAAACCCCATAAGTTACTATTCGTCAATATGAAATTGAAAGATCTAAATGTTGAGTTTCTTTTTCCCGACTAATTAATTTCACATCCAGTTTCAAGTTTTTTACTACTAATTTCCCTATTAATGTTGGGAAGATTAACTGATTGGTTTTGATGCTTCACCGAATATTCTTTAGTCGGTAAGTAAAATCTTTTCAGTGTAAATTTTTAAATTTTTATTATTTAAGTAGATGGAAAATTGATTTTTAGAAGCAATTTAAAAAGAAAAAGATGTGACGGAAATCATCAATATTGTCTCCATCCTACAATAAACTTTGCACTTTTTTTTTTCGTCCCAACATATTCTTCAGTCCTTTAAAATACAAATAACACTATGTCACAATACCATTTTATATTCAACTAGAACACTAAAAAAATTATTTTGAGCAAATTTTCTTAAAAAGTGTGCCACATTAGGTGTGAAGACTAATGTGGGTTGGAGGGAGTACTATATACTGATGAGTTCGTAATTGAGATTACATGTGATAGTAGGTAAGATGGAACAAAATCAAAATGAATGATTACTTAAATGACTAATTTTAAAGTGAAATAGTTAAGAGGACTGAAATCAAAGTTGGGTAAAGTTAAAGGACTAAAAACTTACTTTATCCTAGAATATTAATGTGATAGTCTTTTGTTCTTTATATTATATTATATTTTATTACTTTTTGTTTGAACAACGTTAAAAAAAAATTATTGGATCATGTGTAGACATTTTAAGTCTTTCTCCAAATGTTTCTACTGAAATCAAATTAATAATTTGGAATATGATATTGAAGGAAATTAAAATATGCGAATACTGTCGAAAGTGTTGATTTTTATGTGAAATGCAATAATACTGAATTTAAACGTTGTATAGTGAGATTTATATTTCTTTGGATATGTTAGGTGTGTAAAATATTTGGGAGAAAAATTGAGATTTATTATATTGGAGTAGGTCAGAACTGTAAAAATTATTCTCAATTTATTATGTAATTAGGTTTATTGGTGACACGAATCGTCTCATGCATTATTTTAAGTTTGGTATAAATATATTAGAAGTGATGCATTGCTTAAAAATGATAAAATTATTTTTAATAAGTATAAAAAAAAGAGTATGTTAATGTGGATTGAATAAAACAATTAAATTATTAAGAATTTATTGAACAAACCCCACTTTTTACAATTATATCCTCTATTTGTAAAAGTAAACTAAAAATTTAAATCCTTTTCCATTCTAATTCACATTTTTCGAACATTAAAATCTAAGACTCAATTTTTTTTAATTAAATCAGGAAAATTATGTTAATTTTTCAATTAATAGTTAAATATGCAGACATCGTTTGGATAAGTGCTTTTGCAGCTAGAGGAAAGAGAAAAAGTAAAGCAAGTAATTTTTGACAGACCAGAAGCAGCAGCATGACAAGCACAAATGTGCAATTGACTATGACTCTACTATTAATCTTACCTTTAGGTATTCTCAGAGCAAATGAAGTGTTCAAATATGATTTTTTTAGCAAAAGGACATGAGGATTGAAGCCAAACATGAGTATAATATGTGCATAAATCTGGTAAGAGATTTTGTTGAAATGGTTAACGACTACTATCAGTTGATGGTAATATTGTCATTTAACATATGCGTATTTTAGTTTAAATATATGTTAGGGTATGTTTAGGAATTTTGGGGGTTTAAATAGCCACACTCTTTTTTTTTATATTCACACTAATTTGTAGAAGTTTTTAGTAACAAAAATAATGAGATTTTTGTAAAGAATGTACTCCCTCCCCCAAAAGTATGGTCATTTGCTTTTGACACATTATAAGAAAACGTAGATAAAGTAGATAAAGAAATGATATTTTAGTATATTGTGTGGTTCATTTATGAGTTAAGTGGTTGTTTGTGAGTCTAGAGTCAATGACATGTGAAGTAATTAAGTGATGGTTGAATGATGAAGAAAACAAAATTGATGAAAAAAAACAGAAAGCTATACTTTTGGGGGACAGAGTAGTATCACATATCTTTTACATGTTATTAATATACTATTAATAATTGTATTTTGTGTAACTTAAAAATTACATGTATGTTGAAAGTAATAATTAATTTAATGTAAAAAAATGTAAATTGTTCAAACACTTTTTTATTATGTAAAAATTTAAGAGAATTTGTTTTGAAGAAGCAATGATTTTTTTCCATATATATATATATATATATATATATGTACTTAGTTAAAAATTGTTATAATGTTAATGATTTTGTTATAAAAAAAATATTCTAAATTTAGTTATAAGTTAATAAAATTGAAAATTTTTAGCATTAAAATTTAATTTAATTAATTATTATAGTAAAAATTTGTAAACATGACCTCCGTGCGAAGCACGGGTAGAAAGATCACTAGTATAATAGTAATAATAAACAACTAGCACCTATTTTACAATGACAAAATTCTAGGGTCCATCCAAGTGCATAGCATGCACTTCAATTTTAAACTCAAATTTGACTTCAATTTTGATTTTTTCAAAATACACACAGACACACTGAACTATGTGTTTTTTTGCAGTTGGGGTATTACTGATGCCTTCTTGGGGTATTACTGATTACTTTTTTGGTATTGCTGTTTTTTTTTTTTGAAGTATTTTTTTAAAATTACAAATGCATACCATGCACTCAAGTGCACACTAGAACTACTAATTTACAATAGAACATATTTAGGAAAAATTAATTGAATGCCTTTTATATTCAATTTTGTAAAAATATGTTTTCAAAAATTGGTAAAAATTCTCTATAATCAGCTACAACTAAGTTTGTAACACGTATACGCAGACGTGCCGGTCTTTTTTTTTGATGAAAATGTCCTTTAATAGTTTAAGAAGCCTTTAAAACAAACAAAGTTTAAGGACTTTTTGAAACAATAATTTTATAGTTTAAGGACTCTTTAAAACAAACAAATAGTTTAACAACCTTAAAATGCATTTTGGCATGAATCAATCAACACAGGTTGGAACGTGACACTAATTTAGTTGAAACGTGCATATTTGCATTATTGCACTAAATCTGACTGTAAAGGTGAAATGAAATGTAACATGCACCAACTTTGATTGAAATTTAATATTAAGTAAAAAACAGTGAACCAAATGCGTATAAGAGTTAACGTTAATAAATTTTGTTTTTTCATAAAACATTTTGTAAATCATATATACAACAATGAAATACATAATCGACTCAAAAAAATATGGTGCTTCAATTCTTTTGCAATATGAAATCGTGGAATATTTTTTTTTCTCTTGAGAGGAGTATATATATTTCATTAATCATTTCAATCTTTTACTCGTTCCATATATATGTATTTATGATCAATCTTTTTCTGATATAGTGTAACTTTGAGTAACCATCTTCTTTACAAACTGAAAGTCCCTCATATTAACTAAATATTTTACTTATAAAACTAAAAATAATAATTAATTGAATGGAATAAAAAATTTGAATCATATGAGGACGATATGACTCAATTTGTAGGGTAGTATGATCCAAAAACCGTGAAGGAAGACCCATCACATGATGTTCAGAATCAGAACTACTAACTTGTAATACGTCCAATATTTGGTTTCATACTTCTCATTGTTTTCAATGCATATTTATAGATGTTGTACACTTATATAATATCACCAAATAACTTTTTCATTCCATAAAAAATAAAAACAACTCTACATATATTAATAAATAAATATTTTCTCAAATAGCTACGCTTTATTTTTCACAACTTCAGATTATTTTATACAAAAAATTAGTATGTGATCCATCATATATTAATAAAAAAATAATTTTTTTTTTTAAACAAAACTACAAAAATTTATGAGAATCTTATAGTGGAATGGAGAGAGTAGTATTTTTTTTATATATCACATATTTACTCCGTCCCACAATAAATTTCACATTTTCTTTTTCGTCCATCCAGTTATACTATTTAGTCTTCACACTCTTAAAATGGAAGTACACCTCCACAATACCATTTTTATTAAAATAAAATCCTCAAAAAGTCAGTTTTCAACAATTTTTCTTCAAAAGTGTCACACTAGGTAAAGACTAATGTTGGATGATAGGAGTACATATTAGTGTATTTGTGTGCATATTATATTTACATGAAGGAAACTTATATTAGGGAAAAAATTCACAGTAAAATTTGTTTGCTTTCTTTTGTGTATTTTTTTAACAATATTTTGCATACCTTTTAATGAAATAATTAGACAAAAAACTTGTGTGAGACCGACTCATGACATGAAATAATACAAATTAACACTCACATTTGTTAAAGTGTTAATGCTTCATACACAATTTATATTACATCACACTGTATCATGCATGAAATGGTGTGCACACAAGACCTACTCAAATAATTAATATTCTTCTAAATGGAACGGTGAAACTGATTTATCTTAAACTTATAAAAACAAATATTATGAAATAATTATACAAATGAAGAGTTGTGTATTAGTTATAGCATAGAGTAGGGATATTTTCACCCCCACAATTTGATTGTTCACCCCTCCAAATTTTTGTTCTAGAATTTTTTTAAAACATTTGTCATTTGTTCGAAAAAATGACTAGAACATTATTCACCCCCCAAAAAAATATCTAAGTGTTCTAATCATATTTTCGAACAAATGACAAATGTTCTAAAAAAAATTCGAACTAAAATTTGGGGGTGAACAATCAAATTGTGGGGTGAAAATATCCCTCTATAGCAAAACCTCTTTAAATCCGAGGCCCAAATAGATGGAAGTTCTTAATGGGCTTGGGCTTTTCTTAGGAAATTTGTCCAACTACAAACAAGATAAACATCATGGACGGGTAATCACTTTGGGCTCAAAATGGGCTGAGATTTTTTGACCCATATATTTATCGACAAAATTGTATCTACTCCCAATATTAATGAATTGAATATGAAAGAAATTACTATTATTATGTTTGAATTATTATTGAACTAGGGTGCACCCCGCGAAAGAAATTTTTTACAGTTTCAAATTGTATTTTGTAGTTAGAATTTTATTAAAAAAAGTGTGTATTACAATCTGTTATTCATGGTAAAATATTACATGGTGGCAATATTTTTTGGGAATCATATGATATCTCAGTGACAATATATTTTCCAAAATATTTTAATTCCCTCCTACAAATTTCACATCTATCAATATTTTGCAAAAATAAATTCCAAAAATATCTTAGAAGAGAAATCGTTCAACTGTAAAAAAAGATTTGCTTGCATTAATTTAATGTTTAAAATAATATTTCATATTATACATAAATATTTTGTTTCCATTGATTAAAATATATTCATAATTATTGTATTTTAGAGTAAGACAATTTTTAAAGTTTTAATACTTAAATTCATTCCACATATTTTTAAAGTTCTTTTTTGCCAACACTATAAGTTTTTACCATGAAATTTATTCCACATATTTCTTTAGAAATATACATTAATTATATAACATTCTTTTACTTGTTTATCATTTGCAATACTATTTTAATATTTTCATGTTAAAACATTATAAAAGAGAAATTGAAATCCTAGTCTAGAAAAGAACATATGTATTTTACATTTTAATGGTTTATTTTGGCGGTAAAATTTTATCCAAAAATAAACTTTTGTATTACAATCTATTATTGAAGGCAAGATATTATATTTGGTGGCTTTTTTTTTTTTTTTTGGTATCATACACTATTTTGGTGACAATATCTTTTCTTAAATATTTCAATTTTCTCCTACAAATTTTACATCTATCATACTTTGCAAAAATAACTTCCAAAAATATCTAAGCAAAGAAATCGTTCAACTGTGAAAAAGATATGTTTGCATTAGTATAATATTTAAAATTATATTTCATATTTTACATAAATATTTTTGTTATTGAAGGCAAGATATTATATTTTGTGACATTAATTTTTTTTGGTATCATGCACTATTTCGGTGACAATATATTTTCTGAAATATTGCAACTTTGTTCAACCGTGAAAAAAAAAAACTTGCTTGCATTAATATAATATTTAAAATATTATTTCATATTATTCGTAAATATTTTATTTCCATTAGTAAATCAATTTTTTTTGTCATCACTATCATTACTAATCCATAAAACAATTATTCCACATATTTTAAGAAAAAACATATACATTAATTATATAAGATTTAACAATCTTTTACTTATTTATCAATTACAATACTCTTTTAATATTTGTATGTTAAAAAATATTTTTTAAAAAATATCAAAATCCTAGTCCATAAAAGAATATCTATATTTTGCAATTTAATAATCTATTTCGGCCGTATAATTTTATCCAAAAATAAAATTTTCTATTACAATCTATTATTGAAGAAAATATATTTTATTTGGTTGCAAGATTTTTTTAGTATCATACGCTATTTCGTTGAAAATATCTTTTCTAAAATATTTCGAATTCCCTCCTACAAATTTCACATATATCAATATGTTGCAAAAAATAAACCCTAAAAACAAACATCCAACAATGAAAAAAAGGATTGCTTGCATTAATTTATTGTTTAAAAGAATATTTTATATTATACATAAATATTTTGTTTACATTGATTGAATTTTATTCAGATTTATAGTATACTATAGAGAATAACAACTCTAAATTTTACAAATAATTAATTCCTAAAAAAACTAAAAAAAAAAAATCTTCATCCGTCGATTTCCAAATTATCCCAACACACAGGGGTCGTGAGACCCTTTTTGTTACAGTGATGCTCCGGGGTTGGATCGTCATACCAAGTATTTATTCATATTTAAGCAAGAAAAAAAAATGACGATTCAATTAGATTAAAATAAAATTGATATCTTGCCCGATGTGGTGGTTTGCGGTATTCCGATGCGGTTCAAGGCCGCGGTGGTCCGAGGGAAAAAAATCCATGTGGAGGCGGCGGTTCATGAATAACCTAAGAAAAGAGAGACGACAACGTGAAAGAAGAAGAGAAGAGAAAAAAAACAATATTATACCTATAAAGAAAAATCAAACAATGAATGAGAAAATAAAGAGAAGTGAAGATGATTAGGATTGTAAATCAGAATGAAAACTAAAGTGAGATTTGACATTTATAGAAAATGCAAAATGAAATGTATGGTTGAGATTAAAAGTATAAAATATATGGTGTAGATTAAATCTTAATATGATTTAAAATATACCTAAAATAACTTTTAAGGAGAACGTAGGATTTTGAAATAAATGATTTGAGAGGTGCCACATCATTTTAGGAGAAATGTGGTGTTGACAAATCATCTTGGAGAGGTTTGAAAATATAGTATAATAAGATTTTAAAAATTATGCTTGAGTTAATTTTATTATCAATCAAATTGAGTTTAAACTAATTTTAATTGAGTCGAATATGAATGGAGCTTGAGTGGTTTCCTAATATTCATTTCATCTGTGTTTTTTTATTTATATATTCGAACCTACTGAAATTTTATTTTATATGAAAATATGCCTAGCATATATTTTTTTAATTTTTGGAATCGAACTCGAAATGAGTTTATAGGTCGGGGAATTTTGTGTCTTTTACATCTTTTCATATTCTTATATTTGTAATTTATTATTCATTTAAATTATATAATGTTTTCAAAAAGTTTGATTTTAGTACATATTTAAAACTAATTTGTTATGATATTCAAAATTTTCAATTTAGATCTCTTATGCAAATTTATATAATTACGCACAAATATTACTAGTCATATTACATGGCATGTTTATGCTGTTATTTTAATAGATAAATAATTATGTGTAAATATTTTAATAGATAAAAAAAATTAACAATTAGTGTAAATCTGTACATATTTATTTATGTAAAATGCACATTTAATTTCTTACACATTTTATACGGATTTAGTAGTTAAGTGATAATGATAAGTAACTTAATAGATAGAAAAAAATAATCAATTCATAAAAAATAATTAGTCTTTTTAGTGACTTCTCCCTAATTTCATATATTGCAAGTTTAAAATATTGCATTTTGAAACATGTATTCCCTTTTTCATGACAATTCAATAGATACATTATTAACATTAAATGAATGGTGTTTATACAATGTTTATACATTTAATATACTTAAATTATTTAATTAAGAGTTAACTAATTAATGAGGTGTCACATTATTATATTATTCTTAATATAAAATAAGATATATAAAATAAATTCTCAAACTCAACTTACTTTTCACTACTAGATAAAAACATGTTATCCGATATAAAATTTTGAGAATTTAATGCGTGTTTTACGTGGGTAAGAATCAAATAAAACAATAATGATTTAGAACAATGAATGTTCAAACTATTCAAGTCAACAATAAAACTTACATTCTATTTAATACAAGAAAGCTATTAACTGCAAAAGAGAATTGCTGAGTATTTTTAGGCTCAGTATTAAAGTTGTTGAATCGTTTATTGTGTCTTGAAAATCATATTTATAATGCAAAGGGTACATTTTGTGTTGTCCTCATATCTTAGACAATCCATGCATTAAATGTATGGATTTTGTCCTTAGGAGGACTGCGTCGGAATTGTCGTAGGAGACAGGTCCGGGCCAATTACAATATGTCACTTGTCAGTTGACAAATGATTTACCGTACAATTAAGATTTATTTCCATGTTTAGTATGATATTGTCTATCAACTATTGTCATTCAACAATTTCTTCATTTTGGGAAAGGTTTGTTGAGACTGTACATCCTTCTTCGTTCAAACGTCGTCCAGAACGAGGTCGAGCAGGAGCTCTTCTCTCATTCGAAGATTGTCAGCTCATTCGATAGATAACTCGCCTCAGTATCTAGCCCGCCCTATAGCAGACTCATTTTAGGGTAGCTCACTAGCCAAACAAGCTACTCCCTCCATTCCAAACTTATTTTTTTCATTTACTGATTGCACCGGTTTTGAGAAAATAGTTGTTTATAGTATCTAAAGTGATAAAGTGATAAAATAAATATTTTTGGTTATTAGTGTATGGAGAATATAATATTAAAAAATATTGTTACTTTTTTTGCAAAAAATAGATGTAGCAAACGAGTATGAGACGAACCTTTTTGATAATGTAGCAAACGAGTTTGGGGACGGAGGGAGTATTATTTATCACTGAGAAGCCGCCGCGAGATATTAAAAAAAATTATATAAAAAAAATTCCTTAAAAAAAACACTTTAAAAAAAATCTAAAAATTAATTAATCTTTACACATGATTCCAAATTACCTGGAAAGAAGGTACATGAGTGGGCTACCATTGTTGATAAAATAGTTTACTTTCCACTTCACACCACCACAACCACTATTCTTTTCAATAATTATGAAATTCTTTAGTCAATTTCTCACTCTTTTCATTCACATGCTTTAAAGTTAAAGCTGGCCTCTTAAAACTGTGGCAAAATACTTGTTTGATGTACGTGGTTTACTTTTCGTGTAATTGAAAATTATTGCATTGCAGGGAAGTTATCTAGCAGAGAAATTTATTTGTTAAATAAATACAAGTTGATTTTATATAAAATATTTACCTTGTATTTAGGTTGCAACTTTTACTTTATAATAAAATAATTAACATTAATAAATTTATGAGCATGTATAAAGTGAAATTGACTCATATATGAATCATTTAAGGGTATCAATTGTTTTTATTGAAGAGTATATGTTATTTATATTGAAGAACATTAGTTTGTTTTCACTAAACAACTAATACTCTTCAATAAAAATAACTAATAATCTTTAGTGAAAACAACTAATATCCTTTAACGATTATCATTCATGTATGAACTATTTTTACTCTATACTTTGTCTAAATTAATACTCCCCCCATCCCGAGTTTTCTTCCCACTTCTTTTTGTTGAATGGTTTAAGAAAATGTATTTGTTTATTAATATATGGTGGGTCACATGTTGACTTTTGAGATAAAATAATGAATAGTGTTGAAAAGTGAATTGAATGAGTGACACTTTGGTAATATTGTGTGAATTTGAAGGTTAAAGGTTATATGTAATAAAATGTTATTTTTGCCATTTATGGAATGTGAAGTTTACTGGGGGACGGCCCGAAAAGGAAAGTGAGAAGTTTACTCAAGGACGGAGGGAGTATCTTTTAACGAACAACTTATAAGTATTGTTTTAAAAAATATACATATAAGGAGTATTTAAAAATAAATATATGTGTATGAAAATAAGAATATATTTATCATAAAAATATTTATAAAATGTGATATTTTTACAAATTTTTGTAATACTTTTGAAATTTGAGTTATTAAAACGTGTATAAGAATTCTCGTGTCTCCATAACGTGATAAGCTACCTTTAACTTTTCTTGACTACAAAGAATTAATTATAGGTGTGGAGAAACGAGGAACACAACTTTGTGAAAAGAAAGGAAATGAAGATACAATTTTGAGGTCACAAATTGAGAATTAGTCGACAAATTAAACTAATGGTTATTTTTATTTTTTAGTATTATGATATTAATATACAAATTAAAGCCACACATGATTCGCAAGAACACAATCACATATATAAATATAATGTATTAATCTACGTATAAATATTAAATATTTATATTCTACACTGGAATTTAATTAATCAAATTCACTAAACATAACATAACAAGGAACTAATATTTCTAAGTACGCGAAGGATATTCATTCTTCTAAGTTCTGTCACATTACTTCTAGTCTGCACGCCAAGTATCTTA
Organism: Ballota nigra; assembly: GCA_947034835.1. Lineage (NCBI taxonomy): Eukaryota > Viridiplantae > Streptophyta > Magnoliopsida > Lamiales > Lamiaceae > Ballota > Ballota nigra. The sequence goes on along the minus strand of OX344729.1, from coordinate 81,362,597 downwards.
ATTTGGGAAGTAATCAAACCAAATTTGTTAGGATTAAATTCACACACACAATCACGAAATAGAACACGAGATTTGTTTACCCAGTTTGTCTCACGACTACGTCTGGGGGCGATGCCAAACCAGGGTTTTTCACTATTTTTCTGATACTGAATACAAGGAGAAAACATGTATATATAACAAACGAACTCTAACCCTAAAATTAGTGCCGAAGAAAGTGGGCCAAAATATTCGACTCGGGGGCCCAAGTGTACAGCCCATTCAGCCTCCACACTCCAACAAAATTATGGGTCGAAAAATGTTCATTCGAATTTGTTTAATAAAACTTATTATCAATATAAATAAATAAACTCAAATTCAATAGTATTTGGTTTGTTAGCTCGTATTAAACTCAAATTTCAATAGTAGCTTGTAGAGTTTAAATCATAAATAGTTATATCTTTATGATAAAACAGATTTAGTTCCGAAATTAAAATTTTATTAGATTTGGTCCCCAATTATCTGGCAAATACGATTTTGGTCCCAAATTGTCCGAAAAAAAGTCAATACGATGTCGTTTTGAAGTCCGAAATTGGTGTTTTGTGGCAAGTATGTTGATGTGGCGTCCATATATGCTAATTATAATTTATTTTTTCTTTTCTTTTAGGATTTTTAAATATACATAATGTGTAATAAAATTGTAAGAGAAAAGTAAAAATAAAATATAAGTAGCAGACATAAACGTCCATCGGCACCTTTATCGAAAGTCACCAATTTTAGATTTTAAAATGACATCGTTTCGCTTTTTACCGTTGATTTGAGATCAAAATTGAACACTAACTAAATCTAATAAAAAATTAATTTGGGATCAAATTTATTTTGTTATAAAGTTATGAGACGACTTGTAATTCACATTCTAACTTGTATAAATTATAGTGAGAAGTAAACAAATTTGAGCTAAACTCGATAATTATAAATCAAACACTTTAAAGTTCGGATCCCTTAACTGGATTACACGCCATTTTTAGCGACAAAAATCCTATCCTAATTACTTTAATCAACAATTAACCAATCACAATTTCAAACAAAAATCCCATCCTAATTACTTTAATTAACAATCACTAATCACAATTCCTACTAATCTTTCCCCACCTATATAAACCCACACACCACAAACACATTCCCCAAAACCAAATGGACCAAATTGAGCATAACACATTAACCCTAAACGGGCTTTCCATGCACGTGGCCGAAACGGGCCAAGGCCCGATAATCCTCTTCCTCCACGGCTTCCCCGAATGCTGGTACACGTGGCGCCACCAGATGGCCTTCTTCGCGGGCCACGGGTACCGGGCCGTTGCCCCGGACCTCCGGGGCTACGCGGACACGAGCGGCGCCCCGGCGAACGATCCGGGGAAGTTCACGACGGTGCACGTGGTCGGAGACTTGGTGGCGCTCATCGATGAGGTGGCGCCGCCGGATGAGAAGGTGTTTGTGGTGGGCCACGATTGGGGGGCCATGATGGCGTGGGCTTTGTGTTTGTATAGGCCCGATAAGGTTCGGGCCTTGGTGAATATGAGCGTTTGTTTTAACCGGAGAAACCCGAAGATGAAGCCCGTTGAAACGTTGCGTCACGTTTATGGCGACGAATATTACATCTCCAGATTCCAGGTTTTCTATTATTTGTTTTTTTTTTTAACTTTTTTTTCTTTTCTATTGTAACTAAATAATTAGAATCATGAAATTGTAAGAAGTTTGGCAGATTATTATGAAGCTTACCATGAACTATATATATTAAGGAAAAATTTCACTTTTGTTCCAAGAAAATGAGGTCAAAACACTTTTAGTACCTATGTGTGAAATTAGTTGTTTTATTTGCAGTTTTGGTCCTATCACTTCATTTTTAGGACCAAAACCACTTCGCCCTATTTCTATTGGGATCAAAACAGCATTTAATTCATTATCTTGGAATCAAAACTGCAATTTATCATATTCTCTTAGGACCGAAATGTTAAGAAAAACTATGGGATAATAGGTGTCGAGTAAAGGACCATTTTGAAATAGATACATTCTTTTGGGACCAAAAGTAAAATTAATCCCTATATATGCTAATGTATCGAATATTTTACTAAGAGTATGATTATAATTTGGGTCGGTGGTATTATATTGTAATTGTTGTAAATCTTTTTTAGCACAGATTAATGAACTTCTGGTAAGATTATCGATATACTTGGTCAAATATTCGATACTTTAAAATAGTTTAATGATAAATTATCATTAACCATTTTCATATAAAACTTGCTTAAGAAGTTTTTATATTTTCATAATTATTCATAGATCAAAATATAGATTTTTCTTAGGTTAATTGCACAATTAGTTCCAAGAGAATGAGCTCATTTTAAAATGATCAATTTTTAGCACTTTTGGTCATGTAGTTTCATCTAACGCTTGGTCCTAAGAGAATATAAGATATTGCAGTTTTAGTTCTGAGAGAATGTGTAAATTGCAGTTTTGATCCCAAGAGAATATGACAAATTTGTTGTTTTGGTCCTGAAAATTAACAAATGAGACTAAAACTGAAAAAAAAAAAAAAAAACTATACATAAGTACCAAAAGTTTTTGCATCAATTCTCTTGAAAACAAGAGTGCAATTTTCCATTTTTTTCTCTAATGAGTCTCGTATCAGCAATTAAATACATGATTTTGATTTCATACATAGCTGAAAAGTCCTAATAATTACTAGAATGGGAGGGGCCGAAAAGTCCAAGAAAGGAGAATGTAATCAAATGACTAATAATTACTTTAATAAGAAGAAAAAATAGTGGCAATAATTATCTTTAATTCTCATTAACCACTATAACAACTGTATATTTATTTTCATTCCAATTGTCCGTTATTGAAGAATACTCATATCGAAAATTATGAGATCAAAATGAATTTTAACTTAAGTATACTTTTAACATCAATATATATACACCATTTAATATTGTTGTAGGAGCCAGGGCAGATAGAACATGAATTTGGTGAAATAGGTACCAAAACCGTGTTGAAAAATATCCTAGCATATAGAAATCCGGGCCCACTTTATCTTCCAAAGGAAAGAGCATTTCCAGATACTCCAATCTCTTTGCCCCCATGGTTGTCGGAACAAGATGTGGATTACTATGCTGACAAATATGAGGCCACTGGCTTCACTGGAGCTTTAAATTACTATCGTGCCCTCGACATGTGAGTTCATTTCAATTTCATCTTTATTTTGATTGAATTTTAGTTGTTAAAAGGAGGGGATTTAAATCAAATTCGTTATCTATCCTTTCACCTTTATCAAAATGGTCTTCTATTTATTTGCTTTATCAATTTAGTCCCGTATTTATTTAATTTTTGCCAAAATGATCCTAATTGGCCTAAAAATGTACAAAATCTCACCGTTTTGGTCCTATATTTATTTTCTTTACCAATTTAGTCTCATATCAATTCACATTTCTCCAATTAAGCCCTAATTGAACACATAAAGTATAAAATGCCACATTTTTTGTCATGTACACTAATTTTTTTGGGGGAAGCCTATGATGTTGGTTTTTTTTTTTTCAATGTGGCACATTAAGTGACCATCTTTGCCAAATAAAAAAAACTTGAAATAAAATACAAAAAATCAATTAGGATCATTTTGGCAAAATTTGAAAAAATACAGGACTAAATTGATAAAGCAAATAAATAGAGGACCATTTAGATAAAGGTGAAAAGATAGAGGATGGATTTGGTTTAAATCCCTTAAAAGGAGTATAAAGTAATTGTAACACACTTCTACGATTAAACTGTTATACATTAAAACAAACTCATTTTGTATTAGTGTAGAAATTTGAACTCTGATAATAGATTAACGAGTGTGTCTCTAGTAAACAAGTTTCACGGTGCAACTCAAAAGTCAAAATTGTTAGAGTGTGGAGGTTGAATAGACTGTACACTAAGGTTGAATTTTTTGGCCCACTTTTTCGGCTCAGTCAATCCTGATTTTAGGGTTAGAGTTCATTTCTTATAAATAGATATTTTCTTCTTGTATTCGATATCAGAAAAACATAGTGAAAATCTCTGGCTTGACATTGCCCTAGACGTAGTCGTAGGAGGAACTGGGTAAACAAAACTCGTGTTCTTCTTTTCGTAATTGCGTGTGTGCATTTTTTCTTAAGAAAAACGATATTAATTTTTATTGTACAATATTACTATTAAACTAATACTTTTTATAGAAATAACTAATACAGTTTAAAATACATGCAAAATGCAAAAAATATTTGATGGAGCTTATTCAATATATACTCTGTCTAGATTAATATATAGGCTATGTACATAGTTAATTTGATATAAATACAAATTAAATGATCGACCATATTAAAACTCTAGCTAGATCTATATTTGTACTCGAAGCATTTAAAGGGGAGGGTATTTTATTTTTGAGTAGGTTTTATATGAAAACACTTTATAATAAGTTTAACATAGAGTATCATTAATTTTATTAGGAGTATCATTAAACTTGACAGGGGTATCATTAGTATGAGTTCAAGAAAATTTAAAACAATTTTCTTGAACTCGGACTAATGATACCCCTGATGAGATTAATAATATTTTAAAATATTTTCATAATAAGTTTATCATGAACTATTTTCATATAATATTTTACCTATAGGGGGTAGTTATATAGATTGTTCGCATTTGATAATTCTACAATGGATATGAATTTCGTAACTTTCATTTTGAACACAAAGTATTTTATGAATGTTATCCACATAAGTATTTTGGAGTTATTAAATGAGAGTAAGAGGAATGTCACCATGTCATATTTTAAACCACGCGATGTTAATATTAGACTACCCTTCTCTCATAAATTAATCATCTTTTATTTATTAAAATTGCAGAAATTGGGAGTTGACAGCGCCATGGACAGGATGTAAAATCCAAGTCCCAGTGAAATTCATAATTGGTGATCTAGATATTACCTACAATGCCCCTGGAACCAAAGACTATTTACACAAAGGTGGGTTCAAACAAGATGTGCCTATGTTGAAAGAAGTGGTTGTTATGGAAGGTGTTGCTCACTTTATCCATGAAGAAAAGCCTCATGAAGTTAATCAACACATTCTTTCCTTCTTCAGGACTTCTTCTTTGTCTTTCTCTTCCTGTTCGATATTGTGAGGGTCGTCTGGATTCCTTATTCTCGACGTAATATTTTTTATTTCATAAGTGCACGTTACACTTGAAATGATGTTGTATGTGTGTTGTGTCACCACAAAATATGTTCAATTTGAAGAGGAGTTTAGAGAGGGGAAGGGCTTTAGAGGGGGCTTTGGAGAGGGTTTTTAGCCCTCTCCAAAGTGCTGGTCGTTAGCATATTAGTGAGGGCAAAAGTGATCCCTCTCTAAATAAAGAGGGCTTTAGAGAGGGTTCTGACACCATCTTTTTAGAGAGGGCTTAGGGCCCTCTCCAAATTAGTGAGGGCGGGGCCCTCTCTAAAGCCCTCTCTAAAGTTGCAGGTTTGACTCCCTCGGTTCTGCTGAAATTAACGAGGGCGAGGGGGCCCTCTCCAATTTGGTGACCATTTTGGTGAGGGCAGGCCCCTCGTCAATTTTTTCCAAAAAAAAAATTTGTGGGCACCCGAATTCGAACCCCACGACACTGGGGCACCACGAGCACCCCCCCACCACTGGGACACCGCGGTACTGTAGCATTATAGGCGAATTTTCGCCTCCCATGAGATTCGAACACGCGACCTCCCGGTATGTGGAGGCCTTATGTGTTCCCGTCTAACCGATTGGGCTAGACAAGTTATTGCTTATCTTTTCTTTTTATTAATATATGTATCATATAGTATGTTTTCTTTATTTTTTTTGTTTCTCTCATTTAATTTAATTATTTGTTATATATGGTATCATATATTATGTTTTCTTTCTCTAATTTAATTTAATTGTTTGTTATATATGATATTATATATTATGTTTTCTTTATTTTTTTTCTTTCTCTCATTTAATTTAATTGTTTGTTATATATGGTATCATATATTATGTTTTCTTTATTTTTTTCTTTCTCTCATTTAATTTAATTGTTTGTTATATATGTTATCATATATTATGTTTTCTTTATTTTTTTTTCTTTCTCTCATTTAATTTATTTGTTTGTTATATATGGTATCATATATTATATTTTCTTTATTTTTTTCTTTCTCTCATTTAATTTAATTGTTTGTTATATATGGTATCATATATTATGTTTTCTTTATTTTTTTCTTTCACTCATTTAATTTAATTGTTTGTTATATATGTTATCATATATAGTAAAATATTATAAAACACTCACAAATAATCATAACACTCACATAATAATAATTAACACTCACATGCGCTATTAATTAATACATAATAAAATATTATAAAACAATGTTGAATTCATCAATCATATTCATCAAGACATAATTAAATTATCCGCATCATGTTCAAAAATTAACCTAAGACATAATAAAATATCCCGGTGATCATCATGACAAATTTTACATAAAACATTAAACATAACAAATAAAATAACATAACAAATTGTTCAAATATTCATCGATCATCATCATCATCATCATCAGCATCATGTCCTTGGGAATCATCAGCATCTCTTTGGCGAACCAATGAATTAGGATCATATGTGCCTGTTCTGAGAAGCTCAGTGAATAAAGCAGGGTTGTGAGTGGGATTGTCAATGGAATTACGACGACGATTGCGAGCGCTGGAAGCACTGGGACCTGAAGGAGCACGAAACTGAGGAGTGGGAACGGGAAAACCACCGGTGCCCTGCATCCCTAATAGGGAATTAAAACCCAACTGTTGGGAACCACCGGTTCCCTGCCACCCCTGTGGAGCAAAACCCCACTGTTGGGAACCACCGGTTCCCTGCATCCCCTGCTATTGGGAACCAAGCATTCCCTGCATCCCCTGCTGTTGGGAACCAAGCATTCCCTGCCCCAGCATAGAAGTAGCACCTGTCGACTGGGAACCACCGATTCCCTGGAATAGCCCTAGAAATTGGCTCACCTGGCTCCATTGACTCTGCATGGTGTTTATAATCTCTTGTTGGGCTGCCACCTGTCTAGCCAACTCCTCACGTCGCAACCTTTCATTTTGGAGCTCACGCTCCTGTGCCTCCAAGCGCTCAGCGTCAATTTGAGAGTAGCCGCCGAAACTGGTGCCCCTAGAGCCCGCCTGGGCCAGATTGAATGCGCCCCATTTGCGCCATTTGACCCAAGCCCTTGTATTTCCCGTGGCTATCGGACACCTCACTCGTATAAAACTGGCTGGCTTGTCGAACTCGCTCTAGCTCGTCCGCCTCCTCGGCTATCTCATTCAGGATGCGCTGATGAACACGTTCCTGACATATAAATATTTTGGATAAACAACGTTAATTCAAGCACTTACAAGTAATTAAGTTGTATGTTGGATAAAAAAAAAACGTAAATTCAAGCACTTACAAGTAAGGCTTCCATTTCCTCATATGTTTCTCCCTTCTTGTGAAAGCGCTTTACGAGCTCCCATGCACCTGGGAGGCGTCCATGCTGCTTGTACTGGTAATATTGAATATTTTTTGTTAATTATTATAATTAAGTTATTATATATGATGAACTAATGTAATTAAAATATAAATTTGTTAAATATGCAAAAAAATACTTACAAATTCATATGAATAATCTGCGGCTCCTTTTGAACCGCCTTTGTGCATAACCCCTTTTGATGCACGATTTTTAAGGCACTGATCGCTTTTGGCTTTTACGTCAGGCCGATTCCAGTAATCTTTCAGTGCCAACCACACCTTGTTGTCCCACGGGGGCACCCTTCCTTTCTTGGCATGTAACGTCTTCCATTTGTTGAGGAGATCTGAATATCGTTGGCTTGCCTTCCGCGTAAATAGCTCCTTTACATGCTGCGTATTAAACCTCCGCTGATCCCAGATAACATCCCTCTAACAAATTAAACATTAATTGATTAAATATAGGTAATTAATAATATACTGAACGATATACTTAAATTAATCAAACGAATATATATATACCTGAAAGGTTTCCCACCACCTTTCTTTTCTATCATCACTGACTGCAGCCCAATTAAATCCGCCCAACTCCATGTTCCGGGACAAGATGTTCCGGATTATCCTTGAGCACTTATTAGATGGCACCAACCTGTAAATTAAATTAAAAGAGTGTTACACATGTACATATATATATATATATAAATCAAAGACAAAGAGATATAACATACTGATCCTGAAACACCTCGATCTGTAATTGGGTGGTTGGTGGACCATGGTTTCTGAGCTCGGCCTCGAGGGCATTCAATGAACTATTATCCCCTCCTTCAGTAGACTCATGGTCCCCTCCTTCAGTAGACTCATCAGCAGTACTGGAAGGTGGGTCATCTTCATTTGTCTCCATCGAAGGAACCGGTACTTGATACCCCTGCTCTTGATTGTCTTCATCATCATTATCACGAAGAGACCTGGAGCCTGATCTCCCGCTCCCACTGTTAAATAATCGGCCAATACGCTTCCCGATGCCTTTGCCAGTCATCTGTAAGTTAAACAAATTAAATATATAAATATGAATAATAATCTAATTAAAACAATTACGTACGTATATCATGAAACAATTAATACAATTACGTACGTACACAACTAATTTATAATTAAACAAACTAATACTATATACATAAACAAGTAATACTTAATAATTACACAACTGATACTAAACAATAAGACAACTAATACTAAACAATAAGACAAGTAATATTACACAACTAATACTAATATATAAAAATTAGTTTCACAATTATATTCTAATCTGAAGTATCATAATCTTCTTCCTCTTCTTCTTCCTCCTCTTCTTCATCTCCTTCTTCTTCAATTTCTTCATCTTCTCCTTCTTCTTCTTCTTCTTCTTCTTCATCTTCTTCTTCTTCTTCTTCTTCAACAAGTGCACCGTTCAAATCTGCCAAAATGACAGGATCATTATCTATTTGCACATTCATTTGGGGCGGTATGTCTTCCTCTTGCAATGGGGGAAGCTCCGGTGCGATATTTCTATCAAACTCCACTAAGGATCTCGGCTTGGTGGTGCAAACAGCCCACCAATCTCGGCCCCGCACGGATCCAGGGTACTTGCAATAATAAACTTGGCTAGCTTGACTTGCTAGCACGAATGGATCATACCGACCGTATCGTCCAATCGGATTAACATCCACGAGTTTATAATTGGGATGTATTCTTGTTCCCGCTGGCACACTTGGATCAAACCACTCACACTTGAACAACACTACTTTTTTTTCAGTAAGTCCCGGATACTCCAATACCACCACCTCCTCGAGTATCCCGTAGAAGTCATTTTCATTTGAATCGTAGTTTGTTCCCTTAATGCAAACTCCACTGTTCATAGTGGCTTTAGATGCGCCATAAGCTCGTGTGTGAAATTTGAAACCATTCACGTAATATCCAGGGTACGTGGTGACACTACTAAGAGGACCGCTCGCAAGATTGCGTATAGACTCATCTGAAAAGCGATTGGTCTTCACCTATATATTATTGACGAGATACTTATTAGGATTGTGTATATAATTTTTTATACTATAGTATATTAACTGAAGTCTGCAACTATTTCACTTACAAGTTGATCAAACCACGATGCGAATTGTTGTTGAAGAACTTCATCTTTTTGAGCATTCGATAGATTCGGTTGAACGATATGCAGGTTCTCATAAAACATACTACAATTGTAAATATCGATGAGAACTTGCGATTGTAAATATCAATTAATGCATATTATTGAATCAACTTACGTAACATACGGTTGCACCTCGTTGCAATTCAATAGCACGTACGTATGAGCTGTTCGTTTCTCCAAGTCTACAAACGATCTTCTACCTCTCGTTCCAAGTGTATTACCAGGAGGCACAAATATCGAGAGACTACCTGCCACTGATCGTGGGACTTCACGAGGTACATTGCGAGGTCTATTTTGTCGCCTCGTCAACACATGTTCCTCAAAGTAATGGGAACAAAACATTGAAGCTTCTTTTGTTAAATAGGCATTTGCAATTGAAGCTTCCACATGTGCCTTGTTGCCCACACTTATGGAAAGTCACTGATGGTCCAGATTAGTGCAGCCCGCATCGTAAAATTATGCTTTGTAGCAACATCATACGTTACCACTCCATGTTCCCATAGAAATATCAAGTCACGGATCAGTGGTTGTAAAAATACATCCAATTTATCCTTTGGATTTTTTGGACCGGGCACCAGAACCGTCAGAAACATGAATTGATCCTTCATGCACAACCATGGGGGTAGATTGTACGGTGTCACTATCACTGGCCATGATGAGTACTGTTTCCCATGCGCCCCGAACGGTTGAAAACCGTCAGTGCTCAAGCCCAATCTCACGTTCCGAATTTCTAAAGCAAATTCAGGATGTGACTGGTCTAAGTGCTTCCAAGCCTGCGAGTCTGCAGGGTGACGCATAACGCCGGAGTGGTCATTAGAGCAACGTGCATGCCATGTCATATCATTCGCAGTAGCATTCGATTGATACAATCTTTGCAATCGAGGAATGATAGGAAAATAGAACATTTCCTTGAAAGGACGGTTCTTTTTCAATCGACCATTTGCATCACGTCTAACAGGTTTGAACCGTGGCAGACTGCAAAACTTACAACATTCAAGTTCACTGTCTGCACCCCAATATAGCATGCAGTTCTGTGCACAACAATGAATCCTCTCCACCGGAAGACCCATCTCACTCATCAGCTGTTTGCTATCAGAAAATTTCTTCGGCACCAAACTATTCGGACAAAGATCACGAATCGCCTGAACCATTTGATTATAGCCCCTTTCAGACATCCTATTTTCAGTTTTAATGTTCAACAATAGGGCATTGTATGACAACTATGAGTGTGTTTCGCAACCAGGAAATATATCCTGATTCGCTGCATTAAGCATGTTATAAAAATGTGCAGCATGCTCATTAGGGGGTTCCTCATTAGGGGGCTCATCATCCACATTTAAGTGGGGACCAAAAGTTAAATCTGTCATCATGTCGTGGCACGAGCTAGATCCAAATGTCTTATCAACCCGCGGCCCGTGTGAAGTCGATGCAGACGCATGATCATCGTATAGACCCCATATTTCCTCACCGTGATCAATCCAATTACAATAATTGGGCATGAACCCATTTGTATACAAATGTGCTCTCACAGAATCAGGTTCATGATACATCTTGTTCCTACATCTAAATTTGTTGCAGGGACACCTAATCTTTCCCTCAATATTCATCCCATTACTAATGGCGAAATCTATAAATGACTGGAGTCCGTTGTAAAAATCGGGAGATATAATACCATTAATCGATCTTGGACCATACATCCAACTAAAACGGCTAGAATAATCCATATCATCAACCTGTTTTACATATACGAATTAATTAATATTCAAAAGTCTAATTAATAATTTTATTCCAACCAAAACATTAATTAATTAATTTATTTATAATTCCTAAAAATTTCGGCAGAGTTTCGTTTCATTTTATCGTGCTCCCCAATTAATCAAGATCCTACGTGCATCCATTTCCGACTTAATCAATTAAAATTAATTAAGTCGGAACGCACTAATATCTACAACAAGCAACCAATTCATCAACATCCATCCCTCCACTCCAACGTAATTAATTAAACTAATTAATACTATATATACACAAATAAGATAAATAAACATGCTAAATAATTAATTAAACAACTAATACTACACATAAATAAGATAAATAAAGCTAATTACCCTAAATTAAGCTAGGAAACAAGCAATAATATCCACGAGTTTAGACGTATTAGCTAGTTTAGACGTATAAGCTAGGAAACTAATACTATATACATAAACAACTAATACTAAATAATACACAACTAATACTAAATATGCATGCGCACAATATACAAACCACTACACATTTAAAAAACTAATACAAAACAATAAGACAACTAATACTAAACAATAAGACAACTAATACTAAACAATTACACAACTAATACTAAACAATTAAATAAACTAATAATAAATACATAAACAACTAATACTAAACAATTACACAACTAATACTAATTAATCAATATACTAATACTAAACAATATTGAAATAAATAATTCAACAAGCTTAATACTAATTAAATAGTTAATTAAAAAAAAAAACTAACCGTATAAATATACTTGTGAACGGAGAACGAACACCGGACGGCGAAGTTGCAACCCCCTCTTCTTCCTCCACTTTTTTCTCCTTTTCTTTCTTCTCTTTTTCCTCCTCTCCTCCTCTTTCGTTTTTGAGCAGAATGTGGAAATGGGAAAATGCTGAAGGAGTTTCGAATTTGTGCTGAGATGGGTAGGTGGGGGTAAATGTTTTGGAATTAACGAGGGTCAAAGCCCTCGCCAAATGCCACTTCCGCGGCCCCCCATGCGCTGACACACGCGCAGAACGGTCATGTTTGACCTGAAAATTAACGAGGGCGAAGGCCCTCACTAATTCTGACAGCGCTTAATTAACGAGGGCGACGACCCTCTCTAATTTTGATGAGGGTGCTCCCCTCTCTAATACCCTCGTTTTGTGCTCCCCTCTCTAATGCCCTCTCCAAATAGTGAGGGCTCCACTCCCCTCACAAATTGCCCTCTCCAAATGAATGTTTTTTTGTAGTGTGTATTGATCAAGTGATACAAGACTATAACAAAGTGTGGAATTTGGGATTTCATTTTACGGTTAGTCTCTTAAGTTATGTTTCCTTCTTCTCACTTCTTTTGAAATTGTGAAATCGGTTCAAGATGTTCCATTTGGAAGTTTGTATTTGATATTTAGGGTTTAACATTGTGCACGTAGGTCGACTAGCTAGCTATGTTAAATCTGATTCGATTGAACAATACACGCGTGTTCAATCATATTTGATTGAATTTGAAGGTATGTTCGATCAATGATGTGACGTCCCGACTTAATATAGTACGGAAAATATGATGTGGCACAAGTAGGAACAACACTAAAATAGTACTTTGTATTAAAATATACACACGCCACACATTTACACAGCGGAAGTAGTAAATAAGTATGATCGTAATTTAAGATACAAGCCCAAAATTTAATAATATTATTCTCGAAAATATAAAATCTTTAGGGAAACTTCACAGCCCGCCGAGTTCATTCGCCCACGTCCGGATCCATAGCATCTGTAAAAAATTTAAAAGTGAAAGGGATAAGTGTTTGTAAACACTTAGTGGGAAACCTCTTGTTAATTGCACAAACTAAACATCAATTGTTTATAACATGTGAGCCCCCGGAATTTCACCGGGTATATGCTTGGGTGGCGCGACCAACCCGTGGTGCCGGAACGACCGGACTATCTCATTTGCCAACATAGTGTTGGACTATCTCAGGGGCCAGTCGATAGCGGGTCATACTCAAAATTTAACATTCAACGTTTAATAAGTGCAATTAAATAATAATAGAACACTCGGTGAAGAGCGAAGTGATTCCCCACCTTGCAGGTTTGTACCTACAAGTAGAATTTTTAAAATAGAAAAAATGTTACTTATCTCTTCACTTTTGTAAATTGTAAGACTTGAATTCAAATCTCCAAACATATTCAAATATTGTATACTAATACACATATATCAATTAAGTGTATAAAATCATCAAATAGCAAGTTATAAATAAATATCGACTGTAAAAATGTAACCGGACCATTTCGAACCTTTCACACAAAATTTCGAATTTGGCAGATTACACACCTAACTTTGAAAATTCATATTAAATTATCCATAAGTTCAAAAATTACGAAATTTTAACAGTATATTACCAACTCAATAAAGTTTATCACCATACTTTCAGATTTCTCAAACTCTTTACCAAACATCAAATATTTCATAACGAACACACAGTAACAGATTCTGATCACTTAACTTTAAAAATTCACCATAAATCAACCACATGTCCAATACTCATGAAATTTTAACCATGAACTCCCAACTTCATGTAATTTATCAACATACTTGGTTTTTTTTTTATAAAAACCTAACCGATTATTCTCAGATCATAGAAAACTTCTACTATTCCTGCTATAGAGTCCAAAACCCTAGCTCAACTTTGAAAAATCACCATGCATCTAATACTACTCCAAAAGCTATGAAATTTGAAACCTAAGTTCCTTCACAAGTATACTTTCATATATAAAATATTCAGAATTTTCCACCGAAAAATTGGATCAAAAACGAAATTCCTTCACAAGTTGTCCAGATATTCGGTTTTCATGCATATATGAAGAACATAACATCTTAAACTCACTTTAAACCATATAATTTCACGATTTCTACTTCTAAAGCATATATAATCAAATAATAAACATGATTTTGATCATAACTCATGAAGAAATTGAATTAAACATTCAAACATGAGGTAAAACATGGATAACATGCAAATTACTCATCAAAAACTCATTTTCCTATCATTTAATTCACATATCATGCATAAACTTCATACTACCACTTAAATAATTATTCAAACAAGAAGAGAAGCTTACTTAGAGATAGGTTGCTACAAGAAATTTCTTCTCCTTCCTTTGCAAAATCTAAGTATAAGTGTAGTATTTGTTCTAATTTTCTTTCTAAGCTTATACCTATTTATGCATGCATGTTCTTGTATTTATAGGAGGAGAAATACTTGGAGACTACTCCAAGTCCCTTAGAACCGACCTTGAAGAAGATTTAGAAAGATTATAAGTTACAATAATAACACATGGCAATTTATAAGTAGTAGCTAAATTTGACTTTATTTATTCTAATTTTGACTTTGAATCTTGAAGTTTCATTACTTTCCTAATGCTTCTATAATTTTCGAAATTTTTATGAAGTTTCAAGAGAAATTTTGTGTCTTGTAATTAAGACACATGTAGGCTTTGGATTTGATAAATAAAAATAAAAGAAATTATGATTTTCTAATTTATTTAATGATTTTAAGGTACATTATGCATAAAATTACTTATACTATCTTATAAAATAAAATTAAAACTCTTCTAAGGCTCTAAATAAATTACAAAGTCTATATACTAATCATAAAAAAATATCGAGCAATCGATACGTAATTCGTTTCTTGAAGAAACGTTCATTTTTCAACCTATAACGTGTAAAATAAATACTAGACTTAAGGACTATATTAATTTCTATATCAAATACTTTAAGACATAAAATAAATAACATATAAAAATTATAAAGTTTCAAGAATAAGCATGTATTGAGCAAATAATATGTTAATTGTAAGTATCGAGCAAATAAAACACATAAACGTGCCTTGGCATGAATTTTGGATGTAAATGCATCACATAGATTCATATAGAATTATGAAGCATTTAGTAAAGAAAATAAGGTCATGAAATTCTAGGGTATTACAAATGATGATCAAGCATCAAGCATCTTAGAACTGACAATGGGCTTGAATTCCTCTCAGAAGAGTTTCAACAGTTTTGTAGACTGAAGGGTATTACTAGGCATATGACTGTTCCTGCTAATCCTCAACAGAATGGACTGGCTGAAAGGATGAATAAAACCATTCTGAAGAGAGTTAGGTGTATGTTATCTGATGCAAGTTAGCCTAAGAGTTTTTTTGGGGGAAGGTGTTAACACAGCTGTGTGCTTAATTAACAAAGTGCCATCATCTGCAGTTAACTTTAAGACCCCTGATGAGATATGGTATGGAAAAATATCAGATTACTCTAACCTGAGAGTATTTGGATGCTTAACTTATGTTCATGTGAAGCAAGATAAGCTGGAGCCCAGAGCATTGAAATGTGTGTTTATTGGTTATCCAAAGGGTGTAAAGGAGTATAAGTTGTGGTGTTTGGAACCTGGAAACCAGAAGTGTATTGTCAGTAGAGATGTTGTGTTCAATGAGTCTCAGATGAGATACAAGTCAGGTGGAGGTGTTTCAACATCAGCGGAGGTGGATGGTGTGATCTCTGAACTAAATACTCAAGTTGAGGTTGAATCTATTACTATAGATGAGGTAACCTCAACTGAACCCGAGGTAGGCCAAGTAACTGAAGAGGAGAATGCATCTACTGAAGATAACATGTCAGATGAGGATGAAGAGTTTGAAGCTGATTTGAGATAATATAGCCTGACAAGAGACAGAACCAGAAGACAAGTACATCCTCCACTGAGGTATGGTCAAGCTGATCTGGTCTCTTATGCACTTGTGAATGATGAAGCTATAGAGTATCAAGAGCCTAGAAACTACAAAGAAGCCATTAACAATGAAGATAGAGAATCATAGATTACTGCCATGACTTTAGAGATGGAATCTCTTAAGAAGAATCATACTTGGATTCTTGTGAATAAGTCATCTGGGTAGAAACTAGTCAGTTGCAAATGGTTGTTCAAAAGGAAGCTTGAATCTGGGATGAAAGATCAGGTGAGGTTCAAGGCAAGGTTAGTGGCTAGAGGATTTACTCAAAGAGAAGGGATAGATTACAATGAGGTGTTCTCACCTGTGGTTAAGCATTGTTCAATCAGGCTTCTTCTCAGTAGAGTTGTCTAAGATAACCTGGAGCTACAACAACTTAATGTGAAGATAACTTTCTTACATGGTGATCTTATTGAAGACATTTATATGCAGCAACTTGAAGGTTTTGTGGAACCAAAATCAGAGGAGAAGGTATGTCTACTTAAGAAATCATTGTATGGCCTCAAGCAAAGTCCAAGGCAATGGTGTAAGAAGTTTAATGAAGTTATGTTATCCATTGATTTTGAAAGAAACAAGTATAACACTTGTATTTATCTGGAGAAACAAAGGAAAGAAGTGGTAACATATCTTCTGATCTATGTTGATGACATGCTAATTGCTAGCAAGGGCTTACTGAAGATTTAGAGTATTAAACAGAAGCTGAGTGCAAGGCTTGATATGAAGGATCTGGGAAATGCTAAAAGAATACTTGGGATGGATATACTGAGAGACAGGACAGCTGGGAGGTTGTTTTTATCTCAGGAGAGATATATTCAAAGGGTCCTGAAGAGGTTCAACATGCATGAGAGTAGACTTGTGACAACTCCTCTGGGGCAACAGTTCAAGTTATCTAAGGAAATGGAGCCCAAGTATAAAGAAGAAAAGAAGTATATGATGAAAGTACCTTATGCAAGTGGTGTTTGAAGCTTGATGTATGCATTAGTCTGCAGTAGACCTGACTTGGCTGATTCATTAAGTATGGTGAATAGGTATATGTCCAACCCAGGAAGATTATATTGGGATGCTTTGAAGTGGATATTCAGATACCTTAAGGGGTCATCTGAATTGGGGTTGATGTTTAAGAAGGTGAATGATCAGAAGAGTCCACTGATAGGCTTTGTTAATTCTGATTTTGCTGTTAATCTGGATACCAGAAGATCCTTGACAGGGTATATATTTACTCTTTACAACACTGCTATGAGTTGGAGATCTGTTTTACAGAGTGGGGTTGCCTTATCCACCACAAAAATAGAGTTTGTAGCAGTCTCTGAAGCAATTAAGGAAGCTTTGTGGTTGAAAGACATCATTAGAGATTTTGGAATTCAACAAAAGGATGTGGTCATTCATTGTGACAATGTTCATCTGGTTAAACATCAAGTGTTTCATGAGAGGTCAAAGCAAGGTTGCATTTTGTAAGGGAAATCATAGACAAATGAGTGGTCCAAATCATTTTGTAAGGCAGCCGCAGTGTGGGAATTTTATCCATCCAATGTGGGGGGATAACTCCTTGTGGGCACCAAGACACTAGTCCTCTCACCTAATGAGCCGCTGAGTCACCATGATTTACCTCCTCCACCAAATTCTATCGGGCCAGTGGGTGGGGGCCATGGGGGCGAGGGCTTCGCCCTTGCTACAAAATTTAGTAATTCTAAATGAAGATATTTTAGTCCAAAATAATTATGGGTGTGTACATAAAATTTTGGGGATTTATTTAGCCATCTCCAAAGATATTTTGATTAGAGTTTTTTTAATAATAAATGCTGCAAATTAGGATCTGAGCACGTTCTTCAAGGTCAAAGTCGATGTATTATTGGCTCCATACTCCACAGTTTCGATTCTCCAACAAAACTGCAGGTAATTTGTTGTAGATTGTGGTGTTGCTCTGTTAATTTTCTGCTTTTGAGTTCTGCTTTTGAGTTTTGAAAGTGAGAAGAGGTCTAAACAATGGCTTACAATCTAAACTCACTCATCACCATTCTTCAGCAAATCCTCAACCCTGATAAAAACCTATGGATCCTCGATCACAACAAACCACAAATCGAATCCCTCCTTGAAAAAGCTTCTTCTCTGAAGCAGATCCTTCAAAATTCTTCACCAGCAACAGAAATTTTGGAGAGAGAAATCCGAGACGCAGCACACAAAGCGGAAGACATAATTGAGCACCACCTGCTCGATGAAATGCTTGTGAGACGTGGAGGCGAGATTTTCACGGTTTCCGTACCGGATTTGCAGCAAGTTATTCAAGAACTCGATTCAGCAGCTGAAAACGCGACGAAAATCATGGATAATGGGAATCAGATCGCGAATTTTTCTTCGTCGATTTCACCCAATTCGACGAGTTTTAAGAACACTGTGGTGGGACTTGATGAAGCTTTGATTCAATTGAAGGATCGTCTTACTTGGCCACAAAGAGAACTCAAGATTATCCCGATTGTTGGCCTTGGGGGTATCGGTAAGACAACGCTTGCTCAAACTCTTTATAATGATGCATTCATTGTTTCACACTTTGACACTCGAGCATGGATCACAATTTCACAAGAATATAGTTTAAGAGCAATTCTATTAGGCCTACTTGGTTGCATAATCGGAAAGCTTAGTGATGAACTCCTTGAGGAAAAAAATAATCAGCTAGCTCTGATATTGCATAAAAGCTTATACAGTAGAAGATATCTAATAGTATTAGATGATATATGGAGCACTAAGGCGTGGGACGACGTTAATTTATTCTTCCCGAATGAGGGCAATAGTAGCCGGATCATTTTAACCACTAGGGACTCGAATGTGGCTGAGTATGCCGACTCGCAAAGTTCTCATCATCAAATGCATCTGCTAAACGAGTCCCAAAGTTGGAATCTACTTCGTCAGAAAGTGTTTGGCAACGAGGATTGCCCTGTTGCTTTAGAAAGATTCGGAATTAGCATTTCCGGTGATTGTGGAGGGCTTCCTCTTGCCATCCATGTGATCGGAGGACTCTTGGCCAAGGCCAAGAGAAGCGAAGATTTTTGGGAGCGTGTGGCTAAGAATGTACGAGCAGCAATAGCTGAAAATGACAAGCAGTTATTTAATATATTGTCGTTAAGTTATAATCACTTGCCTGTTCATTTGAAACCGTGTTTCCTCTATATGGGCGCTTTCCCGGAAGATCATGAAATTCGAGCCTCCAGACTCATAAAGTTGTGGATAGCTGAGGGTTTCTTGAATTCGAACGGATATAAAAGCTTGGAGGAAGAGGCGGAGGATTGTTTAAAAGCTCTTGTTGACAGAAATGTTATTTCAGTTACACACTGGAAACCGACTGGGAAAGCAAAGACTTATGGCGTGCATGATCTGATGAGGGATCTATGTGTGAGGAAAGCTAGTGAAGAGAAGTTTTTATATGTCAAGAATCGGAACGTGCACAACACACCAGGAGACTCGTTTCGTCGTGTGAGTGTTCATCAATCATATCGCATTAGAGATATTTTGGCTTCACAAGAATCTATGTCACTCGCTCGTTCCTTCTTATGCCATGGTCTTGCATCACGCGTGATTCTGTCTCCTGTCTTTTTCGGTTTGAGGCTGCTGAGAGTCTTGGATGTATATAACATCGAATTCCATCAATTCCCGACAGAAATTTTGCAGCTAGTCTTTTTACGATACTTGGCTTTCGTCTGCAATGCAGATTTACCAAGTGCAATTTCAAGATTGTGGAATCTGCAGACGTTAATTGTCCGTTCTAATGTAGTGCTTATTTTTTTTTCATCTGAGGTATGGGGGATGTCGAATTTAAGACATATCAAGTTCAAGAATTCCGTAATCTGGATTGAGTCTCGGCACAGGCAGACTATTGTACAGGAGAAGCTGCAAACCATCTCGTCTGTATTCTTGCATTCACTAATTAATAGTGGTTTCCTCGAAAGCATTCCAAACATTAAAATCCTAGGGATCTCGTGCAAGCTCTTCCCACCGAGCAGTATTGATCTGAGCCATCTTCGCAAACTCGAAACACTAAAATGCTCGTCTGATTTGTCGTTGGAAGTTCGCACTTTCTTGTCCATGCTCAGTCTCCCTCCTTCTCTAAGAAAGTTGGTATTGAGTAAATGTGAAATACCTTTGGGATTCATGAAAACTCTTTGTGCATTGCCGAACCTTGAAGTGCTCAAAATACGGAAATGTTTCTTCAAGGGCCAAGCAGAAGACGAAGAATGGGAGGCAACAGAGGGAGAAGAATTCCACTCGTTGAGGTTTCTACTCCTCGCAAATTTGAATCTGGTTCGTTGGACAGCCGAC
Organism: Ballota nigra; assembly: GCA_947034835.1. NCBI lineage: Eukaryota > Viridiplantae > Streptophyta > Magnoliopsida > Lamiales > Lamiaceae > Ballota > Ballota nigra. The sequence goes on along the minus strand of OX344729.1, from coordinate 81,342,044 downwards.
GAGTCCACTTTCCCAAGACTTCGACACCTAAATATATGGGGTTGCTCTTCGTTAAAAGGAATCCCTTGTGGTATCGGAGAAATACTAACGCTCGAAGTAATTGCATTGGATAAGTCCAGCCCCTCTGCTGTGGCCTCGGCGAAACAGATTCAGGAAATGCAACACGAGTACGAGAACTACGACCTTCGAGTTCATATATTTGCGAACTAGGTACAGTTGTTACTTGCTTATCCATGCAATTCTTGGAAAGTAATTTCTCGATCTTGAATTTTATTTTAGCAATACATCTTCTGTTACATTGTGATTTTCATCTTATGTTTCACTTTACTATTACATGCATTGTAAAATGGCTTTGGATAAGTAGAGATGTGGGCTACTAAGTTTGTTTCCTTTTTCTTTCTTTATTTGGCATTGGACCCTCGCGTACAGGAGGGATCTAAATCCGTCTTACCAGAGGTTAGTCTAATTTATATAAATGAGACACTCACAACTCTCTTTTGATATATATCTTGCTGTAGATTGAATTTGGTTCGTTGAGAGGCGATCAGACGAACCTCCCAAGTCGTCAATGCTTAATTTTTTTTGCACAACTTGAACTAATCGACGCGGATGCATGTAACCCTCTTCGGCTAGAAAGACTTACGAACTGCATCATATCAGTACGATGATATTCGATTTATCTCTTGCAACCTCTATCCATTGTGCAAGGTAATATGAATGTCAACTCCCAAGTATCTATAAACTCCCAATTATCTAAAACTAAGGTTTATATTGTCTTTTTGAGACTCCAAGGTATGTGTAATAATTCCCACCACATTAAAAGTGGGATGAGCTTCACTTTCACTGGAGCTTTAAATTACTGTCGTGACCTCGGCATGTGAGTTTTAATTTGAATATCATCTTGATTTAATTTGATCTGCAGTTATCCAAGATTCAGTTTATGTCTTTTATCATTTAATCGATCCAAATCTTGAATTTTGTTGAGGAGAAAATTTTAAGTCGGTTTAATAGGTTATCAGTGTTTTAGAAAGTCAAGTCTTGTATTGTATTATCAATGCAAGGATTTGAGGGATAAATATGAAATTTGTATTATAAATTTATTCTTGGGTGTGGATTAATTGTAGGATTTAGAAGAAAAAAAAGTACTCAATAAAGTGTGTCTAGAAGTCATGTTGTCTCCTTACTATAGCTCAGCTCGTTTCGACTCGTTTAATAAACGAGGTTAGACTCATGCTTTTCAAAAGCCTATTTATTTAAATAAATTAAACTTGAACTTTTTTTAAGTCTTTTAAGCTCAACAAGTCGGTCTATTTAACTATATATATAATATTATATCTTATAATAATATATTTTCAAACCTCTCCAAGATGATGTGTCAACACCACCTTATTTTTAGGCTGATGTGGCATGTCTCAAATCTCTCTATTTTGAAATACTGCGCTCTCATTAAAAGTTGGTTAAACTTTTCATCTCGACCCTTCGTTCTATATCATTAAATCTAAACCATTAATTTATGTCTGCATAATTAATGCAAATATATATTTTTTCCATTTTCTTATTTAGTTATTTTTGGAATTTATTATAAATCATATTTTTTTCAAATCTTAATGTAATTAAATATGATCTACTTATTGAATGAATCTAAATTAATTATTTCTAAGTTTGAGTTAGTATATATAGTATAATAGAATGTTCGATTATTTTTTCCTAAAATAAAAGGTATATAGTTATATATTCCAAAAAATATTCTTGTGTGATATATTCTTATTATGGACAAGATATAATACTGCATTTTTTTTAATTATAAATAAGAGCATATTGTATTTCATTTTTTCACATCAAAGTTTCATTTGTTCCACTCTTTTTATGAGATTTCTCCCATCAATTGTTGGTTAGTTATATATCTATTATTATTAGTATATTTATTTTATAATTAAATTCGTCATTTTAAGTGCTCACAATTGATTAGATTTAAATATCAATACCAATATGAATGTAATAATGATTGTTGATTTATGCTCTACATCGTCCAGTTTAAATATTCTTCATGTGCAAAAATAATATATTTAACTATATATACCATATATTTTAATCTGAATAATTATGATTGTTTAATTGTTGTAATTTAAATCTCATTTTAGATTTCAAGAGTATGACACCTCAATTTTCTTTGATTTCTAATATCAAGAGTGAGAGTAAAAAATTGACCGTTAAAGTTAGGATTGAAAAAGTTGGACTATGTTTTTTAATGATTTTAATAGAGACAGGTTCTACTTGGAACTCATTTTGATCGATGAACATGTATTGTAACGTTAAAGTTTATTTCAAATTTTGTATTGTTTCTTATATAAATTAATTTCTTACCGTGTACTCTACAATAACTAATAATGTTGATTAATTTATAAATTATTCAACATTGAAATGAAAATTGATTATTATTAAATTATTAGTCTAAGTAATGTTATTCCATAATTATTATTAATTTATGTGAATTTTGATGTTTTCTTTTAATTATTTAGTTTGTAGGATATACCTATAAGGTTTAGCGGAGGGCACATGCTACAGCTAAACAAACCCCATAATTTTATTGTATATACCTCGAAATTTTTTAGATAAAAATACTCTTATATTAAATGTCTACAGAAAATAAAAATATTTTTTTTTCAGTACGCGAAATTCGCATGGGTACACTCTTATATATATATATATATATATATATATATATATATATATATATATATATATATAATTCAACACATATATAATACTTCATCTGTCCCGCTATAACTTTTTTGTTTCCTTTTGTTGATTTGTTTAAGAAAGTGTATTGTTTATTAATACATGGTGGATCATATGTTAACATAAAAAAGTAAAGAGAAGTTGTTTAAGAAAGTATTTGTTTATTAATATACTAGTGCGTATCCCCGCAAATTTCGCGGACTGAAAAAAATATTATTTTTATTTTTTATTTTTAAATTATAAATATTAATATTTTATAATTTCGATATAATATTAAATGTCAATTTGAATTATTTAAAAAAATTCAATTTCCTCATAAACATTTCATGTATACATGTATTTTGAAAAACAAATATATTAAAAAAAAATTGTTAACTTTCAGTATCATAGTATTATACATTGTGAGATATTGTATATCACGACAATATTTTTTTTGGAAATAATGTGTTATTTCAGTGACAATATCTTTTGGGTAGTATAATTTTGTAAAAAAAAAAAAATTAATGTTATAATATATTATCCATTGTAAGATATGATATTGAATGACAAAATTATTTGGAAATCTTGCCATTTTTTACAAGACAATATATTTTGTAAAATATTTCAATATCCTCTTAGAAAATTAGCATATATAAATATTTTGCAAGAATATATATTCCAAAAATATCTATTATTGTATTATACATTGTAAGATATTGAATTTCAATGCAAGATTTTTTGGGAATAATATGCTATGTTAGTGACAATATCTTTTGGATAGTAAAATTTTGTCAAAATAAAATAAAATGTTACAATCTATTATCCATGGTGAGATATGGTATTAGATGACAAGATTCATTGAGAATCTTGTCATCTTTTACGTGACAATATCTTTTGTAAAATATTTCAATATTCTCCTATAAAAATTAGCATATATAAATATTTTGCAAAAAAAAAAAAAATTCCAAAAATACCTAAGTAAGAAAATCGTTGAACTGTGAAAAAAATATTTGTTTTACATCTTAGAGGACATGACGGCGGCGCCGAGACTGTTCAACGGAGGATGACAAAAACTAAAAAAGGAGACGAAAAGAAAAAATTCTAAGACAAAAATATAAAAAATCAGTATCATGCCTTCGGTTCAAGGCCGCGGTATCCGATGCGGTTCGAGGCGGCGGGAGTAGAGCAACGAGGCGGTGCCGATTTGTAAACAATCTGACAGGATAGGGATGACGGAGTGAGAAAAGAATAGAGGAGAGGCGGTGGTCGTTCGAGATCTACATACCTTGGATTTATCCCTATTTTGCATATCCGCTTTTGACGCGCTCGCCCGAGTCCACGATAGATGCCGCCACTTGAATCACGGGACTAGATAGAGAAGTCGTCTGAGATGGGTTCGAAGTAGGCACAATGATCGACCAAGTCGGAGCAATGCCGGCATCTAAGTAATATTGGTGACGATGATGCCGACTATAATAGTGGAGGCGACGCTGATGATGACTGCAACAGGATAGAGAAATAGACGGCGTATTTGAGAGAAAGGGGACGACGTGTGCGATATTCTTAATAAAATATTAATAAAACCTAAATATAAAATGAATGATTTAGATTTAATTTTGTGAGGTAAATGGTCGAGATAAAAAACTTGAACCAACTTTTAATGAGAGAGCGGCATTTTGAAATAAAGAGATTTCAGACATGCCACATCAGCCTAAGAATAAGGTGTTGGGAAAATAGGGGTGCCCGAAATCTATTCGGGATGAAATTTTAAATACGAATTTAAATACAATTATTACTAGCATGAATTAATCCTAATTAATCCAAATAATAATTCCAACAACTAATTATCATTATGCATGTTAAATTAATTTCACATATTTAACTAGGCGGAATTAAACAAGTAAATATGCGATTAACGTACCTCTCGTAGTATTGGCCTTTGGATATACGGGACACTTGTAATCTCGCTCTATCAACCCAAAGCCTTCTCAAGTATTTCCCTTTTCACCTCACTTGATCGCCGGTGGGAGACGCTTTCAAGCAATTTAATAAACTAAGGAAAAAGAAAAATATCTATGCTTCTTGATTTTTCCAACACATGGAATTATGTACTTGGGGATAAAATAATCATCCCCTATTTATAACTATGAGTGGCCGAAAATTAGTGGGTTATTGGGCTTTACAGAAAATCTTTTCTTAGACTCTAAGAAATCTTGAATATATCTCATATATTCTTTTCTCCAAGAAAAATATTCCACAAAAATCTCACTCACCTTGTTATAGGGTGATTTTCGAAAATTACAATAAGAATTCAAAGATTTGGATCTTCTTGAATATATGAGATATTCTTGTATTCCTAGAATACATATCTTCCATAATATCTTTCCAAGAAAATCAACAAAATCTTATTTCTTTTTGTTTTTCTTATTTTCGAATTTTACTTGAAAAAATCAGCATTAATATATTCTTTATTTTAATCACCTTATCATTATTGAGCTACTTAATGGGCTACTTGAGGGGCCTTAAGGAGAATTAAGATTGGACCTCCTAATGGACTTCTAAATTTCAATATTGAGCCCCAATATAATTCAGCCCATTAATATTAATTATTACCACTAATAAATTAATATTGCACTATCCATCTTAATCCATATTACGATAATATGGGCTCCCGATTATTATTTCCCGCGTTTAAGATTATCAAGTCCATTAATTAATTAAGCTTCTGAATAGCTCTAAATTAATTAACATCTTTCACCTTGGAGTAAAGACAGCTCAACATTATTATTCGTACCGAAGAAACTAATTCTTCACTTGCAAGATTTGGTACAATAAAACTTCTGAGCCCACCAAGGGGACTAATCACACGAGCCGTACTCGCACGCGTTTCTCCGTATTAAATCTTAGCAACCGTCGTATGATTAATATTACTGCCCAAGACACAAAGTTCGAAGTCGCAATGATTCTCACCCAACATGAATCAAAGCAGTAACCATTAAGCACACACGGTCCTATTTAAGTGACGGAGATTAAGAAATCAACAACCACTGAGGTCTAATTCTTCACCTTTCAGAACAGAAGAATTTATCCTCGCTGTAGGACCTCTTCAACACATACTAAATGTGCTAGTGCAATCTCTTAGTCAAGACAGACCAATCTGAGCCTTACACATCGACCTTTCACGGCGGATTGTTCAATTCCACCTAGGTCGTGAAAATGTACATTTAGTTACAAGTAAACTGTTAATGTTGTCTTCTGTGATCGGGTATCACCACATTAACTACTATGTAACACGTACTATATATTGAACGGTTTGCAATAGAAATTCAACATTCAATCATAACTAAAGCAAATGTGATAAAAGAATTATTCTCATAAAACGAGTGTTTGATACACGAGTTATACAAAGTAAAAGCATACTTTCACGTATAACTCCAACAATCTCCCACTTATACTTAAAGTCTGCTTTTAGTATACATCACGCATGTCTTAATGTAGTAGCTCTACGTGACATCTCATGTCAACCTACACTAACCTAATAATTCCTCCCACTTATACTTAAAGCAGATTGGCAATAGTCTTGACTCCCATTCCATCCACATGTCTCTCGAATGTACTCTGAGGCAGACCCTTTGTGAATGGATCCGCTAGGTTGTCACCCGACGCTATCTTTGCCACCTCTATATCTCCTCTCTTAACGATTTCTCGTATCAGATGGTATTTTCTTTCTATGTGTTTGCTGGCCTTGTGGGCTCTCGGTTCCTTTGAATTTGCAACTGCTCCGGCATTGTCACAAAAGACAGTTATCTTGTCGGGCAAATTCGGAACGACGTCCAAGTCCACTAAGAAGTTCTTGAGCCAAACTGCCTCTTTCGCTGCTTCACAAGCAGCTACATATTCGGCTTCCATGATCTAATCGGCGATGCATTTCTGCTTAACGCTTCTCCATGAAATGGCTCCTCCTCCCATGCAAAACACACTACCCGAGGTTGACTTTCTTGAGTCTATGTTTGATTGGAAATCCGAGTCCGTGTATCCTACGGGAACTAGACTATCTGACTGGTAAATCAGCATCCACTCCCGAGTTCTTTTCAGATACCTCAAGATGCACTTTACGGCAGTCCAATGGTCTTTCCCGGGATTACTTTGATATCTTGCCACCATGCCCACGGCAAAGCAGATATCCGGTCTCGTACACAGCATTGCATACATAAGGCTTCCTACGGCCGAAGCGTACGGAACACCTTTCATGTCATCTATCTCCGCTTGCGTCTTAGGGCTCATTTCTTTCGATAGATGGATTCCGTGCCTAAAAGGTACAAAACCTTTCTTGGAATCTTGCATGCTGAAACGCTTCAAAACAGTGTCAATGTATGAAGCTTGCGATAAGCCCAACATCCTCTTCTTGCGATCGCGAGTGATTTTGATCTCAAGGATGTGACCGGCTTCCCCTAAGTCCTTCATATCAAATTGCTTTGACAGCCATACCTTTACGTCTGACAATACCTTTACATTGTTTCCAATGAGCAGAATATCGTCTACATATAATACTAAGAATACCACCGCAGTTCCGTCACGCTTCTTATACACACAACTTTCGAACTCGTTTTGATCAAACCCATAAGACTTAATCACTTGATCAAAACACTGGTTCCAAGTACGCGATGCTTGCTTAAGTCCGTAAATGGATCTCTTGAGCTTGCATACGAGATTCTCTTGGCCTTTTTCAATGAAACCTTTGGGCTGTTGCATATAGATATCTATCCCGTCAAGACTTCCGTTAAGGAAAGCCGTCTTGACATCCATTTGCCAGATCTCGTAATCTAGGTGCGCAGCGATCGACAAGAGAATACGGATGGACTTAAGCATAGCTACAGGCGAAAAGGTTTCCTCATAATCGATCCCTTCTTTCTGAGTATACCCTTTGGCCACAAGCCTTGCTTTGAAGGTTTCAACCCTTCCGTCCGGTCCTCTTTTCCTCTTGTACACCCACTTGCATCCAATGGGTTCTACCCCACTGGATGGCTCGACCAACTCCCACACTTGATTATGATCCATCGAACCCATCTCGGCTTCCATTGCCGTTTGCCATGACTCCGCGTCTTTGTCTTGGATTACCTCGTCGTACGTCCATGGGTCTGATTCAACACCGGGAACCAAATCCGAAGATTCTCCTATCCCCATGAATCTCTCGGGTTGCCTAGGAACCCTCCCACTATGACGGGGTTCCGGTTGTGAAGATGTGACGTGTGGTACATCATCTTGTATACTTGGTATCGAGGTTTGACCTCTCAATTCTTCTAAGGTAATTTCACTTTTAGGTTTCCGATTGTTCATATAGTCTTCCTCCAAGAATTTAAAGTGTGTACTTATCACGGTCTTTTGATCCTTGGGACTATAGAACATACACCCTTTCGTTCCCGCAGGGTATCCTATAAACAGCCTTAATTCCGAACGTGGATCCAACTTACCGGCTTCCTTGTCTAGCACGTATGCCGGACAACCCCAAATCCGCAAATGTCTTAGACTGGGCTTGCGCCCGGTCCACAATTCCATTGGGGTTTTAGGAACCGATTTGGATGGCACCAAGTTTAGAATATAAGCCGCTGTTTCCAAGGCATTACCCCAAAACGACTTGGGTAAATCCGAATAACTCATCATGGATCTGACCATCTCTAAAAGAGTCCGGTTCCTTCGTTCCGCCACACCGTTCTGTTGAGGGGTTCCCGGTGCGGTCAACTGGGATACGATCCCTTCGTCCGATAGGTAGTTCAAGAATTCATCGCTGAGGTATTCGCCTCCACGATCTGATCGTAGAAACTTGATACTCTTTTCCCTATGTTTCTCGGCTTCGGCCTTAAACTCTTTAAACTTTTCAAAAGTTTCAGACTTATGCCGCATAAGGTAAATGTACCCATATCTTGAGTAATCGTCAATGAAGGTTACGAAATACTCATACCCCATTCTCGCTTTGATCGTCATTGGACCACACACATCGGTATGAACGAGTTCTAACACTTCCGTGGCTCTATTCCCCTTGGCTCCAAATGCCCTCTTGGTCATCTTACCCTCTAAACAGGATTCACAAGTTGGAAACGGCTCGACTTGGAGTGATTCCAAGGATCCGTCTTTCACCAATCTCTCTATCCGCTTTAGATTAATATGACCTAGTCTAAGATGCCATAGAAGTGTTTCGTTCATCTTCGAAGAACGCTTTCTTTTATTGCTCGAAATGATCGATGTGTTATTAGATTCATTATTTGAGTGGTGTGCACACTTAATCGTATAGAGATTGTTTACCAACGTTCCATGACAGATAACATCATTCTTAAAAGAAACAGTAACAACTTTATTAAAAGTAACTGAATATCCATCAAAAAACAACTTAGAAACCGAAATTAAATTCTTCCTAAAGTTTGGAACGTATAAAACATCTCTTAAAATTAAAACTCTATCTTCAAAAGATAGGTGCACGACTCCCACTGCTTCGGCTGCCACTCTCGTAGCATCGTCCAAAGTGATGGTGATCTCATTCTTGCTAAGTCGCCGGGTTAGCTGGAACCCCTGAAGAGTGAAACAAATATGATCAGTTGCCCCGATATCCACTACCCAAACGTGGGCAGCATACGCCGCAACATATGTTTCAACGACTAAAGCATGAGACTTACCTTTCTTTACCGCCTTCTTAGGCTTAGAACAGGTAGACCTCCAATGTCCTCTTTCCCCGCAATTGAAGCACTTACTCTTACCGGGTATCTTCACGCCGTACGGCTTGAAAGCTCTTTTCTTGCCTCCCAAAGTGAGTCTACTGGTTTGGTTCCGATCATCCACCTCCTTCTCAATCTCACCTTCCATTGGCCTAGATTTCGAGAAAAAGCTCTTGATCACCAATGCCTCGTCCCTACTCCCCAAGTATGACTCTACCGTTATCAGGGCTTTGAGCAGGGTATCCAAAGTGAACTTGTGTTCAGATAACACGTATTCCCAAAAGAACCCATCAAAACTACTCGATAGCTTTAGGAGTATGGAATCGATTTGACTTTCTTCACTTTGTCTGGCACCAAGAAACTCGAGTTTCTCAAACTCACGCCTAAACTTGAGAACATGATCCCTTACGGGTGTTCCCTTCACCATTTCCTTCGTGAGCTTCTCACGAATGGTGAACAGATTCGCCATGGGGTTCTGATGTTGAAACATCTCTTCAAGGCTATTCATGATATCAACAGCCGCTTCAATGCCTTCATGAATGCGCTTCAAATCCTCAGACATAAATGTCAAGATGATGTGCTTCATGTGCTCATTGGAATGCTTCCAATCATCGAATATCGCCTTTTCCCCATTACTTGACTTATCATTAGGTTTCTTGGGTACGTCAACGCTAAATATCCAATAGTGTTCTTGCGCAGGAAGGACCAGGTTTATATTACGTTTCCAATCAACATAGTTCTCACCAACAAGTTTATTATCTTTAAGTATACTATACAGTGGATTAAAAGGTTGCGACATGATGAACTGAGAATAAAACATACATTCATATCAATATCTAGAAAAATACGAAATTATCACATTATTCGATCACATCAATTATATTGAAACCTTAAAACAATATAATCATGCATCAGCCAACATCTCGAAACAATTTAAATGCGCCACGAGGGGTGGTCTATACATTTAAACACATTCAAGCGGATTACAAACTTAAGAGTTACAAATCCTTAATTCAAAATTAATAGTTGGCTCCCACTTTGACCACATAGAAACTGACAGGGACTCCGAGGGGAGTAAGTTAATATCAATTTCCTATGCCTAAGTAATAACCATAATTAAATACAGGATTATTATTTCGCTTTGAGCAAGCCACTCGTGGTGAGGGTCAATACCGCCACTAGTAATAATCCACAATCATCCTTTCGGAATTTATTCATGTGAAATCCGTTCTTTTGGCCGATCCGAGGGGGAAAAGTATTCCAAAAGAACTTCACAAATAAATAAATTATGGAGGTCAAAATAATCCAATTTTAATATCCGGAATAAAATTGCGATTATAAAAACATACTTAGTAATTTTCGAAAGTAAGATTTTTCTTGGACAATTAAATTCATGCAAACACATATTAACAAATAATAATAAGTGCACGAAATAAAACATCCATCAAAACAAAATTAAACATATTGGAGCACTCGAATCCAATTGTCACGGTTTAATTTTTTCACGTCTTGATGCGAAAAATCGTCCTTGTTGCTTTCCGACGTTCGTCTCGACGTGCTCCCACTCGAACAACAACACTTCTTCAAAAACAGCATCGTTTGGGGTTCGGGACGACGTTTAAAATCACACAAAAAAAACACGAACCGAAAAAATTCCACAGCCTGAGATACAGCGCGCGTCGGCCCACGAAGTGGGCCCACGCGCTTCCCGGCCCGAGAAGCGCTGGAAAATAGCCTGAGGCGCGCCGAAGCGTAGCCCCGAGGCGCGCCGAGGCGCCGCCCGGGGCGCCCCGAGGCGCTGCAGGCCCTCGCCGAGGCGCGCGCGCGGCGCAGTGCGCCCGTTGCGCACGGCGTGCGCCGTGCACCCCCGTGCGCCGTTTTTTCGCCTTTCGTCCTCGTTTTCTTTACCCCTTGCATGATTTTACCTCCATACACGCGCCACGCTTGTATGCGTCGTCCGGGTACGCCGTTTTTAATTCTTCGTTCTTCGTCACGATCCGGTTTCAATTTATTTTTACAAAAAAAATAAATACTAGATCTAGACTAGTCTATTACAATGATCGAATCAAAATAAAAACAACTAATCTACTCGTGGATTTTCTCACGAGAAAAACGAATTCGAACGAATCGAATTAAAAAAACAATTAATTTACACGCATGAAATTAACAACATTAAAAACCATGACAATTGGATACCTGCAAAAAAGATCTAACAATTCTACTATCCAATTTCAATTTAATGTTCTAACAATTTAAATTCCAATTTAAAATTCAGAGCCCGAAACCGTGGCTCTGATACCAGTTGTTGGGAAAATAGGGGTGCCCGGAATCTATACGGGATGAAATTTTAAATACGAATTTAAATACAATTATTACTAGCATGAATTAATCCTAATTAATCCAAATAATAATTCCAACAACTAATTATCATCATGCATGTTAAATTAATTTCACATATTTAACTAGGCGGAATTAAACAAGTAAATATGCGATTAACGTACCTCTCGTAGTATTGGCCTTTGGATATACGGGACACTTGTAATCTCGCTCTATCAACCCAAAGCCTTCTCAAGTATTTCCCTTTTCACCTCACTTGATCGCCGGTGGGAGACGCTTTCAAGCAATTTAATAAACTAAGGAAAAAGAAAAATATCTATGCTTCTTGATTTTTCCAACACATGGAATTATGTACTTGGGGATGAAATAATCATCCCCTATTTATAACTATGAGTGGCCGAAAATTAGTGGGTTATTGGGCTTTAGAGAAAATCTTTTCTTAGACTCTAAGAAATCATGAATATATCTCATATATTCTTTTCTCCAAAAAAAATATTCCACAAAAATCTCACTCACCTTGTTATAGGGTGATTTTCGAAAATTACAATAAGAATTCAAAGATTTGGATCTTCTTGAATATATGAGATATTCTTGTATTCCTAGAATACATATCTTCCATAATATCTTTCCAAGAAAATCAACAAAATCTTATTTCTTTTTGTTTTTCTTATTTTCGAATTTTACTTGAAAAAATCAGCATTAATATATTCTTTATTTTAATCACCTTATCATTATTGAGCTACTTAATGGGCTACTTGAGGGGCCTTAAGGAGAATTAAGATTGGACCTCCTAATGGACTTCTAAATTTCAATATTGAGCCCCAATATAATTCAGCCCATTAATATTAATTATTACCACTAATAAATTAATATTGCACTATCCATCTTAATCCATATTACGATAATATGGGCTCCCGATTATTATTTCCCGCGTTTAAGATTATCAAGTCCATTAATTAATTAAGCTTCTGAATAGCTCTAAATTAATTAACATCTTTCACCTTGGAGTAAAGACAGCTCAACATTATTATTCGTACCGAAGAAACTAATTCTTCACTTGCAAGATTTGGTACAATAAAACTTCTGAGCCCACCAAGGGGACTAATCACACGAGCCGTACTCGCACGCGTTTCTCCGTATTAAATCTTAGCAACCGTCGTATGATTAATATTACTGCCCAAGACACAAAGTTCGAAGTCGCAATGATTCTCACCCAACATGAATCAAAGCAGTAACCATTAAGCACACACGGTCCTATTTAAGTGACGGAGATTAAGAAATCAACAACCACTGAGGTCTAATTCTTCACCTTTCAGAACAGAAGAATTTATCCTCGCTGTAGGACCTCTTCAACACATACTAAATGTGCTAGTGCAATCTCTTAGTCAAGACAGACCAATCTGAGCCTTACACATCGACCTTTCACGGCGGATTGTTCAATTCCACCTAGGTCGTGAAAATGTACATTTAGTTACAAGTAAACTGTTAATGTTGTCTTCTGTGATCGGGTATCACCACATTAACTACTATGTAACACGTACTATATATTGAACGGTTTGCAATAGAAATTCAACATTCAATCATAACTAAAGCAAATGCGATAAAAGAATTATTCTCATAAAACGAGTGTTTGATACACGAGTTATACAAAGTAAAAGCATACTTTCACGTATAACTCCAACATAAGGTGGTGTTGACACATCATCTTGGAGAAGTTTGGAAATATATTATAATAAGATGAAGTGTTGGTTTTTGCTTTTTATGGAATATAAAATTTATAGTGTGACATCCATAAAAAAAATAGGAAACTTATAGTGGGACGGATGGAGTATAATATAATATAATATTCAATATATATATATATATATATAAGAATATTACTAATTATAAATTAAAATATTATTTGGATTCCTTATGTTATTATTTGATAATTATTTATTAAATTACTTTTATTCTTTATTTTAGGATTTAAAGAGTTAATTATTATGATTTAATGATAATATAATTATTGAATATAATTTTGTAAACATGATTAAAAAGGCCTCTAAAAGCCTTTCGGTCCGGCCTACTTATTAAAAAGGTCAGCTCATAGCTAAAAATAAAACCTATGATATTTAACAGGTCATGTTTAGACCTAAAGATCATATAGCAGACCCAAACTATCCAACTAGAAGCTTAGCTCAGCTCGTCTTATTTCCACCTCTACTAGTACACCATCCATGTTGGAAAAATAAAATATACTTAGGGGCCGTCTGGTTCACGGGATGATATTGATTAGATGGGATTGAATTACATGACATTGGATTAGATAGGATTATTTGAGGAGGAATGTGTGTTTGGATTGAATGATTAAGTGAGTTTAAAGTACAATTTATTATTTTTAAAGCATGAGACTAGAGTCCTACCATGTCTAAGGGATTATTTAGTCCCTCATTTGATGGATTGGGTAGGTTTATGACTCGGGCCCCAATTTTATCCCGGACCATAAACCTGCGAACCAAACGCAATATTACAAAAAAGATTTTTTTAAAAAGCACACATGAGTATAAGGCATACTTATGGTTAGAATAACAGAGAGCTTTGCATAACAGATATCAGCAGCCTTTCACCGTCTACATACCCCTCCTACTACTCTTACAGAGAATAACACACACGCATATCCTTACCGATATCCATCCACCAATTCTTGCAGCCTCCATATGCAAAAATTACACAGTTACAACTTACTTAATCCTAGGATTATCACGTCAAGCCCCAAATATAATATTACTTGACTTGATATATTTTGTTGTCACTGTTGGAGTTTTACGTGAAAGTATGCTTTTACTTTGTATAATTCATGGTATTGAACACTTGTTTATGAGAATAAATCTTTTATCACATTTACTTTAAATATGATTGAATGTTGAATATTTATTGCAAACCGTTCAATATATATAGTATGTGTTACATTGTAGTTAATGTGGTGATACCAGATCACGGAAGATCACATTAACGGTTTCCTTGTAACTAAACGTACAAATTCACGACCTAGGTGGAATTGAACAATCCGCCGTGAAAGGTCGATGTGTACATCTCATATTGACATATCTTGACCAAGAGATTGCACTAACACATTTAGTATGTGTTGAAGAGGACCTACAACGAGGATAAATTCTTCTATTTTGAAAGGTGAAGAATTAGACTTCAGTGGTTATTGATTTCTTAATCCTGTCACTTAAATAGGACCATGTGTGCTTAATGGTTACTGCTTTGATTCATGTTGGGTGCGAATCATCGTTGCTTCTAACCTTGTGCTTTGGGCAGTAATATTAATCATACGACGGTTGCTAAGATTTAATACGGAGAAACGTGTGCGAGTACGGCTCGTGTGATTTGTCCCCTTGGTGGGCTCAGAAGTTTTATCGTACCAAATCTTGCAAGTGAAGAACTATTTTTTTCTGTATGGATAATAATGTTGAGCTGTCTTTACTCCAAGGTCAAAGATATTAATTAATTTAGAGCTATTCAGAAGCTTAATTAATTAATGGACTATATAATCTTAAACGCGGGAAATAATAACCCGGAGCCCATATTATCGTAATATGGATTAAGATGGATAGTGCAATATTAATTTATTAGTGGTATTAATTAATATTAATGGGCTGAATTATATTGGGGCTCAATATTGAAATTCAGAAGCCCATTGGAGGTCCAATCTTAATTCTCCTAAAGGCCCCTCAAGTAGCCCATTAAGTAGTCCAATAACGATAAGGTGATTAAAATAAAAGGAAATATAATTGCTGATTTTTTTCCTATAATTTTCGAAAATTAGGAGATAAGGAAAAAAAAGATTTTGTTGATTTTCTTGGAAAGATATTATGGAAGATAAGTATTTCTTGGAATACAAGATTATCTCATATATTCAAGAAGATGTAAATCTTGTGATATCTTTCCTAATATTTTCGAATATATATATATATATATATATATATATAATGAAGAAGTTGAGATTTTATGGAATATTTTATTATGGAGAAAAGAATATATGGAATATATTCAAGATTTCTTAGAGGCTAAGAAAAGATTTTCTCCACCCCTAAATACACATAAAAATTCGGTCACTCCCTCTTATAAATAGGGGATGATTTTTTCATCCCCAAGTTACACAATTCCATGTGTTGGAAAAATCAAGACCAAAAATATTTTTCTTTCTGCTTAGTTATTTAATTACTTAAAAGCACTTCCCACTGGTGATCGCGTAAGGCGAAAGGGAAATACTTGAGAAGGACTTTTGGTTGATAGGACGTTCGCAATTGTCCCGTTGTTTACAAAGGCCATCTCAACAAAAGGTATGTAGTCATATAATCTCTTTGTCTTCCGCCATAGATTTTATATGAATTAATTCAACATGCATGATGATAAAAGTATTATTGGAATTATTATTTGAATTAATTAGGGTTAATTCATTCTAGTAATAATTTAATTTAAATTCGTATTTAAATTTCATCCCGAATAGATCCGGGCACCCCTTATTTTCCCAACAGTCACCCACGCCCATGTCCTTGCCTTTATACCTTCGACCACCATTCTTGGATCCGGGTTAGCATTCTCGAAGAATTTTTCATTTCTGGAATTCCAAATCATCCACACTGTTGTTGTCCAAATTGTCGACCCTATCTTGTTGAATTCACTCGACCCAAGTATAGCTTCATGTTGTAGATAATGAGAAATAATATCCCTATGAGGAGTCATCCACAGTCCCAACCACTTATAAATGTCATTCCAAATAGAGGTTGCAAACCTACACTCGAGTATGATATGAGTAACCTTTTCGACCCCCGAGCCACAAAGTATGCAAGATAAATCACCATCTGTTGGTATGATATTCCTTGTGCAGTGATTAGGCGTGAAATTGTCATGATTCGTCACTCGAAATGCCCTAGTTTTGGTTGATTTTGTGAGTATTTAGAGTCATTTGAGTATCATTTTTTATAAATTAATGAATTTGTCTCTTTGATGCTCATAGATGGATAGAGGGTGAAAAGAGGAGTTCGTAGGACTTTGAATCGACTCAAACGGACGCCCGGATGAGAAGATATCGAAGAAATACGAAAAGTACTAGTTCGAGGGAGCAAAAGTATCAGTGGAGTGCACAAGCTAGAAGAGCTCGAGTACGTTGTGCTCGAGTTGGTCGTGCAAAGTGCTCGAATTGAAGTGAGTCGTGCACGAGTCAGTCGTGCATAGTGCTCGAGCTGAATCAAGTCGTGCACTAGGGCACGAGCTCGACTACTCGAGCACTTTTGGGGTTCTGTTACTTTCGGAGTGCTCGACCACACATAACCCGTGCACTAGTGCACGAGTAAGTGCACGACCTGTCGCGTTTTTGGCCCATTAACTCCCGATTCGACCCGTTGCTTATATATACCTCTTCCGAACACGTTTTTTAGAAGGACTTGATACCATACTACGTTTGGAGACTGAGTTTTGAGAGAGAGGAAGAGGAGAAGAGACGAGCAAGTTTACAATTACGTTTTTTTAGGTTTTCATTACGAATTCGAATTACGATCTTTTTTTTAGTTTCGTTTCTTTAGATTTATGTTCTTGAACACGTTGAGACTTATTTTCTTGAGTTAATTTCAGTTATTCTTTTATTTCGAAAAAACCCTAGTTTATGTTCGAACTTTTCTTCATTATAATTACCATGTTCATGTTCGTTACTTATTTAATTGCTTTAGTTTATGTTAAACCTATGTCTAGCTAAAATCCTTGCATGCTTGGGGTAGGATGAACTCGTAGAAGTAGGTTGTGGGTACGTAATTAGAGTAACTTGTGACGTTAGGTTTTAATTCTCTTGGTTAAGGAATTCTTAAAATTAATCTAGACTTTACTTTTGAATTTCGTTCGAAAGGTGTTAGAAAGAGGACGACCGTATCACTCTTTAACAATGAGTAGACTTAACTAGAGGGTTTAGGAAAGGTTAATTCATTTACCAGTTTAGGGAAGGAGGACGACCGCATCACCTTAGTTAAATCAGGGTCTCATTAATTAAGCACAATCTATTAACTTGTTAGTGGATTAGTGAAGTCGAGTGTTAGGTTAAAGTATTAGGGTTTAGAATCTTGAGCTTTCACCTTGCATTCTTTTACTTAGGTTATTTCTGGCGCGTCACAGTTATTTTGATTATGTACCTGCTCCGTTAGTATACGTAGGGATTCTTATCCTAAGCATCACCATCTCTTATTTGAAAACAACCCTTAGTTAAATTGTCTTCTTTAATTCTTTAGTTTAATTAGTTTATTTCAGTCTTTTAATTAATCTTAAAAAAAAAACCCCCCAAAAGCATTACACTCATATTAGCTATGACGCATAGATCTTCAGGGATCTATTCGCATACACCCCATCTCGTGGGTTCGATATACTTGGCCGTTATACTTACTAATACTACAGTGAACCCGTCCGCTTGCGGGGAAGCGACTAGTAGAAGTTAGTGTAATTCGCTTCAAGTCATGCAGAGGTTATCCCTTGTTGGTAGCCTGTTTTTTAGGATTTTCCACACTATGGATTGATCACACTTTGTCTCTTCCAACTTAATCCTATTAATGAACGAAATAAGATTATTGACACTCTCTACCTCACTCTCCCCCAACTCACGGCTCCATTGAAGGTTCCAAATCCACCCCTCCTCTCCCCAAAGCCCCATCTCACTTATTTTCGCTTCCTTTTGAGCGCTCAATCTATACAGCCTCCCAACCTTACAATTAAAGGAAGATCACCACCCACACATCTAACCAAAAACTAGTCTCCCTCCCATTCCCCACTTCTCTTTTTAACTCCTCTCTCATCTCGCCTCTCACCCCCCTACATAAATTTTACAAATATCCCCTACCACCCCCACATTACCACCCCTCTCTCGGACCCCCTCCCGCGTCTCACATGATTATCAAACTCCCTCTCCTATCCACCCTCTCCCTTAAAGACTGCAGCCCCCATATTTAGAATGAATCACCCTAGCCCATAATCTATTTGATTCATTCAAAAATCTCCAAATCCATTTCTTGACAAGAGCTTTATTAAACCGACTCACTTCTCTAATTCCTAACCCCTCATTTGCTTTGTCTTCACACACCTCACCCCACCTAACCCACGGGATTTTGGAATTTAACTCACAACCCCCCATAGGAAATCTCTTTAAATTCTTTCAATTTCTCTCAGAATGTTTTTAGGCAAACAGTAAAGAGACAAGCAATAGATAGGAATCGACGAGAGTACCGCTTGGATCAAGGTTATTCGGCCCCCAAACGAGATTTGCTTCCCTTTCCATTTCTCCAACCTGTTATGAATTTTATCAACAATACACACCCACACTTCCGCTCTGCGATGATTAATCCCCACTTTCATACCCAAGTATGAAAAGGGCTTCCTCCCTAATTCACACCCCAACAGCTCTCCTATCCTTTCAAGAAGCTCACTGCCTAAATTGAACCCCCATACACTACTTTTCTGGAAGTTCACCTTTAGACCCGAGAGTGTCTCGAAAATACGAAGGATATGCTTGATTGTTTTCACATTCTCGAGCTTTCCGGGACAGGTGAGAATGGTATCGTCCACGTATTGAAGATGTGTAATTCTAACTTTTTCCATACCCACTTCGATTGGCTCGCTAACTCCCACTGCCACTGTCCTGGAAAGCAAGCAACTGAGATCTTCTGCCAGAATTAAGAATAGAAAAGGGGAGAGAGGATCCCCTTGTCTAAGCCCTCTCTCGTGGTGGAATTTACCCGTAGGACTTCCATTGACAAGCACCGAAGACGAAGCTGTTGATATGCACGACCGAATCCAAACTCGCCACTTTGATGCAAAATTCATTCTTTCCATCATGGCATCTAAGAATTCCTAATTAACCGAATCGTACACCTTCTCAAAATCCATTTTAAAAATTACTCTCTTCCTCTTCTTCCTCCTCTTTGCTTCCTCCATGATCTCATTCAGTGTCACTACCCCATCCAAAATTTATCTACCGGCAATAAAGGCAGATTGATTTTCCGAAATAATTCCATCAAGCACCTTGGAAATTCTATTAGCCAGCACTTTCGAAATAATCTTGTAAAGACAATTGATGAGGGAAATTGGCCGGAAATCGTTAAGAGAATGACCCTCCTCCTTTTTCGGGATAAGGACTATAAAGGAAGAGTTCATTCCCCTAACAAATTTTCCAGAATGAAAGAAGTCATTCATCATAATCATGACCTTTGTTTTCAAACTATCCCAGTTATGTTTAAAAAATTTAAATGACATATCGTCCGGGCCAGGGCTCTTACTCAAACCGCACGACCACACTGTTTTCTTAACCTCCTCCTCCGTGAACAGTCCACACAAAACTTTATTCTCGCAACTACCCAACTTGTTAGGGCAGAAACCCTCCGGGACCCTAATTTCTGGGTATCTGGCAAAACTGAAATGCTTTTTAAAATGACAGAAAATTTCATTCTTCACCTCTGGGACCTTTTCACGCCATCTGTTGTCGATCCATAGACCTTCGATACATGATGCTCTGCCTCTCTTGTTAATCCAGTTGTGGTAGAAACTCAAGTTCACGTCCCCTTCTTTGATCCAACTGTATTTCGCTTTCTGGTGCATCATACTCTCTTTCCATATCATGCATCTCAACAATTCCGCTGCATTTCTATTTCTCGCGATCACTTCCTCCTCCCTCAGCCCCAAAGCATCATCCACTTTGTCCAAAGTCTCTAATTCCAGTTTCTTTTCCTTAATTTTAGAGTCGATATTCCCAAACACCACAATTTTCCACACTCTCAGGTCGTTCTTGAAAGCTTTGAGTTTTTCTTTCAGCACGAAGCTCCCCCACCCTTGAATATCATACTGAGGTCATTTTGTCATAAAGAAATCATCAAAACTCGGATGTGCCAGCCAGCAGTTATAGAACTTGAATGGTTTGGGTCCCCAATCCTTATGAACCACTTGAGTTAAAATAGGACAATGATTCGATAGTGTCCTCCCCACTCCTCTGAGCGAAACTTCCGGCCACTTCTGTATCAAATTATCATTTACCAACACCCTATCCAATTTGCTCTTACACGAGCCATCTGGTATATAGCATGTGAAAAAGTGGCCTCCGAGTGGGAGATCGATCAAGCCGCAACTATTAATAAAATTATCGAAAGCTGTTATGTCTCTGAGATCTGGATTTTCCCCTCTCCCCACCCTCTCTCCTGTCGATCTTATGGAATTATAGTCGCCCGCAATACAAATTACAGAGTTCACATTTTGGTTTACCACCGTGTTGATAGCATCCCACAGAATCATTTTTTCCGCTAAATTGTGAGGGGCGTAAACGTTAAAAAAGGTGCAATTCGCCCCATCCTCTCTCCAAATCCCATTTACCACTAGAAGACCGTCTATGCTCCAATCACTGAATTTGTAAAAGACTCGTTCATTCCAGATCGTGAGTATGCCCCCTAAATTTCCAACAACATCTTTACACGCCCAATCGAATTCATCATCATACCACATAGCCTTGCAAGTTGGTCTCTTCACATTAGTTTTCTTGGTTTCCTGAATGAACCCGAAATCAATTCTGAATTTTGTTACCAAATGCTGAATTTCTTTCCTCCTAACTCTCTTACCCAGACCTCTGATGTTGTAACTAACAAGCTTCATTGATTCACTATATCCTCGCCTCGGCTCTCTTTTTTCTTATCTGCCCGTGATTTCTTTCTATCTCTTCTCTCCAACATTTCTAGATGTGTGCGAATAATTTCATCCGAGCATTTACTATGTAGCTCCAGTTTCCGACCCACGTCCCACGCCTATCGCACCTCTTCAGAAATTTCTGACTTATTCTTATAGAAATCCCACCTATTTTCTTCGAAGCACTCTATCTCGGCCGGTCCAACAAATATTTTCTGGGATCTAGCCACTTTTTTCCATTTCATCGGAGACCCATTAGCCTTCTTCGTATACGACATCCCACCATACGATTTAAATTGCTTGCCACAGACTATATACTCAGCTTCGTGATCCGCACACCGCAGTGAATCCTGGGAGGAATCATCAATACTCATCCTCGAGCCCTTATCTTTGTCCCCCTTGTTGTCTCTGTTGGTAAACCGGCAGTAGGTAACGGATGTACTTTGGGGGTTTGTTTCTGGAACAGCTAACATCGAATTTTCTCGGTCATTCGATGCCCTAACGGAGGAAGGGCCATCCTTGGGCCCCAAACTTTTATTGAGGGTCGTATTCCTTACTGAACTATCTTGATCATAAATTGTTGGAATAGAAGAGTGGCTCAGATGAAGATCCGAGCCCATTAGGCTTTCTAGACGCCCTCCCCCGTTTGTCTTTATTTCAAAACCCGTGGGCTTACCAAGGCCCATCTCCACGGACGAATTAAGTTGGCCCAATTCCTTCAAAGAGAAGCCCATTAGTTTTTTTTTATCAACAAAAGAGATTTCATTTATAAAAAGGGCATGAGTAGTACCCAATTTTACAATGAAAAGGGCAGTAACTTACCCATAATGACTTTAGCACCAGACAACATAATGTAAACTAATGACTTTAAACTACGCATGACCAAGAATTGCTCTAGGCTTTATACACCACTCATTATAAGATATCCTATGTCTCCAAGTTCCTCTTGCATTTACCCAACTCCAAAATCTAATCTTGATGTCCTCCACTATGTCCTTCAATTCCGATTTCTCCTTGCGAAAGATGACCGCATTCCTATTTTTCCACAATGTCCAAGCAATACATTCCCACAAGCCAATTATTAGGGTCTTTCCATCCTTCCCTCTAATAAGTCTACTAAAGTGGAGTAGACTTATCTTTGGGTTAGGTGAAAGAACAGAGTATACTCCGAACCATTTAACACATTCCATCCAGACAAGATACACAATTCTACATTCGAATAAAACATGTCTTACAGTCTCGGGTACTTCCCCACAAAGTGGGCAAAGGATGTTCGAAGCTTGTGGGAGAGCATTTCGTCATTGTAAGCTCGTAGTGGTTGGAAGACGCTCCCAAAGAACGCGCCAAGCATGAATGCACACTTTAGACGGCACCCATTTATTCCAAATTAATTTGAAGCTCTCCTTCTCTCCCCTTGTAATTTCTTCATCATCTTCCTCTTCCTGAAACAATCGCTCATATGCATCTTTCGTTGTATAAGTTCCATTCTTTGTGAATCTCCACCTCCATTTGTCCTCCATGTCTTGATATAATATATACCTGTTAATAAGATCAAGCAAATTGTTAAAGATAGGTAACTCTCTTTCGAATAAATCTCTCCTCCAATTCCAAACCCAACGCCACATTCCCTCTCTCCACTCCCCCATCTCCCTCATACTCAAGGAATTATTTTGGCAAAGTTTGTACAATCTGGGAAAAATCAATCTCAACGGCCTATCCCCCGCCCATGGTTCTTCCCAAAAAAGAGTGTTCCCCCCATCCCCAACCACCTTCTCTATTCCCGAAAAAAACCATCCCTCTGGATTCTCTCCTACCGCCTTTAAAACTTCCCCCCACCACCCAGAAACTCTCCCCCTCCTCCCTCTTCTCTCCCGAGCATCCCATACCCCAATTCAAACCCTACCTCGACTTAATCACTCTACTCCACAAACTCCCCGGATTAGAAAGAAATCTCCACACCCATTTTCCCAACAGAGCTCTATTGAAACACTCAAGATCCCTCACCCCAAGACCCCCCATAGCTTTAGATTTACAAATATTTTTCCATTTTATCCATGGAATTTTGTTATTGCACTCAAGCCCCCCTCCCTATAGGAATTTTCTTTGTAGACTCGCTATTTCACTCAAGACATTAACAGGTGCTCGGTAAGTGGACAAGTAGTATACCGGAATGGATGATAAGACGACATTAATCAAAGTAAGTCTTCCCCCGATGGAAAGATTCAAACCTTCCCAGTCTATAGAATCATATGCCTTTTCAAAGTCGATCTTGTACAAAAGACATTTCTTCTTTTTTTCTTTAGCTTCTTCTATGACTTCGTTTAGAATCACCACCCCATCCAGGATCTGTCTTCCTCCTATAAATGCACTCTGTTATTCAGAAATGATGGAATTCAGCACCTTACTCAGCCTCAAGGATAACACTTTTGCAACAACTTTGTAGATGCTCCCAATTAAAGATATAGGCCTGAAATCAGTTAGACCTATGGCCCATTAGTAAACAGACTCTGTAAAATCCCTCATCCCCCTTTGTGTGGTTAACGATGTAGCCTGACCCACCTGTTGACTCAGTTCCCCATCCCGTTGATCGAAAACCACTCCCGGATTTGAGTCATGAATATGTCCACTTTTTTAACAGACCCAACATTATTATGCGTATCCCCCATAACCTCGTGCACAGATCGTTCTAGAATGTAGGGTTCTGCTTCTCCCGCATGTTGCGCACGCTCCTCCCTAGTCTCTACAAATTCTACAGCGGGCCTACCATCCCGTTTTTTCCAGCGAGTCCCGATCCGAACCACCACCAGTCGGTTCGTCCATCGACCGATCTGAGTCCGTCTCGATTAAAGATTTGATGTCTTCCCTGTCGCAAATGTTCCCTTCGCTTGAATCGTCTTCCTCCTCAAAAAGATTTTCATCTTCTTCTCTAACTCTTATCTGAAAAATTATGCCGTCGACCGAAACCTTCAAGGGTGACCTCGATATCTTCGGAATTGCCGTCCTAATCAAGATTATGGCATATTGGAGATTCTTCTTGTCCTTTGTATCTTTATCCATCTTGATCATTGAACCAAATTTCAAAGCCACTAATTCAAAAAATTTAGGATTCCATGCATGCATTGGTACCCCAAACCATTGTGTCCATATTATTCTTATGTTGAGTATGTCCCTTTACGTCCAAGGTTCAAGATATTCAAACCATTTAGAAATAACCTTCAAGTCATCTTCAAGAATTTCTTCATCATCAAGGGGTTGAAACAATACCAAATCTCCTCCTCTAAAAACTAACATTCATACGATTAGTACACGCTTCAATGATTTCGAAACCATTCTCCACCTAATTAAAATTCCTCTTGAATTGGCCTGAAAAGCACCGGCTACAAAAATCCTTGTCCTCCTTTTGGGATTCATATCTAAGACCTGACACTTCTGAAGACGATGTCTTTCTGCTTTGAAACTGACTTGGGTTTCTCACTATCCACCCATATTTGGTTATGAAAAAGTAGACTTGTGCCTTTGCATGAATTATTAATTGGGTAGGGTGTCTTTATGCCTTTCAGCAATATGGCAGGCCGAGGAGAGAGAAACTGTAGATGGTTATTTTTTTAGTGTATATAAGCTAGGTTTTGTCCCGTGCAATACACAGATTAAATATTATAATGTGAAATTACATTATAAATTATATAAAAAAATTTAATTAAATTTATTTAATCCATAAACCAATTAATATGTAAAAAGTATTTTGTATATTACGTGAGTATTACAATTATTTATTTAATCAAACAATTTTCAATTATATATTAAATTCACAATAAATACTAAAATTCATAAATGATTTTAATATTTAATAAGTTTATATAGTCTAAATAAAAATTATTTAAATTCAATCCATCATATATAGTTAAAGACAATAAAAAACACTTTGAAAATAATAAAATAAATATTTTTAAATATGATTTTTTTATAAGTGCAGTATATATATTAAATTAGAAATGTTCAAAAAATAATTTATTTGATATATAGTGTGTTGAAAATAGATGTGAAATTAATAACTTAAAGAATTTTAAAATTATTAGTGCAAAATGAAATAGAAAAAAATGGTAAAGTTGATTCACTATCTTTAATGGAGAGTGAGACTCACCACTGCACTACAAAGCAAGTGGATTTCACTTGCTCCAATAATAACAATTTTTTCTCTCTCCTCACTTCTACTTTTATATATATATATATATATAAATCAATGTTTTTTTTAAAGGGTGTGTAAATTCTTTTGGGACGGACTAAAAAAGAAATTGTAAAAAGGGGTATAATAAAATGTAAACAAACAGGTGTATTATTGGCGATCACATCACACTCTAAAATCATTGTCTAAATGTCAGGGAAAATTATTTTTTTTGTCATGTAACTTTACTTCATTTTGATTTTCGTCCTGTTGACTTTCCAATTTTGATTTTAGTCCTATAAATTTACCTAATTTTGATTTTCGTCCTGCTGACTTTCAATGTTTTATTTTGGTCCTGTAACTTATATATCTTTTTTTTATTTTGGTCCTACAGTCTACCAACCCTTACATGACGAAAATAAAAAAGAGGTAAAGTTACAGGATTAAAATAAAAATTTGAAAGTCAACAGGACGAAAATAAAAAAAAAGGAAGTTACGGGACTAAAATCAAAATTTAAAAGTCAGCTGGACGAAAATCATAAAGTGGTAAAGTTATAGGACGAAAAAAAAAAATCATTTTCCCTATATGTGGCAAACTTGGATTTGAACACTTTCTTCGAGGGTCAAATTCTTCAATCTAGACTCACTCATCACCATTCTTGTGGTAGATTGTAGCGTTGCTCTGTTAGTTTTCTGCTTTTGAGAGTGAGAAGAGGTCTAAACAATGGCTTACAATCTAGACTCGCTCATCACCATTCTTCAGCAAATCCTCAACCATGATAATAAGCGCTTTATCCTCGATCACAACAAACCACAAATCGAATCCCTCCTTGAAAAAGCTTCTTCTCTGAAGCAGATCCTTCAAGATTCCTCACCAGCAGCAGAAGTTTTGGAGAGAGAAATCCGAGACGCAGCACACAAAGCGGAAGACATAATTGAGCACCACCTGCTCGACAAAATGCTCGTGAGACGTGGAGGCGAGATTTTCACGGTTTCCGTACCGGATTTGCAGCAAGTTATTCAGGAAATTGATTCAGCAGCTGAAAACGCGGCGAAAATCATGGATAATGGGAATCAGATTGAGAAAATTTCTTCGTCGATTTCACCCAATTCGACGAGTTTCAAGAACATTGTGGTGGGACTTGATGAAGATTTGATTCAATTGAAGGATCGTCTTACTTGGCCACAAAGAGAACTCAAGATTATCCCGATTGTTGGCCTTGGGGGTATCGGTAAGACAACGCTTGCTCAAACTCTTTATAATGATGCATTCATTGTTTCACACTTTCACACTCGAGCATGGATCACAATATCACAAGAATATAGCTTAAGAGCAATTCTATTAGGCCTACTTGGTTGCATAATCAGAAAGCTTAGTGATGAACTCCTTGAGGAAAAAAATAATCAGTTAGCTCTGATATTGCATAAAGCTTATACGGTAGAAGATATCTAATAGTATTAGATGATATATGGAGTACTAAGGCGTGGGATGACGTTAATTTATTTTTCCCGAATGAGGGCAATAGTACGTAGCCGGATCATTTTAACCACTAGGGACTCGAATGTGGCTAAGTATGCCGACTCGCAAAGTTCTCATCATCAAATGCATCTGCTAAACAAGTCCCAAAGTTGGAATCTACTTCGTCAGAAAGTGTTTGGCAACGAGGATTGCCCTGTTGCTTTAGAAAGATTCGGAATTAGCATTTCCGGTGATTGTGGAGGGCTTCCTCTTGCCATCCATGTGATCGGAGGACTCTTGGCCAAGGCCAAGAGAAGCGAAGATTTTTGGGAGCGTGTAGCTAAGAATGTACGAGCAGCAATAACTGAAAAAGACGAGCAGTTGTTTAATATACTGTCGTTAAGTTATAATCACTTGCCTGTTCATTTGAAACTGTGTTTCCTCTATATGGGCGTTGTTGATAGGCGAACATCAATTATCGCTGGGCGAACAAGGATTACCTTAAAAAAAAGATTATGAAGAACCAACCCCAAATAAAAAATGATTAGCAAAGAAAATCAAGTTGGGGTGTATAAACCAATCCAGGGAGTGTATAAATTGACGAACAACTCTACCGACGAACAACATATTGGCGAACATGTCTAGAGACTCGAAGCCAAATATTGACCTTCCACCAAGTTCGATAATGACGAACAACTTTATGAAAGATGGTGCATCTACCAGCTTAAGAGGTGTATGGAAACGAACAAAGGACCAAGATCCCAAAGTCAATCTGTGTAAAATACAAAGGCGAACAACTTCTGAGCCATACCCTGAAAAGGCGAACAACTTTGATTAAAAAACCATCCTGGATCAACTAAGCCGATCTGGACGAACAACAATGAAGTCCGAGATAAGACCAGAGAAGACTTTGTAACTAAGATTCAGCTTAGATAAGGTGAAACAAAGGTCAGTAGGACACTTGTCAAGCATGCAGGCTAGGGAGACCAAGAGTCATAAACACCTCCTGTTTGCTAGTCTCTATAAATAGTTGTTCTCTAGCTTAAGAAATACAAGTTCAAATTGACAAATACTCCCAAAACACACACTAACACACCAAAACGTGCACACATACGAAATTAATACAATTTTGACTTTCGTATTTTTTATTTCATAACCCGAATCTTCGATTTACCATTTACGGTGGTAATCAATCACACGAAATTGATTGGTGATCCTAAACCGAACTAAAACAGTCACTAATCCTATCAATTAAATTTGATCACCAACAAATTGGCGCTAGAAGAAGGGTTCGAACCTCCGGTTTAGTGTGATTAGTCAAGAACTTCAAGTTGAAAACTTGAAGATTTGAAGAAGGTTTCAAGAAACATTTGAAGATTCAAATAAGAGTGTTCTTGGTGTTCTTCATCATAAGAACTAAGACAAATTAATTTGAAATGCCTCAATCCAAGGAAACACAAGGATCACGCTTGTCAAGGAGAGCATCTCCTACCCGAGCTTCATCGGCCGACCACCAAGATCGTAATCCCAGGCATGCGAATAGATCGCAGCATACTGCCATAACTCATAATCTCCCACCTGAAATGGAGGCCCTGGCGAACAACTCTAACAAACTGGCCAAAACTATTGCTGCTCTCCAGGCTCTACAGAGACAGCAAGAACAAAATAGACCTTCACAAGCGAGGCCTAAGAACAGACCCATGGAAGTTGTTAGGACCAGGTCAGCCAGGGGCGAACAACACGAGGTGAACAGTGCCCAGGTCAGGCGGGATAAAGGCAAAGCCAAGATGGTCGAACCAAGAGAGGGCCAAGCAGAGTCTGCTCGCGGGCGAACAACAATGTCGAGCCATGGAACAACCCGTTCCAGTGCCCAGGATAGACTTGGCCAACCCCAACAATAGGAGAAAGTTGCTCGCCAGGAAGTTGAGCATGGGCGAGCAACATTTGAACAACCACGCCCATCAGTTCATGAGAGACTCTCCCAGTCTGCCTTTAGGCGTCTAGGGCCAAATGCGGCAAGCAACCCTAGAAAACAACTCCAGGACATGCCCGCTCCGAGCGAGGGACTGCGACGAGCAGAAAGGTTTGTAACTTTGCTCGCCGAACAACCTCCAAGTCAGGGGGCATCTTTGGATGAGCTATTAAGTTTAAGAAGGGCAGTGGAGAGCATGCAGGGACAGTTGAACCAACAAAGAGGAGTGAGGACGACCAGCTTGATATCCTCACCACTATCACCTATCATTTTGAAAGCCCCGATTCAGAAGAAGGTCCAGTTCCCGGAAAGCATACAATATGACGGTGTTGCTGATCCCAGAGTTCATCTGACGAAGTATTCGGATTATATGGTCTCGGTGGGAGCCAACGACGCCACTCAATGCCGAAACTTCCCTTTAACTTTGGGGGACCGGGTGCACAAGTGGTTTTCGGCGATGCCACCAGCATCTATCCGCTCGTTCACTCAACTGAGTCGAGAGTTCCTTTCTCATTTCTCAACGGCGGGGTCATACTTATCCCAAAAACACCGATTGTCAGATCTAAAACAAAATGACGACGAGTTTGATCGAGTATTCATGGAAAGGTTCGACAAAGTGTTGTTAGAAGGTGAACCCGTCAGTGAGGACATGAAAATCATTGCCATTATGGCCGGGTTGAAGAAAGGATCGAAGCTATGGAAAGAGGTACGTCTGAAGTGCCCATGAAGTTATGCCGAATTCAGAAATCAAGCCGGCATATTCGTTTCCATGGACGAGGCCTTGCAATCAAACTTGGGGGAGAACAAAGCTGATCCCAAGGAGAATAACAAGAAACCTGGCGTAACAAGCCATCGAGTCCCGAAAAACATGAAGGCATTCACTGAAGGGACGGAGATTAAGGAAAAGTTGAATCAAGTGCTAACAGTGTCAGTCGATACTGTTTATGAAAATATGAAAGAGAATGAGTTGCTCTCCCCTCCACGGAAAATCCGTCAAGATACCGGCAAACTCAACCCTAACAAGTATTGTGCCTACCATCAAAGCGTGGGGCACTTTACGAGTGAATGTAGAGATTTGCTCAAGCAGCTTTGGCGGTTCTACGAGGAGGGGAAACTTTCCGATTTTATTAAAAGACAACCCGGAAAGAGAGTTCGGGAGAACAACTCTGAGGATGAGGATGATCAACCTCAGAAAAACAATAAACCAGGACGACCAGTTCCTACCATTCCTGCTCGTCTGTTGGAAGACTTATACATGATGGAACCCGCAGGCCCCGCATGAGGGTATTCTGATGGACGACCACCAATCTCCAACCGAAAGAGAAAGGCTGAGTTACGAGTGATCGATCAAGTCCAAGAAATGGGGGTTAAACCGTCTATCATGTAGACAGCAGAATTGACTTTCACCGAAAATGACTTGGAAGGAATATTAACTCCGCACAACGATTCGCTCGTAATCTGCGCAAAGATTATAGGAACACGAGTCCACAGATTGTTGGTAGACACTGGAGCCTACACCAATATCCTGTTCAAAAAGACGCTCGATCACCTTGGAGATTATTCGGGCTATATTCGGGATTTGACTCACAGAATTGTAGGCTTCGGGAATGCTGTAACAGTTCCATTGGGAATAGTTACTTTAGCAGTACAACTTGTAACGGCCAACGAACCCGAGAAAAATATTACAAGAATGGTTGACTTCTTAGTTGTAGACCAGGATTCAACTTATAATGGGTTAAATGAATTCAAAGGTGCGTGTTCCACTTATCACTATTGTTTGAAATTCCCAACAGCAAGCGGAGCAGGCACTATCAAAGGAGATCAAAGAAAAGCCAAGGAATGTCTCCTACAGTTGCAGGCTAAACATGCACTAGTATCCATGATGGAAGCCACAACTAGCTATCCTGCTGATGAACCATCAATATTAGAGAACATGATGGACATAGAGGAGGACCACATGGATACTGACGAGCAACACTTTGACGAACAAGTGTTGGACGAGCAACTCATTACCACCCATGAGGAACATCATTCTGACGAACAACAAAGGGGTGGTGACGAGCAACACTCGCCAGATGACTTGGAGGGCCAGGTGTTGACTAACAACAATGAGACAGAACCAACAGATGATCTAGATCCCCGCCTGGGAGCAGAGCCCATGAAAATCGAAAATTATTTCAACCCTGAGGGACCAATGCTTGATCCTCGTTGGAAATGACAAAAACGACGAGCAACTCCAGTTGAAGAACTGGAGGCGTTCAAAGTTAATCCTGAAAACAAGGATCTCGAATTATATATAGGATCTGAGCTCCCTGAGCCTTACAGATCCAGAATGAAAGAGTTCCTCAGTAAAAATCTAGATATTTTTGCTTGGTCTCATGCAGACATGGTGGGGATAGATCCAAAACATACTTGTCACAAGCTCAATATTAATCAAGCAAAAAGGCCTGTCCATCAAAAACGAAGAAAGTATGACCCAGACAAGTATCAAACTTTGAATGAAGAAGTAAAGAAGTTGTTAGACAACGACTTAATCCGACAAGCACTCTGTCCACAATGGGTAGCAAACCCCGTCCTTGTGAGGAAACCAAATGGGACCTGGAGGCTATGCATAGATTTTACAGATCTGAATGCAGCATGCCCGAAGGACAACTTTCCTCTCCCTCACATTGACCAATTGGTGGACAACACTGCAGGTCACGAAATGCTAACATTCATGGATGCTTTTGCCGGGTATCATCAAATCCCAATGCATCCAGACGATCAAGAGAACACGGCATTTTATACGAACAAAAACTTGTTGTGTTGGAAGAGAATGCCCTTTGACCTTATCAACGCCGGAGCAACATACCAGAGGTTGGTGAACAAAATGTTCGACGAACAAATCGGAGATACGGTAGAAGTCTATGTAGACGATATCGTAGTCAAAAGCCCCCGAAAAGAAGACCATCTTCAACATTTGACCCAGGTGTTCGATATTCTTCGGTATTATAATATGAAGCTGAACCCGAAGAAGAGCAGTTTTTGAGTCCATTCAGGAAAATTCTTGGGCCATCTTGTTAGTCAACGAGGGATTGAAGTCAATCCAACAAAAGTTAAAGCAATTGTAGATATGCAACCACCGCGTTCGATAAAAGAAGTGCAAAGGCTTACGGGATGCCTAGCAGCATTGAATCGGTTCATATCCAGATCGGGGGACAAATGTTGTCCATTCTTTGAAGCCATCAAGAAAGGACAGTTCACATGGACTAACAACTGTCAAAAGACGTTCGACCAACTCAAAGACTACTTGGGAGATGTTAAAATCCTATCAAAACCCGTCCCAGGAGAAAAGCTATATTTATACTTGGCAGCGTCAGAAGTGGCCATCAGCTCCGTTCTGGTGCGAGAAGACGGCAAATTTTATCAACCTATTTACTACGTCAGTCAAGCTTTGCATGAGGCGGAGATCAAATACTCCCCAACCGAAAAACTGGTGTATGCACTTGTCATGAGTGTGAGGAAGTTACGACCATACTTCTTTGATCATCAAGTTGAAGTGCTAACAACTTTCCCACTCAGAAAAATTCTCCATCGCCCCGACATAGCTGGTCGCCTATTAAAGTGGTCGGTAGAGATTAGCCAATTCGGGGTGACCTATGCTCCTCGAACAGCGATCAAAGGGCAAGGGTTAGTCGACTTTATTGTCGAACTAACCTTCCCACCAGATCCGACGAGAGGGCTTGATCACCCTTGGCATCTTTACGTTGACGGATCTTCAACCAACGTAGCTTCGGGGGCAGGAGTAGTTCTAATTAGCCCTGACAGACAAGTATTCACATCGGCGATCAAATTTGGTTTCATGGCAACCAACAACGAAGCTGAGAATGAAGCTCTTATTGCGGGTCTCCACCTATCTCTTGCAGTAGGTGTTAGACGGTTACAAATATTCGGCGACTCACAATTGATTGTGAACCAAGTCCGAGGTGAATACGAGGCGAAAGACGATCATATGATCGAGTATCAGCGAATTGTTGCTTATCTGATGTCCTTGTTAGAGCAAGTCTTTATTGAACAAATTCCGAGGACAAGCAACACCCAAGCAGATGCGTTAGCTCGACTAGCAACAAGCGAAGGACCTGCAGAGTTGGCAGACATTATAATTACAAAAATGAATGATCCATCAACAAGAAGTTATAATGTCAACCAACTTGACGAACAAGTAAGTGAAGAAGAAGACTGGAGAACAAGTATAGTCAAATACTTGAAAAGTGGGGAAAAACCAAACAACCTTTTTGAAGCTGCCAAGCTAACAAAGCAAGCCGCCAGATATACTCTGGTGGGCGAGCAGCTTTACAAAAGGGGAATGTCAATCCCACTTCTCAAATGTTTGCCTAGGGGGTAAGGACGAGCAATACTTGAAGAAATACACGCTAGAGTATGCGGAAATCACATTGGGGGGCAAGCCTTGACATACAAAACTATCAGACAAGACTACTATTGGTCGACTTTACGCCAAGATGCAATCAAGAAAGCGAAGACTTGCCATCAATGCCAGATTTTTGCCCCAAACATTCATACCCCGGCCCAACAGCTCGTATCAGTTTATAGCCCGTGGCCATTTGCAAGATGGGGAATGGACATTATTGGTCCTTTCCCAGCAGGAGTTGGAAATGTTTGATTTACCGTCGTGGCAGTCGACTATTATAAGAAATGGGCGGAAGCAGAGGCCATGATAAAAATCAAGCAGCAGAAAATGATCAACTTTATTTGGAAGAACATTGTCTGTCGCTTTGGGGTTCCACAAACCATCGTGACAGACAATGGCCCACAGTTTGATGGAAAAGAGTTGAGAAATTTCTGTATAAAGTGAGGGATCAAAAAACATTACTCTACGCCCTATCATCCCCAATCAAATGGACAAGTCGAGTCCGTAAACAAGATAATCAAGCATACATTGAAAGTACGGCTAGCGGAGAGCAAAAGTAGTTGGTCTAAAGAACTCCCGGAAGTCCTGGGGCATATAGAGTTTCTCCCATGTCAAGCACCGGAGAAACGCCTTTTGCAATGGCTTTCGGAACAGAAGCTGTAATACCAATCGAGTTAAAAACCAACACATTCAGAACGACCAACTTTGATGAGCAGGCGAACAACTCTGCTCTAGCTACTGAGATGGATTTGCTCGAAGAAAAGAGATTAAGTGTCGAGCTAAAAAATGCTACCTACAAGCAGCGAGCAGAACGTTATTACAATTCCCATGTTAAAATCAGGGAATTCAGAGTTGGAGATTTGGTTCTAAGAAAGTTTTTCGCCCAACCTCCAGGTGTATTGGGACCAACTTGGGAGGGCCCATATCGTATAACGGAAAAATTCGTTAATGGTGTATACGATATCAAAGATATGGAAGGAAAGCCGGCCCAATACTCCTGGAATGCTATACATCTGAAGAAGTACTATCAATGAGACGAACAAGTTCTTGATTGGGCGAACAAATGTCTTGGGGGGCCAGTGACCAAGGGAGGCAAACTAAAAACTTGCCTAATTTTTTGAAAATTTTGCAAAGCATAGGATGAAAAGTTGTTCGGCACATTGTATAGTCTAGTGCTATTTAAATCTTTTTTAATTTTAGACAAGGTTTTGCTCGGCAAATATATTATAAGCGAGCATGTTTTTAGTTAGTGTTCAAAGTTGTTCGTCAAGTTGTATATGTTAGTGACGAGCAGTCTTACAACACTTGTAAATTTTTCATTATGTATACATAGTTGTTCGTCAAAAGAAAAGTCCAAAAGCTCGAGGTACAAGTCCATTCAGAGGACCAAAGCCAATTAAAGGTTGTTCGTCTTTTAAGATGAGCATAACCTAAGGCTAAACCCAAATTCCATTAAAGGCAAAGTTCAATTCGAACAAAAGTCCAACATTATATGTTATAATTGCAAAAGCATTGACAAAAATGTAAAGGCAATTAACATATATAAGAAAATGAGCGAACAAAAGAAAGACACTTCATTAAAATAAAGGCTTTGAAGCCTAAAAAATAGTACAGCTTTGAAAAGCCATTATAAAAGTACTACAAAAGGAATGAACAACTATTACAAAATAAAGACTATTCTAAGTCCTAAAAACTATTGCTGCTCGGCGGGAGGAAGATCTTGAGTTTGGTCGGTAGGAGGATCAACAATCATTTCCCTAGCCATGTCTTCAGCAACCTTTTGCTCCCTTTCAGCTTGCTCGTCCGCAGCTGCCGGCTCCTCCTCTTGTTCGCCCTCATCAACTTGGGGTGGAGGATGGGTAATAGTGATACTGGGGTCAAGACTGTCAATCTTGACCCCCAGCTCGGCGATATCCCCCAGTTGGATCTCAATGTTGTTCGGCGGGGGATAATGCTCCAGAAACTCAGTCAGGTCTTTGCCCATTTCCTCCACCATATCCTTGAAATCATACTCGTCAGCCATGCGAATGCAGTCGGCATAAGCGCAGATATATCCCAAGTTTGAGATAGGGGCAGACCGGGCTTGGAGCTCGGACTCGAGCTGCTCGCGAGTGAAAGTGTTGGCCTCCGCGTCCCTTAGGCGAGCAACTTCCGCTTCGAGCTCGACGATTTTTTGCTCGGCCGCGGACAGCTTTTTCTTCTCTTCGCCGAGCAAGGCATCTTTGCCTCCCAATTCACCAGACAAGCCTTGGATTTCTCCAAGATATTTCTTTTCATTGTCGATGTAGATGCTGATCTGGTTATTGAGGCGAGCAAGTTTGGCCTCATACTGGCTGACCAGGCCATCCTTCTCCTCCGTGAGCTGCCAAGCAGTGCTTGCGTAGCGGCGAGCAGCTTCTTCTTGCTCGGCTAACTGGGTCATTGCCCTTTGAGCCGTGACGAGGCCATTAGCATGATGCATCATGGAGAGATGGATGTTGTCCGCTAGCCCTTGTTGGAAGACAGCTTTATCCAGGGGACGTGTCCAAGCTCGGGCGATCAGCTCTGTCGCCCTACGAACGTGATCGCCTGGAATCTCCCTTATGTTGACGGGAGTCTTTGAGCAAGCGTATTGATGAACAACACTTGCTCGACTAGGGTGGTCGTCAGCCCGGTATCTGCGAACAAGAAAGCAAGTGATACTTAGAAAAATAAAATAAAAAATGAATCTTGTTCGGCAGGTGCGATGGTAAACTTACTCTTGGAACTTTCGATCGTCCCAACCCAGATGGGTGATATCTTCAGGACCGCGAACAGGAGTGGCATCCCTGCCCGCCTTGCCTGTCTTCTCCACAGGCTCGTTGGAGGAGGGGCGAACAGTTTCTCCCTCTGTGTGATGGCGAGCATGGCTCTGCCTCACTTTCTCCTTGCCCTTAGTCCCGGCAGGAGCTGTCTGGACACAAAGGTCCCATCCCCTTTCTTTAGGCGCTTGGCACCGCGGGGTGATGGTGCAGGGGGGGGAGAAGGTGGTAGGTTGGACGAGGGCGCGGCTTGGCGAACAACTTTCGTCCCCTCCACCTTATTCGTCATCGCCAACACTTTGGATGGCGGGTCACCCTTCTTTCTCCTTCCCTTTGGAGGTGGCATTTCGTGGACTCTTTGCTCTAAAAGTCCGAAGCAGGGAAGGACGGCGATGGTGACTTGCTCGGCTGGAAAAAAAAAAGAGAAATTAGACAAGCAAGTTTGAGAAACAAAGGGCGAGCAACATGTATATTGAAAGTTAGAAACTTCCTGTACCTGGGGGCACCTCAATTTGGGCTTCCAGATGGTGGGGGTACGTGAACAGGCGAGCAGCTTTCTTGCACTTTAGTTTGTTCACGTACTCAATGGTCCTCTCGGCCTTATCTCGGAGGGCGACCAAACACGAAGTGAAGAGGAACTCAGATCCGATCTCTTCCTCTTCCGAGTTCCACTTGAGTAACCGGGGACCTGCGAGCAAACAAAAAAACTTAAATTAGAACTTTATGCAAGGGCGAACAAAGATGATCTTACGTTTGATTTGCCCATAGATGGTGGGTTCGAATATACGCCCGGCACCGCCGTGGGGACCAAAAGATGCTCGCCAGTCGCCCCCGATGAAGAAGAAATGCTCCTTCCAATCCTGAATCTTGTTCGGCACCCCTTCCACCAGTTTTAATCCAGTCCGGGCTTTCAAATAATAATACCCTTCCTCGCCCCTCGGACATTTGGTAATGGTCATCAAGTAGTTGACCTCCTCGGCCGTGATGCGGTCGACATACCCCTCCAGGGCGAATAAGCCCATGATGCCGAGTAGGTTCATCCACCCAATAGGAGTTATTTGGGTGATGGCTAAGTTGGTCGCCTCCAGAAAGTGACCAACAACGGGAGGCAGTGACAATCTTAGCCCTGCGATCAGCGTGTCTATGTTGATCGCCGTACACCCTGGAGGAGGACGATCAACTCTTTCCTTCTTCTTGGGAGCCCACATGTAGATGTCATGGGGAATTTGATATGCTTCCCGTATGAGGTTGAGTTCATCCTTGCGAACAACACTCCGAATTCTGCTCGCTTGGTACTCAGTTCTCACCAGATCCAAAACTTGGCGCGAGGGTCGAGGAAAGTTGTTCGCATGCTCATCGGAATATGCTCGACAATCAAATGGGTGAGCAACACCAGTGGGAATCTCATTTTCGAGCATTTTAGGGCCTGGAAACCCTATCCCTTCCAAAAATTCAGGGGTAAGCTCGTCAAACTCCGGATCTTCCTCAGATTCAGAGCCAGAGGAAGATTGCTCGTCGGAGGAACTGCTTGTGGCCTTCTTAGCTTCTTCGCCGGATGGGCGAGCACCGGAATCCCCCGTTGATCGAACCACGGAATCTATGTCGGGATGCGCTTCAGAGGAAACCTCAAACGGCGGCTGCTCGACGAATGGCACGATCGGGAATAAGGGGTCTAATTCTTCCACTGATCCTTTATTACTCGAGTGGGAGGACATTGGTCTTAAAAAGAAAATTAGTTAGTTTGAAAATGTATTTTTCTGCAACTCCGGTGGCGGTTCTAGGTAAGCAACGGCGGCGCGAACTTCTCCCCACGGCGGCGATGAAGAAAATGGCGAAAAAAGAGGAAAGAAGAGAGAAGAATAAGAGAAATAACTACCTTGCTTCGGAATTGGAAGCCAAACACTGAAGAAACGTCGTCGGAAAAGCTTGAAGTCGTCGGAGATGAAGAATTCGCTGGAGCACTATAGCAAGAAGTAAAAAAGTGGGAAAATATTTGTTTCCCTCTTCCATTTATACCCCAAGCAAAAAACGGGGTATAGATCGTAATTTCCAACAAAATGTGGGCTTAATTGAAGAAAAATGGGGTCGATTCCGAACAAGACTGAAAATCGGAGGGCTTATATGCAAATATAGGGGCGCGTGACCTCGGGAATGCTCGCGCGTGGGCAGCGCACAATCATACCGCCCACGTCATCCTCGTACATCCCCCAGATCATGGGAAGACGAAACGGCGCACCCGGAGTTGCTCGCCAGATTCAATGATGTTTGTCCGAGTCTTCACCAGTATAGTATCCTAACTACAGTTGCTCGCCACAAAGTTGCTCGTCTGGGGCAACATTTAGTCAGGATAGGGGGCAATTGTTGATAGGCGAACATCAATTATCGCTGGGCGAACAAGGATTAATACCTTAAAAAAAGGATTATGAAGAACCAACCCCAAATCAAAGATGATTAGCAAAGAAAATTAAGTTGGGGTGCATAAACCAATCCAGGGAGTGTATAAATTGATGAACAACTCTACTGACGAACAACATATTGGCGAACAGGTCTAGAGACTCGAAGCCAAATATTGACCTTCCACCAAGTTCGATAATGACGAACAACTTTATGAAAGATGGTGCATCTACCAGCTTAAGAGGTGTATGGAAACAAACAAAGGACCAAGATCCCAAAGCCAATCTGTGTAAAACATAAAGGCGAACAACTTCTGAGTCATACCCTCAAAAGGCGAACAACTTTGATTAAAAAACCATCCTGGATCAACTAAGCCGACCTGGACGAACAACAATAAAGTCCGAGATAAGACCAGAGAAGACTTTGTAACTAAGATTCAGCTTAGATAAGGTCAAACAAAGGTCAATAGGACACTTGTCAAGCATGCAGGCTAGGGAGACCAAGAGTCATAAACACCTCCTGCTTGCTAGTCTGTATAAATAGTTGTTCTCCAGCTTAAGAAATACAAGTTCAAATTGACAAATACTCCCAAAACACACACTAACACACCAAAACGTGCACACATACGAAATTAATACAATTTCAACTTTCGTATTTTCGATTTCATAACCCGAATCTTCAATTTACCATTTACGGTGGTAGTCAATCACACGAAATTAATTGGTGATCCTAAACCGAACTAAAACAGTCATTAATCATATCAATTAAATTTGATCACCAACAGGCGCTTTCCCGGAAGATCATGAAATTCGAGCCTCCAGACTCATAAAGTTGTGGATAGCTGAGGGTTTCTTGAATTCGAACGAAGATAAAAGCTTGGTGGAAGAGGCAGAGGATTGTTTAAAAGCTCTCGTTGACAGAAATCTTATTTCAGTTACACACTGGAAATCGACTGGGAAATCAAAGATTTATGGCGTGCATGATCTGATGAGGGATCTATGTTTGAGGAAAGCTAGTGAAGAGAAGTTTTTATATGTCAAGAATCGGAACGTGCACAACACATTAGGAGACTCGTTTTGTAGCCTTCATCATGTGAGTGTTCATCAATCATATCGCATTAGAAATATTTTGGCTTCACAAGAATCTATGTCACTTGCCCGTTCCTTCTTATGCCATGGTCTTGCATCATACGTGATTCTGTCTCCTGTCTTTTTTGGTTTGAGGCTGCTGAGGGTCTTGGATGTATATAACATGGAATTCCATCAATTCCCGACAGAAATTTTGCAGCTAGTCTTTTTACGATACTTGGCTTTCTTCTGCAATGCAGATTTACCAAGTGCAATTTCAAGATTGTGGAATCTGCAGACATTAATTGTCCGTTCTAAATTAGTGGTTATTCATGTTCCATCTGAGGTATGGGGGATGTCGAATTTAAGACATATCAAGTATAAGAATGGCGTAATCAGGATTGAGTCTCAGTACAGGCGGACTATTGTTCAGGAGAAGTTGCAGACCATCTCGTCTGTAAACTTGTTAGACTTAATCAATAGTGGTTTCCTCGAAAGCATTCCAAACATTAAAAGCCTTGGGATCTCGTGCTTATCCCACCGTGTACTATTGATCTGAGCCATCTTCGCAACCTTGAAACACTAAAATGCTCGTCTAATTTGTCGTTGGATGATCGCACTTTCTTGCCCTCGCTCAGGCTCCCTCCTTCTGTAAGAAAACTAGTTTTGAGTGAATGTGTAATTCCTTTGGGATTCATGAAAACTCTTTGTGCATTGCCGAATCTTGAAGTGCTCAAGATACGGAAATGTGTCTTCGAGGGTCAGGCAGAAGATGAAGAATGGGAGGCAACAGAGGGAGAAGAATTCCACTCGTTGAGGTTTCTACTGCTCGCGAATTTGAATCTGGTTCGTTGGACAGCCGACGAGTCCACTTTCCCAAGACTTCAACACCTAATTATATGGAATTGCTCTTCATTAGAATAAATCCCTTGTGGCATCGGAGATATACCAACGCTCGATGTAATTGCATTGGATGAGTCCAGCCCCTCTGCTGTGGCCTCGGTGAAACAGATTCAGGCAACGCAACACGAGTACGAGAACTACGACCTTCAAGTTCATATCTTTACAAACTAGGTACGGTTGTTACTTGCTTTTCCATTTGATTCTTGGAAAGTAATACATCTTCTGTTACATTGTGATATTTCATCTTATGTTTCACTTTACTATTACATGTATTGCTATAAATAGATCATTTTCAGATACGCCAATCTCTTTGCCCCTATGGTTGTCTGAACAAGATGTGGATTACTAGCTGCCAAATATGAGGCCACTGGCTTCACTGGAGCTTTAATGTACTATCGTGCCCTCAACATGTGAGTTCATTTGAATTTCATCTTGATTTTTGATTGAATTTTACATATATTTAGTTCAAAGTATTATGTGAACGATACTCACGGCAACTATTACCGTGAATAACAATTCACTAAGCGGCTAGAAGTCATGTCTAGTCACCCTCCATCTAATATTAGTACAATAGTACTTTGGCAAAATAGTGTGTGAATAATATTTACTATATACTCCCTACGTCTCAAATTCGTTTGCTACATTGTACAAAAGGTCCGTCCAATACTCGTTGCTATATCTATTTTTGGCAAAAAAGTAACAATATTTTTTAATATTATATTCTCCATACATTAATAACCAAAAGCATCTACTTTATCACTTTAAATACTATAAACAACTCTTTTCTTGAAACCCGTGCATACAGTAACCAGGAAAATGAGTTTGGGACGGAGGGAGTAACTTATTAATTTGAAGGATGTTAATTGTTTCATTAAATAACATTAGTTTTTTTCACTAAAAGTATCAGATTTTAAAAGCATTAGTTGTTTTCAATTAAAGTATCGGCTGCGGAGGTATTAATTTGTCTCATAAAAGGATATTAGTTGTTTCACTATAAAGCTTTAGTAAATTGGTTTTCATGGTAATAGTTACCGTGAATATCATTCACATGATATTTTCTCGAGATAACAATCTTTTATGTAAACAAGTTTCATTGTACAATTGGATTGCATTTTGTGGGTATCTTAAAACATTATTAATTAGTTGTTTTGTTCAAAAGCATTAGTTATACTGTAAAATAATAGTTGTAAACTAGTTGTACGATAAAACTGTTTTACATTAAGATAACCTCATTTTGTATTAGTGTAGTAATTGAAGTTTTGATAATAGATTAACTAGTACTCCCTCCGTCCATGAGTAAACTTCCCACTTTCCTTTTCGAGCCGTCCACGAGTAAGTTTCCCATTCCATAAATGGAAATAACAACACCCTATTATATATAAACTTTAACCTTCAAACTCACACAATATTACAAAAATGCCACTCATTCACTTTACTTTTCAACACTATTCATTACTTTATCCCAAAAGTCAACATGTGACCCACCATATATTAATAAACAAATACACTTTCTTAAACCATTCAACAAAAAGAAGTGGGAAACTTACTCGTGGACGGAGGGAGTACTTCTCTAGTAAACCGATTTTAATGTATAACTCAAAACGATATTAAGGAGGCGTTTGTTTAGAATTCTTCAATGGGAATAAGAATGAAGATTTCTTTTCCCTCTCCACCCTTGGAATATATTTGGAATATTTTTCTCTGTGGTGGTTACACCACTAGTGTTGTGCTCTAATTTTGGAAATAATGGACAAAAGGAGAGTTTATTAGTTGGGCCAATGGGGAATGATTGAGGAGGATGATTATAAGAAAATAGAAAGGTAATCAAATGAAGTAGGGATTACCTTATTTAGAAGAGAAAATAATGTTGTGCATCATCTTTTGTTCTTATTAATTACTACCATTGAATAGTTTCCCAACCAAGCATCACCTAATTATTTTTATTGTAAAATATTACAATTAAACTAATACGAAATAAAAATAAATTTTGATGAAGTTGATTCACAGTATACTTTGTCTAGATAAATAGGCTCCTACCGGGTCTACCATATTAGAACTCTAGTACTATATGTGTACTCGAAGCATTTAAAGGGGTGGGCCTTTTTATCTTATTTTACCTTTAGGGGGTAGTTATTTAGATTGTTCACATTTGATCATTCTGCAGTGGATATGAATTTCGTAACTTTCATTCTGAACACAAATTATTATATGAATGTTATTCGCGTAAATAATCTTGGATTTATTAGGATGAGAGCAAGAGGAGTGTCACCAAATAGTGTCATATTTTAAGTTGATTTTGGTTCCTCTAAGGCTAATGTAATCCACCTTAATATTTAGACTACCCTTCTCTCATAAATCAACCAACTCTTATTTATTAAAATTGCAGAAATTGGGAGGTCACAGCACCATGGACAGGCAGACTATTGTTCAGGAGAAGCTGCAGACCATCTCCTCTGTATACTTGTGTTATTTAATGGAGAGAGGTTTCCTCGAAAGCATTCCAAACATTAAAAGCCTTGGGATCTCGTGCAATTTCCCACCCAGCACTATTGATCTGAGCCATCTTCGCAAACTTGAAACACTAAAATGCTCGTCTAATTTGTGGTTGGAAGCTCGCACTTTCTTGTCCACGCTCAGTCTCCCTCCTTCCGTAAGAAATTTGGTATTGAGTAAATGTGGAATGCCTTTGGGATTCATTAAAACTCTCTGTGCATTGCCGAATCTTGAAGTGCTCGAGATACGGAAATGTGTCTTCGAGGGAGAAGAATTCCACTCGTTGAAGTTTCTACTACTCGCGAATTTGAATCTGGTTCGTTGGACAGCCGACGAGTCCACTTTCCCAAGACTTCAACACCTAATTATATGGGATTGCTCTTCATTAGAAGAAATCCCTTGTGGCATCGGAGATATACCAACGCTCGACGTAATTGCATTGGATGAGTCCAGCCCCTCTGCTGTGGCCTCGGCGAAACAGATTCTGGCAACGCAACACGAGTACGAGAACTACGACCTTCGATTTCATATCTTTAACAACTAGGTACGGTTCTTGCTTATCCATTCAGTTCTTGAAAAGTAATATCTCGCTCTTGAATTTTGTTTTTAGCGATACATCTTCTGTTACATTGTGATATTTCATCTCATGTTTCACTCTACTATTACATGTATTGTGAAATGACATTAGATAAATAGAGATGTGGGCTACTAAGTTGGTTTCCTTTTTTTCTTTCTTTTTGGCATTGGACCCTCGCGTACAGGAAGGATCTAAAACCGTCTGAATAACAGATGTTAGTCTAATTTATATAAATGAGACACTCACAACTTGATTTAATTTGATCTGAACTTTGCCTATTTTCAATTCATGTATTTTGTCATTGGATCCTATCCAAATCTTGAATTTTGTAAAGGACAAAATTTGAAGTCGGTTTA
Source organism: Ballota nigra (assembly GCA_947034835.1). NCBI lineage: Eukaryota > Viridiplantae > Streptophyta > Magnoliopsida > Lamiales > Lamiaceae > Ballota > Ballota nigra. The sequence continues at coordinate 81,298,021 of OX344729.1, read as the reverse complement.
ATAGGTTATCAGAGTTTTAGAAAGTCAAGTCTTGTTGTAGAAATTATTTGGGGTGCGTCTGATACTGTCCAAGCACTTATACGTGATGGAGACTAGTCACACATCCAAGTAGAATTCCATCTTAAAATCAATTGGTGATAGGAGAAGTAGCCCACTAAACTTATAAACTAGTCTCACTTTTTTCAATTTTTCAATGTGGGACAACTCACATGTGTAATTTATCATATCTCAACACGCCCCCCTCACATGTGAGACCTCGTTAATCGAGACAGGATCATTCATGCTTCGTCAATTCTACAGCCCATCCGGCTCGAGCATGAGGTCTTCCCTGATACCATGTAGAAAAACCAGGCGCACCCCCACAAATTGAGTCACCAATAAGTAAAGGAGACTAGTCATGCATTCAAGTAGAGCTCCATCCTAAAACCAATTGGTGATAGGAAGAGTAGCTTACTAGACTTATAAACTAGTCTCACTTCTTTCAATTTTCCAATGTGGAACAACTCACATGTGTAATTTATCATATCTCAACACTTGTATTGAATTATCAATGCAAGGATTTGAGGGACAGAGACAAATCTACGTGTCTTGTGGTTGGGGCACGGGCCCCCACAATTTTTTTACTATTCTATAGTTTTATAGTGTTTTTTAATATATATATATATATATATATATATATATATTATATATGAGAGAAGATTTTATGTGAATGATATTTACTGTGAAACTTGTTTGAAGGGTATTAGTAAATTAAATTAAATTAAAAGTATCAATAAATTGCACACTAAAGGTATCACCAGCTCCAAAAGGAATTGGTTGAAGTTGTATTAGTTATTCTCACTAAAGGTATTAATTGTTTCAACATAAAGTTTTAGTAATTTTTTGTTTATAGTAATAGTTACCGTGAATAGCATTCACATAATACCTTGCCTATATATAAAGAGTTGATAATCAACCAATCCAAATATTTTGATCAATTAAAATTTGTAGGTTTCAATTGTAGTTTCTCTAGTCATTCATCCAACCAGCTAATTTATTAACATTATAAATAAAAATTTATGAAACTTACCCCTTAGTAATTTACTCTTGTTGCATCTTTTCTTTAAAATAATACTCCCTCTGTCCACGAGTAAATTTTCCACTTCTTTTTGTTGAATAGTTTAAGAAAGTGTATTTGTTTATTAATATATGGTGGGCCACATGTTGACTTTTGGGATAAAGTAATGAATAGTGTTGAAAAGTAAAGTGAATGAGTGACATTTTTGGTAATATTGTGTGAGTTTGAAGGTTAAAGTTTATATATAATAGAGTGTTGTTATTTCCATTTATGGAATGAAAAACTTACTCGTGGACGGCCCGAAAAGGAAAGTGAGAAGTTTACTCATGGACGGAGGGAGTATCAATTAAGGGGAAAAAATGTTGAGACGTAAAGAGTAATAGACTTGTGTTATATATATACTCCCTCCATTTTAAAATACATGTTTTTTTAACATTTTGCATCTTTTACAAAATATATGTCATTTTAGCCTTTGAAACACTTTTCAATGCATATAAAATAGTCTATAGGTTGTTTTGAACCAATAAAATCAATTCTTTTTTTAAAAAGTAATATTTGTATAGGGGTAATTATGATAAATATTAAGTGTCTTAATATGTGTGAAGAAATTTAAAAAAAAAATTATTTTGAAACTGAGGGAATGTATATTATTTGGTGCTCTCACCATTAAAAGTTTCTTTCACTGTTGAGGATGAATATGAAATTTGTATTATAAATTTATTATTGTGTTTATATTAATTGTAGGCTTTAGAAGGAAAAATAAGTACTCAATAAAGAGTGTAAAGAAGTCATGTCTATTGTCTAGTACCCCTAGAGCCGGCAATTTGGGCCCAAAAAATAGAGGCCCGAAAAGACCGGGCCATTTTTGGCCCGGCCCGACCGGTCCGGTGGGTCAAATGGACTGGCCCGACGGGCCACTGGCGGCCCGTTTGGCCCGATTGATTTTAATTTTTTTTTATCTATTTTATTTTTAAAAAATTATAATTAGTGTTATTTCTTTAAATAATATTCAGTGTTGTAATTACAAATATATGGACATACTTGACTTGATACTGCCATAATAGTGTTGTATATTTAGTTTTTAAATGATATTTAGTGATATTTAAATGATATTTAGTATTGTATATTTAGTTTTTTTTTTTTTTAAAATACTTGACTTGATACTTGATAGTTGATGCCATAATAAGGAATTTTGTAAATGAAGTCCCTCAATTTTCAGTACCGTGGAATAAAAAAATTCTACCAAACATTATTTTGAGATTAGAAAAAATAAATAAATAAATAAAGTTGAAACGGGCCGGCCCGGCTGGGCCGGGCTGGGCTGAGATTTTACAGGCCCGACGTGCAAATGACCCGGCCCGCGAATAGTGATTGGCCCGACGTCCGGTCCGGCCCGGCCCGCCCGTTTTGCCAGCTCTAAGTACCCCATCCATACAATAATGGAAGGATTCCAAAAAAAAATAAAAATACTATATATAGAGCGTCTAGAAGTCACGTCTAGGACGCCCTCCATCTAATAATAGTACGTTGGCAAAGTATAGTACGAATGCACCATGAACTTTTTAAAAAAAAAAGGTATTAGTTGTTTTATTAAATAGTATTAGTTGGTTTACTAAAGATATCAATTTTAAAGGGTAGTAATTGTTTTTACTAAAAGTGTTAGTCAAAGAGATATTAAGACTTGTGAAAGGGTATTAGTTGTTTCACTATAAATTAACAGTAGATTTTTGTTTACGGTAATAGTTACTGTGAATATTATTCACAAAATACCTTCTATAACAATCTCTTATGTAAATAAGGTTTATCGAACAATTGGTTTGCATTTTTTGGTATTTTTTAACAGTATCCGTTAGTTGTTTCTTTCAAAAAGCATTAGTTAATTTGATATAATACAAATTAAATGCACTTGGCCGGCCTACCATATCATATTGTATATATAGTTAATACAAATTAAAAGTAGTGGGTCCACCATTTCATAACTCTGGTAGTATACGTGTACTCAAATCATTTAAAGGGGAGGGCATCTTCATTTTTATTTGTTACGAGATTTTTTTTATTCTCGACTTAATATTTTTATTTCATCAATTACTCACGCGTTGTATATTGATCAAATAAAATACAAGAATGTAACTAAGTGTGAAATAGATGTTTTTGGGGTTTTCTTTATGGTTGTTCTCCTAACTTTTTTCTCACTTTCTTTAATTTGGAAAATATGTACGAAATGTTAAATTTCTTTTTCAACATTTCGGGATAAACAATGTGGAAGTGGGTGTTCAGTAACATTCGATTGAACAGTACCTACATTGAACATTTGCTAATCAAATTTCTTCTATAATTATTATCTAAGTTATTATTGTAATAAAATAAAGAGTTACCTACAATTTTTTTTTAATCATGTATTCCCTCCATCCATAAAAAATAGGTTTGTTTATTTGCACGTGGTTTAATGCAAAATGTCGGAAGGTAATATGGAATTTGCTGATGTTCGTTTTTTAATAATATTATTGTTAATGGAAAGTTCGTTTCGCATACTTTTCATAAATGATAATTTTGTTAAAAAAAGGGACTTCGGAAAACCTCGTAATTAATACCCTCCGACATATTGCATTAAACCACGTGCAAAAGAACAAACCTATTTTTCATGGGCGGAGGTAGTAGTTATCTTCGTTCCCCAACCCATGAAATCAATTTAGCTACGAAATAAAATTCACAAGTAATTAATTACCTACAAAACATGCATAGGCAAATACTGAATTTTTTGTTGGAAATTTCTTTGCAATAGTGACAAATTTTCTAGTCAATTCTTTATTTTTTTGTAGTGCACGTGAGTCGATTTTGCGTAAAACGAGACATAATTTGGGAACAATATAATGTGTCTTGAATTGTGAACTGTCTCACATTGAAACAATGTCAGAATCTTGTAAAAGTAGAGAGCATCTTTAATTCTTCTACCTACCACATATATCCTATTTGTGGTCAAGCAAAGCCTACTAGCTTTACTTCCATATATTATTAGTCCATTTTCTCTTTCTTCCCAATCCAATTTACAACAATGGAGAAAATAGAGCACAAGATGATCCCTACCAATGGGCTAAACATGCACGTAGCAGAGCTCGGGGAAGGCCCGTTGGTGCTCTTCCTGCACGGGTTCCCCGAGCTCTGGTACTCGTGGCGCCACCAGATGGTGTTCATGGCGGCGCATGGGTACCGGGCGGTGGCGCCGGACATGAGGGGGTTCGGGGACACCACCGGAGCGCCCCTAGACGACCCTTCGAAGTTCTCGATGCTCCACTTGGTGGGCGATCTCGTCGCTCTGCTCGACGCCCTTTCGCCGGACGAAGAGAAGGTGTTTGTTGTTGGGCATGATTGGGGCGCTTTAGTTGCGTGGCATTTGTGCTTGTTTAGGCCGGATAGAGTGAAGGCTTTGGTGAATATGAGTGTGTATTTTATGCCCAGAAGTCCTGAGGTGAACACCGTTGAGATGTGTAGGAAAACGTATGGAGATGACCACTATATCTGCAGATTTCAGGTGCGGATACTTTCTTGATTTATGTTGATATTGATGTACTTACTTTATGCCGGTTTGAATAGAGTCATTTGAAATCCTGAATTTTAGACTTCGTACATTTAAAATGACATGATTTTGTTAAGTATTTGAAATTTTCTCAATTTAAACTAGGATTTAAGCTAAGCATTTGAAATACATTCATCTAAATATTTACCCAAACAAGTGGTAAAGGAATTTAGTCTCATTTAAATTTATTACTCTGTCCTGAAAGAATTCTGCCTCATCATAAAGTTCGAACGTATATAAAAATGTGAAATTAATTTATTTGTACAGTAGTTCTCGATATTCCCCCTTACTTGTGGCCTTGGTTATCTTCTGGGCTAGTCAACTCCATCATGTGAAGGACCGAGAAGACACAACTAGTGTTGTCAGATTGCCTCTGGTACAATGAAATAATTTTGTTTCATCTAAAAGTTCGAATTTACCTATTTTATTTATTAGTTCACAAAATATATGCACATTCCACATCTTATATCAAGTTCTGCCTTATATAATTTGATTTGAATTGGTAACTCATTGATATCACATCATCTCACACTAGAACTGTCATTTGTAATCGAAGTAATCAAATTTAGAAAGGTTGTAAAGTATATGCTCCTTAAATTTGAACTTTTCATACCAAATGCTACCATGATGAAGTCCTTAAAGTGTCTATAGATCTCCAATTTGCTCACTTGTTTGTACGTGGTTTAATGCAATATATAGGAGCGTAATATGAGATACTATAAGGTATGTTTATAAATAAAGTGATTATTTATGGAAAGTATGTTCCTAATCCTGCGTTGCAGGAACCCGGCGATATAGAAGCCGAGTTTGCAAAGATTGGAGTGAAGGAAGTTATCAAGAATTTCCTGTCTTTGCGTGATCCCGGCCCATTATACTTTCCAAAGGGCAAAGGATTTGGCTACTCTGCTGAAAGGGCTCCCTGGTTAACAGAAGACGAGCTCGATTACTACGCAAGCAAATTCGAGCTCACTGGTTTTACCGGAGGCGTCAATTATTACCGCGCTTTTCCTATGTAAGTGTTTGCATTGTTGAATTCGTCGTTCTTGATTAGGGAAAACATTTTTCCTTAGTTTATTTTGATTCCTGTCCTGTCGACTTTCATAGGCTGAAATAGTTAAGAGTCTAATTGGTTAACCGGATGTTTCACCACCTATAGTCGGTTACTTGTTGAAAAAAATGCAGCTCGTGAACTCCATGCGAACTCGGCTCATTTATATTAATAAACAGGCTCGAGCTTGAGTTTGGAAAATGCTCAATTTACTAACGAGTCGATTTGAGCTCGATTCATTCGGCTCCATAGTCAAATATTTTCTTGTAGTTCCATTAGACTTGACCCGACTCAATTTGTTAGGCTCATTAGACTAGTTATTCGAGTTGGATCAAGCCCTATTTCAAACTTGATAATGTTTATCAGGCATAACTCGACTTGTCTTGATAAGTACTCATGTTGAACTCGAATTTCAAATACTCAACTCGATTCGACTCGAATAACAACTTTGTTACTAGACCAAAATAAAGAAAAAAAAGGAGAGGTAAATGACTATTTTAAAAAGTCGACAGGACTAAAATTAGAATAGGAATAACTTACCAAATTAAAAAATTATTTTCCCTAAAATTAATTTAATCAAGGTGAATAATTTTGATGACGAATAAGAAAATATTTTCCCTATTCTTCCAAGTCTCTTTACTTCCTGTGAAACCCTCATATACACCAGGTGCACGATGCATTCACTCAACAATTACGATTGTTAACACTAAAAAGTGTAGGCTGATTAAACTGAAAAGTATGATTACGTTATACTGAAAAATTTACACAGAAAAACAATTTTCAGTGTAATCATATCATACTTTCAGTGTAAGCAGTTTTAACTGTTGAGTAAATATACCATGCACCAAGTGCACAAGAGAGTTATTCTTACTTCTTTTGCTTGTGATGCAGAAATTGGGAACTGGGCGCGCCCTGGACGGGGGCTAAAATAAACGTGCCAACGAAGTTTATTGTCGGAGAACTAGACCTCGTCTACCATATGCCGGGAGTCAAAGATTATATACACAAAGGTGGGTTCAAACAAATTGTGCCATTGTTGGACGAAGTGGTGGTTCTTGATGGGGCGGCGCACTTTTTCAATCAAGAAAAGGCCGATGAGGTCAATGAGCACATCTACGCTTATCTTAAGCAGTTTTAGAATTCAAATGTGTTGTTATAGAATAACGAATTCGATTGTGTTTTTATCTATGTTATATTTGATGACCAATTGATGTTATGTCCATAACTTTTTGTGGGAGCAATTCTTGATCGTTTTCATAATGATACAAAAGAAGATTAGAGACAACATAGACATAAGAGAGAGAGAAAGAGGACAAGGAGGCAAAGGTGTGTTTATGTTGAATCGGTTTCTTAATGGGACAATTTGAGTCATCTAGGCTACGTTGTTTTGATATTCACTCAAATAAATATAGGACTTTGTGAACTATGTTATGTTCTTAAAAATATATACTCCCTTCTAAGATTTTCTATACACTGAATTGGTTACACATTTAAAAAAAAAAATGCACGAGTAAGATAGTGAAAATATATGGATATTTTTGTGAGTGTGCGAACAAATTAATGTTTTTTTTTTTTTTTTGGAGCAAGCACGTATTAGTTATAGAGGTTAACTGAAGAAGTGACTCTAAGAAGAAATCGAAATAGAGAGTGGAACGAGAAAAAATACCAGTGGAAACACTTAAAAGAAAGAAAAAGATGATCTGAAATTTTAGCTTAATTGTCCAATTGTTTCGGCCCATTGAGAATTATTTTAAGGCCCAAGAATCAAGAAACCAAAGGGTCAATTTGTTTGGGGCCAGGGTTATATACATTCCCATCTTTTGTAAATACACCCTACAAAAAAGTGTTTGAAAAAATAATTCGAAAATTTTGACAATTTTTGGAAAAAAGGAAATTGAAAATTTGAAAATGCAAAGGAAAAAAAAAACACTAAACATATGAATTTTCGGAATTTTTTTCCGAAAATTGTTACATTTTTTATTTTTCGTAAAATTTTGTAAGCAAATGACTTGTATGTATTATTACCTGGGGATTTTATTTCGTAGGCAAGTTGTTTCTAGGTTGAGAATGTAGAAGCTTTCATAATTATAAAATTCCGTAGGCAATTCTTACTACAAATTTTTTTGTTAGAAATTTTTTGTAGGCAATTCTTTATCTTCTTGTAGTGTTTTTATTGGTGGAGTGTATTCACAAAACATGGGACTATATTTAACCTGGGCCTTTGTTTTGCATTTACTAGATAATTGTAAAACAGAGGCCCATATGGTCAAATGGGAATTAATTTGCAAAGGATAGCTGCTGAAATTAAATACCACGAAATTAAACAGAGGCCCTCCCACACTCAACACATTTACACACTAGATAGATTTTAATGTTTTTGGTTAGATTATACTCTCTTCATTACTATTTAAATTCCCCTACCAAATAGAGTAGAGTATTCATTAGCATTAAAAAGTGTAAAGTTGAGGATTTATTAATCCGTCTTTTGTATTGAATGAAGTTTAATTCATTGGTAAAGTATATATTGAAAAATGTAGTACAATGAGATAAATAAGTGATGTTTAGAAGTAATTAGTTTCAAAGAGAAAGACTTTTTTTTATAACTTGAAATAATCTAAATTGAATTAAAGGTGGTAGTAGTAGTTCTTTTAATTTCTTGTAAGGATTTGAGTTATTTGAAACCAATAGTGGTGATATCTTTCTTTAATTACATATGTTGTTGGTTTAATTTCTTGCTTATGTTTTAAGGACAATATATTTTTGTACTTGCAAAAATAGAACTATATGTATTCGTACTTGTAAAAGTAGGACAATTTTTTCGTAAGGCTTGCAAAAGTCGGATAATATATTCTTAAAATTTGTAAATATAGGTCAATTGAGCTCCAAAACTTATCGTCCTTAAAACACAACCACCTCAAAATTACGGGACTAAAAAAATATTTTTCCCTGCTTCCGACTGCAGAAACCGGGAACTGAGCGCGCCCTTGGACGAGGGCAAAAGTAAACACGACTACGATGTTCGATCCAAGGACCAAAGATTTTATACACAACGGCGCGTTCAAACAATTTGTGCCGTTGTTGGACAAAGTGATAGTTCTTGATGGAGTAGCTCACTTTCTCAATCAAGAAAGGGTCGATGAGAATCATGAGATCAATGAACATAATTATTTGGACACATACTTTGTTTGGACATTGCATAACTACTTTCACACTTCTAAAAATAAAACAATTATTTCTCATAAAAGTCAATAAAGTATTAAAGTATCATTATTTTATTCAATCTCACACTCATGCATACTGGGAAAATTAAATTTTTAGGACACTATCTTATAGCATTTTGCAAAATGAGGACACTTTCTTTACGGGCTGGCAATTTTAGGACACTTTCTTTTAAATTATGCAATTTCAGGACACTTTCTTTACGAGTTGGCAATTTCAGGACTCTTTCTTTTAAGTTTTGCAAATTTAGGCCATCTGATACTAATTACGGGCCAAACGGGCTTGATCCTCCAGCTTGACTGCTTCGTAGACGCCATATCACTAAAATCCTTCCACGTTATTAAAATATTTGACGAATTTAAAATCTAAAAAAATTTGGACAATTAAAAATCTGCTTATCATACTTTGCGCTCTGGGATTAAGATTCAAGCTCTTGCTTGTTCTCCCCATTGCTTTCACCATTCTTGACTGGTATGTAAATAATTTTGAGAAATTAAAAAATGTAATTGCATTTTCTATTCCAATAGAACTTCCTTCTCACCTTTTTTTTTTTTTAATAATTTTGATCCCATGAGAATTTTTCAACCAAAATTAGTGAAATTTGAATTTTGCAAGATTGTTTTTTCTTTTTTTATATTTGCGGGAAGAGTTGGGATTAGGGCTCCAAATTTTCGTTTGGCCCGAAATTAGTATCAATTGGCCTAAATTTGCAAAATTTAAAAGAAAGTGTCCTGAAATTGAAAATTTAAAAGAAAGTGTCATAAAATTACCAACCCGTAAAGAAAGTGTCCTCATTTTACAAATTGCTATAAGATAGTGTCCTAAAATTTTAATTTTCCCTACTTTGTTTGGACATTCCATAACTACTTTCACACACTTAAAAAGAAAATAATTATTTCTCATAAAAATCAATAAAGTATTAAAGTATCATTATTTTATTCAATCTCACACTCATGCATACTCCTAACATGTGTCATATATATTCTACCATGACATTAGTAATTTCTTTGCTTTTGGTCTAGTTAAATAAATTAACACATATGGTGTATTGAAAAGTATGGACAAAAGTTTCTTGATTCTTTGTTTTGATAGGTAAAAGGGGAAATTATTATTTCAGGACTGTAACTTAAGGGGGTGGCAAAATGAGAACAATAATTTTGGCTGGTAAAATAAGGACCATAACTTTTTAGAATGATAGTTTAAGGACCGTAACTTTTAAAAATTGCAAATTGAGGCACAATTTAGCCCGAATTCAGCACAAATCGGTCAATTAGCCCGATTTGCATTGATTCAGACTGATTTGTCCTTAATTCGCTACATTTTAAACCTACAGTTCTTATTTTGAAAATCCAAAAAGTTATTGTCCTCATTTTGTCACCCATAAGTTACTATTCTAAAAAATAATTTTCCCCTAGGATAATGGAGATTGCAAAAGTATGAACAAAAGTTTACTGATACTTTGTTTCATATACTAGTAAAATAGCGTTTACAAACTCTACAAAATGAGGTAGAATCACTCTTTTTAACATGATCTCTTTGTCCCCATGGTTATCTGAATTTTAATTTTAATTTCATCTTGATTTAATTTTATCTGAATTTTACCTATATTTAGTTTGTGCCTTGTCATTTTATCAATCCAAATCTTGAATGTTGTTGAGGAAGAAATTAGAAGTCGGTTTAAGAGGTTTATTAGGGTTTTAGAAAGTCAAGTCTTGCATTGAATTATCAATGCAAGGATTTGGGGGATGAATATATTCCTATAAAATAAAAAGTGTCTAAAAAGTCATGTCTAGTTAGTACACCATCCATACAATATTGGAAAGATTCCAAAAAAAAAAAATACTTAATATAGAGCGTCTAGAAGTCATGTCTAGTAACATTCACCGTGAAACTTTTTTGAAAGATATTAATTGTTTCATTAAACAGTATTTGTTTTCAATTAAAGGTATCCGTTCCGAAAGATATTAATTATTTTCACTAAGTATTAATTGAAGAAATATTAGTTATCTCATTTAAAGGTATTAAAAACGTGTTTGTTCATGGTAATAGTTACTGTGAATATCATACACGTAATAGCTTTTCAATATAACAATCTCTTATACACAAGTTTCACGGTACAATTGGTTTGCATGTTGTGGGTATATTTTTTAAAAATATTAATTAGTTGTTTCATTAATTCAAAAGCATTAGTTATACCATAAAGTATTAATTGTGAACCAATTGTACAATAAAAATATTTTACAATAAGACAAACTCATTTTGTATTAGTGTAGTAATTTGAAATCTGATGATAGATTAAGTGTATGTCTCTAGCAAACCAAACAAATTTTGATGAAACTAATTCACTTTATATTTTGTCTAGATTAATAGGCTCTGTATATATTTAATTGATATAATTACTAATTAAATGTATTGGGTCTACCATATCAAAACTCTAGTGCTATATATGTGCATGTAGCAAAGTACTTAAAAGGGGAGGGCATCTTTATTCATTTATATTTTAGGGTTGGGGTGGGTGTGCGTGGGGTCCGGGGGGTTTTTGTAATTTATTTTAATTCTTCGTAACTTTCATTTTGAACCCATATTTTTTTATATGAATGTTATTCTTCACCTTAATATTTAGGTTTAGACAAACTCTCTCATAAATTAATCAACTTTTATTTATTAAAATTGCAGAAATTGAGAGGTCACAGCACCCTGGATGGGTTAATTGCTGTTTTGGTCCCAAGAGAATACGTTCATTTCAAAATTGTTCTTTTTATACACTTTTACTCTTGTAGTTTTTTTATACACTTCTGGTCCCAAGAGAACATGATACATTGCAGTTTTGGTTCTAAGAGAAGTGATAAATTGCAATTTTGGTTCCAATAAAATTGGGTAAATTTGCAACTTCAGTCCTAAAATTTAACGAATGGTACCAAAAGTGCAAAAAAATTAACCATTTTCACACAGGTATCAAAATTATTTTGCACTCATCTGTTGGGATCAAAATGCAATTTTCAGGATGTAAAATCCAGGTTCCAGTGAAATTCATAATTGGTGATTTTTATATTACCTATATTGCCCCTGGAACCAAAGACTAGTGCACTTAACGTGTGAAATTATGTTGTCATATTGTATGTGTTTTATAATTGATAAATGATTTATTAGACCTAAGCGCGATTTTCTTTATGTATAATTGTTCTCCTAACTTATGTTTCTTTGATTTTTCTCACTTTTATTAAATTGTAAAATTTCTTTGGAATGTTCACTTTTTATCGAATATTAAGTTTGCCAACAACTGCCGTTGTGCAGGTGGGTTGATTGATGGACGTCGAATCCAACAAATAATAAAATTATAAATAATAATTGACTGCAATAGTGGATGTATGGTCGAATTCACAAAAATGGTAAATAGAGTTTATCCTTCAAATAGAAATATAACTACAACTATAAAAACAAAGATGGAAAGTTTGAATTGTGATTAAACTAAACTAAATAAACAACAAGCTAGTAAAATAAAATCAAGGGGAGGTTCAAAATATAAAAACATCCAGCCAAAAACAATTTCATAATTGATTTACACACAATCAATCCTCGATGTGAAGATTGTTATTTTGCACTAATACTTAATTGGTTATAATTGTTGTCTTGTCGGTACGGCCTAACAACCAGTCTTTTGGATAATCAAGTTATAATCTCTAATTATCTTTAACAAGTAAATAACCCTAGGTACAACCGTTAAACTTAATTTACCAGCAATATTAAAATCTAGAAAGACTTAATTGTACCCAACAAACGAACAAATTCATTTAGACTAGGTTATGTATCTCCACAACAATTAATTGTCATTTGCGACTAATATCAGAACAATTAAACTATAGCGGATATAATGTTCTAATTGGTAAACATCATTTTTCACGAATTGAGTAACTGGTCAAATTAAACAACTCGTCGAACAATATAATCAAACACAGAAGATACATAAATAATGAAGTATGTAAATAAATTGTGTCAAACAGAATCTTTCAGTTATTGAAGGCTAGAATCATGAAAAGAGCGTAAAATAAAAAATTTCTCTCTCAAAGTGCAGAGAGAAGAGATAAAAAAAAAATCTCAAATATATGAACTTAGATAAAATATGAAATATGAATATGAAACGAACGTTTGGAGTATCTCTTCCAAACCCTAATCTAATATATTAATCCTCCTTACCTCTAAGTTACAAATTAGAGGTTAACTAATTTAAAAAACTTATCTAAAATAAAAATAAAAATTACTAATTCAATGTATAAATCTAAGATAAATTTAAAAGATAAAAGACTCTTAAAATAATGAGAAGAATTAAATTTGTGTTTTGAAATAAAAATTTGGGCGCCACATTGGAGATGCAAGCCTAAAAAATTTATTGTCCTATTTTTACAAGTTCGAAAACATATGATCCTTCTTTTACATGTCTGAAAATATATTGTCTTATTTTACAAGCTCGAAAACAAATTCTTCTTAAAACACAACTTCCCCTAATTACATGTGTAGAAAAAACATTTTCCCCTTAATTTATGTATATACAAGTGTATATTTGAATAGTATTAACTTTTTCCACTGGTAAAAATTGTTGTTGCTTTATACTCATACTTTTCAGTGAAATCACCGACACTTTCCATTGAAACAAATTTCAAACCCAACCTTGAAAAAAAAAAGGGCAGGACTATTCACCCACACAAAAATACTTTGTTTACTCACCTCTTATTTTGGAAAAAATATTATTAATAAAAAAATACTAAAATGCCCTTATGTAATAAAATAAACATTATTTATTAATATACTCCTACTTTTTAAACCCACATAAAATTTCAAAATCACTCACAAATATACATTACTCACTATTATTTGCCCACACAAGTGTCCTTTAACAAACAGTAAAACCATTAGTATATATCAAATAAAAAATATTAGATAAGTATAAATAATATACATACAATATTAAATGATATTAATATTTTTCTTCTATTGAATTCATTTATAGGTGTAAGGAAATTAAATGAGTCTTCTTCATATGGTCGCGGGGGGGGGGGATCAAAAGTCTAATTCGTGAAAGAAAGAGGTACGATGAATAGTGGTTTTGGGTTGTGATGTGGTTTCAAGGTTTTTTTTTTTTTTTTTTGCCGGGGGAGTGGGGGATACGAGAGTGGTGTAGGAGGACGAACAACGAAAATGGGGGTGTGGTGTGCAATTTTTTCAAATTTAAATTACAAATTAAATTGATGGGTGTGTATATATTTAATTGAGCAGTGTAAATGATAAGTAGGGTTATAGTTGTAAATTTGAAGGAGGTGTACTAAGAAAAAATAAAATATAGTTAAAATATATGGTGGGTTAACTTAGGAGTGTGTATACTAAGTAAAAATGTGGGTGTTAATAGCCGTGAAAAAAAAAATTCAAACCCTAAAACTTAAATTTTCTACCTATAAACAGACTACTCATGTAAAGAGAAACTTAAATTTTCCACCTACAAACAGACAACTCATGGTCAAAATTTGCATAAATTAGTCCTCTAATTCCTCCTTCCCCATCAAAATGGAGAAAATAGAGCACAAAATGATCCCTATCAACGGGCTTAACATGCACGTAGCCGAGATCGGGGAAGGCCCGTTGGTGCTCTTCCTCCACGGCTTCCCCGATCTCTGGTACTCGTGGCGCCGCCAGATGGTCTTCATGGCGGCGCATGGCTACCGTGCGGTGGCGCCGGACATGCGGGGCTACTGCGACACCACCGGAGCGCCCGTTGACGACCCTTCGAAGTTCTCGGTGCTCCACTTGGTGGGCGACGTGATCGCGCTGCTCGACGCCGTTGCGACGAATGAGGAGAAGGTGTTTGTTGTTGGGCATGATTGGGGGGCTTATGTTGCGTGGCATTTGGGGTTGTATAGGCCGGATAGAGTGAAGGCTTTGGTGAATATGAGTGTGCATTTTATGCCTAGGGATAATGAGGTGAATATTGTTGATATGTTGAGGAAGATGTATGGGGATGATCACTATATCTGCAGATTTCAGGTGCCAATTGTGTCTTTATTTTATGTTTTAGAAACATTAGTAAGTGGATATATAGAGTTTAAATTACAAATCGTCCCATAACTTTTTTACAAATCACAATATTAACTTTTTATTAGACAATTTCTCTTGTAGGGTCCAATTTTGGTCCAAAAAACGACTCCACTTTAACGTCCGAAATTGGTGATTTTCTGGCGAGGGTGCTAATGTGGCTTGTACATACTTATATTTAATTTTTTTCTTTTCTTTTATAATTTTTATTACATATCATATATATTTAAAAAAAACCTAAAATCAAAGGAAAAACCAAATATAATTAGTAGGTATAGATGTCACATCAATATCCTTGCCATAAATCACCTATTTTGGACTTCAAAACAACTGTCGTATTGTCCGGAAGATTTGGAATCAAAATTGAACTTTGTCAGAGAATTTGGGACTAAATATGATAAAATATTAATTTTGGAACTAAATCTATTTGTCAAAAAGTTATGCGTGAAATTATTTCATTTATATTAACTTTAACTCCCCCTCACTTCTTGACCAAATTTCCAACTCTCTCCTCTGAAAAGGAGATAAGGAGTTGATATTTTAATATGAGTGGAGTTATTTACACGGAAATTGAACCCAAAATTTGAGTGTGGCTCCAGATACCATACATAATTTAATTTCTTCATTTAAAAGTTTTAAATTTTAGAAAAGTGTGAAATTAATTCATCTAATAGATAAGACAATCCCTTCGTCCTACAAGAAAGATTGTCATTTTAGAATGTCCCTATATTGTTGCAGGAGCCTGGTGACATAGAAGCAGAGTTCAAAAACATTGGAGTCAAGCAAGTTCTCAACAATTTCTTCTCTTTCCGCACTCCTACCCCCTATAATTTTACCAAGGGCAAAGGATTTGGATACTCTGCTGATAGGGCTCCCTGGTTAACAGAAGACGAGCTCGATTACTACGCGAGCAAATTCGAGCTCACTGGTTTCACCGGAGGCGTCAATTATTACCGCGCTTTTCCCATGTAAGTGGTTGAATTTATCGTTCATCGTTCTTGATGTTTGATGCAAAATCGAAAAATTGGAAATGTGGGATATAAAAGTTAGGGAAAATGGTTTTATTAGTCTTATAAATTTCTTCTATTTTGATCACGAATTGAAAATAGTCCTCTAACCAATTATAAGGGGTGAATCGTTCGGATGATCAACCAGACTCTATCACATCAGCACCAATCGGAAGTTTCCATTTCCTGCAGCCAATTTTCGGACGAAAATGTTAAAAAATTATACGAGTACTTTTGGTTCGTGAAAATTTACAGGACTAAAAACAAAATAGGGTAACTTACGGGATTAAAAAAAAAATTGCACTTTTTTGTCCTTTAACTTTGGTGGACTTTGGTTTTCGTCGTCTTAACTTTAGACTTTTGAACTCCGTCCCATAACTTGCAAAAATTGTATTTTTTTTGTCCTGATATCTACTATACCAGGTAACGCTTCCGGTAAATCTGATGTGGCATTTTGAAATTTGTCCTACAACTTACCAAAAATTGGTGTCACGTCAGATTTACCGGAAGAGTTACCTGGTATAACAGGTAACAGGACAAACACAATTTATTATAAGTTATAGGACGAAATTCAAAATTTAAAAGTTAGCAGGACGAAAACCAAAGTCTACCAAAATTAAAGGACAAAAAAGTGTATTTTCCCTTAAAAAATTCCGTAAAAGTAATTTTAATCAAGATGATAATACTTACAATGACGAATAAGAAAATATAGTGAAACCTTCCCGAGTATTCTTATAATGGGGCAATAACTCTCAACTACACTGTACATTTCAATGACTGTATGTGCAACTATTATATACAATTTTTAACTGTACGTATGTACAATATTTTCATGTAGTGGAAAGTAATACTTTGTTGTTTCATGTACTACACACTAATTATTCCTCTTATAATCAACTTTGCTTCCGATTGCAGAAACTGGGAACTGAACGCGCCCTGGGCGGGCGCTAAAGTAAACGTGCCAACGAAGTTTATCATTGGGGAGCTAGACTTCGTCTACCATTTGCCAGGGGCCAAAGATTTTTTGCACAAAGGTGAGTTCAAAAAAATTGTTCCATTGTTGGAGGAAGTGGTGGTTCTTGATGGGGCGGCGCACTTTTTCAATCAAGAAAAGGCCGATGAGGTCAACGAGCACATCTACGCTTATCTTAAGCAGTTCTAAACTTCCCCTATATGTTCAGGATCATGAATTCGAGTGTGTTTTTATCGGTATGCATGTAAACTATAAGGGTATGTTTGTTTTGGGATTTAGTGTGCGGGGGAAGTCATGACTTTGAAATCTTAGGATTTGAAAATCTTGATGAATAATATAAGTATGTGTTTGTTTTCAGATTTTGGTAGGGTGATATTTTGTTTTATGTCAAATCAATGTCTATTAGTGATAAATGTTGTATTATTTTATTATATTGTGTAAGAGAAAAGTAGGAGACAGATAATTGAGTGGATGATAAAAAAGTGATGATGTGATTGTATTTAATTATATGAAAAGTAGTAATATGTTTATAGATATGGATTGAGTTTGAGATTTGAAAAGCTGGTTTTAAATCTCAAATTCGTTTGGAGCGTGGATCACAAAGTCCAAAGTCTATCCGGGTGAATTCCAAAACAAACATACCCTAAGGAAAACAATTAAAAAGAATTAATTCTAGACCTCTCTATAAGTTCGGACTTTTAGAAGAGGTGGAATTCATTCATGGTACTTAAGAGAGGTTTAGAATTAATCCTTTTTAATGGTTTCCCTTATGTAAACTATGATTATAGCTATAATGGATATATGTTACATTTGATTGACTCTTAATATATGCCAATTGATGTTATGTCTATAACTTTTTGTGGGAGCAATTCTTGATCGTCTTCATATTGATACAAAGAAGATTAGAGATAACATAGTCATAAACATGCAAAGAAAGAGCACAAGGAGACAAATATTTATGTTGAATGGTTTTAATTCTCAATGGTTGGGGGCTAATGTAGGGAGGAATATATGGGAATAGGAAATTACTTGGGGGAGTTTATTTCAAATTCTTCTATCAGGGTAGGAATAATTTTTTCCTCTCCACCCTTGAATATATTGAATAAATAATTATTTTCATAGTGATTAAATCACTAATGCTGTGTAGGAATGTTAATGGGCCGGATACTTCAATATCCAGACCGGCCCTATTCTTTAAACGAAAAATTATTTTTTATGACTGTAACTTAATGAGGTTAGCAAAATAAGAATCGTAAATTATCGGTTTGGTAAAATGAGGACAATGACTTTAAAATCTGGCTAATTGAAGACAAATCAGCCCGAAACAATGCAAATCGGGTTAATTTGCCCAATTTGGGCCTATTTGGCCAAAATTTGGGATTAAATTGGTGAATGATGGGGCGCTTAGTTAACAACTCTTCAATGGTAATGAGAATGAAATTGAAAATTAGTGTAATTAGTATGGTTCATGAGAATAAAATCACTATCTCTCCTCCTAAATAAGGTAATCACTACTCCATTTTGATTACTCTACTCTCTTCCTACAATCCTCTTTCTCAATCACTCCCCTCTTCCTCCACCAACAACCATTTGTTGTATATTTATATTCCAAAATTGGGGCATGACACTAGCAATGGTCTCACCATTGGGACATTTTTTCCCCTAACATATAATTTTTATTATGAGGGCATAGATGGAAATAAATTTGCATTTTCATTACCATTGAAAAATGTCTAACCAAGCGCCCCTCAGCTGTCTAAATTAAGAAAATCTTACTCGATATTACAAAATTAATCTCTTCTTCTTTATTTTAATTTTTTAGTCAAACATTTCAATTAAGCAAATCCAAATTCAAGCGGTGAGTAAGCCAATTCAAACTTCCCTCTCAAAAAAAAGAAAAAAAAAAAGCCAATTCAAACTTCCCCATCGACCCACATTTCAGTCTTCCTTTTCTCCCCCAAATCAAACTCCCATCTCCACATCAATTCACAACAATGGAGAAAATATCGCACAAGACGATCCCCATCAATGGCCTCAATATGCACGTAGCCGAGATCGGGGAAGGCCCATTAGTCCTCTTCCTCCACGGCTTCCCGGAGCTCTGGTACTCGTGGCGCCACCAAATGGTCTTCATGGCGGCGCGTGGCTACCGGGCGGTGGCGCCGGACATGAGGGGCTACGGCGACACCACCGGAGCTCCCCTCGACGACCCTTCGAAGTTCTCGGTGGTCCACTTGGTGGGCGATTTGATATCGCTGCTTGACGCCATTTCTCCTGATGCACACCAGGTGTTTGTTGTTGGGCATGACTGGGGAGCTTTGGTTGCGTGGCACTTGGGGCTGTATAGGCCGGATAGAGTGAAGGCTTTGGTGAATTTGAGCTTGTTTTATGCGCCCAGAGATCCTGAGATGAACGTCGTTGAGATGGGTCGGAAAGTGTTTGGAGATGATATCTATGTCTGCAGATTTCAGGTGCGAATGATTTCTTGATTTTAAGGTGTGTTTATGTGTTGATTTTGTTCTCGTAATTAGGTACTTGTTTTTTTGTTTTTGTTTTTTCCCGATTTTTTTTAGGGATATAAGACAAATTCTCTGTTTTTAGATCGGGGAATAAGTGATGTTTTGGTATTTTGTTATGGGCGTGAAAATGATTCATACCTGAATCATCGAGGGTATCGGTTATTTTCTCTAAAGAGTATTAGTTGTTTTCACTGAAGGGTATTACTAATTTACATTGAAGAGTTTTTGTTGTTCAGTGAAAACAAACTAAGATTTTTCGGTGAAAACAACTAATACATTTTAGTGAAAACACTTAATACTCTTTAGTGATAACAACCAATATCTTTTGATGATTCATGTATGAACCAATTTCACTCTATACATACTTATATTGGTATCTTGTTATGGACAAAGTATAGAGTGAAAATGGTTCATACATGAATTATTGAAGAGTATCAGTTGTTTTCTTTAAAGAGTATTAGTTGTTCAGTAAAAATAAATTAAGACTCTTCAGTGAAAACAATTAATATTCTTTAATGAAAATAATTAATATTCTTCAATAATTCATGTATGAACTAATTTCACTCTACTCTATATATACTCCTTGTTATGATGATAGTTCAATGACTACTACCATTTAATTAGTTCTATTTTTACAACATGATTCTATAATTATTTTGGATTAAAGGCTTGATAAAGGTTGAATTTATCAATGAAATAAACTTTATTTCCTTTTTAGGAAAACTTGTAAAGATAAAGATTAGCATCACATTTGATCATCAAACTTAATCTCAATTTCAATTTTGATCATCAAGTTTCACTCGTCATCAGAAGTAATCATAAAATTGTACTCCCCCGATTCATTTTAGATTGTCTCAAATAAAAAAGCGTGAGTTTCAATAAAAGAGTTGTTTATTAGTATTTGTGGGTGTAAAGTTGTTTTTTAGTAAGGATAAAGGGTTCTTTCAACTTTTTAAGGGGTAAATTTAACAATACATGCTTTCTTCTTTGCTATTTTGGGTAAAAGAAAAACAAAAAAAAAATTCCTTTTATCGAGAAATGGATAAAATCTAAAATGAATCAGAGGAAGTGATTGTTTGCAATCACTATTTCATAAGTATTGTTTATTTTTTGAAAAAAAAAAATCAATTTTATATTGTTTGTAATCCATATGTAATCACCTTAAAATCTATTTTGGAGAAGTAGAAAAAACCTGCTTCTGGATTCTGAGAATTGATTTTTTATAGATTTGTTTTCATATATTGATTTTTATGCAAACACTTTCACTTTTAAAAACACTTAATTTCGAAGTATCTCCCATTTTTGATTTTATTACAAAAATCACTTAAAATTACTTCTAATTTTGCAGTAGTGATTCAAAACATACCAGAAGTATTGTTTAATCACTTTTGCTCTAAACATTAGTTGCCCGTAAATTGACTGACAAAATCCACTTTTGGGCGTGCAAAATGTAATTATTTAAAACAACCAAAAGCTAACCTCTATTTCACTTTTAGTCCCTTAATTTTGTCAATCACTTAACGGTCAACTAATGTTCGGACCAAAAGTGAACTTCCAGAACTAATTTTAATGATAAGTGTAACTTGATGACCAATACTAAAACTGAGGTTAAATCTGGTGACCAAATATGATATCGTAGCTCGAATTTGAACTTTTCAAACCAAATACAACCATGGAGATTTCAATCAGAATGAAAATAGTAGATTTTATATGAAAATAGTTCACGATAAACTTTTCATAAAACGGTTTGAAGTATCGAATATTTGACCAGAAGTATCGATAATCTCACAGGAGTATCACTACTCTGGGTTCAAATTTTTTTACAATTATTACAATATAATACCACTGACCCAAATTAATGATACTCCTGGTCAAGTATTCAATACTTTAAAACAGTTTCATGATAAGCTTGTTGTAGACTATTTTCATATAATACTTTGTCGAATGAAAATGTGTCCTCAAATCTCATGTGATCTTCAATTTTGCTCCAAAAATCGAAGTTGCTACACGTGTCAAGATTCATCATTCGACTTTGGAGTTACATCTTGTGTTCCATTACCTTTAATTCACGTCATGATCTAAGAGGGTGTTTGAGCTGAGCTTTATAAGATAATAAAATAAGCTCTCAACAACTTATAAGCTCTAAAAAAAATAAGTTATTTTGCTAACCACCTCCACCCTCAACCACCACCCATCCCGGAACCACCCCACCCCTCCCCTTCCCTGCCCGTACCCACCTCTACCTCAACATAAAAAATATTTTATATTAAAATTAAAATTTAAAATATATTTATTGTAAATTCTCAAAGATTTTATAAGTTGTATCGCCAAACACTTTAATAACGTATAAGTTACTTAAAATTTACATCTTATAAGCTCTTAGAACAACTTATAAGATGTTAGAGTTTATAAAATGTTTCAAATAAACTTAGTCAAACGTGCTCTAAATGTTTTGAATCTTTAAGATTGCTTGCTTATGTTGCAGGAACCCGGGGATATAGAAGCCGAGTTTGCAAAGATTGGAGTGAAAGAAGTTATCAAGAATTTCCTATCTTCGCGTGATATTGATCCATTATATTTTCCTAAAGGTAAAGGATTTGGCTACTCTGCTGATAGGGCTCCCTGGTTAACAGAGGAGGATCTCGATTACTACGCGAGCAAATTCGAACGCACTGGTTTCACCGGGGCCCTGAATTACTACCGCGCTTTTCCCATGTAAGCGTCCGATTTTCGTAATCGTTGAATTTGTCGTTCTTCGTTCTTGATGTTCGATGAACAAAATATTATTAGAGAAGTACTACCTCCGTCCCTGAAAATTAGTCCTGTTTTTTGTACGCGGTTTGATGCGATATGTTAGAGGGTATTACGGGTTTTCCGAGGTTCGTTTTTTAATAAAATGGTTGTTAATAGAAAATTTGTTTCACATACTTTCCATAAACTATCATTTTATAAAAAAAAAAGGGACTTCAGAAAACCCTGTAATACCCTCCGACATATCGCATTAAACCACGTACAAAAAAATAGGATCAATTTTCAGGGACGGAGGGAGGTAGCAACACCTTAGACAGCACAATTGGTGTAATTTTAACTCAAATTTTGACTCAAAAAAGTCGACAAAATTGTTAATTATATACTCCTTCCGTCCAATATTAGTAGTTTTGTTTTTTGGGCTATTATTTTTTGTCATAAGTTAGAGGGTATTATGAGGTATTGTGAGATTCATTTATCAATAAAATTATTGTTTATGAAAAATATAAGTATCATATTTTTCATATATAAACCTCACCATATCTTATAATACCCTTTAACTCATAACAAAAAATAACTCCCCAAAAAAACAGAATTTACTATTATTGGACGGAGGGAGTTTTTTTTTTTTTTTTTTTTTTTCACGAACCATAGAAGAAACTAATATTTCTCATTATACGTTCCAGTTTTTTTAACAAGACAAATTTTGGTCAAAATTGAGTGAAAATTGCACCAGCCACTCCAATTTGGATCCAGATAAGTAATTTCGAAGTGTTTGCAGAAACTGGGAACTGAACGCGCCCTGGGCAGGAGCTCAAGTGAACGTGCCGGCAAAGTATATGGTAGGCGAACTGGATCTCGCCTACCATTTTCCCGGGGCGAAAGATTATGTACACAACGGCGGGTTCAAAAAATTTGTGCCGTTGTTGGACGAAGTGGTGGTTGTCGACGGCGCGGCTCACTATTTCCATCAAGAAAGGCCCGACGAAGTAAGCCAACACATCTATGAGTATCTTCAGCAGTTTAATTACACAAAATCAATAATGTAGCTCGACTAAGAGGGTGTTTGGCTAAGCTTAATTGAAACATCTTATAAGCTCTAACATCTTATAAGTTGTTTTAAGAGCTTATAAGATGTAATTTTTAAGTAGCTTATAAGTTGCTAAAGTGTTTGGCTAATACAACTTATAAGATCTTTGATAATTTATAACAAATATTTTTTAAATTTATAGAAAATATTTTTTTCTAATTTTTATCTTGAGGTAGGGGTGAGGTTGGTGTGGGGTGGGGGTGGGCAGGGGTAGGGGTGGGGGGTGGGGTGGGGTGGGTATTTTTTAAATTTATAAAAAATAATTTTTTATATTTTTTATTTTGAGGTAGGGTAGGGTAGGGTAGGGTAGGGGTGGGGGGTGGGTGGGGTGGCGGTTGGGGGCTGGGGTGGGGGGTGGCTGGAGGTGGGGGAGGGTGTACGAGGGTGGGGTGGTTCTAAGGTGAGGTGGGTGGTTGGGGTGGGGGTGGTTAGGAAAATAAGTTGGGAAATCCCAACTTATTTTTTTACAGCTTATAAGATGTTAGGAGCTTATTTTATGATCTTATAAGCTGTTAAACATCTTATTTTGCCAAACACATTATTAGTACTTATAAGCTCTTAAACAGCTTATAAGATGTTTTAAGGAGCTTATAAGCTCGGCCAAACGCCCTCTAAGTAAGAAAATGTTTGCCCTGTGTAACATAGCAATAAATAATGGATGATTTTATGTAAAATCATGCCAATGTTGATGTCCATAACTATTTTGTGGGAGCAATTCTTGATCATGTTCACATTTCCATTTTCCCATCATAGATAACCCTTCCTTAGGAAAGAATGTCGATACAAGACCTCAAAGTTGGTAATTTATCAACTTAAGATTTAAATTTTTTTTTCTATCGATTCAGTATCTGAAATATTGAAAATTATCAATTCAGGACCTGAAACTCAAGAATATTAAGTCAATGTTTACATATTATAGTCTATATTCTTATTTTATTTATTATTTCTTTTGTTTTTTATTTTTTCAATTGCGTGAAATTAATATACCTCATATATTTCTGGAATTATGATTTAGAAAAATATCATTGAATAACAAGATATTATTAGAAATCAAACACGGTTTTAAAATATGTGAGTTCTAAATTAATAGTTTTATCTTTCAGGACTTGAATCTATCTTTCCAAACTCTTGATAAAACTCCCTTTTCGTTGGTTACAAAAGGAAATTGTGATAATGGAGCAATGATAACTCCCTTATATTTTATTAGAATGATTATTGCATCCCAGATAACACATGTAAGAAACGGTTTATTGCAATTGAGATCTACATTTGATTCAATACATTTTGCTGAAAATTCTACCTACCTTACCGGTTCTAATTAAAGAATCGGGCCCCCTAAATCCGTCCCTGGTCAGACGAAAACCGGTCCCTAGAGCAATAATCATCTCATTTGCAGCATCAGGAGCTCGGGTTTCTCTACGAATAGCTTCCACTCATTGCAGAACTTTGCAACGGTCGCCCCGTCTAGAACTCTATGATCAGCACCTATGTTTATCTGATCAAGATAAACCACATTAGCCCGTCCGAATTTGTATTCCACAAGAATAACACTCTTATACACCAGTTGTACAATACGACTAATATATTTTAGTTAAAAACAACTAACACCATTAAAAAAAAGACAAAGTATAGAGTGAAAATGGTTCATACATGAATCATGAAAGAGTATTAGTTGTTTTCACTAAAGAGTATTAGTTGTATTGACTGAAGAGTATAATTGATTTACACTGAAGAGTCTTAGTTGTTCAGTAAAAACAAACTAAGACTCTTCAGTGAAAACAACTAGTACCCTTCAGTGAAAACAACTAATACCCCTCAATGATTCATGTATGAACAAATTTCACTTTATACATACTCTTTTTCGTGCAAAACATACATAAAAAGCATGATTAATCGAGGAAATTTGAGTTGCTTACCGTCATTATCGAGGCAGGATACACATTCCCATGTTCGTCAAACATGGGAAGTTTCTGGATGCGTCCCATGGCGATAATCGAAACTTCAGGGGCGTTGATTAGAGGAGAACCGAATTTGCCACCAATTGCGCCAATATTACTCAATGTAATAGTTCCGCCAGATATATCATCCGAACTAAGCTTGTTAGCTAGAGCCAGTCGTTGCAGACGGGACAGCTCCTTCGTGATCTGAATTCAATAACACGAACATACTATAAGATGGATTTAGAAAAAGAAATAAACCTTCAAAACTTGAATGTAAAAAACTGACCTCCAAGATTGAGAGAGACTGAACCTTCTTTATGTTGGGTACTGCTAGACCATGTGGAGTAGCCATCGCAATTCCAACGTTGTGGGACCCTTTGACATCATAAACGAAAAGACGTGGTCTTATAAGGGGGCCGAAAACCTTTATATTATAATATTGTGTGTATTTCCAATGGGATTAATTGCACTTTTGGTCCCAAGATAATGTATCCATTTCAAATTGATCATTTTTTCAGCACTTTTAGTCTCGTAGTTTTTTTGTTAACACTTTTGGTCTTAAGAGAATAGGATATATTGCAGTTTTGGTCCCAAGAGAATGTATAAATTGTAGTTTTAGTCCCAAAAGAATAGGACAAATTTACAGTTTTGGTCCTAAAAATTAATGAATGGGACCGAAACTGCAAAAAAAAAAAAAGGATCATATTCGCACATAGGTACATTTTCTTGGGACTAAAAATGCAATTTTTCCATTTCGAATGTGGGCAAACTCATATAAAAGGAAAATCGTACCTTTGAGAGTAACCTCTTGCAATTCCTCACTGAAACGGCTGTTTAGCAGAGGATATTTGCTCAACGCCATCGAGAGTGACTTTATCAAAACGGGGAGGAAAGTATATTTGACACCTGGATCGGAATTTTCATTTTGGAACGATGCTTTAAGCCCAATAAGGGCGTCGCAGTTTATCTCGTCAACATAATGAAAGTGTGGGATTTTCGCAGCTAATGTCATGGATTTAACCATAGCACGTTGGAAACCTCTGCAAGCGGAAAGCGTCGGGATTTAGGCTGTTTTAGCTTTAAAAGATGATTGAAATATTCTCATGAAAATAGGCAAAAAAATCATCTTTATCTTCCTTAAGAAACATGCACTTAACCAATCGAAAAACATAGGAAATCAATATTTTGCCACGTTATGAAGATAAAGAACAAACTGAAGAACTTATGCATGTATAATATTACCTCAGAGGGACTGTCTGATCTTCATATTCCCGTACATAGGCCGACGAAATTACTGGGGAATTCAGGTCTTCTTCAAGATCGGAAGAAGAAGAAGATTCGGAGGATGATGAGCTGTGCTTCAGAATGCCTTCACGTGCAGCATAATTTAGTATATCCTCTTTTAATACTCTTTCGTCTTTTCCAGTTCCACGCACATCTTCAATATCTACACCTAGTTGTTTTGCGAAATTACGAACAGCAGGCGTGGATAACACTCCACTAGTTTTCGGTTTTCTAAGTCCTGAATCAGCAGCTTCTGCTTCACTCATATTGGATTCTTGAACCTTAGTAACTTCGAGAGTTCGACTAGAGAAAACATCTTCTTCAACAATCATCTTCAGCAGTGTTTCGCCCACCTAAAAAATGTCGGAAAATTACCGCAAAGTTGATAAGAAGGCGTATATTTTGTGACCTAACAGCTAAGACAAACGAAAGAAAGAAAGGAAAAATGTGCTTCCTGGTATAAATTCACAAAGCATATCTTCAGAATAAAGAAAGTGATTCCTCAAAAATAAATACTAAAAAGATTCAGAAAAATAAATTCTTAAATCAATCGTTTATGAAATATCATCAATACACTGCATCGTTGAGCCATAAGTCGGTCACACTTTAATTATACCATTTATTTACAGCAAGCCTGCAACTATGAGCCTATTGCCAAACAACACTGGTAGTTTTTTCAAATTCAACGATGGGATTTTCCTTTTAATAACTTATATAAGTTACCTTTACAATGTTGCCTGGATCATGAAGAACCTTGGAAACTTTTCCTCTGTATCGACTTGTTATCTCTATTGTTGCTTTGTCACTTTGAACCTCACAAAGTGGTTGAAATTCTTCAACTTGCTCCCCCTGCCACAAGTTCCATTTTCATTTTATTTTAAACCGATATAACAACACGAACATATACACAATAACATCATGTATTACGATGACATAAAATTAAAGAAACACAGAGCAAAAGTAGCATCACTAGTTGCAATGTTCATAAGTGGTCATGTGAGTCGATCCGACAAAAGAGCAGGAAATTAATCAAAATGTGAGAAAATTCAATTCTCAGTTCAGTATCCCCTAAATCTAGACTCCAATTAAATGCAAACAGCTAAGCATGCGCACATTTTTCTACCTATCAGAAACTCTGCGAAATCAAGAAGGGTAACATATACCCTCTCGAACAAACAATCATGAACGTCAAACCAACAATCATCATACAAAATCCATCGAGAAAAAAGAAATGTCATCCACAAAGGGAGACTTTTCACCTAAAAATTTGAACTAAGTAAAAAGGATCATCATTCATCACTCACAAACAACTAAGAATGTGCACATTTTTCTACCTATCAGAAACTCTGCGAAATCAAGAAGGGTAGCATATACCCTCCCGAACAAACAATCATGAACGTCGAACCAACAATCATCATACAAAATCTGTCGAGAAAAAAGAAATTCCATCCAACTTTTCACCTAAAAATTTGAACTACGTAAAAAGGATCATCATTCATCACTCACCTCTTGAACAAACCACTTGAGAAGCTCACATTCGGCAATGCCTTCGCCCGTTTGCGCCAACGGCACGTCAACCACCCCCCCTTGAGTCGAAAGATCCGCCATCGTTTGAGTGGTGAATTTACACCCTTTTATCCCAACACTCCCAAATTTGATTCCCCACTGAAATCAATTAAGTCTCAAAATTAACCATTATACTAAACTATTTATATAACACAGCAATTTTGAATAAAATCAGAAACTCCAGTTCAAAATCCACACACAAATCACACATTCTAACTATCTTCACACACAGCAAAATCAATAATCAATAAGTTCAAACGAATCAGCTTTGTTTACACAAATTCGTACACACAAAATCAGAATCCTGTATAATTTTCGTTCTATTTAGAGCAAGAAATCAACAGAAACACACACATACCCTAAAATTTAAATCTAGCAAATTGACAGTATTGCGAGCAGAAATTGAGCTGATAATAACAAAATAAAAATAAAAAAACTTACAGAATTTTTCTCATAGCGATGTTTTAAGAAGATCAAAGCTCTGGGATTAGTATAAACGTTAGGTTGAGCTTGAAATATTGAGCTCAGTTCAAAACTGGCGCCGCGAGTTGCAGCGCCGGCGAGCGACGGCGGCGGAGCGGTGGCGGAGTGAACGAGGCGCCACCAGTGGCGGAAGCTCCATGGATTTTTCTGATGAATTTTACGATAAATCATTATTTGATTTGATTAAATTGGAGGGAGATGAATTTGCCTGAATTTCTTGATAATTTGAGGGAATGAATTTTTCAGCTGATTATTTTATAGAATTTGTTCTAATTTTTGCTCCCTTATTTATCAGCTAATGGATATTAACCCAATTTTTTTTTTTTTTTATTAAATTCACCCTTTGATTAGAATTTATTTCGTACACTTTTGAGCATTTATTAGGATTGAAAGGCATATTAACTATTAATCCTGGACCAGGAAATAAAACTATTAATTTAGAATTTGATGGATAAATTTTATTAGAAAAGATATTTTGATCTCATGCTTATGTTGATTCCTTAAATTTACAAAATTCAATATTTTATTATTATTATTTAAACCGGTTAAAAAACTAATTTGAGAAATTTCAAAATAAAAAAAATTAGCAAACTAACATCAAATTTGATGTAAATTAAGGAAAAAAGTAACATTTAACTATTTTTTTTATTTTCAGATCCCAGCTAATAGTTATTTTATAATATAATCCTAAACAATTATTTCATTTACTGACCGGAATAAGTTAATCAAATATAAAATTGTGGTGTCTTAGCATGTCAGTTGTAATTATTAACAAAATCATTGCTAATTAACTGCTGAATATAGTAAATACTTCCTAACAATACTGTTTTTTTTTAAATAATTTAAAACCATAAAGCAAATATTTTAAAAAAATATATCAAGTATTAAATTATTAGGGGATCTGGGGAGTATTAAATAAAAACTCCTTTTCTAATTTTAAATTATTTTTTCTTCCACGGTGCTATGTCATCAGAGCTTATCTCATCTTTGAATTTGGAATTTGGTAGAGAGAATGGATATGATTCAACATTTTTTTATGTTTGAAATGAGTCATTTAATTTATTTTTTGAAGAAAAATTGATTTAACTATGAAAAAGAACTTCAATAATAAGTAAACAATTCTTGAGCCAAGAACACCATGCACGTAACGGATAAGAATATAGAATTAAAAAAAACTCAGCCCTCCTATTTGTAAATTATTATTCTCTCTTATTAAATTACATTTTATTTCACTAATAATTATCCACAAATGTATCTTGACTTTGTTTCATTCACTTAAATGAACGGTATTTCATCATAAAAAAAAATATTTTATTCATTTAAATACTACAAGTCAATTACATTACTAAAGTTCCAAAAAATAAGAAATGGAGAGTGCTTACTAATTAACTTTATAAAAAGAAAAGGAAAAAAAAACATAGGTTATTACTCCCTCCATTCCAGTTTTGTTTTCTCGTTTGACTGTGCGCAGAGTTTAATACGAGGGTTGAATTTTAGTATTTAAATGAATAAAGTAGTATTGAGAATGATGAATGGTGAATAAAATATTATTTAGATGAATAAAATAGTTTCCATTTTAGGGATGGAAAAATAAAATTGGGACGGACCTTTTTGGCAAATGAGAAAACAAAATTGGGACGGAGGGGTAGTTATTAAAGAAACGTAGGCAAGTTAATTTCATCTATTTTTTAATCTCTTAAAATATGACATGTGTCACACACATTAATAGAATTATTAATTTCAAATTGAGATAATCGCATATAAACATGGAAACTTTTACACGTCATGGATAGGTGGAGTGTTTCCTAACATTTGACTTACTAATTAAAATTGTTCCATTAAATTTATATTAAAAAAATTTAATGATTTCTCCATCTCATAATTTTAGTTTATAGATTTAGGATACTATAGTTGTGAATAAATAATTCTTGCTTAGTGTATTTTGAGCACAAAATCTTCTATTAATAAATTTCGTAATGTTAAATTTATATTATTATATATATATTAATTGATATTATTATATTGCATTCACGGATATTATTAAACTTATAAATTTAAATTATAATATAAAATAATATTATATCAATAAATACATGTTATAATATGAGTAAATATATTTATTGATATTAAAGACGAACATGTACCCTAGTTGTAATTTAAAAGAAAAAAATTAAAATTGTTGCTTTTTTTGTACGACTCTTTTACTGTGTACTTTCTATTTATAGCTTAATCTACTTTTAGTTTTTAAATTTAATAAAGGAGTATTGATGGAGCCACCCTATAATCTAAAATAATTTTTTAGGAGCTATAACTATAGTGGGCTGATAGTGGGCTGAAATTCATATATTTAGTGTTTTTTTTTCTTTTTTTTTTTTTTTTTTGCATTTTCGATTTTTATTTCTCGAAAATTTTCAAAATTTCGGGATTTTTTATCCGTACACTTTTTGGTAGGGTTGTATTAACAAAAGATGAGACTGTATATAATCTTGGCAATCAAATAATTGAACTTTCTTTACAACTAGGCCCAATATAAAGAAACGTCTTTAAATAAACATGGGCCAGTTTTCTTGTAGGCTTTTTGAATAACTAGGCCCAATATAAAGAAAGTCATTAAATAGGCCAAGGTTAAATACAGTCCCATAATTTATTAATACAACCCCACGAAAAAAAAATATTTGGAAATTTTTTCCGAAAAATGTAACAATTTTCGGGAAAAAATTCCGAAATTTCATATGTTAGTGTTTTTTTTTCCATTTCCGGAATTTTTTTCGAAATTTGTCAAATTTTTCGAATTTTTTTTTCCGAACACTTTTTGGTTGGATTGTATTAATAAAAGGTAGGACTGTATATAACCTTGGCCCTTTAAATAAACATTTGGGTCCAACTAAATTAATCACTGTGTTTAATTTGACACCTATAATTTAGATTCAAAAATAAAATTCCAAATATTTATTATTGGAATTGAATATTTGTAGTTGAATTTGAATGTTTGAGATGAGTGATTAATTTATTATTACAATATGAAAATTTAAAATCAAAGAATAAAAAAAAATCGGATAAGGAATTAATTTAATCCTCTACTAGTGGATGGTGGAACTGGTTTGTCGAAATATTTTTTTCCCGAATTATTAAAAATTATTTTTAATAGAAATATATATAACTTACTTTTAATTAAAATGATAAATTAAATATTAATTGTGCATCGCACGAGCACATTTATATATCTAGAACCATGGCGAATTTGTTTTTGTAATTTTTGGTTTGTTAATTATTATTATTATTATTATTATTATTATTTATTATAAATAATGCTGCTTGAGCACATGAAGTTAGGTTTTTCCCCTGCCTAACAATTTTTTGTTTATTTGCTAAAAAAATGGATGTAAGCTCATGCCTAATTATCAATCAACCAATTGGGTGGAATTTGATCTAATTAAGGACTGGCAGAATATATTGTTGTCCCAAAAAAATCAAGATTGGTGCGTTACAATTTAGCTTTCTAAAAATGTAGTATATTTTATTTGTGAAAATATATGAAGAAATTATAGACTTAATTGGTTGCTAACTTTTCCTTGGTTAACTAGTGGAGATATGATCACTTTCATTTATAAATAAAAAAATAAAAAAAAGGAAGAAAAAGGTTGTCAAAATTCATTAACAGTTGTATTAAAAACCACCAAATAATGATAAATTTGACTTAATTTATTTCAACTAATAAAAAAAAAAACTAATTTCAAGATTGGTATGATTTTCAACAAATCAAGCTGACATCATCACAATATTTAAAAAAAGTAAACTCCTAATACAGATGCATTCACAGAGTAAGCTCATTTTTAGGTCTCAAATTCGAAATTCATAGAGTGCCATCAATTTTAATTTGAACTGTGTCTTCTGTTAATATAAAGTGGGTTATAAATCTCCCCAATTAATCGGTAATTGTAATCCTATATATTTATATGGGAGTAATAACTATATGTATAAGGTGTAACTCACACCTTGTTCATTCTTTGTAAACTTTTTACATGAATGAAAATCTTATTTTCTGATTAAAAAAAAAAAAAAAAACTATATGTATAACAATAGCGGCCGACCTTAAAAGCAAACTTTCATATGTATCAAGTGCACGGTGCACTCACTCAACAATTGATTTCGTTTACACTAAAAGTTGGTCTCAATTATACTGAAAAGTTGATCTCAAAACTTTTCGGTGTAATTGAGACCAACTTTTCATTATAATTGGGATCAATTTTTCAGTGTAAATAATATCAACTGTTGAGTGAATGTACCATACACCAAGTGTAAAAAAATTTACTTGACCTTGAATCATATTGAACTCCTCTTTCCCCTCTTACTTTAAAAAATTATTAGAATAATTTATACTTATTAAACTTAATAAGTGGTGCACTCAAATATAGACATAGAATTTAGTCTCCTTTTTTCCCTTTGAATGTTCTTCTTTTAATACAACTCTGTAATGCCAACTACCAACCAATATAATCATCACATAGTGACTAAAATATAACTTTGGCATAAAGGGAGAGAAGAAAAAGATATTTAAAGACAATTGTTACACTTTTATAGAGTTTGATTTTATCATAAATTACTTTTATTTTTAATAAAGTACAAGCAATTTTTGCTAAAATCAAGATATTTTTTTTTACATCAAACTTCACATTATAATCATTCTAAAATAATTATACCATCATTACTTAACCAGAATTGATTATATGATAAAATATATTATGAACCAGTTTCACCGTAGAATTTATCTATATTTTATGACAAAGTATAGAGTAAAACTGGTTTATACATGAATCATTGAAGGGTATTAGTTGTTTTTATTGAAAAGTATTAGTTGTATTTATTGAAGAGTATTACTGATATACACTAAAGAGTTTGAGTTGTTCAGTGAAAATGAACTAAGATTCTTCAGTGTAAACTAGTAATACTCTTCAATAAAAACAACTAATACTCTTCAGTGAAAACAATTAATATCCTTCGGTGATTCATAAATAAACCAATTTCACTCTATACATACTCATATTTTATAATAATACTAGTTGTTTTTTATAAAAAGAAAATTTAATTAGGTGATAATATTATATAATAAAACAACTAAAATCATTTTAAATTTTATGATAAAATTAATTCATAAGAGAGATAAGAGAGGTATTCTTTGCATTATTAAGGTAAAGTGGTCCAATGAATTAAGTTCCATAAAAGTGAATCCACATGGTTGAGATTGATGAAATTCTTGATAATATCATGTCTATCCATGGAGTTGATTGGTAACTAACATCACATGATTGTGACCTCACTTTTTTCCACACTCAAATTATTATTATTATTTTTTAAAAAGAAAATTTTGAATAAACATATCAAGAAAAAAATTGCCCCTCAACAAATATGACTCATGGTTTACCACATTTGAGCAACACATTAAGTCGCTTTTTGATATGAAATTGAAATTAAACTAAACTCTAATCCAAAAAAGTAAACCTAATGCTTCCCCAAAATCAACTCATGTTACCATTGACTATCTTGTCTAGTCATCAACACCTTTTTCTTCTTTTATTTAATTTAATTTTCTTGGTTAAAAAGCACCGTGGGGTATTGAAAATTAGGATAATGTCGTATCACTATACAAATCCATGTTAAATGATAATGCATCAACCCCCCCCCCCCCCCCCCCCCCCCCCCCCCCCCCCCCCCCCCCACACACCCAATCACATGATAATTTCTCAATTTTCACCCTATATCATTTTATAATTTGTTGAGCGTGCGCATGCAAAATACTTATAGGAAATTTCAATATATAAATGAACTAATACATAATAAATTCTCAACAATTGGTTTGATAAAAAATATAGAGTAGGTTTTATATGAAATGATTTATGATAAGCTTATAATGAAATTATTTTAAAGTATCGAATATTTGATTAGGA
Source organism: Ballota nigra (assembly GCA_947034835.1). Taxonomy (NCBI): domain Eukaryota; kingdom Viridiplantae; phylum Streptophyta; class Magnoliopsida; order Lamiales; family Lamiaceae; genus Ballota; species Ballota nigra. The sequence continues at coordinate 81,263,487 of OX344729.1, read as the reverse complement.
GTATCATTAATTTGGGTTCAAGAAATTTTACAACAATTACAATATAACACCACTGATCCAAATTTAAAATACTCATGATCAAATATATTAGATATTTTAAAACAGTTTCATGATAAGCTTATCATAAACCATTTTCAATATAATATTTTGCCAAAAGTATACTATGAATCAATTTTATTGTGAAACTTATTTACATTTTGTGTATATCTTTTAACAATATTAGTTATTTCGTTAAATTGTGTTACTTAGTTTTATAGTTATAACGTATAATGAAAATAATTAATATCGTTTTAGGTTGTATGATAAAATTGATTTGTAAGAGTCTTTCTCTTGGTTTATAATGGTCGTGGTTAAAGTAAATTAAGTGTGCATAATTGTTTTAAAATGGTGTAATAAAAGTAATCCAACTGCAATTGAAGGGTGTTTCAGTTTTTATGGTAGCTTAGGAAATTTCATTTTATTAGCCGATCAAATTAATTGAAAAAAGAAAAGGGAAAAAAACCTATTAATAAGTTAATTTGGATTATGACCCTAAATTGATACCCAACGAAAAAATAATGAATTGTCTACAAAATTTTTCAACAAAATATTTTGTAGTAGAAATTGCTTACCACTTACCTATGAAAATTTCTCTTAATGTAAACACCTTCATTTCTTGGAAACAACACGAGCCTGGCTGGGAAGAATAATTTAAAATGTTGTGGGCATCAAACACTAGTCCTCACATCTAATGGACCGCTGAGTCACCATGATTTACCTCCTCCACTCAATCCTGTCGGGCCAGGAGGTGGGGGCGAGGGCTTCGCCTTTTTGCTACAAGAATAATTTAAAATGGCATGTGACTGGCACGCCGGTGAAACAACGTCGTTTTGGGTGATTTCCTAACCATAGGACGAAAATTAAGCAATTCCCGTATTTTGAGGACTAAATCATTCCAAAAAAATAGTTATGTGACAAAACTTGAGGATTTCAAGTAGACTCACACCTTTGAAGCTAGGGAATGGAAAGAAAGTGAATGAAGAGTGTTTGGTACATACCTTTGATTCCAGCTACAGTTGTTTCAAATCCTAATACTAAGGAATGAAGCATTCCTCAGGTTTTACTAAGGAATTACTTTCATTCCACAGCTCTATTCCCAAACTTTTTTTTTATCTCGTTTCCCTTCATTTCTTTATTCTCATTGAAGTCCATCTACCCTCTTTATACTCTATTTTTATTTAAAATGTCATAAAAATTATAATTTAAAAAAAGAAAATTAATTAGGTTAATTTCATTCCTAAAGAATTTTGACAAACCAAACAAAATCAATGGTAATGAAAGTAATTTCTAATATCAACCAAACAACACAAATTTAAGGAGTATATTTATTCCATTCTTCACTACTATCATTACCATTCCCTTTCTCATTCCTTGTCACATACCAAGCGCCCCCTAAATCATTCGAAAAATAGTTATTGGACAAAAATTGAGCAATTCATGAAGTTGTGGGATTAAATCATTCGAAAATATAGTTATGGGACTAAATCAAATAGTTGCAATTGTTAAGTGAAAGTAATTAATTATATTACTTAAAAGATAAACTTAAATTGCACATTGCACATGGTGCATAAAAGACTTAATCATTTTATTATGGATTCAAGAATAATATTAAATTTTTCTATCTAACGTAGAGATTCTATTATTATGTTTGAACTAATTGAAGTATTTAACACGTTTATGTGATATTAAAGAATGACTGTGTGGCTCAAGTTTTTCCAACAAGAGTATGTATAGAGTGAAATTGGTTTATATATGAATCATTGAAGGGTATTAGTTGTTTTTGCATGAACAGTATTAGTTGTTTTTGCATGAACAGTATTAGTTGTTTTTGCTGAAGAGTATTACTGGTTTACACTGAAGAATCTTAGTTTATTTTCACTGAACAACTAAGTCTCTTTAGTGTAAATCAGTAATACTCTTCAGTAAATACAACTAATATTCTTCAATGAAAACAACTAATACCCTTCAGTAATTCATGTATAAACCAGTTTCACTCTATACTTTGTCTTCCAACAATACTTACTAGCTAGTAAGCTTTTTTTGATCATCTATATTTATATATGCTACATATATTATATATGCATACATCAATGGTGCATATCCATGCATCGATCCCATGAAGAAACATATCAAGGAAAGAAACCTTCCCATAATATATCTAACCCCATCATGAGAATGATGTTTATATTCTTACTTCAAACTAATCATAATCGAAAAGAACATTACCAAATGACGAAAGAACAGTGATATTTATTAAAATATCTAGTTAGGGTTTTAGTGTATTAAATCTTGAAAATCTTTATATAGATATATAGATATAGGGGTAAAATAGTTATTTTTTAGGCCGTAACTTAGTGGTGTTTGTTTTTTAGGACAATATGTTTTAGGCTTGTGAAAGTAGAGCAATATATTTTCGGGCTTGTAAAAGTAGGATAATATATTTTTGGGTTTTCAAGAGTAGGACAATATGTTTAAAAAATATGTAAATGTAAGACAATCGAGCCCGAATTAGAACTAATCGGGCTAAATTAGCATGCGACTCTCACATAAGGGGTGTATTTTTGGCTTCTAATTCTGGCTCGATTGTCCTACATTTATAGATTTTTTAAACATGCATACTGTCCTATTTTTACCAGCCTAAAAAATGTCATTCTACTTTTACAAGCCTGAAAACATGATATCTTACTTTAACAAGCCCGAAAATATATTATCTTTAAAACACAACCAACTCTAAATTACGAGCCTAAAAAATATTTTTTCCTATATATTAGAAGTAACCTTGACTATGTCTTTAAAAAAAAGGTTAATACACATAATAAATATTATATTGAATATTTAATATAAATGAAAATTTCAAGCAAAACCTTGTATGAGACGGTCTCATACGTTAAATGAATTTTATTTACTTTATCTTATGATTGTAGATTTATGGAGCTCAAATCGAATGATTTAAAAAAAAAAAAAGCACGGCCCAAATAACAACCCAGAACTCCATTTAATGTATGATACTATCTCACACAAAATTTCATTTTAATAAATTTTGCCCTTAGTGAAATATGCCAAATATCTAACCTACCATCATATAGTTATCATATAAACCCCCATATGTTTCACTTTAAAAAAAATGATAAAATATTTCACCATAACAATCGACCAAAGAGCTTAAAGGGTGTCAAAATCAAATTTTGGTCCACTTTAGGCATGCAAAGTTAATTTTAGAATTGGTTTCATTGCTTGATCAAGAAAATCATGATGATCGATGCCTTCAACTAATGGGTTTCAAACTGCTTCTTTAAGAATTAAAACGTGACACACGCATGCATAATGCCTAATGTTGCATATGAGTATTCACGTCAATTAGATATGAGGATATATAGACAATGCGTTTATAATTGTGAACACGTTTTTATCATTGCGAAACAAAGAAACAAAGACGGATTTAGGGGGCACTCTTTTGGGATTAAATTTGTATTATGATATATATATATATATAGGAACTGAGTAGTTCGAGTTCACGTGAATTCTCTTTTTCACGTATCACATTTCTGTATATAAACTATCACTGTTATGCATATCAACTACTTCATTGTTAAAAAAATGCTTGATTTTTAAATTGTTATAGTGCATATATATAACAGTGATAGTGTATATACACTACAGTGTTATTTGAAGAAATCGAATTAAAAGCAAGAAGTTGGAGGTGGTTCGTAGATAATCCAAGATTAGTATTAGGAGTCTAAATTTTAACTTTAGTACTCGATTATTCCTACTCTTTTCACAACGGAAGCATGTGTATAGGAGTAAAACTTTGAGCGTATTTCTCATACCTATGTAACTATCGATTTTTTGGAATAAAAGTTAAAACTTTAACTGATAAAAAAGAAATGAAGAAATCGAATTCACGTGATTCCCACACGTTTTTATCATAGAAACTTTTTTTATCTATAACTTCAATTCGTAAACTTCAGACGTTTTGTCCCCATTGGATTATAAAATTTTCAACGCCCACTTATGAAATATATCACCCCTTTAGAGATGAATTAAATCCTGATTGTGTAGCCTTGTATGTAATTTTGTGCATGTTTGGGAAATTAAATTTTTTTTAAAGAATAATAATGTACTACTTATTTGAGAGAGATGGAGAATTGAAGCACGTGAGCATGGCTAAATTTGATGCATGCATGTCCATGCTAGGAGAATATGGTGATATGACATCCCATCTACAACTTCTGTGAGCTAAATTTAGAAAAGTTTTACTGTGAATTCAGTAATATACATTTTAACATGCGAAATATTACATATTATTGATTTTGAAAAACATACTCCCTCCGTCCACGAAATACGGTCCTGTTACTTTTTGCACGGTTATTAAGAAAGATGATATAATATGTAAAAAGTAAGAATATTGTGTTAAATCAAGTACAAAATAAATTATTTTAAAAATGTTATGTGTGTATGTTAAAAAAGTAGATAAAGTTTATTCTTTCCATTTTAGGCAACATGACTATTTTTCGTGGACATCCAAATAAGGCAACCAGGACTATATTTCATGGACGGGGGGAGTAATACTTAAAGTCAAACATTTTTTTAAGCATAATACCTAATATGCTAAAGGGTAGTATTACTTTATATGCTAAAATGTATTGTACTACTCTCACGTAAACAACACATACAAAGCTCGTATAAATTTAGGGTGAAAATGGAACCAAAACCTAATATTACTATGTCACATCATGCAAGGTACAAATTGGTTATATTTATGCTGAGCTATTGGGGTAGTACCCAGCAGTGTTTTTGCACGTTATACGACATGCTCTGTAGTGTTGTATTGTACAACACTACAGAGCACACTACCCCAACAGTGTAGCATAGACAAATGCATATGTTAGGGTGTGTTTCCAAACTCTACGAACAACTTTGGAATTTTTTTAAAACTTTGTAGAGTTTGCAAACACTTCGTATAAATGTATTCGAATCGGGGCAGATCGATTGCGATTTCGCACTAGCTTGCAAGTTGACTTATTGCCCTACCTCCTCCACTATGTGCACCCTGGAATGAAGCACCATCAACAAGGATAAGTAAAAGAATGAAATAATTCTAACAAAAAAGGAAAAAGATAATGATCATTTCTTGATAGGTTTGACTCTATGGATTTGTTTCCAAAGATGAGAAATTCTTTATGTTTCATTGTTGACATTTTGTGAAGAAATGAGACCAAATATTGTGGGCAATATATTTATTGGAGATTCTCTATCTCCCACTATGCTAGTAATCTAAGGTACGGTTCCTAAACCACAGTCAAAGGTCAAGAGCTAATGAGTGTATTCTTGAATATCCTATAAATCTTGTAAGCAATTTCAAGAAACATGACCCCACAAAAATATTATCGTTATTATTACATTAAGATCCACATGATCATCATTCTTACCTTAAATCAAGAATAAGAGCATGTGGGGTGAAGGCATTTGATCTAGTGTCAACTTTGAGCAAGCTGTGTTTTGGTAGCTTGAGCTTTCACAAGAGAGAATTAACAACATCTGCACGCGAAATAACGACACTTGTTAGAACCAATCAAGTCGAAAAACGCGTATATATTGTGTTAACGATTTGTTCTCAATCAAGACATGTGTGTTTTGGTTGTTAATAGACACTGTCTGAGAGTTTGGGACCAAAATAAAGCATCCAAGCAACTGCAAGAGACTGCAACACTTTAGGATAACTCGTCTTTTCGTTTCTTACAAATTGTACCACCTTTCGGGTTTTAATTGGGCCATGAGTGGGAAGGTGTAATATCACATCCCATCTTTGAATGGTGAGAAGAAAAGATGATGCTTGAAATGCAATTTGCCCACAGGATCAAGAAAAGTGGAAATAACAATTATGGATACACATCTTTATTTGTCTCACATTTGGTGCAACAAATATGCACATGCATGGTTCCATATGAGCATGACAACATTATATAAGTGCACTATTTCTAAACAACTAACAACTTGCTAAAAGGCACGTATTTGGGTCAAGAGGACGTATTTGAACAGGGTAAATGATGGTTTATACCGTACACATGAAAAATGGGACGGTTTTACTAGCATGCATGGATTTAATATGACAAGATGGATACCAGAATGAACATGCACACATATATATATATAGAAATAAATTCAAGGCTATGCACATATATATGCATTATAGTCTTTAACGAACACATAGAGGTACTTGAAGATGATGCTCTGCAATTTATTTTATGATTATGCCTATGGGGGGATGTATCATGTAGTCGTATCAGAGATGGTGAAATTTGATGACAGCTTGCAACATAAAACCAAATATAACTAACTCTAGGGTAGCATGTCTATGTGTATGCGTTTTTGTTACAAGAACCTAACTAGTATAAAGAGGAAAAGAAAAATGTGTACAGACAGTGCTTATTTTTGTAGAATCTTTACAGAACAAGATATATGATAGTCGATATGAAGATTTTCACCGGGATATTGGGTACATCTTCCTATCATTAAGTTTATTAATGCATGATGGAGAGAAATCATGATCATATATGAACTTTTCAACAAGGTTATATCAAGAAATCTTGTTATATCTCAGTAAAAGAAGTAGTTTACTAGTTCGATAATCATAAGTTGAGAATTTTAACAAGCACGTACAAAAGTTTCTCAAAATATTAAATGACTTGATTTCACTCTAATACCTAATATAAGGGTAATCAAATCACCTGTCGCAACAACTTAAATCAATTGAGATTGGTGAAAATGAGAAGTAAACATACAAATCACAGATTTAAGTAGATATTACTTTCTACAAGATTCTCTTAGTGGGGGAAGTAGATATGTTCTCATACATTTGGCAAAATGACAAATTAAAGTTAGAGGAGACCTTAATTACAGGAGATTAAGCATAAAACCACCCTAACTTCTTGTTTCATGATTTAAACAGGTGCCACATCAAAGAAATAAAACGAAAAGAAATACGAAAAGTCACCACTTTCGCCTCCTATAAAATCTCGCTCATGTCCGGTAAAGTACCACTCTCACTACAGTACAGGGAGTAAGCATGCATAGCAAAAAGAGCATGACAACGATAGAGGTAAGAAATACAGAAATTTCAATACTTATAAGATCATGCTATATATGCACCGATTCTGACTTTTTTCATTCTAAAAACTATTTCATGCCAGGTGATAGAGGAACTCAAGAATGTCGCACATATTGGATTGCCGATACTGATCATGGGCATATTAAGTTACCTGAAGAACATGATTTCAGTAGCGTGCATAGGAAGGCTCGGGAGCTTGGAACTAGCAGGTGGGGCATTAGCAATTGGCTTCACCAACATTACAGGTTATTCTGTCCTTTTCGGTCTTGCCATGGGAATGGAGCCACTCTGCAGCCAAGCTTTTGGATCCAAAAACTTCACAGTAATGTCTCTGACTCTCCGAAGAACAATATTTTTGCTGCTTTTTGCATCAATACCGATTGCAATGCTCTGGATTTATCTCGAGCCTCTCCTATTATGGCTCAATCAAGAGCCCCAAGTAGTACACATTGCTAGCCTTTATTGCAGATTTGCAGTCCCTGATCTTATCACCAATAGCTTGATTCACCCTCTACGTATATATATACGCAGCATAGGGTCAACGTGGCCACTTCTGTGGAGCACTCTAGCAGCAACACTGCTACATTTTCCTATAACCGTCTTTTTAACTTTCCATCAACATCTTGGCATCCGTGGAGTCGCGATCTCCACATTTATTTCCAATCTCAACACTTTGATTTTTCTTTTCGGTTATATTAAATACTCTCATGAAGTGAAAATCTCCTGGTCCAAATCGTACGACAGACAAGGATTGGCCTCAATGTGCAAGGAATGGCGAATGCTGCTTCGTCTAGCTACGCCTAGCTGCCTCGGTGTTTGTCTGGAATGGTGGTGGTATGAACTGATGACGCTTCTAGCAGGGTATCTCTACAATCCACATGTGGCACTCGCCACATCAGCGATAGTGATACAAACAACGTCTCTAATGTACACGTTGCCTTCAGCGCTTAGTGCATCGATTTCAACTAGAGTAGGGAATGAACTGGGAGCAGGGAGGCCACATAAGGCGCGTTTGGCAACCACAGTAGCCATAGCGCTGGCCTTTTTGGTATCATTATTCGGTTTTCTATTGACTACTTTGGGAAGAGGAGCATGGGGCAGGGTCTTCACCGATGATAACGAAGTTCTTGAGCTAACGGTGGCAGTGCTTCCCGTTATTGGACTTTGTGAGCTGGCGAACTGCCCCCAAACCACATGTTGTGGGGCCCTCCGGGGAAGCGCGAGGCCTAGCATTGGTGCGGGAATTAACTTTTGTTCATTCTACATAATGGGAGCACCGGTGGCGGTAGCTTTGGCTTTTTTTTGGGAACTTGGGTTCTTGGGCCTTTGTTATGGGCTTTTGGCAGCTCAGGTGGTGTGTGTGTTGTCCATTTTGACAATAATCCATAGAACGGATTGGGAGAATGAATCATTGAGGGCGATAGACTTGGTTGGTGAAAGCAATGAATATGTCCATGCAGATTTATTAGTGAAATGTGAGGAAGGAGTAATTATTTATTAGAAATCCATTCAATTCAAACGCAAAAAGTTCACGCAGATAAGGAGCTAAGTATTTGTCATTTAGTTTGGTTTCAGAGCTATAAAGTAAACAACTCTTTTGTACTCAAAGTGTACTACTACTACTGAACTAATTTGCAACAGCATCAATTATTGTTTTCTTTGACTGGTATGGCAAATAATAATGCATATGATAATTTTTCTAACATGCATACAAATGCCACAGGATTGCTGATCAGAAAAAGCTCCACCATATGCACTAAAACATCTAATAACACAGTGAACAATATGATATACCATTACACTGCATTGACATACAATAAAATTAAGTACCTTTGTAGCAAAAAAAATGAGATAAGTGTTGGTTCATCATAATACTATCAATTATTTTGTCACTGTGATACAGATATTAAAGGAAGTAATGCTTGAAATTTAACTTTTAACTTACCTGAGATGCTATCATATTTCACTTTTAAGCCTAAGATCATAGAATACGACCTAGCTCAGGAGTCGGGATACTGCCTGACATTTTCTCCATCTCATTAAATGGCATGGTACTGAGAAATTTGGTTTCTCTATTTATTAGAATCTGAATCATAAGCTTTTAGTATTCGTTATAGACCATCTGATAAAATTCAAGATGAAATTAAGATTGCAGATTGGAAGTACGGCACAGTTAAATTTTTTAACAAAGACCACCAATATGCGAGTCAACATGCTCGTATGGAAATCTAAAAAGAGTATATTGCATTCACCTATGAGAAATATATCAGATTTAGCATTGTCCCAAAAACTTCACAATAATTCTTATTATCACATTGCAGATTATTCAGACATTCTAAGAGTTACTCAATTTTCCCTTTCTTTGATCAATCTGGCCACATGCTCAACCTAAAGTTGCAAATTAGTAAATGTCGCAAGGAATTCCATATCTAGTCAATTTCATTTCGTAAATTTATGCATTTCACTTTGCCATTTAGTTACGGGAGTAAGGTTAAGCCAAGAATCAATCTAAATGAACAAGCTTGAGCAACTGCAAGGGACCAAGATATTAAGTATTGCTTCAAAGAATGTGTAAAGGTTCATCACATTTGCAACAAATGCGAACAAGTAAACATCTGTATCTGTTCATATGTGTTACGATCAGGATATCAACTATATGATAATATTTTAGCATATATTGTGCTCCTCTTTATTTCAGTACATATTCAGACCACAATCTCAATTTCATGAGTTATTTCAGGCTTCAAATCAGTGAGTAACAGAGTCATATCAGATTATGAAGTATACATAAAACAGCATATTGTATATCTTTAATTTTGAGCATCAAGCACTGAATGATCAGTATAAAGTGTACCATTTCCTTAAATTAATAGACTTCATATTGTTGAATGAATTAGTCATCCATATCGTTCTAGTAAGGAATCAAATCAGTGAATTCACTGTTATAATTCCAAACTAGAATCTCGTGAAGGCAGATTTGATGTATGAACTTAAATGGTCTATCAAGAAGCATAGATGGGATATATGAACGATATATCAGATTCGGTAAATATGCTATCAGGACTCAACGCAAATGTGCCCAATAAAGTGCATATGTGCCACACTATAACAGTTTGACAGCTAACTACCTGAAATGCCATATCAAGTAACCAATATTCATTTTTAATTTAGCATATTATTCACAAAGTCCTGATGAAATCCTGCAAGTATATTATTCCCTAAGCTAATTGAGGATATACGCTTCCCCATCCCCCAATCACAAGTTTAACCTAATTACCACCACAATCAAATAAACATAATGAACACAACGATCACGACAAAGAGTATAGGCACTTCTTCAGATTTATCGATTAAACAAATTTTCACCAATTTACAGTTGAAATTTTCACCATTTTACAGCTAATCGAACCAAAAAAACCAAAAAATTAACTAAAAAATCTACATGCATCGCCGAGAAAACAACACCATGAACGGCATTTTAAAATCTGATAAAGGAATTACCTTCAACGAGCAGCAATGGTTGAATCAATTTCTGCAAAGTGGAATTCATGGAGATAAATAATCAATTAATTACTGGAGAAAAGAAGTTGGAAAAATACTTTAAAACTCTTTTCATAATTCCAATTTGGGCTGCGAAACTTAATCCTGGGCTATATTAGTTAAACTGGGTCAATTAATCTATAACTTGTGGGCCAACCCATATATTATGAACGAGAAAAAATGACAAATGGTCATGTAACTTTATTCGAACCTATAAATAGTCCTGTAAAATTTTACTTTATTAATTTTGATGTTTTTGTTGTCAATTTTGATCTATTTTATCAGAAAATTTAAATTTTGATCGAAAAATTGTCCTAACTTCTTATTTTGGTCACATTGACAGTCGTCAACCCTCTCATTACAATTGTCTCTCGTCAAGGAGGAAAACTTTTCATGTTTAGATTACACTCACTCAAAGATTTGTGACTTCAAAATCGTAAGTTTTGTCAATTTTCATGGTTAATTTCGAGTGATTTAAGGTGAGGTGAGAGTCAGGACATACATTATTATATTTCTCTCGTTAAACTCGTTATTTCGATATCTTTTTTGTGTCATTATGCATGGTGCAAAAGATTTCTAGTAAATTTCCGGCCAATATTCAAAAATTTTGACACAAAAGAAACAAAATTGAGACATAAAGATCTAAATTGATAAAGTAAAAAATTTATAAGGCTATTTATGCACTCAAACTAAGTTATAGGATTACTTGTGATATTTTCCCCCAATATTAACTCAACAGAAAAAACCCTTAATTATCTTGGTTTTAATTACAAATGATCTATAAGACTATAACTAGGAATTTGTAGTGAACCGGTTGTGGAATTTATCTATAGCAATCAAGGGCAACTTTAGTGTTCGATTTTACTAGTATTTTTTTTTTTTTTTTTATTGAAGTGTGTAATTTATTTCAATAACAATTTTGGTTGGAGCTTGCCCATATATTATTTTAAACTCCTATTTTCTTTCTGATTAGACTGAGAATAATTGTTTTTAGATTAGAGGAGATAATTTAAGTTGATACTTTGTCTTTTTTTTAATTTCTTGATCAATAAAATTATTTTTTCATCCCTCCAACCAACCAAACACATCCTCATCCATCAATGCCAAACTTGCAAGTCCTTGTCACCGTAGAATGTGGCCCAACACTACGCTACACTCCAAACTGTAGTGAAAATTAATATTTTTTCCGTTCATAAAAATTAGTCATGTTTTTCAAAATGAAAATAATAAAATTTATCTATATTTTTCAACATATACATATATTATTTTTAATATTATTTATTTTTTAGTTAATTTAACACAATATTCTTAATTTTTTTTACATATTACATCTACTTTTTAATGACCGTGTAAAAAATAATAAATTTATTTTTCGCTGAGGGAGGAAGTATATCTCTTTAGCTTATCTAGTTTCAAAGTGGGGCACAAATATGATACACAAAGAAAAGGCCCAAATACATATGTTTGTCCATTGAGATGAATTTGGGCCGACATAGGGCCCATCTTTCCACACATTCAATCACGCCTAATATTTTTCAATTTAGCCCCTCATTTTGGTTTCTCTTCAAATTGGTGGCTTCTATATTTTCCTTTTTTGTTATTTGTTCCCCCAGAAAGCTACTAAGATCATTAGGGTTAAGATAAAGAGATTTTCTTTCATATTGAATTTATTAGAAAAATCCCCCATCTTTTGAGTTAAATATTGAGATTTTATTTATTTATTTACAAGTATAAATTGGATGACTAATTATTGAGGAGTTTAAGACCATGGTTGCAAGTTATATTGTCAACTAAAAAAACGAATTGAAGGCATACGAGAAAATACAGGTATCGATAAAGAGAATTTCATTCAATCGTTATGACCCCATCAATTGTAGAACTTCATGTTTACAGTTTTAATTTATATTTGTTCATATATAAGTGTTAAATACTTCATCCGACCAATTTTAAAAATGCACGGATTTTTAAAAAAAAAGGTATTTTGTTTGTAAAAATAAAATAAATAGTAAATTGGAAGTGTATACAGGACAAATTTTATTAGACAGACCAAAATAAAAGATAAAACTAATAACATTGGACTGAGAGAACAAATATTTGAAATAATTGACACCAAAGTCCAAACACAATTTGAATATTATCAAGGACGAGATCTCCTGTAACATAACGGTGTAACATCTTCTGTTACACCGTTAAATTAGTGACATGTGTCATAAATTGATATAAATTAACTTAACCAAATTAACTATAGTTTGGAGAAAATCTTGTCTTCTCTCTACCAAATCTCATCAAATCTTACTAATAATGAATTCTAATTAGCAATGATTTTTTAAAAAAATCCATTTATTCTTCATTTGAAATCTTACCCCCACGTTTACTTTTATTTAAATCAATTATTAATATATAGATATAATAATTCTTATGATATAATTTGGCTTGAGTTTTATAAATATAATGAAAATAAATTAAAATTGATTTTGATAAATTATAATACCAGGAGATCCCGTCCACATCCCAAGGGCTACAAAACTATATTATAATACCAGCCACTTTGAAAACAAGATAGCAAATTAAATAAGTGTATATACATTAATTTAGCTGATTTCAATTTTATGTAACTTGCATTTAAAAAAAACGAAAATCATGATTATTGGTGAGTGGACAAATATTTTTACAATATTTGCCAACATAGATTTGTTTTGGATTTTAAAAATTTAAATTTAAATTTTGAAATTTAAAATCTATTCTAGTTCGAGATTCCAAAAATTCGTTTTAAAAATTCGTTTTAAAAAAAATTAGTACAGCGCCTATAAATTTACCACCATACTTTTTAGGGTTAATTTCATATAAATTCACGACTTTTATACTTAGTATCAATTTAATCACGAACTTTTAGATTTTTGTAAAAAAACTCAACCTTTGATATTTGTTGCAATTTGATACACGTTTTTTTTTCCGGCCGGCAACCGATGATGTGGCTTGCCGGAGCGTGTGTCATCTTGCCACGTAGGATTATACATGTTTATTTTATTTATTTTTTAAATTCACATCACAAGTAACACTTACAATTTAAATAACATCTTTCTACTTAAAATTTAAATAGCAACCAAATAAATTAAACAATCAACATAAATTATATATAATATTTCTCTTTACGTTCTTAGTTTTGAAATTTATTTTGTTGTTGTTTAATTTATTTGGTTGATATTTTAATTATAAGTAGAAATATGTTATTTAAATGGTAAGTGTTATTTATAATGTGGATTTAAAAAATAAATAAAATAAATATGTGTAATCCTACTTGGCAAGATGACACACGCTCCGGCGAGCCACATCATCGGTTGCCGGCTGGAAAAAAAAAGTGTGTATCAAATTGCAACAAATATCAAAGGTTGGGTTTTTTTTACAAAAATCTAAAAGTTCGTGATTAAATTGATACTAAATATAAAGGTCGTGAATTTATATGGAATTAACCCTACTTTTTAATACAATCAACTTCTTCTCCATAACTCCTAATAGTTTAATATACCATAAACGAAATTCCCCAACTTTTAAAATTTGAAAATCAATTAAAACCCAAAACAAACATCATTTGTGTTAATAATTTAATCCATGTCATATAATAATCACACATATTACAAATTAATTAGACCAATGGAGCTACATGTATTTCAACTCTCATACTATAATTTGTTTCGACAACAAATGACTTCAATAAAAGCAAAGATTTGACCTAAAGTTTAGCCATAGCTAGCTAGGTTCTACTATTAATGGACTAACATTTATTGGATGCATTAATTATTAATTACAAGTACAATCTAGGGTGAGAACCAAAATAACTTCTTTTTCAACTTTGAACAGCGTGTTCGAAATTGTATTTTTTTTTTTTGATCAGTAAAGGAATTTTTATAAAAACTGGGAGGGGTATAAGGGATACCCAAATACAAGAATTACAACATTTATCCTAAAATCCTTCTAGGATTATAGAGTCATTCCTCAAAAGAAAAAGAAGAGATCATAGGTTCCTTAATACAAAGTCAACTCCAAGTTCTAGCTTTAAGCTCGTCAACTAATTTATCTAATTGAAGTGTTACATTGTTAAACACCATCTCATTTCTCTTTTTCCACAATAACCAAACAGCTCCTAGCCAAATTCCGACCACTCCTCTTTTGCCTTTCTTTCCTTTCACCACTTCGCTGATAGCAAGAAGGTTCGATATTGGGTCCAATTGGATCACGGTTCGAAATTGTATATATCTACAAGGACGTAATGTACTAAATTAAGTGTGTATATATATATATATATATATATATATATATATTCACAGCTCTCAATTATTTGAGTGAATCTTTTACAAGAGAAATTGAAAATAATAAGATTCACAGAAAGATCATGACATATAAATACATTACTATTTTGATGACATATTAGTATCACTTTTTTATCAGTAATTTATTACTCCTCGCTTCCCTATTATTTTTTATATGTGGGGTGACGTACTTTTAAGAAAAATTGTCTTACTGAATTTTTTGGACTAGTGAATGAAGAATATTTTGAAATAAAGTACTCCTTCCGTCCCTTATTATCTGTCTCATTTTATCCATTCACACAAACCAATTTTCTCATTTATTAGGGTATCAAAAGACATTTATACCATTTTTTATTATTCATATTTATTACAAAATGATAAATATCTTTACATTTAATTAGGGGTATTGTTGGAAAAAGTAGGTAAAAGATGCATTGATATATGTGGAGTGAAAATTAAAAAGGGACATCAATTTGGATAAAATGGAACAATTAAAAAGGGACGGAGGGAGTATGTATTTTGAGAGTGTTTTATTTTTATATTTGGAGTGTGAAAATTATTGTGTGACAGATCCAAAAAGAAAGTTTGAAGATTATTTGGGGACGGGCGGAGAATAATACTCCCTCCGTCCTTGAGTAAACTTCTCACTTTCCTGTTCGGGTCGTCCCCCAGTAAATTTATTATTCCATAAATGGCAAAAGTAACACTTTATTACATATAACCTTTAACCTTCAAATTCACACAATATTACCAAAGTGTCACTCATTCAATTCACTTTTCAACACTATTCATTACTTTATCCCAAAAGTCAACATGTGATCCACCATATATTAATAAACAAATACACTTTCATAAACCATTCAACAAAAAGAAGTGGGAAGAAAGCTTGGGGACGGAGGGAGTACGTGGTATATTACTGATTTTATATTACTTTTAAAATTATAAAAATAAAGTAAGGTCTTGTTTGAACTATTTTCATCATGAAAAAATAAAAAATAAAAAAAAAAGATAAAGTTACAGGACCAAAAAATTCAATTTCCCACTATTTTATAACTAGATACCGCAATATAATATACTCACCGCAAATGTGATAATAACATATAAGCAGATAAAATCTATTAATTAAAGTTATAGTGGACCCACTGCTTATATTGTTAATATATCATTATCACATTCACAATGAGTATATTATATTGTGTCCACCGCCGGACATATTAAAATTTCCGAACTAAATACATATAGTGATTTCTAAACATGGTATTATATATGTACAACTGTAATACTAAAATAAATAAATTAACATTTCCGAACTAAATACATATAGTGATTTCTAAACAGTGCTGGTATTATATATGTACAATTGTAATACTAAAACAAATAAATTAACATTTCCGAACTAAATACATATAGGGCTTGTTTGTTTCGGGATTTAGGTGGGCGTGTGAAGTCATGACTTTACATCCACAAGATGTAGAGTCTTGGATGATAATAAAAATATGTGTTTGTTTTGAGATTTTAATAGGGTATAATTTTACTTTATACCAAATCATGTGTAAAAGTAAAGTAGGATGCGTAAGAGAAAAGTAGGAAATAAAGTGTAAGTGAGAGAAAAGTGATATGTGGGTAATGATTGAGTGAGGTAAAAGTGATATAAATTGAATTGTATTGGAATGAGTAATAATAGGTATTTATAGGTGTGAATGAAGAATGAAATGTAAAAATGGAATGTTACATCTCTAATTAGAATAAGATGGGGGCCGGAAAATCCTAGTCCTGTCCGGATGAATTCCAAACCAAACAAGCCCACAGTGATTTCTAAAGAGCGCTGGTATTATATATGTACAACCGTAATACTAAAATAAATAAATTACATGAAGTCGAATTTACTGGAAGTTTTTGTCTTATTGGATAGTAGGCGAAAGTAGTGGTTCCATCGTCATCCAATTGTGTGCAGTGGACCGTACAAGAATACTAAATGGCTGGCTGTTGCAGGCAGCGCCACCTGTGCATTTACTAAAGCATGCCTTACCCAAACTACTTCTAATTAATGCTCTAATTAATCTCTTTCCCAAATACCAATGCTACACCCTTAATTATTATTCTTTTAATTTAATTTGTGGTGGTAATGAGACTATCTTACTTGAGTCAAGTTTACATTTTATTTAATGAGTGGGATTAATTTTTAAGGTGTATATAGGGTTTTGCTTTGGACTTAAAATGAATCCTCATTGGTTATGGGTTATATCTATGTTTGGGGTTATAATGTTGGGCAGTGTTCAGGAGGGCTTTAACAATGTTGTACCATATGTTGTGTTGTGTTGTACACTATTCAACATGACATTATAGAATAATTTGGATTATGGACACCCAAATTAATTGGTTCTTGAGCTATATATCGAGTTATTAAAGAAAATAGTTCTACTATGCACTTAAATGCATATATGTCTTTATTTTGGAAAAAAAAAATTCTAAGCAGAAATTAGTAATACATCAATAACAAAAAAAAAAAAAAAATACACATACAGTTCGGCGTATTAGTGTTTAATTTGAAAATATTAAAATTGAACTTAAAATCCAAGTGCACTTTAACTAATATTATTGAATAAAAAACTAATATTATTCAAAACTAACATCTTATAGTATAAACAACTAATATTCTTTGATGAAACAAGATCGTCCTACTAACTTTCAAATTTTGATTTTAATCCTAACTTATATTTTTTTTTTCGTCTGCTGACTTTCAAATTTTGGTTGTAGTCCTATAACTTTATCGTTTTTTTTATTTTATTCCTATAAGGGTTAGTAAGTTGTAGGACCAAAATCAAAAGAACATGTAAGTTATAGGACGAAAATCAAAATTTGAAAATCAGTAGGACAAAAATAAAAAAGATGTAAAGTTACAGGACTAAGATCAAAATTTGAAAGTCAGCAGAACGAAAAAAAAAAATAGAGTTATAGGACAAAAAAAATTCCCTAAAATAGTCGTAAAGTATTTGGTGAACAATGTTCACGACAACAAGATATGTGCACCATTATTCATTATATGCTATTTTGTTGTGTTACTCTCATGTGAAACTTATTTATAGTATGAAACTGATATCAGTATACACATTCACTAATATTTTATATTTTGATTATAATTTATAAATATAATGGTATCATTGAATGTATCGGTAATATCACGAGTAATAAGCAACAATATCCTAATTAGTAATAAATAATACCCTGAGTAATAATTAACAATAACCCAATTTTTTTTATTATATATTTATAATTTAATATATCAAAATTAAAATTAATCTTAAAATCAAAATGTGTGTCATGTATTAAAATGCATACAAGAATATGAGTGTTAGATAGGTGTGACATGTATTGATAATCGAATTTGAGTCTTTAAGACGGGTACAATTAAATTAATTAGTTAGTTTCCTAAACTAATGTGAGACGAGTACGACTACTTACTATGAATACCCCTGAAATAAATAGGGTACCTTTCATCTCTGGAGACAATTGATGAACATTACTTACCTCTATTGCCCTAATCTGTTATTCTTTAAATGCCTTTTAAAAAAGATAAAGAAAAAAAAGTTATGAGTATTGTTGTGTGGCGAATAATCCGCGGGTGACGAGGTCAAACTAGAAATGGCTAGACAAGGATGCATGCCACCAGAGTACGGACGAGGTCGAATGGGCCACATCCAAGTAGTAAACCTATTCGGTCTCGTCACGATGAAGAGACAAAGAGACGAGGTTCTCGCCTCGACAAGTTACAAATCACGAGGACGAGCAAGTGAGATTAGGCCTCATCTCGTCATATGGGACCTAGGTAGATAGACGGAGCTCCCGTCACCTTGGCTGCCTCGGTTAGACGGTTCACGTGCTAAAGTAAGTTCGGCCCCCCGGCCACTTTGACATTACACCAGACGAGGCCCCCGTCTCGTCTATAGCCTCGGTCATCCGGATCTCGCGCTAGACGAAGACAACCTCTCGGCCACCTTTACCCCACGTTAAACAAGGCTAAGTCCAGGCGATGAAGGCAAGAAGAAGGATTCTCGTCCATCCTCATGATGAGGATGTCACGTATTTGAACTTATCCGAGATATGACCAAATTTGGACGCCATCAAACAATCATTCCTCTTCAAGTACGAGGAACAATGAATCACTATCTAATTCAGATGGACAGACCACTCTTATGACAGTGAATCTCATGATCTTAGGAGATAGTACAAGCTACTTTCTACGTGTTCGACTCGTATTGGGCCGAGCTCACCTACACGAGGGGTCTCGGCCCATTGATCGAAACTAGGGCCAGCTCATGCATTTAATGCTGGGTTACCCGGTTAAAGTTAGGGCAGTTCAAGGGTATACTATTGGGCTATAAATACATGTCTTTCAGCATTTAATAAGAGATCACTAACTTTCAAGTCCAAGCCTACACAAGAACTCGACAAATCTTTGTGCATTTATTGCTTTGTGTTCTTCATTTATTACTATCAAGCCTCAAGCAATTAATTTTCAATCATATCAATTTATTAGTTTGTTAACCAATCAAAAGCCACATAAATCGTATTAAGATAAATATTTTGGGTAACAACAATTGAAGCTAAAAGAAGAATTTTAAAATAATATTTACGAATACTTTTTTAGTTATTTTAAAATAATAATAAAAATGCGGAGAAAAGAAAAAAAAAATGAACGCAATGACTTTAAAGGGAAAATTCTATATGGAAAAAATATTAAGACCAGAGCTTTGAGAAAACTTAGAGTCATACAATAAGTCATTAAAAAAACCCAATCAATATATAGTTGAAAAAAATGTACAAAATTTATGGAAAATATAAATGAGTAGATTTTATATGAAAATGGTTGATAATAAATTATTTAAAGTAGTAGTATCCAATATTGATTAAGTGTTGTATCAAGAATTTCATCAGAAATATAAATGGGGTCAGTTGTATTATATTTTAAATGTTGTTGATATTTTTTTTCTCTATTTTTATACTCTGGATGGAATTATTAATATTTGAAACTTTAAAACAATAATTTTATAGATAAATGGACCTCATAATATCTTCTAACAAGATTAAATATTGGATGGAGGGAGTATTAAATATCTTATTTTATTATATACTTTGATATAACTTATAAACTACTAAACAATTTATAAATTATTATAACTAGTGTTTCTCCCGTGCGATGCACGGATTGAATATTATAAAGTTTAAATGTGTAATAGCATAATGGATTATATAAAAAATTAATTAAATTTATTTAATCCATAAACCAATTAATATATAAAAATTATATTGTATATTATGTGAGTATTACAATTGTTTAATTAATCATTCAATTTTCAATTATGTATTAAATTTACAACAAATACTAAAATTCATAAAATAATATTAATATTTAACAAAACTTATATATAGTTTAAATAAAAGTTATTTAAATTCAATCCATCATATTTAAAATTATTTAAAGTTAATAAAAAAATACTTTTAAAATAATAAAATAAATATTTTAAATATGATTTTTTTTTTATATGTGCAGTATATATGTTAAATTAAAAATGTTCAAAAGATAATTTATTTGATATATAGTGTGTTGACAATAGATTTAAAATTAATAACTTAAATTGTTTTTGGAATTATTGATGCAATATAAAAAAGAAAAGAAAATGGTAAAATTAATTCACTCTCTTTAATGGAGAGTGAGACTCATCATTGCACCAAAAAGCAAGTGGACTTCACTTGCTTCAATAATAACAATTTTTTCTCTCTCCTCACTTCTATTTATATATATATATAGATTAAAGAGCTTTTAAACCACTTATAAACCCTTAAACCCTTTAAAAGGGTTTATAAGCTCATCCAAGTGGACTTTTACTTATGAATTTTTAGGGGGGAGGGAACTACGTATAATATTTATTGTCCTACAAATGCAAACAAATAACATAGAATGGTGTCTCTCGTCCATTGAATGGAGCACTAACCAGTCATGTCTAAAATATTGTAATTCTGAAAAAGTGATAATTTAGCGATCTAAATAAATCCTTTTTTCTAAAGGTAGTTTTTGGATAATTTATATATAGATGTGAAATATTTTAACAGAGAGAAACCCTCTTGTTAGATCGTTTATGATCGATTGGGCGGAGTTTTAAGTAGGGAGTATGAAATTCTGATTTTGAATTTTAGGGATTGAAATTGAAAATCCCAAGTATAATAAAATTGCAATGTTTGTTTCGAGTAATTAAAGTAGACAAAGTATAGAGTGAAACTGGTTTATATATGAATCATTGAAGGGTATTAGTTGTTTTTATTGAAGAGTATTAGTTGTATTTGCTTAAGAGTATTACTGATTTACACTAAAGAGTCTTAGTTGTTCAGTGAAAATGAACTAAGACTCTTCAGTGTAAACCAGTAATACTCTTCAGTAAAATAACTAATACTTTTCAGTGAAAACAACTAATACCCTTCAGTGATTCATATATAAACCACTTTCACTCTATACATACTCATTAAAGTACATATGATGATATGGTTTTAGTAAAATAACATAGCTTTACTACTAAAATGAGAGTATAATATTATATATGAAAAAAGAAGTGTTCATAATAAATAATTGGATAAACAACATTAATGACAAAGTATAGCGTGAAAAATGGTTTATACATGAACCATTGAAGATGTATTAGTTTTTTTCACTAATGAGTATTATTTGTTTTCACTGAAGAGTATTAGTTGTTTTTACTGAAGAGTATTAGTTGTTTATTGAAAACAAATTAAGACTCTTCAGTGAAAGCAGCTAATACTCTTCAGTGAAAATGACTAGTACACTTTAGTAAAAACAACTAATATCATTTGATGATTCATGTATAAATCAATTTTACTCCATACATACTCAAATAAAATCACCTCAATGCTCAAGTATATATCTGATAAAGTTATTTAATCACTTAAAAAATTTGGCAAACACCCCCTACAATTACAAGTCCCAATCATTTCGTTGACATTATTAGAGATGACTAATTAAAGTTTACTACAATCTTCTTAAACTTTTAGAGATTAATAAATTGAAATTGATCATGTGTCTCTACTTGTCGACACAAATTTATATATCTATATGCTGTTATAAATAGAAGACCCATTAATTAAATATGTTTATATATTATTATTATTATTATTATTATTATTATATTTATAGTGTATATATAAATCAGCGTCTACCAATAGACGTGCAGTCATTTCATATAAATAAATATAGAACGAGAAAGAAGAAAAAGTAGAAGGGATTGAAATATTTACCTAAGCTTGAAAGGGAAAGAACAAGCAAGTAATTTCAATATTAATTTGGATTTATCTCATTATTGGATTTATTTATTGTGGCAAAGACGTACGATATTGATGTTGCTATAGCTACGCACAAAATAAAATAATGGCTTTATTGACTTTATTGGGGAGTTTTCAATAAGTGGGGATGGGTTTATCTTATGTTATATTACTCGATTTGAATTTGTACAAATAAACCTCTCTTGTTAATTCAAGATAACAAACAAATTAAGCATAGTCTACTTTTGTATCGTAACCACTCTTGTTAATTTAAGATAACAAACAAATAAAGCACAATCTACTTTTGTGTCGTAATTTTGGGTCGTGTTTGGATAAAGTTATTTAAAATTTAAAAGATTTGAAAATGAATGATTTCAAATAGAGTAGTTCTAGTGTGCACTTAATCCCATATGCATTCGAATTTTGAATAAAATATACCAAACAAAAATCATTAATACTCCAAAAATAAATCCATAATACCCCTTGAAGTAGTCAGCAATACCCTAGGAAATAGCCAGTAATACCTAAATTGCAAAAAAAAAAAAAACAGTTTAGCTTGCTTATGTGGGTTTTGAAAAAATCAAAACTGGATTCAAAATTAAGCTTAAAATTCAAGTGTATGCTATGAATTTGAGTGCATGCTAAATTTTGTGTTTCAAATGACATAATTTTGCTAAATATTTGAAATTCCTTCATTTTCAACCAGAATTAAAAACTAAGTATTTGAAATTTACATATTTGAATATTTTATCCAACCAAATAAAATTGATTTATGTTGCTGATTTAAAATTCATAATTCAATTTCCTCCATCCAAACACTCAGTAAATTATAATGACCACATTCATTAACGTTTTATCCGTGTTTGAGCTTAGATGAAAATTTGAAGAAGACAACATCTTATATATAACAGATGTATCATGTAATTCTAATTATATTTATAAATAATATTAGTTATTTTTACTGAACAAAATGTTCAGTAAAAATAAATAATACTGCTTAAAAGATCTTTTAAATTATACGATATATTTAATGCACAAGAGACTTTTTTTCCAAAATATTATTTAAACATTAATTACATGCATAGTACGTAACATGTTTAAGAAGAATGTGGGGTAATAAAATTTACGAAGTATAACACATTATAATCAGCTTTTAAAAAATCTCACAAAAAAATGTATTTGTCATAATGTATGTGAATCTTACCATGTCTTGGATAAAGGAATTGTCTACTTATATATTATCTTGAAAATTAATTCAGTAACATTTATATATTCACAAGATTGAGTAAATCATACTACAAGTACTGAAGTACGTACTTACCTAGTAACAATAACATTTATTTAAATTTGTCACAATCGAAATATTTGGGATTCGTATTTTCATATTTAAAAATGTTTTATATATTTAACTATCGAATATCTATTATTGAAATTTGTATTTTCAAATTTACATTTTTTAAAACGTTGGAAATTGGAACAAGTGATAGTTGGGATTCCTTTATAAATAAAATCCTCACGGAAAAAAAATTAAATATACCAAGAAAAGGGTAAAATAAAATATGAAATACCGGAAAAGGAAAAGAATTGTCGGTTATAGAGTGCCGCTGTTTCGCTTTTGGCACACAGTATTTTAGGTGCATTAATTTATTTATTTTTGAAAGGGAAGTTTAGGTACATTATTTAAATATCTCCGATCGAGCGAGTGCACGCATAATGTATAGAGTAATATTGGTTTATATATAATTTATAAATTTTTATATGCACTAAGTGCATAGTGGCACTCACTCAACAACTGATTTTTAGTGTAAACTTTTCAGTGTAATTCAACCACACTTTTCAGTGTAATTGAATTGGGTCAGACATATTCAATAAAAATATCATGTCAAATTTTTTAAAATAGTTTATGACAAGTAACATACTAGACCAAGGCCAAAAATTTAAGTAGTGGACACATATCATCCAACGAGAAACATATCTCGACTCGACTTATTTCCATTACTAAATGTGATGTATATATCAAAATTCCTAAAAATGTGACAAATGAACCCAAAGAGAACCACTTCATTATATGTACAAATGATAATATAAATAGGCAAAAATTTGAATGAGACAACACAAATTAACATTCATTTCTACCAAAATTTTAATGAGTTAATGTCTTTAGTTATACACATTCTCATTGTCTAATGTTATGAGACTGTTTCATACAAAATCTACTAATATAAATAGTCAAGTCAAAACTCAATTCCAATTTTGATTGGACCGATTAATTGATATATTAGTACACTATTAAAAGGAGACTTCAAAATGAAATCATACCACTAAAATGATAATGTGTGCCATCTAGGACTTCATCCATTTATTTCCAAATCTCATGATACAAACTTCATAAAAGCATAGAGGGACTAATGAATGTTCATAAATAGGACAAATCAAATCTGCATGACCCACACTAAAACTTACCACTGTCAATTTAATACATTCACCGCTCTTAAACATAAGAAGAAACTTAACAATTCAAGATTCATATTAAATAATGTAAAGACAAATATAACCCCAAGAGGATATATTAAAAAGAAAAAAAAATCTAGGGTGCAAACTCCTCTCCAAATCATTTGATGGTTCATTATTATAGCAAAATATTTTTAATTTATTTTAAGTTGATTAAGAAAACTTTAAATCGGTCAAGTATAAGATCATGATTTTTACAGTAAAAGTTGTACATAAGAAAATGGGTAGATGAAAATTGTACGCGTTCAATGAAATGTATTTGTGCTACGTACCTTGAGACAAGTGCTAGTTGCATGATGTTGTAACTTGTTGTTTGTCTAAATATTATGGAAACTGATAATAATAAATGTGATTGGTGTTGGAGTTATACGTGAAAGTATGTTTTTACTTTGTATAACTCGTGTATCAAACACTTGTTTATGAGAATAATTCTTTTATCGCATTTGCTTTAGATATGATTGAATGTTGAATATCTATTGTAAATCGTTCAATATATAGTACATGTTACATTGTAGTTAATGTGGTGATACCCTATCACGGAAGATAACATTAACAGTTTCCTTGTAACTAAACGTACATTTTTATGACCTAGGTGGAATTGAACAATCCGCCGTGAAAGGTCGATGTGTAAGTCTCAGATTGGTCTATCTTGACTAAGAGATTGCACTAGCACATTTATTATGTGTTGAAGAGGACCTACATCGAGGATAAATTCTTCTGTTCTGAAATGTGAAGAATTAGACCTCAGTGGTTGTTGATTTCTTAATCTCCGTCACTTAAATAGGACTGTGTGTGCTTAATGGTTACTGCTTTGATTCATGTTGGATGAGAATCATTGTGACTTCGAACCTTGTGCTTTGGGCAGTAATATTAATCATACGACGGTTGCTAAGATTTAATACGGAGAAACGCGTGCGAGTACGGCTCGTGTGATTAGTCCCCTTGGTGGGCTCAGAAGTTTTATCGTACCAAATCTTGCAAATGAAGAATTAGTTTCTTCGGTACGGATAATAATGTTGAGCTGTCTTTACTCCAAGGTGAAATATATAAATTAATTTAGAGCTATTCAGAAGCTTAATTAATTAATGGACTTGATAATCTTAAACGCGGAAAATAATAATCGGGAGCCCATATTATCGTAATATGGAGTAAGATGGATAGTGCAATATTAATTTATTAGTGGTAATAATTAATATTAATGGATTGAATTATATTGGGACTCAATATTGAAATTCAGAAGTCCATTAGGAGGTCCAATCTTAATTCTCCTCAAAGGCCCCTCAAGTAGCCCATTAAGTAGTCCAATAATGATAAGGTGATTAAAATAAAAAGAAAATAAAATGCTTTCCTCTATTTTAGAAAATATGAAATATTAGGAGAGAAAAGATTTTGTTGATTTTCTTGGAAATATATTATGCAAGATAAGTATGCTTGGAATACAAGATTATCTCATATATTCAAGAAGATCCAAATCTTGGATTCTACTCCTATATTTTTTGAAAATAACAAGTTAATATGAAGGGTGAGATTTTTGTGGAATATTTTATTTTGGAGAAAAGAATATATGGGATATATTCAAGATTTCTTAGAGACTAAGAAAAGATTTTCTCCAAGCCCAAAATATGTGAAAATTTCGGCTCCTCCATATTATAAATAGGGGATGATTATTTCATCCCCAAGTACATAATTCCATGCGTTGGAAAAATCAAGAGCATATATATTTTTCTTTTTCCTTAGTTATTTAAATTACTTGAAAACATCTCCCACCGGTGATCAAGTAAGGCGAAAGGAAAATACTTGAGAAGGTTTTTGTGTTGATAAAGTGTGATCGTGATTGTCCCGTTTATTCAAAGGTCAATTCTACAAGAGGTACGTAAGTCACATAAATTCTTGTTTATTCCGCCTAGATTTTATGTGAATTAATTCAACATGCATGATGTTAAATATGTTATTGGAATTATTATTTGAATTAATTAGGATTAATTCATGGTAATAATTGAATTTAAATTCGTATTTAAATTTCATCCCGAATAGATTCCGGGCACCCCTATTTTCCCAACAACTGGTATCAGAGCCACGGTTTCGGGCTCTGATCTTTAAATTGGAATTTAAATTGTTTGACAATAAATTAAAATTGGATAGTAGAATTGCTAGATCTTTTTTGCAGGTATCCAATTGTCATGATTTTAATGTTTATTATTTTTTCATGCGTGTGAATTAATTGTTTTTAATTCGATTCGTTCGAATTCGTTTTTCTCGTGAGAAAATCCACGAGTAGATTAATTGTTCTTATTTTGATTTGATCATTGTAATAGACTAGTCTAGATCTAGTATTTTTGTTTTTGAAAATAAATTATAACCGGATCGAGACGAAGAACGAAGAATTAAAGATGGCGTACCCGGACGACGGATGCATGCGTGGCGCATGCATGGGTGTAAAATCATGCATGGGGTGAAAAACGAGAATGAACGGCGAAACCCGGTGCACGGGGTGCGCGAGGTGCACGACCCGCGCACGAAGGGTGGCGCGGCGCGCGTGCGCTCGGGGCTGTTGCCCGGCGCTCGGCGCTTGGCCGCCGTGGGCCGAGTGACGTGCGGGCCCACTACTTGGGCCGACGCGCGTCGTATCTCGGGCCGTGGAATTTTTTTTAAAAATTAAATTTCAGTTTTCGTTTTCTTTGTGTGATTTTAAACGTCGTCCCAAACCCCAAACGAAGTTGTTTTTGATAGAGTCAATTGAGCATTATTGTCATGAATAATTTGCCTCTTTGATGCTCATAGATGGATAGAGGGCGAAAAATGGAGTTCGTAGGACTTTGAATCGACTCAAACAGACTCCCGGATGAGAAGATGTGGAAGAAATACTATAAGTACTAGTCCGAACGAGCAAAAGTATCATTTGGCCCGAAGAAGGATGACTCAAGCACTCGAGCTCGAGTCCTAAGGACTCAAGAAACAAGAGCTCGAGCCCTAGTGAGAGTCTGGAGAATCAAAGCACTCGACCAGGCCTTGCTCGAGTCCTAGGGACTCGAGGACTCGACCAAAGAGGAAGTCGAGTCCTACATTGGTGCTGGAAGAGAGAAGGACTCGACCATGAGGAGATCGAGTCCTAGGCACTTGACCTACGGGAGGTCGAGTCCCCCACGGTCCAAGTCGGCCCATAAGCTTCCAAATCGACTTGTTGCCTATATATACCCCATTCCAAGCACGTTTAAAGACACCGCTTGACAATTAGAGATGGATTTTGAGAGAGAAGAGCACCGGGAGAGTTGAGCAAGCATACTTTACGTGTAATCGAGGTTTTGATATTACGGATTCATAGATTAGAGTTTGGTTTTGATTTTCTTTCTTCTTTCCTTCAAACACTTGGTACTTAAGACTTTTGAGTCAGTTGTTAATCGATATTTGTTCTTAAACCTTAATTCTTTCTTAAACCCTTGTTTATGTTATTAAGTTTTTCAACTAGATTAATCATATTTTTGTTCGTTGCTTGGTTAATTTCTTTTGTTATCGTACAAACCATGTTAGGCTAAAACCCTTGCATGCTTAGGGTATGATGAACTCGTAGAAGTAGGACGTTGGTACGTAATTAGGTAACTCGTGATGTTTAGTTTTGATTCTCTTGATTATTGAATGCTTAACATAAATCCTAGAATTATCTTGGAATTGAGTACGAAAATTGTTAGAGAGAGGACGATCTTATCACTCTTTAATAACTAATAGGCTTAAGGAAAAAGTTTTAGATGGGGTTTATCATCTACCGATTTATCTAGGGAGGATGACCCGCATCACCTTAGTTAAATTAGGGTCTCATTAATTAAGCACGATCCATATAACTTGATTAGTGGATTAGTGAAGTAGGTTGATTTGACGAAGTATTAGAGTTAATTCTTGAGCTTTTAGTCTTTCAATCTTGTGCTAGATTAGGGAAGTTGATTGCCTAGTTTTAGTACGCTTAGAATTATTACTTGCACATCACGATTATTTTAGTTATTGTACCAACTCCGTTAGTATACGTAGAAATTCCTATCCCGAGCATCACCATCTCATATTTGCATACAACTTTCAGTTAATTAGTTTAATTCGTTCTTTAGCATAATTAAAATAATATAGTTTAGAATTAATATCTTAAAAATCCAAAAAAACATACACTCATATTAACTACGACGCGTAGATCTCCAGGGCTCTATTCACATACTTACCTTCCCTTGGGTTCGATACTACTTGGTCCCTATACTTGCCCATACTACATTGATCTCATAGTATAGCTAGTATTTTGCGTTCAAGTCAATATGTGAGCTTTCCTTGCCTGACTAACTGGAGAGCTCTTCTATGACTTGACTTGTTGGGGAGCTCCACTAGGCGGGATAGCTGGTGAGTTCGGGATAGTGGATGAGCTCTTAGCTAGGCGGGCTGAGCTCGGGGTAGCTGATGAGCTCTTTGTTAGGCGGGCTAGCTGGTGAGATCGGGATAGCTAATGAGCTCTTTGCTCGGCGAGATAGCTGATGAGCTCTTTGCTCGGCGGGCTAGCTGGTGAGCTCGGGATAGCTGATGAGCTCTTAGCTAGGCGGGCTAGCTGGTGAGCTCGGGATAGCTGAAGAGCTCTTAGCTAGGCGGGCTAGCTGGTGAACTCGGTGTAACTGATGAGCTCTTTGTTAGGCGGGCTAGCTGGTGAGCTCGGGATAGTGGATGAGCTCTTAGCTAGGCGGGCTGAGCTCGGGGTAGCTGATGAGCTCTTTGATAGGCGGGCTAGCTGGTGAGCTCTTTGCTAGGCGGGCTAGCTGGTGAGCTCGGGATAGCTGATGAGCTCTTTGCTCGGCGGGCTAGCTGGTGAGCTCGGGATAGCTAATGAGCTCTTAGCTTGGTGGGCTAGCTGGTGAGCTCAGGGTAGCTGATGAGCTCTTTGTTAGGCGGGCTAGCTGGTGAGCTCGGGATACCTGATGAGCTCTTTTCTAGGCGAGCTAGCTGGTGAACTCGGGATAGCTGATGAGCTCTTAGCTAGGCGGGCTAGCTGGTGAGCTCAGGCCTCAAGGTAGCTGATGAGCTCGGGATAGCTGATGAGCTCTTTGTTAGGCGGCTAGCTGGTGAGCTCGGGATAGCTGATGAACTCTTTGCTAGACGAGCTAGCTAGTGAGCTCGGGATAGCTGATGAGCTCTTTGCTAGGCGGGCTGACGAGCTCGAGATAGCTGATGAACTCTTTGTTAGGCGGGCTGATGAGCTCGGGATAGCTGATGATCTTTTTGCTAGGAAGACTGATGAGCTCTTTCCTAGGTGGACTCTTTGTTCAATGGGTGCCCCCAATGGATTAGCTAGGCATTATCGCAATACCATATGAATATTTATTTTTATAATAATTATGGTCACAACATAACTTGTAACTTATGACTCTGGTAAAATTTCGATGAATAAATCTTTTGTATATCAGATGCATTGTATAATTAAAATATTTTTTAAATAGATAAACTGCAATTGATGTTATAAAAAAATACACATAAATTACGAAGTACTGCGTTCACACCAAATGAAGAAATAACAACAATAAGATAATGTTCTCTATGAGTTTTAAGAGATTTTTCAAAATCAAATTTTGAAATTTAGGGAACTTTGAAATCTTTATAAATAGTAAATTGGGTGTTTTCTTTTTAGTTTTTTAGTAGTGTGATACAATAGGTGTATAGTGTGATGGTAATTAGTTTTTTATAACTGGTTTTCAACATTCTGAACTAGAACTGATTTTAAATTTTAAAATCCAAATATTTAATTTTAAAACCCAAAAGAAACATCCAATAAAAGTAGGATGCCTCATGTGAAACTTGTTCATAGTATGAAACTGATACAATTACATGCACTCACTGATATCATTATATGAATTCACTGATATCACAACATTTTATACTGTGATTTCAGTTTATAAAACTAATGGTATCAACGAATGCATGTAATAATATCATCAATATATGTAATAATATAAATTTTATACTACGAAACTTATTTATAGGAGATTTTGTGCAACAATAATTATAATAATAAGCTAATATAAGTATTAATAAAAATTAACAAAACATAAGAAAAGAAGCAAATATTTTGCATGGTCCTCATGGTCTACGTTAAACCTGAACAAAAAATATTAGAGAAGATTTTGCGTTAAACTATCTCATGGTGGGATGAAATATAAATTGAGTGTAACATATTAATTAAAAAGAATAAATATTAATTTATGCTAATTTGTAAACCACTTTACCGTAAAATCATCTCAAACAAATATTTTCCAACATGCTACAATCCAGTCATGGTTAGACTATTATGAAATTCTTATAATAAAAGACAAGTTTTTCTATGCATCAAGGTCCAACTAATTATAATATTGAGTGAAAATTACTATATTATTTAAAAATATATTTGAATTGTACCATACATATATCTAAGTGTATAAGAGATTTAGGACATTGCTTGATTGAGGGTTATAAAAAGAGATGAAAATGGAATCAAAGAAAGGTGTTTGGTTGATGACTTTCATTTCTTGAATAGTCTCGTTGTATCCCAAAACTCATTTGATTACTTAGTAAAAGTATTAAATTTATTTCTCATCTCATATTTCTATAAAAAAAATCATTTTAATATCAATAATATTCCTCATCAATCAATCAAACTATCACAATTTTATTGCTCATATTCATTCAATTCCTACTACTATCATTATCATTTTCGTAACCATTCTTTGTTACCTTTTAACTTAATTGATCCAGTCTCTTGTATACTAATTATACAACACAATGAGGAAAAAAAATTATGCATGCTAATATATAAAAAAAAAAATATGAAAGTAAATATAACTCAAAACATTCCAACAAGATATGAATACTAATACAATTGAAGCGTGTTGTTTACCCTGCAAGGAAGACTTGATAGGGTTAATTATGCCACAAAATTGCACTCTATTTTTACTTAATTAATAGTCTAATAAAAGAATCCGAAATAAAAAAATTCCAAATATTCAATTCAGATAATGCAGTAAAGTTGCCCAACTAAAAGGGCAGTAAAAACTTTACATCAGAAAACGACAAAACAATATTAATAAAATAAAATAAAATAAAGAAAAATAAACTGGAAATGTGGAAGCAAACCGATAGGGTACGTGGCAGTTAATAAGGCACTGCGGCTCTGTTTGGTTAATAAAATTTAATTTTGTAATATTTTATTAAACTATGTTCGTTTTTATTTTAAATATTCAAATTTAGATTTTGTAATCTAAAACCCATTTTAGTTTATATTTTAAAATTAAATTTTTAAAATTTTAATCCTACAACCCTATAAATAATTTATACAACACTAATTTATTTTTATATAATAAAATTACAACCTACTATATCCAAAACTAAAAAAATAAACACAGATTTATAAAACCTCATGGATTACAAAAACCACTGGTCTTATTGTTGGACAGTGAAATAATCATCAGATAAAAAAAAAGTACGAGAGATGATAAAAAAAAAGGAGATCAATGAATATGAAAAAAAAAATATAGGAGAAATAATAAATGGATGAGAATGATATTTGGATGGAAAATGACATGTCTCCATCCAAAATATATTGGATAAAACAGCGGATGAGATGTTCCGATCTAAAAACTTTCTAAAGAATTTCGTCTCATCTTAAAATTTCGAATTTGTAGAGAAATGTAGAATTAATTAATTTAATTATTTTTCTTTACACTCCCCTTACTGGAGAAACATTTTCAATTTTCTCTCGTTAATGAGTTCAGTTAGTAAACAATTTAATATGAGTGCAGTTAATTTTAACGGAAATCGAACCTAAATTTTTATTTATGACAAACTCTCATATGCACTGAGTGCACAATACACTCACTCAACAGTTATCAATGTGTAATTCAACCACACTTTTCAGTATATTTGAATCAAACATTTCAGTGTAAATAAGGTCAACTGTTGAATGAGTGTACCAAGTGCATAAGAAAATTACTCTTTATCTAGACGTAATCTTTTTTAGTTCTGATAAATGTAGAATTAATTCATTTAATTATTTCTTGAACGGGGATGGCCCCATACCTATCCAAATAGAGCCTACAGGTGTACTCCTCTCTCTCCCCTCCCCCTCTCTCTCTTGGTAAATGCCACTCCGCCTTCCTCCTATTTATTTCTGCCATCTTTTCATCGGACGAAATCCTTCCTTCTCCTCCGCCCTCCACCACCACAGCGCCGCCGCCGCCGCCGCCGCCTGAATGGAACATGAGACTGTAGGCCTCAGTGTAATCCTCGAAAATTGCAACGAAAACAGAGGCTCTCAAATCATCAGCAAAGGAAGCATGATTAAACCTTCCTCTCCTCTCTCTCCCCAATCTCCCAGCGTTTTCTCCAGATCGGAAAACCTCGCCAGTTTCATCTCCGTTTGTGGATTCCTCGAAATCTGCTTTCTCTGCAAGCAAAAACTCTCTCCAGGAAAAGACATCTACATGTACAAGTAAGCTCGATTTCGATTTTGATTTTGATTTTGGTTTCGATTTCGATTTCGATCCGGTACTCTCTCTCTTCGGTTCACGTTTTCTGTGTGTTAAGTATTTGGTACAAATTTTGATGCAGAGGGGACAAGGCGTTCTGCAGCGTGGAGTGTAGGTACAGGCAGATTTTCATGGACGAAGAAGAAACCAGTGGGAAGAGCGGTTGTACCATAGAGTACAACTGCTCCATGGCTGCCACGTCATCGCCGCCGCCGTCGTCATCCTCGGCGTCGGGGAGTGGTAAAAAAGGGGGGAGAATGAGAAATGCGTTTGCGTACTGAAATGACGGTTCTGCCCTTGCTAGATTTTGTATATGGCTTTGATGTCCTCGAATCCCGAGAATATGATGCCAGGGACTGGCTCGTCATTTCGCATTGGCCCATGGGTTTTGGTTTTCCATTGGCTTTTTTTGTTGGTGCTCTGGCGGAGAAAATGGGGAATTCAGTATTGATTTTCATTTTTCTTTTTTTTAATTTTTTTTGTTCTTGGAGTTGAAGGGTGTTTTGGGAAGTTCAGTTTTCATATATTGAACCTGAATTTCGATATCCGTTGTTGCAATGTAGATAAATTCTGCAAAAAGAAAAAAAATATGCTTTTAAATAAAATATAAATAATTTTCTAAAATTTTGAAATTTAGAGTAGGGTTCTGTTACAACATTAACTTTACATGTATAAATACGGACATAAGATACGTATGTTTGTGAGGGAGGACACTTTAGTCTTTTGTCGTTTACATTATACTTTGCAAAGTTGTTTTCATAGATTTATTTGATTATATTCATCTTGAATGTTTAAATGGTACAATTTTGTCGCCACGCTAAGAACAATATAAATCGAGTAATTATAGTTTTAAATCAATTCATTCTTCCTAATTTATGTTAAAGGACGTGGTATACAATTTTATTTGAGTTCTCTTGTGCATTTGGTGCACGGTGCACTCACTCAACAGTTGATATTGTATACACTGAAAAGTTAGTCACAATCACACTGAAAAGTTAGTCTCAATTACACTGAAAAGTTTACATTGAAGTGCATATGAGACTTTGCCATTTTATTTAGGCATTTCATGATAAATATGTCATTAAATTATTTTAAAGTGTAGAATATTTAATTAAAAGTATCAATAATTTTATCAGGAGTATCAGTAATTTTGACCAATGGTATTATATTGTAATTGTTGTAAATTTTCTTGAACCCAAATTAATGATAATTCTGATGAGATTATAGATACTTCTATTCAAATATTCAATATTTTATAACTATTTCATAATACACTTACCATAAACCATTTTTTTATATAAAATCTACAATTTTATTTGTTAAATAAAGGATCATAATCTTAAGTTTAAATTTCTTGTGCACAGAGTAATTATTGTGATTCATTAAGTAAAAACAAACGCAACGATATAAAAATGCATTTAAATTAACTTGTTAATTTTTAAAGAAATTTCGTTTTATTTAAAAAAATGAATTTATAAAAAAGTGTGAAATTAATCCATATAAATTTTAGTACGTTTATGATTTTAAATTTATGTGTCCATTCCTCGACAATTTTAAATACTTGTAGTCGGTCAATGAGGTGAATTATCAAAGACTTTTCACTCGAAGAAGATAGAAAAAAATATTACAATAAAAATATTAAAAGAAATATTTTGTTGAGTGTGATATTTATTTAATTTTCCTTGCAGACCTAAATAAATCCCTAGTCACGTCAGCTTTAATAATATCATAGCATAATAAATTTGGCTAAAAGCATAGCTTTTCATTCTTTCTATTTCAGCCAATATCTCGATAGTTCTGCCCAAAATGGGACGCGTTCATTCTAATAAATTTATTTTACCCACTTTAAATATAAATAAATTTTTCTATTCATTTTCAATTTCAAATAATCTTTTTTACCCATATGACCCACAACATTATTATTTAGTCACCTCATCATATTAATGACACCCTTAACACCCCCAACCCCACATTACCTTTATATCAATTAAACTTTAATAAATACTCTAAATATTACAATAAAATTTTAAATTTACAATATTAATTAATAACATATTATTAGTTACGATATTTTTATTGTATATTTGTGTGTATGTATAGTGCATATTAATAAATATTAATAATATTGTACTTGAATTTAAGTTGTGATGTTAAAAAAATAGTGGTTTTAATTATTTATTTATTGAAGTTTAAGTGATGAGAATTAAGTGGGGATGGGTATGAGGAGAGGTGGGACCCAATTCAAGTTTGTTAAATCTTTTATACCCATTTTGTAGGGGTGTTTTGGTCCTTTAACATGAATTGGGTATAAACGATTTTTAAAAGTTGATGTGGGTAAAATAAATTTTTGGAAGTTGGAAATAAGTATTTTGTGGTATTTTCACATACTATTATATTCTTTCTGTATTACAATATTATTATTATAAGGATACCATTTCGGCGCACCAGTTGTACTGTTCAATTGTTGAAATTTTGATTCAATGTTAAAAAAAAAATTCAGCCAAATTGTGTTTTTTTTTTCTTTCTTTTACAAATTATAGAAAAAAAAGTTTGAAAAGTATTTATTTATGTGATGAAAAATATTAATAAGGCTGAAGAAACGTATTAATTGTATATTAAAAAAGTACTAATACTACTACTCAACCTACATTTTTTGTATGAACTACTCTCTTTGCATATTATATATTTGTCTTTCTAGAAAATAATTTATCATTTTACACTAACCTAAGTGTATTATTAAATAGCATGTTTCAATTTTATCCTTCTACTTATTTTTTGTAATAGTATGCATTAAACAACTGTAAAAATGATCATAGGTCAATAAAAAAACTAAAAATATCACATTATATATATACTTATTGTTTATTTAATAATTTGTATAGTTCATGTAAATCATCTTTAAATGACAAACAAAATGAGTAAGAGAGAGTAATACCTTTTCATATAAACAATATTTCTCAATATATATATATACATATACTATCTCCGTCCCCAAGTACTTTGCACAGTTCACTATTCATCCCCTACAACAACTTCTAAATTACACTACATTTCACTAATAATTACACATCAAAAAAAAAAAAAAAAATCATCTATTTAAACTAAACAATAAAGCCTCATAAAAAATATTTTATTCGTTTAAATATTTCAAATCAACTCTCATATAAAAATTCCTGAAAAATCAACTATGAAGAGTGTTTCAGGATAGAGGTAGAATATGCTTTCTTTTGTTAATGAGCCAAATGATAAAAAAAACTAAATCAAAATTGCACCAATTACAACAATCCAAAATAGTGTATCATCAACAAAGAGAAGATGAGGAATTTCTTGAGTTAGTCAAAATTTAGGACTTCAAAGCATGGTTGAGGGGGTGGACCAAATTTTATAAACACCACATCACATTCTGAAACTATCTAAAATGATGTGGGGGCAACACTTTTTTAAGGTGCTGTACCACCTGCTTTAATACATTGTACTATACCACACATTAAGCATGCGGTACAACACCCCAAAGCACAAACGGACAATAGCATACAAAAATGTGGGGTGGTGGAGCCGTACTTTCTTGAAATCATATCATCAAATGAAGTTTTCTTGGCCACCCCACCCCACCCTCACCATCTTCCATTGGAAATGGACATTTTGGAGTTGGGCCAATATTTTTGCACACATACATTGGAAGACAAAGTATAGAGTGAAACTAGTTTATACATGAATCACTGAAGGGTATTAATTGTTTTCATTGAAAAGTATTTAGTTGTATTTACTAAAGAGTATTACTGATTTACACTAAAGAGTTTTAGTTGTTCAGCGAAAATGAACTAAGACTCTTCAGTGTAAACCAGTAATACTATTCAGTAAAAACAATTAATACCCTTCAATGATTCATATATAAACCAATTTCACTCTATACATACTCAAATTGGAATTCTACAGCAGTAAATTCACAAATATGTAAGCATTACATGTTCGTTTTCCTTTTTCGTTTCGAATTTGGTTCAAGAACGACGAGCAGCTCGAAAAAAATCGGGGGCGATGAAACATTAGCGTGCAAAAAGCAAGTTCGGACAAATATACAAGAACAAGAGAGTGTTTGATAGGCAAAGATTTATGAATAATAGTAATACATACAAAAAGGGCCGTAACATCATCATCATCATCATCTTATCTTGTTCGTCGTTCAGAAATGGCCGTCTCCATCCATCTTAGCCGGATTTGAATAAGAGCACCGCTTTCGAGTCCAAATAGAAGTAGACGAAATGATTCGTTTCGTGAGTTACATAAGAACCTAAAACAGACAAGAGATGATGACAAATTAGATTGCATTTTCGACGATATAATAATAATGCCCTACCTAATCCAAATTTTCTATTTTGAGATATAAGGATAGTTACAAACATTATCCTTGAGGTTTAGCCTAATAATAGAACAATAAAAGCAAAAACAAAAGCTATAAAAAAAAGGGAAGGAATCGAGTGTTTCCCTATCTTCCAGAAAGGAATTCGTGTTGAAGCCCCGTAAGTCTATTTTCATAAAGAAATCAAGGGTGGAAATCTTTTCGGGTATACAGAAAAGAAGGACGAAACTCTATCCGTATACCTATCAAGCACAAGTGACATTTCTGAACTTTCGTGCAAACGAAGAGCTTTAAATAAATCGAGCAGGGCAATTCTATTTTCTTTGCCCTGGACGTAATAAGAAATATACTGAAAAGAAAGGCGAAGAACACCACCATTCATGAATAAAAGTGTCATATAATATTTGAGGAAAATTTAATCAAATCCAAGTAATATTGAGCCTTTGTCCTAGCCTCAAAGAATTGGAAAACAACACGATCCACAAACAACAGACATAGTTTCATAATAGGGACTGCACAGATGAAAACAGTCATAGGGTGTGTTTGCAAGAAATTATACTTTTGAAGATTTGATTAAAATTAGAGATTATGGAAAAGTTGCTTAATAGTTAAAGTTGATAGTGTTTGCAAAATAATTTAAGAACAGTTGATAGTGTTTGCAAAAAAAAGTTGATAAAATAAACATTAAGCTTATAATTTGTCAAAAGCACCTCATTACCAACTTTAAGATTATAGCTTCTGACAACTTATTTAATCTAATAATAGAGACACAAAACACTACCAGATGATTCTAAAAAGTAAAATTAGATTTTTTTGCAAACACACCCATAGTTTTAACAGCTTCTAGAATCACTTATTTTCAAAAGCTGTGAGAGGAAGCTTTAAAAAAAGTGATTATCACCCACATTCTATCTTTTTCAATACACCCCCTTAGTGGTGTGATCCATTAAAACAACAATATCTCGACAGTTTCAAGCCAAGTTCCATATAGGTCCTTTTAATTGGGTCACAAGGGATGCATATGTCATCAAACTATCATTACGACTCTGCCCTTTTACGAGGAGAAGCATAAATCATGACTTTCTTCTTTTCGATGATGTACCATTCTTCTCTTAAACCTCCATCATTTTATGCACAGAATTTAACTGGAATTATTTTAAGTATAGATATAACGTCTGCTCTCAGTGACGATTGCTATAACACACTTCTACTCAATGACCTCAATTCCACCAAGAATCTTAATCTTTAGCAGCCCTTTTTATAATTTCCTACTTCACTTCAATACGTTTATCCCTGATTAGTCAATTTCTTTTAATAATTCTGAATAACTGGACTTAAAACAAACATATAACAAAAATTATGCTCCATGAGAGGTCACCCTACCGTTTTCTTGTACAACAACAACAAAGAAAGAAGAATCTTGAAGTGCTTACTTTAAACGAAAGTGTATGCACACTAATGGACGCTAACATGATGTGTCTTTGTTCATCACACTTAAAATTCCAAATGGTCATCGATTTGATGGATGATTCTTTACATAATAATGTGTTATATACTGGGCAGGATAGAAGACTCTCAAACAATTTTCAAATAACCTGAAACCATGTTAAACGCAAATCCGCAATTGGCCAAGCTTTACAAATTAAACGATAACGAAGATGAATACGAATATCCGTATTTTTTAATTAGAAAAAAATGCTCTCCACAAAAAATGATCTACATCAAGCTTCTTAATCTATCTTATGCACGTAAAATGTCCTCCAAGCATTCGAACATTATATAATATTTCAAGAAATCTGTCGTTGAAAACCATCTCTTAAGCAAGTTGGATACTTGGATGTTTATCCCTTAAGCTTAGGTTTCAACTGAAATATTCCAATTAGTTTGAAGCTTAATAACTTCGTTTCGGGCAAGAATATATACATTTTCAAAGTTATCACAAAGGAGAACACAATTTTACTTTCAGATTATACCAAAATGACACAATCTAGCTGGACTTCCCACATACAAGCACAACAAGAAATCGTGCACGCCTAATCATTGCTTAACATAAATTGAAATGGGGCTACTCTAATGCCTAACATAAATCTAAAAATGGGGCTCTAATGCCTAATTTAGATCCACAATGCATAAATCAAGTAAAGCATAATCACTCCATGGATAAACCCTCAATCTTTAACCATTATTCAATTGAAAAAACAAAAACCAAATCATCAAAATCCTCAATCTTTAACCACTATTCAATTTAAACAAGGATGATAAGTGATTGATTACCAAAATTCTTGCCAACAATGCAATGCCAAGTTGGGCCATACTTTTGGTCGAACATCTTCTTTATATGCTCCGCCACATCCTTCTCCACACTAAACTTCTCAAAAGCCTGCAAAAAAAAAAAAAAAAAACCCCGCTAATCTTATCAAATGGAAAGATTAAATCAATCCCCATAACTATCTTAAAAACCTAAAGGGCCCCCATTATTTTTTTTAGAGAGAGAGATTACAGCAACGGCAATGTCGACGGCTTCTTTCTGAATGTCCTCCTTCATATCGGCGCTCTTTATGATGACTTTCTTGCCGGGATTCGAGCCGGAGGAGGTTTTCCGATCGTCGGAGCCGCCGCTGCTCCGCTTCATCTCTTCACTCATTTTTTTTTTTTCTCGGGAAATCTCGATTCCCTTTTCGAAGATATAGTTAAAAATTTGATCTTTACCTCCGAAAATGAATCTCCAGCTAGAGAGAGAGAAAGAGAGAGATGGGTTTGTGGTGTTGTGATTTGTAAAGGTGATTCCTTTGTTTCTCTGCTGACGGGGGGTTTTGGAATTTCCCAGCTTTTTCACAGTGAGTAGCAGTAGGGATTTGAGTTTTTTCCGGTCCAATCTTTTTCTTGCTTTTTTTACTTTTACTTTTACTTTTACTTTTACTTGTTTCAAACAACTCATCCTTTGCACTCTTTTCCTAAATTTGTTGTTGTCTACTCCACAAGTATTTGCACCTCAATGTGGACACTATTTTTTGAGAAAAAGTTTCATGAGTAGTGTTTTGT
This sequence comes from Ballota nigra, assembly GCA_947034835.1. Taxonomy (NCBI): domain Eukaryota; kingdom Viridiplantae; phylum Streptophyta; class Magnoliopsida; order Lamiales; family Lamiaceae; genus Ballota; species Ballota nigra. Next base: position 81,222,738 of record OX344729.1, on the reverse strand, counting down.
GGGGTATAAAGTGAATAAATTGATTAAATTGAGTGTATTGTGGGTCCAAAAGACAAAAAGTAATGGCAATTTATGTAAATACGTGAATATTATGAGGGTATAATTTATAAAAGTGTTTTCTTTTTTGAGTGTGCAAACAATTGTGGGACGGACGAATAAGGAAAGTGTGCAAACAATTGTGGGATGGGGGGAGTATTTGGAATTCGAATTCGACTCGAACCCTTACTAAATCGATTTCGATAATATAAAAAGTTAGAAATAGAGTTCAACTTGATTCGTGAGCGAATCTAATGAGTCGAGCTTAATAAATCTAGTGAAATTTTAAAAATATTTTTTATTTGAGCTTGATCTGACTCGTTAGTATATCGAATATTTCACGAGCTCGACTCGTTTATCAATATAACGAGTCGAGGCAAGTTCTCTAGCTCTTCGTTTCTTTAAGAGCGCTACTAGCTTACAACTCATCCTTTGGTCTCTTTCTCTAAATTTGTTATCGAATATTTGAAATTCGAATTCGACTCGAAAAGTTATCGAATCAAATACAGCTTACTCGATAACTTGAACAAGTTAGAGTTTGACTTGATTCGTAAACGAGTCTACCGAGTCAAACTTAATGAACCTAACAAAATTATAAAAAAAAATTATTTGAGCTCAGTCTGACTCATTAGTATATCAAGTATTTCACGAGCCCGAACTTGTTTATCAATATAGCGAGCCGAGCCGAATTCTCTAACCACTCGTTTTTTTAACAAATCTATTAGGTTTCAAGCAATTTAAATACAAATAGGTACTATATGAATACTATAATTTAAAGGTTTCATATGGACATTATACTCCACTAATTGCATCAAATTTGAGCAAATACCTTAGTTTTTATTTACACATTAATAACGGTTAATTCAATGGCAAAAACTTGTATGAGACCGTCTCATGGCATGAGATCACACAAATTAACACCTACCCTACCAAAGTGCTAATGAGCCCATGCCCTAGTTACATTCATCCCCATTGTCTCATGCCATGAGACGGTCTCATACAAGACCTACTCTAATTCAATTTAAATGCACCGTTGACGTATATTGAACGAACTATGTCATATTTTAGCATTTCCCTTTCATGTACTCAAAGGATATTGGGGGTAACGATATTTTCACAATATCCGTAAAAAAATCGATAAATATCGGTATGCAACATCAATTTTGACTATATCTTTGTGCAAATTGAACATAATATCGATAAAATATCGAAAAAAATCAGTAAATATCGAAAATTATCGAGAAAATATCCATAATTATGATAAATATCACAAATATAAAATTTGGTCAAATTCTATTGTAAATTTTATGCATTAAAACTTTTTTAATAAATATTCATAATTTTTAAAATTTACCGATATCGATATTCGATATCGACATATCAATCGATATTTCCACAAATTTAACGTTTCGATATATACACCGATACCAGTATTTACAACTTTGCTGATATTCAAATTATCCAGATAGATTAATCTAACAGTAAATTCAGTATAAATGTACCGTGGATGTTATAATGAATGAATTATTCCATATTTTTAACATTACATTCATTTACTAATATTAGATCATGGAGACACTTATCAAGTAGTGCATTTTATGGTAAGTACATGGCATATCATATGCTAGATTACTAATACTTTCCATCTTATGGTACAACATATTGAGGAAATTTTTGAACCCATAATTTAAGAAAAAAAATTGTACTCATTCCGTAATGTTTCCTTTTTAGGTAGTGTGCAAATTGATGTCGAACGTTCAAATAAAAAAAGTGTGCAAATTCCTCTGAGACGGAAGGAGTAATAAATAGAGTATTGAAAGGTAATTTTTTAAAACATTAAAGTACTCACAAAATTAGTTGGATTAAGCGTATGTGTGAATCTGAAAAGTAACAATATTTCATTTAAGTATGAATATTATGAAAGTTGAGTACTTGAGTTTAAGAAGGAATTTCTTTTTTTCGGGTGTACATAGTTTTCGTCAGACATTTCAATAAGAAAGTATGCAATTTGTTGTGGAACAAAGAAAGTAATGTTTTATATGTGAGTTTGTTCGAAGTTAGATTAATGTTTCGGTATAAAATTGATGAGAAACAAAAGAAAATCGAGCATGATATACCCTCCATGGCAAAGTATAAGGTGAACTAATTTAATCGTAAATTTAAGTTACAGTATTAGTTGTTTCATTAAAAAATATTAACCTTCAGTATAAATAGTGGTGCTCTAATCACTTGCACATTTCACCTTGCCAAATAATAATCATTTCGCATCATTGCATGATATACTGATAAGATAAAATACTTGTGCTTAGGAAAGAGTGGTATATTTTAAAATATTTTTCAAGTTCAAAGAAAGAAAAAGATTATGTGAAAAATATACAATGCTATTGCTCAGTGTTGGATGATTGAATGAATAGGGTTAAACCAACAAATAAATATGAGGATATATTGAACCTTTAATTAATTACAATATAAAAAGCTGTACCTTCAAGAAATTCAATGCAGCATGCATATACTCAGCATGATTACTTACATTTGATGAAACCTCTGCTATGCTTCTTCATCTGAGTCTTCAACTACTCGGCTTGTTCTCGCTCTCTTCGCTTGTGGAAGGACCGTTTCGCCCTCGCCCTCCCCCTCTTCGTCTGTATCATCTACTTGTCCCCTCGGAGACAGGCCGATTGCAGTTTCCTCTCCCTCATCACCGCTCTCTGGTGATGATTTATCATCAGTAGCATTGGATTGATCGCCATCACCTTCCTCATTCGGGTTTTGCTCGTTCGTAGCATCTTCTTCAGTTGGATCCAAGATGATCTTGAAGTCCCTGGAAGTGCTGCGTTTGGCATGCCGTAACAAATTGAGTTTGGTGATCTTGCTAAGCTGGATCAGATACTTTTCGTAGTCTTCGATCTGGAATACCAAATCTGGGATGCATCTGTTTTCCCTCTTGATTTTGTTCACAATCCCTCTTGTTTTACTGTTCTCTTCTTGTTGTTTCTGCATGCAAAGTCAAAAAGTACTCATCACAACTTGATACAATTCCTTCAACAAGTTTTAATATAATAGCTACATATTAACTAATTTGTCAAGACTATAAAAATTAGCTGATGAAGTCATATTAGAACAATCTTGTAAATGTTATGTTAATATATTAGATGTATTTTAACTCATGTAGCTTTGCTAAAAATCTGTCTTTCATCCTAACAAATTGGCCACAATTGCACCTAATGAGCCTAATCATGGCTTAAAATAGACAATTTTAAAAGAACTTTTTCCCAGCCAAAATGTTGAACTTTGTGCAGTTTCAGAATTAAAGAGCAATTAATGCATACCTTTTGCATATGAGCAACAAAATTATAAACAGGTGCTGTTAATTGCCTGCAGGTTATTTCCACAAGCCTCTGGTAATTCACACTAGGTATAACTTGCTTGCAACCTTTAGGAGCTATTCGCAGCTTCGATATCCGAGCTAGATTCTTGTAAAACTTTGCTGCTAATCTCAGCAAATGTTCAGCTTGAGGGTCTGCTTTTTTATTAAACGGTAAGAAAATGATGAATTTATAAACAAGAAATGCAAGTTCATTAAAATAAGTAGCACATTTCATACCCTTTAGATTCATAGCAACAAAATGCGATAGGACCTTCACAATAGCTTCTGTTCTAGAGTACAGTATCTCTTCTACTGTTAATTCTGGACCCGTTTGATTCGAAGAAATACCTTTCTGAGTAGCTGTGTAATACGTTTTCAGCCGTATTGTGATCCATTCGACATCAACAATGGATGATTCAATCAACTGCAATATAGTGGAAGCTATAGAAGCTCCTGTTGATTTGTTTATAACAGGGAATGTTTCAGATGTATTTAGAGGACCAACATTCTCAGAGCCTACTACTTGTAGAAGTTCTTCAGCCATACTTTGTGCAATAACCAAATCTGAGGGAGGTGAGCTTAAAGTAACAGCAATAAAGACCAAACACTTTGCAACCTTGGAGTTCGATACGTCACTGCTTTTGCAGATTTGAGTTGCCCAGAGTCCAACGAGGTTTCTCCTTTCCTCGGGCAACTTTTTGCCAATCATCAGAACCATGTCACAGAGAATCTGAGAACATGTGAATCTCATTAGTTTTTTCATTCAAAAGTATTACTGTTATAAAGTGAAAGTTGTGGATCAGTTGTACGATAAAACTGCTTTAAATAAGACCAAGTCAAGATATAAAGTATTTCACGGATAAAGTGAGAGCAAACCTCTGCTTCGCGGAAGAAAGAGAATTCGAGAAATTCATTGAGTAATGGTCCTATGATCCTCTTGATGAATAACTCTTTGCTCCTTGTGCTCTGGTCATGAATACCTTCTGCTAATTTGCATTCATCTTGAGCATCCACAGTAATAGTCGGTGCTTCCTCTGAGACCAAGCCATCAATCAAACTCGCATACTTTTGGGCAAACAAGCTTATCTCAATTACTTTTTTCAAACAAAGCAAGATCAAATAAGTATGTTCCTTTCTACACTCAACATCTTTGTGTGCCTTCTTAGAAAGATCCATCTCAGACTTTGGCTTCAGAGTCACAATTATATTCACCAGTGGAGGACTGAGAAGCTTAATCTCACCATAAATCAACGTGTTCAACGGATCATCTTTCCCCATAACAGAGAAGAATTTCAGTTGACGTAAGCACATATTTAGAACGCTAGAAATAATTTTGGAGTTTGGAGCTTGTGATTTTCCAGAGGAAGATTGGCTGTTTTTCTGAGACGATGCACCATTCTTAGGATTATCATGCTTCAATGAGTCTAATGCAAACTGCAGTAGCTGATGGACAGTTGAGGTTGCCAAAAGAGGAGTTCGTTCAGGAGACGTCAACTTGGCATTGCTTAAAGCAAGTTTATCATCAGCAGCATCATTAGCACTTGATCTTATGGTTGATTTTTTAGAATTTGACGTAGATTTATCCACAAACTCATGAATCTCAACAAACTTAGAAAGTTCCTTTTCCAGTTCCAGTTTCTGCACATTTGCAGCTTTGCCCAACTCAGCCACAATAATATTCATCATCACCTCAACAATCCCCACTAAGAGTGTGGCGGAACACCTCCTTTTTTCTTCTTCTAATGGCGTAGAGCCCGACTCTTGCTTTTTCCCCAGCATACCTAACTAACATGCAACAAAAGTAACTTACATAAGGAACAAGTAATCAACAGTTTGCACGAAAACAACCAGCACATTAGGATACGAGAAGTACCTTCCAAATTTGCATTCCTCAGAAACTTACGGATATGGGCTAGAGCGTTAGAGAAAAACTCTCCAGACAAAGTTCTCCCTGCCTGATATGTTGAGCCAAAGTATGTCATTAGGAGGAAAGAGAGCAAGTAATTCATAATAATGGGAATAGAATGCACTCACCTCATTGTCCTGAGAGATGGAGAAGCCAAAACAAGGGATTGAATCAGAAGGATGGTCGGATTTATTTTGTGGTTGGAGAAGAAGAATCAAAGAGACACAAAAGAGAAGGCAGTCCAACGGTTCTTCAATACCAAATTTTCCATTTTCTAGTTTCATGCATTGATCAATATCCAAGTGAACTTCTGGATCCTAGAAAGATAAATGTCAACAATAACTGTTTAATCATATGCAAAACTGATTTCAAGTACGCTTATGTAGGAAAGGAGAAATAGGTAATACTCAAGTAAGTTTTACAAGGATAATAATGTTGCGTGCTAAATCATTAGATGAATACCTCTCTGTAAAATCGCTGGAAGTGGGACAACAGAAAGTCGAAAATGGTGCCAGCAGTTTGTGGATCCACCAAAACAAGCTTCATTAAACCATGGTAAACATTCTCCCGGACATTTGCCTTGAAACCATGATGATAATGAAATTCAATTAAGGAAAAAAACATGAGAAAACAGTGAAAGCAGTTGTATTTAATACTTTGCGCTACCAAAATTCAGATGTTAATATATGATCCAGAAACTTTCAGTAATCTTCAATAGAAAAGTGAAAATTTTGAATTTGAAATTCGATGTTATGGGATCACTTTGGTGGTTATGAAAATCAAATGATTTGGATGCTACACATTCATAAAAAGGCTTTTGCAACAGAAGAATAACTTCACTACTGAAACCAAATATCTTGAGTTGAATTGGTTGAGAGCATCTAATCTCAGAGCATGCAAAACAAAAGTATGAGTTGAGGAAGATGAAGGATCTGGAATCTAATACGTATTTAAATAAAATATATAAAACTGTTGCATTGCATCATATTGAAAGTTAAATATCTTGAAACTCTATCGATGAATCAGTTGGAAGTTAGACTAATCTTGAAGCAGGCAAAAAAGAGAAGTATGAGTTTTCAAAGTAAATCAAACATTACAATTCCACCTGCTGATAAAGGCATCTTTGCAGCAAACCGCTGAGCTCTTGGAAAAGATCACCTTTAGTTGCATTAGGTTCTCCAGCTTTCTGACTGCAACTGGCCTGGCTACTTGATTCTTGAAAAGAGAAAAACCCATTTATTTTCGACTGTTTTTCTGCTAAAATCAGGTCAAATATGGCACTACTTGCAGCAAGACGAACTGAGTTCTCTCGTCTAAACATAGCCTTCCGTAGAACCAAAATGGTATAACCCTACGTCGTCAAATTACGGATGAAAGTTAATTATCTTCAACAGTGATTTAGAAAAAAAAAAAAAAAAACAAAGAAAACACCAATCCATAACAACCTCAAAGCCAATTGCAACTGTTTTCTATACAGAATGCAAAATATGTCAAGGTGACATGACTTGGAACAGCTGTATTTGGCTGAACAAGATATTGCAAATTAAGTACCTGAAGATCACGATTAATCTTAATGAGAGGGAGTAGAACGGTAACAAGATCATAGGCAATCCTATCATCCATAAATGCAAAATAATCCAGCATTTCTTTTAAATGAGCCACATGGTCTAACATTGGATGTGGATGAACTAGGACCAGATGCCCAAGCAATCTAGAGACAAAGTATAAATATCAATAATCAGCTTAATAATATACACTACTAACCTGAAGATTGATACCAAAACTAACAGCACACCTTGTCATGGGGAAGCACTTCTCAGGCTTAAGAGAGAGGATACGGAATTTACATTGCTCAATTATCTGCAAAGTATAGTTAGCTAAGTAGCCTGTTGACTGTGCATATATCAACTTAGACTAAGGTATGAAATACAGTCACTGAAAGCCTTTACAGCTCAAAAATTCATTCACAGCAGCAATTTTTCTGTATGAAGCAGAAGTGGCAACACGCCTACACCTCATACTTATGCAGTAAAATCAGACTAAATTACTAACCTCGTTCCTTGACATGTCATGCACTTCAAACAAACATTTCAGAACTTGAGCCCCTAGTTCCTCTGTACCCATCAGACCATCAGACTTAGATGTTTCTTTCTGGGTTCCTTCTTCTACCCCTTCAAGCAATCCAAATCCCAATTGTACTATACTAGGTACAATGTGCTCTCTTCCATAGTGGCTTGCATTAACCTATAGAAAGAGAACGTAAACCATGAAACAAGAAAGAGAACCAAAAAAAGGGGCAATACCAACAAATAGGAGAAGGAACATTAAAAATACTAAGGAACTCTGAGCTGCTGAATATGGATGATGAGAAGTTATTTAAAATATTCTGCTCATCAGTCGGTCCAACAACATTCACGTGGTTTCTATTTAAACATGCAAATAAACCCAATATATATGCACAATGAGACAATCTTTTCAGAATTTAGCAAGTATAATAGAAAGGAAAAGGAGCTTACAGCTTTAAGAATAGATTTTTCTATTGCTCGGGCATTCTCCACAAACTCCTTCTTCAGTTCATCCGACAGCCATCTGCAGGTTCTGAAGCAAAAGGATGGGTTAAAAAAAGATCATATAATACTGAAAATTAATAAATGTATATACAAGCCTTGAAACACAACTCATGTGTATAGCGATCACCATTGATCTGATTCAAGGATATTAAAATTTTATAAGATCATTGTCAGAATGAAAAACAAAAACGTAAGCACCAATAGCTCCTTTAACAATGATATTCTCTTGACGATAACATTTAGCTCGCATATTGAAATTCAAGCTCAACATTACTCAGAATTTACGACATACAAAAGATTATCAATCAAACTACATTAAATGGCAAGATTAAACTACTCACTTTGCAAACTTATAATCTTTATATGCATTGAACAGCGCCGTTTTCAGAACCCCAATCGCGCTCTCGCTGAACCTCCTAATTCTGGCAATGGACAACAAAAGAGTAACAGTAAAATGATTAAAAGCCCTTGAATCCAACCTCACAAAGCCTAAAACCTCCTGCCCCAAAGATGGATCCTGCTTCACCGCGAAATTCACATGAAGCAAAACTGTCCCTTCCACTTGCTTCATTACTGAACCCCCTTTATTCATACCCCCAAAATGCAACACAATCCCTTCCATCACCTCTCTCTTCCCAAACCCTTTAGTAGCCAACACCAACAGCTGATAAACTAACCCAGGCAAATCCTGCATTTCCACGTCCTCCCTCATTTTCTCAAAAATCTTTTCCAGAAACTCCTTTTTCCTCATTTTATCGAGACAGAGAGAGAAATCCCTAACAATCTCCACCATTTTGATCATCAAAACGTTGCTCCATTCAGAGCTAATCAAAGCATCCACAACCGAATTCAAGTATTCCACGGGCTTACCGACTTCATTCGAGGTTCTAATCAATTGAAGACACATCGGTAGGAGATCCAGAACATGAGCATCCTCCGAAACTTTGATTTCGGGAAGATACGATATAATTAGGTCAATAACTTTGGGGATCTCCTTAATTTCAATTGAATCCAGGTGCCCAACGAACTGCTGGAGAACGGATAAGGAGTTATGGTCATGAGGAATTTTATTGGAAGTGAAGAGAGAGAGATAGGCTTGGAGAAGGGCGGAGAGGAGAGAGGATAGAGCGGAGGAAGTGTGCCGCGAGATGAGGGAAAGGAGGGCGGAGACATATTCGGCGACGGCGGAGGAGGAATTGACGGCGGCGGCGGCGCGTGAGTGGAGATACGAGAGGAGAGATTCGTGCGATGATTCGGAGAGGAGGAAGGGCGGGAGCTGGGAGGAAATTGCATCGAAGTGGTGATGGTTTTGTGCGAGGGAGATGATCTCGATATCTGTTAACTCCGGCCGTTGTGATGGAGCGTTTCCCGGCGGTTTAGCGGCGGAGCGCATGGTGGTGGAGCGGCGGAAGTCCGAGGCGGCTATAATGGCTTTTAATTTTGGGCGGGAAAAGTTGCATAAGGGGTTTGGGTTTATAAATATTTTATTTGATCATTTTTTGCCGCCATTTTTAATTTGATCATTTTAACGAACGAGAACGAGTTTTTTATTACTCTCTCCGTCCCCTCTTAATATTCACACTTTCCTATTTGGGATGTCCCACAATAATATTCACACCCCAAAAAATGAAATAAAACACTCTCACACTACCTACTTTAATTCAAAATACTCTTCATTCATTGGTTCAAAAAGTCAATAAAGCAGTTTTTCTTAAAACCTGTGTCCACACAAGTGTGAATATTATTAGGGGACGGAAGGAGTAGTATTTAAAATCATAAAGTAATTTTTAAGTCCACTTTATAGTAGATGAGATATAAATCTATCAAACTCTACCTTAAAAGTCACTTTATCATTTTAAATATTAATAAACAACTTGCTCACAAAAACACAAAAATAAAGTATGTGTGTAAATTTAAGTGGGACAGAGGGAATACTATTTAATGAGTATTTTGCTAAATAAATATGAAATTCAAAATCACAGAAACGGATGTTTATTAAAAAAAAAAGAACTTATAGTAATTCATTTTAGATGTTTGATTTATTTTAAAATTTGCTAAATTATTCGGTTAGAAGGAATTGTTTATAATATGGTAGATGACATTACCAATTATCATTGATGTTGGAGAGTATGTATAAGTAAATTGATTCCACTGAGCTTTTACATGAGATAGAATTCATGTTATAACGAGACACGTAAAATTGTATAAACGAGAAATAAACTATACAAATTTACATCTGGGGCACTATCAAGCCAGAAGATTTACTAATTTGTGGTAACACAACTACAATAAATTAGAGGGTTATTTATACTCGAAATTGGATCGTAATCGGGGACGTGAAGCAGTCACTTGGACTCCATAACTCAACATTAACTACATCCATGGACAGAAGAAATGATATTGTATTATTATGAACAATTACATGCTATAGAATAACTTAGTTAAATAATACTCCCTCTGTCCCAAACTCGTTTACTACATTGTCAAAAAGGTTCATCCCATACTCATTTGTTACATCTACTTTTGGCAAAATAAATAACAATACTTTTTAATATTATATTCTCCATACACTAATAAACAAAAGTATTTACTTTATCACTTTATCATCACTTTATCACTTTAAATACTATAAACAACTCTTTTCTTAATAACCGTGCAAACAGTAAATGAGAATTTGAGTTTGGGACGGATGGAGTATAATTATTTGTTAATTCCTAACATATTGCACCTCAAAAGATGCCAGAAATTAACTTAGAACCTAAATGAGAGCCTAAATAAGATGAAATTCTTTCAATTGACATGCATTAATATACTTTTCCTTGTTAGACCTTTATTATTCGTTTATTGTAAATGCAGTTGCATTTATACATTGTGTTTATTATTTTGATTAGAGGATTCCATGATAAAATTTATCTTCCCGTCGCAAATAATATATTTTATATAAAACATGATAAACATAATAAATAATACAATTCTATTTACGATAGACGAATAATAAATAATGAAGGAATGAAAGTAAAGTTAGGAGAGATAGAATACTTAAATATCATTGGTGCATAATCTATTGAGGAGGTATTTGGTAGCACCATGGAGTTATCGGCCCATTAGCTAAGATGGGATACTGTAGAGATGAGATGATTAATCTATCCAAATTGGTAGGATAAAAACATGCAGCAGAATAGTAAATAGCAACGGGCTTTGCTTTTATGATGGGCCTTCAAAATACATACCAAATGGGTGTTTAAATGGATAACATTCCAATCTTGCTTTTATAGTGGCTACCAAATGAGCCCTTAGTATATATAAAATATCAATAAAATAAGAGGTAAAATGTGTCATTAGTGATCCATTGGAAAAATGCATGTGTATTTGCTGGAGTTTTAGAGTTGATCAAGTATATGTTGGTATATTTTTTTGTCGAGATTATAGCATATGATTTGATTAGTACAATTGTCATTTTTGTGTAATTGCAAATTGTACAAGATTATATTTCTTGAACATTGGTCGGAGTTATGTCTTATAAAAGGGTATGTATATAAATCTATGAATGTATTATGTATCCTCATGCACAGACAGAATACACACAAGAAGAAACAAACAAATTTGGGTTTTGAAATCCCCATGTTCTTGGCATATATATAATGAAGAAATATCATAATTACTCCCTAGTTAATTAATTTTAACAGCTAATAAATATACAATGGGAATGCTAATAATTTTTCAGTTTTTTTCTCTTCGTTTAAAATTTAACTAAATTGAGGTGGGGTGGAGGGAGTAGGGGTGGTTTGATGAGGTATTACAAAAAATATACGTATGAAATTTTGATTCGTATAAAATATTTCATATTGATATATGAAAAATACTTATTAATATTGTGCCAAAATTTTGAATTTTTTATAGTAAATGTACGGTATTGTACAAAAAAAATCATAATATACCAAAAAAATTCAGCACTTTTAGTATTTGTTGATTTGATAAGTATAATATACTGAAAATTTCGATATTTTATACACCTTTGATAGGGAGAATAATGCCCTTGAAAATCGATAATTTTATTTTAACTTGCATGTTTATTCACAGAAAAGATCAAAATTAGTCCTGTAACTTAGGTTGATTCCAATTTTAGTCCTGTAATTTTTTATTTTCTCAATTTTAGTCCTGGAGTTGTCAATTTTAGTCTTTAAATTGCCTCAAAATTAAAAAAACTCACTGATTTGGGTCGGTGCCATTTTTGTTTCCAAACGGGTCGATTATAATTAGATGGTCGATTAATTTTTTATTATGTGGTAGTCCACGTGTACAATTTGTTGGAAAATAAAAAAGCCCTAATTCTTCCGTTGGGTATTTGAATTTTTAAACCAAAAAGGACTGAAATTGATAACCCTAAGACTAAAATTGAGAAAATAAAAAGTTATAGGACTAAAATTGACAACTACAAGACTAAAATTAAGAAAATGAAAAGTTACAGGACTTAAATTGGAATCCAGCTAAGTTACAAGACTAGTTTTGATATTTTCCCTGTTTATTCAAGCTAAGGAAATTTATTACTCCCACATCCATGAAAGATTGTCCACGTTGTCTTATTAATTCGTCCGTGAAAAATGGTCTTGTTTTCTAAAATGAAAGTAATTATCTTTATCTTTATCCTTATTTTATAACCCTACACATAATATTTTTACTTTTTACACATCATGTTTACTTTTTTAATAATCGTACTAAAAATAACAAGTCAATTTTTTTACGATGGTGGGAGTACTATTAATGTATACAAGTGTGAATTCTCTCATTAATGTTATTTTTTTAAGAATGTCTTATAAGACTATATAGTATATAACTCTCTAATATTAAAAAAATGTGTTTATTTATTTGGGCGCACGTTCTAAGAAAAATAGATAAAATAAGAATAAAATACTCCCACTGTCAATAAACTTTATACTTTTATTTTCCATCAATCATACAATATTTTTTACGGTCCTAAAATGAAAATAATACTCATAGTACTATCACAATATCATTTTATATTCAAATAAAAAATTCTTAAAACCAACTTTCAGCAACTTCTATTAAAAAATATGTTACATTCATTGTAAAGACTAATGTAAAATGAACAGAGTAGTTGTTTACAAGAATAAAGATAAATTATTGAGATAAAATGAATTAATACACTTTTTTTTGAAAGGAATGAATTAATACACTTTTGATATATAAATAAATAAGAGAAGTGGTCATAATTTTTTTGTGAAACAAGCGAGTAAGTAATATCTTTAAATATTTTTGTAAATTCATACGTAGTTCTGAAAAAGGGAGGAAATCAAAAAGATTAAATAAACGAGCATGAGCGCGGCACATGGGGTAAAATGACTGCGTTTTGTTAATTCTGTCAATTTTGAGACGTAAATTGTACACCTAGCTAAAAATTGGGACGTAATTGGAGAAATTAACTTATTTGGGACGTAAATTGTACACTTAGCAAAAAATTGGGACGTAATTGGAGAAATTAACTTTTATGGGACGTAAATTATACACTTAGCAAAAAATTAGGACGTAATTGGAGAAAATAATTTTATTGGGACGTTTTTTGAAAAGGTAAAAAGTTATGGGACTTAACAAAATTCTATCCCACGTTTCCAATGATATTGATATGACTAGACAAGACATCTATGAATCATTATACTGTTGAGAAGGATGAAAAGAGAGCACAGTAAAATCGATTATTTTTTAATTTTAAATAAGTATTCCCTCTCCTTGTGGAACAACTGTCACCCCAAGATTCTTATTTTTATTTTTAGTATGTAATCCCCAACTGCGTGTGTGTGGTGTGTTTGGCTGGAAAAATATGAAACAATGGAAGAAACGGAATGAAAATTCCATTAGACCAGATAAGTGTTTGTTTGAAAAAAATAAGTTTTTTTATAGTAATTTAATTTAGTAATTGTGAGAAATAATTATTTATTGGTAAAAGTGGTTAGTATTCGTAAAATTTGTATAAAGTAAATGCCGAGTATTTGATAAAAAAATTTAAATAGAATAAATTATTCATGAAAAACTATAATAAAATAGAAGCAAATATTTCTCAACTTTTAATTATACATTCTAGTTGGTTAATTTAATCATAATCATTAAATTTGAAAACATTAAAACACTTGTGCAAGTAATTCTAAGTGATTATAATCACTTATAATTTTTCTAAAACACACCCTAAAAAAAAGACTGTATATATTGTAATCATTCATGAGATTGTTACATGCAATTTTCGTGTGAACAATGTTTGTAAATATACTTGACATGAACGATAAATCTCCTTCACACAATATTATTGCATTTGTGGTGCCAATACACACATGTCTTTATTAGGGTTTTCTTAAAAAAATCACATTCTTTATGTTGTTATTCCTGATTGTGTTGAACAATAGTATACAAAATTATGATATTTTAATGATTTATTTTGTTTATAAAGATTGAATTATTAGCTGCACCTTGATTTATTCTCCTTTTGATCATTTTCAATATGTTCAGTCATTTAGAATTGTTTCATTTTATTCTAAACTTAGGCAGTGTTTACTTTTATAGTCAAGGTTAACATAGGATAGATAACTGGTGGGTTAAAAATAATTTTGTGGCAGATAACTTTTGTTTACTTTGTATGAAATATATCATTGGGTTTGAGATAAGTCAATTATAAATTTACTAAAATAGCCCCACCTCTAGAAGCATTTTTATCTTCATATTTTCTTCCCCTCTTTAATTTCACGCCATTTTCTAGTTGCAGAAGCTTAATTCCTTCACTCTTGCTCTGCCATTTATTTCAAAATGATTTCTCCACTATGTTAGCACCACCCCAGATTCACAAATACTAGTAGTTGTAAACAGAATTGTAGAGGGTCATTTCTAGAACAACTCCAAATTCACAAAATTGCTTTCTCTTCTCTGGCCGCATCACCACGACGTAGTTATCTCATGTTTAGACTGCAATTTTCTGCACCACCGCGCTTATTCGCTGCCGACTAAGGTATTGAATAATGATTATTTTAAGTTGATTTATGTAGGAAAAATGGATTGGAGTTTTTCCAGTCGCTCATTCCGCCTCTTCTCGTCTCGCTTCAATGGGATTTTTGGAAATTCTTTTTGTCGATTGAATTCTTTGAGGATATGGACTTTGGTACTATTTATATGGCTTTCTGTTGAGCAATTGGTTTGTGCTCTTTACAATTTTCACGTTCGGGGTTGTAAGCTTCTTCCGCCACTGGTAATTTAATTTGTAATTATTTTTGATAAAATTGAAGATTTGTTACCTTTCCGGTGAAATTTCTTTCTCCCCCACACTTCCAATTTATCCGACTAATTTATTCCTCTCTCCACCTCTACTGGAACAGTTCCACGGAAGCATACCTGAGGTATATTTGACATTTTAAACCTAAACATGAGTGAACGGTGTTTAATCCGCCCAAAATGGCAAGTTTGTTTTAACCGTCCAAATGCATTGGTAAATGTGTTAACCCGGGTCAGCCGGTTAACCCGAAAAATTGATCTGGAAAGGTAAACGGTTGGCAAGGTCCTACTAATAATTTTATCAGGCTTTATTTGGGAAAATAAACAGAGTGTTAATGTTGTTAATTTATATACTCCCTCCGTCCATGAGTAAACTTCCCACTTTCCTTTTCAGGCCGTCCACGAGTAAGTTTCCCATTCCATAAATGGAAATAACAACACTCTATTATATATAAACTTTAACCTTAAAACTCACACAATATTACAAAAATGACACTCATTCACTTTACTTTTCAACACTATTCATTACTTTATCCCAAAAGTCAACATGTGGCCCAACATATATTAATAAACAAATACACTTTCTTAAATCATTCAACAAAAAGAAGTGGGAAACTTACTCGTGGACGGAGGGAGTATTTCACAGTGAAAAAATAGCAAAATAGTCTCCACTTCTTGTAATTTAGTGATCATTGCTAAACTATTTTTATATTCTAAAAAAATATTATTCCATTCCCATCCCATCCCATCTTCAATTCCCAAATAATGTTCTTGAATTCCAATACCTCTCCAAATTTCCACTATATGGAAGCCAAACACGGCCTACAAAAGTGGCGCTAAGAACAATTTAGGGTTTTGCTTGTCTTGTTCTGCTTTGTCAGTTTCGTCACATAAACTACTCTGGTTTCCACGTGCTTCTGGGGACTCTCTCCTCACTCACCATCCCCACTTACTTCAATGCACCATTTTTTTTCCCCATCATCTTCACCTTAACTCCTTTGACCCCCCCTCTCTCTCTCCTCTTCCCTCTCTCTCTCTTGATATCTACCCTGTCAAGCCACATTCTGTAGTTTTCAAGACCTTCAATCAAAACCCCAGTTCATCAGAACCTTTGTTTTTCAAGATTCCTCTGTTTTCAAGAGTCCTCTGTTTTTCAAGATTCCTCTGAAACTAAAACCCAGAAAGAAAGATTGAGTCTTTCTTCATTTATTTGCAGATTCTTCACTCAAAGTGAAACCCCATCTCTGTTTTTTCAAGATTCCTCTGTTTTCAAGAGCTAAAACCAAAACCCATATCGAAAGATTGAGTCTTTATCCACCCCAGTTGCAGATTCTTCACTCAAAGTGAAAACCCATCTCTGTTTTTTCAAGATTTCGAGCTTTTACAGCAATGGTGATGGAGGTAGTGCATGAAGACATGGGAGAAGGCAATATGCAATGCACAAACCACCCCTACAAAAACAGCACCGCCGGCGGGATCTGCGCTTTTTGCCTTCAAGAAAAGCTCGGAAAGCTCGTCTCTTCTTCATTCCCAGTCACCATTTTCCCTTCTTCATCATCTTCATCTTCCTCCCCTTCTTTCAGATCTGATTTCAACGGCAGCAACCCCACCTCCGGCGGTGGCGCCGCCTCCGCCGCCGCCGCGCACCTCGCTTCCACCTCCGTCACCTCCCAAAGCAATGACCCTAATTACAACAATTTCTGCACAAGAAGGTCAAGATTGCCCTTTGTGTTGACTCAAAAGAAGAAAAAGAAAGAAGGTCCAGGGGCAGAATCGTCCAACTCCATAGTTTTCAAGAGGAGCAAATCCACAGCCACCCCCAGAAGAGGTATGAATTTCTTGGATGAAAACTTTTCTGACGATTATAGCCCTCACAGGAGGGGATTCTGGTCATTTCTCTACTTATCAAAACCTAAGAAAAGTGATAAAAATCTCAACTTTACATCCTCCACACCTAGCACTGTGTGTAGCAATGTGGGGCCCTCACCATCTGTAGAAGTGAGAACAAGGGAGAAAAAAAAGGACCATTTTGTGATAGTAGATGAAAATGGGAGCCCTGATCAGCAATTTGATAGGAAAGTTTCAAGGTCTAGATCTGTTGGCTGTGGTAGTAGGAGCTTTTCAGGTGATTTTTTTGAGAGGATCTCAACTGGCTTTGGTGATTGTACCTTGAGGAGAGTGGAGTCACAGAGGGAAGGCAAGTCCAAGGTACAACCATCAATGCATAGGGGGGGTAATAATGGTGTTAATGGCCAAGATTGCATTAAGGAAAGGGTTAGATGTGGTGGGCTTTTTAGTGGGTTTATGATCACTTCTTCGTCGTCCTCGTCTTCCTCGTCTTCGTATTGGGTCTCGTCGGCGGAGGAGGGCGGCGGCGCCGCCGCCAAGGCGCCGGCGCCGGCGAGGCACATTTCATCACATGGGAGGAGCAAGAGTTGGGGGTGGGCACTTGCAAGTCCAATGAGGGCATTTGGGAAAACTTCTTCTGGGAAAAGGGATAATGCTAAGAATGTTACTCCTAATTTGGCTGCAATTCCTTCTTTATTGGCTGTGAGTGGCTGATTGGAGAGAAGAAAGGGTTATTTAGGTTGGATTAATTAGGTTATGATGATGATGATGATATTAATTGCTACACATTCTTGGTTGGTGTTTTTTTCATGTGGTTATTGTTTATCCATGTTTTTGCTGCACTTGCTATGTTGATCTTATGTTTATTTGATCTAGTTTAAATAATGTTGTTTGTATATCTATATGATGTTGGTTTGAGATTGATGATGTAAGTTTGGGAAATAAATGAATCCATATTGAGATTGAGAGTTTTTGTGGTTTTTTCTTTTTTAATGATGACTACTATTGTGCAATGATACCTACGATATGAAATACAATGAAATACGAGATGAAACATACTAATAGATGGTCTCTATTTCAATTTAATTATAAAATACGAGATGAAATATCAATATAAAACAAGGAATTCTAATTTTATTCCAATTTAATTATGAAATACGATATGAAACACCAAATTGGAAGAAGGGATCCACTTTCCAATTTGATTATGAGATGCGATATGAAATAGCAAATTGATACTACCTCCGTTCCACAACACTTTGTACAGTTACTATTCATCTCGTATTTTTACGAGCGAGTTTTTTATTAGTTTTTGAAATGATAAAGTAATTTTAAAGTTACTTTATAATAGTGAAGAGGTAGATCTATCATACTCTACCTTAAAAATTATTTTATCATTTCAAATATTAATAAACAATTCGCTCGCTAAAACGCGAAGATAAAGTAACTGTGAAAAATGTTTGGGGACAAAGGGAGTATAAATAATTCCAATTACGTTTCAATTTAAGTATGAAACACGAGATGAAATACCAAATGCAGTAAGGATACTAGTAGATGGTATTGTGTGATGAATGTTTGAGTATATTTCTTGGAATTCTTCCTTTCTATACAGTCGTGTACTGTTTAGTACTGTTGTGCAGTGTTGTACCACCTGCTACGAGGTGTTATACAGTAGAGATGGGCAGGTCATGTAGGAATTGTAGTAAAGATAATTGAAATGATTGTTGACTTTATGCATGGATTGGAAGCAACTTTACATGCAAAAAGATAGGGATTTAAATCTAGTTGTTGTTGTCTCAATCAAGGAGGTTTTCATGGTTATGTGGTGCCATTAAAGATGGCCAAAAATTAAAATAAAGGTTGAATCACATGTCACTAGTTGAGCATGTGCAAGGTCCCATTGTTTTGTCTAATCATTGTCCAAGCAAAACAGAAACAAGGAAAGAAAGAATCACATCACAATATCACATAGTTTAGTTTAGTGATAGTCAAAAGTGTTGCACATGTTGGTTAGATAAAGACACATTTGAAAGGTCTTAATCTTAACTCAGGTGGAATCTTATTAGCTCATCTTATCTAAGCCTAGTTGTTTTCTCAATACTAAAACAAATGTCCCGGACACCGGCGGTAACCAGTTGTAAACGAGTCGACTCGAACTCGATTCAATTAAAAAAATTGAATCTTGGAAGTCAACTTGATTGAGTTCCTTTTTTTTGCACGATTTGTTGGAACTTAGCTTGGCTCGACTCTGTAATCTACATAACTTGAAGTTCGATTCAACCTTATATAAGTCCAAATTAAGTTGAATCTGTTGTAAAATAAAGGACACAGAAACATAATTTTTTTAATCAGTTCATCATAAATGAGTACGTCTGGGGGCTTATCAAACCATGAGGTTTTCACGATATTTCTGTATGTTTCTTTATTGTGTATACAATACAATAATCAATGATATATTTATACTAGTAATTGGGATGTAACCCTAAAAGCACATTAGACATCTTGGCCTATTAAATATCTTATTCTACAAGTAATGTTCATAATTATAATATATTTACAACGAAATCGAGTATACTGAGCTCAAGTTTGACTCTATTAAATTCAAGCTGATTTTGACCTTTTTTTTTTCCTTTCCGAACTAAAGCGTGGGCAGCTTTTGAACTGACTCGACCAATACTGATCAAATAGTGGCAATAAACCCATCCTTCAACACTAATTATAGAGTAACACGTGTGTGAACCATCTGCATCGTGTAACTGATTTTCAAGCAATATCGTTCAGTAAAATGAGTAATATCATTCAACTGGTGTGCACAGTGCAACTGATTTCCGAATAATATTATTCAGTGAAACGAGTAATTACCATCATTCAAAAGGAGCGTAAAGTGCAGATGATATATACAAAAATTTAACATGACTAGTACTAATCTTGAATACATACATTATAACATAAGTAGGACCTTGATGCCCCTTGTCTTGGATGCAAGTACTTTGTCCATTCTCAAACAAGGTGGACCACTACGTTATTCATAAAAGTATGTATTATGGCTCCCCCTAATAGTACATATGTTGGTTCTATTGTTTGAAAATTCAATATCTTGCATGCATGATCAAACCTTACAATTGATACATTACAAACACAAAGATGATAATAATTATGAAAATTGGGAGGAGATTGAGACTTGTGAGGGTTGATAAAAAGACAAATTCATACAAAAAGACATGTAGGAAAAGATTGATGATGTTGGAGAAAACTACGTAGATGATTATTACCCAACGGATTTAAAAGGACAAGCTTTCTTGGAACCCACAAAAACATGGATATGATTCATATGATTTTGAAAAAAAAATTGCAATTGTATAGATATTTGATGTGTAGGGACCCCCTTTGCCTTCAACTTTGTGGATATTTATCTTTTTTTTTTAAAGAATTTATGTGATAAAAATGGTTGAATGACTATTTTATATTTTATTTTAAATTTCTTGTAAATTAAAAGAAAGAGAAATATATGTTTTAATAAAAATGAATTACATTTATGTTCTTGCTTATCAAGCTTCAAGTACAATTTTCATGGGTGGACTATGTGTGAATGTGATCATATATCTACCTTAGATGATGGTCTTTTACCTAGATATAGAGTAGGTTTTATAGGAAAATGAAATAAGCTTATAATGAAATTGTTTTAAAATATTAAATATTTGATTAGGAGTATTAAAAATTTCATTAGAAATATCATTAATTTGGATTTAAAAAAATTTACAATAATTTTAATATAATATCACTGATCCAGATTAATAATACTTTTAATGAGATTGTTTTTTTTTTTGTCAGAAAAAAATTATTTCATTTAATGAAATAACATCCCAGGCAGGTTACCGCGGGTTACATTAGAGTATATTACAAGTATGTGTATCCTATCAATCTAGTAATTTTCTAGGATCTAATAGCCATTCATCAAAAGAAAAATTGGCAGAAACCCAAGAGTGTATATAAAGCCAACTCCATAATCTACTCTTAATTTCATCTATACTCTGTACCAAGTTGAACTCCACATTCTAAAAAATAAGTTGATTTCTTCGTTTCCACAAGACCCAGATAATGCAAGACCACAAACATATAGTAAATATACGCCCCTTCTTCCCTCTCAATATACCAGAGTGGCACAAAAACTGATCTCTAATTGTTTCATAATAAATTTATCATGGACTATTTATATATATATATATATATATATATATATATATATATATATAAAAGTCAATATCAAGCTGAATGAACAATAATGAGATCGGATCCAACCAAAAGTGCCCACACCACCTATTATTAATATCCTAAATTCGGCCAAGAAAAAATATAAAAATGATGAAGAACAAAACAAATGTATCATGATTGGTATGAACTACTATATACAAATGTTTTTAAATTATCCAAGCTACCAAAAACACTCTACTCTCTGAAACTAATCACTTCCAAATATCTCTGTCTATATCTTATTGTACTGTATTTTTCAATATCCCCTTTACTACTGAACTAAACTCTCTTCAATAAAAAAAAAAACGAACTAATAAATCATCAAGTTTACATCTTTTAACACTAACGAAAAACTTTTTTTTATTAAAATCTGTACTATTCGGTAGAGATACTTTAAATCGCATCGGAAGAAGTATTATATTCGAATGGGTGTGAAACCAACATTCATAAGCCAATCAATATAGTATATTGTAAAGTCATGTTTAATTAAGCACCCAAAATATAAGCTAAGGTATCCTAGACATAAATTGAATTTCTTCACATTATAGCATGTGCAAATTAGGTCAACATTTTTTTCCCATCCAATGTAATTTGTCCATCTCAATAGTCCCACATAAAACAATCAAAATTCATCAAGTAATTGAGAAAAAAAACAAAAAATAGGCAAGCATAATTTTTTGGGGAAATAGGTGACAAAACATTGAACTTATGTCCGTTCCACACCAGAATTTGTTTATAATCTAAGAGAATTATTTTTTATGGTTGTTTCAAAGTATGAAATTGTACGAGAAAAAAATAAAATCATACATGTTTCTTTTATAGTGAAATTTCACATTTCATCCCAATGCAATATAAATGTGAATAATTTTTTAAGGATCGTTTTGGGAGTTGGAAATGATAACCGCAATTTTTTGGATTGACAGTTTTTTTTAGCCCAATTCAAACTCATTTAGCCTGAATTCACGACTTCTAAACGTTGTTGTCCTTCAATTGCCAATATGAAAAGTTACATTCCTCATTTTACCTGTCCGAAAAGTTACTATCAACATTTTGCAATTACCACTAAGTTACTATCTTACAAACACTATTTACTGTACCAACATTCAATAAAGATATGTTCTTTTTGAGTTTTAAAACCCAATTTAAAATTTCTCATTTTAAAATTCATTCTAGCTTGAGTTTTAAAATAAGATTTATTGAATACCTAATTGTACATATCGACAAACAACAAATTTTTATAAAATCTTATTCTACTTATAAAACATCATTACTTTTACATCATAAAGCTAAAACACATTATACTCAAAACAAAAAAAAAAAAAACATAAATTTAAAAATCTTCAAAATATAAAAAAAATTACTACTCCCCCCGTCCCAAGATTTTGTTCACACTTGCCTTAAATGGATGTCCCAAGATTTTGTTCACGCCCAAAAAAAGGAAATAAATCTCTCTAACAAAAGTCAATAAAACATAAATTTATCATTATTTTATCCAACTCCACACCATACTCCCATTTTTTCTTAAAAAATGTGTCAAATCCAAGTGTGAACAACATCCTGGAATGGAGGGAGTAGTTTTTAAAAATCGATTTTTAAAAGCCACTGACAAGTTAAAAATACATCACCTTAGGGTATTGCATAAAGTGTATTTATATTTTTGTTTTTTTTAAAAACTTTTTTAATATCATTGATATATTTGAAACGTTGAACTATTCCATTTCACATAGTGTCCCTATTGAATTGATTGAGTTCATCATGTTTTCCAAATCTTACTTTTAGAGTCATGTCCAAGTCCAACTGTTTGTGCCACATGAACAACAATAAGAGAAGCATGGCGCCCATCTCTTATTAACTACGCAATGATATTTCATATGTTATTCCACTTACCAAGTTTTTCTCTTATCATACTTGCCATATATACAATTTCTTGCACAACTTGATATATTTGGAAGAATAAGTTTTATACTAAAACTTGATATATATGGAAGAGTAAGTTTTATACTAAAATGGTTCGTGATAAGCTTATCATGAAATTGTTCTAAAGTATCGAATATTTGATTAAGAGTGTCGATAATTTCACCAGGAGTACTATAATTAATTTGAGTTCAATTTTTTTTATAATAATTGCAATATAATACCACCGACCTAGATTAATAATACTCCTCATCAAATATTCAATATTTTAATATAATTTCATGATAACTATTTTCATATAATACTTTGCCTATTTTTAAATGACTTTGGATTGACTAAAAAAAAACTCATTTGAGAGGTCAATTAATAGATTATGACAAGTTGGACACCGAATAGAAATTTGAAGACCGAATATATATATATAGACAAACTCTCATATACATCAAGTGTACGGTGCACTTACTCAACAATTGACACTATTTATACTGAAAAATTTATTCCAATCATACTGAAAAGTATAGTTGGATGATACTGAAAAGTTTACACAGAAAATCAATTTTCAGTTTAAATTTTTCAATGTAATCCAACCACACTTTTCTATGATTGAAACAAATTTCCAGTATAAACAGTGTCAACTATTGTGTGAGTGCATCATATACCAAGTGCACAAGAGAGTTATTCATATATAAAATATCATTTTGAAATAGATGATTCATGTGAAAATGAGCTTTGGTGTATAGAACCAAAAAATGCTATGTACGTGAGAATTGTAAGAATATAATCACACAAAAACATAAATGTTAATGAATTAAGATTGTTTTGTTGAATGAGATCAATAAATATATATATATTTGAATCCTCGATATATTTAATTAATATATAAATTAAAAAAATTAAGTTATTGGAACAAGTTTTATCGAACGCTTTTAATTAAATTATTAATTATTTGAAATTAAATTACATTGACGCAAGTTTCACTGCATAAAATAAAGATTTTTGTACGGAATTTTCTAACAATTTTTTGCCTACGAAGTGCCTATAAAATTCTGATCAGGTAGACATCTTTATTTCTCAATCTACAATTTGCCTAGGAAACAAAAATTTTAGGTAGTTAATTACCTACAAACGATTTTGCCAGCGGTTTGTTTGTAGATGAAAATGAAGATATTTTTATAATTTGAAATTTTTGTAGTCAAGTCATTAGAAATTCTCACTACTAAATTTTTTGTTGAAAATTTAAAAGTTATATTGACAAATTTCGTAGACAATCCTTTTCTCGTGTGTTTATTGCATTTCAAGTCGCATTAAATTTGGTTCATTTTATTTATACACCATAAAAGGGGACCAATTTGGGAGAAAGAAAGTTGGATAAATATTCAATTAAATGTTCGAAAGTGTATATAATTTGTGACTTTAAATACATAGGAGGTAAATCGTACTAGCTTGCCTAAATGTCACATCATAAAATTATACACATCTTGGTCTTTATTTTGAGATAAGACAACATGGAATAATTTGAATTTTCTCTACCTAAAATCTAACAGAATCACAACCACTCATAACTCAAATGAGAGTACTGTAAATTAAAATCGAGCAAGACGTGTTTAATGTGTCTTATCAAATAAGCAAGTATATAAACAAAATAGTTTGAATTAAAGACAAAAAAAAAAAAATGTGTGAAACCAGATTTACATTAACTCAGTTTGTTCAGATATCATTATTATGTGTATACAATATCACTATTATGCATAATTGAATATATACTATCACAGTTTGAAATATCAAATATTTTTTAAATATTGATAGTTGATATATATAACAGTGATACTTAAAAAAAAATATTTACGTAAATTGAGGTTCATATGAGACCTACTTTTGAATTTAAGATATTCGAACGAGCCCATATACTCCACCAACTCGAACACTCAACAAAATTATATTTTTGTTGTTTTACAAGAACATCAATAGTAGGACTATGATTTAAGGCAAAGTATTATATGAAAATAGTTCATGATAAGCTTATCATGAAAATATTTTAAAGTATCATTAATTTCATCGGGAGTATCATTAATCTCATCGGGGGTATCATTAGTCTGAGTTCAAAAAAATTATTTTAAATTTCTTGAACTCAGACTAATGATACCCCTGACAGATTTAATGATACTCCTAATGAGATTAATGATACTTTAAAACTATTTTATGTTAAACTTATTATGAAGCGTTTTCATATAAAACCTACTCATGATTTAATAGTTTTAGTCATGTTATATTTTATCACGCATTTATATAATAATATTTCATGGTGATTCCTCTAAATACAGGAAAAAAAAAACTTTATGGATTAGAATGTCATATAGACAATATTGCATAATTACTTATATAGTTTTACATTAAAACAACAATAAGATATGCAATGTTATATTGTTATTCATGTAATATTATTTTTTAATGTAATAATTTATTAACAAACAAGTAATACAATATATATAACCCGATTCAAAATAATTTTGATCTGCAATCTTACTTTTTAGGGGCAACTACACTCTAGCCCATCCTAAGGCACAAACAATTTCATAAACTAAAATATGATAAAAATTTGTCCAAAAGTACATTATATTATAGAATAATTTATTATACTATGCTTTGATAGACTGTTTGTGCCATATTTTTATTTTTTGAACTTGTTTGTGTCATACCTTCAAAATACATACTAGAATGTCATTTTCTGTTTCCCCCCATAATTTTAATAATGTAACACATTGCAATATTGCATAAGGGAGGAGACTATTTTATTACAATGAATCTATACATTATTCTAAATTCATTCTAGAACATGGTTGAATTGATGATGATAGCATAAATCAAATCAAATTCCTTTTCTTAACTAAATGGGTCTACGTATACAAAATTGGGCCATGATATTGAATTTTTTTGGCATAAAATTTACTAACAATTAATATGATCATAAATGTTTGTTGAGTGTTGATTATTTTGGTAGAACATTTACAACTATTCCATCTGTACTTGCTTGTCTCTACACGTAGTCCTCACTTACTATTCACGTGTCCATTCTCAGTGATATGTCCAATTATTTCAAGCTGTTATTTCTTTTACGGGTGAAATTCATTTATACATAAATTATTAAAGGATATTAGTAGTTTTGATTAGTTTTGACTAAAGAGTATTAATCATTTTAATTGAAAAGTAGTAATTGTCTTCCCTGAAGAATCTTAGTATGTTTTCAGTAAGCAACTAATGTTTTTTAGTGAAAACAATACTCTTCAATGACTCATTTATAAACCATTTCACTCTATATGAATTACTTTTTAATATTCTTTAATTAAAACAACTAATAACATTTAGTTAAACAACGTACACCCTTCGTACC
Organism: Ballota nigra; assembly: GCA_947034835.1. NCBI lineage: Eukaryota > Viridiplantae > Streptophyta > Magnoliopsida > Lamiales > Lamiaceae > Ballota > Ballota nigra. The sequence goes on along the minus strand of OX344729.1, from coordinate 81,196,189 downwards.
ACTCACACTCATTAGTGAAAACAACCTATACCCTCCATAACTAAGAATCTTTAGTTAAAATATCTTATTTTTCTTTAATGAAACAACTCATATCCTTCAAAGTGGTTCGTGTATGAATCAGATATTGCTGGAGCCAGCTGGACATTAGAATTAAAAAAATCGACAACGTTAATAGCAATATTTTTGTACTCGGTATCCGGCCAAATAACCGACTAATTCGGGGGACCCATAACCCGCCGTCCACTAGCGGGGGTTCTTATTTCAAGCTTTGCTCTGTACCTTGTAGGCTTTGAATATAAAATTTATAGAGCATCACACTCCTAAATTTCAAACTCTCGCCACTAGATCAACCTTCTCACAATTATTTGATAATGAATTTGATATATATATATATATATATATATATCACTCTAAGTTTCTCACATTTTTTTTATGTCCCACATACATATGCAACTGTATAATCATTTTTATTATTTATTTTATTTAAAATAAATAAATAAATACTCGTTTCTCAATTTAACTCTTTTGTGAGAGCCCAACCCTTGATGAAAGATCAGGCCCAATAAATTGCTGTATGGGCTCCTCACGCAACTAAAATCTTAAGCATGGTTTTTTTTTTTTAGTAACAGTCAGTGTTAGACCATTTTATGATTATTGATTAAATATAATTCTTATTTGAGATAACGTAACCTCACAAAAAAAAAAAAAAAAAAAAAAAAAACCTACTCATTACTCACTCTCCCGACCAAGTTAATTTATATTTTTCAATTAAAATTTTACTTTGACAATCAATTCTTACATATTTATTGGGGTGTGCAACTAAGTATATGATATGCATTTGAATTTTAAAATTTAATTATAAAAAATATATAATTTAGTGTGTACTGTGTATTTAAAATTAGTAATATCTTAAACAATAATCAGTAATACCACAATTAAGAATAATACTATTCGATGTGTACGATGTATTTTGACTGTAATACTCCAAGCAGTAATCAGTAATATCTCAACTTTTTTAATAACTTAAAAAGTCAAAATTGAATTTAAAATTTAAGTGCATATCACGCATTTGAGTGTATACAATAATTTGTCTATAGGTAAAATAAGACAAAGTATAGAGTGAAAATGGTTTATACATGAACCATTGAAGACTATTAGTTGTTTTCATTAAAGAGTATTAGTTGCTTGTACTGAAGAGTATTATTTATTTACTGAAAATATACTAAGACTCTTCAGTAAAGACAACTAATATTTTTTAATGAAAATAACTAATACTCTTTAGTAAAAAATACTAATACCTTTCAGCGATTCATGTATAAATGAATTTCACTCTATACATACTCAAAATAGACAAAATATAGAGTGAAAATGGTTTATACATAAACCATTGAAGACTATTAGTTTACTTGTACTGAAGAGTATTAGTTGCTTACAAAAATATATACTAAGATTCTTTAGTGTCCCTCCGTCCCATATGATTATTTGCACACTTCAAAAAAGGAAACATTGATTTACTTGCACACTCACAATAATATACACATTTACTAAAAAAATGATTTTTTTTAAAATGTGTGCCGTTTTAAGTGTGCAGATAATATCGGGACGGAGGGAGTAATATTTTTCAATAAAAACAATTAATACTTTTTAATCAAAAGTACTAGTAACTTCTAGCAACACATGTATAAATGAATTTCACTCTATAAATACCCAAAAAAAAAAAAATTCACTACAAATAAATTGGATAAAATGTTACTCCAATAATACCTAACTTCTTGACTTTTGTGAGAAGATAAACAAATTCTTGGTCACGGACACCTTATCTTCTTTTACCAAAAAAATTCAAACCCCAATGGCGAAGGAGAAAAAGTTCAGCTGGGGGTCCGCCCTGGTCGGCGCGGCGGCAGCCGCCACCGTGGCGGCGGCCGTCTCGGCGAAGCCGCGGGACCCGACCTTCCACCTGGTCTCAATCGAGCTGACCTCCTTCAAGCTCAACTTCCCCGCACTGGACGCGGAGACGATCCTGACCGTCCACGTCAGCAACCCGAACATCGCCCCGATCCGGTACTCGGATACGGAGATGTCGATCTACTACTCCGGGTCGCTGCTGGGCCGGGCGCCGGTTCAGGCCGGGTCGCAGCCGCCGCGGTCGTGCCAGCTCCTGCGGCTGCCGGCGCGGCTGAGCGGGCTGGAGCTGGCCCACCACGCGAAGCAGTTCCTGGCGGACATGGGGCGGCGGGAGATGGTGCTGGATTCGAGGGTGGATATCAAAGGGGCGGCGAAGGTGCTGTGGTGGAACCATAAGTTCAAGGTGGAGGTCGATAGTCACGTGATTGTTGATCCGGTATTTCTAGATGTGATTGATCAGGAAAATAGGTCGAAATTGGAACTCCTTGTTAACTCATCGTGATATAATTTTGTTTGATTTGAATGAATTTTATTTTATGGAACAAAAATTTGCCTGATTTTGATTCGAAATTAGGAGTTACTTTGTTACAAGGTTGTATTAGGGTTCTTTAGTGGTGATAAGAGGGAATGATATTTCAAGTTTATAGTTTGAATAATACAGAGTATAGAGTGAAAAACTGGTTTATACATGAATCAATGAAGGGTATTATTTGTTGTATTTACTTAAGAATATTAAGGAGTCTTAGCTGTTCAGTGAAAATGAACTGAGACTCTTCAGTATAAACAACTGATACTCTTCACTGAAGACAACTAATACCCTTTAGTGATTCATATATAAACCAATTTCACTCTATACATACTCATTGACAAATTAGGGTTCTTTAGTGGTGGTGAGTGATAGTAGGGATATATGTGAAGTGATATTTCAAGTTTATAGTTTGAAGAATGGGGAATGGAAAAGGGTCAAGAAATTTGTGGGCCCCCGCCAGATGAATGATCCGAGTAGGTATATTGGATGCGAATCATGATAATGTCATAAGTCGGGGTCTATTGTCTGTCTTGATTTGGAGATAGAGGAGTTTGAGATATTGCAAATAACTGAGTTATGTTAAAAAGTGGTGTTTATTCGAGGTTGGGAGAATCGGGTGGACTTCTTTATCTATTTGCAGTCATCTGGAGTAAGATGGTTATGATTCCGTTTATTGATTATTTTTTGAAGTTTAGTTATAAGAGAGTGTTGTGTGTGTTAAAGAATGACGAGGTTCTCTTGCTCTGTGAATGAACTTATGTGATTTTTGATCCAAGGATGGTTCTTTTAAGTATCCTCGGTTAATAACTTGATTCTAGTGGTTTTATATGATATGTCATGTGATTAAAGCATATAGCATTGTTGATAGTTGATACGATCCCATATCTATGATTACTCTGGGTTGCAAAATCTGTGCTAAATTTTTTTTTTTTTTCATAAATTTTTTGAGGTGGGTTTTGATGATTTTTTTGGTGGAAATTAAGGAAGGCCATGATTTGCTAACGCACTTGAATTTGAGGAGTGAGGGTATGTTTGGTTGGATACTTTGGTACTAAGGAATGGAAAAGGAATACAAAAAATATATTTGGTTCACTACTTTGAAATCTTGCTACAGTGCCTCGTATCCAAAAATGGGGGAATCTCCCATTCCTCAAGTTTATGAGTGGAATGACTTTCATTCCTTACTCCCATTACCTAATAAGTTACAACACCCTTTTTCCTCTCATTATTCTTTATTCTAAAATAGTTTAGTAAGTTTATTTTTTAGTATTATACTTTGTTGTTAGGTTATGGAATTTTAGGTTCCCTTTATTATATTTTTTATTAAATAATTAAGATTAAACTTGAAAGAAAAATTTATTTCAAACTAATTGAAATACTTCCATACGCTATTTTTTAATAAAAATATATTTAAAAAAAATAAATTAAAATAATATTATTTTAAAAAAATCAATAAATTGATTTCATTCCTAAAAAACTTGACAAACCAAACAAAATTAATGACTATAATAGTGATTTCTATATTCAACCAAACAATACAATTTTAAAGAGAATATTCATTCCATTCCTTACTACTATCATTCCCATTCCCATTCCCATTGCCATTCCTTTCAACAAACCAAACGACCCCTGAGTTTACCGGGAGTCTTGCCAAGATATCGATGATCAAATCATTTTTAATTTTGATTTCAGAAATGAGGAGTGATAAAATAGAGCCGTGAGTCCGTGACCAAGTCTATATAACTTGACTTATGTGGAAATTTCATTCATTTTTCCTTTGTATTTGTATTAATTTTTGCAAGTGATTCAAATGTGTGACTCTGTTTATGTTCAAAAGTCAACCCTTTCTCTTACATCCAAGCCTTCGTTGGAAATATTACGATCTACTGATAGATTGTCCAAATGTTCAAATTTCAAGTGTAGTAGCATGATATTAGGGACCGCAAAAGCAATCAAACCGATTAGATGCAACTAAAAAAATTGTCCAAATAAGATCCCTTTTGTCCGCAAACTTATTCGAGATCATTTTTGACAGCAATTTGTAAATGCAATACATATCATGCAAACATTGAATATTTGGTTCTCACTAAAATGCAACTTACCTATCACCATATAATTACACACCTCTAGTCTTGACTTTCTCCCATTATTGAACGAATTGAGATGTCTTTTAGATGCTATTATTAATCAATGTATATAATACCCTTGGAACTTGAAATCTTTCTTGTTTCAATGATCTTAGTAAATGATCGGATCCAAATCCAACGGCTCAAAAAATGCATTGAACAGTCATGTACATTGATCGGATCCAAACCCGTCTTAGTATGGTGTGATTTACCTACTTCGCCTAATGTCTTTAATTCAAGACATTTTGGTTATAAAAAAATCAATGGCTTTAAGTAGCTTCTCTATTGCCTTTTTTGGGGAGAAGAACTACCCCAATTTTGCAGTAATATGAAGGCATGCATATTTCATGAGAGCATTTGATTTTTGGAAAATGAGAAGGAAGGTCATTTGAGGGATAACCCACAGTTGCACAAATATGAAGCAACATAGTGAAGAAGAAGAAGTTGCCGAAAAAAGTGCTTCTAAAACAAAATTCATGTCTATAAGAGGTGTTTGCAAACTCTACTGACAGTTTAAAACTACTTTTGAAAAACTAAAGTTGTCAGGAAACAACTTTAAAAATAAGTGTTTCTACCCCGACATTCCTTATACATGATCTGCACCACGTTGACTCAGCATTCACTCGACTATAACAAATAACACGAAAACGTAATCATAGATATGGGATCGTAACAACAATACTATATGCTTCAATCACATATCATAGCTTCTGGCCTCGACAAAATCACTAGAATCCCCCTAGTGGCGAGACTAAACTTTCTAAATAAACACCCAGAACCGCAAAAGCGCCCAAGTTATTAACCCGAGGATACCTAAAAGAACCATCCTTGGGATTGAAAATCACGTAAGTCTATTCACAGAGCAACAGAACCTCACCATTCTTTAACACACACAACACTCTCTTCAAACTAGACCTCAAAAGATCATCAATAAACGGAATCACAGCCATCTTACTCCAACTTCCCTTACAATCACTCATAATCCACAAATCCGCACTCGTTGGATGACTGCAAAACAGATAAAGAAGTCCACCCGATTCTCCCAGCTTCGGATAAACACCACTTTTAACATCACCCGACATTTGCAATATCTCAAACTCCTCATTCTCCAAATCAAGACACACAATAGACCCCAATTCATGAACATTATCATGATTTGCAACCCAATATAGCTTCCCATTTACAAAAGTACCCGGATCATTCATCAAACCGACGCCCCCTGAAATTCTTGATCCTTTTCCATTCCCCATTCTTCAAACTATAAACTTTAAATATCAAGTCCCTATCACCACTAAAGAACCCTAATACAACCTTGTAATCATCGCTTAATTTATCAAATCCGAACCCAAAAGCAAAGTAAACCCTACCAGAGTTTAACTTCAAATCAAAATCAGGCAAATTTTTGCAGATTTTTGTAGATGGGTTCCATAAAGTAAAATTTATTCTATCTACAGTAAGGCAAATCAAACCATCACAAGAACCCACAACCCAAAAGTACATTTTTGAAAAATTAACCGGAAAATCGGTAACAAATGCATCAGTAATCGGTTCGTGGAACAAGGAATGGACTGAAAATTGCTTGAGATTATCGCGAGATCTGAGAATGATCCTGTGGGTCGCGAGATCTGTGCTTTTTTTTGAATTTTTGAGGTGGGTTTTGATGAATTGTTTGGTGGAAATTAAGGAAAGCCATGATTTGCTAACACACCTGAATTTTACGAGGGGTTTTACCGGGAGTTTTGCCAGGATTTCGATGATCAAATCGTCTGGGAGCTTTGGAATTGAAGCAGGGGAAGTCTCCATTGCTCTGATTTAATTTTTTATTTTGATTTCAGAATGATAGAGTGATATATAGAGCCGTGATAAACTCGTTAGACTCGATAACTAAGATTTTTTTATAATTCCACTAAATTCGATAGACTCGACTTGATCGATAGACTCGTTAACGAGTCGAATCGAACTCATATTATTACTCGTTAATATTAATGAGTCGAGCTCGAGTATCGAGCTCGCTCGACTCGAATAACAGCACCAGCCGTGACCAAGTCTATAACTTGATGAGTAATTCTCTTGTGCAGTCACTCAATAATTGAAATTATTTATATTAAAATATATGATTCAATTATACTGAAAAGTATGGTTAGTTTATACTTTTTAGATGTGCAATGTGTATTTAGTGCATATGATGTTGGTAATAAATTCTAATCGCGTGGATTCATGGCTGTTTTAAATCGAAATAAGGATCACCAAACAATTTCGTGTGATTGATTACTACCGTTAATAGTAAATACAAAAGATCGGATAAAAAGATAGTAAATACGTGTATGGATTACGTATTTATTTCGTATGTGTAAGTTGAGGGTGTATGAGTGTGTGTAATAGGAATTTTGTGTATTTGAACTTATTTTTCATAAATGGTGAGCATCTTATTTATACAAGCTACGAAGTAGGTGGTGGAAAAAAACTTATGAACTTTCAAGCTTGACATGTGTCCATTTGATTTTATCTAAGCTTAAACTTAGTTACAAAGTCTTCATTTGTGTCTTATCTCGTCCTTAGAGTTGCTTGTCAGTGCTTTGGTTGTTGACCTCCATCCTGTGTTTTGCATTGTAACTTGTTCGCCTCTTGGGAATAATAGATTTAAAGTTGCTCGCCAATCATTTCATCGTGGATTAGATAATCTGAATCTTCATCTTTAGTGGGTGTTGTTCGCATAGATGCAGTTCGTCAAGCATGTTGGTGGTCAATATAAATACAATCTTCCAATTAATTGATTCACCACCCTTTCGTCATACTTGTTCGTCATCCATGGCTTGATTTAGTTAATGCCATAATTCTTGCTTATGCCCCAAAGCCTGTTCGCACGAAGTCGAATGTTGTTCGCCCATCAACATATGAGAGTGTCCATTAACTTTGATTTATGTAAAAACCGAATATTTGATTCTTAAATGCAATAAATAACAAAAATAAATCTCTAATTTTAATATTATTTCTCGTCAATATGAATAAGTCTTGGTCATAAAGTTGTATAACAAAAAATATCACTACTTGGATTAAATGTTAATCCAATAATACCCAACAAATTGACTTTTGAACATAAACAGAGACACATTTGAATCACTTGCAAAAATTAATACAAATACAAAGGAAAAATGAAGGAAATTTCCACATAAGTCAAGTTATATAGACTTGGTCACGGACTCACGGCTCTATTTTATCACTCATCATTTCTGAAATCAAAATAAAAATATAAATGGAAACTCCCATTGTTTCAATTCCAAAGCTCCCAAATGATTTAATCATCGAAATCTTGGCAAGACTCCCAGTAAAATCCCTCCTCAAATTCAGGTGCGTTAGCAAATCATGGCTTTCCTTAATTTCCACCAAACAATTCATCAAAACCCACCTCAAAAATTCAAAAAAAAGCAAAGATTTTGCAACCCACAAAATCATTCTTAAATGTCGCGATGATCTCAAGCAATTTTCAGTCCATTCCTTGCACTACGAACCGATTACTGATGCATTTGTTACCGATTATCCGGTTAATTTTTCAAGAATACACTTTTGGGTTGTGGGTTCTTGTGATGGTTTGATTTGCCTTGCGGTAGATAGAATAAATTTTGTTTTATGGAACCCATCTACAAAAATGTGCAAAAAATTTGATTTGAATCTAGAGTTTTGTAGGAGTTACTTTGTTACCGGATTCGGATTTGATAAATTAAATGATGATTACAAGGTTGTGTTAGGGTTCATTAGTGAAGATAGGGACATATGTGAGGTGAAATTTCAAGTTTATAGTTTGAAAAATAAGGAATGGAAAAAGATCAAGAATTTCGTGGGCCCCCGCCCCCGCCAGATGAAAGATCCAAGTAGGTTTGTAAACGGGAAGCTATATTGGATGGAAAATCATGAGAATGATCATGAATTGGGGTCTATTGTGTGTCTTGATTTGGAGAAAGAGGAGTTTGAGATATTGCAAATGCCGGGTTATGTTAAAAGTGGTGATTATTCGAAGTTGGGAGAATCGGGTGGGTTTCTTTATCTGTTTGTCAGTCATCTAACGAGTGCGGATTTGTGGATTATGAGTGATTGCAAGAGAAGTTGGAGTAAGGTGGTTGAGATTCCGTTTATTGATGATTTTTTGAAGTCTAGTTATAAGAGAGTGTTGTGTGTGTTAAAGAATGGTGAGGTTCTGTTGCTTTGTGAATGGACTTATGTGATTTTCAATCCGAAGGATGGTTCTTTTAGGTATCCTCAGATTAATAACTTGGGCGCTTTTAAGGTTCTGGGTGTTTATTTAGAAAGTTTAGTCTCGCCACTTGGAGGATTCTAATGGTTTTGTTGAGGCCAGAAGCTAGGATGAAAATGTATAATAATGATGAAGAAATAATGTATGATATGTGATGGAAGTATATAGTATAATGTATGATATGTATAAAGAGATTTGTCCATGATCTTGTAGGTTTGAATTGATGTAAAATTACTAGTACTATAGTTTTGTTCCTTGTTTTCTTAAGAGAAAGAACATGAAAGCCTATGTTGGTATTGCTTCGATTTTCTTTCCTTGTTTATGCATTGTTGCACTAAAAGTTGTATTCAACAACACTTGTGCTATGAGATATTGGGTGTGTTTTAGAAAGATTTTATGTGATTATAATCACTTAGAGGGGTGTATTGGTTATAGAGTCTGTAGGATTTTTTTAGATTTTTAAAGTCTGGGGGTATTCAATCTAGATTTTTAAAAGTCTTTAAAAATCCCGAGGTATTCAATACGGATTTTAAAAAGTCTTAAAAAATCTTTAGGTATTCAACAGTCTATGGATTTTAATACTCCACGGATTTTCTTAGATTTCCCTTCCAAAATATGAATAGATTTCACTCTTCAAAATCTCTTCTAATAACCAGAGATTTCTACGGATTTTGAAAAGTCTTAAAAAATCTTTAGGTATTCAACAGTTTATGAACTTTCTTTGATTCTTTTCCATTGGGATGTTAACGGGGCGGGGACGGGGACGGGGTGTCATTCCCCATCTCTGTCCCTGCAAAATAAATGGGGAATTTTTTTCCCCCATCCCCGCCTCACCGGGGATCCCCGTCTCGCGGTGATTCCCCGTTCCCCGCCTACTTATTTTTTTATCTCATTTTTAAAATATAAAAAAATATTTAAATTAAAATTTTTAATCATACACAACAATTACTTTAAGTTGGTGTTAAAAAAATTAATTTAAACAATTTGAAGAACCTCTAATTCTAATATTTTTAATTAACATATATACTAAAGTGAAAATAATATAATTTGGAACTAATAACATAACATTAAATAAAAAAAATATAATTTTTAATAAATAGTTAATTGAGTAGGAAACTATGAAATATTTATTTGTAATTTACTTTAACATTAAAATTATATATAAATATATTAATTATATAAAAAATAATGCGGCTCCCCGCGGGGAACGAGACGGGGATCCCCCGGGCTGAGAATACTATCCCGCTCCCGCCTACGGGGCAAAAAAATTTCCGTTCCTATTTGCTTTGGGGATTACCCGCCCCGTTGTCAAGTCTACTCTTCAAAAAATATAAATAAATTTTACTCTCCAAAATCTCTTCTAACAACCTGAGACTTCTAATGAGGGCGAGGTATAACGGTGATGGAAATGAAGATGAAATAATAATGTATTTTTTTTTCTAAATAATTTGGATAACATTTTTTTATATACAAGTGTGTCCCATATATATTTGCATCAATGATTCCAGAGCCGGAGTCTATGTAAATCCATGTAAATCAATAAAAAAATGTATTCCACAATCCTGCAAAGTCTATGAAAATCCAAATAAATCAATAAAAAAAAGTCAGTCAAACTCTGCATAGAGTCTATAGATTTTCTAAATCCACAGACTTTTTAAAGTCCAAAAAAATCCGATAGAATCCCAATTGAATACACCCCTCTTAGAATTACGTGCATAAGTTGTTTTGAGTGTTTTCGAATTCAATGATTCTGCTTAAATTAATCAACTAGAATCTATAATTTAAAAGCTGAGAAAAGTATGTTTCTATCTAATTATAGCTTCTCACTAATAATTTACTCTATTAAATTTTTTTATCAAACACTCAACATTTACTTTACACAAATTTTGCAAACACTCACCACTTTTACCAATAAGCATAATTTTCTCACAATCACTAAATTAAATCACTTTAAAAAGCAATATTTTTTGCAAACACACCCATTAGCTAGGTTGTCTTCGTCTCATTAGTCGAGTGAATATTGAATCTTGTTCTCTCACAACTCTAACTTTTCAAAAGTTATTTTAAGCTACTGGTTAAAAAAAAAAAAAAAAGGGAGTAACGTTTATAAGGTAGGTAAATCACACCATACGGGTTTGGATCCGGTTTGGATCCATATTAACTACTACACTATTAAAATGGCTTCCAACTTAAGCAAAGAAATTGACTATTCAAAAATAAACTTATGAGTTTTCTTCAAGATAAATTTGTAGAGATGGTACGTAATTTGTTGCAAATAAGTTTAAAAAAATTGCAAGTATATGAAAATAACCCAAGTAGTTGACAATCTTATCAGCATCAACAATTTCTCTCAAACCTACTTGTTATAATATACTTTTAGGTGAACACAAAATCAAACCTTTCAAAAATAAAAAAACAAAATTTAAAAAAAAAAAAAAAAAGAGAAAATCATGCCTCCTCAATTTCTCTCTCTTTATTGTTTTTATCCACCAAGGGAAAAGTTGGACTTGAATTGCTAACACATCCCCAAATTATAAGAATAAAAAATAAAAATAAAAATGAAATTTTAGTGTCTTACTTAGGGGCATTTACGTATTGGTTCAAAAAAGTGAACCTGTTTACAAATAGGTTCAAAGCATTTGCACAGACGCATAACAATATTTGCACAGAAGCAGAAAAAATGTGTCTGTTCAAATGTTTTGAACCTATTTGTAATTAGAGTCATTTTTTAGAACCATGTTGTAATTTTTCCTATTTATTATTGAGGAAGAGTTGTTATTCCAATTGAAATAATTATTATTTTATTTTGTATCTCATTACTCCATAAAAAAAAATGAATATGAATTCATTTTTTTTTCATTAACCACTAAATTACCCTTATACTCATTTGGTTAATTAATTTTTTATATTGCATACACTAAACTTAATTTGTAATCCAATTTGTAATAAGAGGAGAATGATGTCTTTATATTCTATTCAGGTGTATATTTTCTTGTTTGTTCAAATATCTATTTTGTTTTTAACTCAAAGCACTGAAACCACTAACCTATAAGAGCTGCAATCGAATAAGTTGATATCCTAATTAGGGGAAAAATTCACTCCTTTTTGCAGTAAAGTTGATTGCCAATTTCGTTAGGCACAAAATTAAACACCACGCAAGTGTACGTGTTTTGTCGTAATTAAACAAGTGACCAAGTTAAATTATCGAACCACGAGACTAGTGGCTAGAGTAGCCCTAATACTATGCGTCGGCGCGTAATTGTAGTGTGAATCAATATTTTAGGAAGGAATTTTCTCGAAATTAAAACAACTAAACAAATTAAAGCAATTAGCTAAATGAAAGCAATAAACAATTTTAGGGATTTTCTAACAATTAAAAGAGACGTGTTCGGGTGTTTTTCCTCACATGAGAATTAAGTACACGATCGATAAGTAATTACTATTCAAGTTTTTGATCAACTATAGAAGCAATCACTAAACATCACGTATCCACCGTACTGGATAAGCCTAGGTAAACACGTTAAATGAAAACATCGGATTGTTAATCTTCTCAATTATCACTAATTTCTCAATTAAGCACAAATAGTCACATTAATGTGAATAAATGCAAAAAATCCAATTAAATTTAACAAAAATAGTACACGATTTTCTAACAAAAATTACACTAATCAAAAGTGTGTTGCTACTTCATTCATTGTGTCAGTTTCTGATTCTGTGTCTGCTAATTTTACTAATGCTGATCATAATCAAGTATCAAGAGTAAAGGACAAAGTATTTATCACATAATCAAACTAACTTTAATGCATATAAAGATGACAATCCTCTATTATACTAATAGAGAGTTGGTCTTGCTTATGTATCGTTATATGGTTGAGTTTTACTAATAGGGAGTTGGTCTTGCTTATGTGTCGTTATAAGGTTGAGTTTGCTTATGTGTCATCTTGGGGTTGATTTTGCTTACGTGACATATGTTTATATGTCATCTATGTCCTACGTGGCGTGCTTGTGAAAAGCCTATGTGTCAATTCATCATGCTTATGTGTCATTATATAATAAAGAGTCTAATTAAAAAATATATGCATATACATGGATTCGAACCTAGGACCATATGAGTACAATTTATGATTTTAACTAGTTAAGCTAAACTATGAACATACATAAAGTTGGAATATCTATTATATATAACTTGAGTCTATAAAAATATATTAAATTGAATTGGGCAATTAAATTTAATTAACTTATTGTTATGGTCTCACTATATTTAAGGGTTCTCAATTTAAAAAAATTCTAATTTGTTAAAATAAATTAAAAATAGAATTAAACATATTAAATAATTTTGATTTTTTGATTTATTAAATGATTGATTGAATTTTTTTATTTAAAAATAAATAATTAAAATTTTTAATATTTAATTGACAAATTTTTATTTTCTTGAAAACACAGTGCACCAATTTTTTAACTATTTGAATATTTTTAATCTCAAATCGAATTTAATAGGTCGTTAGATTGATTTGTGTTTAACATTTGATAATATTTTGAATATATTTATTATATAATATAATTATATTATTTTACTGTGAATAAATTTATAATGTTATTGTATATGTAACGCGTTATAATGTATACTAAAAAATTTACGAAAATCCCGCGTAATACGCGGGACACTCATCTAGTGGTAATATATTTTGGTTGTTGTGTTATCCTTTCTTTTGTGCATTATATAATGTGTTTGTTCATATAGCGTAACGTACTATTATGATCTAATAAACTTATATGTTGTTATAAAACGGAATACATATATGTTGTTGGAAACCCTTTTCTAAAACTTTTTTTTTTCAGGAGGATTATTCACTATATTTTATTATTGTCACTAATATTACCAATTCAGCAAATATGATATCTAATGTAATAAGTGTCAATGTGTCATAATAATATTAATAATTTAAAAAACTATCATGATATTTATATATAAAACGTCATTAATGAACTACAATAAAATATATAGCTTACTACACTTGCATGTGTCGTATTATAATAAAATTATATGTACTTATAAATCACCTTTTAATACAATAATAAATGTAGTAATAGTCTTTTAACTATTATTACATTAGTTTAGATAACATTAGTGGTAATTGTGGAGATAGATAAAGTGTATTTATAGGCAACTATCACCATGTCATTTAAAACTATTTTTATTGTAGTGTTTATTGATGTAAATAACGTTGCATACCTTTTTTTTTTAAATAAAACATTAAAAAATTAAAGCTTGAAAACAACCAATCTTATATTAGAGTATTTTTTTTAACAAAAATAACTTATTAAAAAGAATAACACTATAATAATAATAATAATACCATACTATATTTATTATATTATATTAATAAAACTTATAAAAAGTGCATTGTACAGGTATAATACTAGTTACTTTAATGTGTTAAAAGACGATTTACTAATGAAATCCCCTACTCATCATATATATATATATATATAAATCACATCTTATATATATATCCCCTACCACTCCAACGCGGTGGAGACTCCACCGCCGCCGCAGTTCGAGATGAAGAAGCGGTTCCAGACGAAGTTTTTGAAGGAGCAGAAAAAGAAAATGCTGGAGTTTGCGGAGAAGTTGGGCTGGAGGATTTCGAGAGAATACGATACCGAAGTGCAGAGGTTTTGTGCGGAAGTGGGAGTGAAGAGGCAGGTTCTGGATGCATAATAATAAAAGTACCAGTTCTTCCAAAATTAAGTACTGATGATTATCCCGGGGTAGAATTTTTTTACGTCCCATAACTTTTTACTTTTTCCAAAAACGTCCCAAAAAAATTAATTTATCCAATTACGTCCCAATTTTACGCTAACTTTACAATTTACGTCCCAAAGAACGCCGGCAAGCACGAAACGACGTCGTTTCACCCCCATGTGCCTCTCACGTGTTTTTTTAATTGGGGATTTCCGGTAACCTAGCCTATGTGGATTTACGTGGCACCAGTTGACCAATGAAATAATAGGAGATGGACACTTCATTAATTGTAATAGATATTAAACTAAATAAAAAAAGAATAAAATTTACACAGTTTTTTTAAGTGCAATTAAAAAATATGAAAAACTAATTAAAAAACACTAACATATCTCAACTTCCTTACTGGAGGGAAAGGAAAATAATTACGCAGCTCTCTTTCTAGGGTTTTTCCTCCCCCCAACCAAATTTCTTCCAAGCAAAAGAAAAAAATCATCATTTGTCAATCGAAGGGCCCGGTCAAAATTCACGAACTGGATTTTGTGCGTATTTTGCAGACGCCATGGAGTGGTCCCTCCCAAAATATGGTAAGGTGTTCTCTTTTCACTAAAGTAAGATTCTCTTTTTTATAACACTATGTGTCTTTATTAATTGTTGGTGTATTGTGCTTTCTGACTAGATATTGTCGGGTACTCAGATTTTCAATTAAAGTATTATTTTAATTTTTTGGATGGGTTTTATGTATAGTGTTGGATGAGTATTGTTTATTATATTCGTTTTGACATCATTTTTGTTCTGTTACGCAGACCCGAAAAGCAAATACATTACTTTAGTTTTGTATTTTGGTGGAAAATTTGAAAATTTGCCCTTGACTAAGTATATTGGGGGGCACACAGTTGTTTATGATTGGGTCAAGGCTAATGAATTTAAAAAATCTGATTTGGATGAATTTAGTGAAAAACAGGGGGTTAAGGGGGAGAAGAAGTATTATATAAGGCTTAGAGACCAGGCCTTTAAGTTTGTTATTGATGATGATGATCTTAGATCATGGTCAATCAAGTATCTTGCATCTAGGGTGATTCATATATATGTTGAGCAAGTGCAAGTAGAAATTGATTCGGACTTTGAAGATCCAGACTTTGTTATAGGTAATGAATTAAGTGATGGTGATGATGATCAAATCTTTGAGGGAAATGTAGAACATGTTGGCTCTGACCTTGATGAGATTGATGAGTCAAATATTGTGGGGAGTACTACATATGTTAACAAAGGTAGTGAGCAATTTGATTATGATAAAGAGGGGGGTATGCAGCTTGTAGTTGATAATGAGAAAGGTAAGCAGCCTGTTGTGGATGAATATGACAGTGGGGGTGATCCTGATCTTCTTGATGGGGGTGATGAAGTAGATTTTGATGAGTATAGGGCATCTGATGAAGATAATGATGAGCCTAATTATCCTGTATTTAACCCAAAAATAATTTTTGACCCAGTATTTTGCATTGGTCAGATTTTTGGCACTAAGCAAGAATTTAGAAAGGCTGCCCAATCATATGCTATTAAGGTCAAAAGGAACATACATTTTCCAAAAAATGATACTAGGAGAATTTATGCTGAATGTGCAGATGAAAAATGTAAATGGAAGATTCGTGCGTTGAAAGTAAAAAATGAAATGGCATTCCAGATTAAGTTTTATGAGGACAAACACTCGTGTGCGCCTACTCAAAAGGTTAGAAATATGACCTCCACTTGGTTGAGTGAGAAATACATTCAAAAGTTTCAATCTGATCAAAACAGGGATTTGGGTGGGTTTATGCTTGATGTTTTCCATGATACAAGATGTCAGACCACTAAGCAACAGGCTTACAAAACTAAGAAAAAAGCTTTGTTAAAGATTGATGGTGATCCCGATCTTCAATACTCTAAGTTGTGGTCTTATGTTGAAGAACTTAGGAAAACTAACCATGGCTCCACCATACTCTTAGGGACTGAAGTAGACAATGGGGTGACAAGGTTTAGTTGCCAATATGTGTGCTTTGATGCTTTAAAGAAGGGGTTTATAAATGGGTGTAGACCTATTATCGGGGTTGATGGATGTCATTTGAAAAGCAAACATGGGGGAATACTTCTTACTGCAGTTGGGGTTGATGGAAATAATAATCTTTTTCCAATTGCTTATGCTATAGTTGAGAAAGAAAATGGAGATAATTGGGAGTGGTTTCTTACTATATTGAAGCGAGACTTGTCTCTAAAGGCTGAAGAAACAACCTTTTTGTCTGATAAACAGAAGGGTTTGATTCAAGCATTTCGCTCTGTCTTCCCAGGCTCAGAGCATAGGTTTTGTGTTAGGCATTTACACAATAATTTTAAGGTGGTTGGGTATAGAGGACATGCCTTGAAGCATGCTGTTTGGAAAGCTGCTTGTAGTACCACACATGGTGAGTTCAATAAAAGGATGAGAGAGCTTAAGGATTTGAATGAAGCAGCTTGGGGATGGTTCCTTGATAAGCCCCCAACTCAGTGGTGCAAGGCTTTTTTCTCTGAGAGGCCTAAATGTGATATGTTATTGAATAATGTGTGTGAATCCTTCAACTCTAACATTCTAGAGGCAAGAAACAAATCCATTATTACCATGTTGGAATGGATTAGAGAGCATTTGACGAAAAGATTGCAGAAGAACAGGGACTTGGCTACTGCTAAATGGAATAAGAAATTGTGTCCTAGGATACAAATCATTTTGGAGAGGAATATGGACAAGGTGGCTGACTGTATACCTATTAAGAGCAATCACAACCACTATCAAATATCATGTTATGACAGTAGTCAGTACACAGTTGATTTGCATCAAAAGTCATGCTCTTGTAGAGCCTGGCAGCTTACTGGAATACCATGTACTCATGCAATTTGTGCGGTTCTTAGTTAAGGCCTAGACCCTGTGGATTTTGTGGATGAGGCATATACTGTTGAGAAATACCTAAAGACATATGAGAATCCTATCCTAGGCATTAGCTATGAGGTATTGTGGGGTGAGTCCTTGTACATCCCCCTATTGCCCCCTAATTTTGGTACAAGACCCAAAAGAGGAAGACAACAAACAAAGAGGAGATTGGAGACTGATGAAAAAGAAAAAAAAATGGCAGCAAACAAAAGAAAATGAGAAGACAACAAACTACCATCACCTGTAGCAAATGTAAGATCAAGGGTCATAATGCTGTTGGATGCGTCTGAAAAAAGGTAATTACTTGTATAATAATTTCAATTTTTTTTATTGATTTCTAAGAATGAGTGTGCATTTTTGCAATGATTTCAATTTTTTCATTTTTTGTAGTATGATGGTGCAAGTGGTACAGTTCCAAATCCCCCTGAGGTGCCTCAAGTACAAACTAATACATGTGGAAGCAAAAATGTCAGTTTTTTCTAGCTTATGTATACACTATATATATATATATATAATTTATTTACTTCTGAAGTATGTGTTTTCTTGGTAGATGGAGAACTTGTCTCAAGTTTCAAATGGAGTTGGAGCTGCATCTAAACCTAGATTTACAAAGAAAGTTGTATGTGCTTGTTTTCTATAGTATCTGTAGTATAAATAATTAGGATATATATAAACTTTTGTATATTTATAGGTTGTCCAGAAAAGTGGAGCTGTTGAAAGTGTAGTTCTACTACCAAGCAATGATGACAATAATATTGAGGTTTATTTTGTCCATTGTTTGAATAACTAGTTAGTTGAATAATTTATTTAAACCTTGGTTAATTCTATTTTGAAAATTTTGTACAGATTGCCCACCAAAGTTTTTGAATGCCCAACTTGTTGATGAGAGGGATATTACTAATCTCACTATCAATACATCCCAACAGAGCCATATTACCAGTGAAGAATGGTATAAACCAGCTCCAAAACCTCATATGCAAGGTCCTCCCATATACCAACAATTCCAAATGGGTCAAAATACTCCCGTGCAACCCAGGGTTCAGATTAGAGCACCCGCACCATCTAGGGATGGACACTTTGGGCATTTTACCGTTGGGAGTCATGCTACCCTTCGACATGATAAACTGAGGAGAATTGTGGTTGATAATGATGGTCAAAAGTTCATGGACTTGTCCTCCCAAGGTAGTAATGCAGAAAAAAAAGGCAAGAAGAAGGCCAATTGAGTTAAAAGTCAAGACTTTTTATTGATTAGAAGCAATTTTTTTGGTAATGAATCACTCTGTGAGTGGAATTATGGTGTTTGTTGATCAATCACTCTATGAGTGGAATTGTGGTTTTTGTGTAGATCAGTAGCAATTTTTTGTTTTAATCTACTGAATTGATGTTAAACTATGATGAGTTGTGGTTGATTGTGTTTTTTGGACCTAAGTTAAGTATGAGATTATGCTCTTTTTTTAAGCTGTGTTATTTTTATTAACTTTATGTTAAACTAGAGTTTCAACATGGAGCTATTTGACTTTGTTAATTTCTGAGCAAAATCTTTACAGAGATAAGATTTTTAGATTTTACTTATCAATTTGTGTTTATAGATTGTGAAGATGATAGCAAGCACTGTGATGCTAGTATGTTACATTGAAGGGAGTAACATGTTCTATAATACTACCGTTCAAAATGCTCAATATACTACATTTTACATTATCAAAATACTACATTCCAAATTGTTCTACATGCTACATTCAAAGTGCACAAAATAGTGCATTATCTAGAATAGGGCATCCAAAACTACACTCCTTTAATGCTCTGTTTTCATCCTCAAGCCTGACATTTGCACTCTCCAAGACTTGAATCATTTCATTCAGCTTTTCTGTAATCATCTCCATCTTTCTAATCTCCTCCCTCTGTTCATTAACTCTTCAATAATCCGGGTACCCTTCATTCTAAAATACAAACAATTGGCAACAAAAAAAATCAGTGAAATCATTAAAATTACTCATCATTCTAAAATACATACAAATATATACAATTTTATAGGAATTAAGGTGAAATTCTTACCGGGTATTTTTCGCATCCAAAAAATGGGCGCCCAACATCGTCATCCTTCCAAGAGGCGACGATGATAGCACTCTTCTTGCAATAGCATTTAATCGCTCCAATTTTCACCATTCGCCGCTTCTATTCTTTGATTTTGTAGATGCAGGGTATATCAATTGGGGATGAAAGTCGTGACCTTTCCCCCTTTTAGTGTAATGGGTGGATTTTAGATTAAAGAAATGATTTCTTTTATTTTTAAAACCTTTTTTTAATAATAAAATGACCTGGACTTATTTAAGTTGATTTTAAGCTTGAAATTAATTCAAAAAACTATATTAAAGTCCATATAGGCTAGGTCACCGGAAAGCCCCAATTAAAAAAACACGTGAGAGACACATGAGGGCGAAACGACGTCGTTTCGTGCTTGCCGGCGTTCTTTGGGACGTAAATTGTAAAGTTAGTGTAAAATTGGGACGTAATTGGATAAATTAACTTTTTTGGGACGATTTTGGAAAAAGTAAAAAGTTATGGGACGTAAAAAAATTCTATCCCTGATTATCCCCAACCATTTTAATTAAGTTCAATTAATTTGGTTCTTCATTTCATCATCTTTAATTAGTTTAACATGCTCTATGTTGATCGGCATTGCTTTGCATATGCATGCTGGTTATTTAATTAGTATCAAATTTTATTCAAATTGCTCCATTATTTACTTATTCATGCTTTTCTTGTTATTCAATTTCCCATATTTCAGTGTAAACTTTCCAGTTTAATTCAAACACATTTTTCAGTGTAAACAATATCAACTATTGAGTGAGTGAATCATACACCAAGTGCATATGAGAGTTTGTCTATTTAAATGTCATTTTAAACTTTTTTTATTGTAGTGACGTTAATAACGCTGCATACATTTTTTAATAAAACATTAAAAAATTAAAGCTTGAAAACATCAAATCTTATATTAGAGTATGTATTTAACAAAAATAACTTATTAAAAAGAATAACAACATAATAATAATAATAGTAATAATAATAATAATAATAATAATAATAATAATAATAATAATAGCATACTATATTTATTATATTATATTAATAAAACTTATAAAAAGTGCATTGCACATATATGATATACTAGTACTTTAATATGTTAAAAGATGATTTACTAATGAAATTCCCTACTCATGTATATATAAAAAATCACATTTTAAATGAACGTTCGAGAAATGAGTTGATAATATTTTCTAGAGCATTTTAAAAATTTCTCCACAATACTTTGGCATATTGTATATAGTTTAAGTGATGATTGTGAGTAAAGTTCATAACTTTTTTCAAGAAGCTCAATTATTTTCATAGAAGTTAATTCCAAATTCTTGCTTCGGTTATGAGCATAATTTTAAATAAATTCCATTTTCTTTGTACCAGAAATATATATAATGATTATTCGCAAGAGCGAAACTTACTTTGAGACAAAAGAGTGCAACTGTTTTGCTGATTTTTTCTTTCTAAATTACCATATGTAGTCATGAACATATGAAAAGTTCTTAAGTATAATTATTTTTATTGAAAATGCAAGTGAAAATAATTCAAATTACAACGTGCGCATATTGCGCAAGAGATTTATTATAATATAATACACACAATTTTACACTTAAAATATGATAAAGTTTTATATGAAAATGGTTCACCATAAGTTTATTATGAATCTGTTTTAAAATATCACATATTTGATAAGAGAATCAATAATCACACCCGAGTATATAAAAAATTGGGGTCAGTGATATATTAATATTATATTATAATTAGTGCTTGATTTTTTTTTTACCCCAACTTTTAATACCTCTTAATCAAATATTTTAATATTTTAAAATAATTTTATAATAGCCTTATATGAAAAGTCCTTAAGTTGTTTAAATAAGTTATAAGCACAAGAAAAATTAACAGAAAAGCTTGGATATAAAGAAAACAACCTAGCTAATCTCTCTTAAGAAAAGTGTTTTGTACAATTACAAATTTTAGTGGAGCAACACAAAAACAAGGAAAGAAAATCTCAAGCAATAACTGATATAGGCTTTCATATCGATTGAGAAATTACATTTACATAACAACATATTCTCAACTCTTAGAGAAAACAAGGAACAAATGAGGAATCGTAACAATAATATTAAATGCTTCATCAGCCCGGATTTTACACTATTTCATCTTCATTACACACTTTTCATCATAGATTTTGGCCTCAACAAAACCACTAAAATTCTCAAACAGGCGAGACTAAACTTTCTAAATAAACACCTAGAGCCGAAAACTCACCCAAGTTATTACTCCGAGGATACCTAAACAAGTCACCCTTTGGATCGAAAATCATCAAAGGCGAAGTACAAAGCAACAGAACCTCACCGTTCTTTAACACACACAACACTCTCTTATAACTATACTTAAAAAAATCATCAATATACGGAATCATAACCACCTTACTCCAACTTCATTTACAATCACTCATAATCCACAAATCCGCACTCGTTAGATGACTACAAAACAGATAAAGAAAACCACTCGATTCACCCATTCTCTTGATTGCCAATTTTTTTCATAGAAGTTAATTCCAAATTCTTGCTTCGATTATGAGCATGTAAATTCCATTTTCTTTGTAACTGAACCACGAATAGGATTCTAAAATTTCAACATTTTTTTTAAGTATTTATAAAAAAATATGTAACGGTTATCCGCAAGAGCGAACATACTTTAATATAAAGACTGTTAATCGGATTTCGGATTCACAAGAAAACTTGTTTCCGGGAATCGGAATCAAATGCAATAAGGACAAAATTGAAAATCACACACAAGAACACCAGATTTACGTGGTTCGGAGAAGAACTCCTATGTCCACTGGATCCGAGAGGATAGAGTATTCCACTAAGAAAAGAATTGGAAGTTTACAAGTTACAATCTCACACAATCTCTCGTGTTTGCTCTCACAATGAATTCAGTTCTCACTTCTCTCTCAGTTGAGAAGCCCCTTTTATAATTACAGAGATTGGAAACGAACCCTAGATTCGATTCAGTTGTAACAAACTCAAAATAAAGGTAGTTATCCAGCTGGCTAACAACTTCAATAACCGCCATGGTTGATTCAGTTAGAACCGCCTTCGAATTAGCTTCAATTTGGTGTACTTCGCGAATAACGAACTTCAGGATCAGATGACAAGACCTCCTCTGGCTCTGGTCTCTTTCACCAGATGACCTCTGGTCCCAGACCTCCTCTGATAGACCTCTTCTGATGACTTATCTACCAGACTCGTCTGACCAGACCTCACCTGATGGACCTCCTCTGGTAGCTCACCTGCCAGACTCCTCTGGTCAGGCTTCTCTGGTCAACCTCATCTGGTCCACCTCCTCTGGTACCCCAAATTCACCAACTCTCACGGCTAACACTTTACCAACATAGCCTCCTACTGAATTAAGCTCAGCAGACTACATACTTCACATTTGATCCTTCACAATTCTCCACCTCAGATGAGAAGTATCAATCCTCTCCTCCTCTCCTCCATGCTCCAGCAAGGGCCTAAGGAACATCCCATACACTCATCTTTACCAATTCAACACAGAATTTGAATTTCATCCCTGGTAAAGACTTTGTACACATATCTACAGCATTGTCCTCTGTAGATATCTTCTGGATGAGAACCACTCCTTTATCAATGATTTCCCTTACAAAATGCAGCCTTACATCAATATGCTTTGACCTCTCATGGAATACTTGATGTTTCACCAGATGAACTGCACTCTGATTATCACAATGAATGACCACAGCCCTTTGACTTATCCCAAAATTCTTGATTATGCCTTTCAACCACAAAGCCTCCTTAACAGCCTCAGACACTGCAATAAACTCTGCTTCTGTAGTAGACAATGTAACTCCACTCTGCAGAACAGATCTCCAGCTCACAGCAGTATTGTAAAGTGTAAAGATATACCCTGTTAAGGATCTTCTGGTGTCCAGATTAGCACCAAAATCAGAATCAACAAATCCTTCCAGTGGACTCTTCTGGTCAGCCATCCTCTCAAACATCAGACCCAGATCAGATGACCCCTTAAGGTATCTGAATATCCATTTCAAAGCTTCCCAATGTAATCTCCCAGGATTAGCCATGTATCTGCTCACCATACTCAATGAATAAGCCAAGTCTGGTCTGCTGCAGACCAGAGCATACATCAGGCTTCCATCCCCACTTGCATAAGGTACTTTCATCATAGTCTTCTTCTCTTCATCAGACTTTGGTTCCATTTCCTTAGATAATTTGAACTGTTGTCCTAGAGGAGTTGACACAGCTCTACTCTCATGCATGTTAAACCTCTTCAGGACCTTCTCAATGTAACTCTTCTGGGATAAGAATAGTCTTCCAGCTGCTCTGTCCCTAAGAATATCCATTCCAAGAATCCTTTTAGCATTTCTCAAGTCCTTCATATCAAATCTAGCACTGAGCTTCCTTTTGATACTCTGAATCTTCAGAAGACTCTTACTGGCAATAAGCATGTCATCTACATAAATCAGAAGATAGGCTATCACATCACTACCTTGCCTTTCCAGGTATACACAAGTATCATACTTGCTCCTTACAAATCCAATGGATAGCATAACTTCATTGAACTTCTTGTGCCACTGTCTTGGACTTTGCTTGAGGCCATACAGTGATTTCTTGAGCAGGCACACTTTCCCTTCACTCCCTGGTTCAACAAACCCTTCTGGCTGGTGCATGTACAGATCCTCAATAAGATCACCATGCAGAAAAGTTGTCTTTACATCAAGTTGTTGTAGCTCCAGATCCTCTTGGACTACTCTGCTGAGAAGTAGTCTGATTGAACAATGCTTAACAACAGGTGAGAAAACCTCATTGTAATCAATTCCTTCCCTCTGAGTAAATCCTCTGGCAACTAACCTGGCTTTAAACCTTACCTGATCTTTCACACCAGATTCAAGCTTTCTTTTAAACAACCATTTACAACTGATTAACTTCTGCCTAGGTGGCTTATCAACAAGAATCCAAGTTTGATTCTTCTTAAGAGACTCCATCTCTTCTGTCATGGCTGTCACCCATGACTCCCTATCATCACACTCAAGGGCTTCCCTGTAGCTTTTAGGTTCTTGGTACTCTATGGCTTCTGCTGTAACAAGTGCATAGGAGACCAGATCCACACGTCCAAACCTTGCTGGAGGATGTATTTGTCTTCTGGATCTGTCTCTTGTCAGGCTATAATTTCTCAAGTCTGCTTCTGACACTTCTTCCTCCTCTGCAGGTGCACTATCCTCATCTGATGACCCATTATCTCCTGTTTCCTGCTCTGGTTCAGAACCAGATGCACTCTCATGATTGTCATGATCAGGCTCCACCTCAACTTGAGTAATTGGCTCAGAAATAACCCCATCCATCTCCTCATCTGATGGCTCCCTGTCACCTCCACCTGACTTGTATCCCATCTGAGATTCATTAAACACAACATCTCTACTGGTAATACACTTCTGGTTTCCAGGCTCCAGACACCACAACTTATACCCCTTAACACCCTTTGGATACCCAATGAAAACACATTTTAAAGCTCTAGGTTCAAGTTTGTCTTGCCTCACATGAACATAAGCTAGGCACCCAAAAACTTTCAACTTTGAGTAATCTGATATCTTTCCATACCAAACCTCATCTGGGGTTTTAAACTCAATAGCAGATGATGACACTTTATTAATGAGATACACAGCTGTGTTAACAGCTTCCCCCCAAAAACTTTTAGGTAAATGAGCATCAGATAACATACACCTAACCCTTTCCAGAATAGTTCTATTCATCCTCTCTGCTAGACCATTCTGCTGGGGGTTTGAAGGAACAGTTTTATGCCTAGTAATACCCTTCTCCCTACAGAATTGTTGAAACTCCTCTGATAGGAATTCAAGCCCATTATCTGTCCTTAAGTGCTTGATAGTCCTGCCTCTCTTATTCTCAAGTTCAATCAACCATTCTTTGAACTTAGAGAAGGCATCACTCTTCTGTTTTAGAATGTAAACCCAAACTTTTCTGGAATAATCATCAATAAGGGTAAGAAAATACCTGCCTCCACCATGAGTGGATACCCTTGCTGGGCCCCATACATCAGAATGTATATAATCCATAACCTCCTTGGTGGTATGCTTCCCTTTCTGGTATGCTTGCTTCTTTGATTTCCCAAGAACACACCTCTCACAGAATTCCAGCTTACATATCCTTTTCCCATGGATTGCTCCCTTCTTGGATAACTCCACCAGGCCCTTCTCACCAACATGTGCCAATCTCTTGTGCCACAAGTTAACCTCAGAAGACCCCATGGTAACATCAGCTGACCCTGTAACAGTTTTTCCAATCAAAGTATACAAACCGTTCTTGATAGTCCCTTTCATAACAATTCTTCCAGATTTGGTTATTGACAGAACTCCCTTTTCTGTCTTGAATTCAAACCCCTTAGAATTCAATGTACCAAGAGAAACCAGATTTCTCTTTAACTCAGGAACAAACCTGACATCAGATAAGATCCTATCAACCCCATCAAACATCTTGATCTTGATAGAACCAGATCCTTGCACTCTACAGCTCTTATCATTACCCAAAAGAACAAGACCTCCATCAATTTTCTCAAGATCCAGGAACCAGTCTTCATGTGGACACATATGAAAAGTACACCCAGAGTCCAGGACCCACTCTTGACTTTGTCTCTCATGACTAACCATCAAGACCTCTGCACTATCATATCCTTCAACCTCCACAACAGCTGCATCTCCATCTTGATCACCTTGATTGTCTTTCTTCTTTCTTTCAGGGCAATTCTTTCTCAGATGTCCTTCCTTATGGCAAGTGAAACACTTCCTCTTCTCAACAAAATCAGATTTCTTCCCACCCTTATTCCCTTTTCCACCATCCTTTTTCTTGGACTGAAACCCCTTCTTCTTCTTGGATTGAACATTCAATCCTTCAGCAGGCTTCTTCCCATCAGCTTGGATCTGTAGAAACTTGATTTTCAGGACAGTTTGAACATCATCAAACATCACCTGATCTTGCCTGCCAAACAACAAGGCATCTTTGAAATTTTCCAGAGACTTAGGTAGGGCATTCAACAATATCAATGACTTATCTTCATCATCAATTGTAACATCCAAACTCTCCAGATCATCCACCAATCTGTTGACCTCGTCCAACTGATCACCAAGATTCTTATCTTCACTCATCTTGAAGACTTGAAGCTTCTGTTTCATGTATAACTTGTTCGTAACAGACTTGGTCTGGTATAACTGCTCCAGCTTATTCCAGATCCCAAGAGCGGTTTCCTCCTTCGATACTTCCCTCAATGGCTTGTCCCCAAGACACAAGATAAGGGCACTATGCGCCTTCCTCTTGTTCTCCTCCACCTTCGCCGGATTAGATCCAGAAGCCACCTGAGCCGGTGGCAACAAGGCTTCGTACAACCCATTGTGTACCAGGAGTGCCTTCATCTTGATCTTCCATAAGCTGAAATCGTTCTTCCCCGTGAACTTCTCAATGTCGAACTTAGTTGCAGCCATGATTGCTTCCCACAGACGGCGCCACTTGTTAATCGAATTTCGGATTCACAAGAAAACTTGTTTCCGGGAATCGGAATCAAATGCAATAAGGACAAAATTGAAAATCACACACAAGAACACCAGATTTACGTGGTTCGGAGAAGAACTCCTACGTCCACGGGATCCGAGAGGATAGAGTATTCCACTAAGAAAAGAATTGGAAGTTTACAAGTTACAATCTCACACAATCTCTCGTGTTTGCTCTCACAATGAATTCAGTTCTCACTTCTCTCTCAGTTGAGAAGCCCCTTTTATAATTACAGAGATTGGAAACGAACCCTAGATTCGATTCAGTTGTAACAAACTCAAAATAAAGGTAGTTATCCAGCTGGCTAACAACTTCAATAACCGCCATGGTTGATTCAGTTAGAACCGCCTTCGAATTAGCTTCAATTTGGTGTACTTCGCGAATAACGAACTTCAGGATCAGATGACAAGACCTTCTCTGGCTCTGGTCTCTTTCACCAGATGACCTCTGGTCCCAGACCTCCTCTGATAGACCTTTTCTGATGACTTATCTACCAGACTCGTCTGACCAGACCTCACCTGATGGACCTCCTCTGGTAGCTCACCTGCCAGACTCCTCTGGTCAGGCTTTTCTGGTCAATCTCATCTGGTCCACCTCCTCTGGTACCCCAAATTCACCAACTCTCACGGCTAACACTTTACCAACATAGCCTCCTACTGAATTAAGCTCAGCAGACTACATACTTCACATTTGATCCTTCACAAAGACAAAGTATTATATGCAAATAATTCATGATAACCTTATATGAAACAGTTTTAAAGTTTCAATAATCTCATAAGGAGTATCAATTAATCTCATCATGAGGAGTTCATTAACTTGGGTGGTCAACGGTATTATATTGTAATTGTTGCAATTTTTTTTTTAATCCAAATTAATGATAAACCTGATGAATTTTTTATACTCCTTACCAATTATTCGATACTAAAAAATAGTTTCATGATAAGTTTATTATGAATCATTTTCAAATAAAATCTACTTTAAAATAAAAGAGGGCAAATGTTTTGCTTGTTTTTTTCTTTGTATAGTACCATATGTAGTCATGAGCATATGAAAAGTTGAGTTACTTTCTACTTGAGGTATAATTATTTTACTGAAAAATGCAAATGAAAATAATTATAGTTTTAAAAATACGTTTGAATTGCATTGTGCACGTATTATGCAAGAGATATACTCTAATCTTATACACACAATTTTACAATTATAATATGACAATTTTATACGAAAATGGTTCACGATAAGCTTATCATGAGATTGTTTTAAAACATCAAATATTAGATCAAAAGTATCAAATTTTACATAGGTAGTATAAAAAATTGGGGTCAGTGGTATATATCAACATTATATTGTAATAGTCATTGATTTTTTTTTAGCCCAACTTTTGAAACTCATAATGAGATATTTGACACTTTTAATCAAATATTTAATATTTTAAAACAATTTTATGACAATGTTATAATTAACTATTTTCATATAAAATCGACACTAAATGTAATTAAAGAATACATAATTTGAAAAGTCCTTTGAGTTGTTTAAATAAGCCAAAATCACTGGAAAAATAAACAGAAAAGCTTGGAGACAAACAAAGACAACCTAGCTAATATAAGAAAAATCTCAAGCAAACTTCTGTAGTAATTTTACATTCTCTCTTAGAAAAACCTCAAGCAAACTTCAATAGTAATTAAAATAAATGTTTCCAATTTCTTCATCTTCATTATACACTCTCATCATAGCTTCTGGTCTCGACAAAACCACTAAAATCCCTCAACGGGCGAGACTAAACTTTCTAAATAAACACCCAAACCCGAAAACTCGCCCAAGTTATTAATCCTCGGATACCTAAACTCGCCATCCTTCGGATCGAAAATCACCAAAGTCGAACTACAAAGCAACAGAACCTCACCATTCTTTAGCACACACAACACTCTCTGATAACTATACTTCAAAAAATCATCAATATACGGAATCACAACCACCTTACTCCAACTCCCCTCACAATCATTCCTAACCCACAAATCCGCACTCATTAAATGACTACGAAACAGATAAAGAAAACCACCCGATTCACCCAACCTCGAATAAACACCACTCTTAACATAACCCGGCATTTGCAATATCTCAAACTCCTCTATCTCCAAATCAAAACACACAATAGACCCCAATTCGTGAAGACTATCATGATTTGCAATCCAATATAGCTTCCCATTTAGGAAAGTAGCCGGATCATTCATTAACCGGGGGCCCACAAAATTCTTGATCCTTTTCCATTCCTCATTCTTCAAACTATAAACTTGAAATATCACCTCGGATATTTCCCTACTAAATAACCCAGTAACAACCTTGTAATCATTTCTTGATTCATCAAATCCGAACCCATAAACAAAGTAAACAAAATGGTCCTTTCCGAAATCAAATTTAGGCAAGTTTTTGCAGATTCTTGTAGATGGGTTCCATAAAATCAAATTTCCTAAATCTACCACAACGCAAATCAAACCATCACAAGAACCCACAACCCCAAATGGCTTTCTTGGAAAATTAAGCGGATAATCGGTATCAAATGCGTTAGTAATTGGTTCGTAGAACAAGGAATGGGATGAAATTTGCTTGAGATTATCGCCAGATCTGAGAATGATGGCGAGATCTGTGCTTTTTTTTGAGTTTTTGAGGTGGGTTTTGATGAATTGTTTGCTGGAAAGTAAAGAAAGCCATAATTTACTAACGCACCTGAATTTTAGGAGGGGTTTTACTGGGATTCTTGCCAGGATTTCGATGATCAAATCATCTGGGAGCTTTGGAATTGAAACGATGGAAGTCTCCATTGTGGTAATCAGTAATTGGAGTAGCTGATTTTATCTTTGATTTTTGATATTTTTCTTATTCATTTTTTTAAGTGATTCAAATGTGAGGCTTTATGTGATTGTTTGCAAACTCTACTTTATAGATAGAAAAAAAATCACTTCTACAATGTTTGCAATTACTATTTTAAGCTATTAAAATCAATTTTGTCAAAGCAGATAAATTTTACCTGCTTTTGGATTCTCTAAAATCCATTCTACCATAACTACCCCACTATCAACAAAAGTGATTTTTTTTTCAAACACATTATTTTCTAAATCTAATTTAAAATCACTTTATTTCCAAACATTTAACACTTTTAATTTTACTATAAAAATCAATTAATATCACTTCTTTAAAATGAGTAGAGTTTCAAAACACACCCTACGTCAAAGGAAAGTCAAGATTAACACTTTGTAGTGATTTTCTTTTTCTTATTTAACTTTTATTATTAGTAGAGCAAGGACTTCCCATATTTCCTATTGACTTTTGTATTTAGGATTTATTTTTCTACTAATTGCACTTTGAGGATTGAATACTCACTTTTAAATAATGAGTACCACTATTCAAATCCCAAAATTCTCTAAATTTACCCCACATTCTAAACATACCCCATTAAAATTTAAAAAATTAACATATATTATTAAACATACCCCACTTCATTCCTATAATATCATTCCTCCATTAACATTCCCACAATTCCATTAAATCCACATCACTTACTAAAAATTCTCACCATTCCATATTCTCAATAAAATCATTCATTTTTTACTTTTTAATTTTTTCATATTCTTTGGTTTTAATAAAAAAATTATATATATATTGAAAAATAAAATATAATAATTAACTAAATCTTCTAAATAACTATTTATCAAAATAAATATCTTAAAAAATTTCAAAAAATAAAATAAATATAAAGACAATTTTAATAATCAATTAAATTGTATAATACATTTAAATAAAAAAATTAAAAGTAAATTTGATAATTATTTTAAAATAATTTAGAAAATAAAATAATTTTAAAAAATTAGTTACTTTTTTTTTAAAAAAATCATTTAAACCTAAATAAAATTTGACAAAAACAAATAATAAAAAAATCTAAAAAATCAATTAAATAAAAAATCAATTAAAATGAAAATTTGAAAAATAAAATAACTACATAAATATAAGAAAAATGTCTAAATCTAAACAAATTAAATTTAAAAAAGAATAAAAAAAATAAAAAATATTTAATAAATGTTAATTAAATTATTGTAAATAATTAAACTAAATAATTAATTAAAATTTTATTTTTATTTAGCTTCGACTGAATTGTTAAGATTTTTTAAAATAATTTTCTTAATTTAGTTATTTCTTAAGATTTAGTTGATTTTTTTAACTATTTTTTTGTTTATTAAAAAAAATGGATTTGTTTTAATTAAATTATTTTGAAGATTTAGTTGATTTGTTTTCTTTTGTTTTCCAAATTTTTAAGGATTTTTTAATTTTATTTAATTTAATTATTTAAATTTTTAATACATTTTTAAACATTTTTTTAAATTTTTTTAGGGTTTAAAAAATTTAAGAAAAAAAAAGATTAATTAAAAGTTAAAATATTAATTTTGAAATTAACTGACTTGAAGGAGTAAAGTCAAAATCAACATAAATTTATACTATAATTCATTCCATATATATATAAGGATAACTTAGTCATTTTATTTATATCTATTTTTGTCTTTAAAATTATGGGGTTTGTTTAGAGGATTTTGGGGTTTGAGTAGTGAGACTCTTAAATAATGTGTATTGAACTTACAAATTGTTGCAAAACAATGACTTCGGGTTAATTTGCAAACAATGTCCCAGTTATTTTTTTATATTTGGTATTCGGTCCAAAAATCGACTAATTTGAGAGATCCATAACCCACCGTCGTTTAGCGGGGAAATCCATACCTAGACAGAGCAAAGTTCTGTATAAACTTGTCCATCATCTGGAAAGAATCCAGTCGTTTCACCAGAATCACGTCCTTTTCTTTTCGACACCATCGATTCGTCGGAGACCATGACTCTGATACCAGTTTGTTAGACCCCGATGGATGAACATCGATCTCCCATTGATATGATATTGTCCGCTTTGGGTTGAGCTTGCACGAATTAAATTTTGAACTTCTCCCAAAACGTCTCATATCAATTGAGATATTTGTTCATTCTTATTAACCTCACTCTTGTGAATTCGATGTGAAATATTGATTGTCTCTAACAAACTATACCCCTATTATGTTTGCGAGTTTGTCCAAGGTTATTTATGTGAAAAAATTGAAAGTTAGTCCTCGAAATACAATTAAAGATAAAAATAAATTTTGTTTCAGCAATTTTTTCTTAAAATTATTTCCACGAAACCGAATGAATCAATAACTAGTTTAGTGAAACCAGACCAAATCGATTAAAAAGACACGCGGCACTGAAAATTGAAACTACTAAAAAAAATGGTGTGGACGAAATTTGATTTTTAAATTATAAAATATCGTAAGTCTTGGTCATAAAATTTGTATAACAAAAAATATCACTACAAAATAAATTGGACTAAATGTTACTCCAATAATACCTAATCTTGACTTTTGAACACATAGAGAGTCACACATTTGAATAACTAGCAAAAATGAATGGTAATACAAAGGAAAAATGAATGAAATTTCCACGTAAATCAAGTTATAGACTTGGTCACGGTTCTATTGGGAAAATGACAAATTTGGTTCCGTAAAATTTCTTCGTCGAAAGAAAACGACATGGATTTACGTGATCCATCAATACTGTGTTGGTTACGTCCACGATCAAAAGATATGATCAGTATATTATTATGAGATATCAACGTTTTCAGAAGACAGAATAATCTAATTCAAATAATAAGGGTATTTATCTGTTTGATTTGAATGACTGCCTGAAATTGTCTTTATAATCCCAGATAATATCATGTTTGGTTTGAAGGGCTATAAAAGATCGTGACACTGGACTAATTAGGTTTCGGGTCCATAATCCAAGCTAATTCCCTATTTTAAGGACTATTAAGGGCCCGTTTGGTTGGGGGTGATGATTATAGGGTAATGAGAATTAAAGTGATTGAGGAGTCATTCAAGTTGGGGGTAATGAATGAGAAGGTTATTTGATAGGTAAATTATCTCTCATTTTCAATTTTATTACAATGTATTGATAATACCAAGCAATACTAAAGGAATCATTCTCATTACCCTATAATCAATACCTCTAACCAAGCGGGCCCCAAGTCCTGACAAATAGGTGAGATTATTTGTTCTATTAAATTACAATTATCATTTTGTCCTCCATTTTTTATTTTAAATGATCAATCTCTCCTTATTCAAAATAAAAATAATCGCCGCCCGATTTATCCTCATAAAAAATAAGAGTACCACTATTCAAACCTCAAAATCCTCTAAATCTACCCCACCTACTAAACATACCCCATTAAAATTTAAAAAATTAACATATACTACTAAACATACCCCACTTCATTCCTATAATATCCTTCCCCATTAACATTCCCACAATTCCATTAAATCCACATCACTTACTAAAAATTCTCACCATTCCATTTTCTCAATAAAATCATTCATTTTTTACTTTTTATTTTTTTTCATATTCTTTGGTTTTAATAAAAAAAATTATACTAAAAATTAAATATATATTGAAAAAAAATATAATAATTAACTAAATCTTCTAAATAAGTATTTATCAAAATAAATATCTTAAAGAATATCAAAAAATAAAATAAATATAAAGACAACTTTAATAATCGATTAAATTATATAATATATTTAAATAAACAAATTAAAAGTAAATTTGACAATTATTTTAAAATAATTCAGAAAATAAAATAATTTAAAAGAAATTAGTTAATTTTTTTAAATCATTTAAACCTAAATAAAATTTGAAAAAAATTAAATAATAAAAAAAAATCTAAAAAATCAATTAAAATGAAAATTTGAAAAATTAAATAACTACATAAATATAAGAAAAATATCTAAATCTAAACAAATTAAATTTAAAAAAGAATAAAAAAATATTCAAAAAGGAAAAGGCTAAAGATAAATAAAATTAGAAAAATATTATATAAATGTTAATTAAATTATCGTAAATAATTAAACTATATAATTAATTAAAATTTTATTTTTATTTAGCTTCGGTTGAATTTTTAAGATTTTTTAAAATAATTTTCTTAATTTTGTTATTTTTTAAGATTTAGTTGATCCTTTTAACTATTTTTTAGTTTATTTAAAAAAAATGGATTTGTTTTAATTAAATTATTTTGAAGATTTAGTTGATTTATTTTCTTTTGTTTTCCAAATTATTAAGGATTTTTTAATTTTATTTAATTTGATTATTTAAATATTTAATTCATTTTTAAACATATTTTTAGATTTTTTTTAGGGTTTAAAAAAATTTAAGGAAAAAAAAAGATCAATTAAAAGTTAAAATACTAATTTTGAAATTAAATTGCTTGAAGGACTAAAGTCAAAATCAACATAAATTTAGAGTATAATTCATTATATATATATATATATATATATATATATATATATA
Organism: Ballota nigra; assembly: GCA_947034835.1. Lineage (NCBI taxonomy): Eukaryota > Viridiplantae > Streptophyta > Magnoliopsida > Lamiales > Lamiaceae > Ballota > Ballota nigra. The sequence continues at coordinate 81,161,624 of OX344729.1, read as the reverse complement.
TATATATATAAAAGGATAACTTAGTCATTTTATTTATGTCTATTTTTGTCTTTAAAATTATGGGGTTTGTTTAGAGGATTTTGGGGTTTGAGTAGTGGGACTCAAAAAATAATTGCCGCCGATACAACAATGCATCCCACTTAATCACACAATCCAAACATACATTCATACAATCTAAACCAATCTAATCCAATCGCTTTCCGTTAAGTCCTATTTAGTCCAATTCTATCTAGTTTAAACCAATCTCATGAAGCAAAAAACCTCTAATAATTTGGGCCTCGAAAATAGGCCCAAATTTCAAACGAGCTCAAACATAAATAAAAAAAATGAATGAAATTTCCACGTAAGTCAAGTTTATCACTCACCATTTCTGAAATCAAAATAAAAAATTGAAACAGAGCAATGGAGACTTCCATTGATTCAATTCCAAAGCTCCCAGACGATTTAATCATCGAAATCCTGGCAAGAATCCCAGTAAAAACCCTCGTAAAATTCAGGTGCGTTAGCAAATCATGGCTTTCTTTACTTTCCAGTAAACAATTCATCAAAACCCACCTCAAAAACTCAAAAAATTGCTCAGATTTCACCACCCACAAAATCATTCTTAGATGTGGCGATAATCTCAAGCAATTTTCACCCCATTCCTTGTTCTACGAACCCATTACTGACCCATTTGTTACCGATTATCCGCTTAATTTTCCAAGAAAGCAATTTTGGGTTGTGGGTTCTTGTGATGGCTTGATTTGCGTTGCTATAAATAGATTAGATTTCATTTTATGGAACCCATCTACAAGAATCTGCAAAAAATTGCCTAATATTGATTTTGATTTGAAATTGAACTCCGGTATTAGTCATTTTGCTATTGGGTTCGGATTTGATAAATTAAGCGATGAGTACAAGTTTGTATTTGGGTTCTTTTGTGGTGAAAGGGGCAAATCTGAGGTGATATTTCAAGTTTATAGTTTGAAGAATGAGGAATGGAAAAGGATCAAGAATTTTGTGGGCCCCCAGTTAATGAGTGATCCGGGTACTTTCCTAAATGGGAAGCTATATTGGGTTGCAAATCATGATAATGATCATGATTTGGGGTCAATTGTGTGTTTTGATTTGGGGATAGAGGAGTTTGAGATATTGCAAATGCCGAGTTATGTTAAAAGTGGTGTTTATTCGAGGTTGGGTGAATCGAGTGGTTTTCTTTATCTGTTTTGCAGTCATCTAACGAGTGCGGATTTGTGGGTTACAAGTGATTGTAAGAGAAGTTGGAGTAAGGTGGTTGTGATTCCTTATATTGATGATTTTTGGAAGTATACTTATAAGACAGTGTTGGGTGTGTTAAAGAATGGTGAGGTTTTGTTGCTTTGTACTTTGACTTTTGTGATTTTCGATCCAAAGGATGGCTCGTTTAGGTATCCGAGGTTTGATAACTTGGGCGACTTTTCAGCTCTGGGCGTTTATTCAGAAAGTTTAGTCTCGCCAGTTGGGGGATTCTAGTGGTTTTTGTCGAGGTCAGAAGCTATGATGAAAGTGTATAATGATGATGAAAAAACAATGTATGATATCATATGTAATGGAAGCATATAACATTTGTTGTTACGATCCCACATCGAATACATGGTGTTTTAGTACATTATGGTGGATGATCTTGTAGAGTTTGAATTGATGTATAATTATTACTAGAGTTTGTTTCTTGTTTTCTTATGTGTAAGTTTATGTTTGTTAAAATGCAATTTCTCAATTGATATGAAAGCCTATATTTGTGCAAGTGTTGGGTTATACCTCAAATAACTTGCTTCTTTCTCACTTTCCACAAACCAATAAAAAGAATGAGAATAAAATTCCCTTTCAATAAGTGTGGCAAAAACTTCATAGAGAACTCAACTCTTACACAACATAGTTTTTATCATGTGTCCACTGGTGGACATAATATTATATACTCACCGTGAATGTGTTAATGACACATAAGCAAACATAAATAATTAATTAAAATAAAAATGGATCCCTGTTTATGTGTCATTAACACATTTGCGGTGTGTATATAATATTATATCCACCGGTGGGCATGAGATCATTTCCGTATATACCATACCTATTAGTGAAAAACAAGCATGTTTATTAAAACTCGTGTCATTTCCTTAGGGGCGATAAAAAATAGATCAGAAGGTGTAATTGTTTTTACTGAAAAATATTATTTATTTATACTGAAAAATCTTAGTTCAGTAAAAACAATCTAAAACTTTTCATTGAAAACAACTACTCCTTCACTCAAAACAGTTACTCCCTCCGGTTCATTTTAGAATGATCCAAATAAAATAGTACGAGTTTTAATAAAAGTGTTGTTTATTAATATTTGTGGATATAAAATACTCCCTTCGTCCCTTTTTAATTGTCCCACTTTATCCAAATTGGTGTTCCTTTTTAAATGTCACTCTACATATATCAATTTATCTTTTACCTACTTTTTCCAACAATACCCTTTTTACCTACTTTTTCCAACAATACCCTTACTTAAATGTAAAGTTATTCATCATTTTGTAATAAATAGGAATAATAAATAAGGGTATAAGTACCTTTTGATGCCCTAATAAATGAGAAAATTGATTTGTATGAATGGATAAAATGAGACAGATAATAAGGAACAAATGAAGTAGTTTTTTAGTAAGGATATAAGAGTCATTTCAACTTTTTAAAATGTAAATTTAAAGAAAAAATGTTTACTTTTTGCTATTCTGAAAAAAGTGGAAAAAAAAAACCTTCTATTTATATAGAAATTAGTGAAAATAACTTAGTATTCTTAAAAATAAAAGAATGAAGGAAATTTCCACGAATTTCACTCAATACATACGGTAACATGGATGAAATTTCCATGTAATAGACTTGGCCACAGATCTATTTATCACTCACCATTTTCTGAAATCAAAATTAAAAAATTAGAGCAATGGATTCAACTCCAAAGCTCCCAGACGATTTAGTGTGTTTTGAAACTCTACTAATTCTAGGAAAGTGATTTCAATTGATTTTTGTAGTAAAATCATAAGTATTGTGTGTTTGCAAATAAATTGATTTTAAATTAAATTGAGGAAGTAACATATTTGCAAAAGAATCAATTTTATTAATAGTGGGGTAGTTATTTATAGGGGTGGTTATGTTAGAATTGATTTTAGAGAATCCAAAAGCATATAAAACTTGCTTTGTCAAAATTGATTTTAAGTGCTTAATAAAGTGGTTGCAAATATTATATAATTGATTATTTTTAAAATAAAAGTGATTCTCCCTATTGAATTGTGTTTCAGCAATTTTTTCTTAAAATTATTTCCACCAAACCGAATGAATCAATAACTACTTTAGTGAAACCAGCCCAAATCGAGTAAAAGGACACGCGGAACTGATTCTTAAAATTGAAACTACTACAAAAAATGGTGTGGACGAAATTTGATTTTTAAAATATAAAATATCGCAAGTCTTGGTCATAAAATTTGTATATAAAAAAAAATATCACTACAAAATAAATTGGACTAAATGTTACTCCAATAATACCTAATCTTGACTTTTGAACACATAGAGAGACACATTTGAATCACTAGCAAAAAATGAATGGTAATACAAAGGAAAAATGAATGAAATTTCCACGTAAATCAAGTTATAGACTTGGTCACGGTTCTATTGGGAAAATGACAAATTTGGTTCCATAAAATTTCTTTCGTTAAAAAAAAAAACATGGATTTACGTGATTTATTAATACTGTGTTGGCTACGTCCAAAGCCAAAAGATAGAATTAGTATATTATTATGAGATATCCACGTTTTCAGAAGACAAAATAATCTAATTCAACTAATAAGGGTATTTATCCGTTTGATTTGAATGACGGCCTAAAATTGTCTTTATAAAATCCCAACTAATCTCATGTTTTGTTTGAAGGACTACAAAGAATCATGACCCTGGACTAAATTAGGGTTCGAGTTCATAATCCCAGCTAATCCCCTATTTTAAGGACTATTAAGTCCTACCAAATATGTGAGATTATTTGTTCTACTGAATTCCAATTAGCATTTTGTCCTACAGATTCTATTTTAAGTGACCAATCTACCCTTATTCAAAATAAAAATAACCGCCGCCCAATTTATCCTCATAAAAAATAACCACCGCCTGATTCATCCCACTTAATCACACATTTCTAACCTAAACATACATTCATACTCAATATTTCAATCTCTTTCAATCCCATATAGTTCAATCCAGTCCTGTGAAGCAATCGCCCCTAAGGGCATGTTTGCTTTAATGGATATGATTGATAAATAATTATCCTTTATTCATTAAACTATGAGTCAAACACCTTTCATGTGTTAATTATGCACATGACATTTATTTCGGGTCGATATCACATAAACCAAACACATGATTAAATGGGATTAAAGTATCAATTCCTTTTAATCCCGCAAAACAAATATACCCTAAGAGTTTGGGCCTCGAAAATAGGTTCTAAACTCCAAACGAGCCCAAACATAACATACACCTGAAAAAATATGAAAGACCCAGGTTATTGGCACTACAAGGTGGACAAATACACTACACAAAATTTAATTCCTAAGACAAATACTTGAAATGACAATATTATCCTTCTAACCTTCCCTTCAAAATAATTTTAGTGAATACACTCCATCTCTTTTCAGACTACACGTTCGAACAAGGAAACTAATTTCTAGCAATACAAACAAACTCCATACTTCAAGAATGTGACCCACCATCAATCGACCCCTAAGCGCTTGAAACGTGTTTTGCCGGCCTACATTGTAAGAATGAACGATCCTCCAAGCCCAGAATACGTATATGTAAGTGTTTTGGTATTTTTTAGAAACTAGGTTTTTTAAATGTTAATTAGTATAATTTTTGTTGGTGTTATGATGTTTTTCATGCATATTATTGTTCATTGAGTGTATAGAATTGTATGGGTATGAGAATATTATTGTTGTTTGCTTTTTTCAAACAATTTTTTTTCTAAAAATCACGATTGCACTTATTCGGTTCTGGTTATAAGAGCTCGACCATAATGTTCGGAATTTCTTTTCCGAACATGACAACAATTTTCGGAAAAAAAATTCCAAAATTTGTGATCATGTTCGGAAAAAAATTCCGAACATTATGGTCATGTTCGGATAACCAGAGCCGAACAACAGTTATCGCGATTTTTTACTTTGGCGATGGCCGACGGCGGCATACGATGGTGCTTTGGCTATGGGCGTAGCCGGCGGATGACGATGTTGTGGCTATGGGCGTAGACGGCAAATGATGTTGAAAATGTAGTGTATTCAAAATATGGACAATAATTCGAAGAGTTTATTAATAGTTAAGTAGGATATTTTATGAATAAAATATAGTGTATTCATCCTAAGTATAGTGTAGCGTATTTACTCCACATCGTAGTGCCAATAACCTGGGCCAATACGAAATTTCCACGCAAGTCAAGTGATACTTGGTCACGGCTCTATTTATCACTCACGATTTCTGAAATCAAAATCAAAAGTAGAAACAGAGCAATGGAGACTTCCATTGATTCAATTCCAAAGCTCCCAGACGATTTAATCATCGAAATCCTGGCAAAACTCCCAGTAAAAACCCTCGTAAAATTCAGGTGCGTTAGCAAATCATGGCTTTCCTTACTTTCCAGCAAACAATTCATCAAAACCCACCTCAAAAACTCAAAAAATTGCACAGATTTCGCAACCCACAAAATCATTCTTAGATGTGGCGATAATCTCAAGCAATTTTCACCCCATTCCTTGTTCTACGAACCCATTACTGACGCATTTGTTACCGATTATCCGGTTAACTTCCCAAGAAAGCAATTTTGGGTTGTGGGTTCTTGTGATGGTTTGATTTGCGTTGCGGTAGATAGATCAAATTTTATATTATGGAACCCATCTACAAGAATCTGCAAAAATTTGCCTGATTTTATTTTTGATTTGAAATTGAATAGTCATTTTGCTTTTGGGTTCGGATTTGATAAATTAAGCGATGATTACAAGGTTCTATTAGGGTTCTTTAGTGGTGAAAGGGGCAAATCCGAGGTGATATTTCAAGTTTATAGTTTGAAGAATAAGGAATGGAAAATGATCAAGAATTTTGTGGGGCCCGGGTTGATGGATGATCCGGGTACTTTTGTAAATGGGAAGCTATATTGGGTTGCAAATCATGATAATGATCATGAGTTGGGGTCAATTGTGTGTTTTGATTTGGGGATAGAGGAGTTTGAGATATTGGAAATGCCGAGTTATGTTAAAAGTGGTGTTTATTCGAGGTTGGGTGAATCGGGTGGTTTTCTTTATCTGTTTTGCAGTCATCTAACGAGTGCGGATTTATGGGTTAGGAGTGATTGTGAGGGGAGTTGGAGTAAGGTGGTTGTGATTCCGTATATTGATGAGTTTTTGAAGTATAGTTATAAGAAAGTGTTGGGTGTGCTAAAGAATGGTGAGATTTTGTTGCTTTGTACTCATACTTTTGTGATTTTCGATCCGAAGGATGGCTCGTTTAGGTATCCTCGGATTAATGATTTGGGCGACTTTTCGGCTCTGGGCGTTTATTCAGAAAGTTTAGTCTCGCCAGTTGGGAGATTTTAGTGGTTTTGTCACGGCCAGAATTTGTTGTTACGATCCCACGTCGAATCCATGATGTTTTCGTACATTATGGCGAAAGAGATTATCGGGGATGATGTTGTAGAGTTGAATTGATGTATAATTATTACTATAATTTGTTTCTTGTTTTCGAGTAAGTTTATGTTTGTTAAAATGCAATTTGTCAATGAGTATGTATAGAGTGAAATTGGTTTATATATGAATCACTAAAGGGTATTAGTTGTTTTCACTGAAGGGTATTAGCTGTTTTTATTGAAGAGTATTATCGGTTTACACTGAAGAGTTTTAGTTCATTTTCACTTAACAACTAAGACTCTTTATTGTAAATCAGTAATACTCTTCAATAAATACAACTAATACTCTTCAATGAAAACAACTAATACCCTTCAATGATTCATGTATAAACCAGTTTCACTCTATACTTTGTCTTTCTCAATTGATATGAAAGCCTATATTTGTGCAATTGCTGGGTTATCACTCAACTCAAATGACTTGCTTCGTTTTCACTTTCCACAAACCAATAAATAAATAAAAGATGGGAAAATTACAACATGGTTCTAAAAAGTGACTCTAATTACAAATAGATTTAAAACAATTTGCACAGATATATTTTTTCTGTTTTTGTGCAAATATTTTTATGCATTTGTGCAAATGCTTTGAACCTATTTTTAAATAGGTTCACTTTTTTGAACCAATACGTAAATTCCCCATAAAAGATAGCGAAAAATAAGTATTACTTATGTACGAAATTGTCTTGTAGAAATTTTGTGATAAATGGATAAAATTTCTTTTCAATTAAGTGAGGATAGAATATGGACTATTATCTGAAATCTGAAAAGAGTGAGAATAAAATTTCTTTTCAATCATCCACGATAATCTCTTCACCATAATGTACTAAAACATAATTACATGCATCCCAATAGCTCATGAATTCCACGTGGGATCGTAACAACAAATACTATATGGTTCCATCACATATCATACATGACAAAGTATAGGAAGAGTGACAAAGTAGAGATTATTAAAATTTCTTTTCAATAAAAGAGTGAGTATTACTTTGTAATTGCTATTAGATTATGGTCCATATTATAATAGTACTATTGGTGTATGAAGAGCTCTATCTTTTCAATCTTACACAACATATTTTGACAGGATAGAGCTCTTCATACCACCAATAGTACTATTATAATATGGACCATAATCTAATTGCAATTAGTTGTCACATTTTATTCTCCACATAGGACTCATATGTTAGACTGTCGCATAGTGAAACAAATTAAAGCTTAATTTGAGAATATCATTTTAACATGGTTGAGAGGTGGAGGGAAAAATGGTTTTTTTTTTTTGCCGTAACTTAGGGGTAGTTGTGTTTTAAAGATAATGTATTTTCGGGCTTATAAAAATAGGACAATATATTTTCGAGCATGTAAAAGAAGAATAATATATTTTCGGGGTTGTAAAAGTAGGACAATATATTTAAAAAATATGTGACTGTAGGACAATTGGGGTCATGAGGGGTGTATTTCAGGCTTCTAATTCTGGCTGGATTGTCCTACGTTTACTGCTTTTTAAAACATATTGTCCAACTTTTACAAGTTCGCAAATATATTGTCCTACTTTCACAAACACAAAGACATATTATTCTACTTTTATCAACCCGAAAATATATTGTCCTTAAAATACAACCGCTATTTAATTACGGGCCTAAAAAAAATTCTCGAAAGGTAGAAGTGTTAATCTGTTCTAGTTTACGAGCCGTCAAACGCAAGAATTCCCCATTTATAAACACACACAGCACATCTTCATTAATACGATTCAATTATAAAATTACATAAAACTCCAAACAAACCTTAAAATTACACACACATACATGCACCTAGTGAGTAGTCTCATCACTTATTAACGATACAAATATTGCATAACATGCTACAATGCGCCGCTAGTTCACGTTAGCATTGAACCGGAAACCCGCCGGAACCAAGTTTCCGACGTTCAAGAAGCCGACGACAGTGTTTCCGATGAACTGCAAGTTGGAAATGAGGCCACCGACGGAGGGTAAAGTCGCGTTGCAAGAAGCAAGAGGCGTGTTTACCACAAGCCGACACCCGGAAAGAAGCGTGGATAGGATAAAGTTAATCGGGTCCATCAGTATCGAGAACGCACCCGACCCGTTTGTTGTCGTGGTTGATACCACATTTCCATTACACTGCAGTTGCACCAAAGCGTCTGCATCCATGCACATATAATTTTTAATTTTGTTTACAATTTAACAGATTTTATAGGGGATTTAAACCAAATCGGTCCTCTATCTTTTCACCTTTATCTAAATGGTCCTCTATTTATTTGCTTTATCAATTTAGTCCTGTACTTTTTCAAGTTTCACCAAAATGGTCCTAATTTGGTGAAAAATGGTCCTAATTGATTTTTTGTATTTTATTTCAAGTTTCTTTTATTTGGCAAAGATGGCCACCTAACGTGTCACGTTGAAAAAAAACCACACATAGGCATCCACTGAAAACACTGGTGCGCATGACTAAAAAGGTGGCATTTTATGCTTTATGTGTTCAATTAGGACCAAATTGGAGAAATGTGAATTGATTCGGGACTAAATTGGCAAAGAAAATAAATATAGGACAAAAACGGTGAGATTTTGTACATTTTTAGGCCAATTAGGACCATTTTGGCGAAACTAGAATAGATACAGGACTAAATTGATAAAATAAATAAATAGAGGACCATTTTGATAAATGTGAAAATATACAGGACGGATTTGGTTTAAATCCCGATTTTATAGTATAAAATTTATAACACATGCATTCACTGATAACATTAGACCTAAAATGTTAAATGAAAATAATGGTATCAGGTAATACACGTAATGGTATTTGTTTCACAAGAGATGTACTCATTTAAAAATATTTAGAATGTAGTCCAAATTTTATGTATTGTGAAATTTATTCGTAGTATGAAATCGATACCGTTACATGTATTCACCAAAACCATTATATATATGCATTTAATGATATCATAACATTTTATACCGTGATTTCTGTTTATTAGTCCAATGGTATCGGTGAATGCTTGTAAATATATCAATAAATACATGTAATGGTATAAACTTCATATTAGGAAGAAACTTGTTTATGGGAGATTTTTGTAAAATTTTGGAAGCTTTTTAATTTGAGTAGATTTTTTGTTCTCAAGGCTCAAGACAAAAAAATATATTCTCTTAACTCAAACCGTATGTACAAGACGTCAACAAGAAACAACACTGACAATTTTCAATCAGGATGGCTTGAATTAAAGGTTGTGAATTTGAGAAAATGATTTTTTGTTTTTTGGCAAGCCTTAGATTTAGAGAAAACTCAAGAGGCAAGAAAAATTGATTTTCATTTTATATGTAGAAGCTCGAGATATATAGTGAGTTGTCTCAAGATTCACATACTCAAGACATCATTATCTCAAGCTTCCACATGTTTAAAACAAGTGAAGAGAAAATATAATTTTACAAATAATAACTTAATCATTCTTTTTCCGCCATAAGAAAATTGACTTTTAGCGACAACAATCCTATCATGACCTATCATTATTACGTCTCTAGTTAAAAAAAACTAATGACAGGAACCCGTCATTAAAGATTTTTAACTAGAAAAACAATACTGACAGGATTACTGTCACTAAATATCGTATTTCTCGTAGTGATCGTAACTTAATAAAGAATCGATCAAATTTAGGGTTCCAGGGGCATCGAACTTACTGGGAAAAACAGGAGTGGCGGTTCCATTAACACCAATACCTCCATTAGGAGTGCAAAAGAGAACTCCTTGGATTCTAAGTAGCCCTAAGAGAGGGCCAAGTAACCCACTAAATTGTGCTTGAGCTAGTGGTGATGCTATTGCCAATGCAATCAAGAAGCTAAACACAACAAGTGATTTTAAACCCATGATTGTTAGCTCTGCAAAACATGCTGGATTCGACGTCTATTTATAGCGAAAAATGCAAAGGTCTAACCTCCACTCGACTTTGCGCATGCTAACTCAAGTTGTGAGATCTCAAGATCATCACCGTATAAGCCAAGTTTTATAGGCTTTCCCCTATAAGGGAATTTATCCCTGGTTTGAGGGGAAGTTTGTTTGAAAAACTTGCCAAATTTGAAAGCTATTTCTTGTATTTTTGTTCCAACATTTCAGCTGTAAAAATGGTCCATGCATTGCAAGTAGATTTACAACAATTGGTTACCACATTCTTTGTTACTTAGAGTTGAATTTTGAGATATTTTAATGTCTATTTAGAGCAAGAAACATCATATCTTTTGAAAAAAGTTGCCAAGAATTTTAAAAGCATTGCATTGGGGTGTGCACATAATTTCAAGTTGCAGTAAAAAAATCCAACATTGGACCAAATAAAATAAAGAAATATACAAGTCGAACTTTTTTTTTTTAATTGGACATATGAGGGATCCAAATCCCTCATCCAATTCATCACAAGAAAAAGCTTGTAAAACATTTAATATAAATATTGCACGATGTCTCAGCCAATTTAAATACAGTTTGTAATACATTTAATTCATCCCATTATTATTGAATTGTGTGATTTTAAATTAAGAATGACTATCATGACTACCACAAATGTTGGTTTTTTTTTTAAAAGTTTATTGTAAGATTATTTTGTAAATTAAAAATCATTTTATAATTTCATGAAGCTTATATAAAATATGATATAATAATATTAAAAAAAAAAAAATTGGAGCACCAAAAAAAAAAAAAAAATAGATCCCCACTTTTTGGATATAAAAGTTGTAGATTTAACACATATATTTTGATTTCATTCTAATTCTCCACTCCAAAGGTTCAAACCAAACACCCCAATTATCTCATACATTAGACAATCTCATTTACTATTATGACTTCCAATTTTTAAAATAAAACCCAACTCAATCTCATTTACTATTATGACATCCAAGTTTTAAAATAAAACCCAACTCAAATACAAAAGTGAAACTTCATTATGAAACTGGCTCAAATCTGTAGGAGGGAAAACAAGAGTTGGAGTTGAAATCTCAACCAAATTATGTATTAAAATAAAACCCAACTAACATACAAAAGTGAAACTTCATTATGAAACTAACTAGCGGAGGGAAAACAAGAGTTGAAGTTCTTATTTCACAACTCAAATACAAAAGTGATACTCCCTCCCTACTTGAAAATTGATCCTTTTTTTTGCACATGGTTTAATACGATATGTCAGAGGATATTACGAAATTTTCTGAGGTTCGTTTTTTTTTAGAAAATGATCGTTTATGAAAAGCATGCGAAACAAACTTTCTATTAACGATCATTTTATTCAAAAACGAACCTCAGAAAACTCCAAAATACCCTCTGACATATCGAATTAAACCACGTGTAAAAAAAAAGACCAACTTTTAGGGATGGATGAGTACTACATTATGAAACTGGCTCAAAATTTTAGGAGGGAAAACAAGAGTTCAAGTTCTTATTCTTAACCAAGTCATTCACCTTATAAGAAGCATTCCAATAAGCGCAATAGAGGAATGTATCTATAAATTTAACCATATATTTTGGCTCAAGTCAGCTGTGAGGCAATGAATCCAAACTGCAATACAGGCAAAAAAAAAAAAAAAAAAAAGGCCACTCCTCTTGCAAACAAACAGTACAACACACAAACAGGACGTGATGACCTATCTTACCCGTATTTTCCAAGACAAGAGAGAGATCTATCACAACGAACATTGTGCAACAGGGAAATTTGTTCGATATGTGCTTTCCTGAAAACTAAACATAAATCATGCCATTTTCTCATAGGAACAACTCCAAAATGGAAGATAAACAATAAAATTCTTGGAAAACACCGAGACGCCAATAGGAACAGCTCCAAAACAGAAAATAAACGATAAAAAGTCATCGCAAACAATACAAGTATCCAAAAAACAAAATAATCTTTTCTTCTCCAACAAACAAAAATTGTTCCTAGAAATGATCTCCCCTCCCACATGACTCAGTCACTAGTGCTTGTTACCTTTTTCCTTGATGGTCTGTAAGCTCAGTAGGAAACTTAGATGGGGCACGGTGGAACTTCGAGCTTCTTACCTTCTTGAATCTTACCCCACCCGATCAGACGCCAGTGCCTATCAATTCTTCTGCTCAGTGCAATACTCTCTCCAATGCTTGTACATACAGGAGATGTGAGTTGCAGTTTGGCAAACACATTCTTAACACCAATCACACGGGCCCCAGTAGACATAGATCCTATGTTAACCATTAGTATCTCCCCCTTGGCTAGCTTTGTCACCTTACCCTGCCTTTCTGTGTCCTTTGTCCTAACACCGAGCAACTTCCTTAGCAAAAAGAAATGTACCTGCACAATTGGAAAGGCACATCAACCAATTTGTTCTGTACCGACAGTTAAATTGTCTAACCAAATACGATCCTTGTAGAAGTAGATATACACATACCTCTACTTCACTAAACACATCAGGTAGGGAACCAACTTCCCCAAGAACCTGGCCAACCAACCTATCAGCACGTGTAAGTGTGGGGTCCATCGTTGTTCCAATTCCAATAAGGCCTCCAGGCACAGCAAATTGCAGTTCATTTTGCTCAGCATATAAGGAAACAATCCTTGAATAAATTGGGGTGCACTTTGTCTTGTCGTTTTCATCCTTGACAACAATACCAGGACGGACCTCAATATATTGATTTACCCGCAAAACACCCTGCAAATAATTCAACAGCTCTTTCATATTGCCGGGGTAACAAAATATACATAGATTAATCAACAATAATGGAACTCTATTAAAGTTTTTAAGCTTCGTCCACATCACTATAATAGTATATATGTCATTTAGTCAGAGAAAAGTGTGAGCGGCAAGATGAGCAGACTTAGTTACATATGGAAAACATCTACCTTCAGAATAGATCCACCGGCAACACCACCTCTAATTTCATCAACTTCGGACCCAGGCTTATTGACATCGAAAGACCTGATTACAATCAGGTTTGGTGGGGAGATGAAGTCCCTTTGCGGAATAGGGATTTTCTTCGTAATGTACTCACATACAACATCAATGTTGTACTTCAGCTGTGCAGAAATCGGAACAATTGGTGCACCATCTGCACGAGTTCCCTGCACGAGTTAATTTGATGTTCATATTATTAGACGCGCCTATAAAATAGTACTACTAAAAATTACATAAGAGGAACAAACTTACCTGAATAAACTTCTGAATGGCTTCATGTTGATTGATGGCCACATTTTCCTGAACAAGGTCAACTTTGTTTTGAAGTATAATGATATGATTGAGTTCCATAATTTCAACAGCAGCTAAATGCTCTGATGTCTGAGGTTGAGGGCAACTCTCATTGGCAGCTATGAGAAGTAGTGCCCCATCCATAATGGCTGCTCCATTAAGCATTGTAGCCATGAGAATATCGTGACCCTGTGCCAAATGAAGGATTTTGATTAAAAAGATAATTTATTTATAAAAACTAGGTGCAGAGATACCAACAAAAATCAGCATATGAATTAGCAATAAAGATAAAATAAACATTTCAGTATCCCGACAGAATTTTTTCAAAAGGTTGTGAAGAAACAAATATTGTTGATAATAAAAAAGAGTTTGACCAAGAAAACTCACCGGGCAATCAACAAAAGACACATGCCTTAGCAATTTCATCCTACAGTTCTCAAATCCAGGAACATCACACATTGGGCTGTCTTCTTTCCCGCTTCCATATGCCCTGAGGAGAATAATCCTTCATTTAGTGAAAACCAAGAAAGATAACACATTAACAACCACAAGGCACTGTCTACAGCTTACTTGTAGCAACTAGGTCGAGGGCATCGATCATCTTCGCATTTATAAATCTTCGCATTGGCATACCCAAGCTTGATGGTGATGTTGCGTTCTAATTCATTTTTAAAACGAACAGTCTGTAAAAAAACACTCACTATCAAAAGAACTTGAATATATATATTCTGATGTATCTGTATCTGAGACGAATTAAGTCTATTACCAAAGAATTACATATAATATGACAATGGATTGATCAAATTATCAAAGACATATATTTGGAAGCATAAGTATGCACACTAAACTGGCATAATGAATGAAGGTCCACATAATAGACGGAGATGTTCAATACCTGAACACCTGAGATAGCCTTCACAACCGTTGACTTACCATGAGCCACATGACCAATTGTGCCTGAAGGACAAAAAAGGTTCAGCAATGAGTTAGTATGCAAATGTGTTTTCAAAGCTATAACATTAGAAAATGCTCAAAACCCAAAAAATGAAAAAGAGTAGATGTAATTGTGTTACACATTTACCAATATTGATTGTCGCCTGGCGAGAAATAACCTCCGGTGACAGTGGATTTAGTTTTGTTACATCCAGCTTACTCAGGTCCTGCTCCATTAAACCCTTCCTCGACATTTTGGCAACTCTTGGTTCAAGCGAAAGTAAAATAGCAAAATCTAGCAGCTGAAGAAAAAGACACTCATAAAAATACTATACCTAAATTCATCTAATTATCAATTAGCGGCCGGGGAAAAATTTTCTGAAGGAGATCGGTGAATTAAATAAACAAGTTGTATTGAAGATTGTTATCTTAATGAAGGAGATCAGCGAACTAAGTAACAAGTTGTATTGAAATTTTATCGAAGATTGTTTACTTAAAACAGACTAATGAACTAATTATACAAAGTATTGCAGATTGTTGCATGCGAAGGCCTGAATAAAACCTTAACCCTAAAACTATTCACACAAAAAAATATCGCCGGATAAACGATCGGATTGGCGGTAGTCCACGGCGGAGGGCGGAATACACTAGGCAATCGACTTTCAGAGGAAGGAATACTCATTATAAATTAATAAAAGCACAGAAAGTACCAGGACAGCGGCGCCGGAGAAACGACGGGCGGCGGAGGTCGGAATAGGCTAGATTCGACGGAAGTAGAGATGTTATTCTCTTTGACGGAGATTCCCTTAAACCCTAACTCCGAATTCAGCGCTTTTTCCGCTTACGACTGCCGCAAATCGGAAAACCTAAGCAAGATAAGAGTCGCAGGGAAAACGCAGGAGAAAAGCGTGGGTTGATTCCCTTTTCCCTAATTTTAGTTTCGTGTCAAATTGGGTGGGTAGGGCTAATGGGCTTTGTGTATTATTATGGGCCACGCTTGTAACTAAAAGAACCTCAAGGTAAATATAATCCTACTTTTATTAATGCACTTCACCCAAAAAAAAATTGGGGAAGTTGATAATTTTTGGAATTCTTTTTCAAAAATGCAAAAAAAAAAAAAAAAAAAAAAAAAAGAGGAACAATACACATATGAATTTTCAGAATTTTTTTTTTGGAAAATTGTACTCCCTATGTCTCAATACTTTCACAATTACTGTTTTCTCGTATTTTAGCGAACGAGTTTTTTTTAATATTTGAAATGATAAAATAATTTTAAGGAGCATATAATAGAGAGATGGATTTATCGTACTCCTTTTTAAAAGTCACTTTATATGTTCAAATACTAATACACAACTCGCTTACGAGAAAAACGTAGTGTAAAGAAAGTTTTGAGACGGAGGAAGTAACATTTCTCAAAAAAAAAAAAATCAAATATTTTTTGGATGAAGTGTATTAACATAACATAGAATTCTGGATATTTCATCAATGTCTATTAACATAACATAGAATTCTTGTAATTATTTACATTATTTTGATTATTTGTACTTAATTATCGAGAAATGTGTGTTTCATTGATTTTATAGGAAAATGAGATTATTTGGAACAAACAAAGTCTATTTTTATTGGAGTCAATTGAAGGAGAAATAGAGAGGAAGAAGTCGTGACTAATAAGAATTAATTTTCGAAAAGAAAGAAGCCCATCTCGTTTAGCCCATTAAGAGTTGATCCTTGGGCATCATTTTCAAAAGTGGAGCGGCCCACTTATATTCTTTGTGGGCCTATAAAGCAAAGAATAGATGCAATTGTGATGGCATTTTCGTGGGAATATATAATGGAGGAAAGCAACTTCGCCGGAATCCATGGAGAGCCGAGAAACCACCTTCAAATTCGCCGGAATCCACACCACCGCACCGGAAATTGAAGCTCGAGTTCGCCGGAAATTGCAGTGAAAACGCCGAAAAATTAAACGAGTTCGATTTGGCTTGAGAAGACACGACTGTGACAAATTACCGCTAGATATTAATGATACTCCTTCTCAGATTATCGATACTCTTCAAATATTCGATATGTTGATATAGTTTCACAAGATTATCATGAACTATTTTTATATAATGTTTTACCTTGTCTAAATGATATTAATTAGTTATTAGATTTAAGCTCTTTATTAAAATAAAATTTTATTTTGTTGATTAAATACTACAAGAAATAAGATTAAAGTAAATGAGATTTTATAGTACCAAAATGTGTGTCGCACATTCTTTTCAAAATTTCATATGTAATAATTATGCGTAGATATTATAATTGAAAAAATATAAACGATATGTACACAATCCGTACATGCACATTTTGTACAAACATTGTGTACAACCCGTACATACACATTCTATGCTAACTTTATGCATGATCCGTACGTGCACGTTTTACGCAACTTTTTAATTAAAACAACGATAGTTCTTTTTTAGCGAAAATATGAAGCTTTTTAAAAATACACGTAAATTGCACAATTATCAAGGTTCATACAAAATTAAAGCAATCTTATGAAACAATAATATATGTTATCAAGTTGCCCTTAAATCCTATTGTTGGAAGGGTGTAAACTTGAAGTCTAAAGATAGTTACAAGATTATGATAAGAAGGAAGCATGTTAGTTAATTATTTATTGGAATCGTGAAAGTTAGTTATAAAACTAACAAATATAAATTGTGTCCAAGATTCAAAGGCATTGGTGTGAGAATTGAATACATTTTCTACATGAAAGTGTATATTTATCCATGTAAACAACTCACATTTATCAGTGCATTAGATACATATGAGACTTTAGCTAAATATAATTATATGACATATTAGTTTTCTATTGGATGTCTGATGTCAGACAGGACAAAATCCCATTAAAAAATACCATCCAAATATTATACATACAACTTTTTATAATTTTCTCCAATACATGCCACTCTTTATTAGAACATTCCAGTACAACTTTGTCCTCAAGTCCCAATATTTTAAAAATGAAACTTCCCCAAGCCTACTAGCCTCCATACCTAACATACCCAACCCAACTATTGGGTAGACTAAAAATACATAAAAATCAACAAGTGAAACGCCATTTGCAACAAAAATAAAAATGAAACATCTACTAATTAAGAGTACTTTTGCCTCACCTACATCCCTTTTCTTTTGTCACTACACATCATTATTAATTTATAAATAAATACACATGTTTTGGTATACATATTTATGCACTTGCAGTGGTGGTGGTATCTTTTTCATCTCCAAATATACGTTGTCTGAAGTCATTAACCATACGAGGAAGTCCTTCTCTTAATGAAACATTTGGCTGCCATCCTAGGAGTCGTTTTGCCTTTGAAATATCCGGTTTTCTCTTGTGAGGATCGTCCTCCGTATTCGGTTTGAATTCGATCTTCGCGTTTGGATCGATAGTGTCCTGAACTACCTGCGCAGTAACAAAATCACACCTTTAACATAGGGGCATTTACATATTGGTTCAGAAAAGTGACTGTATTTACAAATAGGTTCAAAGTATTTGCACAAATGCATAAAAATATTTGCACAGAAGTAGAAAAATGTGTCTGTACAAATTGTTTTGAACTTATTTGTAATTAGAGTCACTTTTTGGAACCATGTTGGAATATTTTCCCTTTAACACTAACTAACATATGCAAAAACTGCACTGTGCAATTTTAAACAATCACCTATGTTTTCACTTAAATGTTAGCTAGAGTCGGTTATGATTTAACGACTCTAACTTTTTAATGAAAGTAAGAATAATTTTTTTTTAATGTACTGAATTGCTCGATATCTTTAAAAAATTGTTCGAACCTTAGCGAGTTCGAGCATAGTGAATTCGCCTGGATTCCCAAGATTAAATGGACCAACATGATCTCCTTCCATCAATTGTATTAAGCCTTCCACCTATTCCCAACAAATTATTAAAGAAGATTTCACATCTCCATAAAATAAACAATGATGAAAATTTTATTTGGTTTGCACTAAGGAATTGTAAAATTGTAGTATTAAATCAAAATTCTTATAATTACCAAATCAGAAACATATTGGAAGCTCCTAGTTTGCTTTCCATCTCCATAAACAGTCAATGGCTCTTTCCTTAGAGCCTACAAAATTCATCAAAATCACTCGTTGGTGATGGAAAACGAGCTTTTATCAAATCGAGCATGTCGAGTAATTACCTGTGCGACAAAGTTGCTAACAACTCGCCCGTCATCAATGCACATACGCGGCCCGTAAGTATTAAAAATTCTAGCAATCCTTACCTAGAAAGTAACAACACAAATGATGATCATAGGATGAAATTATTACATTGATAGTAATATTTTTCGATTTATTTATAATCAAGAACCTCGAGGTTAAGTCCCCTGTGGTAATCCATGGTTAAGGTCTCGGCTGTACGTTTTCCCTCGTCGTAACAACTACGAACACCTATCCACATATCAAAACTAAGTCAAACCAACATTCTAGCCAATCAAGATAAGTCACATATCATATGTCACATGTCACATGTCATTATAAATGATTTGTGACGTCATTTATTACACATGTCAAAATTTTAGAAACTGTGAAATACAAACACATGGATTTTAATCGACTTACGCACCAATGGGATTGACGTTGCCCCAATAAGTCTCGACTTGTGGATGCTGCAACGGATCGCCATACACTTCGCTCGTGCTCGTGAGCAAAAATCGAGCACCCACCCTCTTCGCCAACCCCAACATGTTCAATGTTCCCATCACATTTGTTTTGTGATCTCTACAAAATTAAAGTCAAGGACTCCAAAAATACCACGCGATATTTTATATGCACAACAGACGATCTTCATCCAAAAATAAATCACATGGAAATAAATTAATTTTTTTACGGGAAAATTGCAAATTTAAATCTGTAATTTTTTTGGGACTAAAGCTGCAATTTGTACATTTTTAGGACCAAAACTACATATTTTTGGGACAAAAAATGTCGATTAAAACTACAAGACCAAAAATACCGAAAAAATGACCATTTTTGCAAACTATCTATTCTCATGGGACTAAAAATGCAATTTACCCAATTTCTTACACATCCTACTACACTTTGAACTAGACATGAAAAATTCAATGCAATCCAAGATCGTGACAAGAAGGTGAATTCACTAAGGGGCCGTTTTGTTTAGGGGATTGTTTGAGATTGTCTTTATAATCCCAGGTAATCTCGTGTTTGGTTTTAAGGGTTGCACAGAGTCATGACCCTGCATAAACTAGAACGACTATCTCGTGTACAATTCGATCCAGAAAATTTGGACAAATTTTCTGGTTCTAATCTATATGTTTTTCGGTAATCGTTCTAATCCAATCCTAGCTAATCCAATCTTATCCCACATACCAAATGACCCCTAAAAGTTCAAAGAACATATATATAAAGATATATCAAGATTTAGAAGGATATAATTGTCTTGACAGGGTTGTACTTGTAATGAACAGGGGAAGCAGGGCAAGCTAAGTGGTAAATCTGATCAACTTCAAGCAAGATGGGCTCAACGACGTCGTGTCGAATGAGCTCGAGTTTAGGGTTCCGAAAATGGTGCAGCAAGTTCTCTTTTCGGCCCGTGAAGAAGTTATCAACGACGATAACGCTATCGCCACGAGCAATTAAACGGTCCACCAAATGGCTCCCTACAAAGCCAGCTCCTCCGGTCACTAAAATCCTTAAACTCTTGCCTTTCAATCCTAATGGAACCCTTCCACCTAAAAAAGAAAGAAAGATTTTATAATTTTTTAAAATGACATTTTCTAGTAGAAGTAACACTTTGGCGCACCAGTTGAACGTGCAAATGGCTCGATTTTCATTTGGTCGTATACAGAAATATTGTTCAGCATACAAACTAATATTGAAAAAGGAGATATTCTAGTAGAAGTAACACTTTGACGCACCAGTTGACCGTGCAAATGGTTCGATTTTGACAATAAACTTTCAATTAAGAAGTTATTTTGGTCGTATATAGATATATTGTTTAGCATACAAACTAATACTTAAATTAATGTGAACTAATACTCTTTTTTTTTGGCCCTATAACCTATTAAACTGAGCCGAACCCATGTCAAAAAATCGTACTCCCTCCGTCCCGGAATTTCTTGCACATCTTCATTTTTCGTCCGTCACAAATAGAGTTGTTTTTATATACTGTGTTTATTATCTTTTATATAAAATATACTACTCTACTTGCAGTTTTAAGATTAACGTCTCAATTAGTATATTTTATATAATAAAGTGATAAACACAAAATATAAAAACAACTCTATTTGTAATAAACAAAAAGTGGAGGTGTGCAAGTAATTTCGGGACGAAGGGAGTCGTAGAAATTCTTGCTTCCTAGATAAAAAGGCACAAAAGATGGAACAAGTATAATCTTGAAAACCTTAAGTCTTAAATATGTTGGAGTTTCTTGAAGATTTAGGGAATTTATGTTAATTTATTTGTCATACATTTTAGATGAATGACAAATCACGTGCAATTAATTAACCATCGATTTTATCATTGTGCAACATTTACTAGGTGTGACAATAGATGTTATGTATGCAATCACTTTCGGAATTGACTAATTAGGTTAAAGAAATCATGAATTTCAATGAAATGTGTACAAATTTTTGAAGATTTCATACTTTCTAAACGAGTCTAATTAACCGGAAGAAATATGGAGATTTGAAAATTCCGATGAATAATAAAAAATAAATATATATATCAAAAATCAAGATCCTTCCAAGAAGGGATCATACATACCTGCACTAAAATGACTAAATCCATGTTGGAATCCGTACGACGCACGACCATGAACCCAAGTGGACTCGTCGGAGACGGCGATGGGCCCGTTTTCGGGCGGGGCGGACGACGGGATGGCGTTGAAAACGAGGCACGAGATCACGATTCCGACGAGGAGACAGACGTATCTTTGTTCTTGAAGAATATATTGGAAAGGGTACTTTATGGAGAATCTTTCTTGATGTTTGATGTTGTTCCTTCTTAGGTGATGATCCGAGCCCATATTTTTTTTCAATGTAATAAAATTTGAAATAGAATTTGGATGATTAAATGAGGTGATGGAAATGGAATGGAGAAAGAAAGAGAGTCATTAGATGAACTAATTGGATAATAGAGATGGGTTAATGAGAAGTGCATGTGATGGAAAATAGGTGCGTTTTGTGTGTAGTTGTTTGCATGGGAGTGTGTGTTGTGTGTGAGAAACTCAAAGTGAGAGAGAGAGAGAGGGAGGAGAGAGAGAGAGGGAGATGAGATCTAAGCTTTTGCATGAAATTTCGGCGTAAGATCGCTGTGGCGTGACTCTAGCTTGCTATCATTATGTAACAATATTTCTTTTTTCCTTTAATTTTTTATCTTATTTTTAGGAGTTAATGACAAGTAGATGTAAGAAATGTATGAGTTGCGAGATTTGAAATGGAACATAAGTTAGGCCATAATGCATTTACACTTGAAAAATATAGTGTGAAACTGGTTTATACATGAATTACTGAAGAATATTAGTTGTTTTCATTGAAGAGTATTAATTGTATTTATTGAAGAATATTATTGATTTACACTGAAGAGTCTTAGTTGTTCAGTGAAAATGAACTAAGACTTTTCAGTGTAAACCAGTAATACTCTTCAGTAAAAATAACTAATAACCTTCAGTGAAAACAACTAATACTCTTTGATGATTCATATATAAACCAATTTCACTCTATACATACTCTTTACACTTTAGCAGGGATGTTAATTTTAACTCCTCCATTCAGGAATAAAATTTTCATGACTTTTTGAGTAATTTTAGTGTGCACTTGAGTGTATTATACGTGCACTTTGATTCTAAAAAAATATCTCAAACATAAATTAGTAATACCCCAAGAAGTATGCAGTGATACTCCAAGAAGTAATCAGTAATACCTCAAGAAGTAATTAGTATTACCTCAATTGAAGAAAACATACAGTTTAATTGGTGTGTTTGTTGAAAAAATCAAAATTGAAGTCAAAATTAAGCATAAAATTCAAGGGCATGTTATGCACTTTAGTGCATGCTAGAATTTATGTAAATTCTCAATTGTTTTGTTTAAAAATTGTATTTATTCACATTGACTTTTGGGATGAAGTAATGAATAGCTTTGAAAAATGAATGTAAAGAGTGACATTTTTCATGATATTGTGTGAATTTTGGAGGTTAAATATTATATGTAGTGGAGTATTGTTTATGTCATTTATGGAATGCGAAACTTATAGTGGGATATCTCGAAAAGAAATGAGGAAACTTACTCAGGGATGGAGGGAGTACTAGTTTGTGAACCGTTTCACACAAGTTTTTGTCATGAACAAATATTTATGTATGGGCAAAGTCGTGTTTCAACGAATTTCGCCGTAAAAATGATTTTAATAATATTAATTATTTTATTAAAGAATACTAATTAGTTTTATTATAAAAGTATTAATTTTAAATGATATTAATTGTTTTAATAAATAATATATATTATTTTACTATAAAATATTAATTTTAAATTAATTTTACAATGAATCTGGTTCACACAATACTAACTCTTTATATATGATGGTAAAAATAGAGAATTTATCTTACACTGTTAGGTTTAAATTGATGAATTCCACTAATTACTGCATAAAAGATATCCAATTTTTTTTAAAGGTAATCAATTACAATAGTTTCCTAACATAATTAATTACAATAGTTCCTTCGACCATCGTGTACATGGCAACATCTTTTCATCTCGCTGTAGATCAGAACCTCAACCACACAAGAGGGGAACACCACCCCACCATAAGAGAGAATAAATTCCCTTTCCATGTCTCGAACTTTAACAGAAACGGTAAGAAATCAAGAAATAATTTATATCCTATATTCTTGGAAATTTCTGATTTATTCCCATTACTTTTTCCTAAACTCTCAAAATAATTAATTTTATGAAGCAGGATTGCCATTAAAATTTGTCTGATAAATACACATATTAATGTGTTACATCGAGTATAGATATTTTTGCTACTAATTTATATTATAATTATTGTATGAGACCATTTCATAATACTTCCAAATAAAACGCAGTAATACTTTAAAGGTTAAGAATGATATGTACTTTTCTAAACAACACAAGTACAATTATTTACTTTCAAAAAGTAATAATTCATAACTATTTTTTTTCTTCTTTTCATCTATAGCACAAGACCCATTGTATGAGACAGTCTCATTTATTTAAGTCTCATTACATGAGATGGTATCATTTATTCAAGTTTTTGTGTAATTTATGAGCAATCCGTTGGTGGGTTAATTATGATTTAATTCATTACAATGATTATATTTAATTGTAAAAAGCACTATACTTAATGAATTATCATAAATAAACAAATAATATTGGCAATTTTCTCATATATCATTATTATTTTCCAATCAAATATAACAAAAATAGAAAATACTAATATGTGGTGTAAAGAGCACATTACTCAATTATAAGACCATCACATAAGTCACAAACATTGCACATGTCCATTCCTACATCCTAGGCTAGGTACATTCGTTTTGTCAAAAGTATTATAAGGTTTATAGAATTTAACACTACATTTGATTTGTCCCATAAAAAAGATGCAATCTTATATGGACTTGAAGATTTAACAAATCATATAAACATACCTTCTTTCTCTACCACAAAGTATACCTTGAACAAATTTCATTGTAAAAGTAGCTTCCTTTTTATAATATATTTTTTAACAGTATAAGTAAGTTATTTTATTATAATGTACTCCCTCTCCGTCCACTAAAAGTATGTTCATTGACTTTTGACAGATTTTAAAAAAACGTAGATAAAATATACTCCCTCCAATTCAAAATACATGTCATTATAGTTATTCACATCATTTGCAATTTAGATGTCACTTTGCACTTTTCAAGATTAATTAATTATATTTTTTCCAAATTTACCCCTAAAATTATTAAAAATAACTTAGATAATGATATGTTTCAAAGTGTTGTGTAGAATTTCAAAGCTATTAATTAAGGGTATTGAAGGAACTCAATGATTACCTTAATATGTGTGTATTAATCTAAAATGTCATCTATTTTAAATAGGAGAGATTATAAAATAAGGGTATTTTAGTGTATTTTGTAATACATTTATGAATTAAGTGGTTGTTTGTAAATGTAAAATCAACACGTGAAATAATTAAGTGATGAATGAATGATAAATGAAAGAAAATTGTTGTAAAAAAACAGTTTAAACTTACTTTTAGTGGACAAAGAAAGTACTACTCCCTCCGTGCAATGTTAGTAGTCCTACTTATATTTTTCATAAATAATAACTTTATTGATAAATGGACCTCACAATATCTCATAATACCCTCCAATTTTTAACAAAAAATAACAGCTAAAAAAATAGGACAACTAATATTGGACAGATGGAGTAATTTGATAATAACATAGTTTAATACCATGTACTTAGTGTCGCATAAAGCACACCTAAATCGCATTTTAAAATCTATCAAATCATAAATTCTATACACAATTCAAACACAACGAAAATCTGAACAAAATCATAAACAAAAGGTTATAAACCATACATTATTCTAATAATCATTGAACTATTGCAATTTCTCTACAATATGAATTGCAAATAATGTTTGCAGAAGCTCAAGATCCAGCAGTAGTTCCTGCCCTTGATCTAAACCTAACATTTTTTTTTTAATGAAAAGAAATGTAAATAAAACCATTGTTTTCAGGCTTCAGCATTTTCAAAAATGACAAAGTAGAAACAAGTTCAGTTATGTCGTTGGTCGTTGAGGTCGAGAAACTTTGCAACTCGTTCTGCTTTCGCTCCAGACTTGTGGTCGTAATACTCAACAACGGCGGCTCCACATAAAGCAGCAAGAGTAAGTGCTTGAGCATGCAACCTGATAATATAAACTCGTTTGTAACTATCACTTTATAGTATAACAACTAATACTTTTGAACGAAACAGCACTAAGCTGACAAACTGATACGGTTTATTGAAACAATACTGTTCAAAAGTACACACAAAATGCAAAAAAAAAAAAAAAAAATTTGTCTTCATTATCCATATGGAACAACATTATATAAAATGCATAATACATTAAAAGGCCCCTAAACTATCACATTTTGTTTCGAAAGACCCCTAAACTATCTTTTGTTTTAAAAAAGCCCCTGAACTATTAATTTTTGTTTCACGAGGCCCTTGGTAACTAAAATTCACGAATTTTGCTAAGTTATTTTAATGTTTTTCATTAAAATATGACAAACCAATCGAATTCAATGCTATTATGATCGATTTTCAACAAAAAATGTCTCTAACGGATTTTTAGTGGGGGCCTTATGAAACAAGAATTATATACTTTAAGGGTTTTTTGAAACAAAAAAATAGTTTAGGGGCCTAATGAAACAAAAATGTATAGTTTGGGGGTCTTCTGATACATTATGTGGGGGGGGGGGGGGGGGGGTAAATTTCCTATTTTATTAATCAGAAAGGTACTGATCTAAGTGAATATGAACAATGTTGGACATTTCTGTGAAAAAAGAGCAAAGAATTCCTAGTAATAGTCTCCGAAGTACTGAAACTTAATAGCAGAAACTTCAGTTCAGCCATTTTGTGATTTTAAGAACGAGATTCAGCAATAGAACTATCTTCTAAGCTAAGTAAAGCGGTATTCTCAACTCATCAAGAATCGAAAACTCTTAATTGCAGAAAAACAGATATCAACATCCCCTAGCACCAAAGAGATCATATTCTTGATAAATAAACTGAGGGTTCATACAAAATCTGTTCAAATTGCAAGGCCTACATCTCCATGCCGAAAATCAATCAACATCAACTTTCAGTATCATCTAATTGTACCATTTTTTGAAAGTTTAAATCCCCAAAATCTGTTCAAATTGCAAGGCCTAAATCTCAACAACGTAAATGATAAGGTCGCCTCTCAATATCATCCAAATGTACCATTTTTTGAAGGTTTTAATCCTCAAAATCTGTCCAAATTTGCAAGGCCTAAATCTATATACCGTATATTAATCAAGATTGCCTTTCAATATCATCCAAATGTAGCATTTTTTGAAGGTTTTAATCCCCAAAATATCCAAATTACAAGGCGTAAATCTACATACCGTAAACTAATCAAGACCGCTTTTCAATATCATCCAAATGTGCCATTTTTTGAAGGTTTTAATCCCTAAAATATCCAAATTACAAGGCATAAATCTACATACCGTAAATTAATCAAGATTGCCTTTCAATATCATCCAAATGTACCATTTTTTGAAGATTTTAATCCCAGAATATCCAAATTACAAGGCGTAAACCTACATACTGTAAATTAATCAAGTTTGCGTTTCAATATCATCCAAATGTGCCATTTTTTGAAGGTTTAAATCCCCAAAATATCTAAATTACAAGGTGTAAACCTACACACCACAAATTAATCACAATCACCTTTCAGCATCATCCAAGTGAACCATTTTTTGAAGGTTTTAATCCCCTAAAAATCTATCCAAATTGCAAGGCCTAATTCTCAGTACCAAAAATTAATCATCATTATCCCCCCATTGTACAATTTTTTTAGAAATCTAACATTCTATACCTCAATAGGAAAGAACAACAATATCATTCATCAATATTCATAATAAAAAAGCAAAATTAAGAAATCCTACAACCTATATCTTCAAATCAAAACAAGCACTCAGCAACACCAAATTTAGCACAAACAATTGTTCATTAAACACCATTAAATCACCAGCAAAAAAACTAAATACACAAATCACATACAAAATTAAAAAAAAAAAAAAAAAATTAAACCAACCAGACACAACAAAAGCAATACCCCATCATTTAATTTCAATACCTGCTTGCATTTAAACGAAATAAAAACATCAAAAACAAAAATCATACCTAGCGTGAATAATCTTGACGCTTGTCTTCATATTTGGTTGCGACCAATTATACGCCAATGAACCCACAATTCCAGTTGCCCATAAAGACCCTTCAAAACAAAATTTATCAAAAAAAAAAAAACCCAAGAAAATTAATCACGAAATTAAACATCACATATGATATAATTCTCACCAACAGCGCGAAGTTTGTGTTCGACAATCCATCCCCTGAGAGATTCGATCTGGCCCTTCTCTTCTCCCATTGTTTTTCCGCGGTTAATTACTGAAGAATGTTTTTTTTTTTGCTCGGAAGTTTTCGTATTAATCAAGAAAATTGAAAATCAGAGCTGGGAAATAGGCATTTCAAGAGTCCACGCTCTTGTTACGTGTTTGGTTGTTATTTTGCAACCTTGGCCCAAATTTTAGCCCAACATGTGTTATTTGCTTTTTTTTTTTTTTTTTTTTTTTTTGGATATTAAAATTATTATATTATATGTAAAATTGAATAGATATTTCAAATCAATTTTGTTTTAATATAGAGCTGGTATTATGTATATAATACACTTAGAAATAGAAATAAATATTTTCTTATGAAAAAATACAGAGTGAAATTGGTCCATACATGAATCATAGAAGTGTATTAGTTATTTTTACTAAATAATATTAGTTATTTTCATTGAAGGGTATTACTCCTTTACACTGAGGAGTCTTAGTTTGTTTAATTAAAAAATATTAATTTAATAGTATTGGTGTATTCATGAGAGTGGATTTTGGCCTCAAATGGAATATACTTGGTGGGAAAAGCATATAAAGCTTATAGAAAGACAGGTGGAATAAGAATGACTTCAGATTTGGCTGTGGAAATTTTGGAGATGGTTGTAAAAGAGAAAGTGTGGCCAGGTGGTTGAAAGAACCAAGAGAGTGTTTTGTGAAATGATGTGGTAGAAGGAAAAAGTATTGTGTTGATTTGTATTTCTTGATGTTCTCAGTTGTACGTAGAGTTATTACACGAAACGAGCTGCTCGTGAGCTCGGCTCGGCTCGTTAAGGCTCGACTCGTTAGGTTAAACGAGCTCGAGCTCGAAAAATACTCGATTTCTTAACGAGCCCAACCGAGCTCGGCTCGTTAGGCTCGATAACTAAGATTTTTCTTAAAATTCCATTAGGCTCGGCTCGACTCGATGGGCTCGATAGGCTCGTTACACTCGTTAACGAGCCGAGCCGAGCTCGAATTATTACTCGTTAATGTTACCGAGCCGAGCTCGGCTCGACTCGATAAGTATCAAGTACTCGAGCTCGCTCGGCTCGAATAACAACACTAGTTGTACGGGTTGGGTACTTCTTGTACTCAATTCCGTAAGACAATTTTATTTACCGTTCAAAAAGAAAATATTAATATTGTATAATAAAAAATAACACGTGTCGGGAATGAAGTGCTTTGGAGATGAATAGAGATGTACTTAAAAATTAATTTGTGCTATCCCTATAGGACCGAGTTTATTCACTCTCTTTCGTGTAAGTTATAGTTTATTTATGAGGCAAAATTTTATTGACCTACAAGGTTTATGTGAGGTGATTGTCAAGCAATAAATGATCTAGTAACATTATTGAATTTTTCGTTTTTTCAACGACATTTTCTATACTATTTAGTTAGGGGAATAATTTTGTCTAAATTCATATTTTAATAAAACAATGTTTTTATTTTTGTAATAGTAATATGAAAAATGTGTGATTTGGGTGGTGTGAAAGAATATAAACAAATTTATCTTTGATGGCGCTAAAACGAACTTGGAGAATATGATAGAAAGAAATTAAAGGGAGACCGTAGAGTAGGTTAGTGGTGAAGAAAGTTGTGGTGCATTGTAATTTTTCTTTGAATATTTGACTAGACAATCCTAATTAGATTCTAAAAATATACACTCTTTTACAATTTGTAACTTTTTTTTACAGATATTTCTTATATCTGGCCGATTTTCAGGAATAAATTGCTCTTTCACTTATTTAAGAAAAAGGTAATATGAGAAATGCATGCATTTCTAGCTTGAAATTGGCATTACACATCCACATTAGTAGTTTCACTCAAGGGTGTAAAAATCAGAAATCGCTAATCAAGCGGATTTGGAACGCCTAGCGCCTAGGCAGGGACTAGTCGGGGCCTAGTCGTTGGGAGATTTTTTTTTCTCAATTTTTTACCCTCTATATTTCAGTAATATAGTAAAAATCATTTGATAACATTTTTATATGACTAATTTTTTGTAGTAACAAGTAAACAACATAATATCAACTTCCATATGCAAATAGTCCAACTAGACAATCACACACATTTATCAAATTAATTGAAATTCTCCAAACGACGTCGTTTCAAGGCGGAAAAAAATAAAACAATGAATATTTTGTTTGCCTATGCGGATTACACTATTAATCGGTCGGCTGATGACCGCCTAGCGCCTAGGCGGGGGCCTAGAGGAATTTTTGCATCATTGGTTTCACTAGCTACTTTAATTGAGATAATGAAATTTTATTTCATCTTTGTACTCGTAATTTTATACTATGATTGAAAGGAAATGATATTTGATCATGATTAACAAAACAATAAGCATATATTTACTTTCAACTATATATATGGAGATATTATTCAAACAATTTACATCATCAATAAACTTGTAACACATAAATTTACACCACTACATCTCAATATTTACACAAAATTGGACAGTAGTAATTTTCTAAAAAGTCAATTAAATCACCAAAAATTCAGCCACTTATCCTTGATCCTTCTAAAGAGGAATCCATCCCTGACATTTTTACCATAATAATTAGTACTAATAATCATCCATAAAATAAAATTAAAAAATATTCTACTCATTATATATATACCTTGATCACTCCTTTTTCTGTGCCACATAAAATCATATCATTTGCAGAGAGTATGCTTGTTATTTTGCTTCCTGCAGATAATCTTCCCACTTTATGCTGTGTCCCTCTCAACCATATCTATGTTTACGTCCACGAGCATAAAAGAGGAACTCGTATTATTATTCTGATCAGAGCAGATTACAAAATATAGAAGGCCAAGGTTATATATAGTCCTATCTTTTGTTAATACAACCCCACCAAAATATGTTCGGAAAAAAAATCCGAAAATTTTGACAATTTCGGAAATTTTTTCCGAAAATAAAAAAAAAAACACTGAACTTATGATTTTTCGGAAATTTTTTCTGAAAATTGTTACATTTTTCTGAAAAAATTTCCGAACATTTTTTTGGGTGGGATTGTATTCACCATACATGGGACTGTATTTAACCTTAGCCAATATAGAATCTACTTATAAACTCTTGACTGGGCCTAAAAAATAGGCACAAAACTCAAATTGGGTCAAATATACTTGAATATTCTTGATGAAATATGCAAAAAAAATTAGGGTAATTGCATTTTTTTGTCCTTTAACTTTACTTGATTTTGATTTTCGTCCTGTTAATTTTAGAATTTTGAATTTTATCCTATAACTTACAAAAATTGTGTTTTTCGTCCTGTTAACTCTGGAATTTTGAATTTCGTCGTATAACTTACAAAAAATTGGTGCCACGTCAGATTTATCGGACAAAAAACATAATTTTTTGTAAGTTATAGGATGAAAAAACACAATTTTTATTAAGTTATAGGACGAAATTCAAAATTCTAAAGTTAACAGTACGAAAAATACAATTCCATTAAATAATAGGATGAAATTTAAAATTTCAAAGTTAACAGGACGAAAATTAAAATCAATCAAAGTTAAAAGGACAAAAGAATGTATTTTCCCAATTTTTTTTTTTTTCAAATTATAAGTTATGATCACCTGAATGCTGCTCATTGATGTACTGCAATTCAAGTATATGAAGTCCTCCACCACTTCCATGGCAAGAATGCTTTCTCCCTTTTCGGGCACTATCGACATTTGTGGCCTACCGTTTCGTCTCCAATCCTGCGTTCGATATATATCAAGACAAAGACTTGTAAGAACCCGGTTCACAGATTTTGTCAGCCCCATTTTGTAAAAAGACAAAAAAATGGGATATATAATCCACGCGAACCAAATTCACACAAGTGTCACTCATATATTAATACGAACTGCATGACTTATGATCAAGGTTGAAAATATCGGTATCAATGGATACATCGAGACCTTAAATTTATGGAAATATCGAT
The DNA here is from genome assembly GCA_947034835.1 of Ballota nigra. NCBI lineage: Eukaryota > Viridiplantae > Streptophyta > Magnoliopsida > Lamiales > Lamiaceae > Ballota > Ballota nigra. The sequence continues at coordinate 81,129,683 of OX344729.1, read as the reverse complement.
GGATATATCGATACCGGTAAATTTAAAAAATTATAAAAATTTAATAACAAACTTTTAATATATAAAATTTACAATAGAATTTGACTATATTTTACATTTGTGATATTTACTAAAATTATAGATATTTTCTCGATATTTTTTCGATATTTACCAATATTTTACCGATTTTATATTCAATTTGCACAAAAATATAGTCTAAATTGATTTTATATATTGATATGTATCTATTTTTTACGGATATTATGGAAATATCGTTACCCCCAATATTGATATCGGTGGGGTATGTATAGAGTGAAATTGGTTTATATATGAATCACTGAAGGGTGTTAGTTGTTTTCATTGAAAAGTATTAGATGTTTTCACTGAAGAGTATTACTAATTTACACTGAAGAGTCTTAGTTCATTTCAACAGAACAACTAAGACTCTTTAGTGTAAATCGGTAATACTCTTCAGTAAATGCAATTAATACCCCTCAGTGATTCATGTATAAACCAGTTTCACTCTATACTTTGTCGTATCGGTGACCACGAAAAATGGATATATCGTGGAAATTTCCGGATATTTTCATCCTTGCTTATGATTACCTTGGTCCTTGAGCCCTCGACGACTAAGGCTGCACTGTATAGCCAATCTTTGTACATGGAAATGGCGGTTATGGGCTTCGAATGCGTCCAACTCTTGGAAGGCGCTTTGATCTCTTGATGTCGATTATTCGCTATCGTCATCTCTTGTATGCTTGAATCCGTACATCCTGCGTAAACCTTCCCATGCAACACTCTCGTGCATTTTACGCGCTTATTCTTGAACACGTCTCTCGCCTTTCTCGAGGCATCAATAACCTTGAAAAAACAATTTTTTTTTTTTATAAATATTATAGTTTAAATTACAAATCGTCTCATAGCTTTCTAACAAAATAGCATGATCCCAAAATTGATTTTTTATCAGATTTTGTTTCAATTTTTCTGATAGGACCCAATTTTGGTCTCAATTCTCACTTGAAAATCCGAATTTGGTGATTTTCGACAAGGGTGCTGATGTGGCGTTTACGTCTACTGCTAATATTTAATTTTTTTCTTTTCTTTTACAATTTTATTACATATAATATATATTTAAAAATTCTAAAAGAAAATTACAAAATGAAATTTAATTAGTACATATGGACGCCACATCAACACTCTTGTCATAAATTCTCAATTTCTGACTTAAAAACGACGTTTTATTGACTTTTTCGGCCGACTTGGGACCAAAATTGAACTTTGTTAGAGAATTTGGGACTAAATCTGATAAAAAATTAATTTTAGAACTAAATTTATTTTGTCAGAAAGTTATGGGACTATTTGTAATATGAACTCCAATAGATTACATATATACGTACCTTCAATTTATGAGTTTGAGTAGTAACAAAAATCAAATCATTCCAAGATTCTACACTTTTTATTGCTTCCTTAGTTGGTATTACTTCAATGCATTCAAAGCTTCTTTGGAGCATTTGCCACACCTGCAATAAAAACACACGATTTCAACACCAAGAAACGAGTGATTTTCTCTTCGATTTTTGCTAAAAAAAAATCACCTTGATTGTTTTATCCGAAGAACCACTAAGAAGGAAGTTCCCGTGTTCGAATATCGCGAAGCATGTTACCGCCTTTTTGTGCTCCTTCGTCTCGTGCACGAGCGCCGCCGTTTGCCCCTTGATTTCCCAAGCCTACAATTCACCAAACACGAATAATGTCAATCTAAGCTAAGACCTGAAAGATGGTAAAACTATCAATTTAAGGCCTAAAATATTTTTCTTATCGCCTGAAAGATATAAAACTACAACTCCAGGACCTGAAAGACAGAACTTATCTATTTAAAACTCAAGAATATTAATACTATGTTTGACATATAATAATTTTTATTTTTATTTTATTTATATACATTATTAGTTTTTCATTAATTCTTTTGTTTCTTATTTTTTCAGTCACATTAAATTAATATATACATTTATATTTTTGGAAATATGATTTATAAAAATATTTTTGGATAATAAAAAATTATTAAAGACCAAACACAGTCTTAAAATGAGTAAGTCATAAACTAATAGTTTTATTTTTCAAGCCCTGAAGCGATAGGAAAAATCTTTCAGGCCTTAAATTGGTAATTTGACTATCTTTCAGGCCCTGAATTGATAAAATTTCTATTAAAAACGATGCAACAAAAGGACCAAACATGAAAGAAAAACAATCAAGAAAACTAACCTTAATTGATCCATCAGTATATCCACTAAACAAAAGTCCCTTATAGTATATCAAGCAACTCACACCTCCACTCCTCTTGTTTCCTGCCTCCAAAACTTGGCTATGGACACACGAAATTCGCTGCATTCAGAGGTAAAAACGAGCCAAGTTAAGCACACGAACTACTTAATCCGATGATAAGATTCTTGAAGCCTAATGTAGCCACACTTACCCACTTATTTGGTTGGAAATAATCAGCTACTCTGAGTAGCTCCTCTGCCATCCAAGTAACGCTCGATAATCGTCTCAACGATTCTCGAACGCCTTCCGATAGATTCATGATTTTCTTCATCCCTTCAAGGAGAAAATGCTAATATGAACATAATGTATCTACAAGCGGGAAAAATGTTTTCAAGGACCGTTTAAATCTCCAAAATGAGGACCATAACTTTTTAAACTATCAAATTAAGGACATTAACTTAAAAAAATGAAATTGTGAATTGAGTTCAAATCAACCTGAATCAACCAAATCGGACTAATCGACTCAATTTGAGTTGAATACGGGCTGAATATGGTCCTGGTTTGGGTTGATTCAGGTTAAAGTAACATCAATTTGCGACTTTTAAAATTTAGACCAAATCAGCTTGAATTCAACGCAAAATTTGTCCGTTTTGGGTTGATTCGGACTGAATTTGGGTCGATTCAAGATGATTTGGCCTTAATTTGCAATTTTTAAAACTTACAGTCCGAAAAAAAAAAAAAAAATTCAGTCCAAAAATTACGGTCCTTAATTATTACTCCCTCCGTTTCAAAATAAGCGTCGTTTTGGCTACTTTTTCACATTTTTTTCCGATTTACCCCGAATTCAAATTTAAAATATAAGAGATATTTTAGGAATTATATTAAAATATAACGAATTTGTTTGATATTATCAAAATATAATAGATCTTTTATATATGTCAAAACTTATAATTCTTAATTTGATACGAAATCTCTAGAACGACACTTATTTTGTAACGAATGGAGTATTTTTTACCCATGTAACACTTGTACATGTAGCATGGTACAAATAATTTATATTGATGTTGAGTTCCATTGGAAGTAATAATTACCTCTTCCTGATGTGTAATTATAGAGGCATAAACAAGCTAAGAGCCTTTCTTCAAGCTCAAATCCAGGATGCACAAACTGTTCAATAGTGTGTAATAACTTCTCACAAGCAGCATTTCTAAGTTCATCTGAGCCCTTCATTAGTTCACACCCAACCCAAGCTGTGGCTACGAGACTATCTCTCGACACTCTCCTCGACTTGCTCTTGAGTCCCTTATCCAACGCGTCGAACACACGCGTCCCGAGTTGCAGTATCCGTTGCCCGATTTTTCCGCACCACGAATCCACCCCTGCATCCTGCAGGTAGAAAAAGATCCATTCAAAGAAGGGCTCATGATTTTCTTGCATGGATTATGTACTTACGTTAACGGGTAAATTACCAAAATACCCCTTGAAATTTGTCTAAATTACCAAAAGAAGAGTATGTATAGAGTGAATTTGATTCATACATGAATAGTTTTTTTCACTGAAAGATATTAGTTATTTTCACTGAAGTGTCTTAGTTTGTTTTCATTGAACAACTAATATTTTTCAATGTAAATAAGTAATACTACCTCCGTCCCAAATCTGTTTTCACAGTTGACTTTTTAAGACTATATTATGAGGGTTGATTTGTAGTGTTTAAATGGATAAAATAATTATTTTATGATGAAATATTGTTCAATTTAAGTGAATGAAACAAAAAAAATGTATTTTTTTTTCATAATTATTAGTGAATGAGATGTAATTTAGAGGTGTTTGTAAGGGATAAATAGTGCACTGTGAAAACTGATCTGGGACGGAGGGAGTACTATTCAATGAAAACAATTAATACTCTTTAGTGAAAACAACTAATACCCTTCAATGATTCATGTATGAACCAAATTCATTCTATACTTTGTCCCCAAAAAATTATGTAGTTTGAATAATTACCGAATTACCACTCAATTGGCCAAAAAACACGTTTTGCATTGACCTGTCTGGTCAATGCAAAACGTGTTATTTGACTTGTCACGGAGTTATTTGGTAATTATTTCAAATTACGGGGTTCTTTTATTAATTTGGACAAATTTCGAGGGCGATTTATGTAACTTTAACTAGTATAATTACCTGAAGGCTTTGATCAAGAAAGTCATAGGTTTTGATCAAATGCCCATGATGTTGCAAGGCTAAACCGGTCTTTTTAACTAGCCATGCCATTGTGCATGGCTCCCCTGTCCAAGAGAAAGTCCCTCCGAGATTCGACAAAATGAACGACGAAAGAGCCTGTTTTGGTGGCGATTCTTCGCATATCAACGACTCGAGTAGAGCCTCCACCGCTTCTACCATGTACGTGCATTTAGCAGATGCGTCCTCCTGGAAACGAGCGCGTAAGAATCGCGAAAAAACCGGCCATAGTTTGCTTAGAAAGTTTACTTACCAGAACTTGAAACTGAAGTAGCAAATTTGCTGCTAGAAGTTTGTATTCTGGCTCAGAGTTTTGTATGAGTAGAAATAGAGCACATATGGTGTTTGTGCTTCCTTGTTTTTGAATTTGGTCCAATAACTGAACGGCTGATGATCTGATCATATAAAAAAAAACAAGGGAAAGTATCATTATTTACAGGACCAAAATCAAAATTTGAAAGTCAGCAGGACGAAAATAAAAAAAATATGTAAGTTATAGGACTAAAATTTAAATTTAAATGTTAGTAGGATGAAGATTAAAAAGAGGTAAAATTACATGACAAAAAAAAATCAATTTCCCTAACTTTAATTTTTTCATCATTTTAGTGTTGTAAACTGCCAAGAGGGAGGTCAAATATTTGGTTGACCAATCAAACTATGTCACGTCAGTATAAGTCAAATGTTTCACTTCTTACAATTAGTTATCAAACTAAAATGTCGAACAATTGAAACATAAGGATAACTTACGTGACTAAAAATAACGGTTTTGTACATACCTTGGCATTCGAAGTAGTTCATTGAAGAACTCCAAACCAACGGACGTGGCGCGTTTTTGGTTGCTCCAAAGAAGGGAGACGAAAGGCGAAACGGGGCAAAAATCGTACACGTACTTCCTACATTTACCGTCGAACCTCATGCACTTAACAAGTATAGAAGCCAAAGAGACAAACTCCTCAAGATTGTCCTTCTTAGGCACTTGCAATAGGCCAGACATCACCCTCGGCGATGTGATCAAACCTAAGTGCACGCCACTCGTGTCATAGTCGAACGCACTCACGAGCATCTCAATAATCATCAGAGACGCGGACGGGGGTGTAAGAAAAAGCGAAGTAAATCCCACTTTCGAGGCGCAAACAACTTCCACCAAACAAGGCAAAAGTTCAAGATTCTTAATTTCTGAAGGGGATGGTTTGATCAAGTAGATAAGGATCACGGCTTCATGCACGTTCCGTTTGAGGGCCGTTGCAAGGTCGTGCAGCTGCAATCCTTTCCTCTTAACGTCCTCGATGACTGACCTATTCGACGCCACGATAGTTGAGAGTATGGAAACAGAGATTCTTACAACTTTTTCCTCTTTAGAAGTTGTAATAGCTTTGAGTAGTTGGTCTAGTATCATGTCCTTCAAGAGTGTGTACTTGAGGCCCGATTTACTCTCTAATAGCTCGTAAATCGCCTTCATTTCGACCGTGTAATCTTCGTCCTTGTTCCCTAAATCCTCCGCGAAACACAACTTTGAAATTATCCTCTCGATGAATACATTATCTTGATCCAACGCTTTTAGGCCTAAAGATGATACATTCGCGTCGCAATGTGAAGTCGAGAAGCTTCTAGAAACGCACTCCATCGCCTTTTCTCGTTGCATTTGAAGCGACCCTCTCCTTTCCAGCTTCGACGTGTAGGACAGTGAAGTGTACTTATCAAGAACTTCTTCATGATCCTAGTGACAAAAAGATCATGTGAGAAAGTCAAAAAAATCCCAGACGATCACTGTATAGTATAACAACTAATACTTCTAAGGGTCGGTCTTATGTAAAACAGTTTTACCATACAATTGGTCAGCAACCATCACTGTATAGTATAACAACTAATACTTTTAAGGGTCGGTCTTATGTAAAACAGTTTTACCATACAATTGGTCAGCCATCAGCAACCATCACTGTATAGTATTACAATTAATACTTTTAACTGAAACAATTAATACTAAGTAAAAATTTAGACGGTTGCTTTTTTATTTTTAAGAGTTGGTCAGGTGTAAAAAAGTTTTACCATACAATTGGTTCACAACCATCACTGCAAAGTATGTCAACTAATACTTTTGAATGTAGCAACTAATACTAAAAAATTAATACTGCAAAACGGATTCTTACCTGAGAATGCCAACAATGTTTTTATTTTTATTTTGAATGAAACAACTAGTACTAATACTTTTAAATGAAATAACTAGTACTATTTTTAAAAGCTAGACCATTGTTTTTTTTTTTAAGAGTTAGTCTTGTGTAAAACAATTTTACCATACAGTTGTTTCGCAACCATCACTGCAAAGTATGACAAACTAATACTTTTGAATGTAGCAACTAATACTGACCAATTAATACAGCGAAACGAATTCTTACCTGAGGGTAAAGCTCTTCAATAGAGGAGCTACTATCTGAATGAAATGAAACAGGTGAATCTGGTTCAGATTCTGTCAACATATCTCTGAGGCATTTAAGGTTTGAAGCTTTTGCAGTTTGTACAACCATGTTCTTATTAAGACACACTTTCTCCACATCATCATTATCAACAATGCTTTCTTGAAAACTAACAGAATGCATCTTCTCCGGCTGTAAACAATGTAAAAATTTGTCGAATTTTCGCATTTTTTTTTTCACTTTGAACACAAGAATTGAATGATGAGTGAATTCAAATTAAATAAGAAAAATTAAAAACTTACATTTGAATAAGTTCTTAATCCATTTCTTTGGTGATCATATGAAGAATGTGACACTATAGTGCTTCTTGATCTCTGAACCTTATTCCTGGTATTGAAAATAATTCAATGTTTAGATTGATTCACTTTCTAATAAAACTAAATTACGCTAAAATCTAAAATCTTGAATTATTTTCTTCTAAATATGACCGAAATAACATAGAAAGTATAAAAGACTCTTTTTATTTTATTTTTTTTATTTTTAATCTCTGAGCCCTATTCCTGGTATTAACAATCATTCAATCTTGAGAGTGATTCACTTTCTAATAAAATCAAACAACACAAAAACCTAAAAATCTTTAATTATTTTCTTCTAAAAATGGCCGAAATAACATAGAAGCGCTACATATAAAAAGCTCGTTTTTTAAGCTCTGAACCCTCTTATATTAACAGTCATTCCATCTTTACATAGATTAACTTTCCAATAAAATGAAACAAATCAAATATATAAAAATCTTTAATTATTATCTTCTGAAAATGGTCGAAAAAATATTGAAGTGTTTTAAATATGGCACAGGTTATTTTCACTACCTCTTTGTTAAATACATTATTCGGACGGATACACTATTTGTTGTTTGGAATTTTTTTTTCGATTTTTGTTTTTAAATTTTTCGAACATACTGAAATTTAAAAAAAAATGACAGTGTAATCATTTTGATAGTGTATTTAATAAAGAGGCTAGTACAAGTAAGCTCAATTTTTTGGGCCGAGGCCCAATTTAAATCCTTATTTTGTACATGTGTCAATTTGGGCTCAACTTTAATTATTTTCTAAATTCACAACCAAATTAAAAAATTGTTTAATAACAAACTAAATCACCCTCTTTCCCTCAATTACAATTTAATTTAAAACTTTAAATAATTACAAATAAATCATCATTTTTAAATATTATTGCAAATTAGTCTTTGGGTTAGTACCTTGTGGCAGAGTTTGCCAACTTCATAAACTCTTTAATAAAAAGCGTCATTTTTTAATCTAAATTAATAAGTATTTAATAGAAAAAGCGTGTTAAACACACAAAGAGGGTTGCCTAGAACACCTAATTTGCAACTATATTTAAAGGTATTGATATATTCGCAATTATTCAAGATTCTAATCTACTACAATTAAACAAAAGATGATCATGATGATTTAAATTTACAATTAAACCTTAAAAATTTAAATTCAACTCAAGAGACCTCTGCAATTTTGCATGAATTGAATTTAAAAAAAAAAAAACTAACAAACATCAAACCTTAAACCAAACGGCCCCGAATTAAAATATTTTAGAATTGAAGACATGACCTTAATCTAAAAATTAGACCTTATTATGAAATTCTTTAATTAAAGTAGATTATATAACAAATTACAATCTAATACCACTAACCCAAATTTTTTATACTCCTAATCAAATATTTGATACTTTAAAACTGTTCACTTCGCCTTTAATTAAACAACCAAAAATTAAGAGTATTTAGAGAATGAAATTGGTTCATTTATGAATCATTGAAGGGTATTAGTTGTTTTCACCGAAGAGTCTTAGTTTATTTTCAGTAAACAGTTAATACACTTCAATGAAAACAACTAATACTCTTCAGTGAAAATAACTAATACTCTTTGATGAAAATAACTAATACCCTTCAATAATTCATGTATAAACCAATTTCACTCTATACATACTCTAAAAATTAAAGAAAAATTAAAAAACCTTTGAACTAAGAGTATGTATAGAGTGAAGTTGGTTTATATATGAATCATCGAAGGGTATTAGTTATTTTCACTGAAGAATATTAGTTATTTTTACTGAAGAGTATTATTGGTTTACACTGAAGAGTCTTAGTTCATTTTCACCGAACAACTAAGACTCTTTAGTGTAAATCAATAATACTCTTTAGTAAATACAACTAATACTCTTCAATGAAAACAACTAATACCCTTCGATGATTCATGTATAAACCAGTTTCACTCTATACTTCGTCTTGAACTAATCTCATCTAAAATCACCAAAAAGAAGGCACTCACATTGCACAAGAATGGCCGGTGGACATAATCTGGTAATACATCAACCACGGCTTATACCTCCTCGCAATCCATCTCATCACATCCTCATCATCCAACGGCCCACATTCCTCCTTCCCCTGCCCCAAAAACAGAGGAAACAAACTCCGGCAAACCCCGGGCGCAAATTCATCACAAACCACCTTAGCATCCACACAAACCGCCTGAAGAAAATGCACCGCACATTGCCACTCATTCCCCCTCAAAAACTCCACAACCGCCAGATAAAAGTACGAGCAACCGACCAAGTATTTATTCGAGATCCCCAGAGTGGTCCCCGCCTCGTCCAGAGAGGCCGGGACCTGCAGCATTCTCTCGCATTCATCCATTTTTATTTTCCCGTCTTGGTTGAAAATGTTGTGGACGGCCCAGTGGAGGTTGGAGATGGCGGAATGTTCCAAGAATGGGTCGAGGGTGGGGAGGGTTAGGGAGCGGGGGTGGTGTTCTAGAAGGTTCTGCATGGTTTGGGTGATGGTGGAGATGAGTTCGTGGATGGATTGGATGTGGGGTTTTTGGGTGAAGTTTAAGGGGGGAGATTGGGGGGTTGTCATTTTGGGGTGGTTTGAAGGAGGGGAGAATGGTGTGGGGGTTTTTATATGGGGTTTTGGTGGTGAATTATGGAGGTAGCATTGGCTCGTGAATGCTTTGGACAAAAACAAATTCCATTTTGGTGTTTCTTCTCTCTTACAAGATTGAGAGAGAAAGAGTGGGGGATGGGAGAGTGTGGCTTTTGTTTAATTCCCTTGAAGAGGGGACAATGGGGTTGGAAACTTGTAGTTGGATTCCTCTGTTTCACTTTTCGTATTACATTACTTTCTATGTTCACAAAAAATATGTTTATTTGTTTGCATGTAGTTTAATGCAATATGTCGGAAAGTTTTATGGGATATTGTGTGGTCTGCTTATGAATAAAGTAATTATTTATTGAAAATATGTGTGACAAACTTTCTGTAAATAATCACTTTATTCATAAACAGACATCAAAATATCTCGTAATACTCTCCAATATATTGTATTAAACCACGTGCAGACAAGTGAGCACAATTTTCGTGGACGAATGGAGTACATGTTTAATTTTTTGAATCATTAATATATGTTGGTATGATATATACAGTTCGTCGATTTTTTTATCCATGTACTTCCTCCGTTCGGGGATGACTTTCGTAGTTGAGGATGATATATTTTTTAAGAAAAAAGGAAGCGTGTGAATGTGAGATTGAATACAATATTAGTAATTTTTTTTTTACTTTAGTGAAATAAAGTTATTTTATTTTTAGAAGTGTAGAAATAGATGTGGGACATTCAAATAAGATAAATGTGAAAGTAATTGTGAGACGGATGTAGTATCATACATTCAGATTGTGTGACACAAAGTGAAACACAGAAAGTGACACACGTGATATGTTTCGCCAGAAAAAAAAAAGAACTGAGAAATTTTTAAGGACTTATGTTATTTTGGATTATTATTTTAATTTTTTCATGGTTTGGTGTAATTTGTGAATGTGCGGATTGACACGTACATCTTAGGTCAAATATACTGTGAATCAGTTTTTGTAAAACTTATTTGTATTTTATGTGTATTTTTTCAGCGGTAATAGTTGTTTCACTAAAAAGATACTCCAATTTTATAATTTCACTTGTTTGTATTTTATGTGTATTTTTTCAACAGTAATAGTTGTTTTACTATAAAGATACTCCAATTTTATAGTGAAATTATATAATAATAAAAATTAATATTGTTTTTTTCTAAGGTTTGATAATATTAAGCCAGGTGAAGTATATTCAATAAACCATAAGCATTTGATGTCATAATTTTGTTTTAGTTACTTGGGTGTAAAAATAGGGTGTAGAATTAATTATTGAAAAGAACAAAAAACATGATTTGTAAGAACATCAAAGCCAATGAACTTTCATACTTGAAAAATAGTAGATAAATGAATGAATAAAACAAGAAAGAGAGAGTAGCATTCATTTTCAGCTGATAGATACTTGAAACTGAAAAGGGATATATATATTTAATATGTCATCTCATCTATCTACTTTTAAGCACTTGAATACTTTCTTGATAATGTCTCTCACATGCCCTTTAGCCTTACAAATAAATTTTCTTGAAAGTTCCCTCATTTATTTTTTTAAAGTTGTTAACAAAGTAAAGTGTGGTATGTATAATTGTATCTTTTACTAAGAATATTACAATGCACATGGAATAAATTCGACCCTCATATAATCGTCTATAAATGGGACTATAAATGAGTTGAATTAGGGATTTTCCATCTAATTTATAGTTGACAAAGTATAGAGTGAAAATTGTTGAGACCACCACCTAAGACCTCAAAGGTCTTGGGTTCGAGACATGAAGAGGGAATTTATTTCTCTTTTGTTGTGGGGTGGTGTTCCCCTCTTGTGGTGGTTGCGGTTCCGGCTGCAGTGCGGTTGTGGTTCGGATTTGCGGATTCGGGTGGTCTCCCTCTTGTGGTGATTGCGGTTCCAGTCTATAGCGAGATGAAAAGGTGTTGCCATGTACCCGGTGGTCGAAGGAACTATTGTAATTGATTATGTTAGGAAACTATTGTAATTGATTACCTTAAAAAAAAGTATAGAGTGAAAATTGTTCATATATGAATCATTGAAGAGTATTAGTACGTTTCACTAAAGAGTATTAACTGTTTTCATTAAAGGGTATTAGTCGTTTTCACAGAAAAGTATTAGTTGTGTACGGAAAATAAACTAAGACACTTCAGTGAAAATAACTAATATTATTCAATAAAAATAACTAATATTCTTTAGTGAAAACAACTAATACCCTTCAATGATGATTATATGAACCAATTTCACTCTATATATACTCTTTATAGTTAAAGGGTGTTGATGGGCGAACAACTTTGCATTTAATCAACGAAAGATTATCATTAAACTTGATAACAGGATGACAAATGAAAGAAGCTAACAGCTTTGTGGAGCAAGCAGTTTTGAAGGGCGAGCATCTTAGCAAAGAGCTGACAGCCTTGTGAGGCGGGCAGTTTTGCAAAACAGCTCTGACATGGTAAGCAAGATATTGGGACGAACAGCCTTGCAAAGAACAGCTGTGCAAGTGGCTCAAACCAAGATCAACTCAGGCGAACAGCTTCGTAATGAGTCGAGCAACATTGTAAAACAATCCCAAGCGAGGAGCGAACAGCTCAGAACGCAAAGGATCACGACATCCAACAAAGACGTACAAGCGAGCAGCAGGTCACCGTCGGGAGCATCTCAATAGTGCCAAAGACCAAGTATAACATGGGGAATTCCAAGAGTCACTAGCTTAGATATGGTCCAAGTGTCCTAACACTTGGCATCCATCCAATGAACAATAGTGTAGATGTTGTACAAGTGTCCTAACAATTGGCAAAGATCCAATGGTTAAGCCACCAAGATGGTGACACATGTCCTCTTTGTATGTCTATAAATACTCCCTTCATGTGCATGAAAAGGAGGAGAAGAATTGAATAAACTAGCAAAACTCTTGCCAAATTATTCTTTGAGCATTACTTAACTTAATTCCATGATCTTGGTTCTTGTTTGATGATCTTCATTAGATTAAAAACAGCCATTAATCTTCTTAGTTAGAAAAGGTCATCAACAACTGGCGCTAGAAGGAGGGTTCGAACCTCCGATTTATAAAAATTCGAAGAAAGTTTGAAGACTTCCACCGGAATCTGCATAATTTCGCCGGAATCCGGGAAGAGGCTGCCGGAAAACAAGAGTGCACGTTCTTAAGACAAAGATGTATAATACTTTGAGGGTTTTAATGCATGTGTGCATGAAGTAGGGTTTTCAAACCTTCATAATCACACACAAGGCTAGTAACCCTTGGAAAAGGTGTTTGCAAGAATAAGATTACTTCATCCATTTGCTTATTTACCCATATTTTGATAGCCAAGATGGTCAGATCACAAGACGAACGACATTCGAGTATATCTCCGAGTCGTAAACCGAGGACTAGGGTTTCGTCCACCGAAGGACATGCACGAACGGTGAGAGCAACTTCGCAGAGAAATATACAAGTCACTATTGACACGATTCCACCGGAAGTTGAAGCACTTGCTCAGAACCCGGAGGAGCTAGCAAAAACGATCGCTGTCCTTCAATCATTACAAAATCGACAAGCAGCAGGACCGTCAAGAGCACCTGTGACAACCAATCGAGCAGGCGAGCAGGAACGAACGGGCGAACAGCGAAGTGAAAGGAGAGAAGATGCGCGTCGGGACGAGGCCGACAGCGAGGAGGTCCGTAGAAATAAAGGAAAAGCTCCATTGAGCGAGCGTCTGGGAAGTCGAGGGGAATCATCACCAAGTCGAGCAGATGAGTCAAGCAAAAGTACTTCTCGAACAAGTGCTTTGGAAAGACTGGGAACAAGGAATGAAAATAGGAGAGAAACATCCCGAAGGAACGAGGAGCGATCACGCCATCCTGCTCGCCCTTCAGTGCATGACCGAATCAGGAGGTCAGCTTTTGGCCGACTAGGGCCAAATGGAGCTAGCAATGCTGCTAGGAAGACGACTCAGGAGAAACGTCCCGTTGGCAAGGGACTGCATCGTGAAGAGGTCACTGACCCAATCGCGATGAACAGCCTTCCATCGGGAGGACTCCCCCAAATGAATTGCAGGAAATGAGAAAGGCCATCGAAGAATTACAGAGACAGTTGGAGTCTCAGAGAGGTGTCGGATCGACGGTTCTCCCTTCTTCACCATTATCTCCATCTGTCCTCAATGCACCGATCCAAAAAAAGATACAGTTCCCAGCCATCAACTTGTACGAAGGGACGTCGGATCCCCGTATTCATGTAACGAAGTACTCAGATTTCATGATGTCGATGGGGGCAACCGACGCCACACAATGCCGAAATTTTCCACTCACCCTTGGAGATGGCCCGCACAGATGGTTTTCAGCACTGGCTCCTGGCTCCATCAACTCTTTTGCCCAACTAAGCAAAGAGTTTCTGTCTCACTTTTCAACTGCCGGGTCCTACTTGACCCACAGACACCGTCTGGCAGATATTAGGCAGGGAGACAAGGAGTCAGACAAACAATTTCTAGAGAGGTTTGATAAGGTTTTGCTAGAAGGCGAAATGGTGAGTGAGGATACAAAGATAGTTGCAGTAATGGCCGGGCTGAAGAAAGGAACTGATCTGTGGAAGGAGATGCATTTAACCTGTCCGAAAACATACGCAGAATTCAGACACAAAGCAGGAATCCACGTGTCAATGCAGGAGGCCCTGCACAGGGAAATGGAAGACAAAGCTGATCCAAAAAAGTTTGGCAAGAAGTCGGGAGGAAGTGATTACAAGGCTCCGAAGAACATGAAGTCTTTCAATGAGGGAGCTGAGTTGAAAGAAAAGCTGAACCAAGTCCTTACCATGTCCGTGGACGCTGTGTACAACAACGTTAAAGACATGGAAATATTGTCAGAGCCACGGAGGATAAGGCAAGAGAGAGGAAAGTTGAACCCGAACAAATACTGCGCATATCATCAAAACATCGGCCACTTCACAAGCGAGTGCCGAGATCTATTGAAGCAGTTGTGGAGGTTCTATGAGGAAGGAAAGCTGTCCGAATTTGTGAAAAGGGAACCAGGTAAAAGACCAAGGGCACCGGTACCATCTAGTTCGGATGACGGAGACAGCGATGAACAACCGAGCAAAACTGGTAAGAGAGAAAGAAAGGTCCCAGCAGCCCCGGCAAGGCCCATTCCAGAGATTCTGATGCTAGAACCCACTGGACCAGTAGGTGGTTGTTCTGATGGGAGACCACCTATATCGAAAAGAAAGAGGAAAGCAGAACTGAGAGCAGTAGATCAAGTGATGGAAGTGGGTGTGAATCCATCAACCAGACGAACAGGGGACCTAACTTTCTCAGAAAAAGACTTAGACGGGGTACTCACTCCTCACAATGACTCGTTGGTCATTTGCGCCAATATTATGGGGACAAAGGTGCACCGTCTACTTGTCGATACTGGTTCCTACACGAATATCCTGTTCAAGAGCACGGTGGACCAGCTAGGAGATTGCGCTGAGTACATCAAAGACTGTGATCACAAGATTGTAGGATTCGGAAATGCTGTAACCACCCCGCTAGGAATAGTTACGTTGGCAGTTGAGCTTGTATCAATCGAGGACCCGGAAAGGAAAATGAATAGAATGGTAGACTTCCTGGTTGTAGACCAACAGTCCACCTATAACGGGTTCCTCGGCCGTCCTTTCTTGCATGAATTTAAAGCAGTTGTTTCAACGTACTATTATTATTTAAAATTTCCAACAAAGAAGGGTGCAGGTACAGTCAAAGGAGACCAGAAGAAGGCTCGTGCGTGTCTTTTGCAGATACAGTTGCAGGATCACCAAGTTAACATGACGGACAGGTGCTCAGACGAGGACGGAGATGATAATGAGGTCGTGACTTCTGTCGATACTGAAATAATGGAAGTCGACGAGCAGCCATGCACAGACGAACAACCGCGCAACAACGAGCAGCCTTGCACAGACGAACAGCCATGCACAGACGAACAGCCGCGCAACAACGAGCAGATGTGCGTAGACGAACAGCCGCGCAAAAACGAGCAGATGTGCACAAGCGCACAGTTAGACGAGGACGAACAAGGACGCGAAGATGGACAGTCAATGGCAATGAACGTTGATGCGGAGGACATCGAGCCACGACTGGGGGCAGAACCGATGGAGACCGAGGATGAGCTAAAGGCAGAAGGGCCCATTATTGACCCCAGATGGAAAGGCCAGAAATGAAGGGCTACCCCGGTCGAAGAGTTGGAAACTGTAAAAGTCGACCCGAACCAGGAGGGTTTAGAACTCTTCATAGGGTCCGAGTTACCAGAGCCGTACAGGACCAATATGATTGAGTTTCTTAAAGCAAACCTCGATGTGTTCGCATGGTCGCATGCAGACATGGTGGGCATCAGTCCCGAACATGCTTGCCACAGACTCAACATCGACCCAAGAAAGAAGCCAGTCCATCAGAAGAGGAGGAAATTTGGGCCCGACAAATACGAGGCGCTTGATGTGGAGGTTAAAAAGCTGCTGGATAATGACCTAATCAAACAAGCGTTATGCCCGCAATGGGTGGCGAATCCAGTGTTGGTTAGAAAAGCGACTGGAGCATGGAGACTTTGCATCGACTTCACGGATCTTAACGCCGCCTGCCCAAAAGACAACTTCCCGTTGCCTCACATTGACCAGCTAGTTGATAGCACCGCCGGACATGAGCTGCTCACATTCATGGATGCATTCGCAGGATATCATCAAATCGCGATGCATCCCGATGATCAAGAGCACACAGCGTTCTACACTAACAAAAACTTGCTATGCTGGAAGAGAATGCCATTTGGGCTAATCAACGCTGGAGATACATATCATAGACTGGTAAACAAGATGTTTGATCATCACATCGGGAAGATGATGGAAGTATATGTGGATGACACTGTTGTCAAGAGCTCAAAAAAGGAAGATCACTTACAGCACCTGGCTCAGACATTTGAGATACTTCGGACCTACAATATGAAGCTAAATCCCAAGAAAAGCAGTTTCGGCGTCCATTCTGGGAAATTCTTGGGACATCTGGTTAGTCAGCGAGGAATTGAAGCAAATCCGGTGAAAGTGAAAGCAGTCATGGAGATGCAACCGCCCAGATCAGTTAAAGAAGTCCAACGGCTAACCGGATGCCTGGCAGCTTTGAACAGGTTCGTCTCAAGGTCCGGAGATAAGTGCAAACCGTTTTTCGAGGCCATCAAGAAAGGA
The DNA here is from genome assembly GCA_947034835.1 of Ballota nigra. Classification (NCBI taxonomy): domain Eukaryota; kingdom Viridiplantae; phylum Streptophyta; class Magnoliopsida; order Lamiales; family Lamiaceae; genus Ballota; species Ballota nigra. The sequence goes on along the minus strand of OX344729.1, from coordinate 81,112,638 downwards.
AAGTTTCAATGGACAGAAGCCTGTTAGCGAGCGTTCGAGCAACTGAAAGAATATCTCAGCGATACAAAAAATCTTGCTAAGCCGATTCCAGGGGAGAAGTTATACTTGTACTTGGCGGCTTCAGAAGTGGCAATCAGTTCAGTGCTCGTTCGAGCAGAAGGAAAGTTCCACTTACCCATTTACTATGTAAGGCATGCCTTGCACGAAGCAGAACTCAGATATTCACCAACAGAAAAGCTAGCATATGCACTGGTGATGAGCGTCAGAAAACTTCGTCCATATTTTTTCGACCACCAGGTGGAAGTGTTGACAACGTTCCCGCTCAAGCAAATACTGCACAGACCCGATGCAGCTGGCCGCCTCCTAAAATGGTCATTGGAAATCAGTCAATTTGGGATTTCATATGCTCCTCGAACAGCGATCAAGGGGCAAGCCTTAGCAGACTTTATAGTCGAGCTGACTTTCCCCCAAGATCCAACGAGAGGACATAACCATCCCTGGCACATGTATGTTGACGGTTCGTCAACTAATACAGCATCGGGAGCAGGTATAGTCTTGATAAGCCCGAATAGGCAAGTTTTTACTTCAGTCGTTCGATTCGAGTTCATGGCGACGAACAACGAAGCAGAGTACGAAGCTGTGATCGTTGGGTTACGCCTAGCATTAGCAGTTGGAGTACGAAGGTTGCAAATCTTTGGAGATTAGCAATTGATCGTCAACCAGGTCCGGGGAGAATATGAGGCAAGAGATGAGGACATGGCTTTGTATCAAAAAATTGTTGCTCACTTGGCCTCTTTGTTCGAACAAATATACATTGAACAAATACCAAGAGACAATAATGCTCAAGCAGATGCATTAGCCAGGCTAGCAACCAGCACCGGACCAGCAGAATTGTCGGAGGTAACGCTAACAAGAATGTCCAAACCGTCAACCGAAGATTACAAAATCTATCAGATCAACGAAGATTTCGAAGAAGACGACTGGAGGATACCAATCATTGAGTATTTGCAAAACGATAAAAAGCCAGACAACCCGTTTGAAGCTAACAAGTTGGTTAAAAGAGCAGCAAGATACACCATGATGGACGGACAGTTGTACAAGAGAGGAATCTCGCTCCCACTTCTGAAATGCTTGGCTAGGGGGCAAGGACAAGCAGTACTGAAAGAAATCCATGAAGGTGTATGCGGAAATCATGCCGGAGGACGGGCCTTGGCATATAAAACCATAAGGCAAGGATATTACTGGCCAACCCTCCTCCAGGATGCGATCAAGATTGCCCGAACTTGTCATAGATGTCAATTATTTGCCCCGAAATTCACAAACCCCCACACGAACTGATTTCAGTCAATAGTCCATGGCCGTTTGCAAAATGGGGAATTGACCTCATTGGGCCTTTTCCCCCGGGACAAGGAAATGTTCGATTCGCGGTGGTGGCTGTTGACTACTACACGAAGTGGGCAGAAGCAGAAGCACTCGGGCGGATCACACAGGAGAAAATGATCAATTTTATATGGAAAAATATTGTTTGTCGTTTCGGGGTCCCTCAGGCGATAGTGACGGACAACGGAAGACAGTTTGAAGGAAAAGAGATCAGGGATTTTTGCGAAAAATGGGGAATAAAGAAACATTTCTCGACACCATACCACCCCCAGTCGAACGGTCAAGTAGAAGCAGTGAATAAAATAATCAAGCATATACTGAAGATTCGTTTGGTCGACAAACAAGGAAAGTGGTCAGAAGAGTTACCAGAGGTGTTGTGGGCATACCGAGTATCCCACAGAACAAGCACAGGCGAAACACCCTTCACAATGGCATTCGGGACAGAAGCAGTAATACCGATTGAGCTAAAAGTCCCGACAAGTCGAACAACTGCGTTTGATGGAGAGAAAAACAATGTTGCGCTGGCAGCAGAACTGGACTTGTTCGAGGAAAAAAGAATAACAGCAGAATTGAAAAATGCAATTTACAAGAGAATAGCAGCGAAGTACTACAATTCTCAAGTAAAAGCAAGAGAATTCGAAATTGGGGACTTAGTACTTCGAAAAGTTTTAATACCACCAGGAGCATTCGGCCCGACTTGGGAGGGCCCATACAAGGTGACGAATAAGTGGCACAACGGCACATACGACCTTGAAGACATGGAAGGCAAGTCGTCCCAATACTCCTGGAATACAACTTTACTCAAGAAGTACTACCAATGAAGTCCTGTAAGTCTTAGAAAGTTTGTAAATAGATCCTTTGTAATTTTTGAAATTTTTGCGCAAGTTTATAAGCGAGCAGATTTGCATTTATCTTACTAGGCGAGCAGAATTGCATTTATCTTTTGTCTTGCTTTATTTTAGTTTTTGAGCCTCAAGTCCAAACTACTTAGTTGCTCGCCCAAAAATTTGCAAAATGCAAGTCTGTTATAAGACGAACAGAAGAGCTTATTAAAAGCAAAAATAAGGCTAAGTCCATAACGGACCAATAGCCCACATTAATGCAAGGCCAAGTCCACAAGCGACCAAAATGGCCCAAGCAATTAAAGGTCAAGTTCTACAAGAACCAAATGACCAACCTAAATTTTTTATTAAGTGTTTTCCTTAAGAAAAAAGGAACACTTAGAAGCTGAGTCATAAGTCGAAAAGCAAGAAGCGAGCAATTAAGTAAGACAAACAAAGAGGCACAAATTTGCAAATTAGCAAGGATGTTCATTTCATTGAGTCAAAAATATGTATTACAATAGGGATGAGCTAATAAGCACAAAAAGAAGAAAACATCCTATTGTAAAAGAAACTAAGTCTTCAAGCAGGAGGAGGAGCGTCTGCAGCGCTGGTCGCCTGGGCACTAGTCTGCTCGCCTGGGGTACTTGTACCAGCCCCATCCAGAGGAGTTAAGGGAAGTGAAGGCAACCCCTCAAAGACTTCATCAGTGGCCGCTGCGCTGGTCACCACTGGGGTAGGGTCAGGCTGGCTGCCATAAGTAGGGGCAGCGATGTCAACCTCCTCGCCAAATACATCTAGAGGGAAGCCAAGGTCGGCTAAATCAGAGACGAACAAAGTTGAACCAGGAGCAGGAGGGTAGTTCTTCACGTACTCGATGAAATCCGCCTTCACCGCGCCACAAATATCTTGATTATGATCGTGGGCGAAGTGGACGGACCTCAAACATTCGGCAAAGGCACAAATGTACCCAAAGTTGGTCTTATCCAACACCTCCTGCTCGTGGAATTCATAGTCAATCATGTTCTTGCGCTCTTCCTCCAATCTTTTGATGTGCTCCTTGGCAACTAGCAGGCGAGTAGCTAAGTCTGCTCGCTCATTTTCAGCCCTTTCGGCTCTCAGATCTGAAGTTTGAACCTCCAACATCATCTTTTGAGCCTTGTCCAAGGCACTCTGCTCGCCGGCCAAAGAGGCTTCCATCTTACTCTCCATCAAAGCCAGCTCCTTGGCATGCTCGGCCTTGCACTCTTTGATGGCAGAGGCTCTCTCTTCATCCATCTTCTCCACGCAACGGCCCAAGTCGCGGTTTGTTCGCTCAAGATCCAGGACTTGGTCGAGCAGCATCTGAGACTGGACCAACTGGTGGCTAGCATTGTACGCCACCAGGCGAACATTATCGCTGGCGGATTGGCCACCAACAAGGGTGTTCGCCGATTTCGTCCAGGCCCTTGGGACCATCTCAGTAGCCCGGCGAACAGGGAGATCCAGGATGTCACGGAGCGAGGAGGGGGCATTTTTAACCACAGAGAGGTGGTGGAGTGTTGTCCCTCGGCCGGGGTAGAGTGTTGGGTTATACCTGACGAACAAAAACAAGTGTTAGTGAGCGAGCAACATGGAACTAAGCGGCGAACAACAAGCAAGTCGGAGATGATTAACTTACTCCTTGATTTTTACCGGATCCCAACCCAAGTAAGAAGTATCTCTGGGATTGTCCCCTGTCTTAGTCATCACCAAACTGGCGACCACCTGTTGTTCATCCACTACTTCCATCGAGGTAGATTTCGAAGTAGGGGATCTTGGAGCTGTTGGGAAAAAAGGGGTGCCCGGAATCTATTCGGGATGAATTTTAAATACGAATTTAAATACAATTATTACTAGCATGAATTAATCCTAATTAATTCAAATAATAATTCCAATAACTAATTATCATCATGCATGTTGAATTAATTTCACATATTTAATTAAGCGGAATAAACAATTAAATATGCGATTAACGTACCTCTTGTAGAATTGGCCTTTGAATATACGAGACAATTATAATCTCGCTTTATCAACCCAAAGCCTTCTCAAGTATTTCCCTTTTCACCTCACTTGATCGCCGGTGGGAGACGCTTTCAAGTAATTTAATAACTAAGGAAAAAGAAAAATATCTATGCTTCTTGATTTTTCCAACACATGGAATTATGTACTTGGAGATGAAATAATCATCTCCTATTTATAAGAGGTGGTGATCGAAAATTATAGGATTAATGGGCTTGGAGAAAATCTTTTCTTAATCTCTAAGAAATCTTGAATATATCTCATATATTCTTTTCTCCATAATAAAATATTCCACAAAAATCTCACACCCCTAAATAAATATGATGTTTTCGAAAATTTCATAGAGAAAATCCAAGATTTGGATCTTCTTGAATATATGAGATATTCTTGTATTCCTAGAATACATATCTTGCATAATATCTTTCCAAGAAAATCAACAAAATCTTTTTCCTCCTTATCATGCAATTTTCGAAAAAAATAAAGAAAAATCAGCATATTATTTTCTTTTTATTTTAATCACATTATTATTATTGGGCTACTTAATGGGCTACTTGAGGGGCCTTGAGGAGAATTAAGATTGGACCTCCTAATGGACTTCTGAATTTCAATATTGAGCCCCAATATAATTCAGCCCATTAATATTAATTATTACCACTAATAAATTAATATTGCACTATCCATCTTAATCCATATTACGATAATATGGGCTCCCGGTTATTATTTCCCGCGTTTAAGATTATCAAGTCCATTAATTAATTAAGCTTCTGAATAGCTCTAAATTAATTAACATATTTCATCTTGGAGTAAAGACAACTCAACATTATTATTCGTACCGAAGAAACTAATTCTTCACTTGCAAGATTTGGTACAATAAAACTTCTGAGCCCACCAAGGGGACTAATCACACGAGCCGTACTCGCACGCGTTTCTCTGTATTAAATCTTAGCAACCGTCGTATGATTAATATTACTGCCCAAGACACAAAGTTCGAAGTCACAATGATTCTCACCCAACATGAATCAAAGCAGTAACCATTAAGCACACACGGTCCTATTTAAGGGACGGAGATTAAGAAATCAACAACCACTGAGGTCTAATTCTTCACATTTCAGAACAGAAGAATTTATCCTCGCTGTAGGTCCTCTTCAACACATACTAAATATGCTAGTGCAATCTCTTAGTCAAGACAGACCAATCTGAGCCTTACACATCGACCTTTCACGGCGGATTGTTCAATTCCACCTAGGTCGTGAAAATGTATGTTTAGTTACAAGTATACTGTTAATGTTGTCTTCCGTGATCGGGTATCACCACATTAACTACAATGTAACATGTACTATATATTGAACGGTTTGCAATAGAAATTCAACATTCAATTATATCTAAAGTAAATGTGATAAAAGAATTATTCTCATAAATCGAGTGTTTGATACACGAGTTATACAAAGTAAAAGCATACTTTCACGTATAACTCCTATAATCTCCCACTTATACTTAAAGTCTGCTTTTAGTATACATCACGCATGTCTTAGTGTAGTAGCTCTACGTGACATCTCATGTCAACTACACTAACCTAATAATTCCTCCCACTTATACTTAAAGCAGATTGGCAATAGTCTTGACTCCCATTCCATCCACATGTCTCTCGAATGTATTCAGAGGCAGACCCTTTGTGAATGGATTTACTAGGTTGTCCCCGACTCATATCTTTGCCACATCTTTATCTCCTCTCTTAACGATTTCTCGTATAAGATGGTGTTTTCTTTCAATGTGTTTGCTGGCCTTGTGGGCTCTCGGTTCCCTTGAATTTGCAACTGCCCCGGCATTGTCACAAAAGACAGTTATCTTGTCGGGCAAATTCGGAACAACGTCCAAGTCCACTAAGAAGTACTTGAGCCAAACCGCTTCTTTCGCTGCTTCTCAAGCAGTTACTTATTCGGCTTTCATGGTCGAATCGGCGATGCATTTCTGCAAATCGCTTCTCCATATCATGGCTCCTTCTCCCATGCAAAACACACTACCCGAGGTAGATATTTTGGAGTCTATGTCTGATTGAAAATTTGAGTCCGTGTATCCCATGGGAATTAGATTGTCTGATTGTTAAATCAGCATTCCATACCAAGTTCTTTTCAGAAACTAAAGAACGCATTTAATTGCAATCTAATGTGCTTTCCCGGGGTTACTTTGATATATCTTGCCATCATGCCCACGGCAAAGTAGATATCCGGTCTCGTACACAACGTTGCATACATAAGAATTCCTACGTCCGAAACGTACGGAACGTCTTTCATGTCATCTATCTCCACTTGCGTCTTAGGGCATATTTCTTTGGATAGATGGATTCCGTGCCTACAAGGTACAAAACCTTTCTTGGAATCATGCACGCTGATATGCTTCAAAACAGTGGCTTTGTATGAAACTTGCGATAAGCCCAACATCTTCCTCTTGCGATCTCGAGTGAACTTGATCCCAAGGATGTGACCGGCTTTTCCCTAAGTCCTTCATATCAAACTGATTTGACAACCATACCCTTACGTCTGACAATACCTTTACATTGTTTCCAATGAGCAGAATATCGTCTACGTATAATACTAAGAATACCACCGCAGTTCCGTCACACCTTTTATACACACAACTTTCGAACTTGTTTTTATCATAAACCCATAAGACTTAATAACTTGATCAAAACACTGGTTCCAAGTACGCGACGCTTGCTTAAGTCCATAAAATGGATCTCTTAAGCTTGCATACGAGGTGCTCTTGGCCTTTTTCAACGAAACCTTTGGGTTGTTGCATATAGATCCCATCAAGACTTCCATTAAGGAAAGCTGTCTTGACATCCATTTGCCAGATCTCGTAATCTAAGTGCGCAGCGATCGACAAGAGAATACGGATGGACTTAAGCATAGCTACAGGCCACAGGCCACAAGCCTTGCTTTGAAGGTCTCTACCCTTCCGTCCGGTCCTCTTTTCCTCTTGTACACCCACTTGCATCCAATGGGCTCTACCCCATTAGGTGGATCAACCAACTCCCACACTTAATTATAGTCCATCGAACCCACCTCGGTTTCCATTGCGGTTTGCCACACTTCCGCGTCTTTGTCTTGGATTGCCTCGTCGTACGTTCATTGGTTTGATTCATCGCCGGGAATCAAATCCGAAGACTCTCCAATTCCCATGAATCTCTCGGGTTGCCTTGCAATCCTCCCACTACGACGGGGTTCCGGTTGTGAAGGTATGACGTGTGGTATATCATCTTGTATACTTGGTATAGGAGTTTGCCCTCTTAACTCGTCTAAGGTAATCTCACTTCTAGGCTTTCTTTTGTTCATATAGTCTTCCTCCAAGAATTTAAAGTGCGAACTAATCACGGTCTTTTAATCCTTGAGACTATAGAACATACACCCTTTCGTTCCCATGGGATATCCTATAAACAACCTTAATTTCGAACATGGATCCAATTTACCGGCTTCCTTGTCTAGCACGTATGCCGGACAACCCCAAATCTGCAAGTGTCTTAGACTGGGCTTGTGCCCCGGTCCACAATTCCATTGGGGTTTTAGGAACTGATTTGGATGGCACCAAGTTTAGAATATAAGTCATTATTTCCAAGGCGTTACCCCAAAACGACTTGGGTAAATCCGAATAACTCATCATGGATCTGACTATTTCTAAAAGAGTCTGGCTCCTTCGTTCCGCCACACCGTTCTATTGAGGGGTTCCCGATGTGGTCAACAGGGATACAATCCCTACTTCCGATAGGTAGTTCAAGAATTCATTGCTAAGGTATTCGCCTCCACGAACAAATCGTAGAGACTTGATACTTCTTTCCCTATGCATCATAAGGTAGATGTATCCGTATCTTGAGTAATCATCAAATTACTCATACCTCTTCTTGCTATGATCGTCATTGAACCACACATATCGGTATGAACGAGTTCTAACACTTCCGTAGTTCTATTCCCCTTGGCTCCAAATGCCCTCTTGGTCATTTTACCCTCTAAACAGGATTCACAAGTTGGAAACGGTTCGACTTGGAATGATTCCAAGGATCCGTCTTTCACCAATCTTTCTATCCACTTTAGATTAATATGACCTAGTCTAAGATGCCATAGAAGTGTTTCGTTCATCTCCGAAGAACGCTTTCTTTTATTACTCGAAATAATCGATGTGTTATTAGATTCAATTTTGTGAGTGGTGTGCCCAAATAATGGTATAAAGATCATCCATTAAAGTTCCGGAACGGATAAACTCATCGTTTCAAGCAATAATAACATCCTTATTAAAAGAAACTGAGTATCTATTCAAACAGTTTAGAAACTGAAGGTTGAGTTCTTTCTAAACTAGGAACATGAGGAACGTCTCTCAAGACCATAACTCTATCTTCACAAGATAGGCGCACTTCTCCCACTGCTTCAGCTGCCACTCTCGTAGCATTGCCCGATGTGATGGGGATCTCACTTCCGTTAAGTCGTCGGGTTAGCTTAAACCCATGAAACAAATGTGATCAGTAGCTCTCGTATCCACTATCCACGAATAGACAGCATACGCCACTTCACAAGTTTCGACGACTAAGGTGTGTGAATTACCTAACTTTCCTAGCCTCTTAGGCTTGGAACAGGCAGACCTCCATTGTCCTCTCTCACCGCAACTAAAACACTTCCCCTTCGATGCTTGCCTTTGCATTTGCCTTTCGCAACAATTGGATTTGCTTGGATCCGGCCTTTGGTTCTCTTCCTCTTTTTCCCTCCCTTGGGACCAAAAGAGGTAGACGAACCATTAGCCACCATAGCACTAGACTGGTGCTCCATTATCACCTCCACCGAAACTAAAGCTTGCAAGAGCTCGGGCAAACGACTTGTCCGTTCATTCATCTGACAGTTCAGATGAAACTACTCAAAGCTTCTCGGTAGGGAATGGTATATGAAATCAATCAAAATTCGCACCAAGTACTTCCAACTTGTTAAGGTATGCCATTATCTCGAGAACGTGCTCCCTCACGGGCGTTCCTTCCACCATTTCCAACTTGACCGAGTCATGTTTGGTGAACTGATTAGTCATGGGATTCTGATGTGAAAACATCTCTTCAAGGTGTTCCATGATTTCAACAGCGGATACAATGTCTTCACGCCTCAAATCCTCAGACAGAAATGTCAAGATGATGCACTTCATTCATTGTCACGCTTCCGATCATAAACTGCCTCTTCCCATTGCTTGACTTATCATTAGGCTTGCCGGGTATATTAACATAAATAACCCAATTGTGTTTTCGTGCAGTAAGGACAAATTTAAAAAAAAATATTTCCAATCGATATAATTCTCTCCAAAAAGTTTATTAACTTTAAGTATATTAAACAGTGGATTAAAAGGTTGCGACATGATGAAATGAGAATAAAACATACATTCATATCAATATCTAGAAAAATATGAAATTATCACATAATTCTATCACATCAATTATATTGAAACCTTAAAACAATATAATCATGCATCAGCCAACATCTCGAAACAATTTAAATGCGCCACGAGGGGTGGTCTATACATTTAAATACATTCAAGCGGATCACAAACTTAAAAGTTACAAATCCTTAATTCAAAATTAATAGTTGGCTCCCACTTTGACCACATAGAAATTGACAGGGACTCCGAGGGGAGTAAGTTAATATCAATTTCCTATACCTAAGTAATAACCATAATTAAATACAGGATTATTATTTCGCTTTGAGCAAGCCACTCGTGGTGAGGGTCAATACCGCCACTAGTAATAATCCACAATCATCCTTTCGGAATTTATTCATGTGAAATCCGTTCTTTTGGCCGATCCGAGGGGGAAATGTATTCCAAAAGAACTTCACAAATAAATAAATTATGGAGGCCAAAATAATCCAATTTTAATATCCGGAATAAAATTGCGATTATAAAAACATACTTAGTAATTTTCGAAAGTAAGGTTTTTCTTGGACAATTAAATTCATGCAAACACATATTAACAAATAATAAAAATTGCACGAAATAAAACATCCATCAAAACAAAATTAAACACATTGGAGCACTCAATTCCAATTGTCACGGTTTAATTTCTTCACGTCTTGATGCGAAAAATCGTCCTTGTTGCTTTCCGACGTTCGTCTCGACGTGCTCCCACTCGAACAGCAACACTTCTTCAAAAACAACATCGTTTGGGGTTCGGGACGACGTTTAAAAACACACGGAAAAAAAACACGAACCGAAAAAATTCCACGGCCTGAGATACAGCGCGCGTCGGCCCACGAAGTGGGCCCGCGCGCTTCCCGGCCCGAGAAACGCTGAAAAATTGCCCGAGGCGCGCCGAGGCGCACCCGAGGCGCCGCCCGGAGCGCCCCGAGGCGCTGCAGCCCGCGCCCGAGGCGCGCGCACGCCTGCGCGCTGCGCCGTGCCCCCGATGCGCACGGCGTGTGCCGTGCACCCCCGTGCGCCGTTTTTTTCGCCGTTCGTCCTCATTTTCTTCACCCCTTGCATGATTTTACGTCCATACACGCGCCACGCTTGTATGCGTCGTCCGGGTACGCCGTTTTTAATTCTTCGTTCTTCGTCACGATCCGGTTACAATTTATTTTTACAAAAAAAATAAATACTAGATCTAGACTAGTCTATTACAATGATCTAATCAAAATAAAAACAACTAATCTACTCGTGGATTTTCTCACGAGAAAAACGAATTCGAACGAATCGAATTAAAAAACAATTAATTTACACGCATGAAATTAACAACATTAAAACCATGACAATTGGATACCTGCAAAAACGATCTAACAATTCTACTATCCAATTTCAATTTAATGTTTAACAATTTAAATTCCAATTTAAAATTCAGAGCCCGAAACCGTGGCTCTGATACCAGTTGTTGGGAAAAAAAGGGTGCCCGGAATCTATTCGGGATGAGTTTTAAATACGAATTTAAATACAATTATTACTAGCATGAATTAATCCTAATTAATTCAAATAATAATTCCAACAACTAATTATCATCATGCATGTTGAATTAATTTCACATATTTAATTAAGCGAAATAAACAATTAAATATGCGATTAACGTACCTCTTGTAGAATTGGTCTTTGAATATACGAGACAATTATAATCTCGCTTTATCAACCCAAAGCCTTCTCAAGTATTTCCCTTTTCACCTCATTTGATCGCCGGTGGGAGACGCTTTCAAGTAATTTAATAACTAAGGAAAAAGAAAAATATCTATGCTTCTTGATTTTTCCAACACATGGAATTATGTACTTGGAGATGAAATAATCATCTCCTATTTATAAGAGGTGGTGATCGAAAATTATAGGATTAATGGGCTTGGAGAAAATCTTTTCTTAATCTCTAAGAAATCTTGAATATATCTCATATATTCTTTTCTCCATAATAAAATATTCCACAAAAATCTCACACCCCTAAATAAATATGATGTTTTCGAAAATTTCATAGAGAAAATCCAAGATTTGGATCTTCTTGAATATATGAGATATTCTTGTATTCCTAGAATACATATCTTGCATAATATCTTTCCAAGAAAATCAACAAAATCTTTTTCCTCCTTATCATGCAATTTTCGAAAAAAATAAAGAAAAATCAGCATATTATTTTCTTTTTATTTTAATCACCTTATCATTATTGGGCTACTTAATGGGCTACTTGAGGGGCCTTAAGGAGAATTAAGATTGGACCTCCTAATGGACTTCTGAATTTCAATATTGAGCCCCAATATAATTCAGCCCATTAATATTAATTATTACCACTAATAAATTAATATTGCACTATCCATCTTAATCCATATTACGATAATATGGGCTCCCGGTTATTATTTCCCGCGTGTAAGATTATCAAGTCCATTAATTAATTAAGCTTCTGAATAGCTCTAAATTAATTAACATCTTTCACCTTGGAGTAAAGACAGCTCAACATTATTATGCGTACCGAAGAAACTAATTCTTCACTTGCAAGATTTGGTACAATAAAACTTCTGAGCCCACCAAGGGGACTAATCACACGAGCCGTACTCGCACGTGTTTCTCCGTATTAAATCTTAGCAACCGTCGTATGATTAATATTACTGCCCAAGACACAAAGTTCGAAGTCACAATGATTCTCACCCAACATGAATCAAAGCAGTAACCATTAAGCACACACGGTCCTATTTAAGGGACGGAGATTAAGAAATCAACAACCACTGAGGTCTAATTCTTCACATTTCATAACAGAAGAATTTATCCTCACTGTAGGTCCTCTTCAACACATACTAAATATGCTAGTGCAATCTCTTAGTCAAGACAGACCAATCTGAGCCTTACACATCGACCTTTCACGGCGGATTGTTCAATTCCACCTAGGTCGTGAAAATGTATGTTTAGTTACACGTATACTGTTAATGTTGTCTTCCGTGATCGGGTATCACCACATTAACTACAATGTAACATGTACTATATATTGAACGGTTTGCAATAGAAATTCAACATTCAATTATATCTAAAGCAAATGTGATAAAAGAATTATTCTCATAAATCGAGTGTTTGATACACGAGTTATACAAAGTAAAAGCATACTTTCACGTATAACTCCAACAGGAGCAATGTTGCTCGTTTCTCCAGCAGTCTTTGATCGCTTCAAGGCGCGATCATCACCGCGACTGCCGCGAGCATCGTCACCTCTTGGTTCTTTCCTTTTCTCCCTTTCCCGTTCCTTCTCCTTCTCCTTCCTTGCATCCCGAGGAGAGGAGGTAGTTTTAGCTGCAGGCTTGCGGCGACCAGCTCCGGCGGCTGGGCGACCAGTGGGATTCTCCCCTGCCCGGAGGCGCATGATGGCAAGGGGAGGGTCCATCTTCCTTCTTGAAGTGTCGGCCATTTGCCTGACTCGTCTGGCGAGCAGATAATATGATTCAGGCACAGCCGGGATAGCAACGGTGACTCGTTGATCTAACAAGAAAAAGGCAAGGGTTAGGCGAGCAAGAATGATGGGCGAGCAAGAGTGATTGGCGAGCAAGAATAAAAAAGTTACCTTCTGGGACGGCGGCTTGAGCTTTAAGGTGGTGAGGACCCGTAATCAAACCAGCAAGTTTGCGATAATGAGCCTTCGATAGATGTTCCAAATCGCGACTAGCAGCGTCGCGAAGAGAAATGACAGCTAACGTGAAGAGGTATTCGTCGCTGATATCAGGATGCCCCCACTTCAAGTTCCTTGGACCTGCAAAGCAACGAAAAGGATTAAAATTAGTCCTACTTATGAATTAGCAAGACAAAATTAGCCCTACGTTTGATTTTTCCAAAGCCTTCAGGCGACATGATGCGCGCCTGCCCACCAGCGAATCCCTCAGTTGCTCGCCAATCTCCACCAATAAAGAAGAATTGGCAATGCCAACCCTTAATCTTATTGGGAACACCTTCAACAAGTTTCAATCCGGTCTTCGCCTTAGCGTAATACCAGCCAGCACCGTCCTCGGAGATAGTTAAGGCATAAAGAAGCTTTGCGGTTGTTATTTTATTTTTGTAACCCTCAAGACCAAAAAGTGTCATGAAGGCTAGAAGAGTACTCCAACCGTTTGGGGTGATTTGAGTGATCGTCAGAATCATGTCGAACAAGAACCGGCCAATGAGCGGATGAACGGGGAGCGGGAAACCCGTGTTCAACACATCCAAGTTAATCGCCGTGCAGCCAGGAGGGGGGCGATCAACAGTCTCTCCTTTCTTCGGCACATACATGAAAATATCGTAGGGGATTTTGTACGTTTCACGGATGCTCGCCAGATCACTCTCCACACATACACTAGCAACCTTGCTCGCTGCATAGTCCCCATCCTGAGCCTTCATAATTACCCTCGATGTGGGGGCAAAAGTCTTCGAGTAGCGAGCAGAATAGTCCGCCCACTCGTTGTCACGAACAACTCCTTCCGGGATCCGAGATTCAAGTGTAGTTTGAGAGATAGGAAAATTGATTTCCTTTAAAAACTCCCAAGTGAGAGTGGGGCCTTGCTGCTCGCCAACTCGCTGTTCGCCAGGGTTGTCGGGTTGGTCGCCTTCTTGATCAACAGAACCCTCTATCTCCGCGGCCACTTCTGCAGAGTCTTCTCCTAGGTCGGAAGAAGTTCCGGGTTCGCGAGCAAGAGGTTGTATCTCTTCTTGCTCGCCAGAGCGATCAACTGCGTACATCTCTACTGAGCGAACAACGGAGCTCGCATCTGAGTCCGTATTCTCGTCCACCAATAACGTACGTGGGTTATTCGCCAACGCCTGGCGAACAGATCTGCGCGGAGAAGACTGATCTACGGGTCTTTTTTCCGGGTTTCGTCCGGGTCCGGATTGAGAGGAGCTTGAGGGGGAAAATCCATTCAAAAAAGTGATGGAGGAATTTGGCTAAGTGTGGTGTAATATACGGATAATGCCGCCGACGGAGGAGCTACGATGGTGACGGAATTAACAGAACGGCGGCGCGACGGCGGTTCACAGCCGGAATTACAGTCGTAGTTACGAGAAAAAACGAAAGAAAAAAAAAAGTATACGGAATCGAAATTTAAAGGAAATACAAGACGAATTACCTTTGAAAACGGAGATCAAAGTGACACAAGGGGAGATTCAGGTACAAGAATCGCAAAGAAAGAAAGCTTCGAAGCGTTTATCAATGGCGAAAATTGAAGAAATTCAGAAAGAAGAAAGAAGAAAGAAGAAAGAAGAAAGAAGAATAAAGTGACGCCTATTTATAAGAACTAAGTCGGGGCGAAAATGCAATTTTCGCAAAATTCTGTAGGCCCCTATGGGCAAATTGGGGGTCGCGCGTGACTGACGCGATGCCTCGCGTTCTGTGCCTCGGGAATCCAACCGTCGCGACACGAAAGGGCGTTCGCTGCTGGTCGCGCACTTAAGTTCCCATTGCTCGTTTGCTCGCCCACGCGGATGCTCGCCTATGTAACCAACTATACTCTCTTTCTGCTCGCCCATTGTTCGAAGATGAAATTATAGCTTTGTCTCAGTTGATCAATCCATATTCAACATGAGGCCAAGCTAGGGGGCAATTGTTGATGGGCGAACAACTTTGCATTTAATCAACGAAAGATTATCATTAAACTTGATAACAGGATGACAAATGAAAGAAGCTAACAGCTTTGTGGAGCAAGCAGTTTTGAAGGGCGAGCATCTTAGCAAAGAGCTGACAGCCTTGTGAGGCGAGCAGTTTTGCAAAACAGCTCTGACATGGTAAGCAAGATATTGGGGCGAACAGTCTTGCAAAGAACAGTTGTGCAAGTGGCTCAAACCAAGATCAACTCAGGCGAACAGCTTCGTAATGAGTCGAGCAACATTGTAAAACAATCCCAAGCGAGGAGCGAACAGCTCAGAACGCAAAGGATCACGACATCCAACAAAGACGTACAAGCGAGCAGTCGGTCACCGTCGGGAGCATCTCAATAGTGCCAAAGACCAAGTACAACATGGGGAATTCCAAGAGTCACTAGCTTAGATATGGTCCAAGTGTCCTAACACTTGGCATCCATCCAATGAACAATAGTGTAGATGTTGTACAAGTGTCCTAACACTTGGCAAAGATCCAATGGTTAAGCCACCAAGATGGTGACACATGTCCTCTTTGTATGTCTATAAATACTCCCTTCATGTGCATGAAAAGGAGGAGAAGAATTGAATAAACTAGCAAAACTCTTGCCAAATTATTCTTTGAGCATTACTTAACTTAATTCCATGATCTTGGTTCTTGTTTGATGATCTTCATTAGATGAAAAACAGCCATTAATCTTCTTAGTTAGAAAAGGTCATCAACAAAGGGAATTGGTACATAATTAGCCCACTAGCGTAATTAAACTCGTCGGTGTATCGAGTCGAGTATTATTAAATTTAAAATCGACTCTACTAAAATTTTTTATCGAGACGAGCACGAATAACACACAATCAAATTTGAGCCAGTTATATCTTTATCCATACATAAATCATAATCAAGGATCGATGTTATACACTATGCTAATTTGCAGTTTTTGTCTAATATTTACAAGATAATATTTTTTTATCAATAATTAATTATGTTAATTATATAATTAAGCTAAATTTATACTGTAAAGTGGGAAATGCGCTTTTTAAAAGGTGTTTAGCTGAAAGTGGTATATATGTATGGGCACAATGGTTATATATTTGTCTCTTTTGCCGTTTCAAGTGGTGTCAAAAGAATTATTATCCTGTATTGAAGCAGGAAATGCAGTACTAGGTTGGATTATTATAAATATTATATTTTTGGTACTAATTTTAATTATTAAAAGCATATCTTTTTCATTTCCACAGCTTTTTGTATGCAATACAAATTTAAATTTTAGTGAAATGTGTTATTTAATATATATATATATATATATATATTAAGACAAAAAAGGAACCAGATTACAGTAACAATAAACAATATAAATTAACTGATTTCTCAACAAAGAAGAATAAGAAGAAGATTTATCTGTATAGTTAAGTTAGTACATTTTGAATTATGAAAAATTGATAAATTATTTTAATTATATATAATGTTGAAGATATCAACAGGTGAATATATAAGTGCACTAAATACTTATTTTAATTTACACAAATTCTAAGCATACACTTGAATTTTAAGTTTAGTTTTAACTTCAATTTTGATTTTTTTTAAACACACTAATATACCGAACTGTGTGATTTTTTTTTTTTTTTTGTAATTGGGTAATTACTGATTTTTCTTTAAAATATTTTTTTCAAAATTTAAGTATATATTATACACTCAAGTGCGCACTAAAACTAATATATCACTATCTATAATACATGGGTTGTGTTTCCAATTATTTAATGTTCTTTGGAGACAATTTCTATAATTTAATTTGTTCTTTTTTCCACTTAAATTATTTTCATAATTCTCGTTTACTTTAGTGGAACGGATGCTTGCGCACACACAAAAGACAACTCATACATGAATACAAAATTCACACTATTTTGATACAAAAGTCTTAATTTTGTGTGGGGTTGTATTAAATTTAGGGCAAATAATTGGATTTAGCCACTTACTTTATGCTTTAAATAAAACAAAAATTTGAATAATTCAATGGAGTGTGATAAAATTCTGAATAGTGAGTTTCTTTTAATTGATTTTATCGTGCAACTCAATACAATATTATTTATTTTTATTATATATTATTATTATTAAACTAATACATTTTAATAAAACAACGGATACAATTAAAAATACCCACAAAATGCAAAGAAATTTCATAGTAAAACTGATTTACAATACCTCCTCCTCCCCCTCATTATTAGACAAAGTATAGAGTGAAAATGGTTCATACATGAATTACTTAAGAGTATTAGTTGTTTTTACTGAAGAATATTAGTTGTTCAGTGAAAAAAAACTAAAGACTCTTCAGTGAAAACATTTAATACCCTTCATCGAAAACAACTAATATTCTTTAGTGAAAATAACTAGTACCCTTCAATGATTCATATATGAATCATTTTCACTCTATACATATTATTATTATTAAGCATGCAAAACCAAAAAAAAATAAAAAAATTGTATACTTTCTCTTATAAATGCTAACATGTATTAGAACACATGATGGCCAATAGCAGCTTGACCTGTCAGAACAGAATTATATAATCCTGATGAGTTGGCCCCATAGCAATAACAATTAAGGCACTCAACCAATCATTAATTCCTCAATCAACCCCAAAACTTTTCATAATTAATTTCATATAATATCCAATTAGTATTTTACTGCAATATCCCCCATGAATATGTGGGGCCAACAATATCATTCTAGATAAAATGTGTGATGGGTTTCAATAAAAACATGGATATCTTCATACCTCTGACCCTATTTTAATTATATTTTGTTTGGTTTGATGGAGTCCAATTCTTGAAAAATACCAAGCAATGCTGTATTGAAAATGACTTGACCCAAACATCACCACAACCCAATGCAGCTGGTTGATCCATCTCCTTCTTGGACCCAGGTGTACGAATTAGATCAAGATTGGGGTAAATCCGTCATTTTATATAGTCTGTATTTAATTTTATTTCACCCTTAGTGAGTGTCGAATTATTTACATTGCATATAATGTTTTATCTAATTCTTACCATCTCGGTCAATGAAAAATAGTCATATTTTTTTTACGTGGTTTAATGTGATATGTCGAAAAGTATTACGCAGTTTTTTAAAATTCGTTTTTTTTAATAAAATGATCGTTAATAAAAAGTTTATTTCACATGCTTTCCATAAACGATCATTTTATTAAAAAACTGACCTCAGAAAATTCCATAATACCCTCTGACATATCACATTAAACCACGTGCAAAATAACATGACTATTTTTTAGGGACGGATGAAGTATTATGTTTGAAATGATAGAATATCACGAGACATAATGTATGAAAAAGCTCTCAAACTATCAAATTTTGTTTTAAAAGATTTATGAACTAACTTCTGTTTTAAAAAAACCCTTAAACTATATATTCTTGTTTCATTAGGCTCCTAAACTTTTTTTTTTTTTCAAAATGCCCTTAAAGTATATCATTTTTGTTTCATAAGACCCCTATTGAAAAATCATTAGAGAGTAGAGACACATTTTTTTGTTGGAATTCGATCGTAATAGTATTGAATTTGGTTGATTAATCATATTTTAATAAAAAAATATTAAAATAACTTAGCAAAATTCTTAAATTTTCGTTACCAGGGACCTCGTGAAACTAGACTTAATAATTCAGGATCTTTTAAAATAAAAAGTAGTTTAGGAGTCTTTCGAAACAAAATGTGATAATTCAGGTTTTTTTTTTAATGTGTATAGTGTGATTAGCTATAGCAAGAAGGTGCAATTTACAGAGTTAATTCTCGAATAAACTAGTTAATATATTGTTCTAAAATTATAATGAATGTATAATTTAAATAAATAGATTAAAAATTAGTTGCAAATTGTGGGTCATAACAGATTGGAAGGGATAAAAAGCAAATTGTTGTCAGTCACGGGCCAAAAACAAAGTTGATGCTTTGGTCCTATGATGAGATTCTTTTTTTAATTTGGGTTCAAACTCACATGCAATAATATACATATGTTTGATGTAAAAAGAGAATAACACTATTTATTGATGGATTTTAATTCATATATAGTAGGCTACAACCTAACTAAAGTTAAAATAAAATTTGTCTAAATATAAATGGACGGAGGGCCAACATTATTGCGGGGTAAATGTGTGAACATAATTTAATATATAACATAATAAAAATAAAAAAAGGAATAGCATGACTTTTATTTGTATTGTTGAATTAATTAATGAAGCACATAAGAAAGTTGATTGTTATACATCAATATATGAGAAGGTGGCCCTCCGTTTCAGGGGTATTTGTATCTTTGATATTACTCGTGAAATAAAAAAAAGAGGTGAAATAATAATACATGAGTAAATATGTGTATATTTTTATAAGTGTGCATGCAAATCAATATTTCTTCTTTTAAATATGTGCAAATTGGTATAACACGCTCAAATAAAGAAATTGTGCAAATTGATTTGAAACGGGGGAGTAATATTTACACCATATAAGTGTATAAAGAGTAGTACTTAGAGCAATAATATAGATTTTTTTTATAATCAATAATATTAATAGTGTACGAGGTTGGAATTGATGTCCACCCCACTTGGATATTAACATTACAAAATAGGGGGCATATTTTAGGGTGCATCCAAGTGCATATCATGCATTTGGATTTTAACCTCAATTTTGACTTCAATTTTAATTTTTTTTTTTGAAATACACACAAACTCACCGAACTGTGTATTTTTTTGCAGTTGGGGTATTGCAGATGTCTTCTTGGGGTATTACTGATTACTTTTTGGGGTATTGCTCATTTCTGCTTGAAGTATTTTTTTTTTTTTTTCAAAATCCAAGTGCATACTAGAACTACTCCAAATAGGGTGATGTTGTAGATGAAAGAATTCCGCCTCATTTAAAAGTCCGAACTTTTAGAGAGGTTTGAAATTAATTCATTTAATTATTTCCCTTACACTCCCCTTCACTCATGGGCCGGACTCAATTTTTCCTCTTTGGGGATGCTCAATGAGTGGACAATTTAATTTGGGTTAAGTCGCTCTCAGCGGGAATCGAACACATGATCTTTTGTCCGAGTGTGAACCTTTTTGGCTCTGATACTATGAAAGATTCAATCCCATTTAAAAGTCCGAACATTTTAGAAAAGTTTGAAATTAATTCATTTAAATATTTCCCTCTTCACCTTACATTATATATTTATTTTGTGGATTGTAATGGGTCTAGAAAAGTGTATATACTGAAAATTTATACTCCCTCCGTCCCATATTATTTGCACACTAACTTTATTTTCGTGTTTTAGCGAGCTAGAGTTGTTTATTAATATTTGAAATGATAAAGTAACTTTTAAGATAGGGTTTGATAGATCTATCTCTCCTCTATTATAAAATGTCTTAAAAATTAATTTATCACTTTAAATACTAATAAAAAAATTGCTCGCTAAAACACGAGAAAACAGTAAAAGTGCGAATAATGGTGGAATGAGGGAGTAATAGGATACTTACTCGAATAATAGTAAGCATTAGATGTAAAACTAGCTAGCTAAAATAAAAGCTTCATTTACTTTTTAATTAGAATACCATCATCACCTAATAATTATAGAAGAAGCTAAATGATAATTAAATGATTGATGTTTGATGTCATGCCCCTATAACATTAATTAGGCCAAGAACATATATTCACACCGACTAAATCAAGATTGTCAAATTTAAATCACAAGTATATATAAAGAAAACCCGTGAATTATAAGAAATAGTATTAGTTGGAAAGTTGCTTCGTGTTAAATGAAAAGGAGCCATCATGGTCAAATAATTCAACACATTAATGAACTATCGACTATATATGGAACCAATTAATTGACAAATAGCTTGTAACAATAAATTCATTTGTTTTAAATTTACCAATTACATAATGTTTGTTGAGACAAATATTGAGTTGGTATCTGTATATGATTCCACTATTGCAAAAAATGTCCAGGCATTCACTAACACTTGTTGTTGGGAACTTGTCTCTAAATAACCAAAAAAAAAAAAAAATACCTTTCTTTTATGAGACTATCTCATGATTTTTTTCCCTGTGAGACGTGTCTATATTTGATCCATATAATGCTCAAATCAACTTATTTTTTTATTAATAAAATTGATTAAATGAAACTCCGTTTCACAGATTCAATTTATGAGACGGTCTCACGCAAATGACTATAGCAATATAACACACTACCCACTATTTTTTTTCATATATAAATTTAATTTCACTACTTTCTCCATTAGTAAGAGCCATATAAAAAATTTCCTTTAGATATTTTAATCATAGATGGATATTTAATATATGGTGCATAAGTAGTCGAAAACATGCCAACAAGATACTCAAAGCCCAAATTTTGAAGAGAATCATTGGGTTTTAGTTGAGGGCCAAGGTTAAATACAGTCCCATGTTTGGTGAATACAACCCCACCAAAAAAATGTTCGGAAATTTTTTCCGAAAATTGTTACTTTTTTCGGAAAAAATTTCCGAAAATTCATATGTTCAGTGTTTTTTTTTTTTTGTATTTTCGGAAAAAATTTCCGAAAATTGTCAAAATTTTCGGATTTTTTTTTCCGAACACTTTTTGGTAGGGTTGTATTAACAAAAGATAAGACTGTATATAACCTTGGCCTTAATTGAGTTAACAGTCCAACGATTGATATCTTACAAAAAGTGGGCCTTATTGAAAGCAATTTTTTTTTAATATCATGGGCGGCCCATTAACCATGTCATCAAAATACCAACCAACCCCCACCCCTGATGCATTATTGTAGGAGTATGTATAAAGTGAAATTGGTCCATAAACTATTGAAAGGTATCAATTATTTTCACTAAAAAGTATTACTCATTTCGTCCCTGTATTAACTTCCCGTAGCTTTGACGCACGAAGGGTGATTAAATATAGATATAATACATGTGATGTGATGAAGAAAGAAGATAATAAAGTGTATTGTGTTTAAATGAGTGTATATAAATAAAGTGTATGAATATAATATTATTAGTTGATGTCCAAAAAAAGTACGGGAAGTTAATAATGGGACGGACGAAAATGACAAAAAGGGAAGTTAATAGCGGGACGGAGGGAGTAGTTGTTTTCACTGAAGAACCTCAGTTTGTTTTCAGAGAAAACAACCAATATTTTTTAGGGCTTGTTTGTTTTGGGATTCACACGGACAGGACTAGGACTTTCCGGTCCACGCCTCATTCAAGTTAGAGATGTAACATCCCGTTTTTACATCTCATTCTTCATCCACACCTATAATACCTATTTTCTCTCACTTACACTCTCTTTCCTATTTTTCTCTCACTTACACTCTCTTTCATACTTTTCTCTCACTTACATTCTCTTTCCTACTTTTCTTTTACACATCCTACTTTACTTTTACACATGATTTGACATAAAGTAAAATCTCACCCTACTAAAATTACAAAACAAACACACACTTTTATTATCATCCAAGACTTTACATCTTGTGGGCGTAAAGTCATGACTTCACACGCCCACCTAAATCCAGAAACAAACAAGCCCTTAGTGAAAATGGGCCGATGGGGCGAGCTCAAACCCACCAAAGCTCAAAATACAAACGTGTTGGTCCATTTAGGTCCGCTTCCAAACGAGCTAGGAGCCCAACCCTCATTTTAAGTACGGTGAAGGCTCTAATTATTCATTAGAGACAAACTACCTATGATGATCTTAAAAAAACTACTACTACGACGTACATATCTCTCTCTCATGGTACATTGTTAATAGAGGCAGGCTAGCTACTTATGATGATATCATGAGAAACTACCCCTTACTTAGAAAATTGAGTAACGCATGATAGAATCAATAGATGCTCATTAATTATTTGACTTTATTTATGATGCTAGAAATCAAAATTTGGATAATTCTATTTTCTAATTGCATGCATGCATGCAAAGTAGTTAGGGATCCACGTCAAGATAACTTAGATGCTCTCTTAAACTATACACATCATAACTAATCATCACCTAATTGTTGAATACGACGTACACCATCTTAATTAATTAGCCTAAGTAGATAATGTATTTATACTTTATTTGAATTTTACCCCAATCTTGTCTCATTTCCGGAAAAAAATTCATATCCTTAGTAGTTAGTACAAATCGATCAAAGAGTTATAATTTAGAGGAGCTAGAAATAAGATATTTTCCAAATTTCACCATGAAATTTAAGTGCACTTTTAAATGATCGATACTCCCATCGTCTTTTCTCTTTATCTAACCACTTGTTATTTCGATCGCCCTTTTTTTCTTCTAATTAATCTTTTCATTTTTATTTTATCCCTACCCAAAAACTATTTTATCTCCCTAAATATTACTCCCTCCGTCCAATAAAATTAGTCATACTTTTCATTTTGATCTGTTCAATAAAATTAGTCTTGTTTTCTAAAAATGAAATAATTAAACTCTCCACTTACAATTCACTTTACTTTTACCCACAATGTACTCACTTTATTAAAACTGTGCAAAAGCAAATGAGTCTTGCAAAATTGAATGGAATAATAAACAAATCATACATTTTAAAATATCTACTTTACCCTTTCCCCAAAATTACTTTATCTACTCAAATATCAATACACATCTCTCATGTTAAAATATGTGCTCAAAGCAAATAGGAAGATAAAAAAGAGACGGAGAGGATATTAGTTATTTTTATAAAGTTAATGAAACAACTAATATTAATATTTTTTTTTTTTAGAAATTGATTCACCCTATAATCGACTACTTAGACATGTTGACATGTTGTCAAAACTAGAGGGTAAAACGGTCAATCTGCCTCTCACACACATATATAAAGAGAGAGGGGTATAGAGAATTAATTCTTGATCTTTTGTATGATCAAAAAGTACAAGCCACCAATGCCATACCATTCATCACCTTCTCCATGCTTGGAGCCATTTATATCAAACATTATTGTTACCTCTTTCTTTTCTTATACTTTGTTGTAACAAAGTCCCATGTTTTTGCAGCAAAAAGCCTCCCAAATAGGGAATTTCCGACACATTTTAATTTCTTGAGAGGGAGAAAAAGGGTGCTATGGTGTGCTAATGACCCGAACGTGTGTTCGGATCCTGACAAAAACCCGTGGGGCGGTACCACTTGTTGCTCCAACCGGTTTTGCAAGGATGTCTCGAATGACCCGAATCATTGCGGGTCGTGCGGCCGGGTTTGCGGGTTCGGGTTTAGTTGTTGTGGAGGACATTGTGTGGATACTAGAAATGATCATCACCATTGTGGGGCTTGTTTTGAGGAATGCCCTAGGGGAAATAAGTGCACCTATTCAATGTGTGATTATGGTGGGTGATAATTATTCATTTTACTATTTTCTTTATTAATAATTTGATATATATATATGCATAGAATTAATTCGATATTTTGGTTTTTTGTTTCAATTTGAGTCTCTTATCACTATGTGCATTGTTATAGTCGTGAAATTAGAGATTATTAGCTCTCGAATCCCGCGTATTACGCGAGTTAAAAAAAATTATATTATTAATTGTATATTAAATATGTTCATATTAATTTTATATATTCTATTAATTTAATTATAGTTATGTCCATTTTCTCATAAAATAAGTCAATTAATTTTTTAAATTAATTATTTCCTTTTAATTAAATAATTTATTATCCTAATTAAATTTTAAATTTATGATTAAAATTAAATAAAATTGGAAAATATATTTACAATGGAGGGCCAAGATTATTTCTTAGGCGAAATAAATTAATAAATTATAATTAAAAATAGATGATATAAAAATACAACCATTTAAACAATTGCAATTCAATTTTAACTTACCTAAAATAAGTCACAGCCAATTAATTAATTACAATTAAATAAAATTAGAAAAATATATTATTAAATACCATATATATATAAGCAAACCCATATAAATTTAAGGATTCAAAATAGAGACTTTAGAGAGGAGAGGGTGATTGACAATTAGATATATAGTTTTGATTCGAACATTTTGAGAGATCGGTTTGGCGCATTTATTTTTATAAATGTACTATATTTGAAAAAAAAAAAAAAACTCGATTTTCTAATGAGCTGACTCGAGCTCGACCCGCGTGTTAGGCTGGTTAGCGAGCCGAGTCAAATTTTATTTTCAGTTCAACAATGTATGTAATCGAGCTAGCTCGAGTTCTACTCGGCAAAAATTTAAGTCGAATTTGAACTTCAAGTATTCGGCATGTTTGACTCGAAGAATAGCACTGCGGTGTACTCTATATGCAAAAGTTTATATCATAAAATGTGATTATTCAACGTGTGTGAAGATGTTTCTTATTATTTACGTACAAATCAAGGTAAAATGAGGTAAATTTAAAAGAGTAGTTCTAGTGTGTACTTGAGTGCATGGTATGCACTTAGATTTTGAAAAAAATATCTCAAACAGAAATTAGCAATACCCCAAAAAGTAATCAGTAATACCCCAAAAAAATATCAGTAATCCCTAAAAAAGGTATCAGTAATACCCCAACTATAAAAAAAAAACACAGTTCGGTATATTTGTGTGTATTTTGCAAAAATCAAAATTGAAGTCAAAATTGAGCTTAAAATTCAAGTGCAATGCACTTGAATGCACCCGAGAATTTGTCAATTTCAAAATGGATTTATAGAGTTCATTATCGATCTCTGCACTAATTGCAACATTTAACTAATGTAAACCATTACTTTTTAATAAATCAATTTATATTTTTTCAGTGAAATAATTAATATTTCAAAATTACATTCCAGTTGAACGAAGATGTACACAATTTTTTTTGTCTTATTTATATATTACCTAAAAAATAATTTCACTAAAATAGCCTCAATAATTGCTATTGATCCAGCAATAAGTTTAGATAATTATATTGTTCTGACTCATAAAGTAAATAATTATGTTTAACTTTATTTTATTTGGTTAATTTGACTTTCGCTCGGGTATCAAATCAGATTACATCATTTATAATAAATTAAATATGACTTCGATCTATTTATTATTTTATGTTTATTAATAATAATGTTACTCCAATTAAATATTGTCAGATTTGTTATAGTTCTGAATCTGATGCTGTATAAGTGTACAATTATTATCAATTATTATAAATTGCTTAAGAAAAACCCTACCCCATATGATAGTGTACTTGTGTCATTTCCACATGAAATTTATACATATTATAAAATAAAATATGACAAAATTTAAACATTAATATATGCAGGAGAGGTTCCAAACTCATGAGTCATGACTTGGAAATTTCTTTTTGACGCGTTGCATCCCTTTGGAAAGAAGTTTATTCTTCACCTAATTAGTAAACACTTATTTGACCTAAATATTCAAATATAACAAACTAATATATCTATAAATGCCTATCATTTATACATTTTGATAATTTTCGAAGTGAAAAATAACAAAATGTAGTATCAAAATTATTGTTTCGAGCTCAACAAAGTTCATAAAAAGTACATCCGGTTATTAATTTTTCTATTGCATTATATGCTAATGAATAAAGTATGATATTTACACAAAAAAATTAAAGGTGGAGATATAAATGGTTCTATGGTAAATTAAATCACCACATTTTTTCTTAATTACAGCCTAATCTAAAATTTGGGAGAATTGCAAATAAATCACTATCTATAAATATTATTGCAGATTAGTCTTGTGCCCATAAAATATTTTATTACTCCCTCCATCTCGATATTATATTTAAAAATAATAATTAAATATAGATATAATACAGGTAATATGATGGAGAGAGAAAAAAATAAAGTGTAAAATATTTAAATGATTGAATATGAATAAAGTGTGTGAATATAATAATATTAGTTGATATAAAAAAAATATGAGAAATTAATAGTGGCATGGACGAAAATAACAAAATGAAAAATTAATAGCAATACGGGAGTATTTATTTATAGATTAGATTATATGACGTAGTTTGATTAAGAAGTGTGTCACATTAGTAAATCACTTCAGATCAAACCCAAAAAAAAAAAATACACCAAAGACTAATTTACTACTCCCTCCGTCCACAAAATATAGGTTTGGTTGCCTTATTGGGCCGTCCACGAAAAATAGTCATGTTGCCTAAAATGGAAAGAATAAATTTTATTTACTTTTTCAACATACACACATAACATTTTTAAAATAATTTATTTTGTACTTAATTTCACACAATATTCTTATTTTTTACATATTATATCAACTTTCTTAATAACCGTGCAAAAAGTAACAAGACCGTATTTCGTGGACGGAGGGAGTATAATATTAAAAATTTGTAATTATATGAAATCTCTTCATTGGATTCAAAGTAGATTTACAAAGGAATTTGTAATTAAAGCAAAATCAAGCCTTAAAAATGCAATAAGAGAACAAAGAAACTTACATAAATCATTTTTAAAAAAGAAGCGCGTCCAAAGAAAGACCCCACCCCACCCCACCCCACCCCACTCTTTCCTTCCTTTTGTTTTCACTCTTTGGAAACACAACACAAAAAAGGTGAAAAAGGAATTCAATTCACTCTATACCACCAATCACACAGAAACTCAATCCAAAATCCAAAACCTAAAAAATGATAGAAGACCGCCGCGCCGGACCTCCGCACGCCGCCATCATCGTGGTCGTGGTGGTGCTAGTGATGGTGTTGCCGACATTGCTCGGCGACCAAGGCGAGGCCGTGACAGAATTCATCGCCGAGCTCCTCAGCCCCGTCGGACTCCTCCTCCTCCCCATCGTCCTCCTCCTCACCATCCAATTCCTCTCCTCCGACAGCGGATCCTTCGTCGCCGCCCTGTTTTCCACCGGCGAACCGAATTCCATCCACCGCGTCTCCGGATCCCCCTTCGGCGTCGCTCTGTTTCTACTCCTCGTCCTGTTCCTGCTCTACTTCAGAGTGTCGATTTTCGGCGGCGGAGACGATTCCGGCGACTGATTCGCCGATCTGGAACCGCCGATTTCGTTGATTTCGTTTCGATTTCGCGATCTGGTTGGTGATTTTTGATTTTTTTTTTTTGCGATTTGATTTTTTTGTTTAAAATTGGTTTTACACGTAGGGGGTGTACGGACGTAGATGGAGATGTGCAGTATGAACATGGGGGTGTTTGATGAAATTACGAAAGAGCCCTTATTGTTGACTTCCGGGAACTTGGGGTTTCCAATTCCATGTTCGATTTTGTATTCTATACTTCTATTATGGCATGTGTAACGTCACTATTTCATTTATTGTAAACTAAATAAATTAAATATTAGAGATTATAAGTTTTAAAGATCCATTTCCGCTAAGAATAAATTCATTCATATTAAATTTTACTCCCTCCGTCCATGAAATATAGTCCTGTTTTTTTCACGTGGTTTAATGCAAAATGTCGGAGGGTGTTACCGGGTTTTTTGAGATTCATTTTTTAATAATATTATCGTTAATGGAAAGTTTGTTTCACATACTTTCCATAAACGATCATTTTATTAAAAAACGGACTTCGGAAAATTGCGTAATACCCTCCGACATATCGCATTAAACTACGTGCAAAAAAACAGGACTATATTTCATGGACGAAGGTAGTATAAATTAAGAAAAATAATTAATAAATTAATTTTATATCTTTCTATAAAAGGTTGCATTGAATTGGTAATAGTTGTGTTAAGCTATATAAAACAAGTGAATGAGTTCTATTTCTCATTTAAAAAAATTAATTAATTTTTTACTTGAAAATGACACTTTTGTCCTCTATTTCCTACGTTATTCTCTCAAATATATTCTTTTGATCTCAATTTAAAATTAATTTTGACCAAAAAGTAAAAACTCGCGGATCAGGTCTAACCCGACCAAAATTCGTGGGTCTGACAACAAGTCGGGTCGCAAATGGATCGTGTTCGCTTCGTACCAATATCCCGAGTTATATCACCAATACCTCAAGTTATAATCACCAATACTCCAAGTTATATCACCAATACCCCAAGTTATAATCATCAATAGCCCAAATTATAATCATCAATACCCCAAGAATTACTCAATATTAATATCCCAAATAATTATTTAGTAGTTCCCCAAGACTTAATCATCAATACCCCAAGTTATAATCACCAATACCCCAAGTTATATCACCAATACCCCAAGATATAATTATCAATACATCCAGTTATATTCCAAAAAAACTATTCACCAATACCCCGAGACTTAATCACCAATACTCAAGTTATAATCAATAATATCTCAAAAATTACTCAACACTACCCAAGTTATAATCACCAATATCCTTAAAACTTAATCACCAATACCCTAAATTTCATCCCATTGATTTGACATCCCTTACTAATTAATAATTTATTTATTCATTTTTGTGTGTTTGGACAATTTCTTTTATAGGCTTTGAGAATGGGAGCAGCATCAATTTGTTGGTGTTTTGTAAATATGAAGGGGATGATTGTACGAAAGGCATACCGGCTCACCTGTTGGGTTAGGATTGTTGGGTCAAACTTGACCTGTGAATTTTTTGTTGAGTCAAATTTGATCCGCAAATTTTTTGTTGGGTCAGACTTGACCCGCGAATTTAAATTTTTTGATTAAAATTAATTACAAATTGAATGTAAAATTCAAGTGCATAGCTAGAATTACTCATCCTACTATGATCACTCTACATAATCTTACAATAGACAAAATTACTTTTAAGATAAATCATCAATAATAGACATAGAAAAGACTGCTGACTCAACTTTCTTTCCCCTATGTTTATATCTTCAAAAAGCATGTACAGGAATAATTTATGTAGGACCCATAGTAGGTGAGTTAAAAAATTAAGTTGCTCAGCGGAGGTTTGTCTAAATTATAAAAAAAAAAAAAAAGAAAGAAAGAAAGTAGATGTAATTTGTATATATAACCAAATACCTTTAAAAGGATTAAAAGAATCATGTAATTATGAAATGAATAATACTCGCTACATTACAGTTTAGATTATCTTTATCAAATAGTGCAAATTTTAATGAAAAATTTGTTCATTCGTGTTAAAAAGTTTAAAATTAAAAATTTATTGTTCCCTTTTTTTTTTCTTTTGAAGGGGCTTTAATTCATTGCTAAATGGTATATTAAAAAATATAGTTCAATAAAATATAAATATGTAATATTTGAAAGTGATTCGTTTTAGAGAATAAAACTGTTTTTTCATAATTTGTGATAATTTAAATTGTAGCAAAGGGACTATAAAATTTCAATACAGCCAATCATGTATTATAAACAATTATTTGTCAATATTTATAATAAAATACATTTCAAAGATATATACCAAAAATTAAAAAAAAATTAAAACAAATATTACTCAATTTAGCAATAATTTTAATGGGAAAATTCAATGGTTTCCAGCATAACTCATGTAAATTAGGGTTCTCAATATTAACGTACTGAAGATTTTTCATTACAAAAACATACAACTTTAAATCATATAACAAAAGGGAGAAAAAAAAAAAAAAAACTTACAGTTATACCTAAACCAGCCATTCCCATTCCATCTGGTCATTTACCAATTTAACATCTCCAATGGCTGCAATTTTCGCTTCAATAAAAGAATGAATACCGATGCCGAATACCTCGACTTTTCGGCTCGTTCCACGTGTAGAAATCTCAAGTAGCTGCTGCTGCTGCGAGGGCAGGAGTCGAGTGGCTGACAACGCTGTGACAACGAGCACACAGTGAAGGGTGGTCGTCGTAACTACCAACTTCGAACGAGAAATTCCAGCACCTTTCACATTTCTGCCCGTCTGCACGTGAAACTCCGATCCAAACTTTGTCGTCGTTGTTGATAAGATACTCTCCGGTGCAAGGTATATCGTGTTCGTCTGCGTTTTCTAAAGAAGGAAGAATCTCCACCTGCATATCCATTTGTTTGTGATTTAAATTTGGTAAAAATTCTACTCATCAGTTCTACTGTGCAACCGATGCAATTTCAACTCAATTTTGAAGACATTCACCAAAGAAAAAGAAAGAAACTAAAGGGTATAATAATGGGAAGAGTTAGTTCATAGTACTAGTTTGCGGATTTGATATAATACCCACCGATGGGCATAACTTATATGCCCACCGCGAATGTGATAATGACACGTAAGCAAATTTAAATAGGGGCCCCACTTTTATTTTAATTGTTTACTTAAATTTGCTTACGTGTCATTATCACATTCGCGGTGGGCATATAAGTTTATGTCCACCGGTGGGCATTATATCAAATCCGACTAGCTTGTAGATTGAACAGTGTTAGTAGTTTTAAGGGATTTAAACCAAATTCGTTCTCTATCTTTTCACCTTTATCAGAATGACCCTCTATTTATTCGCTTTATCAATTTAGTCTCGTATTTATTCATGTTTCGCCAAAACGATCCTAATTGGCCTAAAAATGTACAAATTCTCACCATTTCGGTCCTCTACATATTTTCTTTACCAATTTAATCCCGTATCAATTCACATTTCTCCAATTAGATCCTAATTGAATGCAAAATACATAAAATGTCACCTTTTTAGTCATGTGCACTAGTTTTCCGGGGGAAGCCATGATGTGGTTTTTTATTTTTCAATGTGGCACGCCAGGTGGCCATCTTTGCCAAAAAAAAAAAAAAAAAAAACTTGAAATAAAATACAAGAAATCAATTAGGACCATTTTTCACCAAATTAAGACCAATTGAACAAATACGAAACTAAATTGATAAAACAAATAAATAGAGGACCATTTAGATAAAGGTGAAAAGATAGAGGATGAATATGGTTTGAATCCTGTTTTTCAATACACAACTAATAGGGTTTAAATTGCAAATCGTCCCATAACTTTCTGACAAAATATATTTAGTCCTAATTTTAACATTTTATCAGATTTAGTCCCAATTTCCATGACAAGGTCCAATTTTGGTCCCAAATCGGCCGAAAAGTCATTACAAAGTGGTTTTGAAGTTCGAAATCTGTGGTTTCTGACAAGGGAGCTGATGTGGCGCCCGAGTATGCTAATTATATTTGATTTTTCCTTTTCTTTTATAATTTTACTACACATCATGTGTATTTAATTTTATCAAATATATGACAGTCAGATCAACTTCATCGCCGGAAATCCCCAATTTTGCCCGTCATGTACCACTTTATGAGAAAAACAACGGCGTTTCACTTTGTCCACCCAGTTTAGGACCAAAATTGGACCTTGTTACGGAAATTGAGACTAAATCTGATAAAAATTAATTTTTGGACTGAATATATTTTGTCAAAAAGTTAAGGGACGATTTTTTATTTAAACTCTACAACTAATATGTTGCACTATATAAGCTGGTACTTTTTATCATATGAACTAACATATTTTGACTTTTTTTTTCATGATTCGTGAAAATATTATAAAACAGTTTGGCTGTTGCACCATTACTCTTTAAAATTTAGGTTATGAAGATGGACAACAGTACATTTAACCTTTAAATACAAGAGGGAAAGTGCACCTGAGATGTTAGGAAGATGCGATGCAACGAGTCAGCATCGTCGTCTGATGCACTCAATTCGACCAATTTTGAAAGCATGGCGGCATCAGATGCGTGGAGGTAGACCTTCGCCTCTAAACTGGAACCGATCAATTTCTTAGTACGAGCAACTTCAAGCACTTTGTTTACCTCGTTTCTCAGCTGGGAAAATAAGGCAAGAAATAATGATGAAATTACAATTGAACTTATATTTTTTTCAGGAGGACACTATCTTTACGGGCTTGCAAAATTAGGACACTGTCTTACAAACTTGCAAAACTAAGACACTATCTTTTAATTTTAGCAAATTTAGCCAAATTTTATAAAATCCAGGCCAACTGGACACATCATAATCGGGCTTTATTAGGCCAGCATTTATAAAATTTAGCCTAAATTTGTCCAACATAAAAAATAGTGTCCTTGTTTTGCAAGATTGAAAAGATAGTGTCCCAATTTTGCAAGTCCATAAAGATGGTGTCATGCTTTTGTAAGTCCGAAAATATAGTGTCTTAATTTTGCAAATATTCATAAGATAGTGTCCTAAAAAAGTAATCTTCCCTTTTTTTTCTTACCAGAAAAAAATGACTGAAATGCACTTGTTATAAAATACGTCATATTATTACCTCGAGAATTGTTCCCCAAAAGACAACGTCTTCTTCTGGGAATGCGAGATGTGTTAGATTTGAGACGGGCCATCTTGATTCGAAGACGAAGTTTGCTACCTGTCCATCTTCAGTGGTGAATTGAAAAGGAAGATTCTGCCATACATCTTCGGCTAAATGAGGCAAAATTGGGGCGATGACCCTCACAATAGAATGCAGATGTGCAGCAAGGACTGTTTGACAACTTCGTCTCGTGGAGCTACAGGTTCCCCTGGAAAAATTAAAATGGTATATTGAGACATAGTATCTACAAATCTGAGAAACTATCGATCACAACATTTCAAGAATTGTATTTTCATGTTAAAGGGTAATAAATTGGTAACATTCTATGCCCGAAGATATGAAATCATGTTCTTTCTAAGTGTTGAGCATAGTTTGAGCATTGAAGTTAAAAATAATGATATATATGATGGAAAATGAATACTTACCCAACATAAAGTCGATCTTTGGCAACATCCAAGTAGAAATTCGAGAGATCAACAACAACAAATCGCTGAATTATCTGTTATGAAGAAAAATAAGTGAGAACGAAAGAGGAATATCTTTGAGAACTACATTATTCAAGCAAATAAGTATAACCAACTCCCATTTCCATGGTATTTGTATCATTCGATGTTATTTGACTACTATACATTTACAATTTAGGTCTAGAATCGATAAGCATGCATGGTTTTGGACCATATCAATCCAATCGACGGAACTTATGTACCTGGAAAATTTTGAAGAACTGATAGCTGTCATAGCTCTCTTTAATGTTCTTCACAATGCTTTCAAGTTGAAATAATGCATATTGATCAATCATTGGAAGCTCACTATAAGGAACAGCATAATCAGCCTACAAAAATACCTATGGTCAATTAGAGAAAGTTGTACATAAGCTACATACGAAATTTTGTAACCCAAATGAAAAAAAAAACGCATACTTTCCAATCATGCAGGTTTCCTAGAAGAAATCGCAAGGTTCCTCTTAACTTCCTGTATACATCTGACATTTGACGAAGGACTGTAGTCCCAATTGTGACATCACCGGTATAATCTACACTCGAGACCCATAACCGCATTACATCTGCACCGAAGGCGTCCTGTTGTAGACGATTGAAACGAAATTCAGAGGCAGTATATGATCAACAACATATAGTTTGTCGTAGTGTAACCTACCTTCTTGTCTTTCCCTCCTTCAATTACAGTTCTTGGATCGACAACATTTCCTACAGATTTGCTCATCTTTAAGCCTCTCTCATCAAGTACAAAACCATGCGTTATGACACCACGATATGGAGCCTTTCCTGTGATATCAGCATAAAATGTCATGGAAACTTGTTATCTTCAACAAAAGGACTACTAAACGAAGTCACAAAATCACTAGAACAATTTACATCCTCAAATAGACTACATTAGTGATATTGTCATCAGTCAATCACTTTCATTAATCGACGCAAATAAAAAAAAAAAAAATCATGATCAATTTCTTAACCTAAAATCCATGCGCTCTTACAGCAGATTATGTGAGAGTTCACTACAAAAGACCATACTTCATCATTGTTTATCAGATTATAGCCACATGTAGATGATCAAGTTAATACTTTATTTAACTTTTTGTACTTTGATGCTTAGTGAGGATCAGGAGAAGGAAACGGAAAATAGAATTAGAATTGCATGCTATAAAATATATCCATCAACGATGATATTTGATCTCTTACCATTCGTAGCTACACTTAGCAACAAAGAACTTTGGAACCAGCCACGATGCTGATCTGTACCCTCGAGATACAAATCTGCAGGATAATTAAGACCATTTCTCTTCCCTAGTACAGCAGCCCATGAAGAACCTAAAATAATATAATAAAATTAAGAATAAAGTCAACCAGAATTGTGATAACCTTTTTTACAGTAATAAAGGGAATATTAAAAAAAAAACAAGTTTTTTCAAGCTTATGCACTTATATGGAAACTGCACCTTTCATTCTCTTTTTCTGTTATTGTTATTGAAAATGAGTGCACCTCAAGAAAACGGTTGGCATTTCAAATAGAGGGCCCTTTTACTAGTAAATATCTATCTAAAATAGGAGTAGTTCTAGTGTGCTCTTGAGTGCATGGTATGCATTTGGATTTTGAAAAAAATATCTCAAGCAGAAATTAGCAATACCCCAAGAAGCAATCAGTAATATCCCAAGAAGACATCAACAATACCCAAAGAAGGTATCAGTAATACCCCAACTGTAAAAAAACACACAGTTCGGTGTGTTTGTATGTATTTTGAAAAAATCAAAATTAAAGTCAAAATTGAGCTTAAAATCCAAGTGCATGCTATGCACTTGGATGCACCCTAAAATTTGTCCTAAAATAAATAAATGCTAATTGTTGTATACCTGAATCAAACCAAACATCCATTGTATCTGTTCCTTTTACATAGCTTGACGCTTCACTGCGATACTTTTCTGGAAGCAATTCCTCTACCTTCATGTACCACCACGCATCACTTCCTTTCTGTGAAATTATAGCTGTCAAAAGAAATGATATGAAAATATCAAAATATGCCACGATTACTGCATTTTCTAAATAAAAACCATTACCACAATGCTCATGCATATTATGTATATGGCAAGTATATTTTTGGGTTCATGAAGTGAGACCAAATGGAATTTTTACACACATAGTGATCTCATATGTAATTTAAATCCAAAATAAAGTTTATTATCTACAAAGTCACAACAGACATCAATCGAATGGACAAAGAAATCAAGGAATAGTGCACAGTCAATGGCCTTACACTTGATATGATCAATAGTTTCTTCGTTCATCAATGGCTCCTTAGAATCAACATGATAAAAAACTGGGATGGGAACACCCCAGGTTCTTTGCCGGGAGATACACCAGTCAGAACGGCTTGAAGTCATGGAAGAAATTCGATTTTCTGCCTATTAGAACCAAAATTCATTTAATCATTCATGACAGTGAAATTAGATAACACTAAATTGATTCTTCACCCACATGCATCATGTCCTCAAATTTTCAAGGGAACAATCATCTGCGAGAATTGAGGACAATAGGTTAAATACCTGAGGAGGAGTCCATGCTACTTGGTTAATTGATTCCATCACAGCCTTACGAAATCCCTCCACTGAAGCAAACCACTGTTCAGTTGCCCTGAAAATTGTAGGCTTCTTTGTTCGCCAATCATAAGGATACTTGTGTTCTGCATTTTTTGTAAGTGTTGGTTACAAAGCACATACCAGCAGGTTTATATAATCGGAGAAGAAAAGATTATTAAGAAAGCAAGACTATATAACTTACTGTATGGCTCAACCATGATCATCGATAAGTTATTGTCTAAACACTCAATAACAGCAAGGTTACCATCACCGAGCACATCAAGACCATTAAATTGTCCAGCTTCTTCGGTAAATTTTCCTCCATCATCCACAGGGGAGAAAACGGGCAAACCATATTTAAGACCAGTTACGTAATCTTCCTGTCCATGGCCAGGAGCAGTATGAACTAGTCCAGTTCCTGATTCGGTCGTGATATAATCGCCACCAATAACGACTGGGCATTCTCTGCTCTCAATGGGATGAACGTAACTGCAGTTCTCAAGTTCTGCACCTGTAAGTGTTGTCTTCACAACAAGCTTTAAGCCCCATTTAGCTTCCAGAGTTGGCACAAGATCCAATGCAACAACTAAGTACAGATTGCTATTTTCCTTCAAGACATTGCCAAGTCTTTTGTCTTTATTGGCTGATGATTCAGTTGTGTCCACTGAATTGGGATGTACTTCAACAACAGCATATTGAAGTTTTGAATTGACAGCAACAGCTGAAACGAAAAAAAGATGTAATCATGGCAGATAGAGACAATGCTCATCAAATTTTCGAGTAAGGAATCTCTAAATAGTATCAAATGCTATAAAACTTTTGTATAAGCAAATACAGTTGTAGAAGTGTGTGCCATAAATTAGCACTTGAGTGCCTCAGAATCGATACATCTCAAAAAAGAAAAGGAACAGATATCTACAAGGAAATGAAAAAAAGCTTACCGGCATTAGCAGGAACAGTCCACGGAGTTGTAGTCCAAATAGCCAAGCCCAAATTGGGCATAAACTCATCTAGCAATTTGCATGAATTAGGGGTACTAACTAATCTGAAAATGGCATAAATGCTCTTTGAAACATGCCCCTCAGGATACTGCAAAGAAATTTGAAACCCAGAAATATAAACTGTCAAATCTTCAGCTTGAAACCCACACGCATAACTCAATTTTAATAGAGTAATTGGTGAAAGCAATACCAAAATAATGAAGAAGATAAGTGAAAAGACCGAAGATCCAGTACCTCCAATTCTGCCTCAGCAAGAGCAGTTCGAGATGAAGGACTCCAATGTACTGGTTTCCTGCCTCGATAGATATACCCTTTCAGTGTCATTTGGCCAAAAACTTCAATCTAGTATAGTTCATATTAAAGTAAAGATGATAAGAAGACAGAAAGCAATGAGATTCAAACTACATAGTACAATCAGATTAGTTATAATTTTCGAAAACCTATTTATGAGACTTTCTTTTTTTCAAAACCTATTTATGAGACAATTTAATAGTGAAACAAAATACCTGAGCAGCTTCATACTCTGGATCAAGTGTGAGATATGGGTGATCCCAGTCTGCCCACACGCCATAACGCTATAAGCATTAAAACAAACATTTATCATCACATTTGGTATACATCTCAACACCATCTTGTCCCCAAAAAGAACATCAAAGGCTCAAATATCAGTTTTTCAAGAAAGATGGATATATAAATAAATTGAGGGCCACATCACATATTTTGCATCTTCTTCCTAAACACCCAAAATATACCAAGAATGCATTTAGTTTTAGATGGAAACTAATAAGTTAGGAGCCACAGTTGCCCATCTAATTCCATCAATCATCTAGATCATGGTATTTGGATAGCAAAGCAGGACACAAGTATCACATAACAAAAGGTAGGAGCATTCAGCTAGAATACAGATACATGGAAAGTATATGGTACTTAAATTTCAATAAGGAAGCAATATAATTTCCTGCTAAGACCTAAGAAGCAAAAACTGAAAATGAAATGGTTTAATTTTTCCATTGCTGATATAATACAACAGTAATACAACCTTAAATGCCGCCATCTGATTTTTCACAGTTGCTTTAGCAAATTTGGCTGCCTTTGCTCTCAATTTAATTGGTGTCAGCTCCTTTCGAGCATCCTGATCCAGTGACTGTAAAACTGGAGAAAAAAAATATCAACAATATTCGTGATATAATCATAACTCGTATTTACTGTTTAGTTATTTGAATTCACGCATTATTTACAAAAGGAGCTACAGCTTAGCCAAATTATGATATATGTAGCCTTCATATTCCTTAAATGGCTGTTAGTTCCATAAATACCAGCATATGCATATTATAATAACTAAGGTTCCAAGTTATGCCTAGTGATCAGTGACTGGGCCAATTAATATTTTCGAGGTATAAATGTACATTAACATAATTTGTATAGACACTCTTATATTTGGTAACAGGAATAATGCAGAATCATCCAGAAAAAGAACTCGGGAGTATCACAAACTCCCACAACTAACACTTGCCTTTCAATTCAATTGGCAAGCCATGGCAATCCCAACCAGGCACATAATGCACTTGGAAGTTCTGAAGAAGCTGAAACAAAGCTAGTAAATTAGTTACATGTGCATAATATAGTGCACACGCTGAGATTTGCACCTATGGCAAGCATTAAACACCCACAAGCACAAATATGCAAGATGACATTCATTGGAATTATAATGTACATACTTCAATAAGATTCTCAAAAACTCTCCTTCATTTGTTTATGTCACTTCATAAAATGAGGTCAAGGTCTCCAGGAACCATCAATTTTTGAAAAATGAATATTCCAGAATGTTACCTTATACCGGTTGATAATATCCTTCAAAATCTTATTTAAGGCATGTCCCATATGTAGATCCCCATTAGCATAAGGAGGGCCATCATGGAGCACAAAGCTGCCCTGTTGAATGATTCGCATCAGCCAGAATTTACTTACTAACGATAGAAAACCACATTACTCAACAGACTAGTGTTAAGCTCAGTAAAGAAGTTACCCCAGTATTTTTGTTGGCGACCTTCTTAAACACCTGATTTTCATCCCATAATTTTTGTAGTTCTGGCTCCCTTGTAACAGAATTTGCTCTCAAGCCAAATGCAGTCTTGGGAAGATCAATTGTGTGCTTATATTTCCCGTCTTCCTGTTTTTCCCCTGGTAAACAATAAGCATGCTTATTCCTTAGCTATGATTATGAAGCATTAAGTAAATCAGAATTAGATGCTATCATGCTACCGTCTAGCATACAAAACAGCCGGAAATATCATAATTCTCATATTACCCTTTGCTGCCATAACAGGCCCACGAGATCTTCGCTTTGAGGATGAGGAATATTCTAGACCAGAACAAGTAGAGTAGCAGGTCACATGTAAGAGGGATAAGACTCTGGCAGAAGAGCTTCTTCGTAAATGTGATAGACTGATAGCCGTTGTATTCCTAAAAGACGAGTAATTTTTCAGGGACAGAGCCTGAGCAAATTAGAGAATCCATATTAGATGTTCCAACTATAAGGACAACATCAAACAGTTTATAATTGATAATTAAAACAGTTAATATATGAGTTCTTTATCCAATCAAAAGAACGAAACTTAATGAAAAGAATCACGTCAAGAAAGAACTACGTCTTTCTGGCAATTGCACATCAATAACAACAGCAGAATCATAACACCAATTCAGTGAAGCATTTTATCGAACACTTTGCATGCATAAAATTGCTTTACATATTTCACTTAAAGCCGGGATTAAGCAGACATAGATTTCGACATGTTTTAGTGAAAATAACAAGATTTCTACCCTGTATGACGAATTCTGCACAGCCATTTTAGTGAGAGAGTAGAGATTTGTGGGTTTAGTGAACTGGGTGGACTCCATTTTCGTTCAAATTCATTCGTGGAGTACTTCTGCTTCTCCTTCCATTTGAAAATACAAAATCAAGAATTGACCCTTCAGTGATTTGAGTTTCTTTATATATATATGTGTGGTTTGTTTGTTGAAATTTTTTTGAGGATAAAATGAAGAAGTGGCGTCTGGAGAAGATTGATTGACCTTTCAATTTGGAACCAGGAACAAAAACCTTTTATTTTAATTGCTCGATATGGGTTAATTTCACGACATTTATACTTAGTATCAATTTAATCACGAACTTTTAGATTTTTGTAAAAAAATTCAACCTTTGATATTTGTTGCAATTTG
Source organism: Ballota nigra (assembly GCA_947034835.1). Lineage (NCBI taxonomy): Eukaryota > Viridiplantae > Streptophyta > Magnoliopsida > Lamiales > Lamiaceae > Ballota > Ballota nigra. Next base: position 81,071,856 of record OX344729.1, on the reverse strand, counting down.
ATACACGTTTTTTTTTTTCCGGCCGGCAACCGGTGATATGGCTTGCCGGAGCGTGTGTCATCTTGCCACGTAGGATTATACATGTTTATTTTATTTATTTTTTAAATTCACATCACAAGTAACACTTACAATTTAAATAACATCTTTCTACTTAAAATTTAAATAGCAACCAACATAAATTATATATAATATTTCTCTTTACGTTTTTAGTTTTGAAATTCATTTTGTTGTTGTTTAATTTATTTGGTTGATATTTTAATTATAAGTAGAAATATGTTATTTAAATGGTAAGTGTTATTTATAATGTGGATTTAAAAAATAAATAAAATAAACATGTGTAATCCTACGTGGCAAGATGACACACGATCCGGCGAGCCACATCATCGGTTGTTGGCCGAAAAAAAAAAGTGTGTATCAAATTGCAACAAATATCAAAGGTTGGGTTTTTTTACAAAAATCTAAAAGTTCGTGATTAAATTGATACTAAGTATAAATGTCGTGAATTTATATGGAATTAACCCTTTAAATATTAAAAAGAAAAACTAAGTTCGTATTTTTTTCAAAATTATTAGTTTTTCCTTACATTTAGTATGAAATTATTGGAATATCAAAATTGTGATTTTGTTTTTACAAGAAAAAGGATCGAGTTTAACATGTATCTCACCTCCATTCCAAAGTTATTTGTTACATTACAAAAAAAAAATGTCACATAATCAATTACTATATCTACTTTTGACAAAAAAAAAAATGAAAATATTGATATCGCAAATAATATCGCAACCTTAAATTTACGCAAATATTGATATCCAATTTTGTTTTTGAAAAAAAGACGAAACATTATTAAAATTTTGGAAATTTAACATGAAATTTTAGAGAGTATTATAATATGATATTATGCATATATTCTATTTAAAATCACTATAAAATTACACCTTTAAAGCAACCATATAGATAATAGATTATATAAACACTGTCTGACGTAAAACAATTGGCAATATAATACTACATAATACAATACAATATAAGATATAATACATAATACAATACAATACAAGATATAATGTATAATATAATACAAGAAGACGAATATTACATGATACAATACAATTGTTGATGACCTTTTCTAATCGATGTTGATTAGTGGCTGTTTTTGCTAAGTAAGATCATCAAACAAATACTAAGATCATGGAATTTAGCTAAATATAGAACAAGAAATAAATTGACAAGAGTTTGGCTAATATTTTGAATTATGGGAAAAAAAACTAATTTCTTCATGCAAATGAAGAAGTATTTATAGATGTACAAGATGACTATGTGTCACCATCTTAATGGCTTAACCATTGGATCTTTGCCAAGTGTTATGACACTTGTACAACATCTAGGCTATTGCTCAATGGATGAGTGACAAGTGTTAAGACACTTGGACCATGTCTAAGCTTGGTGACCTTTGGGATTCCCAATGTTGTACTTGGTCTTCATAATCACTCAGCTGCTCTCCTTAGTGACCAGTTGCTCGCTAGTACATTTATGTTGGGCCCTATGGACCTCTTGCTCGCCTCGTGTTTGGGCTTGATGCACGCTTGCTCGCGTGGTTGCAAGGTTGTCCGCCTTTCGCCTTTATCTTTTGCTTTGGCTATGTATTTCTTTTGTTCTTTACTTTCCTGCTCGCGTGCAATATACTTGATTGCTCTCCTGGTCGCCAGTGAAGTTGATTCCCTTTAATACTCTGATGGTCGCCTGCTTCTTTGTCTTAGTTCATTAACTTCTTAATATTCGATCACCGTTGCTCGCCTGGTCGCCTATCAACATTGCCCCCTGACTTGTTCTTTGTTAGGGAAATTATTGCCTAATGAAGGACAAGGCATAATTTCGATAGAATGATAGCTGTGTGTGGAGCGAGTAACAAATTTTTTGAATTCTTTTAAGCGGGAAAATTGGCGACCATTAAGTCATTTGGGCGAACATCAGGGTACTCCGTGTGCCGGTGACGGTTGAGTTCCAGAGGTTCTTGGAAACCGAAACGTCGTGGGCGGCGATGACATCATCATCACGCCCGCGCGTGTTCCTCTTTGCAAGTAGGGGCCTATAGAGTTTTCAAAAATTCCATTTGACCCCCGATTTTGAGCTTTATAAATACCCATCTTTATTTTTTCATTTCACTTTTTCGAATTCGTGCTTTCTTTTCCATTGGAGCTCTTCTTCAAGCTTTGGCATTTCGATTTCCAGGAGATTCTTGGTCTATTTCTCGTAACTTCTTCAGGTAATCATTGATCATTGCCCTTAATTTTGTTTTTGTTTCGCTTATTTCTTCGATTTCTTCATTTTTGTATTTTCCGTTCGCAACTCCGCCATCGCCGCCGTCTAAGCGCCGCCGTGTCCGTTCCTTTTCGCCACATTGTCGTTCTCTTTAATATTCTTCGTCATTTTTCTCGAAATTTTTATTATTATTTTGATTTCATTGAAAAATTTCCTTCAAATGTCTTCTTCGAGTGATACTGTGTCGATTGAGATCATCGAGCGTAATCCTGGGAAACGTCCCATGGAAGAAATTCCTTCCTCCGCTCCTCGCCGGTCTGTTCGCCAAGCTTTTGCTAGAAACCCCAGGACTTTACTAGTGGATGAAGAGACGGGATCTGAGGCGTCCTCGGTTGCTCGCTCAATCGAAGTCCAGGCTTCAGATGCGGAAGGAGGGACCTCCTCAGACTTGGGAGAGGATTCGGAGGAAGTGGCCGCGGAAATCGATGCTGAGGGCGACCATCCCGAAGTGGAGCGACCACGGTTGGCTGTAACTTGGGAGTTTCTTGAAGAAATAGGTTTTCCTACTTCCAAGGTAACTCCTGAGTCTCAGATCCCAGAAGTCGTTGCTCGCTCCAATGAATGGGAAGACTACGCTGCTCGCTACTCCGAGGCCTTTCCTGTTCGCGCCAGAGAGTTCATGTTCGCCGAAGTAAATGTTTATACGGCGAGCAAGATATCAAGCTTAGTCGTGGAGGATGATTTGGATAGTATCAGGTCCCGGTATAAAATTCCTTATGACATATTCCTGTATGCCCCCAAGCAAGGAGAAACTGCTGATCGCCCTCCGCCTGGCTGTACGGCGATCAACCTCGATATCCTCAATACGGGGTTTCCGTTGCCTCTTCACCCCATCATTGGTCGCTTTTTAGAAGATCTTAACTTGGCGATTACCCAAATCACTCCCAATGGGTGGAGCAATTTGCTCGCTTTGATGACCCTCTTCGGCCTCGAAGGATACAAGAATAAACTCAGCACGGCTGAGATTTTATATGCCTGGGTTGTCTCGGCTTGCAGCGAGGAGGGGGTAGGTTGGTATTATGTCAAGGCGAGGACAGGGGTTAAACTTATCGAGGGAGTTCCCAACAAAGTTAAGAGTTGGCACAACCAATTCTTATTCATTGGTGGTGATTGGCGAGCATCAGTGGGATTCTCAGGCGGTCAGGCGCGCATAAATACTCCCGAGCAATTTGGCATAATTAAACGTATGCTTTTCTTCATCTTCCCTAGGACCGCGTTGGGAACTAATTTTAATTTTTTCTTTCTTTTTGTTTTGTAGGTCTAAAGGTGCCGAAGTGGGGTAATCCAGGCCTTAGTGAAGAGTTTTTATATACATTGGCTGTGATCGTACTCCGGAATCCGAGTGATCGTGACGTTCTGCACCTTTCAAAAGCTCATTGCCGTAAGATTGCCCAACTTTTCACAAGTCCTCATCATCTAGAGGCTCAAGCCGAGATTCCCGAAGGTAATTATTATTGACACTTTACATTTTTGTTCGCTTGGTCGCTTGTCTTGGCTAACTCTCCTGCCCGACCCTTTCCATTTTTAAACAGGTCAAAGGGTGACTGTTGTTGTGCCAACCATCCCTCAATCTTACCACTTGCTCACCGCGAGGGTTAAACAAATGGCTGCTGAAGAGCCAACTAGGAAGATGCGAGACTCGCCCTTGTCACTCATGCGCCTTCGGGCCGGAGAAGAGCCAGGCGCTCGTCCTCGCCCGCGAGCATCCACTGCTCGTTCCAAAGGGGCCTCTAAGACAGCTTCTTCTTCACAGGCTATGGAGAAGGACAAGGCGAGAAAGAAAGCTCCGCGGGGCGATTCGCGCGAGGAAGGGGAGGGAGTCGAGTGAACAACAAAGCGCTCTAAGGTTGTCACGGAAGCGAGTAACCGTGCTCCTCGCTCCCCTGCCTCCAAACATACTTCTCTCGAAGTCGTGAGCGAGCAACAAACCGTTGCCGCTATTTTAAACAAAAAGGCACGATCCTCCAGTGATCGCTCATATCTGGGGTATGATCCCGTAAAACTGAGGGAGTAAGTTTTCAAATCTTTACTCTGATGATCGCTACTCCGCTATATACTGTACTTATGTTTGTTATTTATTTATTTTTTAGGTATAAGCCTGAGGAGCATCCTGGGCGAGCAGAAGTGCTCCATCAGCTCAGTTGTGTAAAGACTCCTCCTCCTTATTTAGATATTGCAGATTCCCACGTCCGGTGAGCAATTGAGATGGTCCCTCGTTCTTGGACCAAAACCTGTGAGGAGATCGTTCAGGGGCAAACGCCAAGCGACAATGCTCGCTTGCTCGCATACAACGCTAGTCACCAGGCTGTAATGACTCAGAAGCTCCTGGATCAAATTATACTTCTAGAGAGGACAAATCGTAGCCTTGGTCGCAAGATTGAAGGCTTTGAGGTGGAGAAGGCTGCCGCTTTAAAGAAGAAAGATGAGGAACTTGCGCAAGAGAGAACTGAGCATTCCAAAGCAGTGGAAAATCTGGAACAGATGTATGACGCTTCTGTGGCTAGCGAACAGTTTGCACTGAACCAGTCAGAGAAACTCTCTCTTGAACTGGGGGTGGCCGACGAGCGAGCAAGGGCTTTAGAGGTTGAAAAGACGGCCCTGGTCGCCCAGATGGAGGAGCTACAGGCCGAGGTTGCTCGCCTCAAAGAAGAAAAGGTCGGGATGGTCGCCTACGACCTTTATGCTCAGGATGTGGCTGATAACACCAACTTAGGATATGTCTGCGCTTATGCTGAGAGTCTAAGATCAGTGAAGTTCGCTTTGGACCACAACTTAGACGTGTTGGCCACTGCAAGGAAGGACTTCATTGACTATGTTAAAGATAATCCTCTTGGTGAAGGGTTTGTGCTTCCATTGGTTGATCTTGGGGAAATGGGAGTCCCCATGGATATTTTTGGGGAAGGTGTTGAAATTGTTCCTCCCCAATCTTCTCGCGAGCAGCCGAGCAAGGAGGCAGACATCTTCGACGGCCTTCATTCTCTCCCCTTGACTCCCATTGATGGGGCGAGCATTTCCGCCGCGGCGACCACTACTGCAGCTGCCACTATTGAAGAAGCATCTCCAGCTCAGTGTTGGGAAAATAGGGGTGCCCGGAATCTATTCGGGATGAACTTTAAATACGAATTTAAATACAATTATTACTAGCATGAATTAATCCTAATTAATTCAAATAATAATTCCAACAACTAATTATCATCATGCATGTTAAATTAATTTCACATATTTAACTAGGCGGAATTAAACAAGTAAATATGCGATTAACGTACCTCTCGTAGTAATGGCCTTTGGATATACGGGACACTTGTAATCTCGTTCTATCAACCCAAAGCCTTCTCAAGTATTTCCCTTTTCACCTCACTTGATCGCCGGTGGGAGACGCTTTCAAGCAATTTAATAAACTAAGGAAAAAGAAAAATATCTATGCTTCTTGATTTTTCCAACACATGGAATTATTTTCTTGGAGATGAAATAATCATCTCCTATTTATAAGAGGTGTTGGCCGAAAATTAGAGATTTAATGGGCTTGGAGAAAATCTTTTCTTAATCTCTAAGAAATCTTGAATATATCCCATATATTCTTTTCTCCATAATAAAATATTCCACAAAAATCTCACACCCCTAAATAAATATATAGTTTTCGAAATTTACATAGAGAAAATCCAAGATTTGGATCTTCTTGAATATATGAGATATTCTTGTATTCCTAGAATACATATCTTGCATAATATCTTTCCAAGAAAATCAACAAAATCTTTTTCCTCCTTATCATGTATTTTTCGAAAATTAAAGGGAAAAATCAGCATATTTTTTTCTTTTTATTTTAATCACCTTATCATTATTGGGCTACTTAATTGGGCTACTTGAGGGGCCTTAAGGAGAATTAAGATTGGACCTCCTAATGGACTTCTGAATTTCAATATTGAGCCCCAATATAATTCAGCCCATTAATATTAATTATTACCACTAATAAATTAATATTGCACTATCCATCTTAATCCATATTACGATAATATGGGCTCCCGGTTATTATTTCCCGCGTTTAAGATTATCAAGTCCATTAATTAATTAAGCTTCTGAATAGCTCTAAATTAATTAACGTCTTTTACCTTGGAGTAAAGACAACTCAACATTATTATTCGTACCGAAGAAACTAATTCTTCACTTGCAAGATTTGGTACAATAAAACTTCTGAGCCCACCAAGGGGACTAATCACACGAGTCGTACTCGCACGCGTTTCTCCGTATTAAATCTTAGCAACCGTCGTATGATTAATATTACTGCCCAAGACACAAAGTTCGAAGTCACAATGATTCTCACCCAACATGAATCAAAGCAGTAACTACTAAGCACACACGGTCCTATTTAAGTGACGGAGATTAAGAAATCAACAACCACTGAGGTCTAATTCTTCACCTTTCAGAACAGAAGAATTTCTCCTCGCTGTAGGACCTCTTCAACACATACTAAATGTACTAGTGCAATCTCTTGGTCAAGACAGACCAATCTGAGCCTTACACATCGACCTTTCACGGCGGGTTGTTCAATTTCACCTAGGTCGTGAAATGTACGTTTAGTTACAAGTAAACTGTTAATGTTGTCTTCCGTGATTGGGTATCACCACATTAACTACTATGTAACACGTACTATATATTGAACGGTTTGCAATAGAAATTCAACATTCAATCATAACTAAAGCAAATGCGATAAAAGAATTATTCTCATAAAACAAGTGTTTGATACACGAGTTATACAAAGTAAAAGCATACTTTCACGTATAACTCCAACACTCAGGCGACCACGGATGCGCCTCCAGTTCCTCCAGCCTGAAGATCTTGTATTTTTTGTTTCCTTATATTTTGGACTTTTGTTAGGGCTTGGTTGTACTTTCGTTCTCCTTTTGCTTGTAACAGATTGCTCTTTTTATGAATGAAAAAGGTTGAACGAAAACACTCTCCTTTGCATCAATTTCTAATTCTTTTGTTACTTGCCATATACATTGTTGTTCGCACATTTTTCTTTTTTCTTTTTAGAATAAGTACCTCTGTGCCCTAATGCTCGCCTGCTCGGCTTAAACGGGCTATTTTTGTCTTTCAAAAGGGACTTAGCTTTAAATAATTGGGCCTTGAGGTCGCTTTGTGGGCTTGGCCTGGCATTTTGTTTGCATTCAACTTTATTGCTCGCCCCCCGCCTGGTGACTTTTGAGCGAGCAAAAATGCTTTGTAGAGCGAACATCTTAGTAAGTAACAAAAATTCTATATACACACAAATACTCACAAGATCTCGAAAGTTTCATTGTATTTACAAATCTGTACAAGTGATGTAAAAACTGAATTAATTCTTACAAATGCCAACCAAGACTTGTCTATTGATAATACTTTTTTAACAAAGCTGCATTCCAGGAGTATTGGGCCGAGTTGCCTTTCGTGTCTTCCAGATCATATGTGCCGTTATCCCATTTTTTAGTTATTCTGTACGGGCCTTCCCAAGTTGGTCCGAATACTCCTGGTGGTGGTGCTAAAACTTTCTTGAGCACGAGATCCCAAATCTTGAATTCTCTGACTTTCACTTGTGAGTTATAATACTTTGTGATCCTCCTTTTGTAAACTGCATTTTTTATTTCTGCTGAGATCCTTTTTTCTTCAATCAAGTCCATTTCTGCTGCTAGAGCTTGGTCATTTGTCTGCTCGTCGAACGCCGCAGTTCGTTCTGTTGGAACCTTCAATTCTATGGGTATCACTGCTTCGATGCCGAATGCCATTGTGAATGGGGTCTCACCTGTACTCGTTCTGTGAGACACTCGATACGCCCATAACACTTCTGGTAGCTCCTCCGACCATTTTCCTTTTTTATCGACCAACCGGATTTTCAGTATGTGTTTTATTATCTTGTTAACTGCTTCGACCTGGCCATTGGATTGGGGATGATATGGAGTTGAAAAATGTTTCCTTATTCCCCACTTCTCACAGAAGCTTCTGATTTTCTTGCCTTCGAATTGTCGCCCGTTGTCAGTCACAATTGCTTGTGGCACTCCAAACCGACATATGATGTTCTTCCAGATGAAACTGATCATCTTTTCTTGCGTAATTGTCACGAGTGCCTCTGCTTCGGCCCACTTTGTGTAGTAATCCACGGCCACCACTGCGAACTTGACATTTCCCTTTCCTATCGGAAAAGGTCCTATAATGTCGATTCCCCATTTTGCAAATGGCCACGGACTATTGACTGCTATCATCTCGGTTGGTGGCTTGTGGATATTGGGGGCGAAAATCTGGCATTTGTGACAGGTTTTCGCGACTTTGATAGCATCTTTTAGCAATGTAGGCCAATAATATCCTTGTCTCACTGTTTTGTAGGCCAACGCACGTCCTCCAGCATGGTTCCCACATACGCCTTGATGGATTTCTTGTAGGACTTCTTGGCCTTGTTCTCTTGTTAAACATTTCAACAAGGGGAGAGAAAATCTTCTTTTGTACAATTGTCCATCCATTATGGTATATCTTGCCGCTCTTTTAATCATCTTGCTAGCCTCCAACGGGTTGTCTGGTTTTTCATCGTCCCGTAGATATTTAATGATCGGCGTTCTCCAATCATCTTCATCGATTTCTACATTAACTTGATGAATTTTGTAATCCTCGGTTGATGGCTTGGTTATCCTTGTTAAAGTAACTTCGGACAACTCCGCCGGTCCGGTACTAGTAGCTAACCGAGCGAGTGCATCTGCTTGCACATTATTGTCTCTTGGTACCTGTTCGATGTATATTTGTTCGAACATGGAGGCCAAGTGAGCAACAATTTTTTGATACAGAGCCATGCTTTCATCTTTCGCTTCGTACTTTCCTCGAACTTGGTTAACAATTAGTTGAGAATCTCCGAAAATCTGTAATTTTCTTACTCCTACTGCTAATGCTAGCCGCAATCCAGCGATCAATGCTTCATATCAGCTTCATTGTTTGTTGCCATGAATTCAAAACGAACAGCTGAAGTGAAGACCTGTCTGTCAGGACTTATTAGAACTATTCCTGCCCCCGAGGCCGTGTTTGTGGATGACCCGTCAACGTACATGTACCAGGGATGATTATGTCCTCTCGTCGGATCTTGGGGGAAAGTTAGTTCAACTATAAAGTCGGCTAATGCTTGCCCCTTGATCGCTGTTCGAGGAGCATACGAGATCCCGAACTGGCTGATTTCCAAGGACCACTTCAGGAGGCGACCGGCTGTGTCAGGCCTGTGCAATATTTGTTTGAGCGGGAATGTTGTCAGCACTTCCACCTGGTGGTCGAAGAAATATGGTCGTAGTTTCCTTACGCTCATCACTAGCGCGTATGCTAGTTTTTCTGTTGGCGAGTACTTGAGTTCTGCTTCATGTAAAGCCTGGCTTACGTAATAGATGGGCAGGTGAAACTTTCCTTCCGCTCGAACAAGCACTGAGCTGATTGCCACCTCTGAGGCCGCCAAGTACAAATACAATTTTTCTCCTGGAATTGGTTTAGCAAGAATCTTCGTGTCACCGAGATGTTCTTTTAATTGCTCGAACGCTTGTTGGCAAGTGTTCGTCCATTGGAATTTCCCTTTTTTGATTGCCTCGAAGAATGGCCTACATTTGTCTCCGGACCTAGAAATGAACCTGTTCAATGCTGCTAGGCATCCGGTCAATCGTTGAACTTCTTTTACTGACCGGGGCGGTTGCATCTCTATGATTGCTTTTACTTTCAATGGATTTGCTTCAATCCCCCGTCGACTGACCAGATGTCCCAGGAATTTCCCGGAATGGACCCCAAAACTGCTCTTTTTGGGATTTAGTTTCATGTTGTAGGTCCGGAGTATTTCAAATGTTTGGGCAAGATGTTGCAAGTGATCTTCTTTCCTTGAGCTTTTAACGACGATATCGTCCACATATACTTCCATTGTCTTCCCGATGTGGTCGTCAAACATCTTGTTGACCAGTCTCTGGTAGGTGGCTCCGGCGTTGATTAACCCAAATGGCATCCTCTTCCAACACAACAAATTTTTGTTGGTGTAAAACGCTGTGTGCTCCTGGTCGTCTGGGTGCATTGCGATCTGGTGATACCCTGCAAATGCATCCATGAACGTAAGGAGCTCATGTCCAGCTGTGCCATCAACCAATTGGTCGATATGTGGCAATGGGAAGTTGTCCTTTGGGCAAGCGGCATTCAAGTCGGTAAAATCGACGCACAGTCTCCACGCCCCGCTTGTTTTCTTGACCAACACCGGGTTCGCTACCCATTGCGGGCATAAGGCCTGTCTGATCAAGTCGTTATCTAAAAGCTTTTTAACTTCCACATCGAGCGCTTCATACTTATCGGGCCCAAATTTTCTCCTCTTCTGATGGATTGGCTTTTTCATTGGGTCGATGTTGAGCTTATGGCAGGCATGCTCGGGGCTGATACCTACCATATCTGCATGTGACCATGCGAACACATCGAGATTTGCTTTAAGAAACTTCATCATTTCGGATCTGTATGGCTCCGGGAGCTCAGATCCTATGAAGAGTTCTAAGCTCTCTTGGTTCTGGTCGACTTTTATTGCCTCTAACTCTTCAACCGGAGTGGCTCTTCGCTTCTGGCTTTTCCAACGAGGGTCAATAATGGGCCCTTCCATACTCAATTCATCCTCGACTTCCATTGATTTCGCGCCCAATCGTGGTTCAATATCCTCTGTCTCCATGCTAGCCGTTGTTGTATGCTCTGTTCTGTTGCTGGTTGTCGCAGCTTCTTCATTTCCCATATGGCTTGGTTGCTCGTTTTTGTCCACCTGCTTGTCACTACTTTGCTGTTCGTCATCGCGTTTCTGCTCGTTATTACTTTCATGTTCGCCATTGCACTGTTGCTCGTCTACTTCCATCATTTCAGTGTCGACGGACCCCATAATCTCTTCTAGGATGGAGGGTTCACCTTCATCTCTGCTGCTCGGCTGCTCGTCCATCATGAATATCTGGTTGTCTTTAGGCCGCATCTGTAAGAGGCATTCACGAGCTCTTTTTTGATCGCCTTTAACTGTACCTGACCCCTTTGATGTTGGAAACTTAACACAATAGTAGTACGTTGAAACAGCCGCTTTGAATTCATTGATAAAAGGTCGACCGAGAAATCCGTTATAGGAAGACTGCTGATCTACTACTAAGAACTCTAGCATTCTAGTCATCCTTCTGTCAGGATTCTCGGTCGATACAAGCTCGACTGATAACGTGACTACTCCTAGGGGATCGGTTACAGCATCACCGAATCCCACTATCTTATGATTACACTGTTTCACATATTCCTCACAATCCCCTATCTGATCTAATGTACTTTTGAACAGAATGTTCGTGTATGATCCAGTGTCCACAAGCAGTCGGTGGACTCGGGTCCCCATGATGTTAGCACATATGATTAGCGAGTCATTGTGCGGAGTGAGTACACCGTCTAAATCTTTTTCTGAAAATACTAGATCCCCCGTCTTCTTAGTAGCCTGGTTGGCTCCTACCTCTTTCACTTGGGCTACCGCCCTCAGCTCCGCTTTCCTCTTCCTTTTTGACGTCAAAGGTCTTCCATCTGAACATCCCCCAATGTGTCCACTTGATTCAAGCATGAGAACTTCCCGCATCGGCTCTGCTGGTGTTGTTGAGACTCTCTTTCCCTTCTTGGTTGCTTTGGTTGGTTGGTCGTCACTGTCCTCGTCATCAGAACTAGGCAGATTGACCTCCCTAGGTCTCTTTCCGGGTTCTCTCTTCATGAATTCAGACAGTTTACCTTCCTCATAAAATCTCCACAATTGTTTCAACAGATCACGGCATTCACTAGTGAAATGTCCGATGTTCTGGTGGTAAGCACAGTATTTGTTCGGATTCAACTTTCCGCGTTCTTGTCGTATTTTCCTTGGTTCCGACAACATGTCTCTGTCTTTGACGTTGTTGTACACAGCCTCTATTGATGTAGCCAGCACCTGATTTAACCTGTCTTTCATCTCCGCTCCCTCGTTGAAAGCTTTCATGTTTTTCGGGGCCTTGTAATCACTCCCCATGGGTTTCTTTCCAGCTTTCTTGGGATCATTCTTATCACCCAACTCTTTCTGCAATGCCTCTTGCATCGATACATGAATCCCGGCCTTGTGTCGAAATTCCATGTACGTTTTTGGACACGTCAAGTGCATTTCTTTCCACAATTCGGTTCCTTTTTTCAGCCCTGCCATTACTGCAACTATTTTTGTGTCTTCACTTACCATCTCGCCTTCCAACAGAACTTTATCGAATCTTTCCAAAAATTGCTTGTCTGACTCTTCGTCTCCTTGCTTAATGTCTGCCAGCCGGTGCCTATGGGTTAAGTAAGACCCAGCTGTTGAGAAATGAGACAAGAACTCCTTGCTCAACTGGGCAAAGGAGGTAATAGAACCAGGAGCCATTGCTGAAAACCATCTGTGTGGACCATCCCCGAGGGTGAGTGGGAAATTTCGACATTGAGTTGCGTCTGTTGCCCCCACTGAGATCATGAAGTCTGAATATTTTGTCACGTGGATTCGCGGGTCCGACTTCCCTTCATATAAGCTGATGGCGGGGAACTGTATCTTCTTCTGAATTGGTGCATTGAGGATTAATGGAGATAACGGCGAAGACGGGAGAATAGTTGACCCGACTCCTCTCTGAGACTCTAATTGTTTCTGCAATTCTTCAATTGCTTTCTTCATCTCTTGCAACTCACTTGGGGGAGTTCTCCCATCGGAAGGTTGTTCATCATGATTAGGTATAACCTCCTCATGATGCAGTCCCTCCCCGATGGGGCGTTTCTCTTGAGTTGCCTTCCTTGCAATGTTGCTGGCTCCATTTGGCCCTAGTCGGCCGAAAGCTGATCTCCTGACTCGATCATGCACTGATGGGCGAGCAGTAGGGCGTGGTCGCGCATCATTTCTCCCAGATTGTTCTCTCGTGGTTGCATGTCTTGTTCCCAGCCTTTCCAACGCACTAGTCCGAGAAGTGCTTTTACTCGACTCACTTACCGGACTCGGCGATAATTCCTCTCGATTTCCCAAGCGCTCACTTATGGGAGCCTTTCCTTTGTTTCTACGGACTTCCGCGCTGTCGGCTTCATCACGGCGCGCATCTTCTCTCAACTTGCTTCTCTGTTCGCATGTTCGCCCCTGCTCGTCCCTGCTCGCCGTTGCTCTTGATGGCCCAGCTGTTTGCCGATTTTGTAAAGATTGGAGGACAGCAATCGTTTTTGCTAGTTCTTCGGGGTTTTGAGCAAGAGCTTCCACTTCCGGTGGAATTGTATCGATGGTGACTTGAACATTCCTTTGCGAGGTTGCCCTCACCGTCCGGGCATGTCCTTCGGTGGAAGAAACCCTAGTTCTTGACCTAGGGTTCGGGGATGCGCTCGAATGTCGTTCTTCTTGTGACCTAATCATCTTAGTTGCCGAAATGTATGGGATAAATAGAGGATTGATGTGGTCTTGCTTCTAAACACCTTTTTCAAGAGTCACTAGCCTTGTATGTATGAATATGATGGTTTGAAAACCCTAGTTCATACATGCATGCATTCAAACCCTTTAAAATGATGTATTTATGGATAACTTTGTTCCAAACGGTATGCACACTTGATTTCCGGTGATTTCTTCCCGGATTCCGGCCAATTTTTGCAGATTCCGGCGAAAATCTTCAAGCTTTCTTCGATTTTTGGAAATCGAAGGTTCGGACCCTCCTTCTAGCGCCAATTGTTGATGACCTTTTCTAATCGATGTTGATTAGTGGCTGTTTTTGCTAAGTAAGATCATCAAACAAATACTAAGATCATGGAATTTAGCTAAATATAGAACAAGAAATAAATTGACAAGAGTTTGGCTAATATTTTGAATTATGGAAAAAAAACTCCTTTCTTCATGCAAATGAAGAAGTATTTATAGATGTACAAGATGACTATGTGTCACCATCTTAATGGCTTAACCATTGGATCTTTGCCAAGTGTTATGACACTTGTACAACATCTAGGCTATTGCTCAATGGATGAGTGCCAAGTGTTAAGACACTTGGACCATGTCTAAGCTTGGTGACCCTTGGGGTTCCCAATGTTGTACTTGGTCTTCATAATCACTCAGCTGCTCTACTTAGTGACCAGTTGCTCGCTAGTACATCTATGTTGGGCCCTATGGACCTCTTGCTCGCCTCGTGTTTGGGCTTGATGCACGCTTGCTCGCGTGGTTGCAAGGTTGTCCGTCTTTCGCCTTTATCTTTTGCTTTGGCTATGTATTTCTTTTGTTCTTTACTTTCCTGCTCGCGTGCAATATACTTGATTGCTCTCCTGGTCGCCAGTGAAGTTGATTCCCTTTAATACTCTGATGGTCGCCTGCTTCTTTGTCTTAGTTCATTAACTTCTTAATCTTCGATCACTGTTGCTCGCCTGGTCGCCTATCAACAACAATTAGTACCAAAATGATGACCAATGAGGTTCAAATATAGAGGATGGAATGCCCCAACTCATCCCATTGGAGTAATTCTGGATAAAGAATATTAATTGTTTTTACTAAATAGTGTTAGTTTTGGAGGGTATTAGTGTTTCTACTGAAGGGTACGAAAAAATATAATTATTTAAATAATGAGTATCAGTTGGTTATACTAAAGAGTATTAATTGATTATACTAAAAAGTGTTGCAAAGTAATTCATCTATGAAACAATTTTACTATGTACTTACTCACGTTAATTCTAAGCCAATTTAAAAAAACAATAAATATACAAATGTAAAAAAAAATCGCAATATTTTACGATAGGCAAAGTATTATATGAATATAGTTCATGATAATCTTATTATGAAACAATTTTAAAGTATCATTAATCTCAACAGGGGTATCATTAGTCTGAGTTCAAGAAAATTTAAAAAAAAAATCTTGAACTCAAATTAATAATACCCTAACAGGTTTAATGATACTCCTGATAAAATTAATGATACTCTAAAACGATTTCATGTTAAGCTTATTATAAAGTGTTTTCGTATAAAACCTACACTTTACTGTATACATATTCTCATTAGGATCTGGTGGGACCCAATTAGATCAAGATTCAAAAAACTATTCTTTATTCAATCAATTCTTGATTAATTAACAACTAGAATTTATTAACCACGTACTATTTCTATTTCAATGAAAGAACATGACAAAAACTTAAATCAAGCAACGTGGTAAAAGTAACTGAATGAAAACAAGCAGAAATGAGAGTTTAAAAATCACCTGATGAATATACAAAGTAAATGAGACAACATTCATAAATCCTTTCAACTAATCCACAACTATGTGAATGAGACAACATTCATGAATATATACAAACTAAATGAGACAACATTCATAAAACCTCTCTCCATAACACAACTTACGTGGAGCAACCCTCGCCGGATTGCCCGAAAATCTTCTCGAAAACGGCCCTCACAATCGGGACGAGCCACAGAGCAGCAGCCACACGAACATCCGAACACCTCGTCCCCACACGTAGGTGGTCGTCGAAGGCAGCCGTCGCATTCTTACTGAACTGTACTGTAACACCTGCAGGGTAATGATCTGCATTGCCCGTGCGGTCCCACCCTGATAAAGAACGGCGTCTGAACGAGGGTGGGGCCCGCGTTTCTTGATCTGAGTCAACATCCGGGACAACATTGTCCGATAAAATCTTCATGGAGCAACACAAAAGCAAGAACTCGGATCTCCATCTTTCTCCATTGGGCAATAAAGGATGGTTTTCGACCACGCATATAGGAACCATCGAGCAACCGATGGCCTGTCGAACATCTCGTGATTTCTGAGCAACGGATGCCTCGTGTGGCCCGTCTGGAGGAATCGAAGCTCCATGTGTGAAAACGATGATTGATTTTCTCCACATTGATGGGCCGAGATGAGAAGCGAAGGACTTCAAATCGTGCAGGCTCGTTCGAGCGTCTAGGCGATCGACGTACAGGATTACATCGGGAGAGGATTTCCGCATTGCTTGCTTGATCGAGGACAGAATCTTCCGGTTCGTGGATTGATCAGTTTTCAGACCCGGAGTGTCGAACACTTTGAGCTTGACTCCGTTGACTGCACCAACGATCTCTTGCACACGAGGGATTGAAGGCTCAAACGCGTTGGTCGCGACCTTGGTTTCTCCGAAAATGGAGTTTATTGTAGCACTCTTGCCTACTCCTGTTTTTCCTATAACAAGGATGGATAACGAAAAATTCAAATCGTCCGTTTCAGCTAGAGAAACGGATTTCTGATCATCGGAAAGTATCAGATGATACAAATCCTCCGAATCTACAGAAGAACATCCCAATCTTTGTACAAGGCGCATGTAGTTTTGCTCGATCTTGTTCTTCGTTTCACTAGAAACTTCCTCAAATTCACCACCAATCTCTTGCGAATAACGGGATAAAATCTCTCCATTAGAGAAGGAAGCTGAATCTGGTACCCAATTCACAGCTTCTTTCCTGGTTTCGTTGCCTGAACCAGAACATTCGGACAAAGATTCACCAGCATCAATTACACTAGTCAAGCTAGAATCTTGGCTATCAGACGTACATTGTTGAACGAAGCCTATTTCGCCACCAGCATTGGAGCTAAACGACTCGTCCGTGCTAATAACCTTGTGCTCGTTTTCATTCTCCACTTTCTCACTTCGATTTCCCTCATCTTGAATTTCCAACCCCAGATTATCTCCATTTTCCCCTGATTCTAAAGTGGAATCAAGCTCTTCATCCACAACCAACGAATTAGTCGTATCTTCTTCACCAATATCAACACATTTATCCAGAACCAAATCTGCTGAAACATTAGAGCTAAAGGACTCGACTGTGGTAACAATCTTGTCCTCATTTTCATTCTCCACTTTCTCACTTCGATTTCCCTCATCTTGAATTTCCAACCCCAAATGCAGATTATCTCCATTTCCCCCTGAGTCTAAAGTGGAATCAAACTCTTCATCCACAACCAACGACTTAGCTGTATCTTCTTCACCAATATCAACACATTTATCTGGAACCAAATCTCCTGAAACATTAGAGCTAAAGGACTCGACTGTGGTAACAATCTTGTCCTCGTTTTCACTCTCCACTTTCTCACTTGGATTCCCCTCATATATTACCCCAAGTTCTTGAATTTCCACACCTAAATCCCTCGAGTCTAAAATGGAATCAAACTCTTCATCCACAACCAACGAATTAGCCGTATCTTCTTCACCAATATCAACACATTTATCTGGAACCAAATCTGCCGAAGCATTAGAGCTAAAGGACTCGACTGTGGTAACAATCTTGTCCTCGTTTTCACTCTCTGCTGTCTCACTTCGATTCCCCTCATCTATTACACCAAGTTCTTGAATTTCCACACCTAAATCCAGGAGATCTCCATTCATCCCTGAATTTAAAGTGGAACAGAACTCTTCTTCGCCAATATCAACACCTTTATCTGGACCCAAATATACTGATAAAGAAGAGTTAACAGAGCTCTTTACATCAAGATCCTCCATCTCTTCTAAAGAGGCTAAAACATCATCAATATTAACCAAACCATCAACAAACTCCGTATCCACGATTTTTTCATCCCCTCCAGACTCCAAGACTCTAACTTTCGGAGCACTATCAACTCTACGCAAAATTTCAACAATCGGGACCCTAACAATCCCCGAAAAACCTTCTTCTTCCGAAACCCCACTAATCTGAGAATCATCATCACTATCAGCAGATATCAGAGCAATTGGGACATGCAATTTTTCAACTACATCCACAAGAGGCCTAGAATCGCCTAAATTTGCAATAAAAATCTCATCTTTAACTAACTCATCACCTGAATCACTCAAGAAAGACCCTGAATCATCAGAATCATCAACAACACTACTTCCTTTATACATTTTTCCATCTGGGATTCTAACAAAAGGCCTAAAGGCATCATTTTTATCAACACCAACACTTTCTTGACCAATTTCCTCATCTGGGCTTCTCAAAGAATGCGCAGAAACTGCAGATTCATCAACTAAATGGGTTTCCACTTTACTCTCATAAACCTCAGACTCAAGGTCACTCCCACTGTAATAACTACTAGTGGTGCTATTTCTTGGACTAGAAAAAGAGATGTCAAAGTCAGATTCATCAACAGTTATAGGAGCTTTAATGGCAATACCTCTGAAAGAAGAAGAACCCTCTGGGCCCATCTGTGTTGCTGAAATGGGGACACCATTAAATCTTGACTCCATTGAAAAAGCTTCAAGATTCAAGCTCTTTTTGTATGCATATCTTTGGAATTTGGTGTTTTTGTATAAAAATGGTGGGAAGAACAAGGAGGCTAGACTGTGCTGTTTTGCTTTGGGAAAAGATGGGATTTTTGGATTCTTGTTTAGGGTTTTGTCTTTTCGGGGTTTTGTAGGATTTGAATGTGTTTGTTTTGATTTGTGGCTGTGTTAGGTTTGGACAAAGGTGTAGCGACATGGAAGTGTAGATAACATTGGTTTGTTGTTTTTTGGGGGGATTATTTCGTGGCTGTACTTTTGGCAAGCGGTTTGAAACTAATCTAACGTTTGTATTCAGTAGTAAACATAAGTAGATAATGTTCACATAAAATCTAAAAACTGAATTTAAAAATTTGAATTAATTTTAGTGGCTAGTGGAATTTTAAATTCACCTGATTGGGAAAGGTTTTTGTTTGGGATTAATGTGGGAATTTGAAAAGATTTGGCTCCATGGATAATTCATTCTTTAGAGACCAAAGTTGGTAGAGCATTCAAATAGAGGTTGCTAGATCATTTAAAACCTTAAATTTTTTTTCCTATATATAAATCATGATGATAATAATTCTTATACATGATTTATTACTCCCTCCGTTCCTTATAATCTATCTCATTTAATTCATTCACACAAACCAATTTTTCCATTTATTAGGGTATCAAAAAACACTTATACCCTTATTTATTATTCGTATTTATTACAAAATGGTGAATAACTTTACATTTAATTAAAGGTATTGTTGGAAAATGTAGGTAAAAAAAAGTTGCATTGATATATGTGGAGTGACAATTAAAAAGGGACACAAATTTGAATAAAATTGGACAATTAAAAAGGGATGGAGGGAGTATATTTTATTAGGTGTGTGCATCAATTAATTCATTGTTATCATTTTAAATGTAAAAAAAAGTTAAAATATAGAATATCAATTATTTAGTGACACGTGTCTCATTAGTTTGAGAGAACCCATTGTTGAAATGAGGGTGTGTTTGGTTGAGAATTTTGAAGGATGGACTATGAAAATCAAAGTTATAATGTGTATTTAGAATTTACATTAATATATGTGACTTTGATTTCTCCAAAACAAGAAATTCTCCATTCCTCCCACGATTAACACCTATAAAGTATCATTCATCTCGATTTTCTTTATCTTTCCCTTTTTATTCCTTAATATTTTACTAAACACGCACTGAATAATCTATATTTGTAGCTTGTGTTTACTTTTCTTGTCTAGATTGTGATGATTAAATTAAATAGTCGGACTCTTTTAGTTATCAAAAAATATCAACAGTTTACTTTACAAGATGTGAGTTGAGTTTAAAATATTAGTTAGTTGTTTACTTTCCATGTTTTGATTTTAGACTAGATATTAATTTTACTAGTCAACGCGATCCGGGTTCGAGCTCCGACGATGATAGATTTTTCCGGTATGAAGCTTTCTCATCCAACGTTAATGGCGACGTGCTTTGTATCTCTGCAGCTTCCGGCATGAATCGAAGTGACGGCGGGACTCTGGCATTTAAGGCGTGAGCTTGGCTTCTCGAGCGACTCTGCATTTTCGACGCGGCTTTGTCTTCTCCTCAGGCGTGCTCTAATTTCCGGTGGTGATTCAAGCGCAGCGTGAGCTTCGTAGTCTTCAGCTTCAATTCAGGCGAGGTTTCTTCTCTCAGATAACAATAACTTGAAATGGATTGGTGATTCCTTTCTCTCTCCACGAATTAAAATAGCAGCTGATTCCCTTTCTCCAATTCATACATCGCGATCATCGGGAGGGCCGAAATGGAAAAGGGTTTCTAACACAAATGATTTGAATCTGAATAGGTCAAAGGAGGGTTAATTTGGTCATTTTCAGTTCCCCCAATCTCGAGCAAAAAAATATT
Source organism: Ballota nigra (assembly GCA_947034835.1). NCBI lineage: Eukaryota > Viridiplantae > Streptophyta > Magnoliopsida > Lamiales > Lamiaceae > Ballota > Ballota nigra. Next base: position 81,051,438 of record OX344729.1, on the reverse strand, counting down.
TGCCCAAGTTGAGCGGATTAAAAATATGATATTAGGGGGGGTTTGTTCCGAGTTCAAGTGTCTACCCGGGTTTATTGACATGGAAAGTAAACAGGTTATAAAGACCTATTAATTCCGTAAATGACCTTTATCTAATGAAGTAAACAAACGCGTAAGGGACATTCTCAATAGTCCTAGATATTTCAACTAAGTTTTTTGGTTAAAAGAAAACATCAATGATTTACTTTTACAATTGGAACCTTTTATTTTAAACCAAGAAACATTAATTATTCTGGTAAAAATAAAATCAACAAAGATAAAGTGTTCAAGCAATGTCGGAATCGCTTCAAAAGCATGAACATTTGAAAGTTGTGTCGATTGATGTGCCATCACATTCTTCTCTCTTCTAATTCATCCAATTGTGGTCATTTCAAACATCTCCAAGAGCTACTTAATGTGTAAGTCCCCAATATATGACAGACCCCGTACACTTCGCAACAGAGTATCTGCTAACTTTCGAGTATGGGTCTAAATCTCAATATGCGACACCCTATCTTCAATAGCAATTTCGATCCCCCTCCTCCTCCCCCTTATAAGAGTCCGTGCTTCCGTCATGTCAACCACAAAAGAAGCTTCTTAGGAATTAATAAAAAAAATTATCATCTCGAAGAACACCCCTAACCCAGATTAGCCCCTTCACTGTTGGGAATCGATGCTGCCGTCTTCTCCACCGTAAGAGTGGGGGTTTTAAGCGGGCTCAGGTTTCCTAGTCCGACCAACGGTGCAGGCACACGAACCAAACCCCTTCTCTCCCTCTCCCACGAATATCACTCAGATTCTGGGACTACTCTCAAAGATAGTTCTAAACGCCACACCTCAAACAATAGAAATCCCCATATATTTATAGCCAAGCAAGGCAAAATTATAGCATCAATCAAGATGGAGATTGATATCAATTGGGGATTACACTATCAATTTGAGATACGCTGACTTCTGGGAGAGAGGGAGAAGAGAAGTGAGATATGGGCCTCAGGGATTTTTAATTCGCTTGGGCCAAATACCCATTAACCTATCCTCAGCCCAACATCTCCACCTATTTGGTCCAGCGCCAATACACCACCCCTTATTTTGGAAACAAACAGGAGTTCTTCATCGCCCAACCCGCTCTCACGTACCTGCAAAAGAACACACAAAGTTAGTTCATGTACGTAAGAGCCCAACCACAAAGACAAGTGCTCCACCTCACTCGAAGCACCCACAAAGCAAATAAATCACAAAGGCACTAAGCATGTAACACAAAGTACAATGAACATGATTATCATCCGATCACAGAGACACAGAGGACCACACAGATATGCAAAAGACTCAATCTAAGCATAAAACATGATTTCACAAAGCATAATCAAGAAACATAAAGCACAAAGAAACATGATTTCACAAAGCAAATCAAGAAACACAAAGCACAAAAAACATGATTTCACAAAGCATAATCATAACCACAAAGACGCACATGCAAACTCAATAAACATCACCAAAGTCCTCTTTCTCTTCAACAGTAGCCATATTAGCATGATCTTCTTTCTGATTCTTATTAGGCTTAGTGCACTCTCTAATTTTGTGACCAGGGTCACCACAATTATAGCATTTCCTAACTCTATACTTAGGCTTACCACGAGAATTCGACTTACTACTAGACTCATCGTTCTCATCATCAGAATCATGACGCTTATTACCACCCCTTCCCCTAACATGCAAGACATGTTCACCTGAATTATTATTACCCCCATTTTGTTTCAAATCCATTTCCTTACTCTTCAGGCTATTTACTACCACATCAAGAGTAATGTTATCCCTACCATATTTGATCGCTGATTTCACATCACTATATGAATCGGGAATGGCATTCAACAAAATAATAGGGGTATACTCATCAATATGCTTGTCTCCAGTCTGCTTAATATCCTGAATAAGCTTAGTAAACTCATCTAAATTCGTATTTATATCTTTGTCCAAATCTAACTTGAACCTAAAGAATTTTTCAAGCAAAAAGAGTTTACTAGGCAGGGAGGTTTCAGTATATAATTCATGCAACTTATTCCAAAGTTTACTAGCATCATCCATAGTACCAACCTTCCTCATTACACTATCAGACAAATTCAGAAAAATAGCACTCAGAGCAAGTTCATTCATTTCAGTCTTTTTATCATCAGACATGCCAGCCGGATAGGAATGATCAACCGTTTTATAAACACGTTGTTGAATCAAAACACACTTCATTTTTTGTTTCCACATAGCAAAGTCGGTTTTTCCATCAAAAGGGGTCAATCCATAATTGAACGAAGAAGCCATTTAAAAAACAATTACGCGGAAGCAATAACACAAAGAAATAACAAATCCACAAAGAGTAGGTTCAACAGATAAACCTAGAATGTATAACACACAAATCCCAGACAAACAACCCGCGGCAAGCGGTTATACTACGAAAGCAATAAAAGTTTAGGGATAAGCTTTTATACCAGAGCGGAATTCTATCGTAAGAATTCCAAAGATCCACAAAAAAAAAAAAAGAGTCACAAGAAATTGTTCCAAAAATAATACGAGCACCTTATTCTTTCCAGTGATACGTATCTCACCAATAAATTAATTGGAACATTACTCTGTACTCAAAAGCGTCAATCCTCTCAAGTAAAATAAACAAATAAATGATATTTACCTTTCTCCGTAATAGCAATTAGGACTGGTACCCTTATAATTTAATATTACTAATCAAACTAGCCAGAATCCTCAATATATTCAAACAAATTGAAATCAAATTGAGAACCTAACTTACCTTTGATCTTACCAGAACTCGGTCGATGCTTCACGGCTGAAGGGCACGAAACTCAGAATTGGCGCCGCTCACGAAGGTGACGACGGGGAGGATGACTGATTAGTGTGAAAATTGCTCGAAATTCATGCATTTAATTCGTCGAATTTCATAGAGTTTCTTGCATTTATTTACATTAATTTAACCATTTGTGCTTAATTGTCGAGAAAGGCATTTTTGTTATTTTTGCAGGAAAAAGTGTAATTTTTAGAAGCAAATACGAGCCTTCAATTTATTGAGGTCGAGCGAGAAGAAAAGTCGAGAAGAAAACAAAAATATTGGAGGAGAAAATTGTTTGGGCCAACAATTAAATTGTAGCGGCCCATTTATTTAAAAAGGAAGCCCAAAATTTTCGGCCCAATTAAAGAAATCAAGTCCAAGGCCCAATTGCAACATTCATTTGAAATGAATTCATGACAACTCACGTGAAAGATGGCAGCTAAGAAAAGAAAGAAACAAAAAGCCTGGCCCCACGTCTATTTTAAGAAGAAGGCAAGGTTGACCATTTCAAAAGGAATTAAAGAATAGAAACCCATCTTCATCTTTGCCATCGAAGAGATAGGTGGAGGTCGTGCCGGAAATTGCTACCATCACGCATGAAATTCATCTCGCCGGAATTGTTTATTGCCGGAAACACCATGGCCGGAATTCGAAGGAGAAATCAGCGCCCACCACCTAGCCCACTTCGTGGCCGGAAAAAGCAGAGAAGTCATCACCGTTGCACCGGAATTTATGGAAGAAGCCCCGTTCGTCGCCGGAAAGCTTCACAACACCGCCGTCTTGTCGACTAACGCCTGCATTTCATCACCGGAGGGCCACCATCTCCATTGCCGGAATCTCAAAGCTCAACGCCGTCGAGCTGGGTTTTGAAGCTCCCACCACCATGTACGTAGCCGGAAAAGCGACGCCGGAAATAGAGAGAAGAATCGCACATGCTGGAAAGCTGTTATTTAGACGCCAGAATTCGAGCCACTCACGCCGGGAGTCTGTTCAAAGCCTTCGTTGCCGGAATTGAAGAAGCTGTCGCCGATTTCCAACCAAAGCGAAGAGAGAGAAGATGCAATTGGCATTCAAGGGTCTGGGACCCATTTCCATACCCACGTGCCATGTGCAGCTGAGAGAAAAATATTGTGGGACCCACATGGGAAAGTAAAGAAGATGCAAGCAAGCAACTCGATCGAGTTGCCCGACTCGTGCGAGTCATGGTCGCTTTTTCTCGATCGAGTTGCCCGACTCGTGCGAGTTATGGTCGGTTTTTCCAGAGAGTTGGGAGCGAATTTTGCCTTACTCGACCGAGCCACCTGCTCGAGTTGGTCTCGAGTTGGTCAACTCGCTCGAGTTGACCGAGTTGACCGAGTCAACTCAGCAACTTTTGGTCCAAATTCGAAATTTTCACCATTTTTCAGGGATTTAATTGCAAATTCGTCTCAAACCCTATTTCCACACTATATATACTTCATTTCTCAGATTATTGAAGGGAAGAACACAACACACACACACAAGAACCCTAATCCCCTAGATAGTTTTCTTTTATTTTTTTCTTTTGCATTTTTTTCTTTTAATTTCTAGAATATATTAGATTAATATTTCATTAGTTGTTTTTACATTTCAAGCAAGGATTGAAGCTATTGAAGATTTGTATTTCCATTTCATCACAAGATGTGATATCTTTCTTTTAATTCAAATCATGAGTAATTTCATTTTTATTTGTTATTTTAGCTTGTTAGCCATGGGTGTCTCTTCTAGAACCATGAGCCAATTCTCTTTGCTTTGAGTGTTGAATCAATGTATGAAATTAGTGTGTTGATGGATTTATAGCTTTGATTATGTCTATTTCTTGATGTGAATGTTTCTATTGATGGGCTTTGTATGTCTCAATTAATTAGTTGATTTGATTAGCTTATGTATTTAATGTTGCAACGAGAGTTGGATATGCATGATTGGTATTTAGGTGAAAGCTTTGACTAATTAATTTGAGTTAAATAGTAATCGGTTGCCCGAGAGGGGGTCGGTTGCTAGATCCCCCATCATTAGACATTAGGTATCTTAATTTGATTATTAGGGTACTTAGTGAAGGGGGAATTCTAGAGATGCATCGCGTGTTTTTAGATATTCACGATCTTAGGAGCTTATGGGGCATAATTAGGAATTGCTAGTTAGTCCACGTTGTTCACCTAGGCCTCAAAAGGGATTGGTCTACACACTTTCGTGATCGCTCTTAGCGAACATCTAGAAAAAGGCAATGATAGGTTATAGATTTGTCACACACTAGTGGATTACATTGTGAAGACACTCGAAGCATTTCTCTCTCTCGCACTTTCTTGATTGAAAGTTAGTTTAATTGTTTAATTGCTTTTCTAGATTTAATTTTTGCATTAGTTTAATTTTCGAATGTCAACTTGCTCGTTACTATAGTACCATGCCGACGTACAACTTTGGGGCTCCACTGCACTCCTAAATCCTTTTGGTTCGATAACTACTTGGTCCTAGTCTACTTCACTACTACGACGATCCCGTACTCTTGCGGGGGAGTAGGAAAATATTTTTTCGAAAACTCCGACCAAGTCAATGACGATCGGCACCGGGCTGCACACACGGAGGCAGACGACCCAAATATGGGGGCAATGCGGCGGTGCACAGACGGTGCACGAAGGACGCACGCAGTGGTGGAGATTTCCGATGGCGACGACTACAACCCGGCTCTTGATACCACTGTTGGGAATCGATGCCGCCGTCTTCTCCACCGTAAGAGTGTGGGTTTTAAGCGGGCTCAGGTTTCCTAGTCCGACCAACGGTGCAGGCACACGAACCAAACCCCTTCTCTCCCTCTCCCACGAATATCACTCAGATTCTGGGACTACTCTCAAAGATAGTTCTAAACGCCACACCTCAAACAATAGAAATCCCCATATATTTATAGCCAAGCAAGGCAAAATTATAGCATCAATCAAGATGGAGATTGATATCAATTGGGGATTACACTATCAATTTGAGATACGCTGACTTCTGGGAGAGAGGGAGAAGAGAAGTGAGATATGGGCCTCAGGGATTTTTAATTCGCTTGGGCCAAATACCCATTACCCTATCCTCAGCCCAACATCTCCACCTATTTGGTCCAGCGCCAATACTCCACCCCTTATTTTGGAAACAAACAGGAGTTTTTCATCGTCCAACCCGCTCTCACGTACCTGCAAAAGAACACACAAAGTTAGTTCATGTACGTAAGAGCCCAACCACAAAGACAAGTGCTCCACCTCACTCGAAGCACTCACAAAGCAAATAAATCACAAAGGCACTAAGCATGTAACACAAAGTACAATGAACATGATTATCATCCGAACACAAAGACACAAAGGACCACACAGATATGCAAAAGACTCAATCTAAGCATAAAACATGATTTCACAAAGCATAATCAAGAAACACAAAGCACAAAGAAACATGATTTCACAAAGCAAATCAAGAAACACAAAGCACAAAAAACATGATTTCACAAAGCATAATCATAACCACAAAGACGCACATGCAAACTCAATAAACATCACCAAAGTCCTCTTTCTCTTCAACAGTAGCCATATTAGCATGATCTTCTTTCTGATTCTTATTAGGCTTAGTGCACTCTCTAATTTTGTGACCAGGGTCACCACAATTATAGCACTTCCTAACTCTATGCTTAGGCTTACCACGAGAATTCGACTTACTACTAGACTCATCGTTCTCATCATCAGAATCATGACGCTTATTACCACCCCTTCTCCTAACATGCAAGACATGTTCACCTGAATTATTACTACCCCCATTTTGTTTCAAATCCATTTCCTTACTCTTCAGGCTATTTACTACCACATCAAGAGTAATGTTATCCCTACCATATTTGATCGCTGATTTCACATCACTATATGAATCGGGAATGGCATTCAACAAAATAATAGGGGTATACTCATCAATATGCTTGTCTCCAGTCTGCTTAATATCCTGAATAAGCTTAGTAAACTCATCTAAATTCGTATTTATATCTTTGTCCAAATCTAACTTGAACCTAAAGAATTTTTCAAGCAAAAAGAGTTTACTAGGCAGGGAGGTTTCAGTATATAATTCATGCAACTTATTCCAAAGTTTACTAGCATCATCCATAGTACCAACCTTCCTCATTACACTATCAGACAAATTCAGAAAAATAGCACTCAAAGCAAGTTCATTCATTTCAGTCTTTTTATCATCAGACATGCCAGCAGGATAGGAATGATCAACCGCTTTATAAACACGTTGTTGAATCAAAACACACTTCATTTTTTGTTTCCACATAGCAAAGTCGATTTTTCCATCAAAAGGGGTCAATCCATAATTGAACGAAGAAGCCATTTAAAAAACAATTACGCGGAAGCAATAACACAAAGAAATAACAAATCCACAAAGAGTAGGTTCAACAGATAAACCTAGAATGTATAACACACAAATCCCAGACAAACAACCCGCGGCAAGCGGTTATACTACGAAAGCAATAAAAGTTTAGGGATAAGCTTTTATACCAGAGCGGAATTCTATCGTAAGAATTCCAAAGATCCACAAAAAAAAAAGAGTCGCAAGAAATTGTTCCAAAAATAATACGAGCACCTTATTCTTTCCAGTGATACGTATCTCACCAATAAATTAATTGGAACATTACTCTGTACTCAAAAGCGTCAATCCTCTCAAGTAAAATAAACAAATAAATGATATTTACCTTTCTCCGTAATAGCAATTAGGACCGGTACCCTTTATAATTTAATATTACTAATCAAACCAGCCAGAATCCTCAATATATTCAAACAAATTGAAATCAAATTGAGAACCTAACTTACCTTTGATCTTACCAGAACTCGGTCGATGCTTCACGGCTGAAGGGCACGAAACTCAGAATTGGCGCCGCTCACGAAGGTGACAACGGGGAGGATGACGATCGGCACCGGGCTGCACACACGGAGGCAGACGGCCCAAATATGGGGGCAATGCGGCGGCGCACAAACGGTGCACGAAGGACGCACGCAGTGGTGGAGATTTCCGATGGCGACGACTACAACCCGGCTCTTGATACCACTGTTGGGAATCGATGCCGCCGTCTTCTCCACCGTAAGAGTGTGGGTTTTAAGCGGGCTCAGGTTTCCTAGTCCGACCAACGGTGCAGGCACACGAACCAAACCCCTTCTCTCCCTCTCCCACGAATATCACTCAGATTCTGGGACTACTCTCAAAGATAGTTCTAAACACCACACCTCAAACAATAGAAATCCCCATATATTTATAGCCAAGCAAGGCAAAATTATAGCATCAATCAAGATGGAGATTGATATCAATTGGGGATTACACTATCAATTTGAGATACGCTGACTTCTGGGAGAGAGGGAGAAGAGAAGTGAGATATGGGCCTCAGAGATTTTTAATTCGCTTGGACCAAATACCCATTACCCTATCCTCAACCCAACATTCACTATTGGCCCACACTCAGTTTCACGCTTCCTCCCTCTATTGGCACCCTCCACTTCCCCCCTCAAAACAACATACATTCGAATATTCTCCATGATATGACGCATTTCGTATTGCTCAAACATTCAATGCATATATTGTTATCATACTCTCAATGACCATATCTAGTAAATATTAGAAACCAAACCAAGTTATATATTACTCTCCTCGTTTCACAATAAATTTTACATTTTTTTATGTTCCAAAATAAATTTTACACTTTGCATTTTTATCTGTTTCATAACACTCTTTACACTTTAAAAATGAAAATAACAGTCTCTCGTGGTATTATTTTATTAAAAAAAAAAAAAAAAACTCTCCAAAAAATGTGCCGCATCAGTGACATCACATACAGTAATTTACCAAATTTTGGGGGTAATTATTCCCACAATTTTTTTATCCTTAACGCAAATATTCCCATTTAAAATCCAACTGAAAATTACTGTTGATCTGTCCATGGCAAAATGGCGGCTCTGCGACAAGGTGGCGCCTCCTCTACCGCCGCCATCGACCACCTCCAATTCACACCGGAAAAATTCAACCCCGCTAAACAAGTTTCATTGATTTCCAGCTTTTCCTCTTCGTTCCCTGCTAAACGCCCCAGAAGAAAGAACCACCTCCGTCAAAAATTTCCCAAAACCCTCACAAACCCCATTGTCCCCAAATTACCCCCCGCAAACCCTAATCTCCCCATTGATTCTCAAGAAATCGAAGAGACTGGTAATTTTCAGGAAATTCAAGAATCTGAAATCCACAAATTTGTGGAATTGGAAGAAACGGAGAGCTCAGTGCCCTCAAGTGTTGAAGTTAATGGTAATGTTGGTATATTGGCTAATAATTCAATTCTGAAATATGTGTTGTTGATGGTTGGGGCTTTTGTATTCCAAACTGTTTGTGCTGTCTGGGTTTTTGGTATTGATGATAAAAGTGAATTATTGAAAGAGAGTGATGAATCTAGGGTTCGAATTTCTTTGAATGGAAATGGGGTTGGGGAAATGGGGTTGAAAGAGAGTGATGAATCAAGGGTGGGGATTTCTTTGAATGGAAATGGGATTGGGGAAATGGGATTGAAAGGTGGTGCAATTGGGAAATTTGGTTATGTGGATGAGGTGGAGATGGAGAGAAAAATCGAGGAGATTCGTGTGATGGCGAGGGAGGCGAGGGAAACGGAGAGATTGGAGTCGAAGATAAATGGTATTGGTGATGTTAAAAGTGGGATAGAGGTGGAGGTTGATAAGAGATTGGTTAAGTTGCGAAAGAAGCTAGGAAACGCGCATTTTAAAATGCCGGTGGTTTCAGTTGGGGATAAGGGGAAGGGGGAATTGGATAATGGAGAGAGTAATGGGGATTTATTGTTTAAGAAGAAGTATAGGTTCAAGGGATTTTTGGGTGATGAGGATCTCCGTTCGATGGAGAAACCGAAGGGGTTTGGTTTAGATGATAATAGGCTTGAGAATGGAAATTTGGAGAAGGAGAATGAGTTGTTTAGTAATGGAAATGTTGATGATAATGTAGTCGATAAAAAGGGGAGTGATGATGTTCGTTTGGTGGAAGAGGAAAGTAAGAAAGAGATACCAGAAAGGAGTGATTCCACCAAGAATACAAGGAAGAAGGTGGGGAAAGGAAGAGGGACGAGCAAGCAAGGAACGAGAAAGGTTGTAACGAAACCAAAGGTGGTAGACGGTAGTGCCCTAGAACCTCTTATACTCTCTGAATATTGATGGCTATTATGGTTATATTGTAAAATGTTTGAATTATTGTGTCTGATATTTCCATGAATGTTGCATCCTTGTTAACAAATTATGTCATATATGGCATATAGACTATTTGTTATAAATCCAAGAAAAAAAAATTGACCTTGTGCCTATTTGAGCATATAATCCCTTGCATTAGAGAGTAAATGTTTGAATATTTATAAATGTTTATAAATATTGATTACTATTCTGGTTATAAATGTTTGAATTATTGTGTCTGATATTTCTATGACTACTTATAAATCCAAAGAAAGAAAAAAAAAGTTTGATCCTGTGTCTATTTGAGCATTTAATCCGTTGCATTAGAGAGTAATACGCGCTAATAGAATCGAGAAGATGTACATTTGTGTATAATATATCAACTGGTGTTCTCATTAAATCATCAAATATACAGGCGTTGATCTGGAGAAAGATAATGGTGGATCTGCCGTAAAGCCGAGAAAATTAAATGGCGGGGCTGTGAAATCGAGAAAACCTCGTGCTCTGGACAGTGGAGCTGTATCCAAGAAGCCGCCTAAAGGATTTGGAGATGCTAAATCGGCGATTAAAAGTGAAAGTGAGGCCGACTTTTTGTGGCTGAATCTTCCTTATGCACATGTATGATTTCAAATTTCTAATGCCTTTTATTTTCAATTTATTGATGTTACTCTACATTATGATATTGATGTTTAGCTAAGATTACATTAGCACATTGCCTCTTGGTTGATTTAGGATATTAGAAAAGATGGATCATGAGTTAATATTGATAATAATATTTGGGTATGCAAGTATGCAACAAATAAATATTTCACCAACAGCCAAAGGTTCCTCTATTTTAGAATGCAGAATAGAGCGAGTATCGTTTATAGGCAGAGAATACGGTAATTAACTTGTACACCCTTCAACTTTAAGACAAAAACTTTGCATGCATCGTGCAACTCCAGTGTAATTTTAAATGATATTAGTCATTTTACCAAAAGGTATTAGTTCGTTCGTATTAATTATTTTTACTAAGAGGTACTACCTCCGTCGCTAAAATGTGGTCCTGTTTTTTTGCACGTGGTTTAATGCGATATGTCGGAGGGTATTACGGGGTTTTCTGAGGTTCGTTTTTGAATAAAATGATCGTTAATGGAAAGTTCGTTTCGCATACTTTCCATAAAACCTCAGAAAACCCCATAATACCCTCCAATATATTGCATTAAACCACGTGCAAGAAAGCAGGACCACTTTTTGGGGACGAAGGGAGTATTAGTTGTATAACTTGTGTACAAGAGTGTTACTCCAACTTTAATGACTCAAAACTCAGATTTTACGGATTCTTCCCGTGTGTGTGGAACATTTTCCTTCAAATTTGTTAATATCTTACGATTCTTGGAAGAGAATTCATACATTTTCTAAACAGAAGTTCTAAACATAGAACTCAAAGCAATATTACTTCTGAATTCAGGCAATCCTTATGCGAAGAGGGGAAGAAGGCGAGGGAGGCGAAGGGCTTTATACATTAAAATCCGTTTCCAGAACAAACGATCAGATATCTCATATGGTTGCGTTTGAGGACCATGGTGACGCCACCCATTTCCGTTATCTTCTGCAATCATTCTTCGACGATCTGGAGCTGGAAGACTTTAAAGCTGATGTCGTTCCATTAACCATCAAAGTAAGTGCCTCCTTACATTGCTTCTTTCGACTTTCTTGATCAATTTTGCACATCATTGAGACAACTCCATTCGTAGGAACTAAATGAAGCGCTGAAATTGTTCGATGATCGAGTGGTTGTTGTGAGGAGAGGGCAACTTAAGCTTTATGCGGGACAACCTCTCACTGATGCTGAGATGGCATTACGTGCTATAATTGAGAAAGGTTGAGTATCGAGAGCCAAGTATAGCCCGTTATATCATTATCGATCAAGATTCACCAGCAACGATTCGAGTAGATCCAACTCATATACTTCAGTAGAATTGAGTTTATGCATCCCTTGCCTCTTTCTTTTTAGTACTTCTTTTGCCATTGTACTGTTTTTTTGGAGAGTAGGGTATCTTGTACGCACTAGGTGCAATCGTGTAATTTGTATTTTTTATAGGCTTAATTGTATTAGATCCACCAAACTATCGACGATTTTGCACTTAAACCACTAAATTATATTTCTTTGCACCAATACATAGTACAAACTAAAAAAATTTGGCACATAAATCGAAGCTTAATTGCAAAAAAAATTCTCTAATTTTAACATATGAGTGGTATTTTTGTAAAAAGAAAATAAGTTAAATTGATGGCAAATGACGCATGAGACAGAGAATGACGTCAAGAGACGACGGAACGAAGATTCGAAACGGTAGGCGACAAAACTGATGATGATTGTGTATTTCCCGTTCCAATTATAAAGAGTTTTGAGAAAAATATTATTTTCTAAGGCACATACACGATAATATATTATCTTTTCAGGAAAAATTCATCAAAAATAAGTTTAGTGTTTTATGTGTCAAAATTGGGATTATATATTTGTAAGTCCCGTAACTTTGCACTATTTTGAATTTGGTCCACATGAATTACACGTTTTGATTTTGGTCCCGTAAGTTTGAGATTATATTGATTTTAGTCCTTTTAAAACTTATAGGATCAAAATCAAAACGTGTAATCCAATTTCTTTTAGAAAAAATTCAAACTTACAGGACCAATATAAAAAAAATCAAGGTAAAAGGACTAAAATCAAAATAATCTCAAACTTACGGGACCAAAATCAAAACGTGTAATTCATGTGGACCAAATTCAAAATAGTGCAAAGTTACGGGACTTACAAATATATAATCCCGTCAAAATTTGATAGTTTGTATGCATTAGTTTGGTGCAAAATCGCAAATAATTTGGTGGATTTAGTGCACTTAGACCTTTTTTTATACTCCCTCCGGTTTTTTATAAATGTCACTTTAGCTTTTTAACTATTTTTTAAATATATGTCATTCTGATATATTTTATCCTAAATATTCTAATTCTACCCCTGTTAACATCTAGATAAAAATATTATCTCCCACAAATCTTTCATTTCCACAAATTTAGGGATTCGTTTTATTTTAAAAATTAAGGGCATTATTGACAAAAATTTATAATCTTAATTTGTAAGAAAAAACCAAAGTGAAATTTAATAAAAAATGGAGGGAGTATAATTTTAGCTGTTTTCCTAAAAAGTGTTCATAGTTTTCACTTAAAAATATTAGTTAGGTAAGGTTGCACATATTTGCTCTTTCATAGATTTAGATGATTCATAACCACATTGCAAATCTACTTAACTTAATGCCATCAAAACTCTAGCCAATGAAATGAAATTAATAGCATTATAGAAGATATAATCCTAATAATATTCATGTAAAAATGATCTTTACATGAACCAACCAAATTAATCACATCACAACTTAAAGATAGCAAGGAACTAAAAATCACTCAAACTATTGTTCCACTATTCAAGAAGTAGAAACTAGTTTAACCATAGCTTGTGCATGAATTGCAGCCAAATTAGAGCTGCAAAACCTCTCCCAAACCTCATGCTTCTCCTCCTCTTCACTTTCCGTCATCGCTTCATACAACGACACCACAACTCCTCTAGCCGCCTCTCTCGCCTCCGGAAGCTTATCGTTCAACAAATTCACCGCGATTTGAACCAACAAACCCGACCCAAATTCTTCCATGCCTTTCAGATCCTATGAACAAATGAAAAAAAAAAAATTAAGTTCTAACATTCTTGAATGGTAAAGAAGCTATTGTTTATCTCACATACCATCTTGGAGACACATTTGGAGAGAGATACCGCGGCTTTTGCTCGGATTCTGGGATTCGAGTGCGCGGCATAAGCCTTTAGCTTTTGGAGCAAAGGCAAAGGAGCCATGGATTCCACCATTTTTAATAAAGCCTTATCTGCTTCTTCACACACAAATTTCTTGTCTTGTGATGCTTTTAGTAGTAATTGCAACAACTAAGAGACAAAGAGAGATTGTTAATAAGAATGTTAAGAATTTATTAAGAATTTTTAAGGTTGGAAAGCATAGGAAAGAAAACATACCAATTGGCTAAAAGCATCAGAAGTGAAATCAAGCAAAGTTTCACCAAAAGATGGAAATATATCAGCAGAAGCCATTATAGAGGTCTTGATCAATGCACTCCTTGGATTCTTCATTGCTTTCACCATAATTAGCACCACTTTATCCCTAAATCCAGCACACATTCCTCCATAAATAAAATTTCAAAACTCCCACCTCAAAAACCATCTAAAGAGAAAAAAACTCACAGAATTGGCTGCAGGAGACTTGAGTGATACAGCGCGAATCGCCTAACATCGTTCAGCGATTCGCACACCTTCAACCAATCTTTTGACTCTAACCCTCCAACAAGACCCTGAATTTTTTCATTAAATCAAGAAATGGGGTTTAGATAAAACTTGAATCTTGGAAATTGGATCATACATTCATCAAGCCACGAGATGGGGTTCTAAGAAAAATCGACAAATACCTGATTTTTATTTTTTCAAACCCAAATAAACACCACAGATTAATTAAATCAAGAAATGGGGTTTAAATAAAAATCGAATCTTGAAAATTGGATCATAGAAATTCATCAAATCACGAAATGGGGTTCTAAGAAAAATCGACAAATACCAGATTTTTTTTTTTCAAAACCAAAATAAACACCACAGATTCATTAAATCAAGAAATTGGATCATAGATTCATCAAATCACGAAATGGGGTTCTAAGAAAAACCGACAAATACCTGATATTTTTTCAAAACACCACAGAATCATTAAATCAAGAAATGGGGTTTAAATAAAAATCAAATCTTGGAAATTGGATCATAGAAATTCATCAAAACAAGAACTGGGGTTCCAACAAAACTCGAAAAATACCAGAATCTTGGAAGTTGGATCTTGAAACGGCTTGAGATTTTCAGAGGGGATGTAATCAATGGTTGCATCAGGTTGTGGCAAAGGGGCTTTGTTTTCATCATTAACACCAATTTCAGTTTGCTTCTCTTTGTGAGCTGAGATTATCGTCGTCTTCGCTTGCTTTTTCGGCCTTTCGGGAGTCATCGGCAGGGCATTGTCAAGTGATCTCAACGCCATTTTTCACAAAATTCAAGAATTCAAAAGTTTTTGCCTTTCAGATAGAGATAGAGTATTTTTTCCGAGTGAGATATGAACAAAGGGTTGCGAGGATTGATATAATGAATAGGGTTTCAATTCAAAAGTGAAAAGATTGGGTAACGGTCATTTTGTGAATTTGAATTTTTGAGGAGGAAAAGTTCTACAACGGTCGTGTGTAGAATTGTAATTCCCTGCGGTTTTGTTTGCCTACAATTAGGGCTATTGTTACTGAAGTCGCGTATTGGAAATCATCTAAGAAAACAAATTAGGGACTGAAAATTCAAGAATATTTAGATATTTTTTGAATTTTTGGTCGCACATAATATGATGGAGGGCGGAGTATTTTAAAGTTTTCTATTTCCTTTATTAACATATTCTTTATATTTTTTAGTACATTAGATTATTCATTTTGTAATTTAATTGTGGCTATTTAATTCTCTAAATTGGTACTATATTTATCTAGTTTTAAGATTGAATAAAAGTATAAAAAAAAAAACATTTCTAGGATTAGTCGGTTAATGTACCGGATACCGAATACCAAAAAAAAAAATTAAGGGTGTTGAATTTGCTCGCTAATTTTATGTTTCAAGCCCATAATCCCTCTTTATTTTTTTAATTAGTAAAAACTGTGACTCAAACTTAATACCAATAGATTATAAGATGTGGAATTATTTTGAACTATATACTATTTGAGCTCTTATTCTATTAAGTGTGAAAAAGACAATGAAAATGGTTCAAATTCAATCCTCATTGAATTCACTCTCTCTAATGGATTTGGAATTAGTCGTGGTTTTTTTTGTAGAAGCTTAATAAATCAATACTCTGTCCCATCACACACATATATGTGTGTATAACATATATATATACATATATATATGTTAATACACGTTGAATAAGTGAGTGATTGTCATCTCAACAACTAATTTAAAAACACTTATTTTTGTATTACAAAATGTTTGCTAATTCAACAAACTACTTGAGTAGCTAGAAGTAGTTTCAAAAAAGCAACACCATAGATGCTTCATTCTAACATTGGACAACCAACAATTACATTACATAAATGACTGAATGTCTTTGAAGCCAACCAGCAAAATTGCAGGAATGTAGACAAAATGATGAACACAAAATGCGTGTACGCGTCCAAACTCGAAAGGGACCAACAACACGATTCTATCGGGCAAACGAACCATCAACTCCTTCCCAGCCTCGGACCTCGCTACAAGAAAAAAATCATCCGAAAACTGCAAAACAGAGCATATGAATTTACCACACCTGAATGCATAATCACAAGACGAAAATGGACAAAAACTAACAAGAAGAAAAAGGTAAAACGACGAATATTCGCTTATACACATGAATATCCATGCATACACGCATGCAAATGAAAACTGGGCTTATGGATTGTTAGAAGAGTTGATCCCTATGTAAAACAGTTTTACTGTACAACTAGTTTGTAATTATCGCTTCATAGTATAACAACCAGTACCTTTGAATACAAACAGCTAATACTGGGGATAGAAACCAATTTAGTCCCATAACTTATTACCTTTTTCGATTTGGTCCCAAAAAAGTGTGATGTACGATTATAGTCCCATTTTTTTTCAAAGTGTACAATTTTCATCCCAAAATTTACCGGAAATGAGAAAAAACGTCGTTTTCTATCATGGGCCGGGCACGTGAGGTTCCTTCTTAGACGGGAATGCCGATTCTGTTAATAAGGGACAATATTGAATTATTTTTAAAGCTTATTACCATTTTTTATATTCCATGTCATTAATTTCTTTAAAATACCTTTTACCAACAATATAATCCCCAATCTCATAAAATTATCTTATATTTTCTGAAACTCCCAATGCCAACCTCACGTGACTGGTGCATGATAAAAAATGATGTTGTTTCTAAATGAAAATTGTACACACAAAAAAAAAGTTGGTACTAAATTCATACATCATACTTTTTTTTAGACCAAATCGAAAAAGATAATAAGTTATGGGACCAAATTGAACTCTATCCCACTAATACTGTTTAAAGTTACACCCAAAATGCAAACTACTTGCATGGTAAATAGTTTACATAAAACTTTGCCTGTTAGAAACCTTTGAGCATAGCAACAGTTAACTTTTGTAACACCGATCAATAGTGGAAATCGAAAAAGACCAAAATGAACAATTTCAAGATTCGGAATCATCGACTAATACTTCGAAAATCATACCTCCGAGGCCAAATTCGCCATGCCAATCCCAGTTGATCAGCTCGTGCATCTGAACTCGTCACGATGGCCTTCAAACGAACAAAGATTGCTTTCGTGAATACCGGATCGACTCATTCATCCCGTGAAATGACATTAATGTACATTCAAGGCCAAAGAATGCACCAAAACATCACCAAGATCTGGAAGCATGCTGTGATTTAGCCGTTTCCTGTAATACGGCACCCACTATAGCGGCCTGCTCGAGACATTCCGCTTTATGCAACGCATCCAAAAGTATCACACACGTTTTGCTATATATATTACACCCCTTCAACCTTGTTTCTTCGAATAAACGGTACGCTTCTGTCGCCTTATTCGCCAAGCTTAACCCCTCTATCATCGTATTATAGCAAGCAGAATCGGGTATGCCTCCATTAGCTTTGAATCGCTCGAAGAGTTTATCTGCCTCCAATATATTTCCAGCTTTCGCAAGCCCGGAAATCATTGTAAGATAAGTGTAGACGTTCGGTTTCAGCCCTTGTTTCTGCATCTCTTGCCAAAACACAAACGCTTTGTTGAATTTACGAACCTTACAAAGCCCGTTTATAAGAATGCTGTAGGTTATGATATTCGGCGTGCATTTCAAGTCCTTGATGGAATTCCAGCACACGAGGGCTTCGTTTATTTCCTCCGCCTTTACAAGTGCATCGAGCAAGCAATTCCATGTTTGGATGTTTGGTGTTAAATTATTCTGCATCATTTCCTCTATGATGAGATACGCTTCGTCTATTCTGCCCACTTTTCCGAACCCATCCACGAGACTACTATACACAACTACGTTTAATTCTACCCCAATCGATTTCGCTTCTTCGAAAAGCATATAAGCTTCATCAAGCCTGTCGATCTTCGCAAGCCCGTCTATAACCGAACCATACGTAACCACGGTTGGTTGATGACCTTTTGCCTTCATTTCCTCCAAAAGCTGGTAAGCTTTATTCACCTTTCCCGATTTGCAGAATCCATCGATGACGGTATTGTAAACGAGGGTATCGAGAACACAACCTTGTTCCTTCATCGCGTAGAATAATTTATACGTCTCGTTAGCAAACCCCGCCTTTATGAGGCCATGAATTAGAATGGAATAGCTTCGTGCATCGGGGCTAAAACGATCTTTGATCTCCGTGAACAAAGCTCTGCCTTTATCGATTTCACCAGCTTTGAAAACACAATCCATATACGTGTTAAGGAGCGTAAGATCCGGCGAAATGCCTTTCCTAACCATTTCCTGGTAAATCTTATGCCCATCCTCCTTTCTACCGTTCTTGAAAAAGTTTCTGATAAGGGACGTATAAACAATGGCATCCGTCGTCTCGTTAGAATCGAGCATCTCCTCATACAATCTATACGCTTCGTCTACTCTCCCCTGCCTACCCAACCCATCTATCAGCGAACAAAACGTAAACTTATTCGGGCCACAAACTTTACGATCCATTCCCTGGAAAATAGAACAAGCAGCATCGACTTTGTTAGCCTTACACAATCTGTCTATCATAATGTTAACGGTCATTACGTTCGGAGCTAAGCCGGCAGCCTTCATGTCGTTTTGTACTTCTAAAGCCGCATCGAGTTTTCCCGTCCTACAAAGCATGTCCACGAGTATATTATACGTAGAAAGATTAGGCATCGCGTCTTTTTTCATCTCTTTAAAAATACTCAACGCCTCTTCTACTTTTCCTTTCTTTCCGAGGCACGTGAGAAGAGTATTGTACGCAATCACACTAGGAATAGACCCTTTTAGCCTTTGCCTTTCCAGCAAACTATAGGCTTCGTCAAACCTTCCCACGGACCCGTATCCCATAATCATCGTGTTGTAAGCATACGCACAGGGAACCGATCTACTCGTCTCCATCTGCTCGAACAACTCAATAGCTTCGGCCATTCTATTAGCTTTGCAAAGAACCCCTATCATGCTCGTGTACGACACATCATCGGGCATAAGACCGTGCGCTTTTATCTCGTGAAAGAACTTCCACGCCATATCGACTTTACCAACCTTACCGAAACAGTCGACGCACACATTGTAGAGAACAATGTCCGCCTCGAGTGAATTTCCCTTCATCTCGTCCAACAACGAGAGAGCAGCATCGACCTGGCCATCACGAGCCAACACACGAATCAAAGTCGTGAATAAATGCACATTAACTTCGTACCCCAACTCCTGCAGCTGATGAAAGAGCGAAAGCATGAGGTTAGGGTACTCGGGTTTACGAACCATCGCTAACGCCCCTATAAGCGTCGTGTAAGCCGAAAACGCGGGACGGAATTTGAATTTCCTCATCGTTTGGATAAGCTCAAACGCCTCCGTCAATCTTTGCACCTTTATACAGCTGGAAACTAGCTCAATGCTCGTTTCGTAAGAAGGCCCGAATCCTAAAAGACTCATTTCCTCGAAAATAAGTTCGATCCCATCGAATTTCCTGCACCTAGCCATTAACATGAGAAGCGAATTGTACGTTTCTGGCGAATGTGCCTTATTCGTCACCCTTTCGACCCATCTAAAATAGTTTATACCCAAATCGACATTCTTCGTCCTTCTCAACACTCCAATGACCACATCCGTGTGAGGTTTTTCATCACACGAAGACAGAGCCGTCTCCAACGAAGGGCCCCACGGGCCGCTTTCCAAAACCCGACACACATTCTCTACCCCTTTTCTAATAACTTCGTGTGTTCTCTTATCTTGATGATCATCTCCCCCCACATTATTATGAGAAACCATCCCCTTTCCCTCATTGATGTGTTCTTCGTTTTTATTATGAACATTAACCCTAGAAGGTCCATCATTAGGTGAAAATGACAAAAATCGTTCACACAGGCAATAGGGTTTTTGCTCAATCCGAATTTTCAATACTGCAAGCAGAAGTACGCATGAATTAAAAAACGAAAATGCTGAATTTAAACATGAATTCTTAACAACTCAATTTATATTGTAATCTTTATGTGCAGAAATTAACTCAGAACAAACCTACAGTCGATTAAAAGGGCAGAGAATAATAGGCAAAAATTTTGCGAGAAAGACATGGAATCATTTATCGAGTTATGGATATAAATACTCATACTAATCGATGAAAAAGAAATCGTTTCGCAAACAATTTACCTCGGTTTATGAAGACTGCCCTCATTCTTGAATGCTCGAGACGCGGTGATGAACGGCTGCTGAGAATGCAGTAGAGTTGGAGAGTGGAAAATCGTTTGTGGTGCGCGTGTTTACAGGTAACACGATTTTGGAAAGCGGGTTCGTTTCCTTGCATTTTAGTTTTTTTATTTTTTTAAAATAAAAAATCAAAAACTTATTTTTCTTGTAGCAAAAGACCCTCGCCCCTGGCCAAAAAAAACTTTTATTTTTTAGTATGTATAGAGTGAAATTGGTTTATATATTAATCACTGAAAGATATTAGTTGTTTTCACTGAAAAGTATCAGTTGTTTTTATTGAAGAGTATTACTAGTTTACACTGAAGAGTCTTAGAGGGGTGTATTGGTTATAGAGTCTATATGATTTTTTTAGACTTTTAAAGTTTGGGGTATTCAATTTAGATTTTCAAAAGTCTTTAAAAATCTTGTGGTATTCAATACGTATTTTAAAAAGTCTTAAAAAAATCTTTGGGTATTCAACAGTCTATAGATTTTAATACTCCATGGATTTTCTTTGATTCTCTTCCAAAATATAAATAGATTTCACTCTCCAAAATCTCTTCTAATAACCAGAGATTTCTACGGATTTTAAAAAGTCTTAAAAAATCTTTAGATATTAAACAGTCTATGAACTTTCTTTGATTCTCTTCCATTGGGATATCAACGGGCGGGGACGGAGGGTCATTCCCCATCCCCATCCCCGTGAAATAAATGAGAAAAAAATTTCCCCCCATCCCCACCTCGCTGTGGATCCCGTCTCACGGGGATTCCCTGTTCCCTGCCTAATTATTTTTTTATATCATTTTTTAAATATATAAAAAAAAGTAATTAAAAAATTTAATCATACACAACAATTACTTTAAGTTGGTGTTAAAAAAACTAATTTAAACAATTTGAAGAACCTCTAATTCTAATATTTTTAATTAACATATATACTAAAATGAAAATTATATAATTTGGAACTAATAACATAATATTAAATAAAATATAGATGTAATTTTTAATAAATAGTTAATTGAGTAGGAAACTATGAAATGTTTATTTTGTAATTTACTTTAAAATTAAAATTATATATATATATATATATATATTAATTATATAAAAAATAATGCGGCTCCCAACGGGAAACGAGACGGGGATACCCCGGGGCTGGGAATACTATCATGGTCCCCGCTTATGGGGCAAAAAAATTCTCCGTCCCCATTTACTTTGGGGATTCCCCTCCCCGTTCGGGGCTGATCCCCACGGGGATTGGGATTCACCGCCTTGCTGTCAAGTCTACTCTTTAAAAAATATAAATAAATTTTACTCTCCACATATATTTGTTTTTTTTCTAATAATAATGTATGTATTTTGGTTTTTTTTTAAACAATTTGGATAACTTTTTTTATATACAAGTGTGTTCCACATATATTTGTTGTTGTTACCGTAATTATCCGTATATAGGGGTAGGACATTCTGGACGGTTTAACATATAAACGGGTACGAAACACGAAGAACACAAGCACTGCGGGAAGAACCGAGAGGTTCCTCCCTTAAATACGGCGTCGGGCGGTTCATGAAGATGAACACCCTAGCCTATGGTGTTTTATATATTTAGGGAGTGTTTTTGTGGGGAGTAAGATGATGATGTCCCTCTTACAATGAGTTGGGGCCTCTATTTATAGAGCCCCAAGCTCCTCACTCTAGGAGCGATCATGACCCTTTATTTTAGGGTATTAATTACAACCGTAGATCTAATGAACAATATTAAACAGTATAAAATCTACTATTACAATATCTTCTCAGTCTTCAATATCTTCAATGATGTTGACCCTCGATTCTGTCGAGGCGGAGAGATCTGACGAGGTCGAGGTGCGTTCACCTCCAACAGTTGCGGTAGCTCGTCTACCGGGTTATTTAATGCCATAATTCTATTATCGAGGCCTAAACCCTGGTTCCAGTATACCCCGTTCTGAGACAATATTTAAGCTAAATACGGGATTATTCGTGACACAACATTTGTATCAATGGTTCAAGCGTCGGAGTTTATAAAAATTGATGTAAATTAAAAAAAAAGTATTTCACAATCCTGTAAAATCTATGAAAATCCAAGTAAATCAATAAAAAGAGTCAGTCAAACTCTGCATGAAGTCTATAGATTTTTTAAATCCACAGACTTTTTAAAGTAAAAAAAAATCCAATAAAATCTTAATTGAATACACCCCTCTTAGTTTATTTTCACTGAACAACTAAGACTCTTTAGTGTAAATCAGTAATACTCTTCCATAAATACAGCTAATACTTTTCAATGAAAACAACTAATATCATTCAGTGATTCTTGTATAAACCAGTTTCACTCTATACTTTGTCTTTATTTTTCTACTAAATGCACTTCGAGAATTAAGCTTTTGATTTTTACAAAATATGCACCAAACTTTTAAATTATTGAAAAAAAAAAAACATCGGACAAATTCATCTGCAAATATTTGGTATCCCTCCGCCTTTAATTAAGTTCGCTATATTTTTTGACAAGTTAGTGATAAATTGCCGATTTTTATTTTTGAAAGGGTTAATTTATCAATATTTGAAAGGATAAAATAGAGGGTGCTTTAGTCTTTTAACTTTATGAGATAAAATAGAATAATAAAGTAAAAGAAAATATCACTTTTGATCCCATCAATTAACCACGCATCCCTCTTTTCTGTCACGCCCCAAATTTAAAACCATTTCATAATTAAGAAAAGTGGCGTGACTTTAACTATATGAAAGATATAAAACTTTCAATTAATAAAATGTAATCATCAAATAAAAACTAAAATAGTGTCAAAACACTTAGCAACTGCAGTACCAATGAATCAATTAATTTAAAAATAATAAAATGTAAAGTCTTTAGAGAAACTAAATTTAATAATCGTACGCGCGACATCCATCACTACTCCTCGCCGCCCAACTCCTTAGCCTGAAATAGCAAATTAGTGGGGTGAGCATGCAAGCACACTCAGTGAAGCCAAGTTATTCAAAACTTAATGCTAAAAATAATTAATCAAGTAAACATAGCGTAGCAAATAATATTCACATTTGTCACATATACTTTGCCACATAAACTTTGTCACATATACTTTGCCACATATATACTTTGCCACCTATACTTTCCCACTAATTCACTTTGCCACATAAACTTTGCCACAAATACTTTGCCAACTTTGTCACATATACTTTGCCACAAATATACTTTGTCACCTATACTTTCCCACTAATATACTTTGCCATCTATGTTTTCCCACTAATTCACTTTGCCATATAAACTTTGCCACAAATATACTTTGTCACCTATACTTTCCCACTAATATACCTTGCCACCTATACTTTTCCCCACTAAGATACTTTGCCACATATAACATGGAAAATATTCACATAGCATGCAAATCAAATAATTATTTTAAACATTAAATAAAGAATAACACATGCAAATAAACTCTACCAACCACTGTAGAGCATAAGCAATTGAAACCCCACCTCAAATATGAACGCAAGATGTGACAAGTAGAAGCCTCGTACGAATTAGTTCTATGAGTTTACTTTTAGCCCCAAGGTCTCAATTTTTGCAATCTTGGTCCCAACAATGTATAGTTTAGCTAGTTTGGTCCTATGGTCAATTAAACTGTTGGAAGCGTTTATTACTTTTGGTCTCAAACATAAAAAAGATTGGTTATGTAAAAATATATGCAAGTCTATTTTTGTGGGATCAAGGGACTATCTTTTTAAGTGATTGCAAAACAATCACTCTACAGTAACTAGAAAAAAGAAATTAATTTCACATTGTTTGTCATCACTACTCTAGTACATTAAAATCTATTTTTAAGAAACAGAAAAAACCTTATTTTGAATTCTATATAAAAAAAATTAGTGGGCCCATAAAAATCATACCCTCAATTATTATTTTTTTTCTTTTAAAACACTCACACTTTTAAAATCTATTTATTTCAAAATATTTTTCACTTTTAATTTTACTAAAAAATAATCACTTAAAATGACTGAAGTTGAGTTTCAAACATATCCAAGTACAATTTTCAGAAAAAGAAGTTATGAGTCGAAATAGTATTTAGCAAGATATCAGGGCATTTTCTAAAAAATTCCAAAACTTGGGGGGCTTTTTTACAATTTCCTGTTTTTCTCCTTTCCTTTCTTCACACTGTCAAATTCGCACTATCTGCAGACACCGTAACAAACTCTCCCTCTCTCTCTCTCTCTCTCTCTCTCTCTCTCTCTCTCTCTCTCATGCATCCCCAATTCCGAATTCTCCATTGAAATTCCGCCTATACATGCACATCGCTGTATGTATATGCGATGGAGCAACCATCAC
The DNA here is from genome assembly GCA_947034835.1 of Ballota nigra. Lineage (NCBI taxonomy): Eukaryota > Viridiplantae > Streptophyta > Magnoliopsida > Lamiales > Lamiaceae > Ballota > Ballota nigra. The sequence continues at coordinate 81,026,500 of OX344729.1, read as the reverse complement.
CTCAATCATTGGCATCGCACGCGCAACGCTTCTCCGTCAAGTGGTACAATCACCGCAGCCACCGCGGCGAGGGCGGCGGACCGGTGGAAATGACGAAGGAGCCCTCGCGGTCGGACAATTGCGAGGCTAGCACCGCCGGGGAGAGGCGCGGAGGCGGCGAGATGCGCCGCGCCGCAGTGGATTGCAACCTCGCCTCGCTCTGCGATCACATTCAATTGGAAGGGTTTAATAATGGTGTGTTCTCCGACGTCGTTTTGAACGCCATGGGATCCACTTATCATCTCCACCGCCTCATGCTCTCCCGGAGTTCTTTTTTTCGGTATATGCCCCTTTCCTAATTTCATATAAATCCCCCTAGTATGCGAATTGCTTTACCAGAAAGTGGTATGGTTATGAGGAGATGATTTACGGGTTTATATATCTCTAGGAAATTTGGGCTTTCAGATACTGATTCTTTGTTTAGGTAAACTTGTTATCTGTTACTTGCTTGGGACCATACAAACGAAATGATTGTCAAATGTGTCAAGTTGTCTTGCTTATGAATCATTACCATTGCTCCTATAAGTGTCTGTTAGTAATTGAATACAAGCTGAATGCCATTGCTAGGGATTGCATATAAGTAAAGGACACTGATGCTGTAGGTCGATCAAAAGTTAAACAAGAATGAGATGATGAAAGAAGATTGCTAGTAGCTATAATCATGATTGACTTGCTGTAGTAAAGATCGGATGGTTGATATGACATACCTTGTTGGAGTCGTTTAATACACTCTGGAGCTAAAGCACTTGGTAATGCTGATTAGTGGCCGGCTTTGGAACCTATGGGGTTGGGGACAATGTTGCATAGGTTTTGCAGTCAGTGTAGTGGTCTCTTGAGATTAAAAGAAGCAATCTCAGTATCATTTTCATTTAGGTGAAGTTCATAATGGTTGGACTTTTAACTTGTCTGCAACTTACATGTTGAAGGAGATGTTTGCTTGCATAACCCATCTATCATTTATAAGCAGCAATGAATGTCTTAGAAGATTGCATTAATTAACAGACATAGTTTTCTTTAATGTAAGACTATTTTTTTAACTGCCCCCTAAACTTTGCTAATTATTTTTCAAGAAGTGTTGCTTACAACCAGTACTTTGGATTTAAGGAACATGCTTCAGGGCCCGTGGAAAGAAGCCAATTCTCCAGTTTTGACATTGAATGTGGATGATAAAAATGTAAACGGTGAAGCAATGGAAATAGCTTTGGCATACCTCTATGGACATTATCCTAAGCTTAATGATGATAATGCGTTTAGAGTTCTTGCTGCTGCATCTTTTCTTGACCTGCAGGTAATAAATTATAATTGGAAAATCTCATCTCTGGATAAGGATTCAAATTGTTTCGCTGAATTTTAGTATCATTAGTTGTGGTCTTTCTTTTCTAGTGGTAGCAGGTTATGCGTATGCATAGTTGCCATATGGGTTCTGGATTTTTGAACCATTTTCTTGAATAGTATATTTGTGCGACCAAAATCATCTGAATTAAATAAAATTGTGTTCTTTAGGATATGTGTAAAACGGTGTGCTTGGTTCTTGGATGCTATCATCTCTGGCCCTCTGTATAGTAGAATGCAGAATACAATAGCACTTGGCACAATATTTTCAGATGCCATTATACACGTACTATTGCCCATTCATACTCTGGAATTTACAGCCCCTACTCGCTCCTTTTGAAACTCTGATGACACATTGACACCATACTCTTACAACCCATATCATTCTTTGCCGATTCCCCTTATGTTTACTTTAATATTGTTACCCCTATCTTTTTCTTGGGTCAAACTGTTGTTACTTGATGCAAGCCAAAACAAATAATTCCTGAAATTTGCTATTTTGGTTCTGTTGCTGTCATCAGGGAGTTGAGGAAAAGAAGCCCTGGTAGTATCATAAATCACTTATTGAGGCTTTGTGTGTAGCCAAGTGCTATTTGAAGACGTCATCTTTGTTGACAACTTTGTGATTGCTTACAATTGTTTAATGCAATCTTATATCTCCACAAAAGTTTTATTGGCCAATGTTTCTTCTCTTTACTTTCTTGATAAGCAGTTTGGTTTCTGTGCATGCCCTTACATATTTGACAAAAACATGCAGGATTTATGTGCAATTTGCACAGATTTCATCATAGCTGAATTGTGGTCTTCCAACTTCTTAACTTATCAGGTATGGTAATTTCTAGTTTTGGTAATGATATATTTACTCAGTCAGCTCAGGTTGAATCTCATTCACCTCAACGTAGGTCTTTGCCGAGAGCCAGGATTACGGCACACATGGAGAGCGTGTTAGAAATGCTTGTTGGGGCTACCTCTGTCAAAGTGGTGTGCATGAATTAAAAGAGGTAAATGTGCAAATCTTCTGATATTATAGTGTTTTTAGCTTTGGAAAGCATTTTCTCAGACTATGAAATGATGGCAGCACAAAGCAGTTTGATTTCTTTCACCTCTTGAGATTATCTTATTTGTGCCAGGTGCTTCCTGAACTTTCATCTCAAACAATACTTGCTTTACTCACCTCAGATGAATTATGGGTGCCCAGTGAAGAGAAACGGTGAGGATAATTTTCTCTGTAATTTTAGATGTTTACTAGTCAGGCTGAAAATTGTCTGATTCCTTTTCTGTTTTTAAAATCGAGAAGGTTTGAGCTGGCGCTATATACTCTTCTCGCAAAAGGTAAACAGTGCAAAGCAGAACACCATGACCAGGGAAGTGCAAGTTGTGAGGTTTTAGTCAGTGCTGATTCTTCAAGAGTAAACATGAAACATGTGGATGATGAAGGCATAAATGATTTTCTGGAAACTGAACAAGGTCATAAAAAATCAAAAGATGAAGTTGAAGGCTGCAACACTGCTCATAAAATTTTGGTTGAGCTTGCTGACTCCATTGTGGACTCCCATCCTCATGTTGCCAACTTGGGTGAAGCCAAAACAATGTATAGTGGACCTAATTTGGAGTCAAGTTATGATTGCAGTGTTCGACAGCCTTCGGCACACTGTACATTTTACACAGATGACATTAGTGATTCATGTTCTTTTCTTAATATTGGATTGAATAGGTCAGCAGACAATGTTTTGGCCTTGGAAGGACCATCAGATGAAGATTCATGCTACCAATTAAATAGCAACTGGCCTCCAGGAGATCAAATGCACTGCATGTCAATAAACTCTTCCTGTAATATGCTGATGCCTAATGAATGGGAAAGATGCAACATGTCCCCTCTTTCATGGGGTGGTAGGACTGTGGGCAGAAGAGAGGTAAAGCCTTGCCTAAAACGGCACTGTGGGCTGAGCAGAGACGATTATGATTCCTTTGTCAACATTTTTGAAGGTGGTTCTCTTTTATATTGCAATATGTCTTTTGAGGCACTCTTAAATGTAAGAAAGCATCTTGAAGAAATGGGCTTCCCTTGCAAAGCAGTAAATGATGGTTTGTGGTTGCAGGTATATTATGATTTCTTGCATTTTTTTAATAGACTGCATTGCATTCTGAACTATCTATACCTCTGTTGACTTGCTTCTTTTACTGTCGTTAGCTGTCTTACGCTAATTTTATGAATTGGATACACGTGATGTAACTGTTCACTATGCATATTACAATTTTTTGTATTCATGCAACTTAAAGACATTATACCCACTTTCATTGATGTTCCTACTTTCCATTTTGCTGTACTTGGTGACTAATTCTTAGATGCAAGTTTACTTATGGGAGACAGATCTCATTTATATCATTCTTGTTATTGTCTGCGTGGCATAGATGCTCTTGAGCCAGAGAGTGCAGGAAATTGGTGCAGATACATGCAAAAACTGCTGCCGCATGAGTGCATGTGCATGCAGACAGCCATATGGTTGCGCACCTGGAGTTTCAGCGTCTGGATACTACATGCAAGATCACGACCACAATAATTTACCCCCAAGTGAAGGGCATATCTATATCAATAGTTCTCAAGGGGAAAGAAACACCCACTTTAGGCCAGTTCGTGCACATGATCGGGGCCCAATTGATGGGTTAGCTGGCATTGGACGCGGAACTACATTCGTGCCTGCATCTGCTTGGCCACCAACTCGTTACGTTTTTTCTCGTGTTCCATTTGCTATTGGTAATCGAACCAATCAGCAACCTCCTGCTAATGATGGACCGGATAATAGAGCTGACAACAATGCTGAACTTGCTGGGGATGGGTTGACTGTTTTGGTTGGGCTTAGTCAGGGATCCAACGATGTCACTAATGTGCATGAGGTGCAAATGGGAAGAGAATTTGAAACAAGTACCAGTGGCATTCCCATGCAAATGATAGACTCATCAGAGCATGCTGTGGGGAGTGAGTGGGACAATGCAAACAGTTCTATATCATTGGATCTAAAGACACCTTTGAGTCACTTCCCACCTTTTCGCTTTGCGTAAGTTAGACTACCTTCTAGCATAGACATTTTGCTTTTAGTAGTTTTCGTGGTAATCTGTTTTGACTGCATGTCTGTAGGTTGTCTGATTGGTCCAGACCACTATACCTAAGTACATATTTTTTATGAGAAAATTGAACCTACCCTTCTTGTCAGTCTCCTCAATAAAGGATGAAACTGTTTATGTTGACTTATTCTACTAATGGACATGATCTAAATTTAGTATAAGCTTCGTGAATCTTCTTGTTAATCTTTGGTAAAATATATTAGCAGTTTGAGTAGTTATCTGATCCTGTACTGTTTTTTCAGGGTTGAATTTCAGGATGTGCATAGACTCTGCGATGGTCAAGTTAAGCACTCCCCTGAAGCATTTTATGCAGGTTCCTTGTGGAAGGTTTGAAATGAAGATAACATTCTCTCTTTCGATTCTGTTGATATTGCTTGTACCTTTATTCTTTAACTGCTCAGTAAAATATGTTGTAATTTTTTGGGTGTTTTGGATTCCCAGGTTAGTGTTCAGGCATTTAGTGATGAAGATCCCCAAGGACGCCGTACACTTGGTATTCTTCTGAATCGGAATAAGTTATACCTTTGAAGAATTCTTTCTAATGCTGTTCTTTTCTTTTCTTTTTATGTCATTCAGGCCTATTTCTTCATCGGCGTAAGGCAGAGATCAGTGGTCCACTTAGAAAGGTACTTTGGAATCATGTTTGAATAATGCTTTTTCCTGCTGCGAACTCGGGTTTGCAGATGAAATCATGGAGCTGTTTTAGCTGCTGAAAGTTATCTTATATGTTCTCTATAAAGCTTGTCCTAGTACCAGCTTAGGCAAAACATGGCTCTCTGACCTGTTTGATTGCCAAACGATCTTGAATTCTATTTTTCCTAACTTAAAATAATTCATTGTATATTCACCTTAATTCATACTGTGTTTTCTTCTTTGTTCTGTGATTTCAGGTCCATATGTATGTCGATACTAGGGAAAAGGTTACTGCTAGATATCAGGTAACGTCACTAGTCTATTTTAAGGATGTTGCACCTTTATCTAAAGGGCACAATGCGTCTTTAACTAATTGCTTCAATCTTTCTGACTTTCAGTTGATCTGTCCCTCAAAGAGAGAGGTGATGGTTTTTGGGAGCTATAAACAAACAGGAACACTTTTACCAAAAGCTCCAAAGGGATGGGGTTGGCGATCGGCACTGTTATTTGATGAGCTCGGTGATCTTCTCCAAAATGGCACCCTACGTGTTGCTGCTGTAGTGCAGCTTATCTGATTCTTCTTGAGGTATCATAAAATCTTCGAAATATTGGATTTTTATTATCATCATAACTATCATAGCAATAATAAATTTGTTATTATTTAATTTTTGGTTTCAGATGGAGTAAGCTGAATTATGTTCTTTTGTGGCATTAGCACATTGAGCACATCTAATCAGGTTTCACCATCTCATTCTTTAGCCCATGCCTGATATTTGTATCGGATCTTGACATTTCCAAGTACATATATAATAAATTTTGCCAGTTCCGTAATTCTTACAAATCTTGCAGTCCTGCTGTTAAGGTTATAGAAGTAATGTATATATGAGATCGGGTACCTTTAACATTGAATGCAAGAATAGGACTGTTATTTGTGTACAGTTAAAACACACGTCTCAACATAAAATCCTCACGAGTCATCTTCGATGTTTATTTTAGTCGAAATTGTGACAGAACTCGGTTATATTTGGAGTTCTACTCCAACCATGTTAAAGGTAGGATAGTAAAATACACAGGTTGTATCTACTGTTGATTTGCACATATAGACGTTGGTATGTGTGTATTTTAATTGTAAATATTGTGTGTATTAAAAAGAATAGGAGTCCAGTATTTAGGCTTACAAAGTACCCTCCAACAATAGTCATAGCTACACCAAAAAAAATATAAAATTATGCATCCATGCACAAAGTATGCACCCCTACACAAGATTTTGTAGTTGTGAGTCGAATGTTTTTTTTATAGTAGTGGAAAGTACTAGTACTGCATATTTTGGTAGCCAAAGGTAATTAATTTAAAGAAAAAGAGTAACTCTCTTTTGCAATTGGTGCATAATGTACTCACTCAACAATTGAAATTATTTACACTGAAAAGTATGATTTGATTACACTGAAAATCAATTTTCAGTGTAATCTAACTATATTTTTCAGTATAAACAACTTCAACTGTTAAGTGGGTGCACTGCGCACCTGATGCATATGAGAGTGTGCGTAAGAAAAATGGGTAAGAGGGTGAAAAAAAAGGAGTATGTCTCTTGTGCACTAGTGCATTTACTATTCAAACAAACTTTTTAATAGTATCAGTTGTTGCTGAAATGCAGTACTTTTCAGTGAAAACAACCGATACTATTTAAAAGAAAATGTATTTGAGTTACACGATGGACTTGGTTCGAAATTCGTTAGCAAGTATCAATCAAGAATTTTTTACTTTTTTTTTTTTTTTTTTTAATCCATGTGATAATGGATTTTTGTCACAAAGTCACATTAGTTACACTAATTGCCAGAAATGGGATGGGAGAAAGAGACGCATTTAAAGTGTCTGTTTAGCCTGCAAACATAACAAGGATACAAAAGATGCCGCTTTTCAGTTTCGTGTTCATCTTCTTGTAATTATATTTTTATATTAAAATCGTGTGATCCGGAACACGACAATAGAGTCAACACGTTTTATGTTTTCCAAAAATCGTGCATAATAGCGATTAATTTCATAACACGGTTTTAATATAGTAGATTTCACGTGAATTGTGTTTTCAAGAAATCAGAAGCTGCGTTTCGATTCAATTTAAATATTTGAAATTGATTTATTTTAAATTCATTTCTGTTGGGTGGGATCGTGGATTCACCTAGATTTCTAGAAAGATTAGTCAAAGTGATGGTTAAGTTTATGTTAATTTAAACAACTCCATCAAGTTAAAATAATAATAATAATGCATTACTTAGTTTTTTTTGCTTTAGTTAGGTGATGCGTCTCTTTAATCATTACGCCCATAATCAAAAGGCTAACTAATAAATACTCCCCCTACATAATTGATAGTCATACTTATTAGGATTTTATACTAGTAAAGTGTAGTGTGCACTAATTGTACAATTACTATTATTGAATATAAATAGTTACAATAATATAAATAGGTATTGTTGAGTGAAACTACTCAATAGAAAATAATTACTAATATTGTTTAAGGAAAAAAAAACTAGTATTTTTCAATTAAATCAATTAATATGGTTAACTGGAAGCAAGAATGCACATATAATCGGTGTACATAAGATTTTGACATCAATAATATATTATATATGGTGCTTGAAAATTTGAATATAGCCTGTAAATTTCCTAATAATTTTAAAATACTAAATATAATTAAATTTAGAGTTCATTATGTGGAAATTTCTTCAAAATAATATACTCTTCTAATGAGAAAATTGTTTTTTCAGGACCATAACTTAAAGGAAGTAGCAAAATGAGAACCATAATTTTCCGGGCTGGCAAAATAAGGACAATAATTTTAAAATGGGGTAAATTGAGGACAAACCAACTTGAATCAATGCAAATTGAGCTAATTGGTCTAACTTGAGCTAGAAATCTTGTCCAAACGGGCCAATTTGGCCTAAGTTTGGGCTGAAATTGGTCTTTATTTGCAAAATTTTAAAAGTTACGGTCCTTAATTCAATTGGGGGTGTTCACAAAATGATACAATCCCAAACCACTATTTACAAGATAGTACAATGTTAAAAAAATATATACTTATGTTCAACTTATTTTGTAGATTTGTTCAATTATTTGTACCAATTTGTAAAAAGTGGTTCGGGATTGTACTATCGTGCACTTAATTCAATTGAAAATCTAAAAAGTTACTGTTCTCATTTTGCGAACCTGAAAAGTTATGGTTCTTATTTTACCACCCTTAAGTTGTGGTTCTAGAAAAACAATTTTCCACTCTTCTACTAGAAGAATTATGTAGTGATTCGTACTACGGAAATATGAATGCAAAGAAAATTAGATTGTTTTTGTATTTTTGTGAATTTATCAAGTGTAAATAAATCTGATAATTAAGGAAATTAGAGAGGAAGAAGATGAATGAAGAGAGAGGAGAGAGAGAGTGGTAGAATTTTTTGCATATATTCCTTCACGTCACCAAATAACAGCTTGTGGAGGGGACCACTGGGACCACAATCCTTAATTATAAATAACTGAAGTTTTAGGTGCTAAAATAAAAGGACTTTAATAATTCTGGACTAAATTGCAAAAAGTAGTAAATGCAGTAAAATAGAGCTACGTGGAGAGTATGTATAGAGTGAAATTGAGTTATATATGAATCACTGAAAGATATTAGTTGTTTTCACTGGAGAGTATTAGTTATTTTTACTGAAGAGTATTACTGGTTTACAAAGAAGAGTCTTATTTCATTTTCACCGAACAACTAAGACTCTTTAGTAAATATAACTAATATTCTTCAATGAAAACAACTAATACCCTTCTGTGATTCATGTATAAACCAGTTTTACTCTATATTGTGTCCTACGTGGATGCCTGGGACTCTTTTCCTTCCTGATCTCATTGGACGGCCAAGATTATTTCTGCCCAAAGTTGATAGATGTGCCAAATTCTTGTCCTAATACCACTTTACCAAATCCTTCATTTATTTCAATATTTTCTCCAATTTCCTCAACATTTTCGTCAATCTGATCCATTCTTCCTTCCACGGCCAAGTTAACAACTCCGGTGCTCATGATAAATGACTGCAATTAATTAGGACTAAGTAAAAGAAATTGTGGTTATCTTTATTAGGACCTACTTTTACATCACAATTATAAAGTTTAAATTGCATGTTTTTTCCTTTTTTCTTGCAATCCGACATTGCCTGACTGTCTGTATATTACTATTAATATCCATGTGCATAGAAATGATATATAGCATGAAAAAGATTTGAAGAAAGTAGTTAATGCAGTGGCCCAATTTGACTTCTTGGTGAACGTGGGATTTTATAATATGATATGAAGATGATAAACTCTCAGTTAGTTAGTCATATTTGCAGGGTCTAGGAATGCTAAACATGTGGATTTTTAAAACTAGTTAATGCAATGGTCCAACTTGAGTTCTTGGTGGACGTGTAATTATGTAAAGATGACACACTTTTTATCTATTCCTAATTTTATTAATTTCAGTTTTTTCCCATCTTGATTGCATCATGCAATTATTTTCCTTCCACAGGATTACTAGAGCTAGAAACGAGGAATTTAAAGGATCCTCACTAGAGTTTAAAGACTATTCTCCCTTGCAAATACAAAAATAGAATAGGTCTTTGTGAAATTTAGTCACATCAGTTTAAATTACAAATCATCTCGTAACTTTTTGACAAAATAGATTTGGTCCCAAAATTAATTTTTAATTATATTTAGTCCCAATTTTTCTGATAGGGTCCAATTTGGTCCCAATTCTCACTTAGAAGTCCGAATTTCGGCGATTTCCGGCGAGAGTGCTGATGTGGTGTTTACGTCTACTATTTATATTTAATTTTTTCTTTTCTTTGACAATTTTATTGCACATAATATATATTTAGAAATTCTAAAAGAAAGTGACAAAATAAAATATAATTAGCACATATGGACGCCTCATCAACATCCTTGTCATAAATCCCCAATTCCGGACTTTAAAACGACGTCGTATTGTCTTTTTCGGCCGATTTGGGACCAAAATTGAACTTTGTTAGATAATTTGGGACTAAATCTGACTAAAAGTTAATTTTGGGACTAAATCTGTTTTGTCAGAAAGTTATGGGACGATTTATAATTTAAACTCATTTATTTGATATCATTATATACATTTATTAATACTATAATATTTTTATTGTGATTTCAGTTTATAAGTCTAATGATATCAGTGAATACATGTAATGATAGAGTATTTGCATAGTGAAATTGGTTCATACATGAAACATTGAAAGATATTGGTTGTTTTTACTAAAGAGTATTAGTTGTTTTCTCTGAAGAGTCTTAGTTTGTTTTCACTAAACCACTAATACTATTCAGTGAAAACAACGAATACCTTTCAGTGGAAACAACAAATACTCTTTAGTGAAACAATTAATTCTCTTCAATGGTTCATGTATAAACCATTTTAGCTCTATACTTTGTTGTAATGATATAAATTTTTGAAATTTGTTCATAGGAGATTTTGTGGGAAAAAAAATGGGTAAACTGTCTTTGTTTAAGTTTGAATTTAAGTTACCAACATACCATATAATATACTACCCTCGGATTTGGAGGAACTTGTACAATTATTGTTTTCTCTAGTTTTAGTGAGCGGATTTTTTATTATGGACAAGATATAATATTGCATGCATTTTTTTATATAAAAAAAAGTATATTGTATTTTATTTTTTCACATCAAAGTTTCATTTGTTCCACTCTTTTGCTGAGATTTCTCTCATCAATTGTTGGTTAGTTATATATCTATTGTTATCTGTATATTTATTTTATAATTAAATTCATCATTTTAAGTGCTCACAATTTGATTAGATTTAAATATCAATATCAATATGAATGTAATAATGATTGTTGATTTATGCTCTACATCGTTCAGTTTAAATATTCTTCATGTGCAAAAATAGTAGATTTAACTATACCGTATATTTTTATCTGAATAATTATGATGGTTTAATTGTTGTAATTTAAGTCTCATTTTAGATTTCAAGAGTATGACACCTCAATATTCTCTGATTTCTAATATCAAGAGTGAGAAAAAAAAATTGACCGTTAAAGTTAGGATTGAAAAAGTTGGACAATATTTTTTAATGATTTTAATATAGACAAGTTCTACTTGAAACTCATTTTGATCGATAAACAGATATTTGTAACGTTAAAGTTTATTTCAAATTTTGTATTGTTTCTTATATAAATTAATTTCTTACCGTATACTCCCAATAACTAATAATGTTGATTAATTTATAAATTATTCAATATTGAAATGGAAATTGATTATTATTAAATTATTAGTTTAAGTAATGTTATTCCATAATTGTTACTCCCTCCGTCCCAAACTCAAGTTGCCGTTTACTGTTTGCACGGTTATTAAGAAAAGAATTGTTTATTAGTATTTAAAGTGATAAAGTAGATGCTTTGATTATTAGTGTATGGAGAATATAATATTAAAAAATATTGTTACTCTTTTGCCAAAAGTAGATGTAGCAAATGAGTATGAGACGGACCTTTTTGGCAAATGAGAACTTAAGTTTGGGACGGGGGGAGTATTAATTTAGGTGAATTTTGATTTTTTTTTAATTATTTAGTTTGTAGGATATACCTATAGGGTTTAGTGAAGGGCACGGGCCACAGCTAAACAAACCCCATAATTTATTGTATATACCTCGAAATTTTTTAAACAAAAATACTCTTATATTAAATGTCTACAGAAAATAAATATAATATATTTTTTCAGTACGCGAAATTCGCGTGGGTACACTCTAGTAGCAATATATAACTGAAGATATTTTAATTATTTTTGCTGCGATTATTAAATATGATAAAGTATACTTGATTATTTAGATTTCTAATAGAAAATAAGGAGAAGGTGAATAATGAGTAGTAAATTAGTAAACTTTGAGGAAGATAGAAAATGACTGAAATCTCTACATATAGAATTCAAATAGAGTTGAGGGATTTTCACTAAAAGGTGTATAAAAGTGTGTGCATTTTATTCATATATTTTAAAGATAAACCCCTCATTTAACCTTGATATTTATATTTCCTCATTAACACATATCAATAATTATAAATGAAAGTGTTTAATGGTGAAGAATGAATGTGGATAGAGTCTTGGAAGAGTTAAAGTAAGAGTATGAAGTTGGTTTAGAATCAAGTCATCATGGAGAAAGAGTCACAATTTTAACGAGTGGTTGATCAACCCTCGAATTTTGTTGGTTAAGAAGTAGGTTTCTACTTATTGATGTTTATTTTTCTATGTAATTTGTTGTAAAACTTAATGGAGCATTATTCATACCCATCCTCTTTCTAATACAAATTTTTTTACTGATTAAAAAAAATTATACTAACACAGTGAACCAATTTCATCATGAAGGTAGTTTACGATATTGGTTGTTTCATAAGAAGGAAGTAGTTCAATAGTAATACTATTTAGCAAAAAAATCTAATACTATTTAAAAATGCATGGGAATATATATAATTATTTTACTATAACTCCTACAAACACATCCTCTGACACACGTGAAATTATGTTAATGAATCATTATAAGTAACAATACTTTATATTAGAACAAAAAGTTGCAATTTTTTTATGATGTCCTTGTGAATGTACATGAATCAAAAGAATTTAATGCAACGGGCCAACTTGATATTTGAATATTATTTGGTGAATATATTTGAATTAAAGGATGCAATCTGCCATAAATATTGGTAGTTGTGTGAATTAATGCATAGGAATAATGTCACTATTAATTATGTGTTACATATCAATAAAAAAAATTAAAAATGCGGCACCGCGGTCCATATCCTAAAAAGGTGAATACTATATGAAAAATTCAACTTGATTTATTATTAAAAATGAATTGTCTTGCAGATTTTTAGTTTGTTTATTTTATTGTGTTTTTCACGGTGTAAATCTGTACATAAGAATGCATATTTATATCTAGGCAAAATATTATATTAAAATAGTTCCTAATAAGTTTTTCTGAGACAGTTTTAAAGTATAATAATCTTATCAGAAATATCATTAATCTGGATTTTGATACTCCTGGTCAAATATTCAACATTTTAAAACAGTTTTATGTAAGTTTATCATGAGCCATTTTCGTATAAAATCTACTCTTGTATCTAAATTTTGGGTGGATTTTTTGGGCATGTGCAATCGAGTTATCAACTATTATGTTAGAGCATAAAACGTAATAACTTTTTATTAAAAATGTAATGTATTTTAATAATATTTAATTTTATGGATTATTTTTCTTAAATTGATAAGCATATTACCTTGTAAATTGCAATATATGACTGTATATACTAAACAATACTATTACTCTAAGACATTTGTGACACAAGTTTTTATACTTTGAGTTTGAAAATGCAACGAACTACAAGTCAAACGTAATTTGAAGCATATAAAAGAACGAACTTTCCATTTATATTAAAAAAAATAAAAAATAGTTCTAGCGTGCATGATATGCACTTAGATTTTGAAAAAATACTCCAAGCAAAAATCAGCAATACCTTAGAGAAGCAATCAATAATATCCAACTGCAAAAAAAATACATAGTTCGGTGTGTTTGTGTATGTTCAAAAATCAAAATTTAAATTAAAAGTGAGCTTAAAATTTTAGTGAATACTAGAATTTGTGTAAAAAAAAAAATTATATTTTGCAATTCTATAATCCAACGCTTCTCAATTTATAAGTGAATCACCAGATTTCATTTTTTAACATACTCTTTTTGTCCACGATTATTAACAGTACTTGTTGTTGATAGGCGATCAGGCGAGCAACAATGATCAAAGATTAAGGAGTTAATGAACTAAGACAAAGAAGCAGGCGACCATCAGAGTATTAAAGAGAATCAACTTCACTAGCGACCAGGAGTGCAATCAAGTATATTTCACGCGATCAGGAAAGTAAAGGACAAAAGAAATACATAGCCAAAGCAAAAGATAAAGACGAAAGGCGGACAACCTTGCAACCACGCGAGCAAGCGTGCATCAAGCCCAAACACGAGGCGAGCAAGAGGTCCATAGCGCCCAACATAGATGTACTAGCGAGCAACTGGTCACCAAGGAAAGCAGCTGAGTGATTATGAAGACCAAATACAACATTGGGAATCCCAAAGGTCACCAAGCTTAGACATGGTCCAAGTGTCTTAACACTTGGCACTCATCCATTGAGCAATAGCCTAGATGTTGTACAAGTGTCCTAACACTTGACAAAGATCCAATGGTTAAGCCATTAAGATGGTGACACATAGTCATCTTGTACATCTATAAATACTTCTTCATTTGCATGAAGAAGGGAGGTTTTTCCCATAATTAAAAATATTAGCCAAACTCTTGTCAATTTATTTCTTGCTCTATACTTAACTAAATTCCATGATCTTAGTATTTGTTTGGTGATCTTACTTAGCAAAAACAGCAACTAATCAACATCGATTAGAAAAGATCATCAACAATTGGCGCTAGAGGAAGGGGTCGAACCTTCGATTTGCAAAAATCGAAGAAAGCTTGAAGATCTTCGCCGGAATCTGCAAAAGTTGGCCGGAATCCGGGAAGAAGCTACCGGAAATCAAGTGTGCATACAATTCGAAACGAAGTTATCCATAAGTACATCGTGTTAAGAGTTTGAATGCATGCATGTATGAACTAGGGTTTTCAAACCACCATATTCATACATACAAGGCTAGTAACTCTTGAAAAATGTGTTTTTTAGAAACAAGATCACCTCAATCCTCTATTTATTTCATACATTTCGGCAACCAAGATGATTAGGTCACAAGAAGAACGACATTCGAGCGTATCACCGAACCCTAGGTCAAGAACTAGGGTTTCTTCTACCGAAGGGCATGCCCGGACGGTGAGAGCAACCTCACAAAGGAATGTTCAAGTCACCATCGATACAATTCCATCGGAAGTTGAAGCTCTTGCTCAAAACCCCGAAGAGCTAGCAAAAACGATTGCTGTCCTTCAATCTTTACAAAATCGGCAAAAAGCTGGGTCATCGAGAGCAACAGCGAGCAAGGGCGAGCAGGGGCGAACAGGCGAACAGAGGAGTAAGATGAGAGAAGATGTGCACCGTGATGAGGCTGACAGCGCAGAAGTCCGTAGAAACAAAGGAAAAGCTCTCATAAGTGAGCGTTTGGGAAATCGAGAGGAATCATCGCCGAGTCCGGCAAGTGAGTCGAGCAAAAGCACTTCTCCGACCAGTGCGTTGGAAAGGCTGGGAACAAGGTATGCAACCACAAGAGAACAATCTGGGAGAAATAATGCGCGGCAACGCCCTGCTGCTCGCCCATCTGTGCATGATCGAGTCAGGAGATCAGCTTTTGACCGACTAGGGCCAAATGGAGCTAGCAACATTGCACGGAGGGCAACTCAAGAGAAACGTCCCGTCGAGGAGGGACTGCATCGTGAAAAAGTTAGACTCAATCACGATGAACAGCCTTCCGATGGGAGAACTCCCCCTAGCGAGTTGCAGGAGATGAAAAAAGCAATTGAGGAGCTGCAAAAGCAATTAGAATCTCAGAAAGGCGTCGGATCGACTATTCTCCCGTCCTCACCACTGTCCCCATTGATCCTCAATGCACCAATCCAGAAGAAGATACAATTCCCTGCCATCAATTTGTATGAAGGGACGTCGGACCCACGAATTCACGTAACGAAATATTCTGACTTCATGATCTCCGTAGGGGCAACTGATTAGGCGTGAAATTGTCATGATTCGTAGCTAGAAACGCCCTAGTTTTGGTCGAGTTTATAGAGTATTTAGAGTCAATTGAGCATTATTTCTATACGTTGATAAATTTGTCTCTTTGATGCTCATAGATGAATAGAGGATGAAAAACGGAGTTCGTAGGACTTTGAATCGACTCAAACGGATGCCCGGATGAGAAGATATTGAAGAAATACGATTGGTATTAGTGCGGACGAGGAAAAGTATCACTTGGGAGGAGTTAGAAGTCACTCGAGTGACTAGGTCGAGCGCACGCGCTCGAGCGCTTAAACTTACAGAACTATTCTTGCGCTCGAGCAGCTCGAGCGCCACCGCTCGAGCGAATTGCTCGAGCGCCCAAAACATGCAGAGAGATTTCAGCGCTCGACCGGCTCGAGCGGAACCGCTCGAGCGATTGTGTCATTCGAGCTACACTGCTCGAGCGGGACCGCTCGAGCGTTTTGCTCGAGTGCCCATGGATTTTTGCCTCCGGATGCGTATTTTCGGCCCATTAACTCCCGTTTCGACCCGTGCCTATATATACCTCTTCCAAACACGTTTTGAAGGATCCCCGAACTTTAGAAATAATTTTAGACTTAGTTTTTGGAGAGGAAGAAGAGGAGCAAGCTTTACTTTTACGTTGTTGAGGTTTTTCATACGAATTCTTAGTTTCTTTTCGTTTATTAGTTCTTTACGTTAGTTTGATTTCTTTAAACACTTTGAAACTTCGTTTTAGTTAATTCAGATTTCAGTTCTCAGTATTTATTTCTTTTAAAACCCTAGTTCATGTTTCGTATTTTCTTAGTGCAATTCATTATGTTTGTGTTCGTCGTTTCTTCTATTGCTTTTATGATTGTTAAAACCATGTCTAGCTAAAACCCTTGCATGCTTAGGGTAGGATGAACTCGTAGAAGTAGGATGTGGGTACGTAATTAGGGTAATCCGTGACGTTAGTTATAATTCTCTTGATTAATGAATTCTTATAATTAATCTGAACTTTACCTTTGAATTTAGTACGAAAGTGTTAGAGAGAGGACGACCGCATCACTCAATAACAATTAGTAGTCTTCACGAGAAGGTTTAGGAAAGGTTAATTCATCTACCGGTTTAGCGAAGGAGGACGACCGCATCACCTTAGTTAAATTAGGGTCTCAATAATTAAGCACAATCTATTAACTTGTTAGTAGATTAGTGAAGTCGAGTGTTAGGGTAAAGTATTAGGGTTTAGAATCTTGAGCTTTCACCTTGCATTCTTTTACTTAGGTTACTTCTTGTTTGTCACGATTACTTTGATTATGTACCTGCTCCGTTAGTATACGTAGGGATTCCTATCCTGAGCATCACCATATCATACTTGCATACACACCTTAGATACTTAGTTTAATTTTCCTTTTGCATTCGTAGAGTAATTTAGTTTAGACTTAATTCTTTTAATTTTCAATCCCAAACAATACACTCATATTAACTACGACGCGTAGATCTTCAGGGATCTATTCGCATATACACCATCCCTTGGGTTCGATAATACTTGGTCCCTATACTTGCCCATACTACAGTGAACCCGTACTCTTGCGGGGTAGCTACTAGTAGAAAGCTAGTGTAGTTCGCTTCAAGTTCAAAGGGGTGATCGGGAAGGAGAACCCTCACACTCACTTGAGGAGCTTTCTCATGATAGCCTCAACATTTAATTATAATGGCATGTCTGAAGATGCCAAGAGGCTTAGGCTGTTCCCATTCTCATTGACGGGAATAGCTAAGGAGTGGTACGATAATACGCTCCCGCGGGGAGGTATTACCACTTGGACCGAGCTCGAGCGTCTGTTCCTCGATCCATTCTACCCTCCATCTAGGACGATCAAGGCTAGAATTGAGATCTCATCCTTTCGCCAGAAGCAAGGAGAGGACCTACGTCAAGTGTGGGAGAGATACTCAAACATGCTGATTGAGTGCCCGCAGCACGGGTACAATGAGGGGGATATTATGGCATTCTTCTACAGTGGTGCCAACAAGGCGGGGCAAGACCATTTAGACGGTGATTTATTTTCTGTTTTTATTTTTATTTTTTTTATTCAATCGGCAGTTGCGTTTTGATCCTTCTGCTAGTGTGTCAGGTTTATGAAAACACGCTCACAAGGCAATACGAGCGAAGAGAGAATACCGTTGGACCCTGAGACAATAGCCAGAAGGAACCGATCCTTCTTGAGAAGGATGAATGCTGCCGACTTAGGAAAGGAACCAATGGATATCAATAATGAGTTGGACGATGCTGCCAACGATTTCAATCAGGCAGTAGACCGAGTTGAAGGCACTGGAGTTAGTGGTAGCCAGAATCAAATTCCATTAGGGGATAGCCAGAGCCTAAACCCGGATACACAAAACGTAGGGAATCCAGCTCAGAACCTTGTCCATAATCCTCATAACAACCCTGCTTACCCACAAAACCCAAATAACCCTTTTAACAACCCAGTATACCAACATTACCCATACCCACCTTATCCTTATCCACCATATCTATATCCTCCACCTCCAGTCTATAATCAACCACTTGTTTACCCACCACCACCCCATCAAGTACCCGTACCAGCTGCGAATCCTCAACACGTTCCTCAGAACGTAGATCACAATATGGCTATTCGAGGGAGGTTCGCAGCGCAGCCACAGCGGTACTATGATGGAGTAGCTTTGCCTCCTGTTGAGGCGAACAACTTCTCGATATCCCCGGGGATTTTAAAGCTGCTTACCGAGAATCAGTTCAAAGGGGTGATCGGGAAGGAGAACCCTTACACTCACTTGAGGAGCTTTCTCATGATAGCCTCAACATTTAATTATAATGGCATGTCTGAAGATGCCAAGAGGCTTAGGCTGTTCCCATTCTCATTGACGGGAATAGCTAAGGAGTGGTACGATAATACGCTCCCGCGGGGAGGTATTACCACTTGGACCGAGCTCGAGCGTCTGTTCCTCGAGCCATTCTACCCTCCATCTAGGACGATCAAGGCTAGAATTGAGATCTCGTCCTTCCGCCAGAAGTCTGGAGAGGATTTACGCTAAGCGTGGGAGAGATACTCAAACATGCTGATTGAGTGCCCGCAGCACGGGTACAACGAGGGAGATATTATGGCATTCTTCTATAGTGGTGCCAACAAGGCGGGGCAAGACCATTTAGACGCTTGTGTGGGCGGAGCATTCTTGAACCAAGGCATAGAGAGGTGTAGGGAGATCGTGGACAACATTGTCACGAATGCCGGTGCTTGGAGTGGAGATGCAGATTTTCAGAGGGTGCATCAGGTTGAAGAGGGAGAAGGAACGAGAAGGCTGCTGATGGCCATGATGGAGAAGATCAACAACCTCGAGTTGGGGAAGAGTTTGGTTGGAGAGCATGCAGTAGAGAATGAGAGAGTAGACCAACCAAGTGGACAGCAAGAGGTAGCCAATTACATGGGAGGTCTGTATTACAATCAGAATGGCTACCAAGGTGGTAATCAGTATGGAAGGTCTTCTTATGGCCAACCATTTGTGCCTCCAGGTCCTCAGCCACTTCAAAATCAATGGAGGAACACACAAGGAGTTCAAGGAGGCCAGCAGCCTCCTCAAAACACATGGAGGAAAAATGAGAACTTTTTTTATGCTAACCCAAAAGCTGGTGTTACTGTTCCTGTAGGTGTTGATCCGGGGTCTAAACCTCCTGGTGGAGAAGGCGGTGCATCAACCGAGGAGATGTTGAGAGCGATCCTTCAGAAGGTGGAGGAAGGGAGCAAGCGGTTGTCATCCTTGGAGTATGATGTGAAGGAGTTGCATAAGAAGGGTGATCATCGTGATCAAGAGCTCCAAAAGATGAATGTTGAGTGGACTAGAACTCAACAAGAGAACAATCGAAGGTTCACTTCTTTAGAGCTCCAGATGAGCCAAATTGCAAAGTCAGTGAATAGAATGCCGGAAGGGAACCCGAAAGAGCATTGCAAGGCGATCCAGCTTAGAAGTGGAACCAATTATGAAGGTCCTCAGATGCCTGCTGATTCTGAGACGCCCCAAGTTGAGAAGGGGATTGAAAGTGAAGGAATTGAGAAGAAGGAGGATGAGAGCACTCAAGCAAGCAAGGAGCTTGAAGAAGAAGGCATTGAGAAGGGTGAGAGAGTTCCTAAGTGGAAAAAGGCAAAGGAAGCAAGAGATAAAGTGAAAGAAACAGAAAGAGATGAATGGGGGGTACCCAAATCTGTGATACCCGTCCCATATCCACAGCGCTTCATGAAAAAGAAGCTTGATGAAAAGTTTGCTAAATTTCTTGATGTTTTTAAACAACTGCATATTAATATTCCTTTTTATGATGCTTTGGAACAGATGCCGCACTATGCGAAGTTTTTGAAGGACTTGATCGCGAAAAAACGGCGAGTGGATGAGCCGAAGTTGGTGCAGCTGAACCACGAGGTGAGTGCATTAGTGCACAAGGCGCTTCCACCAAAGCTGAAGGATCCCGGGAGCTTCACGATCCTATGTGATATTGGGAACGGGATCAAGAAGGGAGCGTTGTGCGATCTCGGGGCGAGCATTAATCTCATGCCCTTGTCGCTTTTCAAGAAGTTGGAAGGTGTTGAACTTCAACCCACAATGATGACGCTTCAACTTGCCGATCGGTCTATCACTCGACCTCAAGGTGTGGTTGAAGACGTTCTAGTGAGAGTTGGAGATCACATTTTTCCAGCCGACTTTGTAGTGCTAGAGATGGAGAAAGATGAGCACGTTCCATTGATCTTGGGAAGACCGTTCTTAGCTACGGCGGGGATGGTGCTAGACGTGGCAAATGGGAAGATTACGTTGAAGGTCGATGATCAAGAAGTGAAGATCTCCCTATATGAAGCCATGAAACACCCGAGGGAGGATGAGAGCTTGTATTGCATGGATGCAATTGATCCTCGTGTTGAAGACACGCCTTCTATCCCTAATCTTTCTCATACTCATGATTTTGTTAGTCCTTCACTTGATTATTTAACCCATGAGCGTTATGTTCTTGATTATGTTGATAGGGATAAAGTGAAGAAGTTGAAGTATGAAGAGGTGAAAAGTGTGGACGTGGTCCAGATAGAAGGGAAAGGAGGAGTTAAGAAGAAAAAGTCCAAACTCAAGAAATTGATTAGTAAGACTCCTCCAGATAGAGGGAAGAAGGAGTTGAGACCTATACCACTTGAGGTGGGGGAGGAAGCAAAGGACTTCATGATGGAAGGGCATCAAGGAAAGGAATGCAAGCACCACTCTTATGAGAGTAAGGGAGGTAAATTTGAGTATGATGTCCCATAAGCTCCTTTGAGCTAGGTCCGGCATGAGGACCTTAAAAATAGCGCTGAATGGGAGGCAACCCATTTTTTATTTGCTTTTGAGTGTTTTTAGTTATTTTCCTTTTATGTTACTAGGATGTTGTTGAGTCGTATGTTTAACCTCGTATTTGAGTAAGTTACTTGTAGGCTTGTCTCTAAAGGAGTAAAGGTATCAAAGAAGTGGAGATTGAAGGAACCAAGTTGAGACAAGGGAATGTGCAAAGCTATTGAGAGAAATTGAATTATTTGATTGAGGTAACCCACAACCCCAAACTTAGACCTCTAGCAAGGTCGAAGTTTGGGGGGGTGGAGTTTTTTATTTGTTTTATGTTACATTGCACATGCATGCACACCCTTATCTTTGAGTTGAGTTTGATTGATTATTGGTTTGTTGAGATACTCCTTGGGGTGATTTTGATTTGACTCGCTATTGCATATTTCATGCCTATCAATCATCTTATGCTTGTTGATTGCTATCTTTGAGTATGATTTGATGAGTAGAGTGAGTAGTAAGAGTGAGTTAGAAATTCTTTTGTGTGAGTGTTTGAGTTTGAGCTGATTTGAGAAAGAACTTGTATGCTTGTGAATTTTTCTTTTGAGTACTTATGTGATGAGAGTGAGAATGCACTAGGACTAGCATGGATGTGAAAGTCGTGAGATTTGAGCCTTATGAGATTTTAATGCATGATTTAATCTCTTCGTTTGTGAGTGAATCATCACCTTAGAGGATGCTAGAACTTGTGTGTGCTCTCTCTTCTTGATTGTGTCTAGTTTGATATGCCGAATAGGATCTTAGGCCATCTTTGTTTTTATTGAGTCATTTAGCCAAAAATTTTCCTTACCAATGACATTGAATCCCTTGTTAGCCCCTTTGAGCCTAAAGCCTATTTTATTTGCTAGCACATATGAACACTATTCCAATTCCTAAGCCTTTTTGTCCCAATGTGAGTGGAGAATAGGAAAGTGTGAATATGAAGGGAGTGAATTGAGTTGAAAAAGGAAAAGGTTGTTTGTTGAGTGAATATGAGAAGAAGATGTGATGAAGTTTTGAGATGTGGGAAAAAGAGAAAGAAAATTGAGAATGAGCAAAAAGAAAAAAATGAGCTCATGTGTTTGTGCGAAAAAGAAAAAAAAAAGTGAAGTGATTGAAAAAAAAAGGGTGAAAAGAGAAAGAAAAAAAATTGAAGTGTTGAGAGAAGTGGAATTGAAAGAGTGTTGATTGAATATGTTTGAAGTAGTCTGTTCCTAATCTCGAAGTGCCAAAGTTTGATTTTCTATTCTCCATTCACTTTAGTCACTTTACCTTATATTGTTATCCCACCCGTCCAAAGAGCCTACATTACAACCTTGAGAAAAGTCCTTTTTGATTCGGCATTGATTTCTAGAGTATGGTCGGAGTTGAGAGCGCTTACAAGCCTATGGTTGCCGATATGAGTGATTGATTGTTTGAGTGAGTCCCTTAATCATTGATATACACTTGTGAGGGAGTGAAACACATCGTTGAGTGCACATCCATGCTTGATCTTGGTGTTTTTTATTATTGTTGCATGAGTACGATAAAAGAAAGTGAGTGAGTATACGGGTGATTGACTTTTGAAGCTTGAGTTCATTAGCTTGCATGATTGATTTTTTTGACTCATTCCTAACAATTTCACTTGACTTATTATTTCGTTGCTTGAGGACAAGCAACATGGTAAGTTTGGGGGGGTTGATTAGGCGTGAAATTGTCATGATTCGTAGCTAGAAACGCCCTAGTTTTGGTCGAGTTTATAGAGTATTTAGAGTCAATTGAGCATTATTTCTATACGTTGATAAATTTGTCTCTTTGATGCTCATAGGTGAATAGAGGATGAAAAACGGAGTTCGTAGGACTTTGAATCGACTCAAACGGATGCCCGGATGAGAAGATATTGAAGAAATACGATTGGTATTAGTGCGGACGAGGAAAAGTATCACTTGGGAGGAGTTAGAAGTCACTCGAGTGACTAGGTCGAGCGCACGCGCTCGAGCGCATTGCTCGAGCGCTTAAACTTACAGAACTATTCTTGCGCTCGAGCGAATTGCTCGAGCGCCCAAAACATGCAGAGAGATTTCAGCGCTCGACCGGCTCGAGCGGAACCGCTCAAGCGATTGTGTCATTCGAGCTACACTGCTCGAGCGGGACCGCTCGAGCGTTTTGCTCGAGCGCCCATGGATTTTTGCCTCCGGATGCGTATTTTCGGCCCATTAACTCCCGTTTCGACCCGTGCCTATATATACCTCTTCCAAACACGTTTTGAAGGATCCCCGAACTTTAGAAATAATTTTAGACTTAGTTTTTGGAGAGGAAGAAGAGGAGCAAGCTTTACTTTTACGTTGTTGAGGTTTTTCATACGAATTCTTAGTTTCTTTTCGTTTATTAGTTCTTTACGTTAGTTTGATTTCTTTAAACACTTTGAAACTTCATTTTAGTTAATTCAAATTTCAGTTCTCAGTATTTATTTCTTTTAAAACCCTAGTTCATGTTTCGTATTTTCTTAGTGCAATTCATTATGTTTGTGTTCGTCGTTTCTTCTATTGCTTTTATGATTGTTAAAACCATGTCTAGCTAAAACCCTTGCATGCTTAGGGTAGGATGAACTCGTAGAAGTAGGATGTGGGTACGTAATTAGGGTAATCCGTGACGTTAGTTTTAATTCTCTTGATTAATGAATTCTTATAATTAATCTGAACTTTACCTTTGAATTTAGTACGAAAGTGTTAGAGAGAGGACGACCGCATCACTCAATAACAATTAGTAGTCTTCATGAGAAGGTTTAGGAAAGGTTAATTCATCTACCGGTTTAGCGAAGGAGGACGACCGCATCACCTTAGTTAAATTAGGGTCTCAATAATTAAGCACAATCTATTAACTTGTTAGTAGATTAGTGAAGTCGAGTGTTAGGGTAAAGTATTAGGGTTTAGAATCTTGAGCTTTCACCTTGCATTCTTTTACTTAGGTTACTTCTTGTTTGTCACGATTACTTTGATTATGTACCTGCTCCGTTAGTATACGTAGGGATTCCTATCCTGAGCATCACCATATCATACTTGCATACACACCTTAGATACTTAGTTTAATTTTCCTTTTGCATTCGTAGAGTAATTTAGTTTAGACTTAATTCTTTTAATTTTCAATCCCAAACAATACACTCATATTAACTACGACGCGTAGATCTTCAGGGATCTATTCGCATATACACCATCCCTTGGGTTCGATAATACTTGGTCCCTATACTTGCCCATACTACAGTGAACCCGTACTCTTGCGGGGTAGCTACTAGTAGAAAGCTAGTGTAGTTCGCTTCAAGTTCAAAGGGGTGATCGGGAAGGAGAACCCTCACACTCACTTGAGGAGCTTTCTCATGATAGCCTCAACATTTAATTATAATGGCATGTCTGAAGATGCCAAGAGGCTTAGGCTGTTCCCATTCTCATTGACGGGAATAGCTAAGGAGTGGTACGATAATACGCTCCCGCGGGGAGGTATTACCACTTGGACCGAGCTCGAGCGTCTGTTCCTCGATCCATTCTACCCTCCATCTAGGACGATCAAGGCTAGAATTGAGATCTCATCCTTTCGCCAGAAGCAAGGAGAGGACCTACGTCAAGTGTGGGAGAGATACTCAAACATGCTGATTGAGTGCCCGCAGCACGGGTACAATGAGGGGGATATTATGGCATTCTTCTACAGTGGTGCCAACAAGGCGGGGCAAGACCATTTAGACGCTTGTGCGGGCGGAGCATTCCTGATTCAAGGCATAGAGAGGTGTAGGGAAATCGTGGACAACATTGTCACGAATGCCGGTGCTTGGGGTGTGGATGCAGATTTTCAGAGGGTGCATCAGGTTGAAGAGGGTGAAGGGACGAGAAGGCTACTGATGACCATGATGGAGAAGATCAACAACCTCGAGTTGGGGAAGAGTTTGGTTGGAGAGCATGCAGTAGAGAATGAGAGAGTAGACCAACCAAGTGGACAGCAAGAGGTAGCCAATTACATGGGAGGTCCGTATTACAATCAGAATGGCTACCAAGGTGGTAATCAGTATGGAAGGTCTTCTTATGGCTAACCATTTGTGCCTCCAGGTCCTCAGCCTCTTCAAAATCAATGGAGGAACACACAAGGAGTTCAAGGAGGCCAGCAGCCTCCTCAAAACACATGGAGGAAAAATGAGAACTTTTTTTATGCTAACCCAAAAACTGGTGTTACTGTTCCTGCAGGTGTTGATCCGGGGTCTAAACCTCCTGGTGGAGAAGGCGGTGCATCAACCGAGGAGATGTTGAGAGCGATCCTTCAGAAGGTGGAGGAAGGGAGCAAGCGGTTGTCATCCTTGGAGTATGATGTGAAGGAGTTGCATAAGAAGGGTGATCATCGTGATCAAGAGCTCCAAAAGATGAATGTTGAGTGGACTAGAACTCAACAAGAGAACAATCGAAGGTTCACTTCTTTAGAGCTCCAGATGAGCCAAATTGCAAAGTCAGTGAATAGAATGCCGGAAGGGAACCCGAAAGAGCATTGCAAGGCGATCCAGCTTAGAAGTGGAACCAATTATGAAGGTCCTCAGATGCCTGCTGATTCTGAGACGCCCCAAGTTGAGAAGGGGATTGAAAGTGAAAGAGTGAGAAAGAAAAAAATTTGAAGTGTTGAGAGAAGTGGAATTGAAAGAGTGTTGATTGAATATGTTTGAAGTATTCTGTTCCTAATCTCGAAGTTCCGAAGTCTGATTTTCTATTCTCCATTCACTTGAGTCACTTTACCATATTGTTATCCCACCTGTCCAAAGAGCCTACATTACAACCTTGGGAAAAGTCATTTTTGATTCGGCATTGATTTCTAGAGTATGGTCGGAGTTGAGAGTGCTTACAAGCCTATGGTTGCCGATATGAGTGATTGATTGTTTGAGTGAGTCCCTTAATCATTGATATACACTTGTGAGGGAGTGAAACACATCGTTGAGTGCACATCCATGCTTGATCTTGGTGTTTCTTATTATTGTTGCATGAGTACGATAAAAGAAAGTGAGTGAGTATACGGGTGATTGACTTTTGAAGCTTGAGTTCATTAGCTTGCATGATTGATTTTTTTGACTCATTCCTAACAATTTCACTTGACTTATTATTTCGTTGCTTGAGGACAAGCAACATGGTAAGTTTGGGGGGGTTGATTAGGCGTGAAATTGTCATGATTCGTAGCTAGAAACGCCCTAGTTTTGGTCGAGTGTTAGGGTAAAGTATTAGGGTTTAGAATCTTGAGCTTTCACCTTGCATTCTTAGACTTAAGTTAATTCTTGTGTGTCACAGTTATTTTGATTATGTACCTGCTCCGTTAGTATACGTAGGGATTCCTATCCTAAGCATCACCATCTCTTATTTGAATCCAATCCTTAGTTAATTCGTCTGCTTTAGTATTTTAGTTTAATTAGTTTATTTTAGTTTTAATTAATCTTTCCAAAAAAATCCAAAAACAATACACTCATATTAACTACGACGCGTAGATCTTCAGGGATCTATTCGCATATATACACCATCCCTTGGGTTCGATAATACTTGGTCATTATACGTACTTATACTACAGTGAACCCGTCCGCTTGCGGGTGAGCAACTAGTAGAAGTTAGTAAAATCGCTTCAAGTCAGCAACCGACGCTACTCAATGTCGAAATTTCCCACTCACCCTCGGGGATGGCCCACACAGATGGTTTTCAGCACTGGCTCCTGGTTCCATCAACTCCTTTGCCCAATTGAGCAAGGAGTTCCTGTCTCATTTCTCAACAGCTGGGTCTTACTTAACTCACAGACACCGGTTGGCAGACATCAAACAAGGAGACGAGGAGTCAGATAAGCAATTTCTGGAGAGATTTGATAAAGTTCTGCTGGAAGGCGAAATGGTGAGTGAGGACACAAAGATAGTTGCAGTGATGGCGGGACTGAAAAAAGGAACTGATCTGTGGAAGGAGATGCACTTGACTTGCCCAAAAACATACACGGAATTCAGACACAAAGCAGGAATACACGTATCGATGCAGGAAGCCCTACACAGAGAAATAGGAGACAAGGCTGATCCGAAAAAGTTTGGCAAGAAGTCTGGAGGGAGTGATTACAAAGCACCAAAGAACATGAAATCATTCAACGAAGGAGCGGAAATAAAAGAAAAGTTGAATCAAGTCCTCGCCATGTCGGTGGATGCTGTCTATAATAATGTCAAAGACAAAGAAATGTTGTCAGAACCACGGAAGATAAGACAAGAAAAAGGAAAGTTGAACCCGAACAAGTATTGCGCATATCATCAGAGCATCGGCCACTTCACCAGTGAATGTCGAGATTTGTTAAAGCAATTGTGGAGATTCTATGAAGAAGGAAGGTTATCTGAGTTCGTGAAAAGGGAACCTGGCAAGAGGCCGAGGGCAGCAGCGCCGTCCAGCTCAGACGACGATGATAGTGACGAGCAACCGAGCAGGACGGGCAAGAAAGGAAAAAAGGTCCCCGCAGCTCCAGCAAGACCAATCTCGGAGATTCTAATGTTGGAATCGTTTGGGCCGGTAGGCGGATGTTCTGACGGAGGACCGCCCATGTCGAAAAGGAAAAAGAAGGCGGAATTGAGAGCAGTAGCGCAAGTGATGGAGGTCGGTGTAAATCCATCAACCAAACGAACTGGAAACCTTACTTTTTCAGAGAAGGACTTAGACGGGGTGCTCACTCCCCACAATGACTCATTAGTCATTTGCGCTAACATCATGGGGACAAAGGTACATCGTCTGCTTGTCGACACTGGCTCTTACACAAACATCCTGTTCAAAAGCACGGTGGACCAGCTAGGAGAATGCGCTGAATACATTAAGGATTGCGATCATAGAATAGTGGGATTCGGAAATGCTGTGACCTTCCCACTAGGAATGATTACGCTAGCAGTCGAACTTGTATCGGTCGAGGACCCGGAAAGGAGGCTGAGTAGGATGGTAGACTTCCTAGTTGTAGATCAACAGTCCACCTACAATGGGTTCCTCGGCCGTCCCTTTTTGCATGAATTCAAGGCTGCAGTTTCGACGTACTATTACTGTGTAAAATTTCCCACGTCAAAAGGTGCAGGCACAATTAAAGGTGACCAGAGGAAAGCTCGTGAGTGTCTCTTACAACTTCAACCCGGAGACCACAGAGTCAGCATGGTGGAAGAACAACTTGGCAGTCGGAATGAAGAGGAACCTTCCATTCCCAACGAAACCATGGATTCTATCGATACGGAGATGATGGAAGTAGATGAGCAGCTGTACGAAGGCGAACAGGAGTGTAATGACGAGCAGAAGTGTAATGACAAGCAGAAGTGTGATGACGAGCAGATGAACGAGAGCGAGCAACCAAGCCATATGGGAGATGAAGAAACTGCGACAACCAGCAACAGAGCAGAGCATGCAACAACGGCCAGCATGGAGGCAGAGGATATCGAACCACGACTGGGCGCGGAATCAACAGAAGTCAAGGACGAATTGAATATGGAAGGGCCCATTATCGACCCTCGTTGGAAAGGCCAGAAGCGAAGAGCCACTCCGGTCGAAGAATTAGAGGCAATAAAGGTCGACCCGAACCAAGAGAGCTTAGAACTCTTCATAGGATCTGAGCTCCCAGAGCCATACAGATCCGAAATGAAGAAGTTCCTTAAAGCAAACCTCGATGTGTTTGCATGGTCGCATGCAGATATGGTGGGTATCAGCCCCGAGCATGCCTGCCATAAACTCAACATCGACCCGATGAAAAAGCCGATCCATCAGAAGAGGAGAAAATTTGGGCCCGATAAGTATGAAGCACTCGATGTGGAAGTTAAAAAGCTTTTGGATAACGACTTGATCAGACAAGCCTTATGCCCGCAATGGGTGGCGAACCCGGTGTTGGTCAAGAAAGTAAGCGGGGCGTGGAGATTGTGCATCGATTTTACCGACTTGAATGCCGCCTGCCCAAAGGACAACTTCCCATTGCCACATATCGACCAATTGGTTGATGGTACAGCTGGACATGAGCTCCTTACGTTCATGGATGCGTTTGCAGGATATCACCAGATTGCAATGCACCCAGACGACCAGGAGCACACAGCGTTTTACACCAACAAAAATTTGTTGTGTTGGAAGAGGATGCCATTTGGGTTAATCAACGCCGGGGCCACCTACCAGAGGCTGGTCAACAAGATGTTTGACGACCACATCGGAAAGACAATGGAAGTGTATGTGGACGATATCGTCGTTAAAAGCTCAAGGAAAGAAGATCACTTGCAACATCTTGCCCAAACATTTGAAATACTCCGGACCTATAACATGAGACTAAATCCCAAAAAGAGCAGTTTCGGGGTCCATTCCGGGAAATTCCTGGGACATCTGGTCAGTCGACGGGGGATTGAAGCGAATCCATTAAAAGTAAAAGCAATTATAGAAATACAACCGCCCCGGTCAGTAAAAGAAGTTCAACGGTTGACCGGATGCCTAGCAGCGTTGAACAGGTTCATCTTCAGGTCCGGAGACAAATGTAGGCCATTCTTCGAGGCAATCAAGAAGGGGAAATTCCAATGGACGAACGCTTGCCAACAAGCGTTCGAGCAGTTTAAAGAATATCTAGGTGACACGAAGATTCTTGCTAAACCAATTCCAGGAGAAAAATTGTATTTGTACTTGGCGGCCTCAAAGGTGGCAATCAGCTCAGTACTTGTTCGAGCGGAAGGAAAATTTCACCTGCCCATCTATTACGTAAGCCAGGCTTTACATGAAGCAGAACTCAAGTACTCGCCAACAGAAAAACTAGCATACGCGCTAGTAATGAGCGTCAGGAAACTACGACCATATTTCTTCGACCACCAGGTGGAAGTGCTAACAACATTCCCGCTTAAACAAATATTGCATAGACCTGACACAGCCGGTCGCCTCTTGAAGTGGTCCTTAGAAATCAGCCAGTTCGGGATCTCGTATGCTCCTCGAACAGCGATCAAGGGGCAAGCATTAGCCGACTTTATAGTCGAACTAACTTTC
The DNA here is from genome assembly GCA_947034835.1 of Ballota nigra. Lineage (NCBI taxonomy): Eukaryota > Viridiplantae > Streptophyta > Magnoliopsida > Lamiales > Lamiaceae > Ballota > Ballota nigra. The sequence continues at coordinate 80,996,297 of OX344729.1, read as the reverse complement.
CCCCAAGATCCGACGAGAGGACATAGTCATCCCTGGTACATGTACGTTGACGGGTAATAGTTCTGATAAGTCCTGACAGACAGGTCTTCACTTTAGCTGTTCGTTTCGAATTCATGGCGACGAACAATGAAGCTGAATATGAAGCATTGATCGCTGGACTGCGGCTAGCATTAGCGGTGGGAGTAAGAAAATTACAGATTTTCGGAGATTCCCAACTAATTGTTAACCAAGTTCGGGGAGAGTACGAAGCAAAGGACGAAAACATGGCTTTGTACCAAAAAATTGTTGCTCACTTGGCCTCCATGTTCGAACAAATATACATCGAACAAGTACCAAGAGACAACAATGCGCAAGCAGATGTGCTCGCTCGGTTAGCAACAAGCACCGGACCAGCGGAATTATCCGAAGTTACATTAACCAGGATGTCCAACCCATCCACCGAGGATTACAAAATATATCAAGTTGATGCGGAAATAGATGAAAATGATTGGAGAACGCCGATCATTAAATATCTACGAGACGACGAAAAACCGGGCAACCCGTTGGAAGCTAGCAAGATAGTTAAAAGAGCGGCAAGATACACCATAATGAATGGACAATTGTACAAAAGAGGATTTTTGCTCCCGTTGTTGAAATTTTTAACAAGAAAACAAGGCCAAGAAGTCTTGCAAGAAATCCACCAAGGCGTATGCGGAAACCATGCTGGAGGACGTGCGTTGGCCTACAAAACAGTGAGACAAGGATATTATTGGCCTACATTGCTAAAAGATGCTATCAAAGTTGCGAAAACCTGTCACAAATGTCAGATATTCGCCCCCAATATCCACAAGCCACCAACCGAGATGATAGCAGTCAATAGTCCATAGCCATTCGCAAAATGGAGAATCGACATTATAGGACCTTTTCTGATAGGAAAGGGAAATGTCAAGTTCGCAGGGTTGGCCGTGGATTACTACACAAAGTGGGCCGAAGCAGAAGCACTCGTGACAATTACGCAATAAAAAATGATCAGCTTCATCTGAAAGAACATCGTATGTCGGTTTGGAGTGCCACAGGCAATTGTGACTGACAACGGGCGACAATTCGAAGGCAAAAAAATCAGAAGCTTCTGTGAGAAGTGGGGAATAAAGAAACATTTTTCAACTCCATATCATCCCCAATCCAATGGCCAGGTCGAAGCAGTCAACAAGATAATCAAACACATACTGAAGATCCGGTTGGTCGATAAGAAAGGAAAATGGTCGGAGGAGCTACCAGAAGTGTTATGGGCGTATCAAGTATCTCACAGGACGAGTACAGGCAAAACTCCATTCACAATGGCATTCGGTATCGAGGCAGTAATACCCATAGAATTGGAAGTCCCAACAGAAAGAACAGCGACGTTCGACGAGCAGACAAATGACCAAGCTCTAGCTGCAGAAATGGACTTAATTGAGGAAAAAAGAATCTCGGCAGAAATGAAAAATGCAGTTTACAAAAGGAGGATCACAAAGTATTACAACTCACAAGTGAAAGTCAGAGAATTCAAGATTGGAGATCTCGTGCTCAAGAAAGTTTTAGCACCACCACCAGGAGTATTCGGACCAACTTGGGAAGGCCCGTACAGAATAACTAAAAAATGGGACAACGGCACATATGACTTGGAAGACACGAAAGGCAATTCGGCCCAATACTCCTGGAATGCGGCTTTGTTAAAAAAGTATTATCAATAGACAAGTCTTGGTTGGTATTTGAAAGAATTAATTTAGTTTTTGCATCACTTGTGTAGAGTTGTAAATACAATGAAACTTTCAAAATCTTATGAGTACTTTGTATATATAGAATTTTTGTTACTAAGTTGTTCGCTCTACAAAGCATTTTTGCTCGCTCCAAAATCACCATGCAGGGGGCGAGCAACAGAGCTGAATGCAAACAAAATGCCAGGCCAAGTCCACGAAGAGACCACAAGGCCCAATCATTTGAGGCTAAGTCTTTTTAAAAGACAATAATAGCCCATTTAAGCCGAGCAGGCGAGCATTAAGGCACAAAATATTTATTCTAAAAAAGGAAAATGCGCGAACAAGTGAGAAACAAAAGAAATAGAAACAAAGAAAAGAAAATAAATTCGTTCAAATTTTTCATTCATTGAGGAAGCAAGCTGTTACATCAAAAGAGAACAAAAGTACAACCAAGCCCTAACAAAAATCTAGAATGTAAAGCAACAAAGATTCTTCAAGAGGGAGGAGCTGGAGATGCATCCGAGATCGCCGGAGCAGGAGGTGCTTCTTCAGTAATGGCCGCTGCGGTCGTGGTCGCCACAGCAGAGGTGCTCGCTCCATCAATGGGGGTCAAGGGGAGAGAGTGAAGGCCATCGAAGATGTCCGCCTCCTTACTCGGCTGCTCGCCAGAAGATTAGGGAGGAACAATTTCAACACCCTCCCCAAAAATATCCATGGGGACTCCCATTTCCCCAAGATCAGCCAACGGAAGCGCAAACCCTTCACCAAGGGGATTGTCTTTAACGTAGTCAATGAAGTCCTTCTTTGCAGTGGCCAACACGTCTAAGTTGTGGTCCAAAGCGAACTTCACTGATCTTAGGCTCTCAGCGTAAGCGCAGACATATCCTAAGTTGGTGTTATCGGCCACATCCTGAGCATAAAGGTTGTAGGCGACCATCCCGACCTTTTCTTCCTTGAGGCGAGCAACCTCAACTTGTAGCTCCTCTACTTGGGCGACCAGGGCCGTCTTCTCAACTTCTAGAGCTCTTGCTCGCTCATCGGCCACCCCCAGCTCAAGAGAGAGCTTATCCGATTGATTCAAAGCAAATTGCTCACTGGCCACAGAAGCATCATACATCTGCTCCAAGTTCGCAATTGCTTTGGAGTACTCGGCTTTCTCCTGCGCGAGCTCTTCATCCTTCTTCCTCAAGGCAGCAGCCTTCTCCACCTCAAAGCCTTCAATCTTGCGACCAAGACTGCGATTCGTCCTCTCTAGGAGTACGATTTGATCCAAGAGCCTCTGAGCCATCACAGCTTGATGACTAACATTGTACGCGACCAAGCGAGCATTATCACTTGCGGTCTGCCCTTGAACAATGTCTTCGCAGGTCTTGGTCCAAGAACGAGGGACCATCTCAGTTGCTCGCCGGACATGGGAATCTGCAATGTCCAGATAAGGAGGAGGAGTTTTTACGCAACTGAGCTGATGGAGCACTTCTGCCCGCCCAGGGTGCTCCTCAGGCTTATACCTAAAAGAAAGGAAAAAACCATAAGTACAGTATATAACAGAGGAGCGATCATCAGAGTAAGGATTTGAAAACTTACTCCCTCAGCTTTACAAGATCGTACCCCAAGTACGAGCGATCACTGGATGATCGTGCTTTCTTGTTTAAAATAGCGGCAACAGTTTGTTGCTCGCTCACGATCTCAAGGGAAGTATGTTTGGGAGCAGGCGAGCGAGGAGCACGATTGCTCGCCTCCGTGACAACCTTAGAGCGCTTTGATGTTCGCTCGACTCCCTCCCCTTCCTCGCGAGAATCGTCCCGCGAAGCCTTCTTTCTCGCATTTTCCTTCTCCGCAGCTTGTGAAGAAGAGGCTGTTTTAGAGGCTCTCTTGGAATGAGCAGTGGATGCTCGCGGGCGAGCACGAGCGCCTGGCTCTTCTCTAGCCCGTAGGCGCATAAGTGACAAAGGCGGGTCTTGCCTCTTCCTAGTTGGCTCTTCAGCAGCCATTTGTTTAACCCTCGCGGCGAGCAGATGGTAAGATTGTGGGATGGTTGGCACAGCAACAGTCACCCTTTGATCTGTTTAAAAAAGGAAAGGGTCGAGCAGGAGAGTTAGCTAAGACGGGCGACCAAGCGAACAAAAATGTAAAGCTGTCAATGATGATTACCTTCAGGAATCTCTGCTTGAGCCTCTAAGTGATGAGGACTTGTGAAGAGTTGTGCAATCTTACGGCAATGGGCCTTTGAAAGGTGCAAAACGTCACGATCACCCGGATTCCGGAGTACGATTACAGCCAATGTATATAAAAACTCTTCACTAAGGCCTGGATTACCCCACTTCGGCACTTTTAAACCTACAAAACAAAAAGAAAGAAAAAATTAAAATTAGTTCCCAACGCGGTCCTAGGAAAGATGAAGAAAGGCATACGTTTAATTATGCCAAATCGCTCGGGAGTATTTATGCGCGCTTGGCCGCCAGAGAATCCCACTGATGCTCGCCAATCACCACCAATGAATAAGAATTGGTTGTGCCAACTCTTAACTTTGTTGGGGACTCATTCGATGAGTTTAACCCCCGTCCTCGCCTTAACATAGTACCAGCCTACCCCCTCCTCGCTGCAAGCCGAGACAACCCAGGCATATAAAATCTCAGCCGTGCTAAGTTTATTCTTGTATCCTTCGAGGCCGAAGATAGTCATCAGAGCGAGCAGATTACTCCATCCATTGGGAGTGATTTGGGTGATCGCCAAATTAATATCTTCTAAAAAGCGACCAACGATAGGGTGTAGAGGCAACAGAAACCCCGTATTGAGGATGTCGAGGTTGATCGCCGTACAGCCAGGCGGAGGGCGATCAGCAGTTTCTCCTTGCTTGGGGGCGTACAAGAATATGTCATAAGGGATCTTGTACCGGGACCTGATACTATCCAAGTCATCCTCCACAACTAAGCTTGATATCTTGCTCGCGGTATAAACGTTTATTTCGGCATCCATAATCTCTCGTGCGCGAATAGGGAAGGCCTCGGAAAAGCGAGCAGCGTAGTTTTCCCAATCATTTGAGCGAGCAACGCCTTCTGGGATTTGAGACTCAGGAGTTACCTTGGAAATAGGAAAACCTATTTCTTCAAGAAACTCCCATGTCACGGCCAATCTTGGTCGCTCAATTTCTTGATGGTCGCCCTCAGCATCGATTTCCGCGGCCACTTCCTCTGAATCCTCTCCTAAATCTGAGGAGGTCCCTCCTTCCGCATCTGGGCGACCAGCAGAGTTTTGGACCTCCTCCTCGCCAGAATTATCTGAAGCCTGGGCTTCAATTGAGCGAACAACCGAGGACGCCTCAGATCCTGTCTCTTCGTCCACCAATAAAGTCCTGGGGTTTCTAGAAAAGGCTTGGCGAGCAGAACGGCGAGGAGCAGGGGAAGAGATCTCTTCCATGGGACGTTTTCCAGGATTACGTTCGATGATCTCAAGTGAAGGGGTATCACTCGAAGAAGCCATTCAAAAGGAAATGATGAAGAATTTCAAGGAAAAAACCAAAGATAAAAGAATTTTACGGCAGAAACAACAAAACACGGCGGAGGACGGCGGCGCTCGGATGACGGCGATGGCGGAATTTCAAACGGAGAAATGAAAAAGATGAAATTGAAGAAATAAGCGAAACCAAAACGAGATTAAAGATAATAATCAATAGTTACCTGAAGAAATTACGTGGAACGAACCAAGAATCTCGCGAAAATCGAAAGGAGAAAGCTTGAAATTGAGCTTTAATGGCGGAAGAAGAAAACGAATTCAAAAAAATGAAATGAAGAAGTGAAGATGGGTATTTATAGGGATAAAAAATGGGGGTCAAAATTGAATTTTTGAAAGTTTTCTAGGCCCCTACTTGCAAAAAAGAAAATACGCGTGGGCGACGATGACGTCATCGGCCGCCCACGATGTTTCGATTTCCGAGAACCTCGGGAACTCAACCGTCACCAGTACACGGAATACCCCGGTGTTCGCCCAAATGACTTAATGGTCGCTGGTTTTCCCGCTTAAAAGAATTCAAAAAATTTGTTGCTCGCTCCACACACAACTATCATTCTATCGAAATTATGCCTTGTCCTTCATTAGGCAATAATTTCCCTAACAAAGAACAAGTCAGGGGGCAATGTTGATAGGCGATCAGGCGAGCAACAATGATAAAAGATTAAGGAGTTAATGAACTAAGACAAAGAAGCAGGCGACCATCAGAGTATTAAAGAGAATCAACTTCACTAGCGACCAGGAGTGCAATCAAGTATATTTCACGCGATCAGGAAAGTAAAGGACAAAAGAAATACATAGCCAAAGCAAAAGATAAAGACGAAAGGCGGACAACCTTGCAACCACGCGAGCAAGCGTGCATCAAGCCCAAACACGAGGCGAACAAGAGGTCCATAGCGCCCAACATAGATGTACTAGCGAGCAACTGGTCACCAAGGAAAGCAGCTGAGTGATTATGAAGACCAAATACAACATTGGGAATCCCAAAGGTCACCAAGCTGAGACATGGTCCAAGTGTCTTAACACTTGGCACTCATCCATTGAGCAATAGCCTAGATGTTGTATAAGTGTCCTAACACTTGGCAAAGATCCAATGGTTAAGCCATTAAGATGGTGACACATAGTCATCTTGTACATCTATAAATACTTCTTCATTTGCATGAAGAAGGGAGGTTTTTCCCATAATTAAAAATATTAGCCAAACTCTTGTCAATTTATTTCTTGCTCTATACTTAACTAAATTCCATGATCTTAGTATTTGTTTGGTGATCTTACTTAGCAAAAACAGCCACTAATCAACATCGATTAGAAAAAATCATCAACACTTGTTTTATTGACTGTCGCAAAATTATTTGTGCACTTTAAAAAAAAATTATGTGCACACTACTTATTTACTCATATATCATTATTTTACTAAAAAAATGCATTTTTTTTTAAAATGTCTCAAAGTCTTATGTATATTAATTTCATTGTGTAATTGATTTGCATTTTTTGCTATAAAGTAATTATTACGAACTGATTGCACTGTAGAATTATTTTACGACAAATTAAATATATTGTGAATCAGTTTTATAGTGAAACTTAATTTGCATTTTGTGTGTATTTTTAAATAATATCGTTTTAATAAAAAATATTAATTTAATAGTAAAACAATTGTTATCATTTTGAATCATACACTAAAACCTATTTAGAAAGAGACTTATTTCTACATAATATCAAATCAATTCGTTAATGTAATTAAAGTATCTTGGAGATTGAGAATCTTTTGTTTAATATTTTTCCAAATCGATCCTACAAATATGAGATCGATTGAAAGATATTTCCATTATTACTCGTGAAAAATGTATCACTACTTTACAAGTTTGAAAAATGTCCCCCACCTTCACTTTCCACCTTTTTCCTCACGTTCATCAACCCCTTTGCACCTTATTATTCTTTTATCATTGACTAATACAGTATATTTGTTCATGAAAAAATAAATAATTACTCAAATTCTCCATGAACAAGTTGCATAAATGAAATTAATACTATTAAATATATTAATTAATATCATTACACGTACTTGTTGATATCACTAAATTTGTAAACTAAAATCACAGTATTGTAAATTGTTATAATATCAGAGAATGTATCTAACAGTATCAGTGAATACATCTAATTAGTGCTCTATTTTATTTGAATTGTCCCCCACCTTCACTTTCACTTTCCAATCACATACCCTTTTTCTCACGTTCACTTTTCAGTCACCCCCTTTGTCCTTATTATTCTTTTATAATTGACTAATATATGTGTTCATGACAAAATAAATAATTACTCAAATTCTCCATGAGCAAGTTACATATATTACATTAATATCATTAAATATATTAATTGATATTATTACATGTATTTGTTACTTATAAATTAAAATTACAGTATAAATTGCTCTGGTATTGAGTAGATTTAGTGTGCACTTGAATGCATGATATGCACTTGAATTATGAAGAAAAAAAAAACAAAGTATAGAGTGAAAATGATTCATACATGAACCATTGAAGGGGTATCACTTGTTTTCACTTAAGAGTATCACTTGTTTTCATTGAAGAGTATCAACTGTTTTTCACTTAAGGATATCAATTGTTTTCACTAAAGGGTATCAATTGTTTATTGAAAACAAACTAAGATTCTTAAGTGAAAACAACTAATACTCTTCAGTGAAAACAATTGATTCTATTTGGTGAAAACAACTAATACACTTCAATAATTCATATATGAATCGATTTCACTCTATACATACTCATGAAAAAAAATACTCCAAGCAGAAATCAGTAATACCCCAATAAGTAATACCCCAATAAGTAATCAGTAATTACAAAAAAAATACAGTTTGGTGTGTTAGTGCGCATTTTTGAAAAAATCGAAATTAAAGTGAAATTTGAGCTTAAAATCCAAGTGCATACTAGAATTTGTGTATGATATTAATGAATGTACCTAATAATATCAGTGAATACATCAATTTCATACTATGAACAAATTTAGCAGGGACCTACTCAAATAAATAACATCTAAAATATATCATTGACTAATAAATTGTGCATGAAATAAATAAACATATAAGTTACATCATTTAAATAATACGTGTAAGGACTTCAGTCCTCATCAATAGTGTGTGTCAATTTTTACGTATGCACTCAAAAAAAAAATATTATATATTGCATTGAATTATTTTCAGTAAAATAAACCCACAAATAAAATATTCCCAAACAATTGTTTGGCCACAAGAAAAAAAAAGTCCCTTTCACAAGGAAAACTGTGCCAAATCCCACAGTGGGACCAATTACACAAAGAGAAAAATGAGAAACCCATGTTTGTCTAATTTTTTTAGTATCAAATAAATGAGATCTTCAGTAATCATTATTTCAAGAGGGAGAGAGAAAGTTAGAGGGAGAGAGAGAGAGAGGGGTGTGATTCTTTCTTGATTAAATGTTGCTCATAAAATGTTAAAGTTGATCATATTTTTCACATGAAGAAGATGCTGTACTTTTAATTCCTTCACCAGTAAACTCCAAACATAACCTGGTACACTTTCTTCCCTTTTTGTTTTCTTCAGTTTTTATTAGTTCATGATTTTTTTTATACTGTTTTTTTTCTTTCTTCCCAGTTAGTAATTGGATGAATCTGCCACTTTTGGTCAGTGTGATTATGCTCATTTTCCTGTTTTCTATCAACTGTTGTTGTAATTTCATTTTTTTTTTCTAATTAAAAACCATTTTCTTTAAAAAAAATCCTTCCATTTTTTGTTTAATTTAAAAAAAATCTATGATTTTGTTGTGGGCTTTTTTTTTTTTTTTTTTTATAAATCTGTTATTATGATCGGTTGACTTTAGCACTCATTGTTCTGTTATCAGTCAACTGTTGTAAATTGAATTTTGTTTGCTAATTAATTTCCATTTCCCTTTTTTCTAAAAAAAAAAATCTTATTTTTGGTTCATTTTTAATAATTTCAATGAGTTTATAGTGTGGTTTTTTTTCCAGTAATTATATAATTCTGTTACTATGATTTCTGTTGTCTATCAATTATTGTTGTAAATTCAGTACCGTTTTCCTTAATCATTTTTGTTCAATCTTGAGTAATTTCAATGATTTTGGTTTTATTTTTTTCCAATAATGTATGAAAAAATGTTACTATAAATTTATAATAAATTGACTTTTATTCTCGTTCTTGATGCAGAGGAGTTGGAGGAAGAAGAAGAAGAATGACGTCATCCATGACGTGGCTTACGTCGCTCGAATGCTCAGCACCGACGGTGAAATTCTCAAATAACTCGAGTTCGATCTCAGTAATACTAAACTGGCTAGAGTTCATCACTCTAGCCCCATGCCCTCAAAGGCTTCTTTTTTCATCAATAAACCTTGTCTTACTCCTAATGCTGATAGCTTCAGCTCTCAAAAGGGTGTCCTCTCGATTTCTTCGTCGAAATCGAGAGCCCCCCCTCCTCGAAAAGCCTCTTCTAGAAGCCGTCGGTCCCACATTCAGAGCCGGTCCATGGTTCAAGGGCTCGTTTTTCGTAGTCTTAGCCTTAGCCTTAGCTCATTCTGTTTTGACCGTTTTGGCCTTGAATCAAGGCATCAAAGATGGGTGGAATTTGGTGGAGTTTTTGTTCAATTTGTCTCAAGCAATCACAAATGTGGTAGTTTTGGTCCTCTTGGTGCACGAGAAAAAATTCGGGGCCGTTTCGCACCCGTTTCCCCTGCGTACGTACTGGGCGTTGACCTTCGTGGTCGTGTGTTTGACCTTCGCCACGTCTCTGACCCGTCTAGTCGCGCTAAACGAGCAAATTTTGCGAGTGGACGACGTTTTTTCAACGGTAACCTTCCCATTTTACGCGTTTTTGTTCGTCGTCTCGATCAGGGGATCAACGGGGGTAATAACATCCACGAGCGTCGACGTGGTTTCTAGTGTAGAAACGAGCAATTTTAGCGGATACGCAGCCGCCTCGTTGTACTCGAAAGCCGTGTACAATTGGATGAACCCGATCATGAAAAAGGGCTACGAAGCCCCCCTCCAGATGGACGACGTCCCCTGGCTTCCGCCAGATCACCAGGCAGAAGCCATGGGCCGTCGTTTCAAGCAGCATTGGTCCGAGACCTCAAAAAACCCGGTCAGGACAATGCTGCTCCGAGGCTTCTGGAAGGACCTCATTATAACGGGCTTTTTAGCCGTCGTCCGTTTGGCAGTGATGTACGTGGGGCCCGTTTTGATCAAGAGCTTCGTCAGCTACACAGCCCGCGAGAGCTCTGACCCGTACGAAGGCATTCTCTTGATCTCGATCCTGTTTTCCTCGAAGGTCGTCGAGGTCCTCGTCGCCCACCAGTTCAATTTCTTGTCGAATAAGCTCGGAATGCTCATCCGTTCGTGCTTGATCACCGCGTTGTACGAGAAGGGCCTCCGTTTATCGTCTACGTCTCGACAGACTCATGGCCTAGGCCAGATTGTGAACTACATGGCTGTGGATTGCCAGCAGCTTTCAGATTTGGTGTACCAGTTGCACACATTGTGGATGATGCCTTTCCAAGTCGGTATAGCTTTACTTCTTCTTTACGCGTACCTAAAAACCGCGGTGCTCGTCTCCCTACTCGCTGTGATCGCGATCATGGCCTTAACGCGTTTCGTCACTCTGAAGACGAACTTCTTCCAGTTCAATCTGATGACGGGGCGCGACGTCAGGATGAAAAACACCACGGAGCTCCTCAACAACGTGCGTGTGATCAAGTTCCAAGCGTGGGAGCGCCATTTCCGCGAGAAGGTCCAGCGGGCCCGCGACAACGAGTACGCGTGGCTCAGCAAGTTTTTGTACACGCTGGCCGGCAATATCATATTGCTATGGAGTATGCCGCTCGGGATCGCGGCCGTCACTTTCGGGGCCGCGATGTGGCTCGGGGTCCCTCTAGACGCGGGGACGGTGTTCACCGCGACGTCTATTTTCAAAATCCTGCAAGAGCCGATCCAGACCTTTCCGCAGACTCTGATATCGGTCTCGCAGGCTATCGTCTCGTTAGAGAGGCTGGACGCCTATCTAACGAGCCGGGAGCTGGAGGAGGAGAATGTGGATAGGGAATGTGGTGGGGAGGATGAGGTCGCGGTTGAGGTTAAGGACGGGAGTTTCGCGTGGGATGAGGAGGGGGACGGGAGGGTTCTCGAGGATTTGAGTTTCGAGGTTCGGAGAGGGGAGGTTGCGGCTATTGTTGGAACGGTTGGGTCCGGGAAATCGTCCTTGTTGGCTTCGGTTTTGGGTGAGCTAAGGAAGGTTTCTGGGAAGGTATGGATTTGTTTTACTATTTTCACTTGTTATTCATCGAGACTGATTTAAGAGGTGAGAAGCACTTTTTTTCATAAAAAAGAACAAGTGATTCTGCTTCTGCACAAGTTTTAACTAATAATCACTTTTATGGTGATTGTGAGAAGCATCTGTGAACCAAATTTTGATTCTTGAAAGTTTTTGTTACTAAGAGGTTGGGGTGAACACTAAGGGTATGTTTGTTTTGGGACTCACACGGATGGACTTTGGACTTTGCAATCCACGGCCCATACGAGTTCCGGATTTAAAATCGGGTTTTCAAATCACTCAATCCCTATCTATAAACCTATTACTATTTTTCATATAATTAAATATAATCACATCATCATTTTTTTATCATCCACTCAACCTCTCTCCTACTTTTCTCTTACACAATATAATAAAATAATACAACATCAATCACTAATAAACATTGATTTGACATAAATCAAAATCTCACCCTACTAAAATCCCAAAACAAACACATACCTATATTATTCATCAAGAATTTCACATCCTAAGATTTCAAAGTCATGACTTCCCCCACACTTAAATCCCAAAACAAACATACCCTAACTGAACCAGAATATAAATTTGGTTCGATTTCCATTTTAATTTAGATTTTTTGGTTTTGGGTTTCGATTTTTCAGGTAAAATTACCGAAAATTGAACAAAAATAATATACATGCTAGTTTTTTTTTTTTCTTTTGGAAATTTGGCAAAATTCCTTTTTCAAGTTTGTATTTTAAAAAATGTCACCTAATATGTTTTTATTGTAAAAATGTCTTGTACAATTTTTGCGCGACCCTTGTGCGACTTTTCCGGTGAGATTTTTATAAAAAAAAAAAAATCATGTTGGATGACATTTTCTAAAACTCAAACTTATTAGTGGTATTGTGTCAAAAAAATATATATATTTAAATAAAAAAACTAACCATCCTAGTTTTTTTTTTAGTGTTGTATTGCTTATTAGAATGTTTTTTTTTAATATATTTGAAGATAAAATTCTGAGAGATAGTAACGCACGTATATGCTATATCCTTGCAAAATTGATTAAAAAAAATGTCAAGTAATTTCGCTTATTTATTCATTTTATAGTCGTGTGGTTCGTTTAATTATAAATTTTAAATTATTTCGGTTTTGCTAATTCGGTTCGATAACTGAATAACCGTAAGCTCCCCCTAGTAAAATGTAGTAGTTTATTCTTTTTTTTGCAAATATTTACTTTTGATTTTACTACAAAAATCAATCGCAATATCAATCATGATCATTGCCCTGATCCGTCCTGTCACATCCACAGGTCAGAGTGTGCGGTACAACCGCGTACGTGGCGCAAACGTCGTGGATACAGAACGCGACAATCCAAGACAACATCTTGTTCGGTTCGCCAATGGAGAGCGAACGGTACAAGAATGTGATCAAGGTGTGTTGTTTAGAGAAAGACCTCGAGGTAATGGAACACGGCGACCAGACAGAGATCGGGGAGCGCGGGATCAACCTCAGCGGCGGCCAGAAGCAGCGGATACAGCTCGCCAGGGCCGTCTATCAAGACTGCGATATTTATTTGCTCGACGATATATTTAGCGCGGTCGATGCTCACACCGGGACTGAAATATTTAAGGTTCGCGTGAACTCTCTTTTTTCTTTCTGTTTATGTTGTGACCAGTGTTGGAAAATAATTGGATTTTTGTAGGAATGTGTGAGGGGAGCTTTGAAGGATAAAACTGTTCTGCTTGTTACTCATCAAGTGGATTTTCTTCACAATGCAGATCTGATTTTGGTAAGCATCATGGTTTTTTTTTTTTTTTTTTATGTTTATAGAGTGAAAATGGTTCATACATGAATCATTAAAAGAATATTACTTGTTTTAATTGAAGAGTTTTAGTTTGTTTTCAATAAACAACTAATATTTTTTAATGAAAGTAACTGATACTTTTCAGTGAAAACTATTAACTAATACCATTTTCACTCTGTATTTTTTTTTTAGTAAAATTCAAGGTAGAATGTGTTTGGGAATTAAGGAGATTTTTTTTAAAGCCATTAATTAAGGGTAACAAAAAGAGGACCGGAAGTTATTGGACTAATAATTTAAGGACAACAGTTTTACGAATTTGTAAATTAAGACCAAAATGGCCCGAAGCTACCCAAATCAAGTTGATAATTTAAGGACTGCAGGTTTAAAAATTCGCAAATTGAGTCCAAAATTGACTCACGGCCTGACCCGATTTGGGTTGATTCGAGCCAATTTAGCCTCAATTTATGAATTTTTAAACTTACAAATTTGCAAATTAAGACCAAATTGGTCCGAAGCTACCCAAATCAAGTTGATACTTTAACGATCGCAGGTTTAAAAATTTGCAAATTTGGGTTGATCCGTGCCAATTTGACCTCAATTTATGAATTTTTAAACTTACGGTCCTTAAATTACCGGCTTTTTTTTTTGGCTACCCCTTTCTCAAAGTAGTTATGAATTTTAAGAATCACTTTTTAGAATTGAAAGTTGTATACAGATGCTTCACAGAATTGAAGTGTTTTTAGCTTTTATGAGAAGTGAGTAATATTTGCAAAGCAATCACTACTTCTCAGTAACAAAAACTGGTATAATATTCTCCTTTGATTGTGATGATCAGGTCATGAAAGAGGGAAAAATCGTGCAATCAGGCAAATACGAAGAGCTAATCCGCTCCGAGCTCGATTTCAGCGCCCTCGTGGCGGCCCACGAGGGCTCCATCGAGCTCGTCGAAACCAACACCAACGGCCTTTCTACAGACTACAAAACAGAACCCGAATCACTCCCCCGCATGGAGTCGACCCACAGCGAAGTCAACCACGAGACGGGCCCCGAAAAGGCCACCTCGAAGCTCATCGAAGACGAGGAGCGAGAGACGGGCCGGGTCAGCCTAAAAGTGTACAAACAGTACTGCACCGAGGCGTGCGGATGGTGGGGCGTGGCTGCCATCATCGTCACGTCCGTCTTGTGGCAGGGCGTCCAGATGTCGAGCGATTATTGGCTCGCGTACGAGACCTCGGACGAGCGTAACTACGTCCCGTCGTTGTTTATATCCATCTACTCGGGCATAGCCGTCGCTTCGTGCCTTTTGCTGACCGCGCGGTCGCTCATTTTCGCGTTTTTAGGCCTCAAGACGGCCCGGGGCTTTTTCGACCAGATCTTGCACAGCATTCTGCATGCGCCGATGTCGTTTTTCGACACGACGCCTTCCGGAAGGATCCTCAGCCGCGTAAGTGTCCATTTTTCGTATCCACTGCAACAAAACATAAACTTGCCTAGGAAAATTGTTAATATAGCTACGAAATTTCCAACACAAATTTAATTTTGTAGTGAGGATTGCCTACTACAGATTTGCCTACAAAAATTATAAATTATATAGACATTTCCATTCTCCACCCACAAAGAAATTTGCTTACGAAATTTTTGTAGGCAAATCGCTTGTAGGTAATTAATGCCTAGAAATTTTATTTTGTAGGCAAATTTATTTCGTAGGCAAAGTGACTACATGATTAAAAAAAATTATTTCGTAGGCAAAGCAACAAAACATAAACTTGCCTAGAGAAATTGTTAATATAGCTACAAAATTTCCAACACAAATTTTTGTAGTGGGGATTGCCTACGGATTTGCCTACAAAAATTATAAATTATATAGGCATTTTCATTCTCCACCCACAAAGAAATTTGCTTACGAAATTTTTGTAGGCAAATCGTTTGTAGGTGATTAATGCCTAGAAATTTTAATTTGTAGGCAATGTGACTACATGGTTAGAAAATTTTGTAGGCAAGTTTTAGACAATTCCACTATGAAATTTTTTGTAGGAAAATCCCGTAGGCAATTCTAGTTTTGTAGACAATTTTTTTATTTTTTTTTAGTTCTGACCATGTTTTGTTTTGTTTTGTCCTCGGTCGCAGGCATCATCTGATCTTGTGAACGTTGATATCATGATCCCTTTGTTCTTGAATATAGTACTCAATATGTACTTCACTCTCTTCAGCACATTGGTGATTACATGCCAGTATGCTTGGCCAACTATTTTCGTCTTGGTCCCTCTTATCTGGATTAACATTTGGTACCAGGTAACATAAATCTTGTTTTGCTTTGTTTTTTTTTTTTTTTTTGAAAGGGTTAATTGCATAAAAAATTACTATTTGTAGATATTTTATCAATTGCAATATACTTTCTCGATCCACTAAAAGTATGCATATTTACTTTTGATAGGTTTTAAGAAAACGTAGAGTATTTTGGGGTATTGTGTGGTTCATACATGAATTAAGTGATTGTTTGTGAGTATAAAGTTAACGACATGAGAAATAATTTAGTGACGGTTTGATGGTGAAGAAAAAAAAGTTTGTTGTAAAAAACAGACAATGAATACTTTTAGTGGATAGAGGAAGTACATTTTTAAATTTGCAATCCGATACACAATCTTTTGTATTGTTACAATTTTATCACGTCACAATTTTCCGGCAAGTCCGTTGACGTCAAATTGTTTAACTGAAAAAAAAAATGTTGACGCTAATTTATTTGCAATATTTTACAAAAAAAATATGACTGTCACGTCAGCATAAGTTGTCAGAATGTGATATAATTGCAAAAGTTAAAAAGATAAAAGCATATGTTGTAAGAGTAGATTTTATATGAAAACGCTTTATAATAAGCTTAACATGAAATAGTTTTAGAGTATTATTAATTTCATCAGGAAGTATCATTAAATCTGTTAGGGGGGTATCATTAGTCTAAGTTCAAAAAAATTTAAAATAATTTTTTTGAACTTAGACTAATTATACCCCTAATGAAATTAATGATACTCCCGATAAAATTAATAATACTTTAAAATTGTTTCATAATAAACTTATCATGAACTATTTTCATATAATACTTTCCCATGTTGTAATTGTTAAATGTGTAAAGGTCGTGATTTTTTATGCAATCGCCCCGTTTAAAAACGTGTGGCATCTTCATTGATGATTGTCTCATGCAGAGGTACTTCATCGCGTCGTCTCGCGAGCTGACTCGACTCGACCAGATCACGAAGGCGCCGATCATCCACCACTTCTCGGAGACGGTATCGGGAGCGATGACCATACGCGCCTTCAAAAAGCAGGACACATTTTTGCAGGGGAGTTTGGAGATGTTGGACTCAAATCTAAGGATGAATTTCCACAACTCTGCATCCAGTGAGTGGTTGGGCTTCCGGGTCGAAATGATCGGGTGTTGCCTCCTGTGCATATCGACCGTTTTCATCATTTTCCTACCGAGCAGCATCATCAAGCCGGGTACGTGTGTACATGCTTGTTTGGTCGCGAAAAATGGGGTTAAAAGCGTACTTACGCAGCTCGTTGTGTTTGTGTGTGTGCAGAGTATGTTGGGTTGTCTCTTTCGTACGGCCTTCCGCTTAACTCCGTGTTGTTCTACGCCGTCTTGCTTGGTTGCATGCTCGAGAATAAAATGGTCTCGGTCGAGCGGATAAAGCAATTCATCAATATTCCGGCCGAGGCGCCGTGGACGAAACCCGACTCCCTCCCTTCTCCCGATTGGCCTAGTCGTGGCGACATTAAGATCCGTGACTTGAAGGTATTCGTTCCCATCTCTATTCATCGTATGGACTTAACTAGTACTCTCTCTGTTCCAATTTAACCGTCGTTTTAAAGAAAATAATTGTTCCAAAATATTTGTCACCTTTTGTTTTCCAAGAGAAAATTATGGTTTTCTATTTAAAATTTGGGAAAATGATCTTTTTCGTCCTATAACTTTATCTCTTTTTTATTTTCGTCCTGCTGACTTTCAAATTTTGATTTTAGTCCTGTAATTTTACCCTCTTTTTTATTTTCGTCCTGTTGACTTTTAAATTTTGATTTTAGTCCTGTAACTTTATCTCTTTTTTATTTTCGTCCTGTAAGGATTGGTAGGTTGTAGGACCAAAATAAAAAAAAATATGTAAGTTACAGGACCAAAATCAAAATTTGACAGTCAGTAGGACGAAAATCAAAACTAGGTAAAATTATAGGACTAAAATCAAAATTTGAAAGTCAGCAGGACGAAAATCAAAATGAGGTAAAGTTACAGGACAAAAAAAAAAACAATTTTCCCTTAAAATTTTGCCCTTTTCTTAACTTTTATGATATGTATCAATATATTAAAACACTAAAAACAGTTAAAAATTGGAACGGAGGGAGTAACATTGATAAGGAGACAATGACGTGTGATCTTGAGCAGGTGAGGTATCGACATAATACGCCTCTCGTGTTGAAAGGAGTGTCTCTAAGCATCAACGGAGGCGAGAGAATCGGCGTTGTTGGGAGAACGGGAAGTGGGAAGTCGACGTTGATCCAAGTGTTCTTTAGGCTCGTCGAGCCTTATTCGGGGACCATCATAATAGATGGAGTCGACATATGCAAGATTGGTCTTCATGACCTAAGGTCTCGTTTCGGGATCATCCCTCAAGAGCCCGTTTTGTTTCAAGGGACCGTTCGAAGCAATATCGACCCTCTTGGATTATACTCGGACGACGATATATGGAAGGTATCTTTCGATTATTACATTTCTCTATATTTAACAAAAGGGGAAATTGCAGAAATGGTCCCATAAGAATTGGTCCTCATGAATTTGGTCCTTTTTTAAGCGCAAATAGTCCCATACGATTTTTCCGTCAAAAAATAACAGATTAACGAGCATGAGGCCCACACGCCCGTTAGTTTTCTGCCAAAAACTCGCGCGTATAATTCCCAACTTAAAAATAATTAATTTCCAACATCTTAAAACTCTACGAACTAAAGTTGCAGAATCGCCTCCATACTTGCATTTTACCTTGAAATGATTGTTAATAGCAAAAGCTGGCCCATTTTCCTCCAAAAATTAAGTTGAAAAGGTTTTTCCATCCAGTATTCCATAGAAAACTGTAAAATATTTAACGGATGAGACATTTTCTGCTAAAAATGAGACCAAAAAAGAACATGGGACTAAATCTGTCAAGTACAAATTCTCATTGGATCATCCTTGCAATTTACCCTTTAACAAAACAAAAAGTGATTCTGGAAGTTGTTTGTAAATAAGTTATGTTTTCATATAGAGTCTTGAACGATGCCAACTTAAAGACGTCGTCCAAGCAAAACCCGAGAAGCTCGACTCTTCAGTTGTCGACTCTGGGGACAACTGGAGCGTAGGGCAACGGCAACTACTATGCTTGGGACGGGTAATGCTTAAACGTAGCAAGATCCTGTTCATGGACGAGGCAACTGCGTCCGTTGATTCTCAAACGGACGCAGCCATTCAAAGAATCATCCGCCAGGAGTTCTTGTCCTGCACGGTGATCACAATCGCTCACAGAATCCCGACTGTGATCGAATGTGACCGTGTTTTAGTCATAGACGACGGTTAGTTCTCTTATTTCGTCGTCGTATATTTTGTCTAAATTCACTTAAATCTCGAAACAAACGTACCCTTTCAAGAAATTTTCTTGATTTTCTTGCAAAATTTGTGACAGGATTGGCAAAGGAATTTGATAGTCCGTCGAAGCTTCTAGAAGGGCCCTCGTTGTTTGGGGCATTGGTTCAAGAATATGCTAACAGATCACATGGATTGTGAAGAAATTTTCCCCACGTTTCATTCTAGCTAGAATTTTGTCCAAATGTGCAAAATAATAATAACTCAGAATACTTGAGTTTATTAATGAGATTGAATCCAAATGCAAAATCGGTTCTTTTTTTGTTAAAATAATATAGTAGAGGTCTAGTTAAATTATGAAAAGATAAGGTGATGAAAAGTTATTCCATAATTTAAGTTGGTACCAGGACGGATCCAGGAATTCGTCCTAAGGAGGCGAAATGTGTAGAGAGTAAAAGAAATTATTTCAAAGGGGGCGAAATGACAAAATTTCATTGATTCAAGACATATATAAAAAAAGTAAAATAAAATCTACATATATAATACAAAAAATTTAAATCCCAAGAGGGGCGATCACAGACCCCCTCCCTAAATCCGTCCCTGGTTGGTACCTGCTGTAATTTATATCAGAATGTGGAAGTGAGTGATAGATATTTCACAAAGTTATGAATGGAAAAGAAAATGAGAAGATGTTGTATTGAAATGTTTCAATTTGTATAGGTAAAAGTACAATTTATATAAAGATAAGAACTTGTATGAAAGTATTTCTTTCATGTATATAATATACATACCATTGACTTATAAGCCTGTATGAATCGTATTTTTAAGCAAAATGAGGTGTACATGTTAAAATGAAGTTTAATTCTCGAGACCGTCTAATACGCGACACTTTCTTACTTAAATACTCCCTTTGTTTCGTAATTATCATCGTACTTACAATTTTGGCTGTCCCAATTCTATTTCCATATTCTTAAAAAGGAAAGAATATAAATATTCATATTTGACAATTTTTTATATAAAAAAAAAAAACAAAAACACACCCTTTTCACTGATTGAATATAGTCAATAAAATACAATTTTCTTAATAAGTGTATTCAGTTATCAAGTTGTCCTGGGGAATGTTGCTCTTTCATAAAGTGGGTTCTAAGAACTGTTGAGAATCTGGAGAATTTGATGTGCAGTTTTGGTTTGTTAACAAGACTATACTCTATAATTCTTGATTTAAATAATTACCCTTTTCTTTATCAGTACCCTTTAAAAATCTCTATACCCTTTCTCTTGGAGATTATTTATATGATGAATTGTGTGTACTAAAGATGGTTCAACCTCATTAGACTAACAACTTCATGACATAAAAATAAATTAAGTTTTTACATTACCATGCAAAGAAGGATGAACACATAAACTGTCCATATGCCCATGTCTTGGGGAAAATTGACAAAAATGTCCGGTATGTTTTCATCTTTATGATAATGTCCATTATGTTTTCAAAATTAGGCAAAAATGCCCCGTAACCGGCTACAACAGGTTTCTAACCGGTTTTCGCTGACATGGCACTCTCTCTCCACCATGTGGCATTTTTTTATCATTTTTTTTATATTTGGAACATAAATGGCTGATTGGGTCTGATTTAGGAGGGAAAATCGTAACATTTCCTTCCAATTCCGAATTTCAGGTACACTTATCACGCAATTTATAAAATTGAAGAAAAAATTACACGAGAAATGAATGATCTATTTTCAATTTCTTTTGTGGTTCGATTTATTAAATATTCAAGGAAAGAAATAAATCTCTATGTAATCAATTTCTGACAATTGGGAGCTCTTTGTTTTCAATCTTCAATTCGATTTGAAATTTAGAATTATTAGTTTGATTGAAGATTTCCGGCGCCGATGAACTTCTACCATTGGCCACGCCGCCTATTCCTCGATGCCTAAACTGGCGGCGCTCCGCCGAGTAACTGCACAGGGCGGCAAATTTCGATACAAATATGGTGCGGCACAGCGGAGGAGACGCCCGAAGCGTGGCGTTTTGGGCGGAAGGGATTGAAGAAGGCGGCAATGTGCCAAATTCCCGTGGCGGGTTCACGGACACGATTTGCTTGGGGGAGTTCTCCGATGGGGAGAAAATTAGACGGCGGTGGAGTGGCGGCGGAGGATGGAGGGAGGCAGTCGGGAGGAAATGGTGGTTGTCATTACCTCTGCTTCCTTTGCACTCGAATTGCCCCTGCGTGTTGTTGAGGGGAATAAATTTCCCTCTCTCCTCTCTTTTAAAATCTAGGGTTTGGAAGGAATGAGGAATTGGAGGTAAATGTTATGATTTTCCCTCCTAAATCAAACTCAATCAGCCATTTATGTTCCAAATATAAAAAAAAAAAGATAAAAAATGCCATATGGTGGAGAGAGAGTGTCACGTCAGCAAAAACCGGGCAGAAACCTGTTGTAGCCAGTTACGGAGCATTTTTGCCTAATTTAAAACATGATGGGCATTATCATAAAGTTGAAAACATAAAGGACATTTTTACCAATACCGCCAACATACAGGGCATTTTTGCCAATTTTTCCCCATGTCTTGATATGAAAAAAAAAACACAAAGACATGCATGTATTGCACAAAATGCCATATATCCAGCAATAATAATTTTCTAGATTTGTAAATATAAAATATATGCTAATATTATCTCAAAACAATTGCAACGACTAAGCAACGATAACCAACATTAACTAAAAAAAGGCAAAAAAAAAACTAAATAATCTATTTCTACTAAGAAAAAAAACTAATAAATTTATTTTTCTTAAAAGGAACATCTATTACTTATTTAAAAATTAATTGTAACAAATATTTAAGGTAATTAGAGCATGTATACGTTAGGTGTAACATGCAATTCAAATATATTTGGTAAATATGACAAAATGTCACTTTCCAGTTTTTTAAAATATCACTCAATATTTTTTTTTTATGTTTTTTTGCAAGAATGTCATGCACGAACCCTTTTCGGTGGCATTTTTACAAAAAAAATAAAAAAAAATAGTGGGTGATATTTTTTAAAACAAAAACTGGAAAGTGGCATTTTGCCATGTTCCCCAATATATTTTTAAACATTATCAGTTGTTTTTACCGAATAAATTATTTTCACTGAACAATAATTATACAATTACAATAACTGATAATATTATTATTTTTAAATTACACAATGCACATAAGATTTGCTTTTAAAATATTATTCCCCCATCCAAAAAAAAATGTGTCAATTTTCTTTAGGGGCAGAAGCCAATAGGTACATTTTATTAAGAGAAAATGTTACCAACTAGTTTTTACTTTTTGAGTTTCTATTGACTACATTGTGCTCATTTGTATATCATTTCTGCAAAGCCCTGTACACTTTCTGACATGTCTGCCTTTTTTTTAAAACTTTTTACTGTTCCAAAAAAATTAAATTAAAGGTAAAAGCAGTCTCTCTCATGTCTCATTTTACATATTCACAGATTTTCTCTCTCTAACCTATCTGTAATCGACGCTCTTCCACCGCCACCACCAGATCGACGCTCTTAAAATTTCACCACCATTAGATCGGCGTTGTTCCGACTTTAACGATACCACAGTCTCCAATCGGTGCACTCCACGTCTAATTGATGCCAACAACACTCCGTCTAAGAATTGGGGCTTTTCGATTTTGGTGGTGTTTGCCTCCGAAGACTCGACGTGGTGGTAGAGTTGCGGTAGCAATTTTCGATTTGGTAACGGCGGAGCGGAAACCAACAAGAAAGGAGAAGACTTTTTTGTGCACCGTCGTCCGCCGAAAACCTCAACTAACCAGAAATGAGTCGTCAAATTTCCCTTTCACATTGGGTGAGGAAAAAATGGCTATAGGAATAGGGTTTTTTTTTTAATGGTGGTTGAATTCATATATAATTTTAGGGCTTTTTGTTCTCTATTTTGGTGTGTGTGAGAGACTTATTTACATGTTCGAACAAGTTGAGAAGAAGAAGCTCGAAGTTACGGAGAAAGTTCAAGCGCACCTTAATTGAAGAAAAAAACAAGCATTTGGCCACTCTTCGTGAGGTCTCTCTCTCCGTTCTGTTCTTTTTTTTTTTTTGAAATTTTGAGAACAAGAATTTGTTGCTTTGGTTTCTATTTTGAGAGCTTCATGTAGATGATTATTCATGGATATTGCCTAAAAATAGGGGAAGCTATAATTTGTTGTGAAAAGTTCTCCAGTTTTTCATGGATTTGTATCATTTTAGGGTTTATTAGTTATCTCATGATGGTAAAGAGGGAAAAAATAAGGATCTAATGTGATAATTTCTGGAAAACAGGGGAACTTTAACATGTTAGTTATGTAGTTGTTTTAACACTATACTGTGAGTGGTTGGAAGTTTTTCAAGGTAATGACCAGTTTCCATTTATTTGCCAATCTAAATATAGACTACCATTGTTTGGATATTATGCCAGAGCACTTAACTAATTGTAGCCTCCACCTTTTTTTACTCTCTCTTACAATTATGCACAAGGGTGTCTGTTGGTCTTTCATATTTAATTTTGTGCTTTAAGTTGGTACTTTTTTATTTTGTAGTCAAGTAAATAAATGTGTTGTATATTCTGTATTTGGTGCTTATGTTATTTTAATCCATGGTGTTTTACTGTGAAGGGTTACTATAAAACTTATTGGAATGACAAACTCTCTTAAAGCTTGCAGATTGGTGATGATCTTTCACAACTTGCTGGACCCCGTTCTACTAACCCATCTGTTAAAGGTAGTCCAGAAATTCAATTTTGTGTCGTTATTGTGTTGTATCCTTTGTATGAATGTTGAATCCTCCATAGTCCTATTACTGCAGAGTGCAGACCAGGAAAACAAGACATATACATTGTGGTCTTTGCAAGTATTAAGATTGACCAGGTATCAACTTGATTTGCATAAGCAAAAATTCAGTATCAGATCTGTATTGGATGAGATACATAACTTTTAGGTGTTCGCACACTTGCTCTTAAATAAGAAATAAAACAAAGGTGAGAAATGGAAATATCTTATTTCTGGGTAACAAATGTACACACACAGAGCATAAGTCACTTTCAGAAATTTAATTTTAGAAACTGAGTTCTGTAGAAGAATCTATAAAATGAGAATTAAAATAACTCAACTTGATTTACATAATATTTATTCTATTCAGGGTACTGGTTTTTGTATTGAATATTTGAATTTTCCTTGCTTGCAGACTCTTGAAGGAGGCGGTCCAGTTTGGGTTGGTTACGTTAATATATTATCCATTTCTGTCTGTGTGATATGATTCCTTAAATTCAATCTTCTCTTCATTAGCAAAATTTGTATATTTGAAACTACCGGTTGATTTGTAAATGTTAGTGTCCAAATATTGATATAGTGAGTAAAACTTATGTGAGAACCATATGTGAAGTAGGGAAAGCAAAGAAGGAAACATGAATATAAGCTTGATATGTTTCCCCTTTCTTCATTAATGTAATTATATGATGTGGGAATTAAATTTGTTTGTTATTGTAAAGCAAATTTTTATTACAATGGTTGAGTGTCCCTTGAACTCTAAAATAGAATACGATTTTATTATTTGTAAAAATTCTATTGTTATCTTTAAGTATTTGATAGAGGAAAATTGCAAAAAATGTGGAGTTATGTTCTAAAAAATATACTATAATATTGTTTGCACTATAATTTTATTGTCTGCATTTATTGTATTGTTAGTACTTACACTATACGGTTATTGTTTGCACTATAGTATTATTGCTTGCATTATACTGTTAGTGCTTGCACTCTATGGTTGATGTTTGCACTATAGTATTATTGCTTGCATTAATTATGTTTGTTACACCCGATATTTACTGCCCGACCCATCGGGTATCTGACATAAACCCACTTACTAAAGCGGGCTCGGATAAGAGTAGTCCGCCGTCCAGGCTGACAGACGGGCGGGGACCTGGAGGCTACCCGACGCGAGCCTCTGGGAGCTGCCGGGCAGGATACTTATAATCCACATGCCCGGATATCGGGCGGCCATCGATGAGCTCCGGTGTAGGCGCTCTGCCCGCCTACCCGTAAATGGACAACCAAGACACTCTCGTCCGGACTCATCTCGCGGTACCCGAGTACCCGTCTGCCCGACCCCATGCTGCACCAGCTGTGAAGAGACGTCGGGTGCCATCAGTCCAGAGGATGGGACAGGGTCAAAGAGGGCAGTTGGGGCTACGTCCAATCACCTCAGGGGTGACAGCGCCACGTGGCGTCTCCTCATTGGCTCGTAGGGGAGGTTGTAGCCACTCATTACCTTCCAGCTAGGAGTAGGGGGGGACCCACAGGTCCACCAACCTAGCATGGGAAAGCCCATCTTGTACTCTATAAATAGGGCTTTTAATGCCCAAATGTAGGACACATCACATTTATTGCAAAAACACTCTTGAGAGCTCATTTACTCTCACATTTATTACTTCTTGTGATCATTAATATAAAATCTTACCCGCTAGGAACCCGGCAGCGAGATCCGTTATAAATCGATGTCAACATTTTGGCGCTAGAAGAAGGGAGACTAATATCGAAGTACACTCGGTTTCGTTCATTCAGTCACCTCGAACAAAACTTTATCCACTATCATTCCAAAAATGACCACTTCGAAGGCCACACGAACCCAGCAGCAGGCCGAGAACATCGGCGAAACCGCCACCCTGGCTCCGGCCACGGTGGAGACCCTCCAGGGTCCTTTCGAGTTCCTGTCGGCGATAAGAACTCCGGAGGACCTCCAGGCCGCAAGGGCTATGATCGAACGACGTCAGGCCGAGATCGACGCCGCTCCTATCCGCACTCACCGACCTGGAAAGGAGCCAGCCCGGACCAGGGCCACCAGCCAGCCACGGCAGGAGCAAGAGACGGCCAGGAGGGCCGCCAGTAACCCGCGGCCTCAGAACCTAAAGAGACACCTCGACGAGGAGGCCGACTCACAACGGGTTTCTCGCCGACCCGCGGGGTCAGTTTTCTCTCGGTTGGGTTCCCAGGCTCGGGGAGCTGCCTGACCCTGTGAGTCCAACGCCAGCTCCAGGCCCCGGGAGCGAGAACAGGCGCGCTCTCCCAGGCGTCACAACGACGTGGCCCCGAGGCCGTCGGTCCGTGACCGCTTGGGAGACAACCCTCGTCCCCGTTCTCCCCCCGCAGCCGACAACGCAATGGCCGCCATCTTAAAGAAAGTCACGGACCTCGAGGCCAAGCTCGAGACGCGGGACGGGCAACATCATGTCCCCTACATGCCCAACTCGCCCCTCACAGACATCTTGGTACGGGCCCCTGCCCAACCAAAAATCAACGTGGCCGCCGTGGGCCAATATGACGGGGAGACGGACCCCGTCACCCACCTCAGCAAATACTCTACTTACATGATATCCATGGGGGCCACTGACGCGACCCAGTGCCGGATGTTTCCATTAACCCTCGGTGACCGAGCACACCGATGGTACTCCTCGCTGCCCGCGGGGAAGGTGGTTTTGTTTCACCAGTTGGGGGAGCTGTTCCTTGAACATTTCTCCTCGATGGCGCCACGACTGGCTGGCGCCAATCGCATGGCCAACCTGGCTCAAGGGAGGGACGAGACGGACCAGGCGTACATCGATCGGGTCGACCAGATCATCATGGAAGGCGAGCCCGTCGGGGACGAGGTCAAGCTCGTCAGCGTCATAGGCGGGCTCCGCCTAAGAACAAAATTATGGAGGTCCATGAACAAGGACTATCCCAAATCCTACTCGGAGTTCAGGTAGCGAGCAGGGAAGATCATCTACAACGCCGATATTTTGGCGCAGCGGCTGGGCGACAGCACGCCGACGGAGAAGGAGAAGCCTCGCAGCACGCCATCCCGAAGAAACTTTTCCTATCGGGCCTCCCAACCGTTCAAACCCTTCGACTCCGTCGAAGTGAAACTGGCCGAAAGATTGTCGGCCACCCCGGAGTACGTCTATGTGCAGATCTGGGACAAAAACATGATGCTCAAGGCGCGGCCATGGGTTCACAAACCGGGGGTACAGATCAACCCCAACAAGTACTGCCACTACCACCAGACCGCCGGGCACAACACAAGCGAGTGCCGCGACCTCCTGAAACAACTCTGGCGACTCTTCGAGGAGGGAAAGCTGGAGGAGTTCGTGAAGAGACCGGCGGCCAGGCCGGAAGCTCAAGCCGCTGCCCGTCCCGCAGAGCCGAACTGGGAGGCAGCCCTCGTATGCCCGCCGATGCCGGAAAACCAAGCCCGTCGAGCCGTAAACATGCTCTCCCCGGTGGGAGGCTTCGCGCCCACCACCTCGCTGTCCAACCGCAGAAGAGCGAGCTGCGGGCAATAGACAACGTCCACCAGATCACAATGTCGGTCAACATGACGGCAAGAGAGACAGATCTCCTCGCCTTCAAGGAGGAGGATCGCACCGGAGTCATCTACCCGAACCACGATGCCTTGGTCGTATCCGTCAACATCATGGGCGTCACCGTCCATCGCATGCTGTCGACAATGGAGCATACTGCAACATTCTCTTCAAGACCGCGTTCGACCAGCTGGACAGCTCCTTTGAAAAGTATGTAGAGCCGTGCGACCAGGTCATCAAGGGCTTCGGCGACGCCACAGTGAAACCCTACGGGATAGTTAGGCTAGCCGTAGAATTAGTTTCTAGTATAGACGCTGAGGTTAAGGCTTCGAAACAGCTCGACTTTATTATTGTCGACCAGCCGTCAACCTATAACGGGTTTCTCGGCAGGCCATTCGAGCACGAGTTCGAAGCCGCCGCCTCAGCATTCTATTATTGTATCAAGTTCCCAACCCCCTCCGGGAAGGTTGGGACTCTTAAGGGATATCAAAAAATAGCACGCGGATGTTTGGCGTATATCGATGTTGTTTCAAATTTTGCAAATCTAGATTATATCTGCACAATCGGGGAGGGAGACATGGAAATAGACGAAGAAATCCCACCCACTACCCGCCCGATGGAAGAAGATTCACAAGCTTTTGAAAACATCCAAGTCGACCTGGAGCCAAGGCTCGGGTACGAACCCATGGAGATCGACAAAACCCTAACGGGGCTGATCGACGACCCATGCTACGGCGAGCGGAGAGCCAGTCCGATCGAAAAGCTGATTTCGGTTACAATGAAGAATAGGCCGGAAGTAAGTGTTCAACTCGGTTCGTCGATGTCCGACGAGATGCGGGCAACGATGACCGCATTTTTAGAAATGAATTTAGACGTGTTCGCCTGGTCCCACGAAGACATGGTCGGGATCGATCCAGCTGTATGTTCACACCAATTGCACATTGATCCATCCCGCAAGCCAATCTCGCAGAAAAGAAGGAAATTCGGCCCAGACAAATACGCAGTCATTGCCTCCGAAGTCAAAAAGCTGCTCGATAACAAGCTAATCGGGATGGTCGACCCCGACGACAAGCCTCAATGGGTATCCAACGCTATACTCGTCAAGAAGAGCAACAGCACATGGCGGCTGTGCATCGATTTCACGGACCTAAACAAAGCTTACCCAAAAGATCACTTCCCGATGCCACACATCGACCACCTGGTGGACAGCACGGCCGGACACGAGATGCTAACTTTCATGGACGCATTTGCCGGCTACCACCAGATCCCGATGGCCGCAGACGACCAGAAGCACACCACCTTCCTCACCGAGAAAAACATGTACTTCTGGAAGCGAATGCCATTCGGGCTCATGAACGCAGGGGCAACCTACCAAAGACTGGTCAACCACATGTTTCACGACCAAATCGGGGCGACCATGGAAGTATATATCGACGACATCGTCATCAAGAGCGAGAAGAAAGAAGACCATCTCACACACCTAGCCGAAACGTTCGAAATCTTGAGAAAGTACCGGATGAGGCTCAACCCGAAAAAGTGCAGTTTCGGCGTCGAGTCGGGCAAGTTCTTGGGGCACATGGTTAGCCAGCGAGGAATCGAGGCAAACCCGACCAAGGTGCAGGCGATCCTCGACATGAGCCCTCCCCGCACGATGAAAGAGGTGCAGAGAGTGACGGGCAGCCTGGCCGCTCTCAGCCGTTTAATCTCCCGCATGGGGGACCGATGCAAGCCTTTATTCGACAGCATGCGGAAGGGGAAACTAAACTGGACACCTCAGAGTCAGCTTGCTTTCGATAACTTGAAAGCGTACCTGTCAAATGCCCAGGTGCTGGCCAAACCCGTCCCCGGCGAGAAGCTTTTCCTATACTTGGCGGCCTCAGACTCAGCTCTCAGCGCCGTGCTAGTGCGGGCTGAGGGGCAGGCACATCTGCCAATCTACTATGTCAGCCAGACACTTCACGACGCCGAGCTACGGTACCCACCCCTAGAAAAACTAGCCTACGCTCTAGTAATGAGCGTACGCAAGTTGCGCCCATACTTTTTCGATCACCAAGTAGAAGTACTAACCACAATGCCACTCCGCCAAGTTCTACATCGACCAGATACGGCGGGCAGATGCCTCAAGTGGGCAGTTGAAATCGGGCAGTTCGGAGTCACGTATGCTCCCCGAACCTCCATCAAAGGCCAAGCCATGGCCGACTTCATAGTCGAGCTTACTTACCCGGAGGCGATGTCTAAAATCGAGCAGCCACCATGGAAAATGTACGTTGACGGATCGTCCACAACTTTGCGGGCAGGCGCCGGAATTGTCCTTCTCAGCCCGACCGGCCAATCGTTCACAACAGCCATCAGATTCGGTTTCCACGTGACCAACAATGAGGCCGAATACGAAGCATTAATTAACGGCCTGGAAATGGCCATGGCCATGGGAGTGAAGAGACTCCAGGTCTACAGCGACTCACAACTCGTTACATGCCAAATCTCAGGAGAATACGAGGCGCGCAGCGATAGGATGTTGGCCTACCAGGGATTAGCCAAGAACCTCCTCGAAAAGTTCGATCAAGTTTGCATAGAGGTGGTACCCCGACTCGACAATACTCAAGCAGACGCACTTGCCCGCCTCGCAACATCCGAGGGGGCAGCCGATATGTCGCAGATAACAGTCACTTACCTGACCGCCCCTTCGAGCTCAAACCAACGGGTGACCAATCTGGGGCAAGAGGAGGACAGTTGGATGACTCCCATCCTGAAGTACCTCCGCGACGGCCAACTCCCAGTCGATCGGGTAGCGGCAAGACAGTTGCAGCTTCGGGCGGCCCGGTACACTATCATCGGGGACCAGTTATACAAGCGAGGCTTCGCCCTACCCCTCCTAAAATGCATAACTCAGGGGCAGGGAAGGAAGATCTTGGTAGAAGTCCACGAAGGACGCTGCGGGAACCACGCCGGCGGTCAGGTGCTCGCCTAGAAGATTGTCCGGCAGGGATATTTCTGGCCCACTCTAAAGAGGGACGCGATCAACTACGCGCGGGCATGCCACAAATGCCAAGTCTATTCGCCAGCTATCCACCAGGCTCCAACTGAGCTCGCCTCAATCCTTAGCCCGTGGTCGTTCGCAAAGTGGGGGATCGATCTCATTGGTCCTTTACCTACGGCCCCGGGCAGCGTCAAGTATGCAATTGTCGCCGTGGACTACTTCACCAAATGGGCGGAGGCAGAATCACTGAAAATGATCGACCAGGAGCATGTTATCAGGTTCATCTGGCGCAACATAATCTATCGATTCGGCCTCCCACAAATTATCATTTCGGACAACGGGAAACAATTCGACGGGTTGGATATGGAGAGGTTCTGCCAGAAGCACAAAATCAAGAGGCTGTTCTCGTCACCTTACCACCCCCAATCAAACGGGCAAGTAGAGGCAGTAAACAAAATAATCAAGCACACGCTGAAGGAAAGACTGGAGGAGAGCAAGGGAACATGGGCAAGCAAGCTACCCGAAGTGTTATGGTCATACAGAACAACCTGTCGCACCGCAACCGGGGAGACTCCCTTCGCTCTAGCCTTCGGAACGGAGGCAGTCATCCCGGCTGAGGTCATCATCCCAAGCCTCCACACCTCGCAACCCGTGGGGACCGAGAACGACCAAGCCATGATAAATGAATTGGACCTGCTGGAGGAGAGAAGGCTGTCCGCCGAGCAAAGAAATATAGCTTACAAACGGCGGGCTGAGAAATACTTCAACTCGGAAATCAAAATCAGAGAGTTCGAAGCCGGGGACCTAGTACTTCGACGGACGGTCGGACAACCGAAAGGGGCATTTGGCCCGAATTGGGAGGGACCCCTAAAGATCTCCAAGCGCCTAGCCAACGGAGCCTACGAGCTAGAAAGCCTTGAGGGCAACCCGGCCCAATACCCCTGGAACGCTTCTCTACTAAAAAAATACTATCAGTGATGACGAAATAATTTAGCCCGCATCATCACGACGGGCGACCTCAATGTAATCGCTCTTCGAGCGCAAAAGTTGTAATCAATATAAGCGATTGTTAATTCGATCCCATCTTCGTGAAGTCGCTGCCCGTCAATCGGCTAAAGCACTTCACTAATTAATCTGTTGGTTAATTTCATAAGTGATTGTTAAATCAATCCCATCTTCATGAAGTCGCTGCCCGACAATCGGCTAAGCACTTCATTAATTAATCTGTTGGTTAATTCTTTAAGCGGTTGTTAAAACAATCCCATCTTCGTGAAGTCGCTGCCCGTCAATCGGCTAAAGCACTTCACTAATTAATCTGTTGGTTAATTTCATAAGCGATTGTTAAATCAATCCCATCTTCGTGAAGTCGCTGCCCGACAATCGGCTAAAGCACTTCATTAATTAATATGTTGGTTAATTCTTTAAGCGGTTGTTAAAACAATCTCATCTTCGTGAAGTCGCTGCCCGACAATCGGCTAAAGCACTTCATTAATTAATATGTTGGTTAATTCTTTAAGCGGTTGTTAAATCAATCCAATCTTCGTGAAGTCGCTGCCCGACAATCGGCTAAAGCACTTCATTAATTAAGCCCGATTACGTTATTAACCCGATCATCGGGCTAAGTGCAAAGAAACGAGAATGAAAGCAAAATAAAGAGCAAAGGGGATTTCATTAACAAGGATTAGCAAAAGGAAAAGTACAAAGGCCTGTGGCCAACAAACTTAACAAAATAAAAAGAAAAGAAAAGAGTTCACGGGCCCGCCGCGTCCACCACGCCCGGATCCTCGGCCGCCTCATCGTCGGCCAGAGGGTAGATGAAGGTCGCCGGGTCCCCCAGGAACGAAAGGTCCAGCCCGCGATCGACCAGATCCTTCAGGGTAATGTCGTAGTCCGGGGAGGGAGGATTGGACTCGACATAACTCTTCAAATCCGCCAAGGGCCCGGAGTAGTCGGCCTCAGGATTCCGACGGAGAAGGGAGCGGATCGAATCGGCGTAGGCGTTGATGTACACCATGGACCCGGCAGACTCACTCTCGGCGGCCAGTCGGGCACGCTCAGCCTCCAGGCGCGTTTCGGCCTTGGCCGCAAGAGCCTCCTGGGCTTGGCGGACTTCTTCAGCCATTCTCGCCTCAGCTTCGGTGAGCAACCTCCTCTTCTCCTCCTCCAGCTCTGCCCGGCTCTTGCGGGCAGCCTCCAGCTCCTCCCGGAGCTTCTGGTTCTCCTCTTCCAGGCGGATGGCTTCGTCCTTCTTCGTCTGGAAGGCTGCCCTGTAGGAGGAGGCAGTCCGCATCTCCCGATCGAACTCGAGCATGATGCCCTCCATGGCAATGGCGTTGCGGGAGGAGCGAATGGCAGCCGCCCTCATCCGGTCGGCGAGCGAGACGGTCCTCGTGGCCTTCTGGCAGTTCAGGGTCCAGGACCGAGGAAGATTCAGCACGGCGCGGCGAAGGTCCTCCGGCCAAGACTCCGGCACGGCCTCCGAGTGCGGAGGATCCTGCGAGCGCAGGAATTGAAGGACCTCGGGCGGGGGCAGAGGATCAGGCCTGCAAAACGACGGCAAGAAAAGTGTTAAACGAGCTACATGCGAAGTCGACCAGGAAACTTGGAAAAAGAAACAAAAATACTTACGTGAGGTGATTGCCCCAGCCCAGGAAGGAGAAGTCGCTGCGATCGCGAGCAGGGGAGGCAGGGCTCCCTATAGTCGCCTCGACGGTGCCGGCCACAAGCCCACCCGTCGCCGGGTCCAAGTGGACCGTCACCATGGCCGGTTCGACAGACGTCTAGCCTTCAACCAGTGCCTGTTTCGATGGACGCTGGCCGTCCGTCGGGGAGGAGGATGTCGGGGGCACCGAGGTCGCAGGTGGACCGCGGATCGTCACACCAGCAGCGCGAACGGCTCCCCGCTTCGCCAACTTCGCCAGTGCGCTCTTTTTAGGAGCCATATCAACGGTCTCCTCGGAAGATTCTACGTTGACGACCGGGATGGCTGCCTGACCGGCCTCGGGTACTGCCCTCGGGGAGGCTGCCGGGGAAGTAGACGGCGTGGAGGATTCGGCCGGGAAGCGCTGCGCTGCAAGAGGAAGGACGTGTTAGAAATCAAAAAAGAATTAACCAGCATGAAAAAGAATGTCGGGAAGAGCCTTACCACCAAAATCCAAATGGCGCGGGAAGGTTTGGAGCCCGGACAGCCTGCGGAAGGCATTACTGTTGAGAAGGTCGACGTCGCGGTTATCCAAACTCTCGGACTTCACCAGGGCAAGTGCCTGCCTGAAATCATCGGTCAGGTCGGCCTGGTTGGGGACCGCACATCCTGCACAATGAAAGAAGAATTAGATCAGTACTAAGGGATGAGGAAAGAATTTAGTGTCTACCTCGGCGGTTGCATTCCCGATACTCCCGGGGAACCGGGATGGTGTGTCCGTCAATACCAACGCTCTCCCAAGCGCTGCCGACCCACCACCACTTTTCCTGTCAGTGCGTCACCTTCGACGAGATGCCGAAGATGGCGTCCCCACCCCGGGGCTTCACGGAGTAATATCCGTGGTTCATTCGGCCGACTGAGGCCACTGTATAATACAGATAGTTGATCTCGGACGGAGTAGGCATACGGTGCAGCCCACGCCGACCGAGAGCAACCATGGCCCCCAGAATGTAGCTCCACCCATTCGGGGTGATCTGGGTGATCGACAGGTTCCATGCGGCCAGCAACTTGGAAATGGCCGGGTGAAGCGGGAAGCGGAGCCCGGCATGGAGTGTGTCCGAGTTAATGGCGATAAGGCCCTCCGGAGGCTGATCGGCCCGTTCGTCCTCCCGGGGGGCGTAAAAGAAGACATCGGAGGGCGCCTGGAAAGTCCAGTACAACTCCTTCAAATCGGCGTCCGGAGGGAGACAGCTGGGGCGGCGAGAAGCCCCGAAGTCGGTGTCCCGGGCCTCGAGATATGCACGGGCAGAGCGCCTACGCACAAACCGGCTCATGTATTTCGAGTAGTCGAACCCGATCAGCCGGCTGTCCGCGTAATCTACTTGGTCGGGCACGGCTTCCTGCTAGAATAAGTAATCTTCGGCCCTGGGCGGGTAGGCTGAGACCGGGGAAACGCTTAGGGCTTCCCCCTCACGTTGGGGGCTCATCCCCTCCAAATCTTCCGCAAAGGCATCCACATCCGTGGAATTACCTTCGCCCTCTCTGGCGGCAGCGGCACGGGACGTTCCTTCCCCGACCGAATGGAGAGGCCTCTCGGCTTCGGCGGCGGTGCGGCGGCGGAAGTGATAAGAATCGGCAGCCCCGATGCTTTCGGCGGAGTCGCTCATAATGAAAGAGGAGTAGAAAGGAGAATTTCGAAGAAGAAAATTAGAAAATTACCTCGGAAGTCGAAAAAGTCGCCGGAATCTGAGAAACTCGCCGGAAAACTTGAATCCTGCTCAAGGGGGCGCGAGATTGCAAAAGAGTGAAAATGGTATAGTGGGTCGAGAGCCCCTATTTATAGGAGAAATGAGAGGGACCAAATTGCAAAAAACGGGGTCAAAAATGGAATAAAACAAAATTCTTGGGGGCGCGTGGGAGCCACGCGCGCAACGATTGGGGAGCAGGTTCGGCGGACGCGACCCCTGGACTTCTGCGCATCAGTCACGCCATCACGTGACGTCAGCAGGCGCAGCATACGAGGCGCCATCTCGGAAACCGAAACGTCACCCCAAAATTCAAATCCAGTCTGCAGTTCAACCAGCCCACCACCCGACGACTACGGCCCCCCGATGTCGGGCTGGTGGGGCAATTGGTACACCCGATATTTACTGCCCGACCCATTGGGTATCTGACATAAACCCACTTACTAAAGCGGGCTCGGATAAGAGTAGTCCGCCGTCCAGGCTGACAGACGGGCGAGGACCTGGAGGCTACCCGACGCGAGCCTCTGGGAGCTGCCGGGCAGGATGCCCGGATATCGGGCGGCCATCGACGAGCTCCGGTGTAGGCGCTCTGCCCGCCTACCCGTAAATGGACAACCAAGGCACTCTCGTTCGGACTCATCTCGCGGTACCCGAGTACTCGTCTGCCCGACCCCATGCTGCGCCAGCTGTGAAGAGACGTCGGGTGCCATCAGTCCAGAGGATGGGACAGGGTCAAAGAGGGCAGTTGGGGCTACGTCCAATCACCTCAGGGGTGACAGCGCCACGTGGCGTCTCCTCATTGGCTCGTAGGGGAGGCTGTAGCCACTCATTACCTTCCAGCTAGGAGTAGGGGGGACCCACAGGTCCACCAACCCAGCATGGTGTTGATGGGCGAACAATGGAGTGATTAATAAACGAAACAGTTATCATTAAACTTGATAACAGGATAATAAATAAAAGAAGCTAGCAGCTTTGAAGAGCGAACAGCTTTGCAAAATAGCTATAATGTGGTAAGCAAGATACTGAGGCGAGCAGCCTTGCAAAGAACAGCTGTGCGAGCAGCTCAAACCAAGATCAATTCAGGCGAACAGGTTCGTAATGGAGCGAGCAACATTGTAAAACAATCCCAAGCAAGGAGCGAACAGCTCGGAATGCAAAGGACCATGACATCTAACGAAGACGTGCAAACGAGCAACCGGTCACCGTCGAGAGCATCTCAGTAGTGCCAAAGACCAAGTACAACATTGGGAACTCCAAGAGTCACTAGCCTAGATATGGTCCAAGTGTCTTAACACTTGTCATCCATCCAATGAGCAATAGTGTAGATGTTGTACAAGTGTCCTAACACTTGGCAAAGATCCAATGGTTAAGCCACCAAGATGGTGACACATGTCCTCTTTGTATGTCTATAAATACTCCCTTCATGTACATGAAAAAAATTAGAACAATTCAAACAAAGAGCCAAACTCTTGCAAAATTATTTCTTAAGCATTACTTAGCTAAATCCCATAATCTTAGTTCTTGTTTGATGATCTTCCTTAGCAAAAACAGCCACTAATCATCTTGATCATAAAAAGGTCATCAACAGTTGGCGCTAGAAGGAGGGTTCGAACCTTCGATTTGTAAAAATCGAAGAAAGTTGAAGACTCCCACCGGAAATCTGCAAAATCTAGCCGGAATCCGGGAAGCAGCTGCCGGAAAACAAGAGTGCACATTCTTAGGACAAAGATGTATAATACTTTGAGGGTTTTAATGCATGTGTGCATGAACTAGGGTTTTTGAATCTTCATATTTGTTATTTGCCTAAATATAAGTGGGAGTAAATGTGGATTTTATGTGGCTAAAATAGGCAAAAACATCAAATAAAAGCTATGAGATCGCAAAAAGCTATGAATGATCTCATATTCTAATGATTAGCTGATAATGATTGCAGAAAGTAAGAAAGCAATAAAATGCGAGAGCGATTGCCAGGGTTTGTTGGGCCCTGGAATTAATGATTTTTCTGTGTATATTCACTTGTTTTCGGAGCTCTTAATAGCTCTCTATATATAGTATACATGGGGGGTACAAAAGGGAATTTAAGGCCTGCAGCAAGGTGCTCTGTCCTCCGTATTGTGCTGTCCTGCGGGTACAGAGTACGAACCAATGAAATTTTGGCAGCTTGATTGGTATCGGAGGCGCGGTTATTCCTTGGCTCATGACACCTGGATCATTTTGTTCTTATCCGATCGGGGATGTCTTAATGCCTTTATTGCCAGCTCATCCATATTTTTGCAGGTCCTACGAAAGTGGGTGTATTTTCCATCAAGATGGGTGTACGAGGAGTTGTTCTTGGTGGCCATACAAAAATAGTGGGACGTATTTGTCCTCGTGATAAATATGGTTACAACATTTGCCCCCCAGTCTGTCTCCTATGTGTAGTAGGAGAGGGACTGAAATTCGTGCTTGACTAAACTTGAAACTCCGGGAACATAGTACTTGACGGGGGCGGCCCACTATGTGCCAAAAAGTAAAATAAAAAATAAAAATAGTGTACTCTTTTTTTTTTTTGGCGGACAAAGTGTGGCCTTGCCATAATTAAGAATGGCCTGGGACTTACTTTGCTACTAATAAAAAGTGGCCGGGCTTCAAAAGGGCCAACCTAGCCCCAAAAAAATAAAATGGCCTACCTGGGCCTCTTTGGTCAAGTAAGAAAAAGAAAAAGAAAGATTTTGCTTGAGATTGGCCGACCTGGGATGGCTTAATACCCAAAAGGGGAATGCCGATCTAGAAAAAACTGGCCGATCTGGGACTTGCATTTTTTTTTTAATTTTAGAGTGGCCGACTTGGGCCTTGTAGCACCCAAAAAGGGCGTGCCAGCACAGTAGCAAAAAGGAGGTCGATCTGGACCGACTTCCCTCCCCCCCCCCCTTTTTTTTTTTCAAAGATTGCAGTGCCAGTGGCCGACGGTTTTGAGAGTGAGCACAACTCCTTGTTTTCTTTCTTCATCTCCTCCACACCGTAGGCCGCGGCGGCGGCGGCTTCTAGAGGGTAAGTAAAAATTTCTCATTTTTCCACTAATTCTTCAGTTATTCTTTAAATGGCACGGTGTAGAGGTGGGGGGAATTCGCAGAGGGGGATTGGAGGTAGTGGTGCTTCGGCCGGTTCTGGTTTAAACGAAAGAGGGGTAGATGTTGGTGGACGGAGCGCCCATGGTAGGGGATCTGGCACGGGAACGCACAGCGGCGAGGTGGGGGTTGGGGGTGCGACTGTGGCGGGTTGGGGCGCTGTGCGTCGGGGTTTGACGCCTGGTGCAGTGCGTAGGGGTTGTGCGCTTGAGCACGGTGGTGTTAGTCGTCGTTTATCTTTTGGTGAGAGTAATTTCGGTAGTGTTTTTCGGCCTAGGATGATTTTTGGGAAATATTGTCCTATTGATGATGATGGTTTAGGAACGTGTTTTCCCGCCGCTGGGCGGTTGGTCGATAGTCAACGGGTAAGTGATGATTGTCAAAGTAGTGATGTTGGGGAGCCTTTAGATGATATTGTGGAAGAAAATGAAGTGGGTGATTTTTCTGTTGAATGTGAAGAGGAAATTGAGAGTATGGGGGGGCTTGAAAAAGGTAGTCTTGAGGAGGGGTCAAAAAGAAAATCCACTTCTAAGCATAAATTTGAGATAGCATACAAAATATGGGAGGAGTATGTGGATGGGTTAGCAGGGGTACCTTTAACCTTTGATTTTACTGATTATCTTGAGACACACCCGTACATACTGCCCCCTCGGGATCCTGAAACAATTCGATGTGCCACCCCTACCGAGAATGATTGGTGGATGTCAGGGTGTAAAAGTGTAGTTACTGCTAGTAAATTGGCTACATGGAGACTAAAGTGGGATGTTCCTCAGGATGTAGACCTCTTTGTACCGGAACCGGGAGAGCGGGCGAACCAGCCTCCTGAGGGGATGGTTGCTATTAGTTTCTCCATAATGCAGGCCGGCCTTCGTTTCCCCCTACATCCGGCGAT
Organism: Ballota nigra; assembly: GCA_947034835.1. NCBI lineage: Eukaryota > Viridiplantae > Streptophyta > Magnoliopsida > Lamiales > Lamiaceae > Ballota > Ballota nigra. Next base: position 80,957,635 of record OX344729.1, on the reverse strand, counting down.
CTCCCGTCTCCTCAATTTTTGGTGTTTATCACCGCTCCAGATCCATCCGAATTGATGGTTGCAGATATTGAGTGTGATGACCCTGTTTGGCCTCCACCGCCTTTATCGCTTGCCAAACCCGGGTGAGATGACTAGCATGTTGAAGATTATTGGTGAGAAAAATTGGTTTGGTAACGTGTATCTTCAGTCCAAAGGAGCTAAACTTATTGGCGGCTTGCCAAGCAAGGCTCGTTTATATTGGGATAGATGGTTCTTCGTGAGTGGGGCTTGGAAGACCACATCCGGTGGGGTTGCAATGGATATTCCCACTGAGCCACGTGTGAAACAACCAAGTAAGATTTTTCAATTTGTAATGGAAATCCGTACTGATCTAATTTCCTTTATTATTTTTGCAGGTTATGAATTTCCCTCAGGAGATGATCACAACTTTGATTTCTTGGTAGTCCGTGGGAAGATTTTGCAGTTGCCGCTCAGTGAACGAGATCAGTCTGTATTGAATACCCCTGAGTCTCGATTGAACGCACGTCTCTTCAGATTTCCGAGACATCTTGTGGAGTTTGGCCTTTCAGGCTCAGAATTCCCTACTTATCAAGATTGTCCTCCTGCTCTCCAGATCAAAATTCCTAAAATGTTGTCCATGCTTGGAGGTGCGACAAAGAAGAAGAAGAAAGGAGCTTCTCATGAGAAACCGGCCCCCGAGTCCAGGCCGATCGTCCTGCAGGACACTTCAGCTGAGAAAGAGGCCGGCGGGGATGGCTCTGATCTGCATACGGTAGGACCGGACCATGGGGGATCGCCTGGGATTGGCACATCATCCCCAATTTTGGGGAGGAAGAGAGTTCGAGAGGATACCGGGGAGGCTGGGTGCCAGGGGGAGGCTTTGAGCTGGTCGCTCGTCAATCTGACTGATCTTCCAACCCCTGAGCATGATCGACCACCACTTGCCCCCCGAGCCGACCCTACTAGAGACACTTTCGATCGCACCTACTTCGGACGCGACATGGCTAAATTTCAAAAGTAAGATTCTCAGATATATATGCCTTCTATTGTTACACGGATGTGCGAATATTCTCTTTTGTTGCTTGTATACTTTGTCTAAATATATACTTTTCCATTCTTCAGGTTGGTCAGAGAAGACCCCGGCCGTCCACCACTGGTCTTGGACTATATGTCCTCTCGCACTCCTGATTCTTTTGCGGAGATGCCCGACCACCTTAATAGGTCATTGAACTCTATTCCAACAGCTTGGACTACGGAACTGGAGGATATTGCCGATCGTCGGCCGGACGATGCCTTTTCAGCAGCCAGTGCTCTCGCTAGTCAGACTCTATCCATGTTCCATCGGGCCGAGAGTCGGCATTATTTTAGACTTTCTCAACTCCGGGAGTTGGAATCACAGCTTGTGAAGGAGAGAGAAGAGAAGAAGGTGCTGGAGGGTAGATCGGCCGCATTGGAGGGCGAGATTGCTTCCTTCTTGAAGGAGAAAGAAGAGTTGGCCCTGCAGGTCGAGAGGGTCACGAAGGAGAAAGATGAGTTTGTTGCCCGGGCTGAGGCAGCCGTGAGAGAAAATGAGGCTATGTCCGCTCGGGTCGAGGAGGTCGCCAAAGAGAAAGATGATGCGGTATCTCGAGTGGTGTCTCTAGAGGCTATAGTAAAAAAAACTCAACTATGACCTTGAGGCTGTCCAGAAGGAGCTGTCTGAGGCTAAATAAAAATTGGAGGAGGTAGACACTGATGACCCCGCGAAGAAACCCGAGTTTTTTGCGGATTTTTGCTACTACATGGCATATGCTAATGCTATCCGGGATGCGAAGAAAGCTCAGCTTGACTCTACTTGCTTTGAGGCTTCTCTCAAAGACTATGCTGGGAAGCATCCCCTTCATGAGAGTTTTTATCTTCATATTCTGGATTTGGAGACTGTGCACGGAGTTAGCCTCTCTTGGTATCCTGATCGGTCAAAGCTGCTTCTGCCTGGCCAAGACATCCCTGATGATGACGAGGTATCCTCCCTGCTCGTGGATGGTCAGCCCAGCGTGGATGTGGAGGTGGGAGATAGGCAGGACATGGTGTGATTGGCCTTGGCCACCTTTTTATTGTTGAACCTGATGTAGTTGGCTCCGGCCCTTTTCATTGATGTAATCCGTTGTACTCCTTTAGTGTTTATGTTTTGCATTTTTATTTGTTTGTTTTGAGCTTAGATTTAGATGATAGACCGATCATTTGAAATCTGTCCATCCTGCACTAAGTGTGGTGGGTCAATTCCTTGAGTGAGCCCACACTTTGAACTTAGATTTTGGGATAGGCCGACCATGTAAGGTCTGTCTATCTTGTACTAAGTGTGGTGGGCTGATTATTTGTAATCAGCCTACACATTGAACTTAGATTTTGGTGGTAAGCCGGCCGCAAAGTCTGCTTACCCTATACTAAGCGTTGTTGGGTCGGCCATTTAGGCAACCCATACTTGAGAAAAAATTCGGACGACCACTAAATGAGAAACTTTTAGGGAAAATAAAAACTTAGACTTGACAGTTCTTCATTCAATCACGTGATTTTCTTAATACAATAAACTACTGATAGTACTTTTTCAAATGTACCGCATTCCAGGGGTATTGGTCCGGAGTGCCGTCCGGGTGTTCGAGCTCATATGCTCCTTTGGTGAGCCACTTAGACACCCTAAATGGGCCCTCCCAGTTCGGGCCAAATACCCCTTTAGGGCCTTGAATCTTCTTTAGTACTAGATCCCCGACCTTAAACTGTCTCGTCTTGACTTTAGAGTTGAAAAATTTCTCAGATTTTTGCTTGTAGGCGGCATTTTTGTGTTCGGACGCAAGTCTTCTTTCCTCTAGCATGTCCAGGTCCACCCTTAGAGCAATGTCATTATCTTCATTAATTGTTTGGGTAGTTCTGTGACTTGGGACGGCGACTTCAGACGGTATGACCGCTTCGGTGCCGAACGCCAAAGCGAAAGGGGTCTCGCCCGTGGAATTTCTGGTTGTCGTTCGGTATGCCCATAGCACATCTGGGAGCTCGGTGGCCCACTTTCCTTTCTTCTCATCAAGCTTAGCTTTGATGGTATGCTTCAGGATTTTGTTAACTGCTCGATGAAGACTTGGTGGAAATTTGTTTAGAGACGCTAGGCACCCGGTCAAACGTTGTACCTGTTTGATGCTCTGCGGCTCCTGCATGTCGAGGACTGCTTTGATCTTCGAAGGGTTAGCTTCGATTCCTCTCTGGCTCACAATGTGTCCAAGAAACTTTCCTGACTCGACCCCAAAACTGCATTTCTTGGGGTTTAACTTCATGTTGTAAGCTTTAAGGATGTTGAACGTCTCAGCGAGGTCTCTCAAGTGGTCCTCCTTTTTCAAGCTTTTCACGACGATGTCATCGATGTAAACTTCCATGGTCTTCCCAATTTGATCAGCGAACATCTTGTTCACCAATCGCTGGTAGGTTGCCCCGGCGTTGATCAGACCGAAAGGCATCCTCAACCAGGAAAACATGTTTTTCTCAGTATGGAAAGATGTGTGTTTTACATCCTCTACCGCCATAGGGATCTGATGGTATCCTGCAAAGGCATCCATGAATGACATCATTTCGTGACCAGCTGTGCTGTCCACCAAGTGGTCTATATGCGGCATTGGAAAATGGTCCTTTGGACAAGCAGCATTAAGGTCGGTAAAATCGATGCATAGCCTCCAGGAGTTATTTGCCTTTTTAACCAAGACTGCGTTGGCCACCCACTGTGGCTCATCCTCGGCTTGCTCAATTAATTTGTTGTCGAGCAGTTTCTTGACCTCCTCGACTAGAGCTGCATACTTGTCTGGACCGAACTTTCTCTTTTTTTGGTAGACTGGACTCTTCTTTGGATCAATTTTCAGACGGTGGTATGCATGTTTTGGATCAATACCAACCATGTCTTGGTGAGACCAGGCAAATACGCCTATGTTTTCTTTGAGAAACTCTATCACTGCCCCCCGTATTTCAGTTGGGATCCGCGAGCCAATTAACACTTCTAGCTCTGGTCTTGCGGGGTCGACTGGAATGTGTTCAAGATCTTCTATAGCAGTTGCCTGTTCATGACTTCGTCGATCTTGTGTGTCGAACCTGGGGTCCAAGTCGAGCTCCGTGGGCTCAAAACCGATCTGTGGCTCAAGGTCATCTCCTTGAGGGGGATTCTGGATTGCAGCTCCGGCAGGGGTGTGGTCAACCATTGGGGTATCAGCATGGTCGGCCAGAGGCCTATCTAGATCCATCATGTCTTGGTCGGCCTCTGCTGGGACGTCGGTGGGCTCGAGGTTTGCTATGTTCTGAGAAATTAAATCATTTGCGGAAATTGAAATTGGACAAGTATAGTTCAAACATTTCTTTGCCATTGCCTGATCACCTTTTACAGTACCAACCACCCCCTCGGGTGTTGGGAATTTGACACAGTAAAAATAAGAGGAAGCTACAGCCTCAAAGGTTTCTAGAAATGGACGACCTAGGAAGCCGTTATAGATACTCGGCAGGTCAACAATTACAAACTCTAGAGGTCTAGTGATTCTAACACTAGGGTCTGAGCTACAGATGAGCTCAACAGACAGCTTAATTCTTCCGTAAGCAGCTACGGTTGCATCCCCAAATCCTCTCAGTTGTGTGTCAAAAGGTTTGATGAAACTAGCCAAGTCACCCAACTGATCCAGTGCGGACTTAAAAATGATATTGCAGAAGCACCCGTTATCAACTAGAATCCGGTGAACTTCTTTTCCCAAGATTTTGGTAGTGACTACCAAGGCGTCCCCCTTGGGGTATAGTATTCCTTCTCGATCTTTGTTGGTGAAGGTGATTTCCAAATTTTTGTGGATGGTCGGCTCTGGAGGTTTGACGATGTTCACATTGGCAAAGGCTCGGAGCTCTGCTTTTCGCTTCCTGTTGGACAGGGTAGACACTGGGGCTAGGCCTCCCAGTGTTCCTCCGCTTGCTTGGATCATGCTCACTCTTCCTCCAGCATTCATTGGAGGGAGTGGGTCATCCTCGTCGTCCTCCTCTTCGTCAACTGCGGCAACAGGACGTCGGGGTCGGCCATCCTCTTCCCGACGGGGGGGCCTCTGGTCGTTCCGTGGGGCTGGTCTCTGGACTAGGTCGTTCAGACGCCCTTCCTCAAACAGCCTCCATAGCTGCTTGAGGAGATCACGGCATTGGCTCGTATTATGGCCTATACTGTCGTGATAGGCGCAGAACCTCTTAGGGTCTAGCTTAGACCGGTCCCCAGTGTAGGGCTTGGGCCTGGGAAGGATATCTTTATGCTGGATGGCACTGAACACGTTGGCAGGTGATCGCTTCAACTTTTGTGTGAGGTGCACCTCCACATCCTCAAAAGACTTGAAATTTCCAGGTGGTTTGGCCACCCTCTTTGCCTTTGGGACACCCTTCGAAGTAGACTGTGAAGCCTCCGCCTCTTTGTTTGTTGTCTCCGTTTCACCAAGCCTGAGGGCGAGTAACTTCTTACGGGAAAGGAAATCTGCAGCTCTAGACCGGAACTCTGCGTAAGTTTTCGGGATGTCCTTGGTCAGATGTTTGAACATGGGAGACTTTCCGTGGAAACCCCCCAAAGCGGAATGGAGGGCAAGTTGGTCGCCTATGGGTTCGCCAGTGAGAATGACCTCATCCACCCGATCTATGTACTCCTGGTCCGTCTCTCCCTTTTCTTGCCTGATGCGCATGAGCCTATGCCAATTCTCAGGGCACGTTATCTTAGCAGCGAAGTAGGCTGAGAATTGGCTGCTCAACATAGCAAAAGAGTTGATCGACCTCGAGGGGAGGGAGACGTACCATTTGTGCGCCAGATCTCCGAGAGTAAGAGGGAAGAGACGACACTTTGTGGCATCAGTGGCACCACGACCGGTCATGTAGATCCGGTACTTGCTTAGGTGAGTTTCAGGGTCGGTCTTTCCCTCATAGAGAGGAGCCGGGGGAGGTGCGATCTTCAGCTGTACAGGGGCAAGCTCAATGTCCACAGCTAGTGGTTCATTTGCTACTGTCACCCCCTTTGGACGGTTCTGGGCCTCCAAAAGGGTACGCATTTCATCAAGTTGCCTCTGCATTTCCGCCATGGCGTGGTTTTGTCCTTCCGGCTGATTTCTGGGAATGACCGGCCCGAGGCGGTCATGCACGGCTCTGCGCGGTCCATCGTGGTGGTCAAGCACGGCTCCGCGCGGACCGTCGTGGGTGAGGAGACCACTTTGGAAGAAGCTTATCTTCCTTCTTGCCGAGTTGGCGGGAGCCAAGCTAAACTCGGCCAGTCTTTTGGGAGTTTGGTAGGCGGAGCTCCTAGTGCAGGACATGGTCTCCGTGTCGGGGTGGCCAGACTGGCCACTGGGACGCCATGATGAGTCTGACCCCAAACGACTAAAAACAGTGCGGGAGTGGCTTTGTTCAGAGTACCGACTCCTGTAAGATCCAGAGGAGGCAGAGTGAGGATGACTTTCCCCTTGTTGTTCAAAGACTTTCGCCTTTCCCCGGGCGGACCTTGTTCCATACCTCCTCCTCGAGGCGGAGGGAGTGCTCAGGCTAGTGTGCAACTCTCTGGCCTGTCTGTGGGCCAAATCCGCTCGTTGAGGAGTTATGAAATTTCGGGCAGGAGTCGGTTGAGATTCCTTCGGGTAGCGTATCGGTGATGCCCGGGCTTTTCCGGATCCTCCGGCCGATCTCCACATAGCGGCCTCCTGGGTGGTCGGAGCGGCCATGGAATTTTGGACCGCATCTGATTTTGGGGTAATTGCCTTGGAAGTAGCGGTAGTTTTCTCCATAGAGACAGGTGATGAAAGGTTAGAAGACTTGAAGATATGAAGATTTGAGAACAAATTTCTGTAGAACAGTGAGTGTTCTTCAGGGTTTAAGATTTTCTGGGTTTGATACCCTTCTTCTAGCGCCAAATGTTATTTGCCTAAATATAAGTGGGAGTAAATGTGGATTTTATGTGGCTAAAATAGGCAAAAACATCAAATAAAAGCTATGAGATCGCAAAAAGCCATGAATGATCTCATATTCTAATGATTAGCTGATAATGATTGCAGAAAGTAAGAAAGCAATAAAATGCGAGAGCGATTGCCAGGGTTTGTTGGGCCCTGGACTTAATGATTTTTCTGTGTATATTCACTTGTTTTCGGAGCTCTTAATAGCTCTCTATATATAGTATACATGGGGGGTACAAAAGGGAATTTAAGGCCTGCAGCAAGGTGCTCTGTCCTCCGTATTGTGTTGTCCTGTGGGTATAGAGTACGAACCAATGAAATTTTGGCAGCTTGATTGGTATCGGAGGCGCGGTTATTCCTTGGCTCATGACACCTGGATCATTTTGTTCTTATCCGATTGGGGATGTCTTAATGCCTTTATTGCCAGCTCATCCATATTTTTGCAGGTCCTACGAAAGTGGGTGTATTTTCCATCAAGATGGGTGTACGAGGAGTTGTTCTTGGTGGTCATACAAAAATAGTGGGACGTATTTGTCCTCGTGATAAATATGGTTACAACAATATTCACACACAAGGCTAGTAGCCCTTGGGAAAAGTGTTTGCAAGAACAAGATTACTTCACTCCTTTGTTTATCTCATACATTTTGGCAACCAAGATGGTCAGATCACAAGATGAACGACATTCGAGTGTATCTCCGAGTCGTAAACCGAGGACTAGGGTTTCATCCACCGAGGGACATGCACGAACGGTGAGAGCAACTTCGCAAAGAAACATTCAGGTCACCATTGATACAATCCCACCAGAAGTAGAAGCACTTGCTCAGAACCCCGAGGAGTTAGCAAAAACGATTGCTGTCCTTCAATCATTACAAAATCAACAAGTTGCAGGACCGTCAAGAGCACCTGTGACGACCAATCGAGCAGGCGAGCAGGGACGTACGGGCGAACAAAGAAGTAAAATGAGAGAAGATGCACGTCGAGACGAGGCCGACAGCGAGGAGGTCCATAGAAATAAAGGGAAAGCTCCATTGAGCGAACATCTAGGGAGTCGAGGTGAATCATCACCAAGTCGAGCAGATGAGTCAAGCAAAAGTACTTCCCGAACAAGTGCTTTGGAGAGACTAGGTACAAGGAATGTAAATAGGAGGGAACCATCCCGAAAGAACGATGAGCGATCACGCCATCCTGCTCGCCCATCGGTGCATGACCGAATCAGGAGGTCATCTTTTGGCCGACTAGGGCCAAATGGAGCTAGCAACGCTGCTAGAAAGACGACTCAGGAGAAACGTCCCGTTGGCAAGGGACTGCATCGTGAAGAGGTCACTGAACCCAATCACGATGAACAGCCTTCCATCAGGAGGACTCCCCCAAATGAATTGCAGGAAATGAGAAAGGCGATCGAGGAATTACAGAGACAGTTGGAATCTCAGAGAGGTGTCAGATCGACTGTTCTCCCTTCTTCACCGTTATCTCCATCTGTCCTCAATGCACCAATCCAGAAGAAGATACAATTTCCGGCCATCAGCCTGTATGAAGGAACGTCGGACCCTCGCATTCATGCGACGAAATATTCGGATTTCATGATTTTGATGGGGGCAACCGACGCCACACAATGCCGAAATTTTCCACTCACCCTTAGAGATGGTCCGCACAGATGGTTTTCAGCACTGGCTCCTGGATTCATCAACTTTTTTGCCCAACTAAGCAAAGAGTTTATGTCCCACTTCTCAACTGTCGGGTCCTACTTGACCCACAGACACCGCCTGGCAGATATTAGGCAGGGAGACGAGGAGTCTGATAAGCAATTTCTGGAAAGATTTGATAAAGTCTTACTGGAGGGCGAGATGGTGAGTGAGGACACGAAGATAGTGGCAGTGATGGCTGGTTTAAAGAAAGGAACTGATCTGTGGAAGGAAATGCACTTGACTTGTCCGAAACATACGCAGAATTCAGACACAAAGTAGGGATCCATGTGTCAATGCAAGAGGCGTTACACAGAGAAATGGGAGACAAAGCTGACCCAAAAAAGTTTAGCAAGAAATCTGGTGGAAACGATTACAAAGCTCCGAAGAACATGAAGTCATTCAATGAGGGAGCTGAGTTGAAGGAAAAGTTGAATCAAGTCCTTACCATGTCCGTGGACGCTGTGTACGATAACGTTAAAGACAGGGAGATGTTGTCAGAGCCGCGGAAGATAAGGCAAGAGAGAGAAAAACTGAACCCGAACAAATACTGCGCATATCATCAAAACATCGGTCACTTCACAAGTGAGTGTCGAGATCTGTTGAAGCAGTTGTGGAGGTTCTATGAGGAAGGAAAGCTGTCCGAGTTCGTAAAAAGGGAACCAGGTAAAAGACCAAGGGCACCAGTACCATCCAGTTCGGATGATGGAGACAGTGATGACCAAGCAAGCAAAGCTGGTAAGAGAGGAAGGAAGGTCCCAGCAGCCCCAGCAAGGCATATCCTAGAGATCTTAATGCTGGAACCCACTGGACCAGTAGGTGGTTGTTCCGATGGGAGACCACCTATGTCAAAAAGAAAGAGGAAAGCAGAACTGAGAGCAGTGGATCAAGTGATGGAAGTGGGTGTTAATCCATCGACCAAACGAACAGGGGACCTGACTTTCTCAGAAAAAGACTTAGACGGTGCACTTTTGTCCCCATAATATTGGCACAAATGACCAACGAGTCATTGTGAGGAGTGAGTCATTGGGGTGATTTGAGTGATCGCCAGATTCATGTCAGACAAGAAACGGCCAATGAGCGGATGAACGGGGAGCGGAAAACCCGTGTTTAGCACATCCAAGTTAATCGTCGTACAGCCAGGAGGGGGGCGATCAGCAGTCTCTCCTTTCTTCGGCGCATACATGAATATATCGTAGGGGATCTTGTATGTTTCACGGATGCTCGCCAGATCACTCTCCACACATACACTAGCAACCTTGCTCGCTGCATAGTCCCCATCCTGAGCCTTCATAATTACCCTCGATGTGGGGGCAAAAGTCTTCGAGTAGCGAGCAGAATAGTCCGCCCACTCGTTGTCACGAACAACTCCTTCCGGGATCCGAGATTCTGGTTTAGTTTGAGAGATGGGAAAATTGATTTCCCTTAAAAACTCCCAAGTAAGCGGTCCTCCAGTTGTATTTGCAAAAGACACGCACGAGCCTTCTTTTGGTCTCCCTTGACTGTACCTGCACCTTTCCTTGTTGGGAATTTTAAACAATAATAGTACGTTGAAACAGTTGCTTTGAATTCATGCAAGAAAGGACGGCCGAGGAACCCGTTATAGGTGGACTGTTGGTCTACAACTAGAAAGTCTACCATCCTATTCAGTTTCCTTTCCGGGTCCTCGACCGATACAAGCTCGACTGCCAACGTAACCATTCCTAGCGGGGTGGTCACAGCATTCCCGAATCCTACAATTTTGTGATCACAGTCCTTGATGTACTCGGCGCAATCTCCTAGCTGGTCCACCGTGCTTTTGAACAGGATGTTCGTATAGGAACCAGTATCGACAAGTAGACGGTGCCCAGGCAAAGACGAAGGCAATAGTGAGGCCATGACTTCTATCGACACTGAAGTAATGGAAGTCGACGAGCAGCTATGCACAGACGAACAGCTGCGCAGCGATGAGCAGCTATGCGTAGACGAACAGCCGCGCAGCGATGAGCAGCTGTGTGCAGATGAACAGCCGCGCATTGACGAACAGCTGTGCATAGGCGCACAATTAGACGAGGACGAGCAAGAATGCGAAGATGGACAGTCTGTCCAAACGAGAGGTAGAGAAGCTGCTACAACCAGCAACGAGGAAGAACAAACAATGGCAATGAACGTTGATGCAGAGGACATTGAGCCACGATTGGGAGCAGAACCGATGGAAATCGATGATGAGCTAAAGACAGAGGGGCCCATTATTGACCCCAGATGGAAAGGCCAGAAACGAAGGGCTACCCCGGTCGAAGAGTTGGAAACTGTAAAAGTCAACCCGAACCAAGAGGGCTTAGAACTCTTCATAGGGTCCGAGCTACCAGAGCCGTACAGGACCAACATGATTGAGTTTCTTAAAGCAAACCTCGATGTGTTCACATGGTCGCATGCAGACATGGTGGGCATCAGCCCCGAACATGCCTGCCACAGACTCAACATCGACCCGAGGAAGAAGTCAATCCATCAGAAGAGGAGAAAATTTGGGCCCGACAAATACGAGGCGCTCGATGTGGAGGTTAAAAAGCTGCTGGATAACGACTTAATCAAACAAGCGTTATGCCCGCAATGGGTGGCGAATCCAGTATTGGTCAGAAAAGCGACTGGAGCGTGGAGACTCTGCATCGACTTCACAGATCTCAACGCCGCCTGCCCAAAAGATAATTTCCCATTGCCTCACATCGATCAATTAGTTGATAGCACCGCTGGACATGAACTTCTCACGTTCATGGATGCATTCGCAGGATATCATCAAATAGCGATGCATCCCGATGATCAAGAGCATACGGCGTTCTACACCAACAAAAACTTATTGTGCTGGAAGAGAATGCCATTTGGGTTAATCAATGCTGGAGCTACATATCAGAGATTAGTCAATAAGATGTTTGATGATCACATCGGGAAGACAATGGAAGTGTACGTAGATGATATTGTAGTCAAGAGCTCCAAAAAGGAAGATCACTTGCAGCATCTAGCTCAAACGTTTGGGATACTTCGAACATACAACATGAAACTGAACCCTAAGAAAAGCAGTTTTGGGGTCCATTCTGGGAAGTTCTTGGGACATCTAGTCAGTCAAAGAGGAATCGAAGCAAATCCCGTAAAAGTGAAAGCGATCATGGAAATGCAGCCACCCAGATCAGTTAAAGAGGTCCAACGGCTAACTGGATATCTAGCAGCTTTGAGCAGGTTCGTCTCAAGATCCGGAGACAAGTGCAGGCCGTTCTTCGAGGCAATCAAGAAGGGAAAGTTTCAATGGACAGACGCCTGTCAACAAGCGTTCGAGCAGCTGAAAGAGTACCTCAGTGACACGAAAATTCTTGCCAAGCCGATCCCAGGGGAGAAGTTATACTTGTACCTGGCAGCTTCAGAAATAGCAATCAGCTCAGTGCTCGTTCGAGCAGAAGGAAAGTTCCACCTGCCCATCTACTATGTGAGTCAAGTTTTACACGAAGCAGAACTCAGATATTCACCAACAGAGAAGCTAGCATATGCACTAGTAATGAGCGTCAGAAAACTTCGTCCATATTTTTTCGACCACCAGGTGGAAGTGTTGACAATGTTTCCGCTCAAGCAAATACTGCACAGACCCGATGCGGCTGGTCGCCTCCTAAAATGGTCATTGGAAATCGGTCAATTCGGGATTTCATATGCTCCTCGAACAGCATCAAGGGGCAAGCCTTAGCAGACTTTATAGTCGAACTAACTTTCCCCCAGGATCCGACGAGAGGACATAGCCATCCCTGGCACATGTATGTTGACGGATCGTCAACTAATACAGCATCGGGGGCAGGTATAGTCTTGATAAGCCCAGATAGGCAAGTTTTTACTTCAGCAGTCTGGTTCGAGTTCATGGCGACAAATAACGAAGCAGAGTACGAAGCTGTGATCGCTGGATTACGCCTAGCATTAGCAGTTGGAGTAAGAAAGCTACAGATTTTCGGGGATTCACAATTGATTGTCAACCAAGTTCGAGGGGAGTACGAGGCAAAGGACGAGAATATGGCCTTGTATCAAAAGATTGTTGCTCACCTGGCCTCCTTGTTCGAGCAAATATACATCGAACAGATACCAAGAGACAACAATGCTCAAGCAGATGCATTAGCCAGGTTAGCAACTAGCACGGGACCAGCAGAGTTGATAGGAGTTACGCTGACAAAAATGTCCAAGCCATCAACCAAAGACTACAAGATGTATCAAGTCAACGAAGATTTCGAAGAGGACGACTGGAGGATACCAATCATTGAGTATTTACAAAACGACAAAAAGCCGGACAATCCGTTTGAAGCTAACAAGTTGGTCAAAAGAGCATCAAGATACACCATGATGGATGGACAGTTGTATAAAAGAGGAATTTCACTCCCACTTCTGAAATGCTTGACTAGGGGGCAAGGGCAAGCAGTACTGAAGGAAATTCATGAAGGCATATGCGGAAATCACGCTGGAGGACGAGCATTAGCGTACAAGACCGTAAGACAAGGGTATTATTGGCCGACTCTCCTCCAGGACGCAATCAAAGTTGCCCGAACTTGTCACAGGTGTCAGTTATTCGCCCCAAACATCCACAAGCCCCCACATGAACTAATCTCAGTCAATAGTCCGTGGCCATTTGCGAAATGGGGAATTGACCTCATCGGGCCTTTTCTGCCGGGAAAAGGAAATGTTCGATTCGCAGTAGTGGTAGTAGACTATTACACGAAGTGGGCTGAGGCAGAAGTGCTTGTGCGAATCACACAGGAGAAAATGATTGACTTCATATGGAGAAACATTGTTTGCCGCTTCGGGGTGCCTCAAGCGATCGTGACGGATAACGGAAAACAGTTTGAAGGGAAAAAGATAAGAGATTTTTGTGAAAAGTGGGGAATGAAGAAATATTTTTCAACACCATACCACCCCCAGTCGAATGGCCAAGTGGAAGCAGTGAACAAAATAATCAAACATATTTTGAAGATCCGCTTAGCCGACAAACAGGGGAAATAGTCCGAGGAGCTGCCGGAGGTGTTGTGGGCATACCGAGTATCACACAGGACAAGTACAGGCGAAACACCTTTCACAATGGCATTCGGGACAGAAGCAGTAATACCAATCGAGCTAAAAATCCCGACAGGTCGAACAACTGCGTTTGACGAGGAAGAAAATAACTCCACATTGGCAGCAGAGTCGGACTTGCTTGAAGAAAAAAGAATAGCAGCAGAATTGAAAAATGCAATCTATAAGAAAAGAGCGGCGAAGTACTACAATTCTCAAGTAAAAGCAAGAGAATTTGAAATTGGGGACTTGGTACTCCGAAAAGTTTTGACACCACCAGGAGTATTCGGCCCGACTTGGGAGGGCCCATACAAGGTGACGAATAAGTGGCACAACGACACATACGACCTTGAAGACATGGAAGGCAAGTCGTCCCAATACTCCTGGAATACTACTTTACTCAAGAAGTACTATCAATAAAGTCCTGTAAGTCTTAGAAGTTTTACAAGTAGCTTTTTGTAATTTTGAAACTTTTTTGCGCAAGTTTATATAAAAGCGAGCAGTTGTGCAGTTACTAGGCGAGCAGAATTGTATTTATCTTTTGTCTTGATTTTTTCGAGATTTTAAGCCTCAAGTCCAAATTACTCAGTTGCTCGCCCAAAAAGTGCAAGTCTGTTATAAGACGAACAATAGAGCTTATTAAATGCAAAAATAAGGCTAAGTCCATAACGGACCAATAGCCCACATTAGCATAAGGCCAAGTCCATAAGCGACCAAAGAGGCCCAAACAATTAAAGGTCAAGTTCTACAATAACCAAATGACCAACTTAAAATTTTTACTAAGTGTTTACCTTAAGGAAAAAGGAACATTTAAAAATTAAGTCATAAGCAAAAGAAAGAGGCGAGCAATTAAGTAAGACAAACAAAGAGGCACAAATTTGTAGATTAGCAAAAGTGTTCATTTCATTGAGACAAAATGTGTTTACAACGAGGATGAGTTAATAAGCACAAAAAGAAGAAAACATCCTATTGTAAAAGAAACTAAGTCTTCAAGCAGGAGGAGGAGCGTCTGCAGCGCTGGTCGCCTGGGCACTAGGCTGCTCGCCAGGGGCACTTGTCCCAGCCCCATCTATAGGAGTTAGAGGAAGAGACGCCAATCCTTCAAAGACTTCATCAGTGGCTGCCACGCTGGTCGCTGCTGGGGCAGGGTCAGGCTGGCCACCATAAGTAGGGGCAGCAATGTCGACCTCCTCGCCGAAGATGTCTAGAGGGAAACCGAGATCGGCTAAATCGGAGACGAACAAGGTTGAACCAGGAGCAGGAGGATAATTCTTCACGTACTCAATGAAGTCCGCCTTCACCGCACCACGAATATCTTGGTTGTGATCATGGGCGAAGTGGACAGACCTCAAGCATTCGGCAAAGGCACAGATGTACCCAAAGTTGGTCTTGTCCAACACCTCTTGCTCGTGGACTTCATAGTCGATCATGCCTTTTCACTCCTCCTCCAATCTCTTGATGTGCTCCTCGGCAGCTAGCAGGCGAGCAGCTAAGTCTGCTCGCTCCTTTTCAGCCCTTTCGGCTCTCAGATTTGAAGTTTTTACCTCCAGCATCATCTTTTGAGCCTTGTCCAAGGCACTCTTTTCGCCGGCCAAGGAGGCCTCCATCTTACTCTCCATCAAGGCCAGCTCCTTAGCATGCTCGGCCTTACACTCATTAATGGCGGAGGTTTTCTCTTCGTCCACCTTCTCCACGCGACGGCCCAGATCGCGGTTTGTTCGCTCGAGCTCCATGACTTGGTCGAGCAGCACTTGAGACTGGACCAACTGATGGCTAGCATTGTATGCCACCAGGCGAGCATTGTCACTAGCAGATTGGTTAGTAACAAGGGTGTTCGCCGATTTTGTCCAAGCCCTTGGGACCATCTCAGCTGCCCGACGAACAGGAAGATCAGGGATGTCGCGGAGCGAGGAGGGGGCGTTTTTAACAACGGAGAGATGGTGGAGTGTTGCCCCTCGTCCAGGGTAAAGTGTTGGGTTATACCTAACAAACAAAAAGCAAGTGTTAGTAAGCGAGCAACATGGTATTAGGCAGTGAACAACATGCAAGTCGGGGACGATTGACTTACTCTTTGATTTTGATGGGATCCCAACCCAAGTAAGAGGTATCTTTGGGATTGTCCCCTTTCTTAGTCGTCACCAAACTGGCGACCACCTGCTGTTCGTCCACTACTTCCAGCGAGGTGGATTTCGGAGTAGGGGATCTTGGAGCAATGTTGCTCGCTTCTCCAACAGTCTTTGATCGCTTCGAGGCGCGATCATCACCGCGAGTGCCATGAGCATTATCGCCCCGCGGCGCTTTCCTTCTCTCTTTCTACCGATCACTCTCTCTCTCCTTCCTTGTATCCCGAGGAGAAGAAGAAACTTTGGCTCCCTGCTTACGGCGACCAGCTCCGGCAACTGGGCGACCAGAGGGGTTCTCCCCTGCTCGAAGGCGCATGATGGCAAGGGGAGGGTCCATTTTCCTTCTTGAAGCTTCAGCCATTTGTTTAACTCGTCTGGCGAGCAGATAATATGATTCAGGCACAGCTGGGATAGCAACGGTGACTCGTTGATCTATCAAGAAAAAGACAAGGGTTAGGCGAGCAAGAAAAATGGCGAGCAGGAAAAATAGGCGAGCAAGAAAGTTACCTTCGGGGATAGCAGCCTGAGCTTCGAGATGATGGGGACTCGTAATCAATCCAGCAAGTTTGCGACAATGAGCCTTTAAGAGATGATCTATGTCGCGACTAGCAGCGTCGCGAAGAGAAATGATGGCTAAGGTAAAGAGATACTCGTCGCTGAGATTAGGGTTCCCCCACTTCAAGATTCTCGGACCTGCAAAACAACGAAAAGGATTAAAATTAGTCCTACTTATGAATTAGCAAGACAAAATTAGCCCTACGTTTGATTTTTCCAAAGCCTTCAGGTGACATGATGCGCACCTGCCCGCCAGCGAATCCCTCAGTTGCTCGCCAATCTCCACCAATAAAGAAGAATTGGCAATGCCAACCCTTAATCTTATTGGGAACACCTTCAACAAGTTTCAATCCGGTCTTCGCCTTAACGTAATACCAGCCAACACCGTCCTCGGAAATAGTTAAGGCATAATGAAGCTCCGTAGTTGTTATTTTATTTTTGTAACCCTCAAGACCAAAAAGAGTCATGAAGGCTAGAAGAGTACTCCAACCGTTTGGGGTGATTTGAGTGATCGCCAGATTCATGTCAGACAAGAAACGGCCAATGAGCGGATGAACGGGGAGCGGAAAACCCGTGTTTAGCACATCCAAGTTAATCGCCGTACAGCCAGGAGGGGGCGATCATCAGTCTCTCCTTTCTTCGGCGCATACATGAATATATCGTAGGGGATCTTGTATGTTTCACGGATGCTAGCCAGATCACTCTCCACACATACACTAGCAACCTTGCTCGCTGCATAGTCCCCATCCTGAGCCTTCATAATTACCCTCGATGTGGGGGCAAAAGTCTTCGAGTAGCGAGCAGAATAGTCCGCCCACTCGTTGTCACGAACAACTCCTTCCGGGATCCGAGATTCTGGTGTAGTTTGAGAGATGGGAAAATTGATTTCCCTTAAAAACTCCCAAGTAAGCGTAGGACCTCTCTGCTCGCCAACTCGCTGCTCGCCAACTCACTGCTCGCCAGCAATGTCAACTTGGTCGCCCTCAAGGTCAATTGAACCCTCTATCTCTGCGGCCACTACTGCAGAATCTTCTCCAAGGTCAGAAGACGTTTCGGGTTCGCGAGCAAGAGGGTAAATCTCTTCTTGATCGCCAGAGCGATCAGCGGCGTACGTCTCTACCGAGCGAACAACGGAGCTCGCATCTGAATCCGTGTCTTCATCTACCAATAACGTGCGCGGGTTGTTCGCCAACGCTTGGCGAACAGATCTGCGAGGAGAAGCCGTATTTACAGGTCGTTTTTCCGGGTTTCGCCCGGGTCCAGATTGAGAGGAACTTGAGAGGAAAAACTCCATTTAAAATAAGTGATGGAGGAATTTGGCTAAGTATGGGGTAATATACGGATAATGACGCCAACGGAGAGGTTATGACGGCGACGGAATCAACAGGACGGCGGCGCGACGGCGGTCCACGGCCGGAATTACAGTCGTAATTACGAAGAAATACAAAAAAGAAAGAGAAAAAATTTGCGAAATTGAAAGAAGAAAAATGAATATAAGATAAATTACCTTCGAAGAACAAGAAGCTAAAGGACACAAGGAGATTCGAGCGCAAGGATTGCAAGAGAAAAAAGCTTCAAAATGGTTGATAATGGCGGAAGTATGGGAATCGAAAGAAGAAAGGAAGAAATGAAGAAGAAATCACGTATTTATAAGGATAAAACGGGGGTGAAAGTGCAATTTTCCCAAAATTCTGTAGGCCCCTATGGGTAAATTGGGGATCGCGCGTGACTGACGCGACGCCTCGCGTTCCGTGCCTCGGGAATCCAAACGTCGCGATATGAAAAGGCGTTTGCTGCTGGCCGCGCACGCATGTTCCCGTGCTCGTCTGTTCGCCCAACTACTCGGATGCTCGCCAATGTATATGCTCGCCCAATTTTCGAACAAATTATAGCTTGGTCCCAATTGATCAATCCATACCCAACATGAGACCAAGCTAGGGGGCAATTGTTGATGGGCGAACAATGGAGTGATTAATAAACGAAACAGTTATCATTAAACTTGATAACAGGATAATAAATAAAAGAAGCTAGCAGCTTTGTAGAGCGAACAGCTTTGCAAAATAGCTATAATGTGGTAAGCAAGATACTGAGGCGAGCAGCCTTGCAAAGAACAGATGTGCGAGCAGCTTAAACCAAGATCAATTCAGGCGAACAGGTTCGTAATGGAGCGAACAACATTGTAAAACAATCCCAAGCAAGGAGCGAACAACTCGGAATGCAAAGGACCATGACATCTAACGAAGACGTGCAAACGAGCAACCGGTCACCGTCGAGAGCATCTCAGTAGTGCCAAAGACCAAGTACAACATTGGGAACTCCAAGAGTCACTAGCCTAGATATGGTCCAAGTGTCTTAACACTTGTCATCCATCCAATGAGCAATAGTGTAGATGTTGTACAAGTGTCCTAACACTTGGCAAAGATCCAATGGTTAAGCCACCAAGATGGTGACACATGTCCTCTTTGTATGTCTATAAATACTCCCTTCATGTACATGAAAAAAAGGAGAACAATTAAAAAAAAGAGCCAAACTCTTGCAAAATTATTTCTTAAGCATTACTTAGCTAAATCCCATAATCTTAGTTCTTGTTTGATGATCTTCCTTAGCAAAAACAGCCACTAATCATCTTGATCATAAAAAGGTCATCAACACATGGGAAAGCCCATCTTGTACTCTATAAATAGGGTTTTTAATGCCCAAATGTAGGACACATCACATTTATTGCAAAAACACTCTTGAGAGCTCATTTACTCTCACATTTATTACTTCTTGTGATCATTAATATAAAATCCTACCCGCTAGGAACCCGGCAGCGAGATTCGTTATAAATCGCTGTCAACAATGTTGTTAGTGCTTGCACTATACTGTTATTGCTTGCACTTTACTGTTATTGCTTGCCCTTTACTATTAGTGTTGGCACTTTACTGTTAGTGCTTACACTGTATTGTTAGTGCTTGCACTCTATGGTTAGTGTTTGCACTATAGTATTATTGTCTGCATTAATTATGTTGTTAATGCTAGCACTATACTGTTATTACTTGCACTTTACATTTAGTGCTAGCACTATACTATTAGTGTCTGCACTGTTAGTGCTTACACTGTACTATTAGTACTTGCACTGTCAATTATATCATGTAAGCGTGAGTTGGTAATTTTGTTGTTATATGAACATCAATTCATTAATTTAGTTGTTACATGAAAGTTTGACATTTCACGTGCCATTAAAAATATTGGAACGCCATGAAAATAATATGATGCTAGGAAAAAAAAAAGCATTGGTATACCATGAACATCTATGATTCAATAATCCAGGATGCAATGTGTTGTTATACAAAAAATGGAAAAAATCTAGCCTCTACTTATGGGGGTATAATAGCCAGTTCATCTCCATCTTTAACAAAAGTAGACTCAAGTGTGTATTCCTCATTTATAGCAAGTACCATACAGTTACGGATCCCTTCAAGGCCTGGAAATTGTGAAAACAACTTCTTTGAGCACTCTTGAGCTGTGGTACCCATCGAGACTTGTAGAGACATGTCCGTCATTCCTGTTATGTCTCTTGCTCGAGCAAAGAAGAGAATCTTTATCTTAATAAATGGAGTATCCTTTCCCCCTTCTTCAACCTCCAGTTTCTCCTATCCTGCCAACTACTATGTTACTTCTTGGGAACAACAATTGCACTACACATGTTTACTAAAAAATATTTAGACAATCCTCAAAATACACATATTAGCACCAGGATCAAGATTATTATGAGCTTCTCTTATTCAATCTCCTAAATTCCACTTTTGAGTAATGACGATAATACATAAAATGTTTACTATTTTTCCATAGTGCATTATGTGTGGGCATATATGTTGACAACAGAAATAAAATCAAGCTATAAACATATTTAAAAAGATGAGAAAAATAAATGCCTAAGAAACTGAACAATACAATAAAAATAAAGAGTTATGCATGTTGATATCAACTAAGACCGATACTTGCAGAAGAAAGAGGCCTAGTGGTGTCAACAAAGGTTTAATTACCGAGTGATTGAGAAAGTCAGCAACAGGTATTAAGCAGGTCCTTAGCTTTCCATCTTTGAAGACAACTTTCATGCTATTTGAGTACGAGAGCTCACATGCCCACAAGAATTGCTCCCATGTATACAACTCAGGGGGGAATACATCGGGATAATGATTGGTCAATGCTGGAAATAACTCATCATATTGTGTGCGTAGGTGCTGAAACAACAAAGAAAGTAGCATCAAAGTCTCAAGATGCAACAGAAAAACTAAATATACATCAAAGTATTACTATAATTGAAGCAGAAAAGTTGGTTACCTCTTTGGCTTGCACAATCTCTTCTAACAGCAAGGTTCCATCTAAAGCCACGACAGCATCAGTTCCAAAGCTCAATCCTGAGTTCTGAGAAAAATCAAATGACAAATGACATGTTATTCAATGCTTAAGCAAGTTCAGCTGAAGTGAATGAATTGTAATCTAACAAAAAAAATGTTCTCAGCTTGTAAGTATGTTAACCTACAACATACCCGTATTAAACTTTTCGAGTAGAGTGTCAAAGTACAATTTGAATTTGGATTGCTTGTTGTGCTTCTCCTTCATTCTCCACAAGAGCAACATTGTCTCCTCAGAAATCCCATCAATTTTTTCAAAAATAGGAAACTACCTTCAAGATAAAGTTTATTTATGGTATGCAAATATAAGAGGGCTACTACTTGCTAGCAAGTCTGCCACCAAATATAATTTTTTAAAGCAATAAGTTACCATGTCAGATTCATGCAAAAGCTCCTCGGATATGATGACAGGCACGGGAATCTCTAGTGCAGTATCTCTAACTTTTAGGTCCTCTCTAGCTATGGCCCCTCTTCCTGTTCCTTCAACATCTTGATTCGGTAAAATCCACCAGTGATCTGACATTGATCAGGTATACCATATCGTCTATGACCATGACACGCAAAAGTTCAAATATGGAGGACTCCTGAGAGTTGATCAGAGGCCATTAGTTTAGCAATATTAACGATTAGAAAGCTCTTACAGTAATTTCAAGAAAGCTAATTACAAGTAACGCTAGAAATGCTTTCAATACAGTGAACTTCTTCTCTAATTAAGGTATAATTGACTAGAAATTACTAACACGGAACAATCTTCTTTAACTGATGTCCACGAAACTTCGAAGACAAAATATGTGCTATCTTAGTAATCATCATAAACGAAATAACTCACATACTTAAAGAAAGCCATCTCTTTTTTCACTCACAAGCCCAGAAATGACAATTTTCCAAATTAAACACAAAAAATGTAAGTTCAATTACCAAGAACAAAATCACGGCAACTTGTTCCTCCCAAAAGAAGGGGGAATATATAACCCCTTCAAAAAGATGTACTCATGTATGGTATAATTTCCCTCCATTATTGAACAATAAAGAGTATAGATTAGCCCTATAAACTGCTTAAATTGTTGCATAGAGTAACTAATAACATAGAACAATCTTCTTTAACCTTAACAATCTGCACATAATCTAATCTCAAGCAACAATCTTCCCCTGTTACAAGCATTAAAAATTTCATTCTCATCAAAATCAAGTAATTTTCCATTTAGGAAATTCTTCGAACACCTTCAACTAAATTATATTAGTCATTTTTCCTGCACATCAAAATTTCTTCTCTATCTATTCCTTCATTTCACCAAAATTCCTCATGGATACCAAAATACCTCACAGTGAATAATTAACACCAGTCGACTCACCACCCAATCATTTTCAACTCGTCGGAGAATTGGAAGAAACTCAACCACTAATCTTGCTCCGTTTCCATCCGGTATCCGCCTCTGGCATGCTCTCTTTCCTCCAGTGCAAAGGTTGTTTCGTGTAACACTCCGGCGAGAGCGCCCTCGTTGCTTGTATCTGAAAGGCTAGCGCTCCGAGAGCGTCGTCGCCGGCATTCGGCGTCTTTAAATGATGGAATCCACCGGATAATATTTTCGGAATGAACAAGAGAATTTGAATGATGATGTGAATTTGTTGGATTTCAATTTGGAATTGTACATAATCGCGGTGGGGGAAAAGAGCAAAAACCCTAGAAGAATTGATCGAAAATAAGATTTGAAATTTGAAATCGTGTTTAATTGAAAGAAAAAATCAAGGGAGAGAGAAAATACTACTGGATTAGATTGATAGGTTGTAGACGGCTAGTTGTCCTTTGAGGCAGAAAATGGAATTTACAAATCAGTATTGATATATGTATTTAAAAGACACAAAGAAACTACTTAATAGAAACTAATTTTAGCTTGACTCTTAAAGTGTATATTGGACTCTAAAGCATATATGAGACTGTAATTTTTCCTTTTCTTTATTTGTTTGTCTATAAAAGTGTGTACTTTTCTTAGTTGTGAATAATAATTTTAACTTTACACCTACAAATAATTATTTTATTCTTATTTTATCTATTTTCCTTGAAATTTATGCTATGGTAATGTTTAATTCTCTTTCTTTTTCTTTCAATGTAGAAAAAAGAAATAAAGAGTAAAAAATTGAAAAGACAAAAAATTGTTAAAAGGGAAAAAAGTTCCGTCGCATAACAGATTCCATTCAAGAACCAATTTTTCGGCTTATGCCGCTTGCAAAGATTTCCTCTCCAGAATCAGGAATTACTGATTTCTCAAATCCATTCACCCACCAAAAACCCTAACTCGCCTCTTAATTCTTCATCAATCCCTCGATTAATTCCATATTCCCCCCAAATTCGAAAACCCCAAGTCAATTTCCGCCGCAAAAAGTCCAGATTTTGGATGAATCAACGTCCGCATCCGCTAGGGTTTCCGCCTCGGTAACAATGGGAGCTTTAACCGTCAATAGGAAGCGCGGGGAGGAGACATTCGTATCGTTTCCCAACTTAGGCGAGCAATCGTACGTTCACATTGCGAAAAAGCTCAAGTTTTCAGTTTCCATGAATCAGAAATCGCCGGATTGTAGTCGGCCGCCGGTCTCCAGTTCTGTTTCGCGGCTGTCGCGGTATCCGCCGGCGAAGAGTTCGGCGTTCCCTAGAGACCCCCACGCGCCGGTAAGGAATTCGAGATTTGGCCGTTCTTCTTCTTCTACTGTTGTTAAGGGTACTGAAGAAGAAAGTCAAGCTGATACGATGGGGAGGTTTAGCTTTTTCAATCGGATGTATGAAAAAGCTAAGGGTTCAGCGATGAAAACTTTGAGGCATGTGTGGTCTGTGAAACAGGAGGATAATAAGGTGATTGAGATTGATAGTGATGACGCCATTGATGATTCTAGTATCAAGAAGGTAGGAAATGTGGGGTGGGGGAAACAAGGGTTTGTAGAGAAGGTCAAGAAAGAGGAGCTGTCATTAGATTCTTCTGTTGTTAGTGATGTAAGTAATGCTATTGTGACTGTAGATGGTGGGGAGAAGGCTCGATTATCGCGGTTGGATCGAGTGCCAGATGATTCTGGGGTGCCTATGTATAAGAAATTGTTGAAAGATTTGGGGAAATCGGATAGTAAGCTTGCTAGTTTGGACCTTAGCATAGAACTAGAAGAAAAGCGCCTTCAAGGGTATCATATATCTAGGCCTCAGAAGAAAGAAGCACTTAAGAAGGTTGGTTTCGTTACTCTTATTGGGAAGTTTCGTACTTTGTGAATTTCTGAATCTATGTTGTGATATTTGGGTTGCATTTATTTGTAGGATGTTGTGAAGGAATGTTTTGTGGCTCTTACTGAGGATGAAGAGAGACTAGTTTCTGATAGCTTGAAGAATAGTAATAGGTATTGTATTTCAACTACAATGAAAGTGGATATTTGTGATTTGTTAGCATCTTAGCTCTACTCAATCTTTACAGGAGAAAGATTTTGGTTAGTCATGAAAGGTCGAATCTTGATATTACTGGAGAAAAACTACAGTGTTTGAGGAATGGAGCGTGGCTTAATGATGAGGTAAAGTTGGTCTTTATTTGCAAGACTTGAATTTCGTTGAAGTTTATGATGCAATGTGTGTTTAATATGCGTCTTCTTTGCAGGTCATTAATTTGTATCTCGAATTATTGAAAGAAAGGGAAGGAAGGGAGCCAAAGAAGTTTTTGAAATGCCATTTCTTTAATACATTCTTTTATAAGAAGGTTTGCTCATTGCTCTTAGATCAATTCTTTCAATATATTGTCTTCTTGCTTATATGTTAGGATGTCTTTTCCACAAATATTGCATGTATTTGCCTTTCCCGGTTTGTTCAAAATGTTAGCTTGACGTAATTGATACGCATTATAATTGATCACTTCTATTCACAGAAATGCATTTCTGTGTTCTAAATCTTTTGATTTTGTCACTTGTTCTTTCTCAGTTGATTAGTGGTGGCTACAATTTTTCATCAGTTCGAAGATGGACTACACAGAGAAAGCTCGGATATAACCTTTTAGAGTGTGATAAAGTACAGTTTCAACCAATTTTTTTTTTTTTTTCTAATTCTCTTTATCCAAGTTATCCTTCAGAATTTAGTCATTTACCTTATTCATGCTTCTCATTTTTCTTAGATTTTTGTGCCTATCCACAAACAAGTTCATTGGTGTCTGGCAATAATCAACAAGAAGGATGAAAAGTTTCAGTATCTTGATTCACTCGGAGGAATTGATAATCAGGTCCTGGACGTACTGGTATGCTGACTCTCTTGTTAAGCTGGCTGAATATCTTGTCAATTGCTTTATTTTAGTTCAGTATATGCATTTATTCCACTTTTCTCATGACTACTGTATGACTTTGAAGTGCAGGCCAGATACTTTGTTGATGAGGTGAAGGACAAATGTGGAAAGGACATTGACGTCAATTCATGGGAACACGAATTTGTCAGCGAACTTCCTGAACAGCAAAATGGGTAACTTTTAAAACTTTTCGATCATCTGAAAAAAATTGTTGACTTCTTGATGTTGTGAATTGAACTAGCTGATAAGAGTTTGGACCATCTTATGATTCTTTTCTGGTTAAAGCCTCGGATATTCTTATTTGGTGTAGATTAGGTGTTGGTTTTGTTTTCTTTAATTAATCAACTTCAAGTTTCCCAAATTGCCTTCTGATTATTCACCAACACGTATTGAACATATTAAATGTTGAGTCCCATAAGCACATTAAATGTCAATAATCATAATCGAATATGCCATTTTAAATTATGAGAAAGAATACTAAAAATAAAAGGGAAATTAGAAGGGAGGAGATTGTCTGTTATTGCATTCTCCCGTTGATTCATTATAATTATCGTTTTAGAGATTTTGTATCAAATTAAGGAATATATAATTTTGTCTTATTTACCCTAAGTCAACTTTCTCTCTCCAATAGTCGCTCTCCTTAATGAGAAATATAAGAGATTTAATAGCGATGGGGTAAATTTGGAAGAAGTGTGAAAAAGTAGCTAGAGCGATAATTAATTAGAAAAAAAGTTTAATCTTTAAAACAACACTTAATATAAAACTGAGGGGCTAATAGTTTTGCTTTAAGAAAAACCCAGGATGACAACATGCCTACCTCACATTGTTTAGTTTACTGTTTTTCACCTTCTGATAGTCACATAAAGCGTCATTCTTAAATTTCTTACTTGTCCTTGAAGCACCTTACCTTATGCGTTGGTAGGTTAAGTCCAACATTTATGTTGGGCACACTGTTAGGAACTTTATACTATCCTTCTATTTCCTGCCATCCCTCTTTCCAATGCTTCTTTTTTCTTTTTAACCATTTTACGTCGATATCATATATGAGAATCTGTTTCCATCACTTATTCACTTGACAATGTTTGTTTTGGGTTTTATAAACCAGTTTCAGAATTTGCAAATCTAAATCCAATTCCTTTTCAGAGTTTTGGGTTCTGTTTTTTAAAAACCACCACAACATATATATACCTACTATCACTCTTTCCAACATAATCAATTTCCTCGGCACTTAAATATATTAAGTCATAACTCACATCATTCAATTGTTGCTATCATACCCAACAACAATATAAATTACAACATCATCCACTCTCACACATTGATTTGACACAAAGTTAAATCTCACCCTACTTATAATCCGATAACATACACACCCTTGAGTATTTATTAGAATTAAAAAAACCAGTTGCTGTCCAAATGAAGCTGATTGTCGCCAAGTTATGGCATGCAAATGAAAAAGGACAATCATATGAAAAAAGAATCATTATTGTAGTTTCTTTCTTTGATTATTGGATCTCATTTTATTGTGCATTATTTTCTAAAACGCATACAATCATCTCTTGTTTCTTTAAATAAGAAACAAGATTTTATTACCAACAAAAAAAGGGATGAGTAATCCCTAAGAGTTACAGAAAACAGCGGAAACAGCAGAACACTTGAACCATTACTTTGCAAAGAACCAATCCGTAGCAAAATCTGACGACACACCCTTAAAGCTATTGTGGCTCAAGGACCATAAAGCAATAGTATTCTTAATCCTATCCCAAATTTCATCTGAGGTTTCACTACTAGCATTGAACACTCTTTTATTCCTTTCTAACCAAATGGACCACATGACTATCTGGACTCCCCTAAGTTAGCTTGAAACAGCTCCACAACATTGCCTGGACTGACCCATTGAATTCTCAGTTCACCAAGCACTCGCCACCATACTTCCTTAGAAAAGGGACTAAGCTACTATTTCTGGCATTCTGCTTTTCCAATACCAATTACCGATACTGTGTTTTGTTTGGTTTGGTCCTTGGTCATGATATACTGTTCTTGAAGATGTAGTAGAGTGGGAATTATAAAAACATGTGTCGTAGTGTCAGTATTAAATCTTGACCTTTGTGGTTTTCTGCACATGGTAAAAAAATGTGGATATTCCCACTTAAGCTGTCGAATAGATAATCTGAGAACAGGTTATCTTTATTTTGATAAAGCTCTCTTGAACAGGTATGACTGCGGTATGTTCATGATCAAATATGCTGACTTCTATAGCAGAGGCATTGGTCTATGTTTTTGCCAGGTAAGGCTTATATTTTGCTTGTTTCTTCCTTGTGAATTCAACTATAACGACAAGAAGAATGCTAAACAATTAATGTCCTAGATTTTTTGCATTAGTCAATAACTTTTTGCTGGTTGAGCTTATATCTATGAACTGTGTGCACAGATTTTTGAGACACTTAGGAGTCATCTGTTTATATTATGTAGCATACGTAAAATCCTGTTGAGTAATTTTATAGTACAGCAAGGTTCATAGATGAACCAATATTGTTAAGGCAATGCAAAATATTAATCATGATTGCAATTCTTCTACACGTCATGTTTGTATTTTTCCCTGAGATCCATTTCGTAGTAATCTCTCTCTCTATTAGGTAGTGCAATTAATAGGTCTTTTAGCCATTAGTGTTGAATAATACTCCCTCCATCCCAATTTAGATTGCTCAAATGAAAATGGCACGGGTTTAATGACAAAGTTGTTTATTAATACTAAAAGATGTAAAGTTGAGGGTATATTGGTCTTTTCAACTTTATGGAAGGGAAGTTAGTGTATTGTTTAAGGGTGTATTGGGAAATGTAGTGGCATAAAGGGGTAAATAAGTGATGTTTGTAAGGGGTTAGTGTAGAGGGTATAGTTGCTTTATTGTCTTTTAGGTAATGGGAAAACAAACAAAAAATCCTTCCTCATATGGGCTTTTGAGCAATCTAAATTGGGATGGAAGGATTACAAAATTCTCAGAATTTTCGTTATGAATCCACTTTGAATGGTGTGTGAAGTAAACTTTGAGTACAAAACTTTTCAACTTTTAAGTTGCCTTTCCCATTTTATGTTTTATTGTACCTGATGCCAAAAATTTCTGTGCTGTAATAGGATCACATGCAATATTTTAGGAAGAGGACAGCCAAGGAGATCTTGAAACTGAGAGCCGAGTGATGAACTTACCAATTCACATGGTCTTAAGGTGCTCGTGATTGGTTCATATGCAGAGAAGTGTGTACATCTGTGCATAAAAATGTCTTGATTATCGCAAGATTAACTCTGCAGTTGGGTGGCGTTTGGCAGAACCTGCATCCTACTATATAGCTTGTTTGTGAATTTCAAAGAAAGCATGAAACAGGTGAGATTTATATCTTAGATTGTACATGAATAGGGTGCTGAGTGGTTTGAACTTAATGCTCACATTAATTATGAAAAGCAACGGTTCTACGGGATTATTTTTTATAACAATTTTTGTTGTAGAAGTTAGAATATGTTTTCTATTGTAAATTCAGAGATGTTTCACTCTCAGGAGTGAGGATTATTGACATTTTTGTTATTTGGCTTGGTATAGCTGGTGAATTGTAGTATCTATGGTGTATTTGAAAATATATATTTGCTTATGTGTGAATAGATCTGGTGAATTGTAGTATCTATCGTGTATTTGTAAATATATACTTGCTTATGTGAATAGATCATAAACATTGGCCGAGTAACGCAAAGTATATTGTGAACCATTTTCATAATGAAACTTGTTTGTCTTTTGTGTGTACCTTTTAACAGTATTAGTTACTTGATTAAAAGGTATTAGTCAGATAGGAATACTATATAATGAAAACAACTAATATTGTTTAGCGGCGAACTGAGAAACTTGCTCCGAGTATAATATAACCTCTAAAGTTTAACCTATTATGAAAAAAAAAGACCCAAGTGACATTTAATATTTTTGAAAAGTTACTCTTATTATTACTGAGAAATTACTCTTAATAAATGCACTCTTCATAGATAGCAGAGGTAATTTTTTAATAATAATAGGAATAATTTTAAGAAAATATACTTGAATGTGCACTTGATTTATGCAAGACTGTTTTTTTACTTTTGCAAAACAAATTTTGTTTAGGGGCACTAGCAAACAATCCCTCAATCCATATCTCAATATCAGTTTTGCTTCTACTAAAAATCCTTTACAATAACTACAATGGGCTTATATTCAAAATATAACACCAGGCAGCATATATTTTAAACCAAACAATCAAGAACTCTTTTGTAAAACCATCTCACACGAGACGATTAAATTTACATATTCTGGAAATAAAAAAAAACAATTAGTAATTAAATAGTTAAATATATAAAAGGGTGAGAATATATTCACTTTAAATTCGTCTCACAAAACACCATTTCACAGGAGAAAACCAACAAACGGAACATAAATTGTGCCCATCTATTTCCAGACACATTTGTTAAATCTCAGAAATGACAAATCAAATGTACAATCTCCAACAATAAAACACAATTGTTCAAAGCACATGAGATTAGAAATGCACAGCCAGCCACTCCCCACCACCCCAAACTGCAGATGCAACACTTCCACATTCGCACAAAACATACGATACAAGACGAGACGAAACACATGGAGGAAGGAGTATCAGTCAGTCTCAGCTTTACAATATTCTCTTATCCCGTCATTCCTTCACAAATTACAAACTTCACCAGGCAATTAATTGATTGTATGTATACTTGAGAGAAGAAAAAGTAGAGGATATAATTGGTACAATAAAACAACAACATTATTGTAACAACTGCTGCTTTAGCGGGGTCCCCTCTTTCGACTCAGTATTTCCTGCTCTCTCAACCGATGCTGAAACCTAGCGAGACGAGCTTGCAGGCTGACGAGGCTAGCTGCTTTGCGTGAGAGCACAAAACTCAGTTGCGTCACGTAATTGTCAATATGGCTCCCTGGTTGATCCACTTCTGCCAATAGTTTCATTTCCTGCAAACAAACTTATACAAGTCACCTTTCTGATTACATATGCTCAAAGCATGAGCAATTTTGTAGAAACAAAATGAGAAAAGTAACTTTTTCTTAAATCTGTCAAGTCTGCCCGTTTTTGCTATCCAGCTCCCTGAATTGAACTTTGTCATGTTAACTTTTATATTCAATTTTTTAGTCTTTTGACTGGCTACAGTGGGTTTACAAGTGGTTTTCAAAGTAAAAATCATGTCAGCTCAAAACTGGTTGGTAACCCGTTGTAGCCGGTCAAATGACTAAGAAGTTGAATTTCAAAAGTTAACAGGACAAAATTCAATTTGGAAAAGTAGAGTATTATTGTAAGCAAAATTAGAAAACTTACAAGACTTTAAAAAAAAAAAAAAAACAACCACCACCACCTTAATTCAGTTCGGGGAAGTGGAGTATTATGAACGAAAAATTAGCTAACTTACAGGATCAAAAAAAAGCATTTTGCTAAACAATATAAATATAAATATATATATATATATATATATATATATATATATATATATATATATATATATATATATGTGTGTGTGTGTGTGTGTGTGTGTCCCTATAATTCCAATTTAATTTATAAGGTTCTGGTACTCACATTTCTATATATTATGCTCATTACGCAACCTAAAGTTCACAAATAAAAGTACTAGGACCCAACTCTTCCTTAAGTCATTCTAGGATTGATATTTTGATCAGAAAAAAAATAATAACTGATTCATCAATCAAATGAAGGTTCATATAAAGTAAACCAGCTCGAGGAGGGGGAATCATTACCTCGCGAACTATCTCCATAGTATCTTCAATTTCTTTTCGATGGGCAGCAATGAGGGCTTCTTCTTCCTACATAGACAAAAGATATTCAAGTCATTGATCAATGTTCACTTTGTTAAAGAGTTTCCAAGGCAGCAAACTTCGTTAGTTATTGAGAAAAAGAATTCAAAACAAACCTCAAGTATCTCATTGATACTCCCATCAGCAGGGGGCTCAGATTCATTCTGTCTAGCACTCGTAGTATTCGCATTAGAATTGCTTGCATTTTGCTGCCTATAACTACGCGGTGAAACATCGAAATTATTGAAGTCCTTTGTTGGCCGACTGTAAGCTTTTTGCCGAGGTGGAGAGACTTTTTGTACCTTCTCTTCTACATCACTTGTACTTTGTGCATATCCAGCAGATGATGTTTTCTGACTTATCAAACCCTTATAAGAATTTTTAACATCTAACCGTTCCTTTTCCACGCCGCCAGCTGGCGCTGCATTTTCCTCACGGCCATTGAAGTTGAAACTGGAGGGAATACTAGAAGGTTGTTTTTCATCATCTGTAGAAAAGTTGAACGATGATGTTTCCTTATCTACCCTTCTACTTGTATCCACTACTTTAGATTCTTGATATTGCTCATAGACATCTTCTGTCTCGGCAGCACTATAAGAAGTGGCAGCTGCTGAAGATTCCTTGCCACTAGGTGGTAATGAACTAGCCTGATCCTTCTTTGGGTTACTACTTTTGGAAAGACTCTTAACCCTGTTAAATAAAGCTTGATTCTTAGATTAAGCTATGTGAGGGAACGGGAAAGGTGATGCTGAGAAATAAAAATATCTCACCTATCAGCATATCTTAAAGTATTGAGAGTGTGTTCACACGAGCCAGCATTTGGAGAAATGCAGGAGATCATAACGGTCCTTGAATTGCCCACAAAGGAGTCACGCAGAACCTCGGTGAGTTTGCTCCCGCGAAATGGAATGTGAATCTGGTCGTTGTCAAGAGCACGAATGCACTCCTTTAGTGCTAATAGACTTTTGTTGATTTCTGCTCCTTCAATTCTGTATAACAAAAAAGCAGCCAAGTACTTGGCATGTTATATTAAACAAGTTCACAATTGTCATTTTCCATCAACTCATAAACTTAAAAAAAAAAAAAAAAAAAAAAAAAAGAATATCACAAACTTCAGCAATTGATGGTGTCTTAAAAGGAGTGATCAACATGTGATTGCTTAGGTGTTTCTTATAGGACTGTAATCAACTTATCACAATATTCTGATTTAGGTGGCAGCTAGGCGCATCAGTTTTATGTTTATCCACTCCAATAACCATGCATAATCCATAGTCTGTGCAAATATAGAGGCTAAATAAAGCCCACTATTTAACTATCAGGTTGTAAAGGAGGATCATTAAATGCACTTTGGTTATCAGCTAAGTGCATCAGTTTTTTGTTCACAGACACCATACTATTTAAGCTAAATAGTGCAACCGTTCATCTATCAACAATGGCTGAAAGGAGGATTATTAAATGGAAAAGGAAGTATAATAGCTGCACAAACATCTAATTAAAGAAAGCAAGATTAACTCAATATTCAAACTGACAGGAGAATGATTTGCAGGTCTAGCAACCAAAACGGTTACATAACTTGTGGATCAACCAACATCAAATCCTTGCATTTTGCTACTACCAGATACGCACATAATTTATAATCCTTCTATCAGATCTGACTAACATAAATGCAGAAAATTCAACGGTTTCCAGATAATCCTGAAATAAGAATCACCTATATCTGAGACAATAATGTAGAGCTATCATATTTACTAAACAACCTTAAACCATTCACCGAAGGAACACTGGAACAACAACAAAAAAGAGAGAGACAACATAGAAATATTCACTTTGCCAGGCAAAAAAAAATCATGGATAATATGCAAAACAAAGAAGACTTTGAAAACTAATACCGTGTTTGTCGATCATTATCTGTAGTGTCGGCACCCCTCTCACTACCAGCAAGATCAATAAAAGAAATCTTGCCAACAACCTTTCCAGCCCTGGAGTCATTTCCATCAATAACATTGACGTTCCTCCTAGATTCTTTCACCTCAGGGTGCTTCTTCACAACCAGTTGCAAAATGGCATGGGATCTTGAAGACTCCTCATTAGCGCCAGTGGAACCGGTACTTCTAGCTGCATTCCCCCTCTCAATATATTCTTTCACAATACCCACATCTGATACTTCAAACTCCTGCAGTCCAACAATGCAAACTTGTTGTCTTCCATCTTCTCTCATACATAATTTCCTGCATAAGAACACAAACATTAAACAAGAGCAACATGTTTATGCGTGTGTGTGTGTATATTTCGTGAAAATTCTTTATTATAGTTATAGCTATATATGTTCCCTTTAAAAGTCTATTAATAGCAATTGCTTTCATTTATCCAGTGATAATTTTAGGATAAAGAGTAGAAAGATAATAAAAGAGTCATTTCTGTTTGAACCTAACGTACAGCAGATGCAACTTATATATATAAGGGGTGCTTGGTTAAAAATTCTTCAATGGAAATGTGAATGAGCCTAGGGTAATTATGGTAGCTGATGAGAATAAAAGATGATTGATACACTACCTCCCGTCCTAAACAAGTTGATATTTACCCCATTTTGATTACCTATCTCCCCTCCTATAACCATTTATCCTCAACCTGTCCACTATTTTTCAACCAACAATTTTCTATTGTCCACTATATACCAAAATTAGGGCAACATACTAACAATATAATCAACAGTGGAACAATCCTTCCTCCAACGCATTCCTTCCCCTACGGGGGCGCTGAGAGAAAATAGATTTGCATTACCACTCTCATTGAATAATTTGGACCAAGCACCACATTAATTGTTTTTAGTAATTAGTATGGAGATTTCCACTATTGAACTTCAGTACAAGAAAAAGGATACCGAGTTAGAATATTAACTTCCTATCGCTCAGTAGATCATATAGTTTTCCACCATATATCTCAAAGTAGCTCAGCCACAACTTGAATCTTTGATTACGATAAACTGGCTGACGCAGCAATCTGACAAGGTCTTCTGATGCTCTGAGAGGTAACGGCTGCATGGTGAACGTTTTGCCACTTCCTGGAAAAAAAAACAGGGACAAGAGATTCAGTTAGATACCAGAATCTGATGAATCTAAATTGAAGTCCGAATAACATAAGACAAGTGAGAGAAGAATTCTCTGAGCTCTGTTATCTCATGGTACACCTAGATATGATAAAATATAAATATATCTTGGAGCCTATAACGAACTAGATTTACACATCAGTAAGATTGTAAATCAATGACATAAAACCAAGTAAAAGAAAGAGATGCACACCTGTCTGACCATATGCAAAACATGTCGCCTTAGTGCGTTGAAAGATGATGGGTATTATTGGCTCCACAGTATTACGGTATACCTGCTTAGACATGCAACAAGAATCTCAGTGAATACATGCATATACAGAAACTAGAACCCACTATCTCCCCAACCAAGGCCAACTCCCATCCCCATCCCGGGGACAGAAACCCCACCCCCAAAAAAAATTACCAATGAAAACGGAAGGGAAAACTGCAAAGTCATTTTACTATTGTACTATTACTAAGGAATAATGTCAGAGCAGTTACTGAAATTCAATATTGAGAGTAAACATCACAAGCACTCTTTTCAGCATGAAGTTACCATTGAAGAAGCTATTACCTCATCATTTGAAACTTGCTCATCTAGGACAGCATCAAAACAGAACTCGTGCTTCTCTACATAGGCAGTCAGGTCAACCTATGGCATGATTCTCAAATGTGAGTTACAATGCCAGAAAAGAGTACAATAATAAAGGCAGGCACACACTAGTGAGATTCTAACAAAACCAGAAGGTAATGAGAATGTTACAAGATGTCAAAAGCATTTTCAGACCTTTAACTTGGGCTCATAGACTGTTAAATAGGCATCATCATACACGGCCACAATATCTTCCTCTTTGCGTGAGACTTCCTTCTTGTTTAGAGGCCTCTTGCGAACCTGAACACACTTCATAGTTAATAAAGCTACTACGCCAAGTGCAGAATTTGCAGGTCATCTGCAATAATACATACCACGACTTTAATTTTAGCGACATTGTTTTCCCTTGTGCTATTTTCTTTTTCATTAGCAGATGATCCAACAGGAGCTTCTGCATCTAATAGCCCTCTCTGCTGCTTGCTGGGGACCCCATCAAAGTCATTTTCAATGGCTTTGGTAACAGCAGGCATGAAAGGTGATGGCTCAAATGGCTCTGAGATAACATGCTGAAAATAAATAAAATTATTCATTTAGCTGGACATTTCTAGTTCAACTAGAAGAATATATTTCTCAAAGCTGATAGGAAGTATAGCATACATCAGATAAGAGCTCTGTATCATCCATTGAATGTAAATCCAAAAGTCCAGCTCCAAAATCCCCCCTAAACTCAGGAGAATAATATCCCTCTGATGGAGCAAATGCACCCGAACTTTGGGCACTAGGGGTATAAGGCTCGGAAACACTTTCACCATTAAAGTTGAGGTTCCTCATTAATTTGAAAAGCCTCTGTTTCTCTTCAGCAGACTGTGGTCCATAGCCCTTCATATATCATCAGACTTTCCAAATTAATCATGATTTCACAAAGCCAATGTACACAAAGAGCAATAAATAAACTATTTTACAAAACAAAAAAACAGCATCCAAGGAACATCCTTAATGAGAAGAAGCCAAAGTGATGTGTTTCCATAAAAAACTGATACTCAATAGTCTGTGTATGCCTAATAAAGCTATCCATTCTCTCCCAACATCCTGTAAGGCAATTCAAGCACACAGTGCCAACATTCCGAAGGAGAAGGATGATCAATCCAACAGCCAAAAAAATATAGACAAATATAATTTTTGCAATACTCCCAATTCCAAAGAAAAGAGGGAAATACATTCATCGCATAAATATATCTTACTGATGAACAAATAAAGTAGTTAGTTTCAGATTAACGAAAGGAATTAGGGTACAAAGACATGCTCTTTTACCTGCATCAAGAGGTTAGGGAGCAGACGATGATCCACAGCATTGGACGCCATTGGAGAGGCCAGATGCTGCAATCCAGCAGATTGCAGCCACCGCGCCATAACGGCATCCCCAGCATCTCCGCCGGACACCCCCGGTCCGGCATTATCGTATAGGGCGGTGGCCGCCCCCGCACTGCTCTGCTGCATCTGGCCACCCACGTGGCGCATCGATCTCTTTTGCGGAGCCAACTTTCAAGATCTACTTTTCCACACTTGAAAATGAAATCAAATTTTCAAAATTAATAGAAGCCGATAATCTTAGAATCCTCGAAATCAACAATGAATTTCAAAAAATAAGACGAATTTAGAAACCATACAAAGAGGAGAAAATCGGAACACGAAACAACAACACATCAACGTGCTTCCCGCAAGCAAAACCTGCAATCCAATTCCAATCCAATCGAATCCCTAATTTCCCACCGATAATTTCCGAAACTCTATCGAATTCCAAACGATGCCTAAAAAAACCACCACCGAGGCAAGAAATGCATTTCAATTCAAAATTACCGGAAAATTCACGCAATTGATTAGGGAAACAAATCCATAACTTCTCACCTCAATCAAAAACAATTAACGCAAAATGCGGACAGATCTGAGAGTTTTGCAACGAAAACACAATTACTTTTGTATCGGGCGAAATTTTCCCCAGATTTTTGTAGAGATTGCTTGAGAGAGTGGAACGGAGCGTCGGATGATGATTATATATATATGTGTGTATATATGTACGTATCTGTATCTACATCTCTGTGTATCTCTCTTTTGCTTTAACTTTTGTTTGCAGAAATCATTTATGTATGCATATACAAATACATACATATATACGTATATATATACGTATATCTGCTCGCAATATTGGGTGGTGTAATTTTTCGAAATAACGTTTAACGATTAAACGGCTCAATTTGGAAGTTAATTATCGCCTTTTTGAAATTTTTTTGCCCATTAATAAAATGAGAAAACTAAAAAAGTTTTTGTCTAATTAGTTTTTAATAATTAAGGTTAGATATACTGATTTTTTTAAGAGTGGCAAAACAAATTAATTGCGGAAATATATTTTTCAATTGAGGAAATTTGTCATGTAATTTTTTATTTAGGACTTTCTAATCCATTATATATTTACTAGTGTGTACCCCCGCAAATTTCGCGGTCTGAAATTTTTTACAATTTCAAATTGTATTTTGCAGTTATAATTTTATTATAAAATGTGTGTGTTACAATCTGTTATTGATGGTAAAATATTACATGGTGACAATATTTTTTGGGAATCATATGATATCTCAGTGACAATATATTTTCCGAAATATTTTAATTTACTTCTACAAATTTCACATCTATCAAGATTTTGCAAAAATAAATTCCAAAAATATCTAAAAAAAGAAATCGTTCAACTGTGAAAAAAGATTTTCTTGCATTAATTTAATGTTTAGAATAATCTTATTATACGTAAATATTTTATTTCCATTGATTAAAATATATTCATAATTATTGTATTTTAGAGTAAGATATTTTTTAAAGTAATAATACTTAAATTGATAGTAAATAAACTTAGTGTTCTTTTTTGCCAACACTATAATTTTTTAACCATGAAAAATTTATTCCACATATTTTTTTTAGAAATATACATTAATTATATAACATTCTTTTACTTATTTATCATTTAAAATACTAATTTAATATTTTCATGTTAAAACAATATAAAAGAAAAATCGAAATCATAGTCTAAAAAAGAATATATGTATTTTACAGTTTATGGTTTATTTTGGCGGTAAAATTTTATCCAAAAATAAGCTTTTGTATTACAATCTATTATTCAAGGCAAGATATTATATTTAGTGACAATTTATTTTTATTTTTTTTGGTATCATACACTATTTCGGTGACAATATCTTTTTTCTTAAATATTTCAATTTCCTCCTACAAATTTCACATCTATCAATATTTTACAAAAATAACTTTCATAAATATCTAAGCAAAGAAATTGTTCAACTGTGAAAAAAGATATGCTTGCATTAATATAATGTTTAAAATTATATTTCATATTTTACATAGATATTTTGTTTATTGAATGCAAGATATTATATTTGGTGACAGTAATTTTTTTGGTATCATACACTATTTCGGTGACAATATCTTTTGTGAAATATTTCAACTCTCTCCTAGAAAAAATCCACATCTATCAATATTTTGCAAAAATAACTTCCAAAATATCCAAGAAGAGAAATTATTCAACCATGAAAAAATACTTGCTTGCATTAATATAATGTTTAAAATAATATTTCATATTATGCGTAAATATTTTATTTTCATTAGTAAAAAAAGTTTCTTTTTTGTCATCACTATAATTACTAACCCATAAAAATTTATTCCACATATTTTAAGAAAAAATATATACATTAATTATATAAGATTTAACAATCTTTTACTTATTTATCAATTACAATACTCTTTTAATATTTGTATGTTAAAAAATATTAAAAAAAATCAAAATCCTAGTTTATAAAAGAATATCTGTATTTTGCAATTAATAATCTATTTTGGCCGTATAATTTTATCTAAAAATAA
Organism: Ballota nigra; assembly: GCA_947034835.1. NCBI lineage: Eukaryota > Viridiplantae > Streptophyta > Magnoliopsida > Lamiales > Lamiaceae > Ballota > Ballota nigra. The sequence goes on along the minus strand of OX344729.1, from coordinate 80,919,122 downwards.
ATTTTTGTATTACAATCTATTATTGAAGGCAAGTTGGTTGCAAGATTTTTTTAGTATCATACGCTATTTCGGTGAAAATATCTTTTCCAAAATATTTCAAATTCTCTCCTACAAATTTCACATATAACAATATGTTGCAAAAAAAAAAAAAAAAATCCTAAAAAAAAAAAAAAAAAATCATCCAACAATGAAAAAAGAATTGCTTGCATTACATTATTGTTTAAAATAATATTTCATATTATACATAAATATTTTATTTACACTAATTAAATTTTATTAAGATTTATAGTATACTATAAAGAAATAACAACTCAGTAGTAACAACTCTAAATTTTACAAATAATTATTTCATAAAAAAAACTAAAAAAAAAAAAATTACATCCGTCGATTTCCAAATTATCCCAATAAACTGGGGCCGTGAGACTGTTTTTGTTACGGTGATGCTCCGGGTTTGGATCGTCATACCAAGCATTTATCCATATTTATGCAAGAAAAAAAATGACGATTCAATTAGATTAAAATAAAATTGATCTCTTACCCGATGTGGTGGTGTGCGGTATTCCGATGTGGTTTAAGGCCGCGGTGATTCGAGGGAAAAATCCATGAGGAGGCGGCGGTTCGTGAATAACCTGCGAGAAGAGAGACGACATCGTGAGAGAAGAAGAGGAGAAAAAAATAATATTATACCTATAAAGAAAAATCAAACAATGAATGAGAAAATAAATAGAAGAGAAGAGAAGATGATTAGGGTTGTAAATCCGAATGAAAACTAAAGTGAGATTTGACATTTATAGAAAATGTTAAATGAAATGTACGGTTGAGATTAAAAGTATAAAACTCATGGTGTAGATTAAGTTTTAATATGATTTAAAATATACCTAAAATAACTTTTAAGGAGAATGCAGAATTTTGAAATAAAATGATTTGAGAGGTGCCACGTCACTTTAAGAGAAATGTAGTGCTGACACATCATCTTGGAGAGGTTTGGAAATATAGTATAATAAGATTTAAGAAAAAAAATGAAAATAAAAATAAAAAATTGTAAATTGACTAAGGGTATGTTCTTTTTGGATTTTACAGATCCGAATTTGGATTTTGCATTTTAAAACTCAATTTTAAAATTAAAATTTTAAAATTATAATCCTACAACCTTATAAATAATCTATCAACATATTTTTACTTTAAATCTACTCATGCCCTTTTTATGATTGAAATCCCTTTTCTAATAAAAATAAATCTATACAACGTATTTTTACTTTAAATCATAAAGTTAGATTTCTAAAATTATCTATACAACATCTTTTTACTTTAACATAATTCTACAACCTTATAAATAATTTATACAACATCTTTTTACTTTACATTATAAAGTTAAAACCTATCCTACTTAAAACAAAAAAAAAAAAAAAAAAAAACAGGTTATAAAATCTCTTGAATTTAAAAAATCACTGATTTTCAAAACCCGATTTTTAAAAGTCACTTAAAACTAAAAAAGAATATCATCAGCTAAATGAATTAAAGATTAATGTAGCATAGAGATTAATACACCCTCTATCCCCCAATTTTTTTCTCATTAAGATATACATGATTTTAAAGAAAATGATGTAAAGTAGATAAAATAAAGATATTGTGGAATCCGATAATGATTAAAGCAATTATTTGTGTGTGATAATAAAGTACACAAATTCTAGCATGCACAGGTACATGATATGCACTTAGATTTTAAACTCAATTTTGACTTCAATTTTGAATTTTTTCAAAACACACACTAACACGACGAACTGTATTTTTTTGCAATTGGGGTATTACTTGATTACTTCTTGTGGTATTATTTTCAAAATTTAAGAGTATACCATACTTCCAAGTGCATTCTAGAATACTAAATAAAATAATATTTCTCAAAAAGAGAATGTGAATATTTTAAAAGAGAAGTGAAAAAAAAATGGAAATAAAATTGGGTGACGGAAGAAGTTTTATTTTTTCACCACAGATAAATTAATATATTGTATTTTAAATGTGAATTACTGGGTAAGATTAGAATCACTTATAATGATGATGAATAGGAATATTCAATCATGCATACTATTTGAACCAAATTACATATGTTCATTATTGGCACCACCAAACTTCACTTTCCTTTGAAAAATGGTAACTTTTTTCCTAATCTTTTGCCTTAAATAATTGGAAAAACCATTAAAGGTCAACCTATTTAGTGGTCCAATTTAAACATGAGAAATTTTAAAAATTATTTAAGAACACTCATTAATCACATTTATTATAAAAGTTATTCACAAAATTACCCATATCATATCCTCTTCTTAACTAAAAGTGCCATACACAACTCTAAATAAAATTTGTTAAACAACTAAAAGAACCTATTTACACAAACATTAGTAAAAATGATTGTAAAAGCCTACATTTTAATTTGAAATTCTTTCTCTCGTATTACATTATACGAAAATAAATAGTCACGATTTAAAAGTAAATTAGGAATGTTGCATCTCACATTATATATTTGATATTGCAAAGTGCAAATATATAATTTGTTATAAAAGTTATTCACAAAATATTTGATATTTGAATTATTTTTAAAATAATAACATTTCTTTTAAAAAGTGCTATTGATCATGTGATATGGTGTTCTCACATATGTTTAATTAATTGCTTCTTTCTCATAGTGCTTAGGCGGCAATTTAGGTGAACACTAATAAAAAATAATAATAGTAAGCTGACAGTAAAATAAAATTATGTATTTTGGAGCCGACCAAGTCTGATTTGGGCACAAGGCTACAAGGCCCATGTTTTGTAAATTGGTGTATTTACTACAGTTCAAATTACATATCTGCCCCTCGAGAATTTATTTTACTGATTTTTTTTATCTCTGAATCTGATGTTATTTCCAATTCAGTGTAAAATTAAACACAAATTCTTAATTCTATTATCTTGAAATATTTCCCATAATTTTCATTTTGAACCATTTTTATAAGTAGATGTGGTGGGGGTCTTCAATATTCTTCAGTTTAGGGTTCATCTTTAATATTTGACAAATTTATATGTAAAATAAAGTCATGAGATAAATATAAATTAATTATATTTTCATTTACTCATGAATTATACCTACTAATTCTTACATACTTTTTTTTAGAGTACTAATTCTTACATACTTTTCTTTTACACTTATTTTTATAAATTTTGATCGTTTTCATGTGAAACTGTTTCACAAAACTAACACCATATAATACTCCCTTCATCCACGACAAACAATTTTATAAGTTTTTGCACGGATTTTAAAATAAGTATATATTATGTGTAAAAATAAGAATAATGTAGTCAAATTAAGTGCAAAATAAATTGTTTTACAAATATTGTGTGCGAGGTTCAATAACAGATGGTGTATATAAATAAATATATGTTGAAGGCTGTAAATAAAGATAATTACATCCATTTTATGAAGTAGAACCATTTTTATGAACTGACTAATAAGACAACGTTGATCATTTTTCACAGACGGGATGAATATTTACTATAGCGGAAACTACAAAACTGCCCCTTAGGCTTTGTTTGGTTAAGGATTGTAATGGATGGGATGGAGATAGAAAAAGAAGGATGAGAGTAATTTAATGAATAGTAAATATGTATTTGATTAGAGATGGAGAAAAAGTTGGATGAAAATTTATGTCAAATCAAAATTAATGTAATATTTTATTATTGTTAGTTAGTGAGAGAAAAGTAGGAGAGATGATAAAAAAAATAAAGGAGATAATAAATGTGTAAGAAAAAATAGGAGAGATAATAAGTAAGCGAGAGAAAAGTAGGATAGAAGATGAGTGAGTGGAAAAAAAATGATGTGATTGTATAAAATAAAAAGGGTTAATTGCAAAAAAATTCACGAACTTTATAGTATTTATCAATTACAACATGAACTTTTAAAGTTTGCAACTCGATGCACGAACTAATTTATTATTGCAATTTGATACACGGTGTGAATTTCCATCGATATGTACGCTTACATGGCAGTCGGAGCAACACCAAAGATACGCCACATGTCACGTCAAATGTCAAATCTACAAAATTTTATTACTTTTAATATTTAAAAAAGTTCCTTTATAAAATATTGCTCTAACACATTTAATAATAAATCATAAATATTGGTGTTTTTTTTTTAGTTTATGTAGAAAAGATACTTCATAACATACGAATTTAAAACAATATGTTTTTACTATCTTTAACTATTATTAAACCGTGTTTGAGAAATATTTTATAAAAAAATGTTTTGAAATTAAAAAAAGAAAAGAAAAGGTTTTTCCTTCTAGATTTGACATTTGATGTAGCGTGTGATGTATTTTTTGTCGCGGCTTCGACTGCCACGTAGTGTTAGTATCGTAAAAAATTTACACTATGTATAGAGTAACGCCAAAATTTACACCATGTATCAAATTGAAAAAAAAAAATTAGTTCATGCATCGAATTGCAAACTTTAAAAGTTCATGTTGTAATTGATAAAGACAATAAAGTTCGTGATTTTTTTTGCAATTAACCCAAATAAAAAGCACTCCCTTTGTTCTCTCTTAATCTTCACACTTTTCTTTTTTGAACATTCCACAACAACTTTCACACCTCAAATATGGAAATAAAACATTTTTACAATAACTACTTTATTTCAAAATAGTCTAAAAAGTCAACAAAATAGTTTTCTTAAAAAGTGTGTTCACTTACCTCTTAAAATTAAGAGAAGACGGAGGGAGTATAAATAGATGTGTAGGTGTATAATAAAAGTGAATAAGTATTTGAATGAGGTGAAATGTGTCAATCCAAAATCAAATGGAATTGGGCAATACTCCTCTCCATCTAGATGGCTCCATTCCCAACTAAACAGGGTCTTAAGGACTTATTTTATTAATTTATGGTCCCTGAATTTGATGGTATTTCCAACACAGAGACCAAAAAGTAGGAGTTAGGGGAGCAGACAATCTTGCTTACTCCAAGTTGCAGCTGATAATAATCTCACTTCCCTGTCATAAAAACACACATTGGATTCTGCTGGTGATTGGGACACACTCATGTGTCCAAATTTGTTACAATCAGTAATTTTTGGATTAATATTGAAACCCTAGATATGATCTTTTTTATTTATAAAAGCTTTTTTTAATATTTTTTTTTTTGTGCAATTTAGTCCCTATGATATGGGTACTGAATTTTCTGGGCAGTGGATAAGTTCATCATGTAGGTTATTTGTCTATGATGAATAACATAATTAGTTTTTTTGTTCTCACACATATAAATGATATAAGACGTCCATGATTTATGTAATGTAGTAATATCTTGATCCCTAAAAATTGATCTTGTTTTTTTCATGTGGTTTAATGCGATATGTCGGAGGGTATTACGGGGTTTTTTTTAGGTTAGTTTTTTAATCAAATGTTTGTTAATGAAAAGTTCGTTTCACTTACTTTTCATAAACGATCATTTTATTAAACAAATGTGTTGATAGGCGAACAACTTTGCATTTAATCAACGAAAGATTATCATTAAACTTGATAACAGGATGACAAATGAAAGAGGCTAACAGCTTTGTGGGGCAAACAGTCGCACAGGGCGAGCAGCTTAGCAAAGAGATGGCAGCCTGGTGGGGCGAGCAGCCTTGCAAAGAACAGCTGTGCCAGCGGCTCAAGCCAAAGTCAATTTGGGCGAACAGATTCGTAATGGAGCGAGCATCATTGTAAAACAATCCCAAGCGAGGAGCGAACAGCTCAGAACGCAAAGGATCACAACATCCAACGAAGACGTACAAGCGAGCAAACGGTCACCGTCGAGAGCATATCAGTAGTGCCAAAGACCAAGTACAACATTGGGAATCCCAAGAGTCACTAGCCTAGATATGGCCCAAGTGTCCTAACACTTGGCACCCATCCAATGAGCAATAGTGTAGATGTTGTACAAGTGTCCTAACACTTGGCAAAGATCCAATGGTTAAGCCACCAAGATGGTGACACATGTCCTCTTTGTATGTCTATAAATACTCCCTTCATGTACAAGAAAAAGGAGAAGATGGGAATATAAGTCAAAACTCTTGTCAAATTATTTCTTGAGCTTTATTTAGCCAAATTTTATGATCTTGATTCTTGTTTGGTGATCTTCATTAGATGAAAAACAGCCACTAACCTTCTTAGTTAGAAAAGGTCATCAACAAAATGGACCTAAAAAAAATTCGTAATACCCTCCGACATATCGCATTAAACCACGTGCAAAAAACATGAACAATTTTCGTGAACGGATGGAGTAATTTATTGAGAAATTGAGGTACTCTTCATTCAAGTGCGATGTATGTATATTTAATTACTATTATTTTTACTGAACATTAATAGTTGGACCGTTGTAACCTTTTAATGCAAACAGTTTCAATTATTCAGTAAAATAATTGATACTCCCTCCGTCCTCTATTAATTTTTATTATAGGGTGACACACTTTAAAAAAATTGTTTTATTGACTTTTTGGACCAATGAATGAAAAATAATTTGAAATAAAGTAGGTATTGTTATATTATTTTATTTTCATATTTGGAACGTCCAAAAAAAAGTGTAAAATTATTAGGAGACGGTAGTAGTACTATTTAAAACATGTTTTTGGTGCATTTTGCAAGATTTTGACTTCATCAGGTTATTTCAAGTCATTCAAACATCTAACTTTGAAATTAAATAAAATCCTATTTTCTCTAAATATTCATCAAATTCCTCAAATAAGTTTTAAATTGTTACTGGTCCAATCATTTTTTAACATTGAATAATGTGTTCACCCCCTCTTTTTTTCCTTCTATATATATACGCTATTAATAAAATAAATAATACTAATCAGTTGTTAGCACAAGATATACAAGTAACATTAAAAAAAAAAAAAGTAAGGTGAGGCATGTACAATTGACAATGAAGGAAAAAATAACAAGAAACTGATATATATATATATATATATATGTATATATAAATATATTTATTAATTTATATTTTATTTTTAAATAGAAAATGAAGTATTAAGCCTATAGTAACATGTAAATCTTTGGATATTAAAGAAAATGGTCCCATAGGTACTAAATATTACTATTTAAACAATTAAGGATTAATTAATTACTGTACTTTTATCAAATAATTAAAAACATAGGTGCATGTGAAGGGACCAAACATAATAATAGTATTAGAGATCGATAGTATTAGATATGTTTTTCTTTAAATTAGAAAAATATCTTAGTCCTAGCTAGTACTGCCTATTAAATGGAACTCATTCACTTACTTACTAGATCTTTTTTTTTTCTTTCCTAAGTTTATAATTTTGTAAACATTAGTTCTATTATTTTCAAATTGATTTTGATAGGTGGATACACTTAATGTAGAGTACTCCACAAAATAATGATCATAATGATAGGGTTTAATTAATGCTGAGGAAGACGTGCCTACCATTTATAAGTATTTGACAATTTTAATAGTTAATTATGTGGAATTTAAGGATTATATTATTATTATTGTTATTTGGAATTTCTTAAATGTATATTCAATTTTCATGTTTCGAATCACATGCATCTATACAAATTTAGTTCCTGTATTGTTGTCAATATACATATTTCTAAATAGAGATTTTAGTGAACACTACTTTTTTTTTTAGCCAAAATAACTATTTTTATTCGAGTAAATATTATGTATTTATACTTGCTTAATCGTGTTTGTTATGCTGAGTTTGGGCGAAGTATTATCGTGAATAGCAAATTATTAATATTTTATGTTGAAATAACTAATACCTTTAGTGAAAATAACTAATATCACTTCAACTAATACATTTTAATAATATTCTTTTTGGATTTTAAGTGACTTTTAAAAAATTGATTTTTTTTAAATAAGTGATTTTTTTAAATCCACGGGATGTTAAAATTTGTGTTCTTTTTGTTTTGAGTATGGTAGGTTTTAACATTATAATGTAAAAGCAAAATGATATTGTATAGGTTATTTACAGAGTTGTAGGATTAAGATTTCTAATATCTAATTTTAAAACTCAAATTAGAATGAGTTTTTAAATGCAACATACAAAATCCAAATCCGAATTTTTAAAACTGAGAAAGAATATGCCCATGGTGGTGGATGAGATGGAGAAATGAGGATAGAGGTAATCCAATGAATAGTAAATTTGTGTCTGGTTAAGAATGGAGAAATATAGTTGGATGAAGCTTTATGTAAAATCAAAATTGATGTTAATATATGTTATTATTGTTAGTTAGTGAGATAATAATTGGAAGAACGAAAAATATGAGAGATGATAAAAAAAATAAGAGAGAGAATGAATATGTAAGATAAAGTAGAAGAGATAATAAGTGGCTGAATGAAAAGTAGGAGAGAAGATGAGTAAGTGGGAGAAAAGTGATTTGATGGTATAAAGTAGGGTGCAAATAAGTGTATAGATGTATTATAAAAGTGGATGGGTATTTGGATGGAGAATGTGATGTTTCCATCCAAAATCGGATAGGATGGAGGATAGCCACAACCAGTTTTGGGGTATGTTTGTTTATGGATTACAAGTGATTTGAAATACTATAATGTGGAGTTAAAATAAAGTAAAAGGTGTATTACAATTTTATATATATTTGGGAGTGTGGATTTTGTAGGATTTGACAGGATAAGATTTTAGAAAAGTAGATGATAAAAAGATTATTATATTATAAAAAAATACTGCTGAAATGATTGTATGCTTATGTAAAGTGAAAAAGTACGAGAGTGTATTAAGTTGGATGGATAATAATAATAATTAACTGTGTGATATATGATTTATAGTGTATTGAAAATTGCAAAAAATTAAAATAGGTGGAATACTAGAAGTATTATAGAATAGAAGTTTAGAGGATTTGAAATCTTATACAAAATTCGAAAAAACAAACAAGAATTTGGATTTGAAATCCTTAAAGTCTCACGGGAAACTAGCAACAAACATAATAGTGAAAACAACTAAAACCCTTTAAAACTGACACTTTTAATATAATTTACTAATATCTTTCAAATAAGTTTTACCGTAAATGTCATTCGCATAATACCTTTTCCTGAGCTTGACTATATATGATTTATTATTCTAGTGTGATTCACAAATATTACATGAACAAATATACAGTGAAATCAATTTTACTGTACAATATTAATTGGTTAATTAAAAGGTATTAATTTGATAGTTTAAAATAAATTGTTTAATTTAAAAATGCATTTGAGTTCATGATAAATTTGATGTACAAACGACTTACTCTTATTACACGAGGATGAGATTTATATATCCAGTGTGTATTTTGAAAGATGTAAAGAGGGAATTTTTGTGGGATTAACTCTTTCTTTAAAAAAGTTAGTACACATTGATCTAAATCCTATAATTTTATTAGGTGATAATAAAAGGTATAATAAAAAAAAAATAGAAAGTGGTAATCTCTCCATTCTATTTTATATTGTTTAAATTTAAAATTACGGAAAAAATGTTCGACCCTCTAAAACTAACCACTTACAAACATTTTTTATTTACACTTTATGTCATTCAATTTTGCAATACACCATAAAATAATAAGTTAAACCCCCTGAATAAAGTAAGAATAATCAATATACCCTCAGCTCTACCATTTTTAATATTAATATACAAATTTTCATTAAAACCTACATTATTTTAGATGAACAATTTAAAAAGAAACCGATGGATTATATAATACAAATGAATAGAACAAACTCGTAGTGTAAGGTAGACATAGCAACTACATGCAAATATAAGTAAGATACCAAAAAAGGGATATTACACCTTACATGGGATGTCCAAATGGAAGCCAAAAGGTCACTACAAAAAAAACACTGTTTTGCGATGGAATTAGCGACGGAAAATCCGTCGCAAACAGTGTTTTGCGACGGTATCTGCGACGGACACGAATCCGTCCCTAAAACAGCCGTAGCTAATTTTTGCGACGGATTTCGACTTCCGTCGCAAATTAACGACGGACAAATCCGTCGCAAAATCGGCGGGTCAGACCCGGCCGGGTCACACAGAATTTGCGACGGACAGTATTCCGTCGCAAATATTTCGGGTCAGACCCGTTCGGGTCAACAACATTTGCGACGGCCACATTCCGTCGCAAATATTGAATTTTACCTTCTATATTAGTCTTATTAGGCCTTAAACAATTAATCCATTTTTTGCGTCCAAGGGGAATCGAACACGGGACCTCTTGTGCAAGAGGAGGGGGCGCGCGCCACTAGGGCACAAGCTACTTTCGTTTATTTTTATGCAATTAATTGTATATGTATTCAAATTAAGTCATTTTTTTTTAAATTCACCAAATTAATTTCTTTTCGTATCTAAGTTGTTTATTAAAATATTTTGCCCAACTATTTTTTTTATTTTGTAAAATTATTTATTTCGACTCCCGCTTAAATTTATAATTCGTTCATTTGTACGCAATTAATTGTATATGTATCCAAATTGACTCGTTTTTTTTTCTACAATTCACCAAATTAATTCATTTTCGTTTCTAACTTATTTTTATAAATATTGGGGCCATTTAATTTTTATTATTTCTGTAAAATTATTTATTTCGACTCCCGCTTAAATTTATAATTCGTTCATTTGTACGCAATTAATTGTATATGTATCCAAATTGACTCGTTTTTTTTCTACAATTCACCAAATTAATTCATTTTCGTTTCTAACTTGTTTTTATAAATATTGGGGCCATTTAATTTTTATTATTTCTGTAAAACTATATATTTCGACTCCCGCTTAAATTTATAATTCGTTCATTTGTACGCAATTAATTGTGTATGTATCCAAATTGACTCTTTTTTTTTCTACAATTCACCAAATTAATTCATTTCCGTTTCTAACTTGTTATTATAAATATTGGGGCCATTTAATTTTTATTATTTCTGTAAATTTATTTATTTCGACTCCCGCTTAAATTTATAATTCGTTCATTTGTACGCAATTAATTGTATATGTATCCAAATTGACTCATTTTTTTTTCTACAATTCACCAAATTAATTCATTTTCGTTTCTAACTTGTTTTTATAAATGTTGTGTCCATTAAATAAAAGTAAATTCAAACTAATAAATTCACAAAATTATAAATTAAAGTAACAATTCAAAAATTAAATTAAAGTAACAATTCAAACTAAAAAAAATTGTACTTCATAGTTATTAAAAATCAAATTTTTTTAACAATCGGAATTAAATCCGTCTTCCTCTTCATCCTCGCCCAGGTTAACAATCGGCGACATCGATGGCTGGGTCGGCGGCATCTATGACTGGGTCGGCGGGATCGGCGGCATCGGTGGCGCAGGCATTTGCGCTTGTGGCATTGAATCAGAGACGAATATCTGCCACCACGCCTGCATGGCGGCTGTATACTCCTGCAGCTCGGCCCGATACCGCTCCACCTCAGCTGTATACCGGTCGTGCGCCTCTCGCTGCTGCCTCTCATACTCTTCCTTCTCTCGTTGCTGCCTCTGCATGTTCTTCATCTGCTCCACCACCGTGGCAAGCTGCCTCTCGACCTCACTGGGATGAGAGTCGATGGAAGACTGAGAGGAGGATGAGACTGAGCCACGAGGTCGGAAAAAGTTCTTTCCGAAGCTGCCCAATCCAGCGAACCGCCCCTTTTTAGCCTTGACGTTCTTGAAGTACAATTCATTTTGAACGTCAACAGAAGGCTGTGTGGGGGGGCATTGACCCCGACCCCGACCCCTCTGCCGTTTCCTCAGGCTGAGGCTGAGAGGCAAGATCCTCGAGCATCTTTCTCTGCAAATTAATTATACAAAAAATTAAATAAATTGAACACAAAATATAAAAAATACTTTTAATATTGAAAATTTAAATAATACTATTAATATTGAAATAATACTTACGTGGATCTCGGTGGTACGGCCGTAGGTAGACTTCCCAGTCTCCTCGACGAATGGGTGGGCGAGCTGCAATCTCTCAAAATGAGAGGGCTCGCGTCCTTGCTCCGCCGCCTAATTAGAAAAAAAGATAGTAAAAATTAACAACACTCATAAAAATTAGGAAAAAAATAATATAAATTCAAAAACTACAAAATTGAAGACGAAACTTACAAATCTCAACCCGTGCTCATAAATGGACCGAGAACCGGCCCGATGTCTTGCCATCCCTTCTCCATCAGGGTCACTACGCCGATTCGCCTTGTTTTTCGCTGACTTCTCTTGGAATTCAGGGGAATTCCAGTAGCGGAGGAATTGGTCCCAAATCGACCGTCTTTCACTGTCAAGCCCCAAGTCGGTGGCCTCTCCCTTCTTGTACCACTTCTCCCTCATTCTGTAAAGGAGGTCTTTGTACCTTTCCTTTCCATATTTATCGAAATTCCTCCACATCTGGTCATCGTGCTCCAGTGCCCAGACACATTCTTTCTACAATTACAATTTAAATGTAAATATATGTTTATATATTTGATATTAATAAACGGTGAATTAATAAATTAAATTAATACCTTAAACTCCTCGAAGTATGTCTTTTTTCTTGCATCGGACACTAACCTCCAACTGTAAGCGGTGGGCTCGAATCCACCGCGAAGGATGGAGTCGGAAACCTGATTAGCAGCCTCATGACCCGGAATCCAACTGTAAAATTAAAATTTCAAAGTTAGTAAAATAATTAGGTTTTAATTAATAAAACAATTGAGTATAAAATATTAAAACTTACATATGACCACATGGCTTAACAGGCATCCGTCCTTCAACAACCGGATGCTGGCGGGAGGAGGATGAGCCCTCAGCAGTCTGCTGTGAGGAGGAGGAGGAGGAGGAGGAGGAGCCCGCACCAGGCTGTGAAGAGGTCTCTGATAGAGACCTCGGCCTGAAAATAGGTGGAACCACGGGTCTTAGTGAGGGCCGTCGTCTCCTCCCTCCTCGTCCTCCTCGACTCGCCTCCTCATCCCTCGGAGGCTGCTGACTGTCGTTGCCACTGCCTTGTCCGCTCATCTATAACAAATTTCACGAATTATTCATTCAACTAAATTCATTCAACTAAATTAAAATCAATCATCAACTAATATTATTTTGTAAAATTATTAAACTTAAATCAAGCAACTAAAATTATTTTGTAATATTATTTAAACATGCTTAACAATTAAAAATTAACAAATTACTAAAACAATTCAACTAAAACCAAACAACTCAGCTAAAATCAATTCTAAACTTAACAAATTCAACTATTTCTAAACATGCTTTAAAATTAAATTAAAATTCGATCAACTAATTAAATTATAATTCAACTAAAATCAATTCATTTCTAATATAATTCAAACAATTCAACTAATTCAATTCTAAACTTAACAAAAATTAAACATACTTTAAATTAAAATTCGATCAACTAATTAAATTATAATTCAACTAATTCAACTAAAATCAATTTATTTTTAATATAATTCAAACAATTCATCTAATTCAATTCTAAACTTAAAAAAAATTAAACATGCTTTAAATTAAAATTCGATCAACTAAAATCAATTCATTACTAATATAATTCAAATAATTCAACTAGAATCAATTCTCTAAATATGCTTTAAAATTAAATTAAAATTCGATCAACTAATTAAATTATAATTCAACTAATTCAACTAAAATCAATTCATTTCTAATATAATTCAAACAATTCAACTAATTCAATTCTAAACTTAAAAAAAATTAAACATGCTTTAAATTAAAATTCGATCAACTAAAATCAATTCATTACTAATATAATTCAAATAATTCAACTAAAATCAATTCTCTAAAAATGCTTTAAAATTAAATTAAAATTCGATCAACTAATTAAATTATAATTCAACTAATTCAACTAAAATCAATTCATTTCTAATATAATTCAAACAATTCAACTAATTCAATTCTAAACTTAACAAAAATTAAACATACTTTAAATTAAAATTCGATCAACTAATTAAATTATAATTAAACTAATTCAACTAAAATCAATTCATTTCTAATATAATTCAAACAATTCAACTAATTCAATTCTAAACTTAAAAAAAATCAAACATGCTTTAAATTAAAATTCGATCAACTAAAATCAATTCATTACTAATATAATTCAAATAATTCAATTAAAATCAATTCTCTAAACATGCTTTAAAATTAAATTAAAATTCGATCAACTAATTAAATTATAATTCAACTAATTCAACTAAAATCAATTCATTTCTAATATAATTCAAACAATTCAACTAATTCAATTCTAAACTTAACAAAAATTAAACATACTTTAAATTAAAATTCGATCAACTAATTAAATTATAATTCAACTAAAATCAATTTATTTTTAATATAATTCAAACAATTCAACTAATTCAATTCTAAACTTAAAAAAAATTAAACATGCTTTAAATTAAAATTCGATCAACTAAAATCAATTCATTACTAATATAATTCAAATAATTCAACTAAAATCAATTCTCTAAACATGCTTTAAAATTAAATTTTAAACGGTAAAAATGAAGAAAACTTAAGGTTTATTTGTAGAAGATGACGAAACGAGAACTCGGTGGGGACGGATTGGCTTTACAGCGACGGCACCCGACTTCTCCTTCCTTTTCCTCTCTTTTTCCTCTTCTTCTTCTTTTCTCTCTTTCTCTGCGGCGGGTCTGTATAAATAGGTGAATTTTTTCCGTCGCAAATTTTGCCCGTCAAACGCAAAACGACGCCATTTCGTACTGATTTGCGACGGAAAAGCCGTCGCAAATCAGTCAACGCACCGTTTCCCGATAAGACGCGTAAAACGGCTCGAATTTGCGACGGCTTTAGTCCGTCGCAATTACAAAGTTTAAAATTGAGACGGCTACTTCCGTCGCAAATCAGTCAAACGGGTCGCTTCCCGAACGATCACCTTTAAACGGGTATGTTTTGCGACGGAATTGACCGTCGCAAACTCAAAATTGAAATTTGCGACGACCTTTCCGTCGCAAAAGTAGCCGGTTCAAGACCAAGTCGGTGGGCCCTAGATTTTGCGACGGCTTTTCCGTCGCAAATTACCATCATTTGCGACGGACTTCCTAAGCCGTCGCAAATAGTCATTTTTTGCGACGGCTTACAAAAATCCGTCGCAAATTCAGGAATTTGCGACGGATATTCTTGCCGTCGCAAAATTCCCGTCGCTAAACTCCATCTTTTTTGTAGTGGGTAGTGTATGGATTGTTTCATGGATTTAATTTATAATATTCAATTAGTTTTGTTTTTGTCGAATATAATGTTGATGAATGTCTTTAATTAGTAGGTTGATATCCTTCCTACTCAAATATCATATTTTGGTGGAATGATATAACATGAATTCAATTATTATAATAAATAATTTTCTATTTATATATCTTCGATCTAGTTTGTAAATCATTTCGTTTGTATAGTGAACTTTAGTTCAAGATAACGAGTATAATTTACCTATGAATAAGTCTCCAATTTGTTCACTATATAAAACTAAACTAGTACGTTCATTGAAGAATAATATAATATTCATTAGTAATATAATTATCCTTATAGACAAAATGACAAATATTAGCATTTATCTACACAATTTGACGTGTTTGTGTATAAAAATATTATGATACAATTAATTTATAAGAATAGTAATATTTCTAAATGAATATAATTATAGAGTAGTTCTAATGTGTACTTGGGAGCATGATATGCACTTGAACTTTGAAAAAAAAAATCTTCAGGCATAATCAGTAATACTTCAAAAAGTAATTAATGATACTCCAAGAAATAATCAGTAATATTTCAATTACAAAATTTGGTGTGTTTTGTGTGTATTTTGAAAAAATCAAAATTAAGTTTAAAATTCAAGTGTGTGCTATAATTTTTTGTGATAAATACAATTTTTTGAAAAAAATCATCGAACAAGTTTAAGGGAGTTTGTCTATATCCATTATGCATTCTCATTACCAAAAATTTGGAAACAAATAAAAATAACTAGAATAATATTTAATTTGAAAAAAGGTGTATAAAATACTATTTCCACTTTAAAGCCGACCTTTTTGGTCCAACAACGCCTTTACAAAATCTCAGCTGACTAATGACTAATTAGATATAGACTATCGAGTCGGTAGTCTGTAAATAGTATAATAATAATAATAATTTTTTAATAAAAGAACTAATACTGATCAATAATTAAAACTTAATAAAACAATTAATACTTTTAGAAAATATACCCAAAAGGCAAATCAGTTGCATGGTAAAATTAGCTAATGCAAAGCTTTGCCTAGATTACTTCTTGCAAGTCTAATGGCATTGGGTATATTTAGTTGGGCTTTTCTACAGTCAGTAAGGCTTTCGCCCTTTCTGACGTCAGTAAATTAATAAAAACTTGACACGTCATTTAGTTTCGCCATTTGCAATCTAGTTTCGCCCGAAGGAAAATAATTATTTTTTTATAAAAATAATTATAAAATTACAAAAATATCCTTATAGTGTGTTTAATTAAATTTTTTTAACCTTGTATCTTATTTATAATAATTAAAAGAATTAAATTAGAGTTTTTAAAAATCATTTAAATTTTTAAATCAAATGAAAAACAATTTTCATTCTAATTCCTCTCCAAATTAATTTCAAAGTGTTGACCCATGATCGTTCTTCTATTTTAATTTTTTCTTTTATGATTCTACTTATTAAACCTGAGTTTCGAATTTTGCATATTAAAATGTTCCTCTTTAAATCTCAATATTCAAAGGTAGAGTTTTGACGAGCCAAACACAATCATTGCCCTAAAATCCCGAAAAAAAATTGGGACCAATTCTCAGCCCCTTTCAATAACTCTTTTTTTTATCAGAAAAATGAATTTCCATTAATAAATCAAAAGTATATGGGTATAAGCTATACCCAGGATCAATACAAAAATTAATAGGAAAACAGAGCCTTAGTTTCGCCTTAATAAGAAATAACTCCTCCTTATTCACGCTGTTCTTGATTTCCTCTGAAATCGCTTGTGCAACAATCACAAATCTGTCTTCTCCCACATGTATTCTCGATTTCCTTCATCATCGGCGGATCCACACTCCCCCTGGCATCCGCTGCAAAAATGAAAAAATCGAGGCATTGCAGGCATTCCATTATTTTCCAGAATATAGAACCAATTTAAAGTTACAGATATATAAAAATGGACGAAGATTCACCTTCTTTCTTTACAATTCCGTCTAACTTATAAATTGAAGCCTCTGCCGACATGAACACAGTTTTTTTTTTCTTTTATTAAATAGATGAACGCTATTTTGTTGCAGTAGACGAAGAACAGGATTTGTTTGGGAGGAAGAATGGGAAGGGTGATTGGTATCGAGCACTTGGGGGGTTACATATTTCAACTTTAAATAAATAAATAATTGAATACATCATTTTGTATAGTTTGGCATTTTCAATTAAAAAAAACCTTAAAAATTGGAGGCCACTTACCGGCTGGTTACCTGGTATGGTATAATGGGTGGTAGGACTAAAATAAAAAAATTGTAACTTGACATTAAAATTTGAAAGTATATAGGACGAACATAAAAAAACTAATAAAGTTGTAGGACCAAGAAAATATTTTTTTCCTATTTTATTTGTTATTTTACTAGTATGTAAAAGAGTTTTATTTAAATATTAAATGTTAATTAATTAATATTAAAATTATTTTAAAATCAAAGGGTATTTTTGTACTTTTATTTATATTAATTTAATTTATTAATAGGGCGATACAGTGCGATTGCAATATGCAGAGGGCAAACGCTATAATGCAAAGTGCAATTATTTAAAAATAATATTATTCATTTTTTGTAGCAATCTTTTTGTAGCAATCTACATAAAGGATGAGTGATCTTGGAAAAATCCTTGATAAAGCGCCGATAGAAACCTGCATGACCAAGAAAAGAACGAACTTCCCGAACACTTTTGGGGTAAGGCAAAGTCTTAATAACATCTATCTTAGCTATATCAACTTCAATTCCCCTAGATGATACAATATGACCCAAAATGATACCTTGATCAACCATAAAATGATATTTTTCATAGTTTAAAACAAGGTTCGTTTCTATGCAACGCTTAAGGATTTTTGTAAGGTTAGCCAAACAAGAATCAAAAGAATCACCATAAACGGTAAAATCATCCATGAATACCTCTATGATGTTCTCTATATAATCCGAAAATATACTAACCATACACCTTTGAAATGTCGCTGATGCATTACAAAGACCAAATGGCATACATACACAAGAAAAAATACCAAACGGGCGTGTAAATGTTGTCTTCTCTTGATCTTCCGGTGCAACAAGAATTTGATGAAAACCTGAATAACCATCAAGACAACAATAATGAGAACGACCAGCTAAACGCTCAAGCATTTGATCAATGAATGGAAGAGGAAAATGATCTTTCCTAGTTACAGCATTCAAAGCTCTATAATCAAGACAAACTCGCCATTCATTTTGGACACGAGAAGCAACCAACTCACCATCAGTATTTTCTACCACAGTGATACCTGTTTTCTTTGGAACCACTTGAGTAGGTAGGACTTACCCATTCACTATCTGAGATTGGATAGATCATACCACGAGAAAGAAGCTTCAAAATTTCAGTTTTTACCACTTCCATCATAGGTGGGTTCAATCTGCGTTGGGCTTATCGAGAAGGCTTGCTTCCTTCCTCCAAAAGTATCTTATGCGTACATATGTGAGGACTTATCCCCTTAATGTCTGCAATAGTCCACCCGATAGCCTCCTTAAACTCTCTAAGAACTCGAATCAACTTTTCTTCTTCTAAAGTAGAGAGCTTATTTGAGATTATGACAGGAAGTGCCTCATTTTCTCCCAAAAACATGTACTTCAAGTGACTTGGAAGAGTTTTCAGTTCCAATTTCGGTGCCTGCACAATTGAAGGAATAAGTTTAGAATAAGATTGAGGTAATTCAATATAAGAAACATTGTGCTTCAAAGGTCGCAATGATTTCAACTCATGAACTGTCTCTTGCAAACCACAATGTAACTCAAACTTGTTCATCATTTCCTGTGACTTTTCAAGATTTAAACTCTCACTTAGTGCAACTTTTAAAGTATCATCATCACTCAACTCAAACAATTCCTGTGTTAGGGGCTCAACAACATCAACAACAGAAACAGAAGATACATCACTAGGATATTTCATGGCTTCATAAATATTGAAATTTATAGTCTCACCATCAAACTCCATTGTGAGTATACCATTATGTACATCAATTTTTGTTCTAGATGTTTTCAGAAAAGATCTCCCTAACAAGATCAATGAACGAGATGAATCACTATCCTCCATGTTAAGCACATAAAAGTCAGCAGGAAAAATCAAACCATTCACTTGCACCAATACATCCTCCAAAACTCCTCCAGGGTAAACATTAGATCTATCAGCAAGTTGAATTATCACACCAGTTTCTTTTAAGGTCCAGCATTCAAAGATGAATAAATAGAGAGTGGCATGACATTAATTGAAGCACCTAGGTCTAACATTGCCTTCTCCCATACTTACAAATTCATTACCTTTCAGCTTCTTTTTGTTGGTGCAAAGCTCCTTCAAAAACTTGGCATATCGAGGTATTTGCTTAATTGCATCAAGTAAAGGGATATTCACCTCGACTTTGCGAAAAGTTTCAAGAATCTCCTTCTCTTCCTCCTCCTTCTTAGATTTACAAAATCTAGAAGGGAAGGGAACATTTGGTGGTACACCTTGTGGCGGCTCTCCTTCAACTTCCTTAGCTTGATTGGATGGAGATTTAGAGACTTCAACTTCTTTCTCTTCTTCTTGATCACGTTTCTTTGGCTCTTTTAACTCTTTACCACTCCTCAAGGTAATTGCACTAGCATTCTATTTGGGTTGACAACCGTTTGCGATGGTGATTAGGCGTGAAATTGTCATGATTCGTAGCTAGAAACGCCCTAGTTTTGGTCGAGTTTATAGAGTATTTAGAGTCAATTGAGCATTATTTCTATACATTGATAAATTTGTCTCTTTGATGCTAATAGGTGAATAGAGGACGAAAAACGGAGTTCGTAGGACTTTGAATCGACTCAAACGGATGCCCGTATGAGAAGATATTGAAGAAATACGATCGGTATTAGTGCGGACGAGGAAAAGTATCACTTGGGAGAAGTTTTGAGATCACTCGAGCGCCCTACTCGAGCGCCACCGCTCGAGCGCCTTACTCGAGCGCGCAAACGTACAGAACAATTCTTGCGCTCGAGCAGCTCGAGCGCCACCGCTCGAGCGAATCGCTCGAGCGCCCAAAACTTACAGAATAATTTCAGCGCTCGAGCAGCTCGAGCGCGACCGCTCGAGCGAATGCACCGCTCGAGCTACACTGCTCGAGCGGGACCGCTCGAGCGTTTTGCTCGAGCGCCCCTATACTTTTGCCTCCGGATTCGTATTTTCGGCCCGTTAACTCCCGTTTCGACCCGTGCCTATATATATCTCGTCCAAACACGTTTTGAAGGAGACCCAACTTTTTTACATCACGTTTCATAGAGTTTTTAGAGCAAGAAGGAAGAGAAGAGACGAGCAAGGCTTAGATTTACGTTTTTAAGGTTTTTGATTACGAATTTACTCTACGATTTCACGTTTTAGCTTCGATTCTTAATATCTTTTGTTCTTAAATACGTTGAGACCTAGTTTGTTAATTAATTTCAGTTTAATCTTTTACATATTAAAACCTCAGTTTATGTTCGTTCTTTTCTTCGTTTTCATTATCATGTTCATGTTTGCTAATTATTTAATTGTTATTGTTTACGTTCAAACCATGTCTAGCTAAAACCCTTGCATGCTTAGGGTAGGATGAACTCGTAGAAGTAGGTTGTGGGTACGTAATTAGAGTAACTTGTGACGTTAGGTTTTAATTCTCTTAATTAATGAATGCTTAAAATTAATCTAGATTTTACTCTTGAGTTTCGTTCGAAAGGTGTTAGAGAGAGGACGACCGTATCACTCTTTAACAACGAGTAGGCTTAACGAGGGGGTTTAGGAAAGGTTAATTCATCTACCGGTTTAGCGAAGGAGGACGACCGCATCACCTTAGTTAAATTAGGGTCTCATTAATTAAGCGCTATCTACTAACTTGTTAGTGGATTAGTGAAGTCGAGTGTTAGGGTAAAGTATTAGGGTTTAGAATCTTGAGCTTTCACCTTGCATTCTTAGACTTAGGTTAATTCTCGTTTGTCACAGTTATTTTGATTATGTACCTGCTCCGTTAGTATACGTAGGGATTCCTATCTTAAGCATCACCATCTCTCATTTAAATCAAACCCTTAGTCAATTTGTCTGCTTTAGTATTTTAGTCTAGTTAATTTACTTTTAGTTTAATTAATCTGTCTAAAAAAACCAAAAACAAACTATACACTCATATTAACTACGACGCGTAGATCTTCAGGGATCTATTCGCATATACACTGTCCCTTGGGTACGATATACTTGGTCGTTATACTTACCAATACTATAGTGAACCCGTTCGCTTGCGGGTGAGCGATTAGTAGAAGTTAGTAAAATCGCTTCAAGTCAATGGCGCCGTTGCCGGGGATGGCGTTTTATGCTTTTTGAATAGGACTTGTCGATAGCTTAGTAGTTAGTAGTGGGTGCTTATTTTCTGTTTTTATTTTTTATTTTTATTTTTATTTATTCGGCAGTTGCGTTTTGATCCATCTGCTAGTGTGTCAGGTTTATGAGAACACGCTCACAAGGGAACACGAGCGAAGAGAGAATACCTGCAGACCCTGAGACAATAGCCAGAAGGAACCGAGCTTACTTGAGAAGAATGAACGCAGCCGACTTAGGGAAGGAACCGATGGATCTTAGTAATGAGTTGGACGATGCTGCCAACGATCCCAATCAGGCAGTAAACCGGGTTGATGGCTCTGGAGGGAGTGGTGGTCAGAATCAAGACCAGTTCGTGGATAGTCAAAGCCAGAACCCGGGTGCACAAAATGTAAACAATCCAGCTCAGAACCTAGTCCCAAATCCTCTAAACAATCCTGCTTACCCACAAAACCCACATAACCCTTTCCACAACCCAGCATATCAACAATACCCATACCCACCATACCCTTATCCACCATACCCGTATCCTCCACCTCCTGTCTATAACCAACCACCTGTGTACCAACAACCTCCAGTTCAAAACATACCAGCACCACCTGTCGCTCCTCAGCCTGCGCCCCAGAACGCAGATCAGAATATGGCGATTCGGGGCAGGTTCGCGGCACAACCGCAGAGGTATTACGATGGAGTGGCCTTACCACCTGTGGAGGCCAATAACTTTTCAATCTCCCCAGGAATTCTCAAGCTGCTTACTGAGAATCAATTCAAGGGGGAGGTTGGGAAGGAGAACCCTCACACGCACTTGAGGAGTTTCCTCATGATTGCATCTACTTTCAATTACAATGGCATGTCTGAAGATGCCAAGAGGCTCAGGTTGTTCCCATTCTCTCTTACGGGAATAGCCAAGGAATGGTATGATAACACGCTCCCACGGGGAGGTGTTAATACATGGGCCGAGCTCGAGCGTCTGTTCCTCGAGCGATTCTACCCTCCATCGAGAACGATTAAAGCGAGAATTGAGATCTCTTCCTTTCGCCAGAAGTCTGGAGAGGATTTACGCCAGGCATGGGAGAGATACTCGAATATGTTGATCGAGTGCCCTCAGCACGGGTACAACGAGGGAGATATAATGGCGTTCTTCTACAGTGGAGCCAGCAGGGCTGGCCAGGCCCATCTAGATGCATGTGCAAGTGGAGCTTTTCTGAACCAAGGGGTAGCGAGGTGTAGAGAGATCGTGGACAATATTGTCACGAATGCTGGTGCATGGAACGAGGATCCAGAATTTCAGAGGGTATGCAAGTTGGAAGAGAATGAGGGTACAAGGAAGCTGTTGATGGCTATGATGGAGAAGATCAGCAACCTTGAGATGGGGCAGAACTTGGTTGGAGGGAATGGAGCAGCAAGTGAGAAAGTGGAACCACCCACGAGTCAGCAAGAAGAGGCCAACTATATGGGAAGGCCTAATTACCCACCAGGGGGGGTATCCACAAGGTGGAAACCAGTATGGAAGACCTTCTTATGGTCAACCATTTGTACCTCCAGGCCCACAGCCGCCTCAAAACCAATGGAGGAACACACAAGGGTATCAAGGAGGCCAGCAGCCTCCTCAAAACACTTGGAGGAAAAATGAGAATTTTTCTTATGCTAACCCAAAAGCTGGAATTACTGTGCCTGCAGGTGTTGATCCGGGGTCTAAACCTCCTGGTGGAGAGGGCGGTACATCAACCGAGGAGATGTTGAGAGCGATCCTTCAGAAAGTGGAGGAAGGTAGCAAGCGATTGTCCTCTTTGGAGTACGATGTGAAGGAGCTGCATAAGAAAGGCGATCAACGAGATCAAGAACTCCAAAAGAGAGACATCGAGTGGAATAGAGTTCAGCAAGAGAACAACAGAAGATTCAATTCCATTGAGTATCAAATTAGCCAGATCGCAAAGGCTCAGCCAAGAGAGCCTGGAAAGTACCCATCAATGCCCGAGGATAACCCAAAGGAACATTGCAAGGCTATTGAGTTGAGAAGTGGTACCAAATATGATGGTCCCGAGATGCCTGCTGATTCTGAGACGCTCAAGGAGAAAGATGAGACAGAAGGGATAGAGTCTCAAAGTGATGGAGTTGAGGTTGAGAAGGAAGGAGTTAAGATGAAAATTGATGATAAGAGTCAAGATGTGGATGAGACCCAGAAGAGCAAAGTGCCTGATGAGGAGATTGAGGAGATAGAGAGAATTCCAAAGTGGAAAAAGGCAAAGGAAGCAAGGGAGAAAGTGAAAGAAACTGAGAAAGATGAATGGGGGGTACCCAAATCGGTGATACCCGTCCCATATCCACAGCGCTTCATGAAAAAGAAGCTTGATGAGAAGTTTTCTAAATTCCTTGATGTTTTTAAAAAGTTACATATTAACATACCCTTTTATGATGCTTTGGAACAGATGCCGAACTACGCCAAGTTCCTGAAGGACTTGATTGCGAAGAGACGGAGAATAGATGGACCCGAGCTAGTGCACTTGAACCACGAAGTGAGTGCCATGGTGCACAAGGCGCTTCCGCCTAAGCTGAAGGATCCCGGGAGCTTCACCATCCTTTGCGATATCGGGAACGGGATCAAGAAAGGAGCTTTGTGTGATCTCGGGGAGAGCATTAATCTGATGCCTCTTTCGTTGTTCAAGAAGTTGGAGGGAGTTGAGCTTCAACCCACGATGATGACACTCCAGCTTGCTGATAGGTCCATTACGAGACCTCAAGGAGTAGTGGAGGATGTTCTAGTGACGGTGGAGAATCACGTTTTTCCCGCCGATTTCGTAGTACTCGAGATGGAAGAGGATGAGCATGTCCCGCTGATTTTGGGAAGGCCGTTTCTAGCTACCGCCGGGATGGTGCTTGATGTAGCAAATGGGAAGATCACGGTCAAAGTTGATGATCAAGAAGTGAAGATAGCTATCTACGAAGCTATGAAATATCCCATGGGAGATGAGAGTTGCCACTTCATTGACATCACGGATGCTTGTGTTGATGACACACTTCTAGACCCTTGCTCTTTCTATGTTCATCAATTTGATTATCCTATTCTTGACGATTTGTCTTATGATTCTTATGACCTTGACTATTTTGACAGCTTGAAAGACAATGAAGACGTCAAGTTCTTGGAGTTGAAGAAAGTAGAGGATGAAGAGGACTTGGAAGCTGAGGAGTCAACTTTCGAGAAGATGTTCGATAAGGCGCCACCATTGGAGGCGAAAAAGGAGTTGAAGCCGCTGCCCGACCACCTCAAGTACGCTTACTTGGATGAGACTGACAAATATCCGGTAATTGTATCTGCCCTGTTATCTGATGATCAGCTTGAGAGACTTTTAGTGGTGCTTCGTAAGCACAAATCTGCTATAGGATGGTCGATCGCGGATATTAAGGGAATTAGCCCCTCGATTTGCATGCATAGGATTAGATTAGAAGAGGGTAGAAAACCGATAGTGCAAAATCAGCGTAGAGTTAATCCGGTTATTCAAGAGGTGATACATAAGGAAGTGTTGAAGTTGTTAGATAGCAACATGATTTTTGCCATTTCTGATAGTCCATGGGTGAGTCCTTTACACGTAGTTGCTAAGAAGGGGGGTACCACGGTGATTAAGACGGAGTCTAATGAATTGGTAGCCACTAGATTAGTGACGGGATGGCGTGTATGTGTTGATTATAGAGAGTTGAACAAGGCAACGTGTAAGGATCACTTTCCTTTACCGTTCCTTGATCAAATGATAGATCGATTAGGTGGTTTTGAGTATTATTGTTTCTTAGATGGGTACTCGGGGTATAATCAGATCATGATAGCCCCCGAGGATCAAGAGAAAACCACCTTCACCTGCTATTATGGGACTTTTGCTTTTAGGAGAATGCCGTTTGGGTTGTGTAACGCACCCGCCACCTTTCAAAGGTGTATGATGGCGATTTTTCATGGCTTGATTGAGAAGATTATGGAGGTTTTCATGGACGACTTCTCCGTTTATGGGGAGTCGTTTGATAATTGTCTAATCAATCTTGAAGTTGTGTTGAGCAGGTGTGAAGAGACGGACTTAGTCCTTAATTGGGAGAAGTGTCACTTCATGGTAAGAGAGGGTATTGTTCTTGGACATCATGTGTCCTCGAAAGGTATCCAAGTGGACAAGGCGAAAGTGATTGCTATCGAGAAGCTTCCACCACCTTCGACCGAGAAGGGGATTCGGTCATTCTTAGGACATGCGGGTTTTTATAGACGTTTCATAAAAGACTTTTCACAAATAGCTAAACCCATTTCGCGGCTTCTTGAAAAAGAAGTCGCCTTTGAGTTTACTAATGAGTGTTTAGTGGCTTTTAATAGGTTGAAAGAAGCGTTGGTGAATGCCCCGATACTTGTTACACCGGATTGGTCTAGCCCGTTCGTGCTCATGTGTGATGCTAGCGACTATGCGATGGGGGTTGTTTTGGGGCAAATTCGTGAGAAGCGTTTTCACGCTATTTATTATGCCTCGAAGATGCTGAATTCTGCTCAAGTGAATTACACTACGACCGAAAAGGAGCTGTTAGCGGTCGTGTATGCTTTTGATAAATTTCGACCCTACCTAGTAGGGACGAAAACAATTGTATATACGGACCACGCAGCGATTCGGTACCTTATGAGTAAGAAGGATGCAAAGCCCCGTCTCATTCGTTGGATCTTGTTGCTCCAGGAGTTTGATGTAGAGATTCGAGACAAGAAGGGATGCGAGAACGTGATAGCCGATCACCTTTCTAGATTGGAGCTCACCAAGGAGAACACCGTGGAGGATCGAGAGGTGAACGATGAATTCCCCGATGAGAAGCTCTTCGGCTTAGGAGAAATCCCGGTGTATAGAGTTGAGGGGAGGGCACCTTGGTTTGCAGACTATGCTAACTATTTAGCAAGTGGTGAGTTGCCCGTTGAGATAGACTCGGTGCATCGGAAGGCATTTTTGAAGAAGGTTCGGGAATTCATTTGGGATGACCCCTACTTGTTCAAAAGAGGGATTGATCACGTGTTGAGAAGGTGTGTGCCAGAGGAAGAGTGGAGTGATATCATAAGGCATTGTCACGCCTTGCCATGTGGAGGACATTTGGGTGGAGAGAAGACCGGAAGGAAAGTCCTTCAATCCGGTTTTTATTGGCCAACTCTATTGAGAGATTGCATGGAATGGGTTAAGAGGTGTGAGAAGTGCCAACGATTCGGCTCCATTACTAAGAGGGACGAGATGCCTATGCACGTGTTCATGGAAGTCGAGATATTCGACGTATGGGGGATTGATTTCATGGGTCCATTTCCTCCTAGCAATGGATTCTTGTACATTCTCGTATGCGTCGACTATGTCTCGAAGTGGATTGAAGCTGTCCCAACTCGCGTGAATGATTCCCGTGTCGTCATCGAATTCTTGAGGAAGAACATCTTTGCAAGATATGGAGTTCCAAGAGCTTTGGTAAGTGATGGGGGAAGCCATTTCGTGAACAAATGGATGGAAAAGCTGCTGTCAAAATACGAGGTAAGTCATCGAATCTCTACTGCTTATCATCCACAATCTAACGGTCTTGCAGAGGTTTCTAACCGGCAAATCAAGGAGATCCTTGAGAAGACGGTGAGCATAAGTAGGAAAGATTGGGCGATGAAGTTGGATGATGCGCTTTGGGCATATAGGACAGCTTTCAAAACTCCTCTTGGTATGTCTCCATATCAACTGGTGTTTGGAAAGGCATGTCACTTGCCCGTGGAGTTGGAGCACAAGGCATATTGGGCGATCAAAAAGCTTAATTTTGATAGTGCCTTGGTTGGTGAGAGGAGATTACTCCAACTTCATGAGTTGGAAGAGTTTCGAGACGTTGCCTACGAGAATGCCCGAATTTTCAAAGAAAAGACGAAGAAGTGGCATGATGCACGATTGAGGAAGAAGGAATTCAAGGTGGGTGATCAAGTCCTCGTATTCAATTCGAGGATGAAGCTGTTTGGTGGAAAGCTTAAGTCCAAGTGGAACGGGCCGTATATTGTGAAGGGAGTGCACAAGAGTGGATTCCTTGAAGTTGAGACGGACGATGGACAGAAATTCATGGTGAACGGGCATCGAGTGAAGAAATTCTTTAACTTCTCTTATGAGAATAAGGGAGGTATTTTAGTTTCTCAAGTCCCGTGAGCTCCTTTGAGCACGGTCCGGCATTAGGACCTTAAAACTAGCGCTTAATGGGAGGCAACCCGTTTTTACTTGCTTTTTAGTGTTTTGTGTATTTTTTTCAGTAGTTTGGGAATCGTAAGTGCTAATCTCGTTTGTTGAGATTTGTGATGTAGGCTTGCTTCGTGGAGTGAAATTCTGAGAGAGAGAGCTTAAGGAGGAAAGTCATGAAGTTAAGCATGTTGAAGTTAAGCACGTTTCGAATAGGAAAGCATTCAATTTTTGAAGTTAGAGGTAACCGAACCCCAAACGTCGACCTCTTTGCGAAGTCGAAGTTTGGGGGGGTGATGTTTTTTTCGTTCATTAGTTTGCATTGGTAGAAGTCGAGTTCATACGAATTTTGTGTACTTACTCTTACGTACTCATTCGTTTCAAACTTCGTTATCGCATAGCAAGAACAAAGTTTGGGGGGGTGTGTATTCGTACGTTGGGTTCGTACACGAAATTCTATGAAAAATTGGGTCAAATTTTTCGAAAACATCAATGCTTGAGGGTCGTTGAGTCGAATTGAGTGAGAGTGCTAAGTTCGACTTGAAGTGGATTGGTGATTTGCACGTATGGAAGAGACCCCAACTCCTCGGTCGAATGAGCGACCTGGCTTAAATCGAGGAGTTCTCAGGTTAGTTCGTGTTTTGGGTTGAATGTGATAAATTGTCGAGCTTGGTTCGGATGAAAATTTCAAGTGTTGAGCATAAAAAAACGAAGTTGAAATTTTGTCGCGCTCGAGCAGCTCGAGCGCCACCGCTCGAGCGTATTGCTCGAGCGCAAAAATCTTACAGAACCATTCCAGCGCTCGAGCAGCTCGAGCGCCACCGCTCGAGCGAATCGCTCGAGCGCCCAAATTTTACAGATCGTTTTACCCGCTCGAGCGAATTGCTCGAGCGCGACCGCTCGAGCGTATCACTCGAGCGGGTCGCGGGTTGACCCGTCGGACTTCCCCCTCTATAAATACCCACTTTCACACTTTCACACACATTTTCACACACTCAAGGGGCGATTTTCAGCGATTCTTCACGATTTTGCTCGATTTCTCACGTATTTGTTCGAATTTCTTCACACTTCTCCTTAAATCTTCAACCAAGGTATGTAATCTCTATCCCTTGCCGATTAATTCGAAGTTTAAAGTTGAATTAGGCATTAGTTGATGCATATGAACTAGGGTTCATGAGTTAGTCGAAATTTTTGGGGATTTTTGCGAAACTTGCTGATTCTTGATTCCTTGATTGATGAATGTTGATAATATGCTATGGGTTTGCTTATTTTACTTTCAATTTCGGAATTGAATGAGTAGAAGGGGTGAATTTCTAGAGTGAGGAATAGGAATTTAAAAAGGAAATGGGTTTTGCATGTTGAGAAGAAATTTTTGTGAATTGAGATGATATTGAGCATGAATGAGTATGAGTTGAGTCTTGAGCATGTAAATTACTTAACTTGGGTAATGTTACTTCATGATAGACTTAAATGTGGGGAATTTTGGGTTGAAATGGAGAATTAAGCGTTGAAGGCTTGAGAACTTTGAACGAAAAACATGGTTTAATTGTGTGAATTGCTTTGAACTTGATTGAATGCTTTGAAATGAATATTGCTTTGAGCGTGAGAAGAGCATGAATAGTGAGTTGAATTGAATTGAGATGCATTACTTGGAATTGCTTGAGTTTGAATGTATGTTGAACTGTGGTGAACTTCAAGAATGTTGCTTAAATCCTTGCTATTTCATGATTAGGTACAATGGCTCCCAAACATAAACTCCTGAGCGACGAAGAGGTGAGAGTGCTCACGGAACAGCTTAGACAGAAGAACTTGTTGCCCGCGAGATGGGGAGGGTTAGATTATCACGATGACTGGAGGTATGTGGCTTACAGATGGAGCCTCATAACCGGGAAAGTTGAGAAAACCCGGAGACCAGTAGTGAGCTTCATGAAGGACCTGGGGATTGAAGAGGAAATACGAAGAATATTCACCAGGAACAACATGGCTGAGTTCTTCGACATGCTTCTGACCATGGAGACTAACGCCGATCTGGTGGAGCAATTTCTGGCCACAGTAGAAAAGACGCGCACCGACACCTTCAAATTCAAGTACCAGAACGATTGGCAATACCACGAGGTGGGGATTGTCAACCTCGCATTCGGGCTCCCAGCCCTATCTCGTCCCAACCGTGAGAACAAGGCGTACAACGCTAACGCGTTTTGGAAGGAAATCACGGGGGGCTTGGTTGGGGACTACAAGGGGCAGCATGCGAGGGCGTCGGCTATCCGGAACCCGGTGATCAGATATCTGGAGAGGATTTTGGGGAACACGATTTATGCCAGATCTGAGACGGGGACGGTGACGAGCAAGCAGCTCTACGGAATCTGGTGCCTTTTGAATAAAAAGGACCATGACTTTGGAAGGGACTTCCTAGAGCACCACTTCGAGGCTCCGTTCAAGCTGGGAACGAGAACCTCGAAGATCCGAGGAGGAGGGCTAATCTCAGTTTTGATGAAGCACCTCGGATTTGAGCCGTGCTCTGGACCTTGCAAGGGCATGGATTTGGGATTCGAGCAGATGAACAACACTTGGATGTTTGAGTACTGGTTGGGCAAGTACTGCATCCGGTACAATGATGATGGCTTGTTCCCGTTGCCAAACAAAAAGCTCGTGACGCTGGTGGGGATGAAGAAGGAGAACGTCGGGATGAACGGAGAGCAGCACCTCGCTGTAGGTGCTAAGTACACATCAGAGATAGATGACAAAGGACTCCGGGACGTTAGGCCGGTCAAGAGGAGCAGAGGAGAAGGCACGAGTGGTGCCGGATCGAGTGGAGTAGCAGAGCTACAAGAGGAGGAAGAAGCTGAGTACGAGGAAGGAGGAAACATGGCTGAGGAGGAAGAAGCTGATGTGGGTGAAGGAGGTCAGGGACCTCAAGAGATGGAGTTCGGGATGCCTGATGCACCGGCTCCAGAGCCGTGGTACCCGAACCAGATGGAGTGGTACGGAATGCGGACCGACATTCAGGGCCTGAGGGCAGATGTCACGGAGCTTCGTACCACTCAAAATCAGTGGTACACGGAGGCTTCCAATATGAGAGGGGAATTTCAAGAAGTTCGATCGGAGGTTTCAGATTTGAAACGCTGGATGGAGGCACTCTTTGTCTCCCACTTAGGACCCGATCACCCCAGCTACCGGCCACCACCACCTCCAGATGCTTGAGAGACTTGGGAAGCCCCCAATTTTCTTTTCCTTTTCCTTTTTCTTTCCTTTTCTTTTTCATTTCTTCTCTTATTTATTTCTGTTCCTGAGTATGAATTGTAATGTTTGCTTGGAGTGTTTGTTTGGGGATTGTATTGGAAGTCTTTAAACTATTAAGGGATTTGTTTCTAATTGCTCTGATTGCTGTGATTGATGATTTCATGCTTATTAACTCTTCTTGACTGCGTATTGTTTATTCTTGAGTATGACTAAGTGAGGAGAGTTGAGTTGTGAAAGTGAGTTGAAAATTCCTTTGTGTAGGTAAGTGAGTTTGAGCTGATTAGGGAGAGAACCCGTATGCTTATGAGTTTTCTTTTGAGTACTTGTGTGACAAGAGTGAGAACTCACTAGGACTAGCTTGGATGTGAAAGCCGTGAGCTTTTGAGCCTTACGAGATTTAAATGCATGATTTAATCTCTTCGTTTGTGAGTGGATCGTCACCCTAGAGGATGCTAGAACTTGCATGTGCTCTCGCTTCTAGATTGTGTCTAGTTTGATATGCCGAATGGGATCTTAGGCCATCTTTGATTTAATTGAGTCACTTAGCCAGAATTTTCCTTACCAATGACATTGATCCCTTGTTAGCCCCTTTGAGCCTAAAGCCTATTTTATTTGCTAGCACATATGAACACTATTCCAATTCCTAAGCCTTTTTGTCCAAATTTGAGTGGAGAATAGGAAAGTGTGAATATGAAGGGAGTGAATTGAGTTGAAAAAGGAAAAGATTGTTTGTTGAGTGAATATGAGAAGAAAGGTGTGATGAAGTTTTGAGATGTGGGAAAAAGAACAAAAAAATTTGAGAATGAGCAAAAGAAGAAAAAATGAGCTCATGTGTTGTGCGAAAAAGAAAAAAAAAATGATGAAGTGATTGAAAAAGTGAAAAAGAGAGAAAGAAAAAAAAAAAAAAAATTGAAGTGTTGAGAGAATTGAAAGCGAAAGTGTAGTGATTGAATATGTTTGAAGTAGATCGTTTTTAATCTCGAATTACCGAAGTTTTGAATTTCTATTCTCCATTCACGTGAGTCACTTTACCATATTGTTATCCCACCTGTCCAAAGAGCCTACATTACAACCTTTTGAAAGTCCTTTTTGATTCGGCATTGATTTCTAGAGTATGGTCGAAGTTGAGAGCATTTACAAGCCTATGGCTGCCAATTTGTGTGATTGATTGAGTGAGTGAGTCCCTTTATCATTATTATACACTTGTGAGGGAGTTAAACACATCGTTGAGTGCACATCCATGCTTGATCTTGGTGCTTTTTATTATTGTTGCATGAGTACTATTAAAGGAATTGAGTGAGTATACGGGTGATTGACTTTTGAAGCTTGAATTCATTAGCTTGCATGATTGATTTTTCCTACTCATTCCTAACAATTTCACTTGACTTATTATTTCATTGCTTGGGGACAAGCAATATGGTAAGTTTGGGGGGGTTGATTAGGCGTGAAATTGTCATGATTCGTAGCTAGAAACGCCCTAGTTTTGGTCGAGTTTATAGAGTATTTAGAGTCAATTGAGCATTATTTCTATACATTGATAAATTTGTCTCTTTGATGCTAATAGGTGAATAGAGGACGAAAAACGGAGTTCGTAGGACTTTGAATCGACTCAAACGGATGCCCGGATGAGAAGATATTGAAGAAATACGATCGGTATTAGTGCGGACGAGGAAAAGTATCACTTGGGAGAAGTTTTGAGATCACTCGAGCGCCCTACTCGAGCGCCACCGCTCGAGCGCCTTACTCGAGCGCGCAAACGTACAGAACAATTCTTGCGCTCGAGCAGCTCGAGCGCCACCGCTCGAGCGAATCGCTCGAGCGCCCAAAACTTACAGAATAATTTCAGCGCTCGAGCAGCTCGAGCGCGACCGCTCGAGCGAATGCACCGCTCGAGCTACACTGCTCGAGCGGGACCGCTCGAGCGTTTTGCTCGAGCGCCCCTATACTTTTGCCTCCGGATTCGTATTTTCGGCCCGTTAACTCCCGTTTCGACCCGTGCCTATATATATCTCGTCCAAACACGTTTTGAAGGAGACCCAACTTTTTTACATCACGTTTCATAGAGTTTTTAGAGCAAGAAGGAAGAGAAGAGACGAGCAAGGCTTAGATTTACGTTTTTAAGGTTTTTGATTACGAATTTACTCTACGATTTCACGTTTTAGCTTCGATTCTTAATATCTTTTGTTCTTAAATACGTTGAGACCTAGTTTGTTAATTAATTTCAGTTTAATCTTTTACATATTAAAACCTCAGTTTATGTTCGTTCTTTTCTTCGTTTTCATTATCATGTTCATGTTTGCTAATTATTTAATTGTTATTGTTTACGTTCAAACCATGTCTAGCTAAAACCCTTGCATGCTTAGGGTAGGATGAACTCGTAGAAGTAGGTTGTGGGTACGTAATTAGAGTAACTTGTGACGTTAGGTTTTAATTCTCTTAATTAATGAATGCTTAAAATTAATCTAGATTTTACTCTTGAGTTTCGTTCGAAAGGTGTTAGAGAGAGGACGACCGTATCACTCTTTAACAACGAGTAGGCTTAACGAGGGGGTTTAGGAAAGGTTAATTCATCTACCGGTTTAGCGAAGGAGGACGACCGCATCACCTTAGTTAAATTAGGGTCTCATTAATTAAGCGCTATCTACTAACTTGTTAGTGGATTAGTGAAGTCGAGTGTTAGGGTAAAGTATTAGGGTTTAGAATCTTGAGCTTTCACCTTGCATTCTTAGACTTAGGTTAATTCTCGTTTGTCACAGTTATTTTGATTATGTACCTGCTCCGTTAGTATACGTAGGGATTCCTATCTTAAGCATCACCATCTCTCATTTAAATCAAACCCTTAGTCAATTTGTCTGCTTTAGTATTTTAGTCTAGTTAATTTACTTTTAGTTTAATTAATCTGTCTAAAAAAACCAAAAACAAACTATACACTCATATTAACTACGACGCGTAGATCTTCAGGGATCTATTCGCATATACACTGTCCCTTGGGTACGATATACTTGGTCGTTATACTTACCAATACTATAGTGAACCCGTTCGCTTGCGGGTGAGCGATTAGTAGAAGTTAGTAAAATCGCTTCAAGTCAGATGGCAATTTTCCTTGAGATTCCAATCTACTCACACAAGAAGTTAATTAGTTCATCTGATCTTCCAACCTCTTGATGCTCGTTCGTGCCTCCTGTTGAAATTGTTGAGTGTTAAATGCAAGTGCTTTAACAACTTCTTCAAGAGAATTACCTGAACTTGTAGATGAATTTTGTTGTGTAAAATATGGTTTAGGTTGAGGATTTTGATATTGAGAGCTTCCCCACCGGAAGTTGGGATGCTCCTTCCATCCTGAATTGTAGGTGTTTGAATGAGGATCATACTTCCTTTGAGGTGGTCCTGGAAATCCCCCTATGGCATTGGCTTGTACGGTATCATCTTGAAGTGTAGGGCACATATCAGTAGTATGTCCAACAGCAGCACAAATTCCACAAGCCTTAGCTTGTTGTAAATTTCCTGCAGCCAAATTTTGAACAAGAGAAGCCAAATTAGTTATACGATCATCAAGAGACGAAATGGTTACCTCGTTCACTCTTTTGTTAGATGAATCGGGTCTTGTTCCAAATTGTTGAGAGTTAGCTGCCATAGTAGTAATCAAGTCTCTCGCCTCATGAGGAGTTTTGTTCACTATTGCACCTCCACTTGCAGCATCCATCATTCTCCTCTCCATGAGAAACAACCCTTCATAAAAGTATTGTATAAGAAGTTGCTCGGTAATCCCATGTTGAGGGCAACTTGCACACATTTTCTT
The DNA here is from genome assembly GCA_947034835.1 of Ballota nigra. Classification (NCBI taxonomy): domain Eukaryota; kingdom Viridiplantae; phylum Streptophyta; class Magnoliopsida; order Lamiales; family Lamiaceae; genus Ballota; species Ballota nigra. The sequence goes on along the minus strand of OX344729.1, from coordinate 80,884,327 downwards.
GAACCTCTCCCAATACTCATGAAGTGTTTCTGTATCCCTTTGTTTAATACCACAAATCTTCCTTCGGATAGTTGCTGCTTTTGAAGCTGGAAAATACTTGTCAAGGAATAATCTCACCATTCCATTCCAAGTAGTGATAGAACGCGGAGGTAAGTAAAATAGCCAATCTTTTGCTCTATCCTCCAACGAGAATGGGAAAGCATGCAACTTTACTTTCTCTTCGGACACTCCATGTGGTTTTAGGCTTGAACAAACAACATGAAACTCTTTCAAGTGCTTATGAGGATCTTCATTCTCAAGACCGTGAAACCTTGGCAACAAATGAATCAGCCCCGACTTCAACTCAAAGTCTTTCTCCATTTCGGGATATTGGATACAAAGCAATGGTTGTTGGTCAAGATCGGGTGCAATCAATTCCCTCAAGGTCTTATCTTCTTCAGCCATTTTAGTTCTTTCTTCAGTATCACTTTCACTAGATGAATTTGTTGAATCAATAGCCAAACCGTCTCCAAATAAGGTCGATGCTTGATTTTGCAACTTTATTTCTTTCCTCAATTTACGAGCTGTCTTTTCAATTTCAGGGTCAAACAAAAGTTCACCTATATGAAGAGATCGAGACATCAAAATAAAATAAAAAGTAAATAAACAAAAAGAATAAACCTATTGACACCAATCCCCGACAACGGCGCCAAAAATTTGATGGGTGTCGAAACCAACAAATTATAAAACCTGCTTAAATTAAATTGCAATAGTGGTGAGCAGGGTCGATTCCTCGGAGATTGGTAATATATTTATCCTTTTCACAAAAATAATTTACAAATGAGTAAATTAAAGATTGAGGGGGATTTTGAGTTGGTAATTAAACTAATTAAAATAAACTTCAAGTAATTTAAAATGAGTAACTCAATGAATAAAAATATCTAGCCAATGATGACTTCAGAGATGGTTCACACACAATTGATCATCGATGCAAAAATAACTCTTTCACTCTAACACTAAATTGGTTAAAGTTATTGGTACGACCTAACAACCAGCCCTTCCTTACTTTTCTGATAATTAGGATACGATCTCTAATTATTTCTCTAACTAGCAAACAATCCTAGGTACGACCGTAAAATTTAATTCACTAGCAGCATTATAACCTAGAAGGACCCAATTCTAGCCAACAAACACATATGTAGGTTCATTTAGACTAGATCATATATCTCCTATAGCAATCAATCATGCTACTTTACCACTAACATTAGAACAATTAAACGATTACGGATTTAACGATCTAATTGGCACATATCATTTTCACGAATTGCATAACTGGCCACATTAAACAATTCGCCAAATAATATAAAATAAACACAAAGACATATGAATAGTATAGAGTGGAAGAGGGTGAAAACTAATTAGATCTCACATTGTGTCGAACCAAATTGTCATTCATCAATGGCTAGATTGCGGATTTAGCAACCCATGAGAGAGATTGTCATGCTTTGTTTCATAATGTGTGCGTATGAAATTTCAGAAGAAGAAGAATTTTAATAGTATAAACTTAGAATTTATTAGATAGTATGCAGGAATGAAAAGTTATGGGAAATTCTCTCTTTCTCTCTCCATCTAATCCATATTTAAACTAATCCACTAGTAGTAAGTTACCAAAGAAGTAGTTAAGAAACTACATCTAAAACCTATCTAGAATCTAATCTAAAATAAAACTACTAATGTAATATACTAATTTAGGATAAGTTTAAAATATCCAAGACTCTTAAAAGGGTGGAAAGAATTAAATTTGAGTCTTGCTATAGAGATTTGAGCACCACTTATGAGAATTCATGTCTAGACCTTAGGCGTGCCTACGCCTTACGAGAAAAGTGCTTTTGTCCTTTTTAGAGCTCAATTACGGTCTAAGGCGTGTCCACGCCTTATGAGAAAAGTACTTTTGTTTCCTTCTTCTTTGGAGTCTTCAATTTCACTTCTTCACAAATCACTCAATATGGTCTCCAAACATCAATCAAATCCTCAGTTTACCTATAAAATATAAAATCTAATTAACACAAACACTTGAGGATTAATTAACATCTAAATCATGGAGAAATATGACAATAAAATATGTATTTTATGCAATCTATCACAAAAGAGCAAAGAGCCTGAAGAGGAAGGCATTGAGGAGATTGAGAGAGTTCCAAAGTGGAAGAAGACAAATGAAGCAAGAAAGAATGTGAAAGAGACTGAGAGAGATGAATGGGGGGTACCCAAATTGGTGATACATGTCCCATATCCACAGTGGTTTATGAAAAAGAAACTATATGAAAAGTTTGCAAAATTCCTTGATGTTTTTAAAAAGTTACATATTAACATTCCTTTTTATGATGCTTTGGAACAGATGCCTAACTACGCCAAGTTCCTGAAGGACTTGATAGCGACGAGACGGAGAGTTGATGAGCCCAAGCTGGTGCAGCTGAACCATGAGGTGAGTGCATTAGTGCACAAAGCGCTTCCCCCGAAGTTGAAAGATCCCGGGAGTTTCACTTTCTTATGTGACATCGGGAATGGAGTCAAGAAGGGAGCGTTGTGCAACCTTGGAGTGAGCATCAATCTTATGCCCTTGTCATTATTCAAGAAGTTGGAAGGTGGATAACTTCAGCCGACAATGATGACGCTTCAACTCGCTGACCGGTCTATTACTCGACCTCAAGGTGTGGTTGAAGACGTTCTCGTGAAGGTAGGAGATCACGTGTTTCCAGCTGATTTTGTGGTCCTAGAGATGGAGGAAGACGAGCACGTGCCTTTGATCTTGGGAAGACCTTTCTTAGCTACGGCCGGGATGGTGTTAGATGTGGCGAATGGAAAGATCACGTTGAAAGTTGATGATCAAGAGGTGAAGATTTCCCTATATGAGGCCATGAAGTACCCGGAGGATGAGAGCTGTCATTCCATTGATGTCATTGATCCTTGTGTTGAAGACACACCTCCTATCCCTAGTCTTTCTTATATTCATGATTTTGATAGTCCTTCACTTGATGATTTAACCCATGAGGATTATGATCTTGATTGTTTTGATAGGGATAAAGGGAAGAAGTTGAAGGATGCAGAATTGAAAAGTGTGGACGTGGCCCAGTTGGAGAGGAAGGGAGGAGTAGGTAAAAAGAAGTCAAAAGTCAAGAAGTGGGTACCTCCGTGAAGAGCGAAGAAGAAGTTGGAGGCACCTAGGCGTTTCCAGGCCTAGTCGGCCCTAGGCAGTTAGCCAGCTTGTAGACGATTTTTTTTAAATAATTATTAAAAGAAGGTTTAAATATTTTTATTTTAAAAAGAGCAACCTTTAAATTGATCCATGTGATCTTTAATGCTTACATCATTGTGTGAGTTAGTTCTTAGTTCTTAGTAGTAATATGTGTGGATGGGATTTGATTCATCCGAATGAATTAGAGGATGAATAAAAGGAAAAATGTGCAATTCTTTGAAATTGGATGTTTGATTATAAAATAAAAAAATGATTTACAAAAAATAAAAATTTCTCTAAGCGCCTCCTGTTAGGAAAATAGGGGTGCCCGGAATCTATTTGGGATGAAATTTAAATACGAATTTAAATACAATTATTACTAGCATGAATTAATCCTAATTAATTCAAATAATAATTCCAACAACTAATTTTCATCATGCATGTTAAATTAATTTCACATATTAACTAGGCGGAATAAACAAGTAAATATGAGATTAACGTACCTCTTGTAGAATTGGCCTTTGGATATACGGGACAATTGTAATCTCGCTCTATCAACCCAAAGCCTTCTCAAGTATTTCCCTTTTCACCTCACTTGATCACCGGTGGGAGATGCTTTCAAGTAATTTAATAAACTAAGGAAAAAGAAAAATATCTATGCTTCTTGATTTTTCCAACACATGGAATTATGTACTTGGAGATGAAATAATCATCCCCTATTTATAATAGGTAGTGGCCGAAATTTAGTGATTTATTGGACTTAGAGAAAATCTTTTCTTTGGTTTTAAGAAATCTTGAATATATCTCATATATTATTTTCTCCACAATAAAATATCCCACAAAAATTTCACTCTCCTATTATGGCTTAATATTTTCGAAAATTATGAGGATGAAATCCAAGATTTGGATCTTCTTGAATATATGAGATATTCTTGTATTCCTAGAATACATATCTTCCATAATATCTTTTCAAGAAAATCAACAAAATCTAATCTCTCCTACATATGCTTTTTTCGAAAATTTCAAAGAAAAATCAGCAATATAATTTTCTTTTTATTTTAATCACTTTATCATTATTGGGCTACTTAATGAGCTACTTGAGGGGCCTTAAGGAGAATTAAAATTGGACCTCCTAATGGACTTCTGAATTTCAATATTGAACCCCAATATAATTCAGCTCATTAATATCAATTATTACCACTAATAAATTAATATTGCACTATCCATCTTAATCCATATTACGATAATATGGGCTCCCGGTTATTATTTCCCGCGTTTAAGATTATCAAGTCCATTAATTAATTAAGCTTCTGAATAACTCTAAATTAATTAATATATTTCACCTTGGAGTAAAGACAACTCAACATTATTATTCGTACCGAAGAAACTAATTCTTCACTTGCAAGATTTGGTACAATAAAACTTCTGAGCCCACCAAGGGGACTAATCACACGAGCCGTACTCGCACGCGTTTCTCCGTATTAAATCTTAGCAACCGTCGTATGATTAATATTACTGCCCAAGACACAAAGTTTGAAGTCGCAATGATTCTCACCCAACATGAATCAAAGCAGTAACTATTAAGCACACACGGTCCTATTTAAGTGACGGAGATTAAGAAATCAACAACCACTGAGGTCTAATTCTTCACCTTTCAGAACAGAAGAATTTATCCTCGCTGTAGGATCTCTTCAACACATACTAAATGTGCTAGTGCAATCTCTAAGTCAAGACAGACCAATCTGAGCCTTACACATCGACCTTTCACGGCGGATTGTTCAATTCCACATAGGTCGTGAAAATGTACGTTTAGTTACAAGTAAACGGTTAATGTTGTCTTCCGTGATCGGGTATCACCACATTAACTACAATGTAACACGTACTATATATTGAACAGTTTGCAATAGAAATTCAACATTCAATCATAACTAAAGCAAATGCGATAAAAGAATTATTCTCATAAAACGAGTGTTTGATACACGAGTTATACAAAGTAAAAGCATACTTTCACGTATAACTCCAACACCTCCTAGGTGGCAGGTGGCCAGAAAACACCCAAATACCTATTTTTGACTTTTGCACTCTTGTTCAAACACGAACAACTTTGAAGAATATGCATTATTTTATTAAAGGGTATGAGTTGGTTTCACTAATGAGTATTAATGTTGGAGAATATAAATTATTTTCCTAATGTTGATAGCTAAAATGGAGAAGAGTTTAGTGAAGGTTCTTAACCGGGTAGAATTGTTAATCGGTTAGAAATGACTAATAACTATCGTATTGAATGTGGTATTTGAATGCTCTCAGTAGGAGTCTTTTCTAATATGTTTTGTGTTAAAAATGAACATAAATGTCCTATTTATATATTACAAATGGTGGCTTTTCACTGGGGGTGGCCCCATGCGGGTCCCACCTAGGCCTAGCTATTCCACATTGATTGGTTATGCCCCCACCTATGGGCCAATGACTGAGTGCCACATATCTCTGTTGTCTCTGGGAGATTTGACCCCTATTCCTCATGTCAGTTTGCCCCTGTCCCATCCCCACGTTCGATGGAACAATACTTGTCTAGTAGCTGACTTTGCCTGACACCTAGGAACGGGTCGGGGACCGACCTTGTTGGTATGGCGGTGAGCGTGAGCGTCATCTTGGTATAGCCTATCCGCAAGCCGCAGCCCGAGGAAAGTGGTCACTCTTCGAGATTTGCTCCAAGTGTTGAGCCCGATGACCGTCGTCTTGACCTTTTCCCGATGCCCGCTAATGGGAACCTGTTCCAACCCGCTCGCCAACTACGAACTCGCTTTACCTCAACGTAGCGACTAGCCCAGCCGTCTCATCGTGCCTTTTGGTTATTGTGGTCGCTCCACGCGCCGCCAGGTGGCAACCGGTTTATCCGGGTGTAACAACTAAAATGTATGAGTTGTTTTCACTAAGGAGTATGAATTATTCTATTAAAAAGTATTGCAAAATAGTTTATATATGAACAAGTTTTACACTATACCTACTCTTTAAATTTTATTTAGTTAATAATATCTCTAATCATATATTCAATATTTTAAAATAATTTCATAACACGCTTATCATAAACCATTTTCATATAAAACCTACTTTAAGTACTAATTATTTTTGTCTGTTCATAACTAGTAATTGCAATTCATGAATGAAATTGCAAGGAGATTATACTCAATTAAAAGAAAAGAAAAAAAGCAAGGGGATTCCCTTCACTTTAGATATATAAAGGCCCAGGTTATATGCACCCACATCTGTTGGCAGTACGCCCACCTGAGAAGTACACACACTTGTTCGGAAATATATTCTGTAAAAATATCACATTTTCGGCCTAAATTACCGAAATTATTTCTATTTTCCAAAAATTATTTCCGAAACTCTGTTTGAATTTCAAAAATAATTTCCGAAATTTTATCTTAATTCCAAAAAACATTTCCGTACAGAAGGGTCGGCCAATTGCTAACAATTTTTTTCTATTTTTCTTTACTAATGATTTCATATAATTGTATTCTTCTTTTTGAAGTTTTGCTAACATCACTTTTTTGTTTTGTTTTAGAATTTGGAGGACGATGGAGATGACTATTTAGAAGATGGGGATGATATAAAGAATAATTTTTTTAATGAAGAGTTTGTGGATGATAATTTTTTTAATGTGTTATTTTAAATATAATGTGTTATTTTGTTATTGGAATATGTACATATGATATTCAATTGTTCAATTTTAAATTTTAATGGACCAACTATGCTTTACGGATTTTTTTTTAAATATAATGAAATTCGGTCAAAACTACCGAAAAAAGTTCAAATTTTTGGAAAATATTTTCGAAAATTTTGTTAACAATTGGCCGACCCTTCTGTACGGAAATGTTTTCTAAAATTAAGATAAAATTTCGGAAATTATTTTTGAAATTCAGACAGAGTTTCAGAAATATTTTTTGAAAAATAGAAATAATTTCAGTAATTTCGGCCGAAAATGTAATATTTTTACGGAATATATTTCCGAACAAGTGGGTGTATAGGTGGGTGTACTGCCCACAGATGTGGTGCATATAACCTGGGCCATATATAAAACTGTTGGCCCAAGCCCAATACTTGTATTCCTCTGCCCATAAGCCCATAAATATCATTCTACGAACAATTAATATTAATATATTGCAAGGCCAGGGTTATTTGTACCCCAATCATTTGTGAGTATACCCACCCGCTAAACATACATCCAAAATAACCCCATCTTTCCAAACCTTATCTCCCGTCTAAAAACAATCCGGTCGTCGTCCATCTGTCTCCTCCAACGCCGCGACCCTTCTCCGTTGCACGCCTCGCCTCCGCTCTTTGCTTCACCGCATTCCATCGCCGATTCATTCCTCTTGGTTGAAGACCCAGGTTTAAAGATCCCTAACTCTGTTTCTCCCCCTTTACTAATTATCTGTTTCTCATTTTACCCAGATTTCCGGATCTCTTTGTCACTTCTCCTTCCCCCTTTCTATTCAGATTTCCAGATCGCAAATCTTCAACCCTGAAAATCTGTTTTTTCTATCAGAAAAATTCTAGATTTTTACCGATTTTTTTTTTTTGTTTTTTCCGAAATATTGAAATTTAACGAAATTTGTGTTTTTTTTCAGATTTTTTTTCCGCATTTTTCACCTAAAATGTTCGAAAATGGTCCGAAATTTTACCAATTTGCTTCGTTATAGTTATATATTACTCCACCATTTTAAAATTGTGGTTTAAATAAGCCCTTGGAATTTAATTTATATATGTAAAAAAAATATGTTGGGGTGACTCGGTAGCGACATTGATTTTTTTCCTTTTGGTTCTTCTCTTCTGATAGTATGATTGACGTTTTCAAGTTATAATGGTGGGTGCACTTAGTACGAAATTTTATCTGAAAATGAAGAAAGGACATTTCAGATATTTCATGCCTATTTTAAATTAATTATAATATAAAATGGGTGTACCTGGAAGTTATTGGGGTTCAAATAACCGTGCCCATATTGCAATTGCAGCATCAATTCAACCTCTTCTTCAGCAATCCACTTCAAATTCCAAAGCAGTTTTTTTTCCTCAATCCGTAAGAATAATCATGATCAGCGTTCTAGCTCAGGTTCCTCCCTCTTTTTATCCATGTATTATCAAACTTATCCCCTTAATTTCTGCAATTTTGTTTATATGTTTATTCACATTTGATTGTGTATATAAATATGAATGAATATATATATATATGCGCAGGAGCGTTTGTTAGGCGCTGCGCTAGGGACCATCTTTACTGGGGTGGTGTTTTTGGAGCAGCGGAAATGCATCTATAATTCCATTTATCCGTCTCAGCCTCAGGTTTTATTTTTTATTTTTTTACTATTCCTCATGGGTTTTTTTTTTTAATGGCGAATGGATGTCTTTGATGTTATGGTAGATATATTATGTCAATGTTGGCTTTGAATCTGAAATTAAGCTATTTTCCCCTCGATTGTCTGATGGTGTTAGTTGTTGGATGCGTGAATTTTCCCTTTTCTAGGGCTTTTTGACATAATTTTGTGAAAATGAAAATTGAGCATCAATTACAACCATATCTGAATTCTTATATATGTATATGCATGTATTTATATGTGTATGATTTCACCGGGTAGTTCTGATACATGATTGGGAGGAGAGGTCATGATTTGGTTAATTCTTTGAAATTCGTCACTTGGTAGATTATTAATTATCATGTAATACGTACATATTCTGGCATGTTAAAAGGTTTTAGTCGATATCAATGTATTCTTTGAACTATTAACATTCATTGATAGCTACGCCTACGCAAACACACACATTTAAAACTGCTATTTGTATAACTGTTTTAAGTATGTCTTTTGTTAATATTTGTGTAAACAATTGGTAGTTCTACATTAAAGAAGATCGTGTATATATTCTCATATAATTCAAAAGTTAAAAAACAGCACCCTGTATGAGTAAGTAGTTTAGAGGAAGTAGGCACCCAGGAATTATTCCTCTAATTTAAATTTTATACTTTATGAATACCTCATCCTCTATGAGCATGTAACTTAGAGGGAGTAAAACCCTGGAGTTGTTTACGGAAAATTCATAGTTGTTTTGTAAATCAAGCTTAAAAACTGCTTAGTTCATGGAGCATAAGTAGATCAAGTTTAATTTATATTTCACTGCGCATGATGTTGAATTTTGAAATTCTTGCTAAGATATAAACTCCAGGTTTCAATAAATTCGTAATTCTACAAATGATGTAAAATGTTTCCGTCTTTTTACCTCTTGTTACACATTTAAATGGAGAGTAATAACTTCGTCAGTCACAGACATCATTGCTACATGGAGATTAAATTTGTACGTTAGTTTTACTGTCAATGTTCAGTATAAAGAAATATGCTTGCCCCAGATTGGTAGTAGTATACAATATAGATTAATGTACTGTGAAAACAATATATAGAATACAAGTAATAATTGAAAGATGGTGTCATTATGATATATAAGTGAAATATCATGAGATTGGCTATGTCCATAGACTCCATACAGAGCTTTGCTCTGTCTTGAAATGAGCCCCTCTGCTACTGGATGGTGGGTTATGGGTCCCCTGGATCAGTCGGTCCTTGGGCTGGATACCGAGTATTAAAAAAAAGTGAAATATCATGATTGTACATCTGTTGTTGATCACTAAAATAACATTCATACTCATCTAGCATTCTCTAATGAATATCAGTGAAGAGATGCATTTGTGGTAAATGAGCTCAGTGGTTGCATTTTGTGTGGGTGGCTTATGTGTCAATGGTCGGGAGGTATCTAGGTTTATGTAGACTAGGCAAGCTGCCCCCATGCATATTTGGCATGTACTTTCAAGCCAAAATGGCATGAAGAGGAGAGAAAGCTATAAGTCTTTCACATATGCTATGCAGTATTTTGCTCATGAACTAGTTTGTGATATGCTTGAAATCATGCTTATTTGTATTGTCTTTTTAACTTTGTTGAGACTTCTGAATGTTATCTATACTTGACAGAGAAAAAAAAGAGTGGGTAAAAAGAAGCACGACTCTCTAGGTTCCTGAGGTTTCCATGACTGAATACTGATAGAGTTGGTCATATACCATGCTAAACTAACATCTTGCAAAATAAATGGTGTGATGATTACTCGTCATAGTTAGCAGTGATATTTATTTATAGGATAAGCTAAAATTCAGCCCCTGAATTATTTGTTTGTGCAATCATGCACTTCTACTTTTAAGTTGAAATAAATAAGCCCCTCAACTAATAAAATGAGACATATAAACCCTTTCGTCAAATGAAGGTTGGCAGTTGTATCATCTCTGTGCTTTTCTGTTCTTCAATATTGCCAACTATTCTCACTTTACAAGCCACTACCCATTGGAAAACCCAATTATTGTCGCTTCTCTCCACTGAAAGAGAAATGAAATTGGTGAAAAAATGCTACAAAGAGCTGGATTTTCTTTGTGAGTTCATTAATTTGTTGAGCAATAGTTGAGTTCAACAAATTTGTGTGCCATTGTAGAGAATAATTCGATATGGGGAAGGAGAGAATACTGGAGAATAATTAACTCAGAAACACACAGTAAAGTGTGTCAAGAATTAACACCATTAACCATTATTCGATGGAAGTGTTTATATGTCCCATTCTATTAGTTGTGGTGCTTATTCCATTTTAAAAGTAGAAGAGCCTGATTACACCAAAAAAAAAAAAAAAAACAAAACATAAGAATTCAAGGGCCAAATTGTGTCATGTCCCTTTATATTTCCTTATTTTATTGTATGGCGAGGAGTGGTTGTACTTCTGTAGATTTTGTATAGCTTGAAATCCTGTTTCAACTTTTTCTTTCAGCCAAGAGAGCCTATTTTTGGGCGGAAGGATCGCCGAGAATTCGCACACGTGTGGAATAAATCTGTGGATAACACATTTGGATCTCTGATCGAGTATCTGAGCTCACGTGGGTGGTAGGGATGTTTCAATACTATGGCTGTTGTATGAAGGCCATCGTTTGTTTCATATGATTGTACCCTTTTGTGGGGCTTCCATCTTTGTTCTTGCTAATTTCTTGCTTTCTCAATCTCACCCGATATTCAAGATCATGTAGCATATGTACATTTTGTTTCCTATAAAAAGAGTTGAATGTGATCGAACATGCATATTTCTAAAATTCCAGTGATGCACTGTATTTTTAATGATCCCGTAGATGTAGAAAATGCATTCTGCTCTGTGCCGAAATTTCTGTTGCAAGCTTCATGCCTTGGTACGTTCGATGACATGTTGTGTTTATTTAAACGAGATTCTTGGCTCAAAATCCAATTACCGCACTTACAGTTGAGGAAGTTGGTGATTTATGAGCGGTGTGTAGAACAGAACTTTAATGGCTATCTCCTTGCTCTTGATAAATATAAGCAGTGAATATTAATATGAACTTTTCCTCGCTTGTTATATAATTTTGCTGGCAGAATAACAATTTTGATTATTAATCCTAGTACTACCTTCGTAGTAGGTGCTGGTGCTGTCTATTATATTCTCATATTGGCGCAGGTTATTTGCACTAGCCCCTTTGTTAAAAACACTACCGGATGAATACACTATTTTTTTCTAAATTTTTTCATTTTTTTGAACTTTTTTTTTTCGGATTTTTTTCATTTTTTTGAACTTTTTTTCCGAAAATAACTAAATTCACAATATTTTGGAAAAAAAATTTGAATTTTATGTTTATTTTCAGAATTTTTTGCCGAAAATGTTTCAATTTTTTGGAAAAATTGATAGTGTATTCATCCGGGTAGGGTATTTAACAAAGAGGTTAGTGCTAATAACCGTGCTCATATTTATATTATTCGAAATGGGCCGGAATGTGTTGCTCAGAAGGAGGCCCAAGAGGAGAACCCAAGCTACAAACGCCGTCTTCATAATTAATTACGAGGCTTTTCAGCTTTTTCAGGAGTTACGTTTCATACCGCACATTATTACAAAATTTCAGGTATTCATCATATATGTATTCAGATTACATACAAAAAAAAAAAATTAATAAATATAATATAAGCAACGTATATAAATAAAATTTAGAAAATTCACTAAGAAAGAGATAGAGAGTCACAAGTTTTATGCACTGCACCTGAATGGTCACAAGAATTTTGCTGAGAGTGAATATCTTGAGCAATCATCGTGACATTCTCATTTTCATCTTTCAATCACTTGAGACGAGAAATAAAAAAAAATTATACCGACTTATACAATAATTCTCTATATTCTTGTAAGTCTTTTAGATGAGTAACACTAACTCCACCCAATTTTGACCAACTTGCTAAATAAAAATCACGCATGTCGGTAACAAAATAAGCGAATAGAAAAATATTAGTTGATATGATAAAAAATACTTAATTTATCATTTTCTTTATTTGTTTGTCAAACGAAAGTGTGTTCATTCTTTAATTGTCAACAATCACTTTAACTTTACAATCAACTAATTATCTTATTCATACTTTATCATTACTTTATCTATTTTTTTCTTAAAACATCTGCTCAAATAAATTAGCACACTTTTGGCGGACGGTGGTAGTATATTAAAAAGTGCTAATATTATTTAACATACAAACTAATACTCTTATTTTATAAGAACTATTTTTTTAATATCTACCAACACTTTTCATAATATAATTTTTTTTTGGACGGCGCAGTAAAAAAATTGGATTAAATTTGATAATGTGTACCATTCACTCAAATTTTTTTGTTGTTTTTTAATATAATCCAATACAAATATTTTAAAAAAAGTTTGTTTTCAAGGGAATGCGTATATGCATGCACACTGAAAGGTAAATCATATTTATAGTAAACTATGTGTGGTAAGCTCGATAAATTATAAGAAGAAAAGAAAGAAAGAAAGAAAGAAGGCATATAGATGGGAGGCGAATAATTAATTTCTGGTTTTAATTTAAGCGGCTGAAATTTGTTAGGACCAATCGTTTTGTCATAATTCTTACGCATGCTATAGTAATAATTCTAATAATAATGTAATTGAAAACGAAAAAAATTTGAACGCACCAATTCAACAGATACAGTTGATGTTCATTTTTAAAAGGTGTTTAGTTATTCTACAAAAAAACAATATTAATATATTAGAATTACATATTCCACTAAAAATATTTATTTTACGGGAAAGTAATAATTTTTCACAAGAATAATACACTGTAGAAAAACTTATTTATACTTGGATGGAAAGTCAACTCAAAATGTTAATTTTTTCTCATCATTTTTAATAGGAGAAAAGTGCTTCACCAGATGGCTAATTTATCACCATATATATAACCAAAAAAAGAAAGAAATAAAAAAAAAAGAGTATAATTAATTAGGATGAGATAAGATTGATTAGCGCATAACTCTTTTAAAATGACCTGAAAAGTAGTTTGTTTTTAGTATTTTTCATTAAGCTATAGCATTAAAGCGGCTCCATATATGACCTAACTTTTCTTTTTAAGGATTTTGCGTTGATAACTTAAATTAATGGTACTCATAATTAGGCTTTAGTGCATCTTACAAATTAAATCATGATTCATATATAACACAAAAAGCAATTCAATTCATTTTTTTTAATAGTATTGATTACATGAAATTCCGTCTCAATGATTTAATTCGTAAGTTAATACTCTAGAGAGCTAAAGTTTTTATTTGTACTATAACTTTTTGTATTATTTAGTTAATACTAGCCATATGAACCTTGTCACACCTCACAAAAAAAAAAAAAAGGTTGGAAGTATGTGCTTTCAATGACCACACCAAAAATCATAAAATCAATATATAGTTGTATACATGTCAATATTAATTTCATTTCGTTATTCATATTCTTAATGTCAAACTCAAACATTATCACAAAATGATACTAATTAATCAAACATAAAATTAATAATCTGGAACTCGTGTGTAATTTATATTGTGACTATTATATATGATCATCAATGAAAAGTCGGCATATAACTTATATATCGTGCATGTAATTTAATTTGTAGATATACACGATCGATGGCAAGAATTAATAATGAAAGCTGCATTTCCTTAAATTATGTGAATAAGATCGATGATGATAAAATACACAAACTTTAACCAAGAAAGAAAATAGAAAGGAGAAACAAGTAAACACGTGGAAAACAAGAGAGAATTTTGATGATCTTCCACTTATGCCCCACTAGTACTAGTCTTCATTTAATTAAGCTACGCATTGCTCCTGAAAGAGGCCAGAGCTTTAATGGCCGACGCCCTTAAGATGAATTGGTGGTAGAAGCTCCAATGAATGGTCCAACCCAGAATATCCACTGCACATCATCAAATATTATTGATCATACATAGTAGTATATATTTTAATTAATTTAGATAAATTTTGATGATGATATATAGTAGATTGATGAAATGAAATTACTTGGTCATCCCAGGCTTTGTCTTTGTTGTAGATGACGGCGGCTCCGAGCAGGGTTGATGCCAGTTCCGGTGATCGGAATGGTACCGGGAATCCGATGGGAAGTGGGGCCAATACCTTAATTCATTTTAAGTATTTATTTGTGATCAGTAAATATATATATAAACGTATTAGTTCATTTGAAGTCAAACTTATTAGTTTGTAAATTGAATGTACAACTAATATTTTAAATCTTACTATTGGCAATTTATCACGCTGTCTCCAGCTGTTGCTCGGGGTTGGCTCGTTGCAAGTTACTCCTCCGCTTGATCATGACGTGGTAAACTCCCATTCCGACAAGGCACACAAAAAGGAAACCTAAAGATATTCCAGCAATGGCGCCTGATCCCAGGCCAGAGGTGGAGGTGGTGGTCTTGCTCGACTCCACGGACAATGTGGAACAATTTGATGAGTCGCAGGGGTTGGTGCTTGAGGTCGGTTGAAGCCCGTCCGGGTGGAAGAATGTGTATGCCTCGGGGGAAACGGCCAAGGGGGGCTCGTTTGGGAGGCCGTGAGCTCGATCTTGGGCTACGGAAACAGAGAGGATGGACAGAAAGGCAAGAATGAGTATGGGAGTCATTGTTAGGTTGAATATATATATATCATATTGTATATGCATATTTATACATTATGAAAAAAGGAGGAAAGTTATTTGCGTAGCTTAAAGGTTGAGCAAAGGTTAAGTAATAAAATGGAGAGATGATGACCATAATTATAAGGCCAAGTGAAGCACCATTCTCAAAGCAAAGTCACACGCATTATTAAAAATTTGCAGCAGCATGCCATACCGCACATTATTACAAAATTTCAGGTATTCATCAGATTACATACAAAAAGATACCATGCACATTAAATTAATGATATGGTAATAGAAGATGAGTTACAGGGACGTGAGAGTCTCGGGCATTTCTCTTGGGATCTGTAGCAGAGAAAACAGTGTACACCAAAACGAAGGTTCCGATGATCTCCGCCCCTAGCCCCACTCCGGTGTTGGCTCCGCCGCCGCCGTACCGGTTGTAGTAGGACTTTTGGAAAGCCTTAACCAAACCCACGCCGCAGAGCACTGAGCCACCATATACATCACCGCTCTTAGCAGTGACACTTTTCTCCCCAAAAACAGTTCGACTGTCACTGCCGGGTTGATGTGCCCACCTGATTAATAATAAAATATAATAATTAGTTAATGATTCCATATTCGACATCCAAATTTACCATCCATAATAAATAGATACAAGTTTAATCATCATCCAAATTTACCATCCTAATTCATCCTAACAGCTATATTCATTTCAATTCAACATCCTAAATTCCTAATTTACTATATTCAATCAACATCCTAATTTACTATACTAATTAATTCTACTAACAGGTTTATTTCAACATTTGATCCTAGTTTATTCAACAGGTAATCTGATTCCCGATCGGTTCGTAAACTACAGAAAATTTAACATCCTAAACTTCAGAAAAAACTCAAAAAAGTACCTTGCGTGGAGGGGCGTCGGGCGTCGGACGTCGGCGTGCGAGGCTGCGAGCGAGGGGAGTGACGGTGCGCGAGGCTGCGAGAGCCGTGAGAGTTGAGAGACAGTGGGCGTCTGGGGAGGAACTGCGTCGCGGAAGTGGTGCGGTGGGACTGGGCGGCGTGGCGCGGTGGACCGGTGGTGGCGGACCGCCGTGCGTCGTGAGCTGTGCCGCTTCAGAGTCGCGCGGCGAGGGGGGTTACTAGGGTTTGGGTGGGAAATGGGAATTGCGAATTGGATTTGGGGCAATCTCAGTGAGACCCCGTAAGTGAATACAGCCTTTTTTTTCTAATTTGAATATTTGATTAATATTTAATAATTTTAAAATATAACATATTAATATATTATATAAAAAAAAAATTCGGGTACCCGATCGGATAAATCGGGTACACCTTAGAAACCCGATTTTATTATTTCGGGTTTGGGTAACCCGAAATCTGAAGTTTTAACAAAAAACCCGACCCGATCGGGAATTTTTTTTCGGGTTCGGTTCGGGTACCCGAAACCCGATGCCCAGATACAAGTAATATTAAAAAAAAAAAAAAAGTAAGGTGAGGCATGTACAATTTACAATGAAGGAAAAAATAATATTTTAAAATAGAAACTGAGATGTTAAACCAATAGTAACATGTAATACTTTGGATATTAAAGAAAATGGTCCTATATTACTCTTTAAACAATCAAGGATTAATTAATTACTGTACTTTATCAAATAATTAAAAACATAGGTGCATGTGAAGGACCAAACATCCTCTATTATACTAATAGATAGTTGGTCTTGCTTATGTGTCGTTATATGGTTGAGTTTGCTTATATGTCGTCTTGTGGTTGATTCTGCTTACACAGTTAAGTTAATATAACGACCTATTAAATTCGATTTGAGATTAAAAATATTCAAATAATTAAAAAAAATTGGTGCACTGTGTTTTCAAGAAAATAAAAGTTTGTCAATTAAATATTAATTTTTTTAATTATTCTATTTTTAAATAAAAAAAATTCGATCAATCATTTAATAAATAAAAAAATCAAAATTATTTAATATGTTTAATTCCATTTTTAATTTATTTTAACAAATTAGAATTTTCTAAATTGAAAACCCTTAAATATAGTGAGACCATAACAATAAGTTAATTAAATATTAATATTTCATATAATTAGAGTTTTAAATTTAATTGATGAATTCAATTTAATATATTTTTATAGACTCAAATTATATATAAATAGATATTCCAACTTTATGAATGTTCATGGTTTAGCTTAACTGGTTAAAATCATAAATTGTACGCATGTGATCCTAGGTTCTAATCCATGTATACGCATATATTTTTTTTAATTAGACTATTTATTATATAATGACATATAAGCATATGCCACGTAAGCAGAATCAACCACAAGACGACATAACGACACATAAGCAAGACCAACTCTCTATTAGTATAATAGAGGATATTTTGAATATATTTATTATATAATTATATTATTTTACTGTGAATAAATTTATAATGTTATTGTATATGTAACGCGTTATAATGTAATTAAATGTATAATAAAAAATTTACAAAAATCCCGCGTAATACGCGGGACACTCATCTAGTAGTAATAGTAATAGTGATCCATAGTATTAGATATGCTTTTCATTAAATTAGAAAAATATCTTAATCCTAGCTAGTACTGCCTATTAAATGGAACTCCTCCACTTACTCTATCTTTTTTTTTAAAGTTTATAATTTTGTAAACATTAGTTCTATTATTTTCAAATTGATTTTGATCGGTGGATACACTTAATGTAGAGTACTCCATAAAATAATGATCATAATGATAGGTTTTAATTAATACTGAGGAAGACGTGCCTACCATTTATAAGTATTTGACAATTTTAATTGTTTATTATGTAGGAATTTAAGGATTATATTATTATTATTGTTGTTTGGAATTTCTCAAATGTATATTCAATTTTCATGTTTCGAATCACATGCATCCATACAAATTTAGTTACCTGTATTGTTGTCAATTTTTTTTTTTTATTCGAGTAAATATTATGTATTTATACTTGCTTAATCATGTTTGTTGTGTTGAGTTTGGGCAAAGTATGGTGTGAATGACATTCATAATAAATATATATGATCGTGAACAATAATTTATTAGTATCTTATATTGAAATAATTAATATTACTTCAACTAATATCTTTTGGTAATATTCTTTTCAAGTTTTAAATTACTTTTAAAAAATCAATTTTTTAAAACCTATGGTTTTTTAAATTCACGTGATTTTAAAATTTATGTTCTTTTTTGTTTTGAGTATGATAAATTTTAACTTTATGATGTAAAAGTAAAATGATGTTGTGTAGGTTATTAATAGGCTTATAGGATTAGAATTTTAAAAAATCTAATTTTAAAACTCAAACTAAAATGAATTTTAAAATGTAGAATGCAAAATGCAAAATCCAAATCCGGATTTTTAAAACTGAAAAAAAGTATACCAATGGTGGTGGATGAGATGGAGATGGAGATGGAGAAATGATGATGAGGGTGATCCAATGAATAATAAATATGTGTTTGGTTAAGGATGGAGAAATACAATTGGACGAAACTTTATGTCAAATCAAAATTGATGTTGTAATATTTTATTATTATTACTTAGTGAGATAATGATTGGGTGGAAAAAAAATAGGAGGGATGATAAGAAAAAATAAAAGAGAGGATGAATGTGTAAGAAAAAATAAGAGAAATAATAAGTGGGTGAGTGAAAAGTAGAAAAGATGAGTGAATAAGAAAAAAATGATCTGATTGTATAAAGTAGAATGGAAATAAGCGTATAGATTTATCATAGTAGTGGGTGGATGAGTATTTTGGATGGGGATGAGATATGTTCATCCAAAAATCGGATAGGATGAAGAGGAGCCCCATCCCTAACTAAACATGCCTTATGAATTAGAGGTATTTGAAATCTTGTAATGTGGATTTGAATAAAGTAAAAGGTGTATTAGATTTATATATATATATATATATATATATATATATATATATATATATATATATATATATGGGAGTGTAGATTTAGTAGGATTTGATAGGGGATTTAAACCAAATCCGTCCTCTATCTTTTCACCTTTATCAAAATGGTCCTCTATTTATTTGCTTTATCAATTTAGTCCTGTATCTATTCAAGTTTCGCCAAAATGATCCTAATTGGCCTAAAAATGTACAAAACCTCACCGTTTTGGTCCTATATTTATTTTCTTTACCAATTTAGTCATGTATCAATTCACATTTCTCCAATTAGATCCTAATTGAACGCATAAAACATAAAATGCCACATTTTAGTCATGCGCACTAGTTTTTTTGGGGGAAGCTTATGATGTGGTTTTTTTTTTCAATGTGGCACTAGCGGTGGCAAGCTTTGCATATAGACACAGTCGTTTAACCAGGTTCATATTTTTTTTTCCGTTTGACACCGGAAAACTCCTCCACACCAATTCACCTGGGAACATGGTTCTAATAACATAATTAGGGCCCCCGATGAACCTCCACCTCTGCATTGGTATGATATTTTCCGCTTTGGAACGAGCTAGCCTGCACAAATTTATGTTTGGGTCTTCCTAAAAATATATCATACCAATGGAGAACTTGTTCATCCTTATAAACTCCAAGAAACTCCCATATTATTTTGATGGCATTTAAACCAAAATCATCATCTATCTTTTCACCTTTATCTAAATAGTCATTTATTTATTGTTTTATCAATTTAGTCCTGTATTTCTTCAAGTTTCGCCAAATTGGTCCTAATTTGGTGAAAAATGGTTTTATGCTTTATGCGTTCAATTAGGACCTAATTGGAGAATGTGAATTGATACAGGACTAAATTGGTAAAGAAAATAAATATAGGACCAAAACGGTGAGGTTTTGTACATTTTTAGGCCAATTAGGATCATTTTGGCAAAACTTGAATAGATACAGGACTAAATTGATAAAGCAAATAAATAGAGAACCATTTTGATAAAGGTGAAAAGATAGAGAACGGATTTGGTTTAAATCCCGATTTGATAGGGTAAGATTTTGAATAGGTAGATGATAGAAGGATTATTATATTTTAAAAAATAGGTTGAAATGATTGTATGATTGTGTAAAGTGAAAATATATGAGAGTGTATTAAGTTGGATAGATAATAATAATAATAATAATAATAATAATAATAATAATAATAAATAAATAAATAAATAAATAAGTTTGTGACAAAATAATTTATAGAGTATTGAAAATTACAAAAAGTCAAATGAGTGTATTAAAGGCGGATTTGATATAATGTCCACCGGTGGGCATAACTTATATACCCACCGCGAATGTGATAATGACACGTAAGCAAATTTAAATAGGGGCCCCACTATTATTTTAATTGATTACTTAAATTTGCTTACGTGTCATTATCACATTCGCGGTGGGCATATAAGTTTATGCCCACCGGTGGGCATTATATCAAATCCGGTATTAAAGGTATGAGTACAATTTTAGAGGATTTGAAATCTTAAACATATTTCGGATAAACAAAATTTGGATTTGAAATCATTAAAGTCACTTGGAAAATTAGAAACAAATATACTTTTAGTAAAAATATTCAATACCCTTCAAAATTGATACTTTTATAATTTATTAATATTCTTCAAATAAGTTTTACGGGTAATGTCATTATTCTAATAATACCTTTTCCTTGACTATATATGATTTATTATTCTAGTGTGATTCGCAAATATTACACGAACAAGTATACAGTGAATCAATTTTACGGCACAATATTAATTATTTAATTAAAAAAGTATTAATTTAATTTAAAAATACATTTGAGTTTTACGAAAAAAATTGATGAAGAAGCGACTTACTCTTACTACACGAGGATGATATTTAAATATACAGTGTGTATTCTGGAAGATGTAAAAAAAAAAAAAAAGGTTTTTTTGGTGGATTAACTCTTTCTTTAAAAAAGTAGTACAAATTGATCTAAATCCTATAATTTTATTAGGTGATAATAAATGGTACAAGAAAAAAAAAAGTGTATAGAAAATGGTACTCTCTTCGTTCTTTTTTAGATTGCTTAAAATTACGAAAAAAATATTCTACCCTCTAAAACTAACCACTTACAAACATCTCTTATTTACACTTTAATCGCTCAATTTTGCAATACACCATAAAATAATAAGCTAAACTCCCCTAAATAAAGTAGGAATAACCAATATATCTTCAATTCTACCGCTTATAATATTAATATACAAATTTTTATTAAAATTTGTATTATTTCATATGGCAATTTAAAAAGAAACTGATGGATTATATAATACAAATGAATAGAAACAAACTCAAGGTAGACATAGCAACTACATCTGACCCCACCCCACCCGATACTGTTTCACGGTGTGGGCCAAGGTCCGAAAATAAAATTAATTCCTCTTACCCATTTTTCGAATTAAAGTCACAGGGGTAGGTGGAAAAGCTATTACCCCTTCAAAGAGAGAAGGAACCCGATCGAAGCTCAACCCCTTCATCACTGTTCAAATCTGTGGCCGCCTTCGTCTCCGATCGAATCGGAAGCCACTGAGCTAAACCAAGATACCAACTGCGTAACCCAACAGAATCGAGCATCTCCATCACTTGTGGGAGAATTAGAGGATCTACAACGATTTGCTCGGACACCAAAATTCCACAGGTAAAATTTTCGAACTTGTGCACATCATAATTTCACCAAGGCCGCATCCTTGTTGTCAGGAAGCATTTGATTTAAGATTTTGATTTAGGGTTTAGTACAGATATAGGTGAATTTTTCCAGATTTTGTGACTGTTCATAGTTGGATGGTTTAGGGTTATAGGCTCGTAAAAATTTGAAGCACTTATCTTAAAATTTTGAGCTTGTAAATTACACACCTGGTTTTGGTATGCATTTCCATGTTCTTGTGTTTCCAGAATGACCATGTTTGGTATTGTGTGCTTGTTGCTCAAAATTATTTTATTAAATTTGGTAAGATAAGGTTTGTATACTGAGACCTATCTTGGACGATGTCAGATTTTAGATTCATTTGCATACTCATGTAGTATTCAAGTTGTTTTGTTTTGTGTTGTGTTCATTGTACAATCCGAATCTTCAATTGTGTGCGCAGGGCTGTATTGAATTTTGGCTGTACAAATAGACAATTTCTTGTTGATATCAAGATCATGTTATCCAGGAGTATGAGAGAACGGCTACTAATTTTATTTTTATTAGAGGAAATAATAAAACAACGAATCATTCGGGTCTTAATTTTACACTTTTTTGGGTTGCAAAACAATAGGAGGGTGAGAAAGCGGGTAGAGAATGCTCAACCTTATCAAATGTTGGAAAGAATTCCTGGTCAAGTTAGTCATTTGAACATATTGTTTAATATTTCTGAATCTGCTTGTGTTGAAAACTTGAGGATGGATCGAAATACTTTTGCACACTTGTGTTTGATATTGAGACAGTTGGGTGGGCTGGTTGACCATAGGTATGTAGTCGTTGAGGAACAAGTTGCCATGTTTCTATCTATCTTAGCACACCACAAAAAAAATAGTGTTGTAAAATTTGATTTCGTAAGGTCTTGTCAGACGGTTTCCTTTTATGTTCATGATGTCCTTAAGGCCATTTTAAAGCTGAACGACACTTTTTTGGTTACTCCCACTCCCGTTCCCGAAAACTCAACGGACCCAAGATGGAAGTGGTTCAAGGTAAATAAATCAACAAATAGACCACCTTCTTAAGCACATTTGATTGTCAGATTTTATAATATCAATAACGATGTTTGTCTGGTCTTATATTTTAATAATAGGGTTGTCTAGGTGCATTGGATGACACTTACATAGATCTTCAAGTCCCCGTCGTTGACAAACCAAGATTTAGAACTCGAAAAGGCCATATATCAACTAATGTCTTAGGTGTATGCGATAAGAATATGAGATTTATTTATGTCCTTCCGGGATGGGAAGGATCAGCAGCCGATTGCAGAGTCCTTCGCGATGATGTGCTAAGACCACATGGATTAAAAGTGCCCAAGGGTAAAAAATAAATTTTAACAGCTTTACTGAGTTTTCTAAAAATATTTCATTAATAAATTTCTCATTATATTTAGGGTTAATTACAAAAAAAATCACGAACATTTTAGTTCTTATCAATTACAACATGAACTTTTAAAGTTTGCAATTTAATACGCGAACTATTTTATTGTTGCAATTCTATACATGATGTAAATTTTTTGCGACACTTATGCTTGAATTGCAATCAGAGCCAACACCAAAGACACGTCTCACGCCACGAATGATGTTAGTTATTTTATTAAAGAGTAATAGATTAAAGTTATTAGTTGTTTTATTAAAATATATTAGTTATTTTACTATAAAATATTAGTTGTAAACCAATTTAATGGTAAAATTGATTCACACAACAATAATACATTTAAATAACAAATTATTTTGATGATATTTCATATTTGGTGGTAGCTTCAGATGCCATGTAAACGTAGGTATCGCAAAAAAATTACACCATGTATCGAATTGCAATTGTAAATTTAGTTCGTGTATCAAATTGCAAACATTAAAAGTTTATGTTGTAATTGATAAAGACTATAAAGTTCGTGATTTGTTTTGCAATTAACCCTTATATTTACTAGGATACTACTATTTGTGTGACAATGGGTATGCGAATAGTGATGGGTTCCTCGTCCCTTATCGAGGTTTCAGGTATCATCTTAAAGAGTGGGGACCAGCAGAACAAAGGCCTATCAATCATCAGGAACACTTTAATATGAGACACACTAGAGCCCGGAATATCATAGAGCGTGCTTTTGGAGTACTTAAAATGCGCTTTGGGATACTAAGGAGTGCAGCATACTACCCAGTTAAAACACAAGTTAGAATAATCATGGCTTGCTTCCTACTCCATAATTATATTCGTTCTATGATGGTTGTCGATCCGTATGAGCGGCAGTGGGATGACCTTAGAGATCAATCTGAATACATTAATGGTGAAAATGTTGAATATATAGATGGTGTAGAGTCGTCTACGGAGTGGGCAAGCTTGAAGGATGCACTATCCAACTCCCTGTGGCAAGAATATCAGTCTAGTTCATAGGGCTGAATATGTGTGAAACATGTTTAACATTCGCGTGTTTGTGTTTAATGTTTAGGTTGACTCTTGCTTTAAATTTTAGTTTTTGTGACGTTTTCGACTAATTCAACAAATTTATCTAGTATTTATGTTTCCAATTGTTTACTAATTGTCCAGCAATGGACACCAATTCTAATACGAACTATCCTCCCATGTGTCTATGTGGAAGAGGTAGAATGATATGTCGCATTGCTGGACCGTAGTCCACGTACCCCAGTAGACATTACTACATTTGTTCAATGAATGTTAAACATGAAGATTTTTTCATTTGGTTGCCCGATGATTACTATGGTCAGCCTCCGGTTAATCGTGCACGATGGAACACACCTATTGCAACTACCTCAGACAGTGGAACCTATGGGGAATGTTCAATGGCGAGTTCATACCCACAAACTGATCAAAGTCGTCGCCGTAATAACAGGAATGTGTGTGATACTGGTTCAAATGCTTCCCCAAGACCATTTGTCCTTTTGACCGAGGACGGTGCACCTACTCCTCCAATGATTTGGTCATTTCTTTGCATTGTTGTTGTGTTCATGGCAATTGTTCTTTTAATACTAGGCG
This sequence comes from Ballota nigra, assembly GCA_947034835.1. NCBI lineage: Eukaryota > Viridiplantae > Streptophyta > Magnoliopsida > Lamiales > Lamiaceae > Ballota > Ballota nigra. The sequence goes on along the minus strand of OX344729.1, from coordinate 80,859,427 downwards.
TTTTTTTGATCAAGTCTTTCTAATTGTAATAAGTTCATTTCTAGCAGTGATGTTATGGCATGTAATATGGACTCCCTAGTTGCCAAACTCTCCATTTTGTCTTGAATATTATTATAATATTTTAGTAGTGCTTTATTAGTGCGGGTGATATATTGTGTAATTAATTACTCTACCTTACTTCTGTTGTGACATTGATTGTTGTATATGTTTGAAAGTAAATACCACATTAGTCAATTTGTCTTTCTCAATAGTTTGACAGTTAAAAAAGTTTTGGTATGCATGCGATACCCTACTTACGAGAAAATATCAAAAATGGTCCTGTAACTTTGCACGAGTCCAAATTTGATCCTTTATCTTTTTAATTTCTCAGTTATAGTCCTTTTGTTATCAAAATTGGTCCTTTCCGGCGGAAATTTAAAAATTTGGCCGGAATCGCACCTGCTCCGGCAATAGAATCACCCCAGCCTCGACCCAGAGTTCTCGCTGGATTTCGGAGCAGATTTCGGAGATCATTATGGAGTTCATCAAGCCGAAAGAGAGCATTCTGCTGAATGTTCTATCCACAAGCGTCGATTTCTCTACGTGAGTCTATTAGAATGTCACAAAAGGTCGATAAGGGGCAGAGGACTCTGGCTGTGGGGACTAAAGCCGATAAATCTCCGAAAGGGCTCGTGGATAAGGTGACCGCCGATGATGTAAATAGCGGGCTGAGTTACATCTGCGTGAGGAATCGAATTGGTGAAGAGTCATATGAGGAAGCTCGGGCCGAAGAGATGAGACTTTTCAAAACTCTTCCTCAACTCTCCAAGTTTTAGCGCAAAATTGGTGCAGGTTCAGGCGGCTCATATTGTGAGGTGCTTGCCGGATATTGTTCACAAGATAAACGAGAAGCTGTCTTTCAATATGAAGGAGTTGAATAAGCATTTGGAAGGAGCAGGTGCGAAAACTTCTAAAAGGACCTTTTACAGACCCAAGAACGTTTGGAACGTCTGAAAAGTTGGGAAGCCTTTGAGAGATTTATTAAATTGTGGGTTGTTAAATTGACGGAAAAGGGTCGGGGAAATTGTAAAATTTGATGAATTAATGATGTAGCGTTGTAAAAGTTGATGAATCAATGATGTAGCGCCAAGGTTTATTAAAATAAGTGCATTATTTACTTGACGTGGATTGCCACAAGAGCGCTATTGCCGGAGTAGGTTCGAATTCCGGCCAAGTTTTTAAATTTCCGCCGGAAAGGACCATTTTTGATAACAATAGGACTATAACTGAGAAATTTAAAAGATAAAGGACCAAAATTGGACTCAGGCAAAGTTACAGGACCATTTTTGATATTTTCTCCCCTACTTACATCTATGTGAAGTAACATCAACTTTTCCTAGCTTTAGTATGCATGTGAAAGCCTACTTGTCCTTTCTTTGTCATTTTGTGTTTAACACTTCCCTACATGTGGAACCTTTACTCAACTATATAATAACTTCTTCGTCACCACAAATACCATCACAATATCACAAACTAAAATTCCATCATGCCTCCACTTCGAGTTCCACCTCAAAATAAAATCCTATATGATGGCATAAGGACTTATGAGATGGAGTCTTACTTCATCAACGCTCTGGTGATACAAAAACAACAACGAAATTGGGATGGCATCTTAGAGGTAAACTTTCATGCGATTGCTACTTCCATTGGCAATGTGAATTCGATATTTTTTAAAAACTTCTCCTTCAATGAAGCACAAGTGCATCTACTTTACCTATATGAAAGATACACCCTTGTGGACAAGATATTATCTAATGATGGAGTTCATTTGGATCAATCAAACAACATTATCGCCTCAAAATGGAAATGGCAAGAATTGATTGATGTGTGTACATGATTCTATACAACGATTTGAAATTTCATTTATCATGTTGTGAATTTTACGGTTTTATCTAACATGTTTATATTATACAACATTATAGAGTGACGAACTTGCTATGTCATATGTTAACGAGGGTGAACCATTCTATTCGGCAATGTCGGACCTGTTCGGCGACCCCATAAATCATTTTGTAGCACCTACTAACAGGGTTGAAGTGATCGAACTGAGTGATACAACACGATCAACACACAACACTCCTCGACGGGCATTACCCCAAATCGCTGAGGCATAAAACATCTTGATTGACGAATCCGATGAAGAAGAGGTTGATTCACCGTTTCTGAACAAACAACCTGTTCCTCAAAGAAAGTTGTTCAATTCACCTACTCGTTCATTCACCCCACCAATGCGGGACTTGGACGACTATCCTAACTACCCACCCATAAGATCATCAGACAATATTGCTTCAGGATCCTCAAGCTCTGTCGCTTCATCCAGTCCGTATAAATGGTTCTCCTTGTCGCGTAGAGAGAATTAAGTTATGGTGAAGTTCAGGGTTGCTTATTTATGGTTATCTCTAGGGTGGTTGCTAATTTAAGTTTAACATTAGGATTTATGCATTTTAATAAGTTTATGGTTCATTGTAGGTTTGTTGCATTTTATTTTCTAATGTATTGTAATATTTTGGAAACTTGCTTCCAAGCATTGTTGCTTTTATAATTTGACTCCTGTTACATAGTAATATGGATAATATATTAATTGCATTTTCACCATGTCCATAAATGAAATATTAGCTCATAATGGGGCATTCTTCTCCTAACGATAACTTGACCAACATGTTAACCAACAACAAAAACCGATCATAGCTAAAACGTTTAAACACCTGTCCGATATTAAACTACCCACAAGTGAGTCTACTAGTCATAATATCCACCAAAATAATAATAACATACCACATATACTCAACTACTAGGGATGATTAATTTAACCCGATCCCATGATGAAGTTGTCTTTGTCGAATAGTTCAGCGCAATAGTCTTATCTATACTTGCCACAAGAGTGCAGATCAATGTCGTGGATTGATTCGTTGAATGTGAAACACTCGAACATTTTAACGCACATCACACCACAGTCACTGAAGTTCGTCTGCTGTGGAGTTCAATGATATCTTTCTACAACCCAGTCTTTCATTCCACCTGATGAACCATGACTTGAAGCGAATATACCAACTTCTACTAGTCGCTCACCCGCAAGCGGACGGGTTCACTGTAGTATAAGTACGTATAATGACCAAGTATTATCGAACCCACGAGATGGAGTGTATGCGAATAGATCCCTGAAGATCTACGCGTCGTAGCTAATATGAGTGTAATATTTTTGGGTTTTTTTGAAAGATTAATTAAAAGACTAAAATAAACTAATTAAACTAGAATACTAAAGAAGACAATTTAACTAAGGGTTGTTTTCAAATGATAGATGGTGATGCTTAGGACATGAATCCCTACATATACTAACGGAGCAGGTACATAATCAAAATAACTGTGACGCGCAAGAAATAACCTAAGTAAAAGAATGCAAGATGAAAGCTCAAGATTCTAAACCCTAATACTTTACCCTAACACTCGACTTCACTAATCCACTAACAAGTTAATAGATTGTGCTTAATTAATGAGACCATGATTTAACTAAGGTGATGCGGTCGTCCTCCTTCGCTAAACTGGCAGATGAATTAACCCTTTCTAAACTCTCTAGTTAAGTCTACTCGTTGTTAAAGAGTGATACGGTCGTCCTCTCTCTAACACTTTTCGAACGAAATTCAAAAGTAAAGTTAAGATTAATTTTAAGAATTCATTAACCAAGTGAATTAAAACCTAACGTCGCAAGTTACCCTAATTACGTACCCACAACCTACTTCTACGAGTTCATCCTACCCCAAGCATGCAAGGGTTTTAGCTAGACATAGGTTTAACGTAAATAATAGCAATTGAATAAGTAACGAACATGAACATGATAATTAAGACGAAGAAGAGATCAAGCATAAACTAGGGTTTAACGAAATAAAAGAATAACTGAAATTAACTCAAGAAAAGAAGTCTTAACGTGTTCAAGAACAAAAATATAAAGAAACGAAACTAAAAAACAAGATCGTAGTATGAATTCGTAATTAAAACCTCAAAACCGTAAACGTAAACTTGCTTCTCTCCTTCCTCTCCAAAAACGAACTCTAAAAGTCTAAAATTATCAAGTGATGTGTGGTCTCGTGTTGTTCCTAAAAAACGAGCTTTGGACGCGTATATATAAGCTACGGGCCGAATCGTGAACTCATGGGCCAAAAAACGCCTTTGAAAATGCGAAAAATGAAGTTGCTCGAGCGGTCGCGCTCGAGCGTGGAGCTCGAATGACACAAGTGCTCGAGTGGTGGAATTCTTCTGCATGTTTTGGGGCGCTCGAGCAACACGCTCGAGCGGTGGCGCTCGAGCGCTTGAAATTTTCTGTATGTTTTGGGCGCTCGAGCAACGTGCTCGAGCGCTAGTGCTCGAGTGGTTTACTCGAATGCTCCCAAATTTTCACCAAGTAGTACTTTTCTTCTTCAACACTATCACCAATCGTATTCCTTCGATATCTTCTCATCCTGGCATCCGTTTGAGTCGATTCAAAGTCCTACGAACTCCGTTCTTCGCCCTCGATTCACCTACGAGCATCAAAGAGACAAATTCATCAATGTATAGAAATAATGCTCAATTGACTCCAAATACTCGATAAAATCGGCGCTAAATTAGGGTATTTCAAGTGACGAATCATGACAATTTCACGCCTAATCAACCCCCCCAAACTTACCATGTTGCTTGTCCTCAAGCAACAAAATAACAAGTCAAGTGAAATTGTTAGGAATTAGTCAAAGAATCAATCATGCAAGCAAATGAACTCGAGCTTCAAAGATCAATCACACGTATACTCACTCATTTTCCTTTATCATACTCATGCAACAATAACAAGAAACACCAAGATCAAACATGGATGTGCACTCAACGATGTGTTTCGCTCCCTCATAAGTATATATCAATGATCAAGGGACTCACTCAAACAATCAATCACTCAAATTGGCATCCATAGGCTTGTAAGCGCTCTTAACTCCGACCATACTCTAGAAATCAATGCCGAATCAAAAAGGACTTTTCTCAAGGTTGTAATGTAGGCTCTTTGGACAGGTGGGAATCAATATGGTAAAGTGACTCAAGTGAATGGAGAATAGAAAATCAAACTTCGGTACTTCGAGATTAGGAACAGATTACTTCAAACATATTCAATCAACACACTTTCAATTCCAATTCTCTCAACACTTCAATTTTTTTCTTTCTCGCTCTTTAACCGTTTTTTTTTTTTCAATCACTTCACTTTTTTTTTTCTTTTTCGCACAAACACATGAGCTCATTTTTTTCTTTTGCTTATTCTCATTTTTTTTTCTCTTTTTCTCACATCTCATAACTTCATCACACCTTCTTCTCATATTCACTCAACAAACAACCTTTTCCTTTTTCAACTCAATTTAATCCCTTCACAATCACACTTTTCCTATTCTCCACTCAAATTTGGACAAAAAGGCTTAGGAATTAGAATAGTGTTCACATGTGCTAGCAAATAAAATAGGCTTTAGGCTCAAAGGGGCTAACAAGGGATTCAATGTCATTGGTAAGGAAAATTTTGGCTAAGTGACTCAATAAAATCAAAGATGGCCTAAGATCCTATTCGGCATATCAAACTAGACACAATCAAGAAGCAAGAGCACACACAAGTTCTAGCATCCTCTAAGGTGACGATCCACTCACAAACGAAGAGATTAATTCTTATATCAAAATCTCATAAGGCTCAAATCTCTCGGCTTTCACATCCATGCTAGTCCTAGTGAATTCTCACTCTCATCACACAAGCACTCAAAAAGAAAACTTGTAAGCATACTAGTTCTCTCTCAAATCCACTATAACTCAACTACTCACACAAAAGAGTCCCTAACTCAAATCCACCAATCTACTCTACTCATCAAACATGCTCAAGAATAACAACTAATAAGTAGAAGATGATTGTTAGGCATGAAATATGCAATAGCGAATCAAATCAAAATCACCCCAAGGAGCATCTCAAGACACCACATAACCAAACACACACAAAGACAAGGGGTGCTTCGGTGCAATGTAACAAGAAACATAAAAAACTCCACCCCCCAAACTTTGACCTTGCGAAGATGTCTAAGTTTGGGGTTGTGGGTTACCTCAACCAAACAATTCAGTTTCTCTCAAACGTAGTACACTCCCTTGCTTGAGTTCCTTCAATCTCCACGTATTTGGCACTCCTTCGAGACAAGCCTACAAAATGAACTCTCAAGTACGAGGTTAAAACTTACGATTCAACAACACCCTAATAACATAATAAGAAACTAAAAGCAATTAAAAATGGGTTGCCTCCCACTCAGCGCTATTTTTAAGGTCCTCATGCCGGACCGAGCTCAAAGGAGCTTATGGGACATCATACTCAAAATTACGTCTCTTACTCTCATAAGAGTGGTTCTTGCATGTCTTTCCTTGATGCCCCTCCATCATGAGCTCCTTTGCTTTCTTCTCATCCCCAAGTGATATAGGTCTCAACTCATTCTTACCTTCATCTGGAGGAGTCTTACCAAACAGGTTCTTGAATTTGAACTTTTTCTTCTTAACTCCTCCTTTCCTTTCCAACTGGACAACGTTCACTTTTTTCACCTCTTCATCCTTCAATTTCTTCACTTTACCCCTATCACAAGAATCAAGATCATAATGCTCATGGGTTAAATTATCAAGTGAAGGATTAACGAAATCATGAACATAAGAAAGATTCGATATAGGAGGTGTGTCTTCAACACTAGGATCATTTGCATCCATGCAATACAAACTCTCATCCTTCTTCGGGTGCTTAATGGCTTCATATAGGGAAATCTTTATCTCTTGATCGTCAACTTTCAACGTGATCTTCCCATTTGCCACGTCTAGCACCATCCCCGCCGTCGCTAAGAACGGTCTTCCCAAAACCAGGGGCACGCGCTCATCTTCCTCCATCTCTAGGACTACAAAATCGGCTGGAAAAATGTGATCTCCAACTCTCACGAGGACGTCTTCCACCACATCTTGAGGTCTTGTGATGGACCTATCAGCAAGCTGGAGTGTCATCATTGTGGGTTGAAGTTCACCCACCTCTAACTTCTTGAATAACGACAAGGGCATAAGATTGATGCTCGCCCCAAGGTCGCACAACGCTCCCTTCTTAACTCCATTCCCGATATCACATAAAATGGTGAAGCTTCCGGGATCCTTCAGCTTTGGAGGAAGCGCCTTGTGCACTAATGCACTCACCTCGTGGTTCAACTGCACCAACTTCGGCTCATCCACTCGCCGTCTTTTCGCGATCAAGTCCTTCAAAAACTTTGCATAATTGGGCATCTGTTCCAAGGCATCATAAAAAGGAATGTTAATATGCAATTGTTTAAACACATCAAGGAATTTAGCGAATTTCTCATCAAGCTTCTTTTTCATGAAGCGTTGTGGATATGGGACGGGTATCACAGATTTGGGTACCCCCCATTCGTCTCGCTCGGTCTCTTTCACTTTCTCCCTTGCTTCCTTTGCCTTCTTCCACTTCGGAACTCTCTCAATCTGCTCACTTTCCTCTTCAAGCTCTTTGCTCGCTTGAGTGCTCTCACCCTCAACCTTCTTCTCATCCCTTTCCTCTTCAATCTCATCCCTTTCTTGGGGCGTCTCAGAATCAGCAGGCATCTGAGGACCTTCATAGTTGGTCCCACTTCTAAGCTGGATAGCCTTACAATGCTCCTTCGGGTTTCCCTCCGGCATGGAAGGATACTTACCCGGCTCCCTATTCAATGATTTTGCAATTTGCCCAATCTGAAACTCTATAGAAGTGAACCTTCGATTGTTCTCTTGTTGAGTTCTCGTCCACTCAACGTTCATCTTCTGGAGCTCTTGATCACGTTGATCACCCTTTTTATGCAACTCTTTCACATCGTACTCCAAGGATGACAACCTCTTACTTCCTTCCTCCACCTTCTGTAGAATCGCTCTCAACATCTCCTCAGTTGATGCACCGCCTTCTCCACCCGGAGGCTTTGAACCTGGGTCAACACCTGCAGGAACTGTAACACCCGCCTTCGGGTTAGCATATGAGAAATTCTCGTTCTTCCTCCATGTGTTTTGAGGAGGCTACTGGCCTCCTTGATATCCTTGAGTGTTCCTCCATTGATTAGGAGGAGGCTGTGGACCTGGTGGTGTTGGAGTTATACGTGAAAGTATGCTTTTACTTTGTATAACTCGTGTATCAAACACTCATTTTATGAGAATAATTCTTTTATCACATTTGCTTTAGTTATGATTGAATGTTGAATTTCTATTGCAAACCGTTCAATATATAGTACATGTCACATTGTAGTTAATGTGGTGATACCCGATCACAGAAGACGACATTAACAGTTTACTTGTAACTAAACGTACATTTTCACGACCTAGGTGGAATTGAACAATCCGCCGTGAAAGGTCGATGTGTAAGGCTCAGATTGGTCTGTCTTGACTAAGAGATTGCACTAGCACATTTAGTATGTGTTGAAGAGGTCCTACAGCGAGGATAAATTCTTCTGTTCTGAAAGGTGAAGAATTAGACCTCAGTGGTTGTTGATTTCTTAATCTCCGTCACTTAAATAGGACCGTGTGTGCTTAATAGTTACTGCTTTGATTCATGTTGGGTGAGAATCATTGCGACTTCGAACTTTGTGTCTTGGGCAGTAATATTAATCATACGACGATTGCTAAGATTTAATACGGAGAAACGCGTGCGAGTACGGCTCGTGTGATTAGTTCCCTTGGTGGGCTCAGAAGTTTTATTGTACCAAATCTTGCAAGTGAAGAATTAGTTTCTTCGGTACGAATAATAATGTTGAGTTGTCTTTACTCCAAGGTGAAAGATGTTAATTAATTTAGAGCTATTCGGAAGCTTGATTAATTAATGGACTTGATAATCTTAAACGCGGGAAATAATAACCGGGAGCCCATATTATCGTAATATGGATTAAGATGGATAGTGCAATATTAATTTATTAGTGGTAATAATTAATATTAATGGATTGAATTATATTGGGGATCAATATTGAAATTCAGAAGTCCATTAGGAGGTCCAATCTTAATTCTCCTTAAGGCCCCTCAAGTAGCCCATTAAGTAGCCCAATAATGATAAGGTGATTAAAATAAAAAGAAAATAATTATGCTGATTTTTCTTTATTATTTTCGAAAATATGATGATTAGAAGAGATTAGATTTTGTTGATTTTCTTGGAAAGATATTATGGAAGATAAGTATTCTTGGAATACAAGATTATCTCATATATTCAAGAAAATCCAAATCTTGGATTCTTCTTCTATGAAATTTTCGAAAATTATTATTTATTTAGGGGTGTGAAATTTTTGTGGAATATTTTATTATGGAGAAAAGAATATATGAGATATATTCAAGATTTCTTAGAGTCTAAGAAAAGATTTTCTCCAAGCCCATTAATCCTCTAATTTTCGGCCAACACCCTCTATAAATAGGGGATGATTATTTCATCCCCAAGTACATAATTCCATGTGTTGGAAAAATCAAGAAGCATAGATATTTTTCTTTTTCCTTAGTTTATTAAATTGCTTGAAAGCGTCTCCCACCGGCGATCAAGTGAGGTGAAAAGGGAAATACTTGAGAAGGCTTTGGGTTGATAGAGCGAGATTACAAGTGTCCCGTATATCCAAAGGTCAATACTACGAGAGGTACGTTAATCGCATATTTACTTGTTTAATTCCGCCTAGTTAAATATGTGAAATTAATTTAACATGCATGATGATAATTAGTTGTTGGAATTATTATTTGAATTAATTAGGATTAATTCATGCTAGTAATAATTGTATTTAAATTCGTATTTAAATTTCATCCCGAATAGATTCCGGGCACCCCTATTTTCCCAACAGGTGGTACAAAAGGTTGGCCATAAGAAGGCCTTCCATATTGATTACCACCTTGGTACCCATTCTGATTGTAATACGGACCTCCCATGTAATTGGCTACCTCTTGTTGTTCGCTTGGCGGGTCTACTCTCTCGTTCTCTGCTGCATGCTCTCCAACCAAATTCTTCCCCAACTCGAGGTTGTTAATCTTTTCCATCATGGCCATCAACCGCCTTCTCGTTCCTTCACCCTCTTCAACCTGATGCACTCTCTGGAAGTCTGCATCTACACTCCAAGCCCCGACATTCTTGACTATGTTGTCCACGATCTCTCTACACCTCTCTATTCCTTGATTAAGGAATGATCCACTAGCACAGGCGTCTAGATGGTCTTGCCCAGCCTTGTTGGCACTACTATAGAAGAATGCCATCACATCTCCCTCATTGTACCCGTGTTGCGGGCACTCTATCAGCATGTTTGAGTATCTCTCCCACGCTTGACGTAGGTCCTCTCCTTGCTTCTGGCGGAAGGAAGAGATCTCAATCCTTGCTTTGATCGTTCTGGATGGAGGCTAGAATCGCTCGAGGAAAAGACGCTCGAGCTCGGCCCAAGTGGTAATACCTCCCCGTGGAAGCGTATTATCGTACCACTCTTTAGCTATTCCCGTCAATGAGAATGAGAACAACCTAAGCCTCTTGGCATCTTCAGACATGCCATTGTAATTGAAAGTGGAGGCTATCATTAGAAAACTCCTCAGATGTGTATGAGGATTCTCCTTCCCGATCACCCCCTTGAACTGGTTCTCGGTAAGTAGCTTTAAAATTCCCGGGGAAATCGAGAAGTTATTTGCCTCAACAGGAGGCAATGCCACTCCATCATAGTACTGTTGTGGCTGCGCTGCAAACCTCCCTCTAATGGCCCTATTCTGATCTACGTTCTGAGGAACGTGTTGAGGATTAGCAGCTGGTACGGGTACTTGTTGGGGTGGTGGTGGTTGGTAAACAGGTGGTTGATTGTAAACTGGAGGTGGAGGATACGGGTATGGTGGATAAGGATAAGGTGGGTAATGGTAAGGTGGGTAAGGCAAGTTGTTTTGTGGTAAGTTAGGATGTGGGTAAGCAGGGTTGTTATGAGGATTATGGAAAATGTTATGAGCTGGGCTATTTTGGTTCTGAGTACCCGGGTTTTGGCTCTGGCTTTCTCCTAACGGATCTTGATTCTTACTAGTATTGCCATCAGTGTCGTCAACCCGGTTCAATGCCTGATTGAACTCATTCTCGGCATCCTCCAACTCATTAGTGATGTCCATCGGTTCTTTCCCTCCTCCGGCAGTGTTCATTCTTCTCAAGAAAGCTTGGTTCCTTCTAGCTATCGTCTCAGGGTCCAACGGTATTCTCTCTTCACTCGTTGATTAGGCGTGAAATTGTTATGTTTTGGTGCCCAAATTACTCATGTTTTGAAGGTTTTCGATGAGTGCTTGGAGTCAAATGAGCATTATTTCTATACATTGATAAATTTGTCTCTTTGGTGCTCATAGGTGAATAGAGGACGAAAAGAGGAGTTCGTAGGACTTTGAATCGACTCAAACGGATGCCCGGATGAGAAGATATTGAAGAAATACGATTGGTATTAGTGCGGACGAGGAAAAGTATCATTTGGAAGGATTAGAGATCACTCGAGCGCATTGCTCGAGTGCCACCGCTCGAGCGCGCAAATGAACAGAACAATTCTTGCGCTCGAGTAGCTCGAGCGCCACCGCTCGAGCGAATCACTCGAGCGCCCAAAACATACAGAGAAGATTCAGCGCTCGAGCAGCTCGAGCGCGACCGCTCGAGCGAATGCATCATTCGAGCTACACAGCTCGAGCGGGACCGCTCGAGCGTTTTGCTCGAGCGCCCATATACTTTTGCCTCCGGATGCGTATTTTCGGCCCATTAACTCCCGTTTCGACCCGGTGCCTATATATACCTCTTCCAAACACGTTTTGAAGGATCCCGACTTTAGAAATCACTTTAGACTTAGTTTTTGGAGAGGAAGAAGAAGAGCAAGCTTTATTTACGTTTTGTTGAGGTTTTGCATACGAATTCTTAGTTTCTTTTTATTAGTTCGTTACTTTAAACGCTTTTAATTTCGTTTTAGTTAATTCAATTTCAGTTCTTCGTATTTATTTTCTTTTTAAACCCTAGTTCATGTTTCTTACTTTCTTTATTCAATTCATCATGTTTTTGTTCGTTGTTTCGTCTATTGCTTTTATTTTTGTTATAACCATGTCCGGCTAAAACCCTTGCATGCTTGGGTTAGGATGAACTCGTAGAAGTAGGATGTGGGTCCGTAATTAAGGTAATTGGTGACGTTAGTTTTAATTCTCTTAATTAATGCATTCATATAATTAATCTTAACTCTACCTTTGAATTTCGTACGAAAGTGTTAGAGAGAGGACGACCGCATCACTCAATAACAATTAGTAGTCTTAACGAGAGGGTTTAGGAAAGGTTAATTCATCTACCGGTTTAGCGAAGGAGGACGACCGCATCACCTTAGTTAAATTAGGGTCTCATTAATTAAGCACAGTTCATTAACTTGTTAGTGGATTAGTGAAGTCGATTGCTAGGATAAAGTATTAGGGTGAGAAATCTTGAGCTTTCATTCTACGATCTTTTACTTAGGTTAATTCTTGGTTGTCACGATTACTTTGATTATGTACTTGCTCCGTTAGTATACGTAGGGATTCCTATCCTAAGCATCACCATCTCTTATTTGAATCCAACCCTTAGTTAATTCGTCTGCTTTATTATTTCAGTTTACTTAGTTTATTTTCGTCTTTTAATTAATCTTTCAAAAATCCAAAAACATTACACTCATATTAACTACGACGCGTAGGTCTTCAGGGATCTATTCGCATATACACCATCCCTTGGGTTCGATAATACTTGGTCCCTATACTTGCCCATACTACAGTGAACCCGTTCTCTTGCGGGGTAGCTACTAGTAGAAGCTAGTGTAGTTCGCTTCAAGTCAATGGCGCCGTTGCCGGGGAGGGCGTTGAATGTTTGAATAGGACTTGTAGATAGCTTAGTAGTTAGTAGTGGGTGATTTATTTTCTGTTTTTATTTTTATTTTTTTTATTCAATCGGCAGTTGCGTTTTGATCCTTCTGCTAGTGTTTCAGGTTTATGAAAACACGCTCACAAGGCAATACGAGCGAAGAAAGATTACCTGCAGACCCTGAGACAATAGCCAGAAGGAACCGAGCCTTCTTGAGAAGGATGAACGCTGCCGACTTAGGAAAGGAACCAATGGACATCAATAATGAGTTGGACGATGCTGCCAACGATTTCAATCAGGCAGTAGACCGGGTTGATGGCTCTGGAGGGAGTGGTGGTCAGAATCAAGACCAGTTCGTAGATAGTAGTAGCCAGAACCCGGGTGCACAAAATGTAAACAATCCAGCTCAGAATCTTGTCCATAATCCTCATAACCAAAACCCTGCTTACCCACAAAACCCGAATAACCCTTTCAACAACCCAGTATACCAACATTACCCATACCCACCTTATCCTTACCCACCATACCCGTATCCTCCACCTCCTGTCTATAACCAACCACCTGTGTACCAACAACCTCCAGTTCAAAACATACAAGCACCACCTGTAGCTCCTCAGCCTGCGCCCCAGAACACAGATCAGAATATGGCAATTCGGGGCAGGTTCGCGGCACAACCGCAGAGGTACTACGATGGAGTGGCTTTGCCTCCTGTTGAGGCGAACAACTTCTCGATATCACCGGGGATTTTAAAGCTGCTGACCGAGAATCAGTTCAAAGGGGTGATCGGGAAGGAGAATCCTCATACACACTTGAGAAGCTTTCTCATGATAGCCTCAACATTTAATTACAATGACATGTCTGAAGATGCCAAGAGGCTAAGGCTGTTCCCATTCTCACTGACGGGAATAGCCAAGGAGTGGTATGATAATACGCTCCCGCGGGGAGGTATTACCACTTGGGCCGAGCTCGAGCGTCTGTTCCTCGAGCGATTCTACCCTCCATCGAGGACGATCAAGGCTAGAATTGAGATCTCGTCCTTTCGCCAGAAGTCTGGAGAGGATCTACGCCAAGCGTGGGAGAGATACTCAAACATGCTTATAGAGTGCCCGCAGCACGGGTACAATGAGGGGGATATTATGGCGTTCTTCTACAGTGGTGCCAACAAGACGGGGCAAGACCATTTAGACGCTTGTGCGGGCGGAGCATTCCTCAACCAAGGCATAGAGAGGTGTAGAGAGATCGTTGACAACATTGTCACGAATGCCGGTGCTTGGAGTGGAGATGCAGATTTTCAGAGAGTGCATCAGGTTGAGGAGGGAGAAGGAACGAGAAGGCTGCTGATGGCCATGATGGAGAAGATCAACAACCTCGAGTTGGGGAAGAATTTGGGTGGAGAGCATGCAGTAGAGAATGAGAGAGTAGACCAACCCAGTGGACAGCAAGAGGTAGCCAATTACATGGGAGGTCCGTATTACAATCAGAATGGCTACCAAGGTGGAAATCAGTATGGAAGGCCTTCTTATGGCCAACCATTTGTGCCTCCAGGCCCTCAGCCACTTCAAAATCAATTGAGGAACACACAAGGAGTTCAAGGAAGCCAGCAGCCTCCTCAAAACACATGGAGGAAAAATGAAAATTTTTCTTATGCTAACCCAAAAGCTGGTGTTACTGTTCCTGCAGGTGTTGATCCGGGGTCTAAACCTCCTGGTGGAGAAGGCGGTGCATCAACCGAGGAGATGTTGAGAGCGATCCTTCAGAAGGTGGAGGAAGGGAGCAAGAGATTGTCATCCTTGGAGTACGATGTGAAGGAGTTGCACAAGAAGGGTGATCAACGTGATCAAGAGCTCCAGAAGATGAACGTTGAGTGGACTAGAACTCAACAAGAGAACAATCGAAGGTTCACCTCTTTAGAGCTCCAGATGAGCCAGATTGCAAAATCAGTGAATAGAATGCCGGAGGGGAACCCGAAAGAGCAGTGCAAGGCGATCCAGCTAAGAAGTGGAACCAACTACGAAGGTCCTCAAATGCCTGCTGATTCTGAGACGCCCCAAGTTGAGAAGGGGATTGAAAGTAAAGGGATTGAGAAGCATGAAGATATGGATGAGTCCCAGAAGGGCAAGGAAAGTGAGGAGATGGAGAGAGTTCCTAAGTGGAAAAAGGCAAAGGAAGCAAGGGATAAAGTGAAAGAAACAGAAAGAGATGAGTGGGGGGTACCCAAATCTGTGATACCCGTCCCATATCCACAGCGCTTCATGAAAAAGAAGCTTGATGAAAAATTTACAAAATTTCTTGATGTTTTTAAACAACTTCACATTAACATTCCTTTTTATGATGCTTTGGAACAGATGCCGCATTATGCGAAGTTTCTGAAGGACTTGATCGCGAAAAGACGGCGAGTGGATGAGCCGAAGTTGGTGCAGTTGAACCACGAGGTGAGTGCATTAGTGCACAAGGCGCTTCCACCTAAGCTGAAGGATCCCGGGAGCTTCACGATCCTATGTGATATTGGGAACGGGATCAAGAAGGGAGCGTTGTGCGACCTCGGGGCGAGCATCAATCTCATGCCGTTGTCGCTTTTCAAGAAGTTGGAAGGTGGTGAACTTCAACCCACAATGATGACGCTTCAACTAGCCGACCGGTCTATTACTAGACCTCAAGGTGTGGTTGAAGACGTCCTAGTGAGAGTTGGAGATCACATCTTTCCAGCCGACTTTGTAGTGTTAGAAATGGAGGAAGATGAGCACGTGCCCTTGATCTTGGGAAGGCCGTTTTTAGCTACGGCGGGGATGGTGCTAGACGTGGCGAATGGGAAGATCACGTTGAAGGTTGATGATCAAGAAGTGAAGATCTCCCTATATGAAGCCATGAAGCACCCGAAGGAGGATGAGAGCTTGTATTGCATGGATGCAATTGATCTTCGTGTTGAAGACACGCCTTCTATCCCTAATCTTTCTCATATTCATGATTTTGTTAGTCCTTCACTTGATAATTTAACCCATGAGCGTTATGATCTTGATTATTTTGATAGGGATAAAGTGAAGAAGTTGAAGGATGAAGAGGTGAAGAAAGTGGACGTGGTCCAGTTAGAAGGGAAAGGAGGAGATAAGAAGAAAAAGTTCAAACTCAAGAACTTGTTTGGTAAGACTCCTCCAGATAGAGGCAAGAAGGAGTTGAGACCCATAACACTTGGGAATGAGAAAAGAGGAAAGGAACTCATGATGGAGGGGCATCAAGGAAAGGAGTTCAAACACCACTCTTATGAGAGTAAGGGAGGTAAATTTGAGTATGATGTCCCATAAGCTCCTTTGAGCACGGTCCGGCATGAGGACCTTAAAAATAGCGCTGAATGGGAGGCAACCCATTTTTATTTGCTTTCATTTATTTTTAGTATCTTTTTATATTATTAGGGTGTTTAGAGTCGTATGTCTAACCTCGTACTCGAGAGCTTTATTTTGTAGGCTTGTCTCTAAAGGAGTAAAGGAACCAAAGAAGTGGAGATTGAAGGAACCAACTTGAGACAAGGGAATGTGCAAAGCTACTGAGAGAAATTGAATTATTTGGTTGAGGTAACCCACAACCCCAAACTTAGACCTCTAGCAAGGTCGAAGTTTGGGGGGGTGGAGTTTCTTTTTATGATTACATTGCACATGCATGCACGCCCTTATCTTTGAGTTGAGTTTGATTGATTATTGGTGCCTTGAGATGCTCCTTGGGCTATTATTAATTTGTTTTGTTACTCAATATTTTATGCCTATCAATCACCTTATGCTTGTTGATTGCTATCTTTGAGTATGATTTGATGAGTAGGGTGAATTGTGAGGCTGAGTTAGGAGTTTTCTTGTGTGAGTGTTTGAGTTAGAGTTGATTTGAGAAAGAACTTGTATGCTTGTAAATTTTTCTTTTGAATGCTTGTGTGATGAGAGTGAGAATTCACTAGGACTAGCATGGATGTGAAAGCCGTGAGAGTTGTGCCTTACGAGATTTAAATGCACGATTTAATCTCTTCGTTTGTGAGTGGATCGTCACCTTAGAGGATGCTAGAACTTGCATGTGCTCTTGCTTCTAGATTGTGTCTAGTTTGATATGCCGAATGTGATCTTAGGCCATCTTTGATTTAATTGAGTCACTTAGCCAAAATTTTCCTTACCAATGACATTGATCCCTTGTTAGCCCCTTTGAGCCTAAAGCCTATTTTATTTGCTAACACATATGAACACTATTCCGATTCCTAAGCCTTTTTGTCCCAATTTGAGTGGAGAATAGGAAAGTGTGAATATGAGGGAGTGAATTGAGTTGAAAAAGGAAAAAGGTTTTTTATTGAGTGAATATGAGAAGAAGGAGTGATGAGATTTGAGTTGTGGGAAAGAACAAAAAATTTGAGAATGAGCAAAAGAAAAAAATGAGCTCATGTGTTTGTGCGAAAAAAAAAAAATGAAGTGATTGAAAAAAAAAAAGTGAAAAGAGTTAGAAAAAATTGAAGTGTTGAGAGAATTGAAAGCGAAAGTGTATTGATTGAATACGTTTGAAGTAGTTCGTTCTTAATATCGAAGTACCGAAGTTTTGAATTTCTATTCTCCATTCACTTGAGTCACTTTACCCCATATTGTTATCCCACCTGTCCAAAGAGCCTACATTACAACCTTGAAAAAAGTCCTTTTTGATTCGGCATTGATTTCTAGAGTATGGTCGAAGTTGAGAGCATTTACAAGCCTATGGTTGCCAATATGTGTGATTGATTGATTGAGTGAGTCCCTTAAACACTTTTATACACTTGTGAGGGAGTGAAACACACCGTTGAGTGCACATCCATGCTTGATCTTGGTGTTTCTTGTTGTTGTTGCATGAGTATGATGAAAGAAAGTGAGTGAGTATACGGGTGATTGACCTTTAAAGCTCGAGTTCAATTACTTGCATGATTTGATTCTTGATTCATTCCTAACAATTTCACTTGACTTATTATTTCGTTGCTTGAGGACAAGCAACATGGTAAGTTTGGGGGGGTTGATTAGGCGTGAAATTGTTATGTTTTGGTGCCCAAATTACTCATGTTTTGAAGGTTTTCGATGAGTGCTTGGAGTCAAATGAGCATTATTTCTATACATTGATAAATTTGTCTCTTTGGTGCTCATAGGTGAATAGAGGACGAAAAGAGGAGTTCGTAGGACTTTGAATCGACTCAAACGGATGCCCGGATGAGAAGATATTGAAGAAATACGATTGGTATTAGTGCGGACGAGGAAAAGTATCATTTGGAAGGATTAGAGATCACTCGAGCGCATTGCTCGAGCGCCACCGCTCGAGCGCCTTACTCGAGCGCGCAAATGAACAGAACAATTCTTGCGCTCGAGCAGCTCGAGCGCCACCGCTCGAGCGAATCACTCGAGCGCCCAAAACATACAGAGAAGATTCAGCGCTCGAGCAGCTCGAGCAATGCATCATTCGAGCTACACAGCTCGAGCGGGACCGCTCGAGCGTTTTGCTCGAGCGCCCATATACTTTTGCCTCCGGATGCGTATTTTTGGCCCATTAACTCCCGTTTCGACCCGGTGCCTATATATACCTCTTCCAAACACGTTTTGAAGGATCCCGACTTTAGAAATCACTTTAGACTTAGTTTTTGGAGAGGAAGAAGAAGAGCAAGCTTTATTTACGTTTTGTTGAGGTTTTGCATACGAATTCTTAGTTTCTTTTTATTAGTTCGTTACTTTAAACGCTTTTAATTTCGTTTTAGTTAATTCAATTTCAGTTCTTCGTATTTATTTTCTTTTTAAACCCTAGTTCATGTTTCTTACTTTCTTTATTCAATTCATCATGTTTTTGTTCGTTGTTTCGTCTATTGCTTTTATTTTTGTTATAACCATGTCCGGCTAAAACCCTTGCATGCTTGGGTTAGGATGAACTCGTAGAAGTAGGATGTGGGTCCGTAATTAAGGTAATTGGTGACGTTAGTTTTAATTCTCTTAATTAATGCATTCATATAATTAATCTTAACTCTACCTTTGAATTTCGTACGAAAGTGTTAGAGAGAGGACGACCGCATCACTCAATAACAATTAGTAGTCTTAACGAGAGGGTTTAGGAAAGGTTAATTCATCTACCGGTTTAGCGAAGGAGGACGACCGCATCACCTTAGTTAAATTAGGGTCTCATTAATTAAGCACAGTTCATTAACTTGTTAGTAGATTAGTGAAGTCGATTGCTAGGATAAAGTATTAGGGTGAGAAATCTTGAGCTTTCATTCTACGATCTTTTACTTAGGTTAATTCTTGGTTGTCACGATTACTTTGATTATGTACTTGCTCCGTTAGTATACGTAGGGATTCCTATCCTAAGCATCACCATCTCTTATTTGAATCCAACCCTTAGTTAATTCGTCTGCTTTATTATTTCAGTTTACTTAGTTTATTTTCGTCTTTTAATTAATCTTTCAAAAATCCAAAAACATTACACTCATATTAACTACGACGCGTAGGTCTTCAGGGATCTATTCGCATATACACCATCCCTTGGGTTCGATAATACTTGGTCCCTATACTTGCCCATACTACAGTGAACCCGTTCTCTTGCGGGGTAGCTACTAGTAGAAGCTAGTGTAGTTCGCTTCAAGTCAATGGCGCCGTTGCCGGGGAGGGCGTTGAATGTTTGAATAGGACTTGTAGATAGCTTAGTAGTTAGTAGTGGGTGATTTATTTTCTGTTTTTATTTTTATTTTTTTTATTCAATCGGCAGTTGCGTTTTGATCCTTCTGCTAGTGTTTCAGGTTTATGAAAACACGCTCACAAGGCAATACGAGCGAAGAAAGATTACCTGCAGACCCTGAGACAATAGCCAGAAGGAACCGAGCCTTCTTGAGAAGGATGAACGCTGCCGACTTAGGAAAGGAACCAATGGACATCAATAATGAGTTGGACGATGCTGCCAACGATTTCAATCAGGCAGTAGACCGGGTTGATGGCTCTGGAGGGAGTGGTGGTCAGAATCAAGACCAGTTCGTAGATAGTAGTAGCCAGAACCCGGGTGCACAAAATGTAAACAATCCAGCTCAGAATCTTGTCCATAATCCTCATAACCAAAACCCTGCTTACCCACAAAACCCGAATAACCCTTTCAACAACCCAGTATACCAACATTACCCATACCCACCTTATCCTTACCCACCATACCCGTATCCTCCACCTCCTGTCTATAACCAACCACCTGTGTACCAACAACCTCCAGTTCAAAACATACAAGCACCACCTGTAGCTCCTCAGCCTGCGCCCCAGAACACAGATCAGAATATGGCAATTCGGGGCAGGTTCGCGGCACAACCGCAGAGGTACTACGATGGAGTGGCTTTGCCTCCTGTTGAGGCGAACAACTTCTCGATATCACCGGGGATTTTAAAGCTGCTGACCGAGAATCAGTTCAAAGGGGTGATCGGGAAGGAGAATCCTCATACACACTTGAGAAGCTTTCTCATGATAGCCTCAACATTTAATTACAATGACATGTCTGAAGATGCCAAGAGGCTAAGGCTGTTCCCATTCTCACTGACGGGAATAGCCAAGGAGTGGTATGATAATACGCTCCCGCGGGGAGGTATTACCACTTGGGCCGAGCTCGAGCGTCTGTTCCTCGAGCGATTCTACCCTCCATCGAGGACGATCAAGGCTAGAATTGAGATCTCGTCCTTTCGCCAGAAGTCTGGAGAGGATCTACGCCAAGCGTGGGAGAGATACTCAAACATGCTTATAGAGTGCCCGCAGCACGGGTACAATGAGGGGGATATTATGGCGTTCTTCTACAGTGGTGCCAAGAATCCCTACGTATACTAACGGAGCAGGTACATAATCAAAATAACTGTGACGCGCAAGAAATAACCTAAGTAAAAGAATGCAAGGTGAAAGCTCAAGATTCTAAACCCTAATACTTTACCCTAACACTCGACTTCACTAATCCACTAAACAAGTTAATAGATTGTGTTTAATTAATGAGACCCTAATTTAACTAAGGTGATGCGGTCGTCCTCCTTCGCTAAACTGGCAGATGAATTAACCCTTTCTAAACTCTCTAGTTAAGTCTACTCGTTGTTAAAGAGTGATACGGTCGTCCTCTCTCTAACACTTTTCGAACGAAATTCAAAAGTAAAGTTAAGATTAATTTTAAGAATTCATTAACCAAGTGAATTAAAACCTAACGTCGCAAGTTACCCTAATTACGTACCCACAACCTACTTCTACGAGTTCATCCTACCCCAAGCATGCAAGGGTTTTAGCTATACATAGGTTTAACGTAAATAATAGCAATTGAATAAGTAACGAACATGAACATGATAATTAAGACGAAGAAGAGATCAAGCATAAACTAGGGTTTAACGAAATAAAAGAATAACTGAAATTAACTCAAGAAAAGAAGTCTTAACGTGTTCAAGAACAAAAATATAAAGAAACGAAACTAAAAAACAAGATCGTAGTATGAATTCGTAATTAAAACCTCAAAACCGTAAACGTAAACTTGCTTCTCTCCTTCCTCTCCAAAAACGAACTCTAAAAGTCTAAAATTATCAAGTGATGTGTGGTCTCGTGTTGTTCCTAAAAAACGAGCTTTGGACGCGTATATATAAGCTACGGGCCGAATCGTGAACTCATGGGCCAAAAAACGCCTTTGAAAATGCGAAAAATGAATTTGCTCGAGCGGTCGCGCTCGAGCGTGGAGCTCGAATGACACAAGTGCTCGAGTGGTGGAATTCTTCTGCATGTTTTGGGGCGCTCGAGCAACACGCTCGAGCGGTGGCGCTCGAGCGCTTGAAATTTTCTGTATGTTTTGGGCGCTCGAGCAACGTGCTCGAGCGCTAGTGCTCGAGTGGTTTACTCGAATGCTCCCAAATTTTCACCAAGTAGTACTTTTCTTCTTCAACACTATCACCAATCGTATTCCTTCGATATCTTCTCATCCGGGCATCCGTTTGAGTCGATTCAAAGTCCTACGAACTCCGTTCTTCGCCCTCGATTCACCTACGAGCATCAAAGAGACAAATTCATCAATGTATAGAAATAATGCTCAATTGACTCCAAATACTCGACAAAATTGGCCTAAATTAGGGTATTTCAAGTGACGAATCATGACAATTTCACGCCTAATCAAACCACCATCACGCTGCTCAAATACCTTTCTTTCAGCACAAATGCTAGGTAATACAGAGGCCATAATTCGGAACACGACATTCTATTTTGCAGGAGGGCGACCACCACAGAGAGAATCATATATCATTATTGTGTGCTCCTTTAATCTAAGCTCGTAAAGTACCCAATGACTACTAGCAATGTTAGCAATCCCGTACACATAATCGACTTCACTCCATGGCACACCATACCCAGTGGGAAGTCTGCCCGTCACATGACCGTACACAGACCTTGCATGAATGGACCATTTCCAGATTTGCTTGTCTTTCTTAGCCTTCGACCATAATTCAAATAGGCATGAGGTAAGTTGTGTCTGAACACATGCCAAGTAATATATTAGCATATAAGATTTTGTACTACCATGAAAATAAATGACAAATGAGCTTGTTATAATTTATTTACCCAGAAGTGCTTGAAGACGAATGTGATCTTGCTCGTGTGTTCTTCAGGCATACATTTCCTAGCTTTCCACATGACTAAATGCATCATAGTATCAATATTCTGTAATTCAGGCTTTACCAACATTATTTGAATGTATAAAATGTAATTGATTTTAAATGGAAAACATTAATTGAGATTACCTCGCCACTAAGCCAACCATCACGATTCCAAATATTGTTAAACCACGAAGCTGTAACAGATGGAACCACCTCCACACTTGGAGTGATCTCAGCAGCCGTATTCTGATTCTTTTTCAACCATTTTGCAAATTCATTGATTTTACCCTTTGAAACATGGTCCTCACATGGGTTGTACGTAGGCATTTGTTGTGCTAATTTAGTTCCCTTTTGCAGCTTCTTCTGACAGGGTACAATTTCCAACTGGGCATTGCCATCATCTTCAACATCCTTGTATTGTTCACCTGATTCACCACTCTCCTCATTTTCTTCAGCATCTTTGTCATCTTCAACTGATTCACCACTCCCCTCATTTTCAGCAACATTCTTGTCTTCTCCTTCGGTTTCTTGTCCTTCAGTTTCTGCTTCCCCATCTTTTGAAGTTGTTTGATGCTCACCACTCACAACTTTCTCATCCTGATATGATTCTTCCTCATCTTGCTCACTGTTAAGGCCCTCCACAAGAGAGTTCACCATAGTCTCCATTTTTTTTACATCTTGTGTAGTTCCTCAAATTGAGACACCACGTACGATCTCCATGTCTGCTCGTCACCGGATATGATCTTGCTCTTCTTAAAAAAAACCTCATATGATCCCCCTGTAGAGCTCTCTTTTCCATGACGTTTCCGATTACTTTTATTTGAACGGGTATTATTATTTGCATGATTTAATTTCTCCCACTTGAGAAAGTTTTGGTATGCATTAGTATTCAACTCCGCTCTCAAGGGAACAAGGCGTTCTGCCACCGGCATCTACAATAAAAAAAAAATCATTGACGCTGTTAGGACAATTAAACAAGACTCAAATTCTCATTCACAAATATATATAAACATTGAACTTTAGGAGGCACATAACTTACGTGATCAGCAGACCTGACCCTCTCTTCAAATTGGGGAAACAACTCTTAGTTAGTTCTTCAAACCTTATGATACCATTCGGGTTCCACAGTAGCATATGAGGAATCAAAGCCCGTGACTTTTTTATTTGGGAGGCACATAGTTTAGCAACAGCTGGTATTGCTTCGTATGCCCATATCTGTAGTGCATACCCAAACCCATAAACATCGATGTGGCATTTCCAATCAGTTTTCTCAACTTCCGTCTTAGCTTTCTTAACTGATTTTCTTCTTTGAATAACAGTCCTGAACTCACTAACTAAGTAATCGAAAGCAACTATTCCCCATGTATAA
Source organism: Ballota nigra (assembly GCA_947034835.1). Taxonomy (NCBI): domain Eukaryota; kingdom Viridiplantae; phylum Streptophyta; class Magnoliopsida; order Lamiales; family Lamiaceae; genus Ballota; species Ballota nigra. Next base: position 80,835,550 of record OX344729.1, on the reverse strand, counting down.
TTTCTATTTGGGGTATTTTTTTTCTTTAAATTCAAGTGCACACCCTAAACCCTAGCCATTACAAAAATAAATATATGTCCTTACAGTAACATTAAAACAAATATGTGTTTCTCTAAGGACAAATATGTGAATTTTTAATTTATTATTTATCTCTTTAACTCTTGGTTTTTTTTCCGAATTTTGTACAGGTTTTGTTCATACAATAACATATTTTTGTGTTCATATAATAACAAATGTATTTCAATACCTTACATGTTTTAAAATAAGTTCAAATATGTGACCTTATACTACAACATATACCTTACATGTGTTAAAATAAGTTGAAATATGTGTCTTTATAATACAACATGTTTGCGCTTATAGTAATACAACCTGTGAGGGAACTTCTACATATGTGATTGCGTGAGTTTTTTTAGAAAGATTCATTTGACCAGGTCTGACCCAATTAGGATCTGCTCATCTGCGGAATATTTCAATTTGGACTACAATTAATGGATCTTTGATCCCTAATGTTTTTGCATAAGAGTTAATCATTAAATAAATTTAATTGTAATGATAAATATATTTAGCCATAAATTATTAACTAAGGAATAATATATATATATATTATGTTTTTATAAATAAATTAACTTTAATAAATCTTATTGATTTTAAAGTAATATTATGTAATTAATAAAGATAATTTTATTATTATGCATGAGGTAAATTAATAGTATATAAATTAAAGATTATGCTGAAGAAAAAATTGATTATTTGGAAGATTATTTTGAAGGAAAATTAAAGTTAGTGAATGTTATTGAAATCATTGAGCCTTATGTGAAATTCAATTATGTTGAATTTAAATGTCATTTGTTGGAATTTATATTTAAGTGGATGCACATCAATTTTTTAAATTTCTTATTGAAACTGTGAATTTTATATGTTTCTTATTTTATTTTTATATTTTAGCACATACCAATGTCGGTTGTAATTTTTTTTTAAATGTCAGGTTTTGTTATATTAAAGTATGTCACAACCAAAGAATTGTCCCCGATTTATTATGAATATGGGTTTATTTATGACACAGATTATCGCATATTTAGTCTCACTAAAGATTGTTTTAACTTTGTTAGAAGTGTTGGATTGCGTAGAAAGGATAAAATTATTTTGATTGTTTTTGGAGCAAGAATATGACTTTTGTTGTTTGTGCACCAATGTTGAATACATATTGATCTTTTTAATTAAGTTACATTGTTTATTCTTTAATTTGTATTGCTCACTTTCAATGACGATATATTATTTTGTTATAGTATCGAAGGTTTATTATTTTATTTGAAAGTTAAGGTTTAGAAACAGTTCACTATTGGGTTATTAAAGATTTGAATTATGTGACTTTTGTTAAGATCTGTGGTTCATTTTTCTATATTTATCTTAAATCATTTGTATTTTGTTTGGGTAATTGTTACCGCTATTGATATAAAAAACCTAAAAATTTTAAAATAACATTTACTTTATTATTATGTAACTATTTTAAAAATAAACACGTTTATTGTTTTTATTAAAAATTAAAAATGGAGATTATTAATTCTTAATTAAATTAATAAAAAAAATTATTGATAAATTTATTATAAGGGACAACTATCTACACCCACTATTTTACTAACATTCACCTATTAATTTCATCTAATTATAATATAACCACCAAACATAACCACTTCCCCACCTCTTCGTCCAGCAGTGAAAAATATGATAACCATCTTTCCACAAGAACGTCTTTTAGCAGAGGGGATTAAAATTGGGTGTGGAAAAAACCAACAATGCCCTTAATTTGTTCAAATGTATTATATGGTTTCTTAATGTTAATGTAATAATCATCCTTTAGTTATATTGAAGTATTTTATGCTAAAGATTTTTTTTTTTGGTTTATTATGAATACAAGTTATTGGTGACACAGATTGTTGCATGATTCGTCTCACTAATACTTGGTTTAAATTTGTAATATGTGTTGAACTGCGTAAATAATTAAAAATTTAAGAAGTGTAATGATATATATGTCAGAGCAAGAATAAATATTTGATTTTTGTGTACAAGATTAATTACTTGATAAAGAGTAATTCTTTAAGAACTACTTCCTCCGTCTGAATTTGGTTTTTCCGTTTGACTTTGCACGGAGTTTAATGCGATAGTTGAAATATAGTATTTAAATGAATAAAATAATCTTGAGAATGATGAATGGTGAATAAAGTAATATTTAAATGAATACAGTAGTTGAATTGATGGTGAAGTTTAAAAAAAATGAATGTATTTTATTTCTATTTTGGGAATGAGAAAATAAAATTGGGACGAGTCTTTTTGGAAAGTAGAAAAACAAAATTGAGACGGAGGGAGTATAACTTAGGATGACAGGAATATTAAGACTTTGAATCTCCAAACGAATAATTTAAGGACGGTAACTTTTAAAAAGTCGCGAATTGGGGCCAATCAGCCCGAATCTAACCAAACAGAGCTAATTGGCCCAATTGGTAAAATTCGGACTTATTGGCATGATTTAACCTGAATTTGCTTTCAATTTGGATCAAATTTAGGTTGATTTGAGCTGATATGACTTAGATTTGCTACTTTCTAAAATTATTGTCCTTAAAATTGTCAACCCAGGGAGTTACATCCTCATTTTGTCAGCCCAAAGAGTTGCAGTCCTTATTTTGCCCCGCCAAGTTACAGTCCATAAAAAACTAATTCTCATACTTCATATTGAATCTTTTATCTGTATTGTTCAATTTGAATGACGATATAATTTTCATTAATTGTATCCGTAATTTATTATTTTACCTGGATGTTAATGTTTAGAAACAGTTCACTATTCGATTACAAAAATTTGAGCTTGATAATTTTTGTTATGACCTGAGTTACTTAATTTTAATATATTTGCCCTTAAATCATTTGTTATTGGAATGTGGTCAAACAAAATAAGTTTCTCATCTTATCGGTGAGGATCAATTGACCCTTCAACTTTTTTTTTTCCGCATATATGATCCCTTTTTTTTAGTTGAGATCAATAGACCCCTAATCTTAATAAAATAAAATAAATCAATCCTTAAAATTTATTTTGTATGATTATTCATTTTGCATCCTAGGACTATCATTCCTCCCTCGGACTAATGAAAGTTAAACATATAGAGATCAAGTCCATCTTATTCCTATTAAACTTAACATCCGTGCAAAAAGTAAGACCTTCAAAAAGTTCATTAGTAGGCTTTAATTCTTGGGAGTTCCTTGGAGAAAATGTGCACCCAAAAAAATGATATTTGAGCTTGCTGGAAACTTTGTAGATAGTTAAAAGCCAACTTTGAAGTTGCCACGATATGCTGGCCCCGATAATATGGTTTTTTCCATGTTTCATATGACACAGTTTCTTCCAGATTCCCCAGGGGGGCTCACAATTTTCTCAAGGCTTGTGCTCTTGCTATTATCATATCTTTTGGTGAGAAATTTCATAGTTGCTAGACCTATACCATCCTTAATTTATAGCCCCAAATTGAGCTTTTTCTAAATATGTGCAGTCGACGGGTAGATGAAAATAGCATGAGTAGTGTGGCAATTAGGATTTATAGGACCATGGTGATTAGACAAATTACCTTTTGAGATAATTAAATCATTGATCATTTTCCATTAAAGAAAAGTACAGACTTTAGGGGGAATATTGAGAGACAAATTTTTTTGCCACCATATTGTTTCAAACTATTGGTTAAAAATATTTTCTCCCTTGTGTTGGCTGACTTTTCTTCTATAAAAAATAATATATCCAGATTTTATAGAAAAATCCCCTTTAGTATCTGACCTCCAAAACTGCAAATCACCATGGTCAGTTACACAAATGGGAGTGCATTTAAAATAATAGCTTCTATTTCAAAAAGAAGAAAATATCTCTTTTTTAAAAGATCTTCATTTCATGTCTGATGAGAGTAAAAATGATCAATTAATGAATAACTTGCCGCCCTTGATTTGAGTCGACCATCATTTTGGTAAATATTATTTGTCTGTTTGTTCTTTATTAATATAAAATAATCTTTAAAAAAAATACTTTTAAGGATCGTAACTTTGGGGGTGACAAAGAGAAGACCATAATTTTTTGGGTGGATAAAATGAGAACCGTTACTTTTCGTGCTGACAATTTAAGGACTATAATTTTTAAGAGTCGCGAATTTAGACATAATCGGCCATAATAAACCCAAATAGAGTACGGACAAAATGAGGACTATAATTTTTATTTGAAAATACTCCCTTCGTCTCACTGTTTCTTTCACATTTATAAGTGTTACGTTATTTAAAAAAAATGTATTATATATATGAGTATAGAGTTGAATAAAATAATGATAATTCTATATTATATTTATTTTTGTGATGCATAATTAATTCTTTTTATGTGACATAAAAATATTTGTGGAATGTCTTAATTAGGAAAATATCAAAGTAATCACGAGACGAAAAAAATAATATCTTTCAAACACCATTTATTTATGTTTTATTGCACGGTATTTTTCAATAAACTCTTTATCAATTAACTTAAATTTATTTAATAAAAAATTAATCTAATAAATCCACAAATTTTTATTTTTTAACAGTAAAGAATAATTGGTGCATTATATTTGCCTTATTTGGCATATATAATTTAAATCTTATCAAAATGACTATTTTTTAAATGAGAAATTAACAAATTTCATTTTTTTTAAAATCTTATTGTGTTAAAAAATTCAAGCAAACCTGTAAATGTATTAGTAATTTTATTTATAATAATAATGAACATGAATGATAGCATTCCATTTATTTTTGTGAATATGAGTGGTTTTTCTGTAACTATTAGTTTTATTTATTTTTGTTAAAAAAAAAGGTTCATTTTAAAATAATTAAAAAAAATGACTGTCGTGCAAAGCACGGGTAGACCTGTTACTAGTATATATAAATATTGAACTTTAGGAGGCACATAACTTACGTGATCAGCAGACCTGACCCTCTCTTCAAATTGGGGAAACAACTCTTAGTTAGTTCTTCAAACCTTATGATACCATTCGGGTTCCACAGTAGCATATGAGGAATCAAAGCCCGTGACTTTTTTATTTGGGAGGCACATAGTTTAGCAACAGCTGGTATTGCTTCGTATGCCCATATCTGTAGTGCATACCCAAACCCATAAACATCGATGTGGCATTTCCAATCAGTTTTCTCAACTTCCGTCTTAGCTTTCTTAACTGATTTTCTTCTTTGAATAACAGTCCTGAACTCACTAACTAAGTAATCGAAAGCAACTATTCCCCATGGATAACTATTGAATTCATTTAGATCATCAGCAAGGTGAATATACTCAATATCAATCTTCTTGCTAGAATGACCGTGCACAAGCAAAATTCCATACAAAACCTAAGTAGAGCTAACTGTAAACTGAGTTGTCCATTACCTTTGTCTTTCGCCTTCAAAAAAGCATTCTCAATGTCCATCAACTTGATTTGCTTTTTATTTTTGAATACCTTTCTGTGCAATCTTGACTCAGTAGGTAATGGTGGTTTCTCGCCGAAATTCAGTCCGGTTATCAAAGCAAACTCATTCGGACCAAAGTGAGTTTCTTTGTTGTTTATGTGAAAAACAAGCTCTTCACGACTCCTTGAACAATTTTGCTTAAAAAGCAAGTGAAGATACAATTGTCCCTGAAATTGCTTGTTACTCAAATCTACAAACTGACCAAAGCATGAATACCTGAATAATTTTGTGGTTTTCCCATCTAGCCTCTCCATTATCTTACCCATAATTTTCAGATCACTCCTACAGCTCACCCGGGCTCCAAAATACTCATCATAACGCACCATAGTCATCCACGAAGCAAAAATAATATAAAATAATATTTTAAACGATTTTGGATTCAAAATCAATAAACAACAAACACCCACATTATTTCCAAAACTAACAATCCAAAAAACACGTCACAACGACATCGACGCGGTCACATATGTCAATAATACTAAACATAGTAGCCCCAAGGAGAATATTAAACACTGACCTTTTTGTAACACAGGGGTGTGTTCTCTTTTTCGAGGAGGCACTTCATGGTCGTCGTTCAAGTGGTCGGAAATTGGTATCTTTGCACGGCTGATTTCGGGAGAGTCCATGGGTCACGAATTCGGCTCACTTAGAACAATCTGGAGCAGGAGTATGTGAAAAGATTTGTCCCGCCTAATTTGGAGGAAGTTGGAACGTCGCGCGCCTTTATTTAGTGGGCCATCTCAAAATAATGTAGGTCTCATGTTGGTTACTTTGTTTTGGGCTAAGACAAAATAAAAATTATGTTGGGCCAAAAGAAAAAAAGTAGATAATTTTTTGGGTATGTAAAAAAAACTTTCATGTGATCCAACTCCATGTGGCAAAAATTATGAGCCTATGTTTTGGTCTATATATTCGTTTTATATATATGAAGTGATAATTTCATTGGGCATAGTTCTTTAAATTTTTTTGACTTTAGGTTTGTAAATATTTTCATACCAATTGATCAGTGCTCTTGTTGTACAAGGAATTAACAATTAACAGAGACCTGTAGTCCATTTATTAATGTGTTGAAACCATATCGAAAATAATATTAAAAACCATTGTAAAAAAATAACCGATTAAACAACCATAAACATTACTAAATATCAGTTCACATAGTTAGAGTTAAGCTTTACAAAATATGTCCCCAAGCCCATGTTGGTTACTTTGTTAGCAACCAATTTACAAAAGTTACAAAAAGAGTTTGGGGTATCAAAGTTGGAAGCAATTGTTCATAACAATAATAAAAAATTGTCCCATACCATACCCTAACCATTCATTAACCCTAAACTTTCAGAACGCCACTGAGGAAACAGCGGACATAAAGTGCCCTAGTGTGCTCTGGCATTCCCAGGAACATCTCCAAGCACTCCAGATTTTTAGCAAACACGTGAGCAACATCCACCTTTTCATCATCGCTAAGATCAGATACCTCCGATAGAATATTGAACAATTCCTTTTGAGTAGTGCCCAAATTTGCCTCGTAACCGAAAACACGTATCAGGTTGTCCATATGATCATCTAATGACTTGTTCATCTTCTCTAAAACGACACAAAGTTTGTCAGTTGGCGAAGCTTCAAGACCAATCCTCTTCTTACAAGTAGTTCTGCTAGAAATTCCCCTTAGAATGGGAGAAGGCTCACTTGTGACTTCCATGTCAACAGGGGGTTGGTCAAGATCCACACCAGATGCGTGTTGACAATTCTGACCATCCTGCGACGGGTCTTCGTTGACTAGACCATCAACGACTTCTTTCACATCTTCAGCAGTGCCACCATTAGCTTTGTCGACTCCAAATATTTCATTCCAGGCAGAATACAATGGCCAAGCTTTGAAACGCATGTGGACGACATTTGGATCAGCCTTGCATTGGAAAAAATAGATAAGAGCTCATGAAGTAACATATTACACAGATTTTGGACCATAAGACACAAGAGTTCAATAAATAAAAGACGAATATATGTTCACCCCACCAATGTCGAATCTCAATCGTATTTAACATATCATCCAACTATTACAACCCAAACTAGATCTGTCATATGCACTATCCCATCATAAAGATATCACCACAACATACTAGACTTCACATATCACCACAAATTGAGCAGCAACAAAGATATCACCACAACATACTAGACTTCACATATCAGTGATATCACCACAAATTGAGCAGCAATAAAGATATCACCACAACATACTAGACTTCACATATCACCACAAATTGAGCAGCAACAAAGATAACAAAACAGAGTCCTAATTTTAATATCAAACAAACAACTACACATTCATAGAAAGATTCTACACATCTATTAGGATTTAGTTTTGTCTTCTATGAATCTACAGCAGAAATAATGCCCGAATAATTTTTTTAATTTAAGTTACCTTGACGATAAGAGCCCAGGCGTCATTGTGACAATCGATGATGCCGGTCTCGGGGTTAAATCCTATACCGGAGTTCCCATTCAACATCGTCATGAGGGATCCATGAGATTTTTTCCAGATTGTAATCCTTGAGCATATGTGGGGATTAGCGCGAATATCAGTACCAGGAAGTCGCTCTGCCATCCCAGCCTCCAACTTGTACTGGTACCCAGGTTTAAAACTATTTTCGCTACGCCAACCGTTAGCAACGAGTTCCTTCATCAGGTCGGCGAGAATAACCTCTTCGATCGGAGTCCAAGCCCTGCGAACCCTATCAGTTTTCTTGCCCTTATTCTTCATTCCCATGCTACTACTGCCACCGCTCTCCATGGTTTACCCTTCAAGAAACAAAAGGCCATATAAATGGCGGTTAGCGGATAGGAAAACACTAAATCCATGTTAATTTTTTTTACATAGATCGGACCCTTCACCTGTAGATTGGATCGCGAGCAAAAGCCCTGTTGTAGAGTGCCGCCGTTGGTAAGGATCTATGGAAAACCTAAATGATAGAAAGAGGAAAGGGTATATATATCTCAGCAATTGAGGAAGGGTAACATGGTAAAATTGACCATTGTTTGGGTTTAGTTATGTTGGCTATCAAACATGATTAAAAATTAACTTGAACTTTTTCATATATACCAAACATCGAAAATGTTTTTTTCACAACTACCAAACACCATACAATCGCCCATTATCTGACCGCATCCAGGAACTATTTCTATCGGCCCGTCTCGAGGCCTTTTCCCAACTAGGCTACCAAATGGGCCCTAACATGATTACGAGTTTAAATAAATATCGTTACTTATATATCTTCGATCTAGTCTGTGAATCATCTCGTTTGTATAGTGAACTTTAGTTCAAGATATCTTTAAAGAACAATATAACATTCATTCAATAATATAATTATTCTTATAGATAAAAATGAGAAATATTATATTATTTATTTACATAATTTAATGTGTTTGTGTATAAAAATATTATGATACTATTAATTTATAAGAATAGTAATATCTCTAAATGAATATAAATATAAAATAGTTTTAGTGTATATTTGAGTGCATGATATTCACTTGAATTTTGAAAAAAAAAATCCCTGACAGAAATCAATAATACCACAAGAATTAATTAGTGATACCCCAAGAAATAATCAGTAATACCCAAATTGCAAAAAACACACAACGTTTGGTGTGTTTTAAAAAAAATCAAACTTAAAATCAAAATTGAGTTTAAAATTTAAGTGCATGTTATATGTTAGTAAATATGCACCGTATATGGCTGAAAATAATAGAATTGGAGAATCGAGGCTCGTGTTAGACACGATTTCCTTAAAACAATTTATGTCCTTCACTCTCGGTGCTAGTGAATCGTAGGACACTTGTTTCCCAGGATACAACGATTTAGAGCAACGATACAACACTATATCTTGCTCGAGGCGAACTGGAAAGTTGCCTGACTAATCACCAGAATAAGAACGAAAGAACGAAGCAAGAAAGAAGCTCAAAGAAAGTAGCAATTGCTGTAAAGTATCTGTATATCTTTCTCGTTTCAGTGTGTTCTATTCATCGATTTGAGGCTCTACTTATAGCAGCCAAAAAATGACCGTTGGAGCGTATGGAATTAATTGACAGATAATGGTCATCTGAAACCGACGAAACGTGTCATTAAATCGACCAAAAACCATTTAAAAACGTGTTGTAACCTAAAGTCAGTCAAAGTTAACCTATAGCCGTTCAAGGTTAATCTATAGCCATTCAAGGTTAACCTATAGCTATTCTATGTTAAATTTCAGCCATTCAAAAACAAAATTGAAAAATTAATGGCCGAAAACATAAATTCAAGACCATTATTTTATAACAGTTTTTCAGCCGTTACAAATTGGAAACCGAAATCGAGACAAAGCCTTTAGCTTTTCTCTTATCTAATTTTTTGTTACAACAATTTGAGACATAATTTCTTATTCACACCACCACCATTTTCCAATATTATACACTTGCTATAAAGAAAAAACAATCCAATATTATTCATTACCCCAAATTTTGGAAACAAATAAAATAAATTAAAATAATATTTATTTTGAAAAATGGTCAATATCAATTTACAACCTGTACTATTATCATTTTTTCAACTTGCAACCTATACTATTATTTTTATCAAAATACAACCTGTACTATGTAAATTTTGCAATTTCCAACCTAAGTTCAATTCTTTGGCTATTTTTCGAGAAAAACTATATTTTTTAAAGGTTGTGTTTGACATTCAATATATTAATTATTTAAGTTTTAAGACATAGGTCTCTAATATAAGTGCACAAACAAATATCTTTTAATATACTAATATGAATATAAATATATAGATAAATATAAAGATTATTCTTATTGTTGTTATTCTTATATTATATTTATAAGTTTAAAAAATTTATCTTCTTTAATATGTTTAGATATATCAAATATGTATGAAAATGTTATATTTTACTTTTAGAAAATATAATAATTTAAAAGAATGAATAATTTCGATTTTTTATTTTATGGAACTTCTTTTGTTTTCTTAATTTTTCTTTTTAGGATTTTGTTTCAAAAAAAGAAATTAATAATTTCATTAAATAACAAAAGAATGAATAACATGAATTTCAATTAGATAAACTAAATTAAAATTAAAATAATTGTAAATTAATAGTTTTACAATAATATTTATTAACTTAATAAGATATCAATAAAAAATTAACTTATTGAATTAAATTTTATAGATATATATTTAATTATTTTTAGGTATATTATTTAATTACTTTTTTTTTTATTACCGACCAATGAATTAAACATGAGCGAATGCGTTAATAACCATAGTGAATATATAATATGGGATAGTACTAAAAGGTAATTGCATTATAAACAATTGAAAATTAATCTAATTCACATGTACTATAGTTTGGAAACGGATAAAATTACTAAATTGATAATTTAAATATAATTAATAAATTGAAAGACAAACACAACCTTGGTGCAATACATTTTTCTCCGAAAATTAACAATTGAATTGAGCTTAGGTTGAAAACTGTCAAATTTACATAGTATAAGTTGCAATCTGATAAAAATAATAATACAGGTTGCAAGTTGAAAAAATGACAATAGTACAAATTGCAAATTGATATTAACCCTTTGAAAAAAGGTGTATAAAATACTATTTCCACTTTAAAGCCGACCCTTTTGGTCCAACAACGCCTTTACAAAATCTCAGCTAACTAATGACTAATTAAATATAGATTATTGAGTCGGTAGTCTGTAAATTCTATACAACTCATTTATAATTATCACTTAATTATTATCTTTTAATAAAATAATTAATACTGATAAATAATTAAAACTCAATGAAGCAACTAATACTTTTAAAAAATATACGCAAAATGTAAATTAGTTGCACAATAAAACTAGCTAAATGCAAAGCTTTGCCTAGTTACTTATTGCAACTATAATGTCATTCGGTTTTTTTTTTTTTTTTTTTTTTTTTTTTTGCATTTGGATAGAATCATTTGAAATCAAAAGAATTTGAAAATAAATGAATTTAAAAATTCATAAATTTCAAATGACATAATTTTTTTAAATATTTTAAATTCATCAATTTGAATAATTTACTCAAACAAGTTGAGTGGATCTCAGTTGAGTATAAAAAATTCATATCCCAAAATCCCTCCATCCAAACACAACTTTAAGTATTTTATTGTATAATTACTACTCTATTATTTAAAACTTTCTAAACAAATATTAATACCCTACATAATACAAATTTGTAATTAACAAATTATTATAAGCATTGTAATGCTACGCGGAACAATACATATAACATGCACATAACTATTCATTTTCTTTATGTTTTTTATCAGGGTGAAAAAATCGAAAAATCGGCCATAGGAAGTGTTCTAGCTACCTAGCGCATAGGTCCACCTGTTTTTTTTATTTTGTAAAATTAAAAAAATTATAATCAAACATTTTAGGGCCGATTACAGCAACCTGGCTAGGGCCAATTAAGCGGCGTCAAGGTTTGGAAATGCTTAGGGCCACTGATTTTACAGAAATCGGGTCGGGAGGAGGCCGTCTAACGACTCTAACCCGATTTCTGCATCACTTGATTTTATCGAAATAAAACTACATTAATGTATTTTGAATTCATTACTTTTTCATCTAGGCAAAGTATTATATGAAAATAGTTCATGATAAACTTATTATGAAACAATTTTAAAGTATCATTAATCTCATCAGGGATATCATTAATCCGAGTTCAAGAAAATTGACAGGTTTAATGATGCTCCTGATGAAATTAATGATACTCTAAAACTATTTCATGTTAAGCATATTATGAAGCGTTTTCATGTAAAATGTACTCCAATCATCTATACAAATCTACACATGATGTGATATACCATCAACCAATGCATCTCTAATATACATATTGTAGCTACAAAATCAATTTATATTTTTCAGTAAGTACTCAAAACCTGCATATGCATTCTATTGAATTAACATAATACTTCTATATGTAGTTATTTAAGGTGGATATATAAGAGAGAGAATTATGCCCACCTCAGATGCAGTCATGCCTTTCAGTACACTTCTAATTTTTTAATTAAAATTATTGCTTTAACTTAAAGTAAGTATACAATATATCAAATTAAAGTCCTTATCATTGCATGACTGGCTTTAGCTTAATACTCCTTTCACATCCCAAATTTATTCTCATTAAAATTGACACGATTTTTAAAATAAAATAAAATAGATAAAATAAAAATACTGTGGAGTTTATTAATGAATTATATGATGAGTAGGTTTTATATGAAAATACTTCATAATAAGCTTAACATAAAATAAATTTAGAGTATCATTAATCTCATCAGGAGTATCATTAAATCTGTCGGGGGTATCATTAGTTCAAATTTTCTTGAACTCAGACTAATGATACCCCTGATGAGATTAATGATACTCCCGATAAAATTAATGATACTTTAAATTGTTTCATGATAAGCTTATCATGAACTGTTTCCATATAATACTTTGCCTTATATGATTGTTTATAGATGTGATGATAAAATAATATTTTTTTAAAGAGATATAGGAATAGATTTAGGTGATGGACTAAAAGGGCAAGTGGGAATAATATTCTCATTGGACTATATTTTGTTTTGTTTTAAAAGACCCTTAAAGTATATAATTTGTGTTTCATAGAGTTCTATTATATGTTCGGGATGCATTTTTGTTGAAATGTGATCTCAATAACATTGAAATTAGTTGTTTCATCATAATTAAATGAAATTCATTAAACTAACTCAATAAAATTCATTAATTTCCATTATCAAGGGTATCGTGAAACAAAAATTAATAGTTTAAAGGTTTTTAAACCAAAATATAAGTTCATGAGACTTTCAAAATAAAAGTTGATAATTCAGGAATCTCTTAATGCATTACCCATTTAATATTTGAGTCATACTTTTCCGTAAAATATAATTGGATTGGGGCTCCATAAATTCATAGGTCAGAGTAAATGAAATTCTTTTCATGCCATTTTCATCCCAAAATCATTGAATTTTTTTTGACCGATAGAAATAAAAGGAATCGAACAATAAAAATAAAAATCTAAAGGCAATATTTTTTTAAAATTGACCTCTTGACTTATTAATTCTCTCATACTTGATGAGTAAACACCATTTTGAAAATGGTCTTGTACTAGGACATTTAACTTCATTTGATGTGGACTTGGAAACCTGACATGGATTTGTAATCACTAATCACCCTTTAATTATTTTAATTTATGAGCGAATACCTAATTATGGTTTAAATTAGAGTTGATAGGCTTTTCATTTCACTTTCATAAAGTGTGGGGAAGCTAAACTTTGTTGCTTAATATGGATATGGTCTACTTAGCATGATATCAAGGAGACACGTTAATTATTTTGACCAAAAGACCCAAGTTCAAATCCCCATTTACATTATTTTGACTGAATACCATTTAAACAAATATTGACCGATAATGATTGATTTCACTTGTAAAATTTATTTAAAATATGGAAAACAATTATTAAGTTCGTATATATACTAGCAGCATATGTTTTATTTTGTATATTTCACCAAACCCCCAAATACTCCAAGAAATCTCCAAGCCACCTTATAAAAATTATGATAAAAATTAGGTGTCTTAATATGTGTAGAAACTTAAAATGACATTTATTATTTTGAAATTGAGAGGGTACAAAAATTGATACATACAATGGTCTTGTTTTTATAATATATACCATCCGCCTAATAAAAATTAAAGATCACATATTTGAACTCAAGCACATTGGCTCTTGAAATAAAACATTCATGTATGTTATATCTATCTTCCAATTATACTAGAACTATTTGCTTTAACAAAGTATTAAAAAAATAGATATAATGTATATACACTTAAAACGGTTGTAAATTGAGAGTGTAAAATATTTTATTTTAAAAAAACAAAACTAATATTATTGGACAAGCCAAAATAAAAAAATAGAATTAATAAAATTGTACGGAGGAGTATATGATGCGTGGACTTATTACCCTATCCAAATAATATTTTAAAGTAAAGCACATGAAACCATCTCATACAACTATACAAGACTCCCTCCCAAAGAAACATACTCCCTCCGTCCCGCATCTTATTTCACGTTTACTATTTTCACGTGTTTTAGCTAGCGAGTTTTTAATTAGTATTTAAAATGATAAAGTAATTTTTAAGTCACTTTATACTAGAGGAGAGATAGATCTATCATACCACTTTTTCAAAATTACTTTATCATTTTAAATATTAATAAACAACTCCCTCGCTAAAACACGAGAAAAAAGGTAGTATGAAAAAAGACTTGGGACGGAGGTAGTATTTCTTGCAACATATATGTTCCTTGTAATTGTTCTAAAACATGTAAAAAAAATGCACAATGATAGTCTCTATAAATTTAAGAATAAAAATAATAGGCGAAAAAACATACTAATTCAAATCAACACAACTTGAACAAAACTCGCTCATAATATGTCACTGTTTTACTAAAAAAAAACGATTTTCACTTGAAAAGTCGCATTTTAAATGTGCGAATAATTATGGGGCGGAGAGAGTATTAACAAAGACTTATTAACTAAGACTAAGATCAATGAACAAGGAAAAATAATTTTTTCAACTCAAAATTAGCATGCTCAACCCTATTAGACTAAAAAGTTAACCAAAAACCCAGAACAACTTGCAATGCTTGTTATGTATAAAATGAAACACAACCATTCTTTATGCCAGAAGGAAAGATAAAAGAGAAGCACCTTTTGAGTCAAAAATGAGCATCTCACATGCAAAAGGAAAAGTCTATGATGCCCACTACACCTACTTTATACTGGGAATCATTCATATAATACTTCCAAAAGAAAAGATTAGAACTGAGAACAATCACATCTTAAAAATTTAGTAGCACAGCACTCATCAAATCCATCAAATCCGATCAAAACTGGTAAAGGGAAAAACTTAGTCACAAAATATCTTAATCATATAAGTACTTAATGTATCAAAACCAATAACGTAATATAAGGTACACAAAGGAAATAGCTTAGCACTTGATTTCCTTCAAACCATGGGCGAAGTATAAGAATGTTGGGTCGGTGGCGCCATCCTTGTAGTAAGCAAATACCAGAGTGCTGTCATCACACATGCTCTCTCCCACGAAACTAACAATAAATAAAAATAAATAAATTTTAGCATTCATCATAACTATAGTCTAACTATATACAAGAAGAATGAATCAAAGAAAACATTAGAGGAATGAATCAAAGAAAACATTAGGGTTTGCTTCTTACAATTGGAGGTCCTTGATTTTTGAGACCAAATACTTGGTTGCTCCTTCAATAGTCTTCTTGAACTCCTCTTGCTTGTCTGCTTCGAGCTTGGGTGTTAAAAGCTTGATATACTTCTTGATGAAACCAATGAACTGCTTCTTGTCGAAAGGTGGTTGTTCCTATAAGATAGGGTAAAAATCAGTTATTAGACCACGAAACGCAAAACCGGTTTTCAACACAAATAGATTATACGCGCAAGCAGACAAACCTGGAGCCTGAAAGTGTCGACAATATCAACCACTTTAACGGCTTGGTCATCAGTTCCTTCATCCTCATCAGCTCCTTCAGCAGATGGGTTGGCACCAATGTCTACATCAACGGAACCCGTGACAACCCACTATAATCGGAGAAGAAAAAGTGTGAAATCTCGTGAACAATATGGCATACTATGATTCAATTTCTTGTTATATTCTACAAGATTGCTAAATCCACAATTATGAACATAAAAGTACTAACCTTCCCTTCGACTTCCCAAAGAGCTCCATTCTCGATTTCCTTGTAGGGGAACGAGTCCGAGAGAAGTTCATCACCTACAATTCAGGTGAAAATATTTACAAACAAAACTAGGATTCATAGGTGGAGCTGGATTTTCTACTTAATAAATTGTTCATAGAACAGCAAAAGATCCAATAGATTAACAATCAATCATGCACATCCAAAATTGACCTAAAACCCCAAAAATACTTATCAAAAATCCATCTTTCCAGAATCCAAATCACATCAGCAATTATAAGATAGCAGAAATCTGTTTTTTCAAGCAAAGAACCCTTACAAGTCAGCTATATTATATACAACTCGTAAGCAATCTTTCTCAATCATAGACACATGATACATACAAAGTACACTCCAAAAAATTAAAAAAAAAAAAAAAAAAGATAATTAAGTGAGGGATCTAAAGAAAGAAACCTACACCAATTCAATTGATATTCGACAAATAGATCCACATACGAATATAACAAGAAAGAATGTAAAAAGAGACGGAAAACACTTACCGGTAAGCAAATCTTGATAGACCAACATGACTGCAGAATTCGCTCTCGGATCGCTTCTCCACAAAAGTGAATTTAAGAGAGAGAGCGAGAGAGGATCGAGATGGGCGTAGAAAGCGGAAATATATAGGGCGAGGGTTTTGTAATTGGGGGTAGGGATTCGAGTCGATAACGCTTTTTTAAATTACCCAATTATTGTTCCCTTTTATTGGGCCAATATGGGCTCAAATCGGCCCACTTAATAGAGATGGGCTTTATTTTTCAACTTAGGGTACGGTTATTTGTACTAGCTTCTTCGGTCAATACATTACTTGTTTGGAAAAATAAAAAATTGAAGTTTTTTTAGTATTTTGAACATTTTTTCTAAAAGTTGTTACAATTTTTTGGAAAAATATATAGTGTATTGTATTCATCTATTTTTGTAAAGAGGAACTCTCTTGTGAAACATTTCAGAGGTGAAATATACCTAAAATTGACAAATATTAAAAATAAAAAAAATGGGTCGGTCGCTCCACATAAAAATTCGCGGATCTTGGCCGGGTCAGGTCGGGTTTGGTGATTCTTTTCTAAAATTTCGCGCAAGTCAAGTTTCAGGTTTTTCGCTCCCTATTTGTGTTACTGTATGGGCAAATGTGTGTTATTAGTCATTAAAAAACAGGTTTTTGTATTTTAAAATAACAATAATGACAAATATATATATATATATATATTTTTACAAGAACAAATATGTGTTTTTAATTTATTTATCATCAGTTTTAAGTTTAAATTTATTGTTTTATACATTAAAACATATTTGCTCCAACAATAACATACATTTGCTCTAACATCAATACATTTTTGCTCCAACATTAACACACATTTGCAATAATACACATTTACTCTAACATTAATACATATTTGTTCAAACATTAACACACTTTGCTTCAATAGTAACACATATTTTCTCTAACAATAACACATGTTTGCTCCAATAGTAACACACATTTACTCTAACATTAACACACATTTGCAGTAACACATATTTACTCTAATAGTAACATACATTTGCTCCAATTGTAACACATATATACTCTAACAGTAACATACATTTGCTCCAATTGTAACACATATTTGTAGTAACACACATTTACTCTAACAGTAATATACATTTGCTCCAATTGTAACACATATTTGTAGTAACTGTTAGTGTTTATTTAATTATAACCTCTAATAATTTATTTTATTTGTTTTGCCTTTATTCACATTTATTTTAATTAATTAAGATTTGAATATTTCTTTAGATAATATATTTTGTATCTTTAATAGGCGGAAGATTTGACCAAATCATATATCCCTTAGTTGAGATTTTCAAGGGAGCATATCAAGAAGTGAGATTAAGAATATCAAAGTTACGTATACCCACGTTCTTATTTTTTAAGATGGAGAACTTCCATGATCTTTCAAGTGGGGAACGTGAACATGATCATGGGATATTCAAGGTGTCTATAAAAGAGATCAACATGAGATGGAGAAGTATCACGCATCGAGCACGAGAGAGAGATTGTTCATAGAATTTTTGAACTTCTGCTAATGTGACTGAGTATGTGACCACATCTGAGAGAACATTTATTTTCTGAAATTGTTTTCAACTGTTGGTTCTTTTTGTTATACTTTTCTCAGTCTGTTTTAAAGTCCTTAAGCTTATTTTCTATTTCAAAAGGACTCATTGTAATTCACAATTTTATAGTGGATTGATTTTGCCCTGAGGCACTCACAAGTTATTTCATATAACTTGTGAAATTTTTATTCGTTGGCTACTTTATTTTCTGCTGCGTATTCTGTAGATGTTGGACGTGGTGTGATCATATTGTTTCCAACATTTGGAATCTGTCGTTTTTTTATTTAATTTTTCATAGCACAGACACTTTCAATTGGCATCAAGAGCCTACACTTAATTCAATAAGTGTTTGGTCCTGGTTGTCTTATTATGGATCATCCCACTCCCATTACTGTGAGACTTCCTACTTTAGATGGTTCTAATTATGCGTATTGGAAGATCTGAATGCGTTCACACATCAAATCAATTGATATTCGTGCATGGAGATCAATTGTTAATGGTTGTGTAATTCCTAAGAATTCACCAGATGAGGATGGCGATGTTACTTTTAAGCCTGAATCACAGTGGACTCAAGAGGAAATTACGTTGTCTAGTTTCAATGAAAAGGCACTAAATGCCATCTTTACTTGGGTGGACATACACATGTTTAAGCTTATTCAAAATTGTCCAACAGCTAAAGATGCATGGGATACCCTTCAAAGTCATTGTGAGGGTAGTACAAGTGTCCGAGAAACGAAACTTCGTATGCTCATGAGTAAATTTGAATGTTTGAGAAAGGAAGAAAATGATGATATTTCATCGTATTTTGAAAAATTGATTGATATCTCAAATGAATGTCAAATGCTTGGTGAGCCAATGACCAATAAACAACTTGTTTCTAAAGCTCTTCGTTCCCTCCCCGAAAAATTTAATGTTAAAGTTTCCTCAATTGAAGAAGCTCATAATATTGCTGTCATGGATCTCAACACTTTGATGAGTATCCTTAAAACTTTTGAGATGAATCTTGCTTTTCAAAAAGAAACTTACAAAATTTCCTCGGAGGATAAAACCGATGATGAGGATGAAACTTTTGACGAAATTGGTAAAGGGGCTGATGTTGCTTTGCTCACTCGAAATACAATTCGACGGTGAGAAAGTTCAACAAGGAAAATGTGCAATACAAGTCCAAAGAGAAACAAACTAAAGTTGATGGTCAACTGTCGAAAGCCAAATTTGATCCCAAACAGCTTGAGTCTATTCAATGTCATGCATGTTCGGGTTGGGGTCATTATGTGAATGAATGTGCAAATACCTTGAGAAAATTTGGTAAGAATTTGTGGGTATCTCTCAGTGATGATGAGGAGGATGAAGAGGTGGAAGTTCCAGATCAAAAGATAATGCTAGCAACAGTGTATGAGCAGTCTTTATCAGATTGTGATGACGTTGGCGCAGATGTGACCACATCGGTGTCAACATCCAACAGGTATAACTGTTTTGATTTTCCTAATATAAATTGCTTTCATGGGTCTGTTAATGATGCAGAGTTTGGTGAGGAAGAAGGATTGGACAAAGATGCAATCATCATGGAATTGCAGGATCTCTATAAAGCCTTACTAAAGGAATGTAAGAAACAAGCTTTGAAGGTTGAGAAGATGTCCAAAGAAAATGATGATCTTAGGAGCTCCGTCACAAAGTTAGAAGTACTTCTTACCAAAAAAAGATGTTGAATTGAGTAAAGTTCGAGCCAAGCTTGATCTAGCTGAGGCTACTTTTACCAAACTCAACAAAGGCACATCAAAGTTAAATGAGGTATTTAACTTGGGTAAGTCTAACACAACAGGTCTTGGGTTTCAAAATTCTTTAGACAATATTTCTACCAATATTTTTGGTAATAAGGATGAAGTTGTTTTTGTGAAAGAAAAATGTAATAAAGAGGTTAAATCATTGAAAAAGTCCAGAAAATGAAATTATGTTTGCCATTATTGTTTTGCGCCTGGACATATCAAACCTTTTTGTTACAAATTTCATAATCTGTTCAGGGAAAAGATGTTGCCCACGATGTTGCCCAACACGGACGACAACATCTCTGCCCAGAATAAAAAATTGTCTACAAGAAATTTTGGATACCCAAATCTGATGTGAAATGCAATGTTGTTTGTACTGCTTTGGAGACTAACATTGCAGGTTCCTGGTACTTTGATAGTGGGTGTTCTCGTCACATGACAGGCATCAAAGAATTTTTGAAAGACTACGAATCCGTTTGTGGTGGAACTGTGACTTACGGCAGTGGCTCTAAAGGAAATGTCGTTGGTAAAGGAACATTAGATGTTCCTGGTTTTCCTTCTTTAAAGAATGTTTTGCATGTTGATGGTCTTATGGCTAATTTAATTAGCATAAGTCAATTATGCAATGATGACTTGGAGGTTAAGTTTAATAAACATTCTTGTGAAGTCTTTGATAGTTTAAACTCTTGTGTCATGATAGGAAACAAGTCGAGTGATGATTGTTATCTTGCTGGTATACAAGTTGCTTGTAAGAATGCACTAGATAAAGAGAGATTTTCTTGCTTGAATAAATCTCTTGGTCTTTGTCTTGCATAATGTTTCTGTCTGTAGCAAATGTTGACCCCAATGTGATCACATCCTTAGCAACATTTTCATATCAGTATAGTTTCTTTTAATATGATTGATCTTTCTACTATATGTGAATAATTAGATGTGAATTCAATGTCATTTATGTAGTTGATAAGAGTGGTAGTCCAAATAATCCGTGAGATTTGAGCCTTTTTAAACTGTTTATTGTTAACAGTTATATTTTTTATTTCTTGAGTGTTATCTCTTCCTATGTTTAGTATCTCTAGAACTTGATTGATTCTTTTTTAAATTGTATTGTGCACACTGACATTAAAATGATTTGGGCAGCATGTTTTTGTTTAGGGATTATATATTTGTAAGTCCCGTAACTTTGCACTATTTTAAATTTGGTCCACATGAATTACATGTTTTGATTTTGGTCCCGTAAGTTTGAGATTATTTTGATTTTAGTCCTTTTACCTTGATTTTTTTGATATTGGTCCTGTAAGTTTGAATTTTTTCAAAAAGAAATTGGATTACACGTTTTGATTTTGATCCTATAAGTTTTAAAAGGACTAAAATCAAAAAATTTCCAAACTTATAGGACCAATATCAAAACCTGTAATTCATATGGACCAAATTCAAAATAGTGCAAAGTTACGGGACTTACAAATATATAATCCCTTTTGTTTACAAGCTACTTTAACCATACTGTTTTCCCACCTAATATTTTAATATCTCTAGTTGCCACTTTGAGCCTAAAGCTTATTTTTTTCTTCCCTAAAAAAAATTGAGCTCTATATCCAAATGCCATGTCTTTACCCTACCGTGGTCCATTTAGAGTTTTGTGTTGAGCATTTTGTTTAGGGAAGTATTGTGATAAAAGTGATGGCGATAAGGGATGCATGTTCATTGTATGGTGGAACTTTGGTAAAATTCCTCTAAAACAAAAAAGAGGTGAACCATTAAAAAGGGAGTTGAATTACTCTGACAAAAAAAAAATGTTGATAGGTGGTGTATGAGTAATTGCGTTGACACAGAAAAAATGGAAGAAATGGAAAGTGAAGTTTTTGTCCAGAATGTTGTTCCTAATGTTGGGACACTGAAGACGACATTTGAATCCAGTAAAGATTGACTATGTTGATGTTTCATATCTTTATTTGGATCATGGTTTTTAGTCACTCTTCCAAAAATATTCACACCCTTAACCAAAGCCCCATTACAACCTTTTACAAGACCCTTTGATTTTTGTCCAGTGTGTGCTCTAACCGGTTGAAAATTAGAAAAGATGCAAGCTTATGGAAGATCTTCTCATTAGGAATTGAGTTTGAGTGAAAATTTTACCCATTTTATACACTTGAGAGTTGAGTGTTTTTTTTATATTCCGTGAGGGACTACCTTATCTTATTTGCTATGTGTTTGATTGAGAATTTTAATTTGATTTTTCCATGTGGTTAGAATTGTTTCAAGGAGTATTATAAGTTACTATAAGTTTTTTTAATTTTGTTTTTCTTCCCTTTGAATTCTTGTTTATATGTTTCTCTATTTCTTCCCAAAAAGAGGGAGATCACTTATCACCCGAATTTTGTTTCGTATTATTTTATTTAGGAGGAGTGTATTTTCGAGTCAAGTTTAGATTGAAATTCAATTCAGGGGGAGTTTATGTGTTTTCTATTGCAGCTTAATTGATGGTTTTTGTGAAGAAAGGCAAAAAGGGGGAGATTGTTAGTGTTTATTTAATTATAACCTCTAATCATTTATTTTATTTGTTTTGCCTTTATTCACATTTATTTTAATTAATTAAGATTTGAATATTTCTTTAGATAATATATTTTGTATCTTTAATAGGCGGAAGATTTGACCAAATCACATATCCCTTAGTTGAGATTTTCAAGGGAGCATATCAAGAAGTGAGATTAAGAATATCAAAGTTACGTATACCCACGTTCTTATCTTTTAAGATGGAGAACTTCCATGATCTTTCAAGTGGGGAACGTGAACATGATCATGGGATATTCAAGGTGTCTATAAAAGAGATCAACATGAGATGGAGAAGTATCACGCATCGATCACGAGAGAGAGATTGTTCATAGAATTTTCGAACTTCTGCTAATGTGACTGAGTATGTGACCACATCTGAGAGAACATTTATTTTCTGAAATTATTTTCAGCTGTTGGTTCTTTTTGTTATACTTTTATCAGTCTGTTTTAAAGTCATTAAGCTTATTTTCCATTTCAAAAGGACTCATTGTAATTCACAATTTTATAGTGGATTGATTTTGTCCTGAGGCACTCACAAGTTATTTCATATAACTTGTGAAATTTTTATTCGTTGGCTACTTTATTTTTTGCTGCGTTTTCTGTAGATGTTGGACGTGGTGTGATCACATTGTTTCCAATAGTAACACTAACACACATTTACTCTAATGTTAACACATATTTACTCTAATAGTAACACATTAACACACATTTGCAGTAACACATTAACACACATTTGCAGTAACACATTAACACACATTTGCAGTAACACATATTTACTCTAATAGTAACACTAACACACACATTTACTCTAATGTTAACGCATATTTGCTCCAACGGTAACACACATTTATTTTTTCAGTAACATATGATTGTATGGAAATATATTTATTTTGGTAAAAATACAAAAAAAAATTGGTGAAAAAACATTTAGCATAGCTAATAGTAACACACATTTTGTCCTTCAGTAGCATTTGCTCATATTGTAACACAAACTGAGAACTAAAAATTTAAAACTTAACTTGCATGAGATTTTGAAAAAAATTCACCAAATCCGAATGAAAATATACAAAATCAGACGAGAATCCATTTTTTGTTAAACCCCATAGTGCTCAAGTACCCGAGCATTGATACGTAGCTCCCCAAAATTAGTGCGCTTTCAATACCCGTTTCATCTCTTCCATATCTGTTTCATATGATGGTGGGCTAATGTTTCTCTTAAAATTGGATTGAAGCTTCGACTATCTTGAAATTCATGATATGAATCAGGAATTAATTGATTGATTAGCACTGTGGCTAATCAAATGCAATGGGGTTAATATGTGATTTCCATTGAATATATCTTGATGTTTCTTGCAACAATCCGAATTTCAGCATCGATAGGAACAATTGCCTGATGATGAATGTGCAGATCGATTGGCCAATGAATCTAATCTCCAGCGAATGGATCTGCTGAATATTTTCAATATGGGTTATTGTAAAACATTTCATATAACAATTTGTCCTTGACACCTCGACAACATATTTAAAAATATTTTAATAAATTACATTTAGTTAAATTAGAAAAAGGTAATATTATATTTTTATATTTTTTTTAAAGAAAAAAATGTATTTACAAAACACAGAAGTGTAATAATTAAGACATCCATGGTTCGATTTGATTTATTTTGTTAATTATATATACAAATATATATACACACTAGTAATAGACTCATCAAATTATGTTAAAATCCAAGTGTATACAGAATTTGTGAAGAATGTTTTAAAAAAGCCAAAACAAATTGATGAACTAGAACGTGGAATATTCGCAAACAATTCCCACAACCCTCAGATTAGTCAAACATTTGCCAGCTCATAGCACAGTAACTAGAATAAGACATCCAACCCATAAAAGTGTGAAACTCATTTACATTTTCAATATACTCCCTTAGTTGCTTCATGAAAAACTTAGGGGTATGTTTGTTTTGGGATTTAAGTGTGCGGGGAAGTCATGACTTTGAAATCTTAGGATGTGGAAATTTTGATGAATAATATGAGTATGTGTTTGTTTTGGGATTTTAGTAGGGTGAGATTTTGCTTTATGTCAAATCAATGTTTATTAGTGATTGATGTTGTATTACTTTATTATATTGTGTAAGAGAAAAGTAGGAGAGAGATTGAGTGGATGATAAAAAAGTGATGATGTGATTGTATTTAATTATATGAAAAATAGTAATAGGTTTATAGGTAGAGATTGAGTTTGGGATTTAAAAACCCGATTTTAAATCCCGAACTCGTATGGGGCGTGGATTGCAAAGTCCAAAGTCCATCCGTGTGAGTCCCAAAACAAACATACCCTAAGGGTATAATAATGTTATATAACGTAATTATCTAATAGTCCCTCCATGCCAACTTTATTTTCTCGTATTTTAACAAGCGAATTGTTTCTCGTATTTTAACAAGCGAATTGTTTATTAATATAAATAATAAAATAATTTTTAAGAAGGATATGATAAATCTATCTTTCATTTATTATAAAATATTTTAAAAATTACTTTGTCATTTCAAATGCTTATAAAAAATTGTTCCTTAAAACAAGATAAAATAGTAAGTATGAAGATAAACCTGGGACGGAGATATTATAATTTAAATTGTACGATAAAATTGATTTAAAAAAAAAATTACTCCTTAGAAAAATTCTGATTTTCTCCTACAACTCAATTCTGAAGTTTTCTCCTACAACTCAATTCTGAAGTGAAATGATGTATAAATTGCTGAGACAAATAACACATTTAAAAGAATAGTACCTTCCTATTTCAAAAAAAAAAAGCATCTCACATGGAAAAGATATTTAATGTGGAAAAGATATTTAATGTGATGCCCAATATAATTTCATTATAGTGGGAATCATTCATACAATACATTAATCATTGTCTTGAAAACTTTGAAGGACACCACTCATCAAAATTGCTAAAGAAAGTAACTGAGCCATAAAATTAGTACTCAACAATATATCAAAACCAATAACATAATTTAAGGCTACTTAAAGGAAATAGACTTAGCACTTGATTTCCTTCAAACCATGAGCAAAGTATAAGAATGTCGGGTCAGTGGCACCGTCCTTGTAGTATGCAAACACGAGAGTGCTGTCATCACCCATGCTCTCTCCGACGAAACTAACAACAAATAAATAAATTTTGGAGTTAGTCATTCTTATAACCTAAAGAAATGCAAATGGAAGAAAAGAAATTTTGCTTCTTACAATTGGAGGTCTTTGAGTTTCGAGACCAAATACTTGGTTGCTCCCTCAATGGTCTTCTTGAACTCCTCTTGCTTCTCTGCTTCAAGCTTGGGTGTCAAAAGCTTGATATACTTCTTGATAAACCCGATAAACTGCTTCTTGTCAAAAGGAGGTTGCTCCTATATATACAATATATAAGGTTATTAGACCACAACATGAACCCATTATCAACACAAACAGAGCTTATGAGAAAGCAAAACGAACCTGGAGTCTAAAGGTGTCGACAATATCAACCACTTTAACCGCTTGGTCGTCAGTTCCTTCATCTTCATCAGCTCCTTCGGCAGATGGGTTGGCACCAATGTCTACATCAACTGCCCCCGTAACCACCCACTATAGTCAACGAAAAAAAACTAAAAGATTCAATTTCTTGTCAATTGTCAAAACAAAAACACTAAAAAGAATAATCGTACTCCATCCATTTCAGAGATTTCGTATCAAATTAAGAATTAGAAATTTTAACATATATATCCCACCTCCTAAATCTCTAAAAGAACTATTATATTTTGATAATATATAATAAATCTGTTATATTTTATTATAATTCATAAAATATCTTTTATATTTTAAATTTAATATCAGAAAAAAAAACGTTTTGAAAGTGAGGGAGTATCATATAAGACTACTAAATCCACAATTATGAACATAAAAGTCCTAACCTTTCCTTCGACTTCCCAAAGAGCTCCATTCTCGATTTCCTTGTAGGGGAAAGAGTCCGAGAGAAGTTCATCACCTACAATTCAAGTAAAAAGACTTAACAACAAAACTAGGATTCATTAATGGAGTTGAATTTTCTACTTAATTTGTTAACATTCAAACATAAAAGGGACCAACAAATAAATAATCGATTAACAAGAGGTGGTAAACATAATATACACATCCAAAATTGACCTAAGACCCAAAATAATTAACAAACTCATGAAGAATCTTACTATAAAATTAGCAGAATCACAACTAATATGCAAACTTTCTGAATCTTAGAACACAAGATCAATTTGCTTCATACAAACAACAAATTTACACTTCTAATACTTTTCAAATAATAAAATTAAGTAAAATTACTCAATAAAGGCAAGGGATCTAAAAAGAAACTGCACCATATAACACATATTCTACAAATAGATCCACCATAAGCTAATAAAGGAAACGATAGATAGGAGGACAAATATTCAAAGGGGGAAATAATTACCAGTAAGCAAATCTTGGTAGACCAACATGACTGCAGAATCTTCGGCTCTCGGATCGGTTCTCCACCAATTTAAGGCGAATTTAAGAGAGAGAAAGCAAGAGGGGTCGAGAAGGGCGTGGAAAGCGATTATATATACGAGGGTTTCCAAATTGGGGTTGATTGGCTTTCGGAAATTACGAATTTAGACATGGGTAGTTCTGGCTTTTCATGATTGGGCTAATATGGGCTTGAATTGGGCCAAAATTATTATAGGCCTTATTTCACCTTAATTAGGCTTAGTATCTTTAATTATACTTCCTCCGTCCATTAAATATAGTCTTGTTTTATGCACGGTTATTAAAAAAGTTGATATAATATATAAAAAGTAAGAATATTGTATCTCATCAAGTACAAAATAAATTATTTTAAAAATGTTATGTGTGTATGTTGAAAAGTGCAGATAAAGTTTATTATTTTCATTTTAGGCAACAAGACTATTTTTCGTGGACAACCAAATAAGGCAACCAGAACTATATTTCATGGACGGAGGGAGTATTTTGGCTAGGACCCCTTTATTTTAATCGAGTCTCATATGCACCTAATGCATGGATCACCCATTAATTTTTATTTGTGCACTTATCATATTTCCATTATGTTAGTCTATATGTTTCAATTATATTAGTTTGCACGTTTCACTTTCATATTTTCAAACAAAATATAGTTTGCATGTTTAAGTTATATTAGTCAGCATGTTTTCAATAATATTACCTTGCACATTTAAATTATATTAACATTCATGTTTTGCATTTGCACTCAGATGCACAGTGCAACTTATGCTTAGGATTGACTTTTTTATATTCCCTTTATCTCGATTAGAGCTTCCCACAATTTTTGGGCACATAAATTAGGGATTGTTTGTTTCGGGATTTATGTGGGCGTGTGAAGTCATAACTTTACATCCACAAGATGTAAAGTTTTTTATGATAATAAAAGTGTGTGTTTGTTTTGGGATTTTAGTAGGGTGAGATTTTACTTTATGTCAAATCATGTGTTAGAGTAGAGTAGGATGTGTAAGAGAAAAATAGGAAATAGAGTGTAAGTGAGATAAAAGTGATATGTGGGTAATGATTGGGTGAGAGAAAAGTGATAAAGTGAATTGTATTGGGATGAGTAATAATAGGTATTTATAGGTGTGGATGAAGAATGAGATGTAAAAACTGAATGTTACATTTCTAACTAGAATGGGATGGGGGCCGGAAAGTTCTAGTCCGAACTGAATCTCAAAATAAACAAGGCCTTAAAGAATATAATATTAAATGTGTAAAAAATAGTGAAAGGGAAACAAATTTAAAAAGAGATAGAGAGAGTTGTAGGGACCATAATTACCAATTAATAAAATGAGAAGTCTTTATTAGAGTGGACGAAAATGAAAAAATGGAAAATTTCAACTAGGACAAAGGGAGAACATGTAACTTTGTAGAAAAACATTTATCACAATGAGAGAGCCTAACAATGGTTGAACATAATATTAAAAGCATGTTAATTTATTTAAATCATCCTAACAAATATGTAATGTAAAACTTTTTGTTTTTTTACTAACACAATTAGTTTACATATAGATATTAATGTAGGTTATGATATATTTTGATATTTTATATCAAACCTGATGCCTAAACGTCTTTCTTGAAAATTTGATACTTTAAACACAAATTTTATAGCGTAAATATTATGTAAGACCGTCACACAACATAAGATGGTGGAACAGGTATAAATTAGACACCGTACATAAACATTTTGACATGAGTGGGTATTCATTTGTGTTATCTCATGACATGAGACAGGTTCATACAATTCTTTGTCAGTTTTATAATATCATGTGTTTTTGTATTAAATATGAATAATTTAAATAGAATAAAGTTATTGTTGATACTCATGAACATTAGTATCATACCTTTGGCTCTATTTTAGACACTTCTAATGAAATTTTTTATATTCTCGATCAAGTACTTGATATATTAATTTTTTCTAAACAATTTCAAATTATGTATTATCATGAATCAAGGTCATATAATAGTTGGGTAATTGTACTATTGGTCCCAAGATAATTGGTCCATTTCAATACGGTCATTTTCAGGCACTTTTAATCCCATAGTTTTTTCTTTCAACATTTTTTGTCTCAAGAGAATTGGTAAATTGCAGTTCTGGTCTCAAGAGGATGAGATATATTTGCAGTTTTATCCAAAAAATTAATGGATGAAACCAAAACTGCAAAAAAAAAAAAAAAAAACTATTATTACACATAGGTATCAAAATTATTTTTGTACACATCCTCATGTTATAAAAAGTGCCATATTCCCTATAATAATTTGCCTTAAAAAAAGGTCAACTTTATTTATAGCACCAACCTTTTATCAGCGCACCTTTACATGACTTATGTGAAATACAATTAATACAAATTTCCATATTATAAAACAGGAAAACAACATTAATATAATATAAAATCTACTTCTTGCTTTGTTCAAAGCTCAATTATGAGCAATGTGAATGCAATAAGTGCAAAATTCCACATTATACAACATGAAAATTATATTTATGTAATTCATTTGTGGTAAAAATTTTGTAATCCTTTTCAACTTTATTTCATTTAATTACACTACTTAATTAAAATAAATTATAAGCTATTTTTTGGAATTCAAACTACCTCCTTCATGTAACACTCTTCACAGTTGACTTTTAAAAAAAATTATATAATAATTGACTTGTAGTATTCAAACGGATAAAATATTTTTTATTTATTGTTTGATTTAAGTAAATAAAAAAAAAACTTGTTTTAATGTGTAACTATGAGTGGAACGGGGTGTAATTTAAATGTCTTTATAGGGGATGAATAGTACACTGTGCAAAGTGTTTGGTGGTGGAGATAATATCATTTAAAAAGATTTGCCTATAAATACATAATTAAGACACACACAATATAATACATACAACATTTTTTCTCATTGTCTAAGAAGCCAAAAGGAAATCACTCAT
Source organism: Ballota nigra (assembly GCA_947034835.1). Classification (NCBI taxonomy): domain Eukaryota; kingdom Viridiplantae; phylum Streptophyta; class Magnoliopsida; order Lamiales; family Lamiaceae; genus Ballota; species Ballota nigra. The sequence goes on along the minus strand of OX344729.1, from coordinate 80,805,327 downwards.
TGTGTGTTCTCTTGTTTGTTGAATATATTTTTGTGAATACTATTCCATAAAATGGCTTCATCAACTTCAGCAAATACTTCCACCGAGCGACTTTGCAGCATTTGTTTGGAAATTGTTTCCTACGATAATAATAGAGGAAAAGCTGAGTTAATTTGTGGACATCTCTTTCATTTGGGTAAGTTCGATTTATATATAAACCACTTTGTATTCTGAATGTGAAGGGAAAATATATTTTCTTGTCCTTTAATTTTTTATGTCTTTGGTTTTTCATCATGTTAATTTTGGACCTTTTACAAAATTTGTGTTTTTTGTCTCATTACCTGCTATAACAGTTAACTTTTTCAGTAAATCTCCGTGAAATTTTGAATTTCGTCCTATAACTTTATAAAAAAATTGGTCTCACGTCAGACTAATGGAAGAGTTACTTGGTGCAGCAGGTAACAAGACAAAAACCATATTTTTTTTGTCAGTTATAGGACCAAATTCAAAATTTCTAAGTTAACAGGACGAAAATCAAAGTTAACCAAAGTTAATGGACAAAAAAGGTATTTTCCCAAATCTAAATAGTCTAATATTTTGTACGTGTGAGGTTGACTTAAAAAAAAAAAGATTTTATCCTACTTCATATATATACTTAAGAAGCCCAACTTTTTCTAAGTACTATATTTTTAATATTTTTTTCTGTTTGTGTTTTAGATTGTATTGGCACAGAATTCAATTACAGATCCAAAATGAGATGTCCCACATGCAGAGTAACTGAGAGTGCTGAGTGGATAATACCCGATCATGAATCTGATAATGACGAAGAATCTCCATCAGACGAGGTAAATGTAAGTTCAATTTCTTAAAAAAAAAAAAGTTCTCAAAAAAAGATATGATTTTTAAGTATTAAATTAATTTTGTTGGAAGAGTAAATGTAGGTAGGCATATAATTTATGATGCTCGGGTACTCTGAAAATTTGAATAATACAGTGTCGAATGCACCGTGGGTACGGATGGGATACGCAACCAATACGCCACATGGTGATAATAACAATAATGTTGGGTATCATGTTTGACACGATTAATTAACATATCGAATACGAATGGGATACATACAAAGTCAAATTTGTGAAATTATTCTTCTGGTCTTATGTTATGTAGATTTTTTTATATAATGACTATATAACTTAAAGATGGACCGTTATTAGCATGTTTGGTTTGGTATTTCTCTTGTTTTTGCAATTATATTTGTTGAGGTGTTAGTAATTTATTGTGAAATTATATAAATTTATGGGATTCTATAAAATAATTAAAAAATTTATTGTTGTATCCTCATTATATTTTACCTAATTTCTTTAAAAAAATATATATTGTTGTACCTGTGTCGTGTCGTACCCATCTCTATGCAATCTACATATAATGTTTGAAACGAAGTACTTTTTTTAATAATTTTTTATAAAATTATAGTACAATGATAATTATTTTGGAACAAACAAGTATGAAAATAGTATGTTTTATTTTATTTAACGAGATCATTCATCCCACAACATACACCAAGCTAACATTAATAGTACTTTTTTTTATTATTCTACAATTTATACATTGAATTGTCAATAATTTTTAATATTGCAGAGCGACCTTAATATTCACATATTCGTACATGATGGAAGGGGTAGAACCTCAACTTCGAGGCAAGTTATAAAAACCTCAATTTTGACTTTAGTTTGCTATTTGTTTAATGCAATGTGTGGCTTTGTGATTAAATAAATATATATATTTCGAATTCATATCTCTCTGTATATAATATAATCATGACAACCATAATCTATTTATATTTCAAATTTGTTAATTAATATAAGCTTCAAGAAAAAAAAATATAGTTGTGAAATGTAAGTCCCAATGATTTTGTATTTGCAAACAATAATTTTGATTCCAAATTTTATGTCCGTAGAATTAATCATTATAGTAGCTGCAATGAAGAGTGGAATGGATTGCTTAGGTTGTATATTTCAAATGTTAGTTACAATTAACACATAATGTGTATTTACTATTTAGAATATATATATATTAAGGATAATAAAGTAAAATGAAACATCGATTTAAAATAGGACTATTAATAAATTAAATTATTGGAAAAAGTCCAAAGCTCAAAACTTCTGTTGATATGTTTCGTTAAAATTGGTGTCACGTTTCACATTCTTGTGCCCAATTGCACGATAAAGTTGGTGCACATGAGATATACTCAATTTAGGGCAAGGTCTCATACTTATCACGTGCACAAATCTTAGAGTCGTGCACTCGTCACGTTTCAGTCAAAGCTAGAGTCGCGTTTCATTTCGTATTTTTTTAGTCAAATCTAAGGTCAGGTTTCAGTTGCACGTTTAAGTTAAAACTAGTGTTACGTGTCAGTGAAAGTTGATGCATGTCACGTTACACCCTGGTACACTGGAATCTGACCCTGAATTTAAATATTCAAACAAGAAAAATTAAATATTCATAAAAGTTAGAAATGTGAATTACTAACACAACATCTTTCATTATGTATAGAGGCCAAATTGTTGTAACCCCAACAATACACTATCATCAACACACTACAGTTCTACAACAAGCTGGAGGTAACAGGGTAGAAGTTTCTAGAAGTGCCCCATATATGTATGCTGTACAAAGGGCACCTGGTGATCAATTACCTCACAACAGGTAAATTATCTCGAATTTAATTATATCCGATCCTAGATAATTTGGTAAATTACATGGTGGAATTGGTTTATACATAAATCATTAAAGGGTATTAGTTGTTTTTACAAAAAAATACTCCCCCCGTTCCAGCTTTGTTTTTACTTTTGTCAAAAAGGTTCGTCTCAATTTTGTTTTCCCATCCCCTAAATAAAAATAAAGTACATTCGTTTTTTTAAACTTCACCCTACAATTCAACTACTTTATTCATTTAAATACTACTTTATTCATCATTCATCATTCTCAAGACTACTTTATTAATTTAAATACTATACATTCCAACTCTCGCATTAAACTCCGTGTAAAGTCAAACGGAAAAACAAAATTGGGACGGAGGGAGTATTAGTTATTTTTATTGAGAAATATATCTTCTTTACACTGAATTTTTTTTTATTGTTCAGTGAAAACAGACCAAGATTCTTCAATGAGCACAACTAATAGCTTTTAGTATAAACAACCAATACCTTTTAGTATATTCATTCAATATTCATACATGAACCAATTTTACTCTATACATACTCAAATGATTTTAGAGTAAATTTTATATGAAAACGCTTCATAATAAGCTTAACATGAAATAGTTTTAGAGTATCATTAATCTCATTAGGGGTATCATTAGCCTGAGTTCAAGAAAATTGTTAAACAATTTTCTTGAACTCAGGCTAATGATACCCCATGAGATTAATGATACTCACGATGAAATTAATGATACTTAAATTGTTTCATGATAAACTTATTATGAACTATTTGCATATAATACTTTGCCATGATTTTAATACTTCACTAAAAAATTATAGAGTAAGTCTTGTGTGAGACCGTCTCATGTCATGAGACGGTGGAATGAGATATAAATTGGGCATAACGCATTAACACGTTGACGGTGGTAGGTGTTAATTTGTTCTGTCTCATGCTATTGATACTATGAAACGGTCTCACGCAAGTTTTTACCAAAATTATATTATTTTATAAATTAATTCAAACGGCTTTGTATCTTTGGTAGTCCTAACGTAGAAGTGAGATATGATCCCGGGACAATAGAAGACACGTGGCCCAGAGATATAAACGAGCCGACAAACATGACGTGGAATGAATCCACGGCTCATATCTCTGATGTTAGAGATCCAACGACTGAGCTTAGTCTTAGCAATGGTTTGAGAGAAAACCATCAACAAGATGAAGTTTAACTATCCAATTTTGTCACAAGAATTGTTGCATGGTTTGTTCATGACTATGTATATTTAATTTTTTTACTTTAGCATTAATTTATTTTGATAAAAGGATTAAATAAAAGCTGGTAATGTTAGTCAATCTTATATGAAACCATTTGCATAGTACAATTTTTAAACAATTATCACGTTTTAATATAATAATAAATATAATAAGACAAAGTATAGAGTGAAACTAGTTTATACATGAATCACTGAAGAGTATTAGTTGTTTTCAATGAAGAGTATTACACTAAAGAGTCTTAGTTGTTTAATGAAAATGAACTAAGACTTTTCAGTGTAAATCAATAATACTCTTCAATGAAAACTACTAATACTCTTCAATGAAAACTACTAATACCCTTCAGTGATTCATATATAAACCAATTCCACTCTATACATATTCAAATTAAAAATGCCACATTGCATTTGTTTGGGGCCTATGTGGACTCCAAAGTATGAATGAGAAAAAATAAAAAATTCAATGAAACAATCTTCTGGTATCCTCCAATTTCTCTCTTAATTACTACCTTTGGCCCCAAACATTTAACACAATTAACTATTTATCTTCTACATTTTTTTTTAAATTACACATCATTCCACTAATATTTATACACTAAAATAAATTTTTTGTGTTACATTCACTTAAATTAAACAATAAATTCTCATAAAAAAATTATCCATTTAAATATTACACTATCCGTCCTTTAATAACTTTCGCACTACCTTTTTTCTTGTGTTATATCGAACGAGTTGTTTATTCGCACTACCTTTTTTCTGGTAGATCTATCTTTTCTCTGTTATGGAACGCTTTAAAAATTATTTTATCATTTTAACTGCTAATAAAAATTTGTTCGCTAAAATACGAAGAAACAGGAAATGTAAAAGTTATTAGGGGACGAAAGGAGTATGAAGAGTGTGCGCGGGTGTTTTTCCAGAATGTTGTCGAAAATGTTGAAACATAAAAGACAACATACACAGTGGAAGACTTTGAAAAACAGAAAATAAAATTGCAAACGGGATACCAAAATTTTTTCATAGATCATAAAATAATATATGATGCCTCATGACGAAACTTCACTATAATGAAGTAGTGATACAAAGACAAGGTAATTGTTGATAGGCGAACATAAGTCAATAAATGGCGAACAAGGATTAAAGCTACATCAAGGATTATGAAGAACCAACCTCAAATCAAGGGTAATCAACAAAGAAAATCAAGTTGGGGTGCATCTACCAATTTTAGAGGTGTATAAAGTGACGAACAACTCCCCGACGAACAACTAATGGGCGAACAGGAATTTATGCCCGAGACCAAGAATGAGCCAACTGTGAAGTCATCAATGACGAACAACTTGGTCAAACTATGATATAACAAACAGCCAAAGAAGTGTGTACAAGTGAACAAAGGACAAAGATCCTAAAGCCATAAGGCGAACAACTTCCAAAGTACACCCTCAAGAGGCGAACAACTTTCAGTTGAAGGGTCATCAAGATCATTCAAACCGACATAGGCGAACAACAATGAGTCCGAGATAAGGCCCAAAAGAAGACTTTGTAACTAAGATTCAACTTAGATAAGGTCAAACTAAGGTCAAAGGACACATGTCAGGCATGCAAGCTAGGGAGACCAAGAGTCAGTAGCACCTCATGCTTGCTAGCCTCTATAAATAGTTGTTCTCCAGCTTATTAATTTTTAATTTTCGAATTTCAGATAAAAAATACACACAAACACACTCAAACTCACACACACACGAAATAAGTCTAATTTCGACTACCGAATTTACAAATTCGATAAATCCAAATCCCGATTTACCATTTACGGTGGTAATAAATCACACGTTATTGATTGGTGACGTAAAAACGGATTAAAATAGCCACTAATCCTTACGATTAGATTCGTTCACCAACAATTTGGCGCTGGAAGGAGGGCTCGAACCTTCGGTTTAGTGTGATTACTCAAGAACTTCAAGTTGAAAACTTGAAGATTCATAGAAAATCTCAAGAAATATTTGAAGATACAAACAAAAGTGTTCTTGGTGTTCTTCAATTTTAAAATTAAGAAATAAATTAAATTGAAATGCCTCAATCAAAAGAGACCCAAGGATCACGTTTGTCGAAAAAAGCATCTCAGACCCGAGCCACGTTGGCCGACCACCAGGACCGTGACCCGAGACATGCGAACAGGTCACAGCATACATCCATAACACATAACCTCCCCCCTGAGATGGAGGCTTTGGCGAACAACCCCAACGAGTTGGCTAAAACCATAGCTGCTCTCCAGGCCCTCCAGAGACAACAAGAGCAGGTCAGGCCAACACAAGCAAGGCCAAGGGACAAGTCCCTAGAGGTTGTTAGGCCCAGGACTACCAGGGGCGAACAGCGAGAGGTTGATAGTGCCCAAGTCAGACGAAATAAGGGAAAGGCCAAGGTGGTCGACCAGAGAGAAGTACAGGCTGAGTCTGGTCGCGGACGAACAACTATGTCTAGCCATGGAACAACACGTTCCGGTGCCCAAGACAGGCTTAGCCAACCCCAACGGGAAGCTGCTCGCCGGGGAGCAGAAGATGGGCGAGCAACTTTTGAACAGCCTCGCCCATCAGTCCATGAAAGACTCTCCCAGTCAGCCTTTAGGCGCCTAGGGCCAAATGCGGCGAACAACATTAGGAGGCAAGCCCAGGAAGTGCCCACTCCAAGCGAGGGACTGCGACGAGCAGAAAGGTTAATGCCTTTGCTCGCCGAACAGCCTCCAAGTCAGGGGGCACCTCTTGATGAATTATCAAGCCTAAGGAGGGCTGTGGAGAACATGCAGGGGCAACTAGACCAACAGAGGGGGATGGGAACGACCAGCATGCCATCCTCACCTTTGGCAGCTCACATTTTGAAGGCCCCGATACAGAAAAAGATTCAATTTCCAGCTAGCATTCAATATGAAGGCATCGCCGACCCCCGGGTCCACTTAACGAAGTATACGGACTACATGGTCTCCGTGGGGGCCAGCGATGCCACCCAATGCCGGAATTTTCCGTTAACATTGGGCGATCGGGTTCACAAGTGGTTTTCATCAATGCCGCCGGCATCAATCCACTCGTTCGTCCAGCTAAGTCGAGAATTTCTTTCTCACTTTTCAACGGCGGGGTCGTATCTTTCCCAAAAACACCGGCTATCAGATTTGAGGCAAAATGATGATGAAACTGACCGGGCGTTTATGGAAAGATTCGATAAAGTTTTGCTAGAAGGAGAACCGGTGAGCGAAGATACAAAGATCGTCGCTGTGATGGCCGGATTGAAAAAAGGGTCGAAGTTATGGAAGGAGGTACGTCTGAAGTGCCCAAAGACTTATGCCGAGTTCAGAAACCAAGCTGGCATTTTCGTTTCCATGCACGAGGCCCTACAAACAAATTTAGGGGAGAACAAAGCTGATCCTAAGGAGAATAACAAAAAGCCCGTCGGGACAAGCTACAGGGTCCCAAAAAATATGAAAGCATTCACCGAAGGATCGGATTTGAAGGAAAAACTGAACCAAGTGTTGACAGTATCAGTTGATACTGTGTATGAGAGCGTAAAGGAGAAAGAGTTGCTTTCCCCACCACGTAAAATCCGCCAGGATACTGGCAAACTCAACCCAAACAAGTATTGTGCCTACCATCAAAGTGTGGGGCATTTTACAAGTGAGTGTAGAGATTTGCTTAAGCAACTCTGGCGATTTTATGAGGAGGGAAAGCTCTCCGATTTCGTTAAAAGGCAACCTGGGAAAAGAGCTCGGGAGAACAACTCAGAAGACGAAGAGGATGGTCAACCTCAGAGAAACAACAAACCCGGGCGACCAGTTCCCAGTATGCCAGCTCAACCTTTAGAAGATCTGTTCATGATGGAACCCGCAGGTCCCGCGGGAGGGTGTTTTGATGGACAACCACCCGACTCTAATCGGAAGAGGAAAGCGGAGCTACGAGCGATTGGCCAAATACAAGAAATGGGAGTTAAGTCATCTATCATGCAAACGGCAGAATTAACTTTCACCGAAAAAGACCTTGAAGGCGTCTTAACTCCGCACAATGATTCCCTCGTAATCTGCGCCAAGATTATGGGGACCAGAGTCCACAGACTGTTGGTGGACACCGGAGCCTACACCAACATCTTATTCAAGAAGACCCTCGATAATCTGGGAGATTATTCGGGTTATGTTCGGAATACAACACATAGAATCATAGGCTTCGGGAATGCTGTGACAACACCGTTGGGAATTGTAACATTAGCAGTACAACTTGTAACGGCTAATGAACCCGAAAGAAATATAACAAGAATGGTAGATTTCTTGGTTGTAGACCAGGAGTCGACCTATAACGGGTTTCTTGGCCGACCTTTTCTCAATGAATTCAAAGCTGCGTGTTCCACTTACCATTATTGTTTGAAATTTCCAACAGCTAGTGGAACAGGCACAATTAAAGGAGACCAACGGAGAGCACGAGAATGCATTCAACAGCTACGAGCAAAATTTGTACAAATATCCATGATGGAAGCAACAAGTTATCCCGTCAACGAACCATCAATACTGAACAATATGATGGACATGGACGACCACATGGATACGGATGAACAACACTTGGACGAGCAAGTGTTGGACGAGCCACTCGTTACCACCCGCGAGGAACCCCCATCTGACGAACAACAAAGGGGTGATGACGAACAACCCTCAGTGGGGGACTTGGAGGGCCAAGTATAAACGAACAATAATGGGACGGAGCCAACTGATGATCTAGAACCCCGCCTAGGGGCAGAGCCCATGGACATCAAAAATGATTTCAACCCTGAGGAACCCATACTTGATCCCCGTTGGAAGGGACAAAAACGACGAGCAACTCCAGTCGAAGAACTGGAGGTGTTCAAAGTTAATCCCGACAATGAAGATCTTGAATTATTCATAGGATCTGAGCTCCCAGAGCCTTACAGATCCCGAATGAAAGAGTTCCTCACCGAGAATCTAGATGTCTTCGCTTGGTCTCACGCAGATATGGCGGGGATAGACCCGAAACATGCTTGTCATAAGCTGAACATAAACCAAGCAAGAAAGCCCGTCCATCAAAAGCGAAGGAAGTACTGCCCAGACAAATATCAAGCGTTGAATGAAGAAGTTAAAAAGCTGTTAGACAACGATCTGATCCGTCAAGCACTTTGTCCACAATGGGTAGCAAACCCTGTGCTGGTGAGAAAATCGAACGGAACCTGGAGGCTATGCATAGACTTTACAGATCTGAATGCAGCATGCCCGAAGGACAACTTCCCTCTCCCACACATCGATCAATTGGTGGACAGCACTGCGGGTCACGAAATGCTAACATTCATGGATGCTTTTGCAGGGTATCATCAAATCCCAATGCATCCTGACGATCAAGAAAGCACAGCTTTTTATACTAACAAAAACTTGCTGTGCTGGAAGAGAATGCCGTTTGGCCTCATAAATGCTGGAGCAACATATCAAAGACTGGTGAACAAGATGTTTGATCAACAAATTGGAGATACGGTTGAAGTCTATGTAGACGATATCGTAGTCAAAAGTCCCAGGAAGGAAGACCATCTTCAACATCTGACTCAAGTGTTCGAAATTCTCCGACACTATAACATGAAGTTGAATCCAAGGAAAAGCAGCTTTGGAGTTCACTCAGGAAAATTCTTGGGTCATCTTGTTAGCCAGCGGGGAATTGAGGCCAACCCTTCAAAAGTTAAAGCCATCTTGGATATGCAACCACCACGTTCGGTGAAAGAAGTGCAAAGACTCACCGGGTGCCTAGCAGCATTGAACCGGTTCATATCCAGGTCGGGGGACAAGTGCCGTCCATTCTTCGAGGCCGTCAAAAAAGGAAAGTTTGCATGGACTAACAACTGTCAAGCGGCCTTCGATCAACTTAAAGACTACCTGGGAGATGTCAAAATCCTATCAAAACCAATCCCAGGAGAAAAGCTCTTTTTATACTTAGCCGCATCAGAAGTTGCCATCAGCTCTGTCTTGGTGCGCGAAGACGGCAAATTCCACCAACCTATATATTACGTCAGCCAGGCTTTGCATGAAGCAGAGATCAAATATGCTCCAACCGAAAAGCTGGCATATGCTTTGGTTATGAGCGTGAGAAAGTTACGACCATACTTTTTTGACCATCAAGTCGAAGTTCTAACAACTTTCCCGCTCAGGCAAATTCTCCATCGCCCCGACACTGCAGGTCGTCTCTTAAGATGGTCACTGGAGATTAGCCAATTCGGGGTGACCTATGCTCCTCGAACAGCGATCAAAGGGCAAGCATTAGCCGACTTTATAGTCGAACTAACTTTCCCTCCAGATCCGACGAGAGGACTTGATCATCCTTGGCATCTCTATGTGGACGAATCATCAACCAATATAGCCTCGGGGGCAGGAGTAGTTTTAATCAGCCCAGATAGACAAGTATTCACCTCGGCAATCAGATTTGGTTTCATGGCAACCAACAACGAAGCTGAGTATGAAGCTCTTATTGCTGGTCTCCACCTATCTCTCGCAGTTGGTGTCAGACGCTTGCAAATATTTGGCGATTCACAATTGATCGTGAACCAAGTCCGAGGTGAATACGAAGCAAAAGATGATCATATGATCGAGTATCAACGGATTGTTGCTCACCTGATGTCCATGTTGCAGCAAGTTTTCATACAACAAATTCCAAGGACGAGCAACACTCAAGCAGATGCGCTTGCTCGACTAGCAACAAGTGAAGGCCCCGTAGAGTTAGCAGATATTATAGTTACAAAGATGAAAGATCCATCAACAGTAAGCTATAATGTCAACCAACTCGACGATCAAATCAGTGAAGAAGACTGGAGAACGAGTATAGTCAAATACTTGAAAAGTGGGAAAAAACCAAACAATCCTTTTGAAGCTGCCAAGCTAGTAAAGCGAGCCGCCAGATATACTCTGGTGGGCGAGCAACTCTTCAAAAGGGGAATATCAATCCCACTTCTCAAGTGTTTGCCTAGGGGGCAAGGGCAAGCGGTACTCGAAGAAATACACGCGGGAGTATGTGGAAACCATACTGGGGGGCAAGCTCTGGCATACAAGACAATCAGACAAGGCTATTACTGGCCAACTTTACGCCAAGATGCAATCAAAAAAGCAAAGACTTGCCACCAATGCCAGATTTTTGCCCCGAATATTCATACCCCGGCCCAGGAACTCGTGTCAGTATACAGCCCATGGCCTTTTGCAAAATGGGGGATGGACATCATTGGTCCTTTCCCGGCTGGAGTAGGAAATGTTCGATTTGCCGTTGTGGCAGTCGATTATTACACTAAATGGGCAGAAGCAGAGGCCATGGTGAGCATCACGCAGCAGAAGATGATCAACTTTATTTAGAAGAACATTGTCTGTCGTTTCGGAGTTCCACAGGCAATTGTGACAGACAATGGTCCACAGTTTGATGGACAAGAGTTGAGAGAATTCTGTGCGAAGTGGGGGATCAAAAAATATTACTCCACACCTTATCATCCCCAGTCAAACGGACAAGTTGAAGCTGTGAACAAGATAATCAAGCATACATTAAAAGTAAGACTGGCGGAGAGCAAAAGTGGTTGGTCTATCAAACTCCCGGAAGTCTTGTGGGCATACAGAGTTTCTCCCAGGTCTAGCACCGGAGAAACACCCTTTGCTATGGCTTTCGGAACAGAAGCAGTAATACCTATTGAGTTAAGGACCAGTACGATTAGGACGACTAACTTTGATGAACAAGCAAATAATTCTGCTCTAAGTGCTGAAATGGATTTACTCGAAGAAAAAAGATTAAATGCTGAGTTAAAAAATGCAACATACAAGCAAAGAGCAGAACGTTATTATAATTCCCGTGTAAAAGTCCGGGAATTCAGAGTTGGAGATTTGGTTCTAAGAAAACTGCTCGCCCAATCTTCAGGAGTACTGGGACCAGCTTGGGAGGGCCCATATCGTATAACGGAAAAATTCGTAAATGGCGTATACGATCTCGAAGATATGGAAGGCAAGCCGGCCTCATACTCCTGGAATGCCGTACATCTCAAGAAGTACTATCAATAAATGGGCGAACAATTGTCTTGGGGGGCAAGGGATGCGTATGAGCTGAAGGAAGGCTATAAAGGGCTAAAAACTTGCCTAATTTTTTAAAATTTTCTTAAGTATAGATTCAAAAGTTGCTCGGCACATTGTATAGTCTGGTGCTAGTGCTTTTGGTTTTATAGATAGAGTTGCTCGGCAAAAAATATTATAAGCGAGCAAGTTTTAGTTTGTGTTTAAAGCTGTTCGTCAGATTGTATATGATAGTGATGGACAGTCTTACAACACTTGTAATTATTTTGCAATGTAAATATAATAGTTGTTCGTCAAAAAAGGAAAAGTCCAAAAGCTCGAGGTACAAGTCCATTCAAAGGTTGTTCGTTTTACAAATGAACAGAACCTAAGGACCAAAGCCACTTAAAGGTTGTTCGTTTCTTAAAATGAACAGAACCTAAGGCTGAACCCTGATTCCACTAAAGGCAAGTTCAATTCGAACAAAAGCCCAACACTATATGTTATAATTGTAAAGGCATTGACAGAAATGTAAAGGCAATTAACATATATAAGAAAATGAGCGAACAAAAGAAAGACATCCATTAATCAAAGGCATTGAGCCTAAAAAATAGTACAATGATTCAAGAAGTCAAGTACTACAAAAAGGAGCGAACAACTATTACAAAAAGAAAAAAAATTTAAGTCTAAGGCCTATTGTTGCTCGGCGGGTGGAGGATCTTGAGCCTGCTCAACAGGGGGTTCAACAATCATTTCACGGGCCAGATCTTCAGCAGCTTTATCCTCGGCCTCTTTTGCATTCTGCTCGTTAGCCGCGGCCACCCCTTCCTCTTCTTCGCCTTCATCAACTGGAAGAGGAGGATGAGTGATGGAAATACTAGGGTCGAGTTTGTCAAGTTTGACCCCTAGTACTGCCAAATCCGCCAGCTGAATCTCGATGTTGTTCGGCGGAGGATAGTTCTCCAGAAATTCATTCAGATCTTTGCTCATCTCTTCAACTAAATCCTTGAAGTCATAAGCATCCGCCGCGCGAATGCTGTCCGCATAGGCGCATATATAACCCAAGTTTGAGATGGGCCCACTCCGAGCTTGAAATTCTTGCTCGGTTTCTTCCCTTGAAAGCATCTCAGACATTTGCTTCTTTAGCCGAGCAACTTCTTCTTCTGCTCCTTCTCTCCTCTTCTTCTCTTCATTCAGCGCAGTCTTAGAGGAGAGCAGCTCGGCCTTCGTATCCTTAAGCTCGCCGGAGACAAGCTGATAGTCCTCAATGCGCTTCTTTTCCAAGTCATTAGCCAACTTCAATTGATCCTTTAGGCGAGCAATCTGGCCATTAAAGTTGTTCGCCATTTTATCTTTTTCCTCAGTGAGCTGGCGAATAGAGGCGGCATGATGACGAGCAGTCTCCTCTAGCTCGGCTACTTGAGCCATTCCCCTTTGAGCTGAGACAAGGGAGTTTGCAGCTTGGACCATTGATAAGTGAAAATTATCAATGGGGCCCTGGGCGAGGACCGCTTTGTTCAACGGCCGTGACCAGGCACGAGCAACAATTTCAGTTGCTCGGCGAACATGGTCGTCCGTAATATCACGGAAGCTCGTCGGCGTCCTAGAGCAGGCAAACTGGTGAATCAGATCTGCTCGCCCTGGATAATCGTTGGGCCGGTATCTGCGAACAAAAAGAAGGTCAACACTTGAAAGCTTTGGCAAATAAAAAACTTGTTCGCCAAGAAAGTAAAAGCTTACTCAGAAAATTTTCGTTCATCTCGGCCTAAGTATGTGGTGTCCTCGGGGCCTCTGGGGGAACCTATATCTTTGCTCGCCTTGCCGGACCTCTCCGTGAGCTCGACAGATGAACGGCGAACAACGTCCCCTTCTGGGCGAGCATGGCTCGAACCCACCTTCTCCTTCCCCTTGCCAGGGACATCATGGGACAAGGAAGTCCCGTCGGCTTTCTTTAAACGTTTCCCCCCATGGGGGGGAGAGGTAGGAGGAGAACGGATTTGAATGGGGGGAGCAGCCTGCCTTGGAACCTTAGCCCCCTCGGGCTTGTTCGTCATCGCGAGCATCTTTTGTGGAGGGTCCCCTCTCCTTTTCTTCCCTCGAGTCGGCGCCATTTCGAGAACCCTTTGCTCCAGGAGGGTGTATGAAGAAGGGATAGCAACTGTAACTTGTTCGGCTAAAAAAAAAAAAAAAAAAAAAAAGAAGAAGAAGTTAGAATTAGACGAGCAAGTTATACAAGTTAACGACGAACAAGACTTGAGCAAGGAGTTAGAAATTTTCATACCTGGGGGCACCTCAGCTTGAGCCTCCAGATGGTGTGGGTAAGTCAAAAGGCGAGCAGCTTTTTGACACCTTGTTCGGCAGAGATAGTCTATAGTTCTATCTGCTTTATTGCGGAGGCCGACCAAGCACGAAGTAAATAGGAACTCCGAGCTCAACTCCTCCTCTTTCGAATTCCACTTGGGTAGACGAGGGCCTGCGAACAAACAAGAAAAGTTAAATTAGAACTACTTAGCCCAAAGGCGAGCAAGAAACAAACTTGCGTTTCAGTTTTCCATAGGCTGCTGGAGAATTTATTCGTCCAGGGCCGCCGTGTGGACCAGAAGATGCTCGCCAATCACCCCCAATCCATAAGAAGTGTTGCTTCCAGTCACGAATCTTGTTCGGCACTTCTTCTACCATTTTCAACCCAGTCCTGGCCTTGAGATAGTAATAGTCTTCTTCTCCCAAGGGGCAGCTTGTAATTGTCATCAAATAATTGATCTCTTCCGCAGTGATCCGATCAACATAACCCTCCAGGGCGAACAAACACATGGAGCCCAGAAGGTTCATCCACCCAATTGGAGTAATTTGGGTGATGGCCAAGTTGGTCGCCTCCAGGAATCGACCAACAACGGGTAGAAGAGGCAGCTTTAATCCGGCAATTAAGGTGTGAAGGTTGATCGCCGTACATCCTGGGGGTGGGCGATCAGCTCTTTCCTTTCTCCGAGAGGCCCATAGATGAATATCGTATGGGATTTTGTAGTCCTTCCGGATAGAGTCCAGTTCATCTTCGCGAACAACGCTTTTTATCTTGCTCGCCTGGTACTCAGTTTTCACCTTATCCATTATTTCCCTTTGGGGACGGGGAAAGCTGTTCGCATACCTTTCAGCATATGCTCGCCATTCAAATAGTCGAGCAACCCCAGCTGGGATCTCATTTTCCCGCATCCTTGGGGATGGGAAGTTAATGCTCTCCAAGAACTCGCGAGTGAGTTCGTTAAGGTCTGGATCTCTAGATTCGGCAGAAGACGAAGAGCTAACGTCCAAATTGTTGTTCGCCGCAACTACTAATTCTCTCCCAGATGGGCCCGCACCGGTGTCCTCCACAGAGCGAACAACTGAATCCACGTGAAGATCCGACGCCGAAGAAATCTCGAGGGGAGGTTGATCGATGGGGACCGCAATGGGAAAAAGGGGATCTAGGGTCTCCTCAGTTTTATTGCTCGATTGCGAAGACATAGAAGAGGAAGAAAAATCCAAACGGTGGTAGAAAGAGTTGCAGACGGTGGCGCTATCCCGGAGAAGACGGTGGAGCTCGAACCCACACGGCGGCGATGGCGTTTTCGAGAGAAAAAGTAAAGAAGAAGATAGGAGAAGAAGAGTAACTACCTGGGAGTTGAATTTTGAGGCCAAATACGGTGGAACGGACGCCGGAAAGCTCGAAATCGCCGGAGGAAGGAAGGATTCGCCGGAGCACTGTTGCAAGAGGGGGAAAAGTGGGAAAAATTTCAGTTTTCCCACTATTTATACCCCAAGCAAAAGCGGGGTCCCAGACGAAATTTCCCAAAAGCCCTGGGGCCAAATTGAGAGAAAATGGGGTAATTTCCGTACAAGTTCAAAAATTTAGGGACCTATATGTAATTATAGGGGCGCGTGGCCTCGGGATTGCTCGCGCGTGGGCGGCGCACAGCCATGCCGCCCACGTCATCTTCGTACAACTCCCAGACCTTGGGAAGACGAAACGACAGATCATATGTTGCTCGCCCAAGCCAATGATGTTCGCCCCAACCCTCATCATTTTGATATCCTAACTATAGTTGCTCGCCACAAAGTTGCTCGTCTGGGGCAACATATAGCCAGGATATGGGGCAATTGTTGATAGGCGAACATAAGTCAATAAATGGCGAACAAGGATTAAAGCTACATCAAGGATTATGAAGAACCAACCTCAAATCAAGGGTAATCAACAAAGAAAATCAAGTTGGGGTGCATCTACCAATTTTAGAGGTGTATAAAGTGACGAACAACTCCCCGACGAACAACTAATGGGCGAACAGGAATTTATGCCCGAGACCAAGAATGAGCCAACTGTGAAGTCATCAATGACGAACAACTTGGTCAAACTATGATATAACAAACAGTCAAAGAAGTGTGTACAAGTGAACAAAGGACAAAGATCCTAAAGCCATAAGGCGAACAACTTCCAAAGCACACCCTCAAGAGGCGATCAACTTTCAGTTGAAGGGTCATCAAGATCATTCAAACCGACATAGGCGAACAACAATGAGTCCGAGATAAGGCCCAAAAGAAGACTTTGTAACTAAGATTCAGCTTAGATAAGGTCAAACTAAGGTCAAAGGACACATGTCAGGCATGCAAGCTAGGGAGACCAAGAGTCAGTAGCACCTCATGCTTGCTAGCCTCTATAAATAGTTGTTCTCCAGCTTATTAATTTTTAATTTTCGAATTTCAGACAAAAAATACACACAAACACACTCAAACTCACACATACACGAAATAAGTCCAATTTCGACTACCAAATTTACAAATTCGATAAATCCAAACCCCGATTTACCATTTACGGTGGTAATCAATCACACGTTATTGATTGGTGACGTAAAAACGGATTAAAACAGCCACTAATCCTTACGATTAGATTCGTTCACCAACAGTAATATCTTACTGTAAGATTTTACTTCAAGATCATATACCCTAGGTATATAATCAAAAACCTAGATTTCTAAACGTGTAAAAACAATCTACTCAAAGACTTAACAAAGACACTCTTAGAATTACAATGGAGAGAATCGAAACAACTACACTTGCTATAGGTAAATAGGTATCTCGATTTCTTCACTTGATTGTGTCCAATGCGTACGGTATTTATAAACTTCGATCCTTACATGTGAACACATAAAAATCATGATTTCACATGATGTAAAACAGTCCAACACTTAAGCTACATGACTTTGATAACCACCCATGTTGTATCTTTAATTAACTCACTCTAAACTGCAACCGCCTGACCTGATAACTTCCATGTCGCCATCCTGCATGTTTAGATATTAAAGACAACATTGACATATTCAGAGTTAGTTTTAGGAGAAAGGACAGATTGTGATGTTGCGGAAAATATTGTAAATTTTGGACAACATTGACCTAACATCAACAATCTCCCCCAATTTAGCATTTCTACTACAACACACCTGATGTTATAAACATGCAGTAAAATGTGTTAAGTTAAAAATACAACTAAACATCAAAACAGGGATATTTAATTGTTAAACCAAATTAAAGTAACATACTGGAATAACTAAAACAACCACTAAGCACAAACGGGGTGCTTAGGTCAAAATACACAAAAAAAATAAAATAATAAACTACATGTTACCAAACTAGTCTAAACAAAAATAACAACAACTACTCAGAGTTTTACTAACAGAATATAAAAACTAAAAACAACATTAAAGTATTAAAAAAACCTAACTACAGAGCTATTGAAACACAAGGAATGAATGTGTGAAGTAGAGTGAGGATTGGGCTGATCTTCATAAGTCAGCTGCATATCCATTATTTGCATAAACTCCCTCTAACTTCATTCTTCCCCGGACTTCAAGCTCTTTACATCTTACCACCTAGATCACCATAGAGTGTCTCTAGGTCTTCGTCATCATCATCTTTCTCAGCAACTGGAACAACAACATCATCTTCTGGAATTTCCTCTATCCTGACACCACTGGAACTAACACCACTTGCATCAACTCCCCCTGCGTTTAGTCCTCCACCAACTTCAGGTTCTACTCCCCTTGTTGGAGTAGAAATGAGCAGTTCCCAGAAAGCTTTCTGGGTTTTCATATCTTCAATGAGTGACTGCATATTGGTGATGGTAGTCTGCAAAGTTTCAATTTGCTCAGTTATATAATTGGGAGTTAATGAAACAAAAGTAAGTGTAGCGTTGTGGGGAATGTTGGCAGAAGTATTGCTAACATTCTCAGTGGCATTAGCGGTAGCAGGAGCTTCCTGTTCTTGTTGCACTTCAGATGGATCATGATATGGTAAGTCTATCACTCTCGGACCTGTGAGCAATACATTGGAGATCCCAAAACTGGCAGTGAAACCACTGATGGTTTCCTCTCTTGGATTTCTCTCATAATTCTTGTTCTCAAGCATCTTGTATATAAGACTTGGAAATGGCAGCAATCATTTTCCAATTATGTCACCATTATATGACAAGATGTTATTGAAAATTATTTGCCCAAGATTGAACTTCTTCAAGTGTCCAATCTTATACATCAAGATAGCTTGTTCCTTGGTTAACAAGTAGTATTCAAAGATGACAGCCAGTTGTAAACACATAGCTTGTGAAGAACTGAATATAAACTAGTCAGTTTAGAACTGCTAAGCCTATTCTCCCAAAACTTAATTTGTCCACCAGTTAAGACCTTAATTACCTCATTCACATCATCAATATGTTCTTTTATCATCGTTTTAGTCTTAAAAAATATGTTGATTGTCTTAGGTGTAAAACATACTTTGACTCCTCTGAACTAGACTATACCATAATGTTTTGAGTTTGTTTTTTTCAGATTTTCTCTCAATTTCGCATAAAACTCATAAACCCATTCCACTATGTACTGTGTAGCAAACTCAAATGCATGCAACAAAGATCTCTCCATAAAGAATTCAATCAGATTGTATTCTCTAAAATCAGTCATTTTAACTATCTTTTCCCCAACAAGTACTCTAGTTCGTATCTCCTATACTTATCATTTTTATGTCATTATATTCATCTTCACTAGAGGAATGGTCAGATAGTACCTAGTATTGGAGTCAGAGTCACCTGATGAAGAATCACTGGAATCAGGATCATAACTTTTCTTCTTTTCACTTGCTTCTTGTTCTGGTTCAGATTCTTCGGATGTTACCATAGGTGATGGTACATTCTCAGCAACAACTGGTTCACTATTTGCCACATACGACTTGCTTTGCTTCTCTTCCTTACTTGTGCAAGAGGGATATTCATCTCCGAGTCTAAATCTGGAACTTGTGTAGGTTCAGATTTCATTTCTTCAGTTTCAGCTATCTCAGGATCAGTAGCAGTTTCTTCCGAGCTTTCATTAATCGAGATGGGCTTTGGAGGATCTTTTTTCTTTTCTTTTTTTTTTGTCTCAACATAATCGACTTTCTTTCTCATTCCTCTTTCTCCAAGCACTTCTGATTCTTTCACCAAACCCTTCAATTTCATTTGAAGTTTCTTGTTGAACACCTACAACAGGTTCTTGTGCCTCAGCTCCCTGAACATCAGCTTCTTGATCTTCTTGAAGAGGATTGCACATCCTCTCAAGTTCAGTAAGATCGACTTCTTCATCACCAAGCAAAATTTTAGGATGTTCGATTTCTAGCCTAAGATCCTGATAGGCTGCAACTATCTCCTCAAACGGAGTTCCTAGGTTGAAATTGATGGCAATAGGGGTAGGATCAAGAAAGGCAACCATTTCAGAAGAGGGTTGAATAGAGGATGAAGGGATATCAGTTGTACCCTTCACTTGAGTAAAATTTTCAGTAGGATTTTCAGAGGGAATCGATTCTAAAATAAGGTTCGAAGAGGAAGAAGGAGCAGTGGCTTGAGAATCTATACCTCGATAGAACCGATAGTAATAGAAGGGGATGTTGGCGGAGAGATGCCAACATTAGTCGAAACATTCTGGGAATCAGTTCTTGTCGCCATTAATGCTAGTATGTTAAGTGGATTTTTGGAAGTAGAGGAAGAAGTTGGATGTTTGGGGGATTTCGAATGTGGAGAAGTCGGAATGTTTCCTTGAGAAGACATTTAATCCTGTAATAAAATTTGATATCAGTTTCGAAATAATGAAATAAAAATAATATACGAAACTTAATAAGCCAAGCATTCTATAGGTCGAAGAAGATAATACTAACTATTGTTGTAAGTAGTACTTAAATGCTATATCAATAATACCTCTAGAATCTGAATAACAATACTTGAAATAAGCTTATAAGTAATGAAGGTGAACACTTAATTAAGAAATCTTATATAGAATAAATATAGAAGTTATCACATATGCTCCACTTTGTGTCGTGCATGATGTGGTGGTTTTTTAGAACCTTCACAAAATTGATTTCGAATGTGTGTGTGTGAGTTTGTGATAATTCTATGATAAAGAAATTAAATATTTACTCATGATTTTTATGCTAATAACAGAAATTAAATAATTACTGCAGAATATTCTCAATAGATTCTCTTAATATTACTCTATTTTGAAAAATAATTAATCTGTACAGAATAATAAGTAATTTCAAATTCTCAGTATGTTGTTATTTTTGTTGGAACACATATCTCAACATTTCAATAACACAATCAACATTGGATTGTTTATCAATTTAAACACTTTTATCACAAGATTTCATATTGATCCACCTTTTGAAAAGAAAATATAGTAGTAGTGAACTCCGTGCCCCATAGTTACTTAGTGGATTATGAACAAATTGATACATTTTTAATCACCTTTTGAAAAGAGTACATCGTAGTAGCGAGCTCCGTGTCCCACAGTTACTCAGTGATTAAAGTATCTTGTTTGTGATATTAATTCAAACTTTTTAGCACGCAATGCTATGTGACCACAAAAATAAACACATATTCAAACCCAGATTATCATAAAAAAGTTTAGACAATTAAAGAACAAATAGAACCAATACTCAGAAAATTTACTAAGTGTTTTTCTGATGTTGTGTCAAAAGCCGAAACATTTTTTACAACACAGTAATAATTTATTCAGTGAGAGCATAAACCAAGAGATTTTCTAAGTGAATAAAATCTCTCAAAATCAAGAGCTTTTGTTGCAAGTTGTTTTTCAGTGGAGATATACTCTAATTTTACAATTTCTTTTTCAAGAAGATCCCTAATAAACTAATGTCTAATACTTATGTGCTTAGTTAAAGAATGTTGAACATGATTCTTCGATATATTGATTACACTAGTATTACCACAATATATAGTCAGTATGTTACTATCCAGACCATAATTATCAAATATTTTCTTAAGCCATAGTAATTGAGTACAACAACTCCCTGCTGCAATATACTCAGACTCAGCAGTGGATTGTGAAACACAGTTTTGCTTCCTATTGTGCCATGATATGAGATTGTTTCCCATGTAGGAACATCCTCCAGTCGTACTCTTTCTATCATCACTGTCTCCTGCCCAATCTGCATCACTATAACCAATCAATGTACAATTAGTGTCCTTACCATACCAAATCCCTAGTTCACATGTGCCAGTCACATATTTGATAATTCTTTTCACAACATTCATGTGAGATTCTTTCGAATTTGCTTTATACCTAGCACATAGACACACACTGAACATAATATCTGGTATACTAGAGGTCAAATATAATAAACTGCCTATCATTGATCTATACAATGTTGGATCAACATTTTGTCCATCATCATCTTTACACAGTTTCTGTGTTGAACCCATAGGAGCTCATAGTTTTAACAGTTTCAAGTCTAAACCTCTTAATAAGATTTTTTGCATATTTGCTTTGTGAAAAGAAAATCCTATCTTTATCTTGCTTAATTTGAAGACCTAAAAAGAAATTTAAGTCCCCAACCATTGACGTTTCAAAAGTAGCAGTCATTTCTTTCACAAACTGTTCAATCATCTTATCACATGTAGAACCAAATAAAATATCATCAATATAAATTTGGGCAATCATAATATGATTATCAGTTTGTTTGATGAATAAAGTCTTATCTGCTTCACCTCTAATAAAACCAAAATCAACCAGAAAATCAGCCAACCTTCCATACCATGCTCTAGGAGCTTGTTTAAGACCATATAAGCCTTATTCAATTTGTACACATGGTTTGAAAAGTCAGGATTTTCAAATCCTTTTGGTTTCTCAACATAAGCTTCTTCAACCAATATTCCATTTAGAAAAGCAGCTTTAACATCCATTTGATGTAACTTAATGTCCAGAAAACATGCAATTGCAAGCAACAATCTAATAGATTCAATCCTAGCTACTGGAGTAAAAATTTCATCATAATTTATTCCTTCTACCTGAGTGTATCCTTGAGCAACTAATCTAGCTTTTTTAAATACAATATTACCATATTCATCAGTTTTGTTGTTGAAAATCCATTTAGTTCCTATAACATTTGTATGTTCAGGCCTAGGAACTAATGTCCAAACATTATTTCTCTCAAACTGATTTAACTCTTCATGCATAACATTGATCCAATTATCATCTTTCAAAGCTTCAATTACATTTTTAGGCCCAATTAAAGAATGATAACACTTATAGCTTACCTTGTTGCAAATGGAAGACATGCAAATTGTTCTTACCAGATTGCTTACTATACCCATTCTTCTTCTTGTTTGAACTCCAGAATGTTTTTCACCAATAATCTGGTCTGCAGGATGATCCTTCATAATTCTGGAAGATGGAACTTTGTTGTACTCAAATAAATTCCTGAAGATTCTGATTTTTCAGGCAATGTTGTTCTAGATGTTGGAACATTGTGAAAAACATCTTTATTCGGACCAGAATCCGTGGAACCCATTAGTATATAAATCAGTCCAAAAACATCATCCTCAATGGTTGGTCCTGCTAGGCTTGCAAATACTACATTAACAGATTCTTGCACAGTATCAGTTCTCAAATTATAGATTCTATAAGCCTTACTATTTCTAGATAACAAACACATCCAAAGACATGGAAATATTTCACATTTGGTTTTTAGTTGTTCAATATTTCATATGAAGTTTTTGTAGTACCTGACCTCAAATAGACTCTATTTGAAATGTGGCATGCAATGTTCAAGGCTTCAACCCAAAATCTTTTCGAGAGATATTTTGACACAAGCATAACTCTTGCCATTTCTTGTAAAGTTCTATTTTTTCTTTCTGCAATACCATTTTGTTGTGCTGTTTTAGGTGAGGAAAATTCTTGTGCAATTCCTTTATCTTCACAAAACTTAGAAAACTCACTATTTTCAAATTCCCTACCATGATCTGACATAATCTTCTTGATCTTGGAATTGAAAATATTTTTGAACTTTTTGTAAAGATTTTTGAAAACAGAAAAAGTTTCAGACTTTTCCTTGAGAAATTCAATTCATGCGTATCTCGAATAATCATCAACCAAAACAAATGAATACTTTTTTCCACCAATACTCTCAGTTTCCATTGGACCCATAAGATCCATATGAAGAAGTTCAAAACATCTTTGTGTAGAATAATGTGACAACATTTTGCGTGACACTCTAACTTGCTTGCCTTTTTGACATGGTCCACATACTTTTGACTTGTTTAACTGTAATTTAGGAAGACCATTTACAGCTCCAGTTCTAATCAATTTTAAAATATTATGGTAATGTGTATGACCAAGTTTTTTATGCCACAAGAAACTCTTATCAGTTTTCACATTGTTACAGGTTCTGAGGGTATCAATTACATAACAGTGTTGGTGATCGGTTCTAATCGCGTGGATTAGTGGCTGTTTTTAACTGGTTTTGGGATCACTAAACAAGAACGTGTGATTGATTATCACCGTAAATGATAAATTCGAAAGATCGGGTTATAAAATCGTAAATATGAGTATTTAATTCGTATTTATTTCATGTGTGTGTACGTCTAGGTGTATGAGTGTGTGTTTTTTGGAGTGTTTGTGAATTTGAACTTATTTTTATTGCTGGAAAATAACTTATTTATACTAACCACCAAGTATGAGGTGTACATGACTCTTGGGCTACCAAGCTTGCATGCTTGACATATGTCCTTTTGACCACACTTGACCTTATCTAAGCTGAAACTTAATTACAAAGTCTTGTATTTGGTCTTATCACGGACCCAGTGTTATTCGCCATTATTTGCTTGGTAGCTTGACACTTGCATGTCTTTTGCATTTGTTGTTCGCTCCTTGATTATATAGTTCATAAGTTGTTCGCCGATGTGTTCAATATTGATGGGCTTCTGGATCTTTAATTCTTGTTCGTCAATAGTCTGGTTAACCTGATTAGGGGTGTGCAAAATACTGTCCAAACTAAAAAAATCGACCAAATCAAACCAAAATATACAATTTGGTTCGGTTTTCAATTTATGGTTCAATTTACGGTTTTGAAATTTGAATTTTTTTAATTTCGGTTCGGTTTATGGTTTTTACGAATTAAAAACCATATAGACCGAACCGAAATATTTTTAACAATAATAATATTATATATATATATATATATATATATATATATATTCTCTAAATTAATATATAATCACTTATAGTCTAATATAATATAATAATATTAATATTAGATAATTTAGATTCACGCAGAAAAAGGCTTGAGTTGATTTATATTTTTCATAAAATACCTAAGGAGTGGTGTTTTTGTTGATTGCATTTTTCAAATTGTTGCTTAGCTTTTGAAAACTATTGTGTTGATGTTTTTATTTAATCATGTAGTAGGGTTATTGATGCATTTTTGCTTAAATTAGTATTTAGATGTTGACATGTTTCAAATAATTGAATAAAACAAGTGTATTGATGCTAAAAAAACTAAGCTAAGTTTAAAAAAAGAGAAGTGAAAAAATTTCGGTTTGTTCGGTTTGGGATCAAACCGAACCGAAATATTTCAGTTTGGGACTGAACGGTTTTTCAAAATATGGTTCGATTTTTAGTTTGTAAAAAAAATTTGGTTTGGTGTTCGGTTTGGCTAATCCGGTTCGGTTCGATGATCGAACCAACCGTTGCACACCCCTAGACCTGATAGGCTAATAGGCCTCATACACTCTATAAACTGGTAAGTGCACCTCTTTTTGGTAATGTTGTTCGTCATCCAGGTAATGTTGTTCGTCATCTATAATCTAGTGTAAATTCCATATCCTGCTTGGGGTCTTAGAATTTGTTCGCTAGAAAGCTATTCGTCAAGGAGGTTGCTCATCACATAATACACTTCCTGGATTGATTGACGCACTCCCTTTTTTATTATTCTTGCTAGTCATCTCAGGTTCAAGTGCTTTGATTCATAATCCTCATTTATGCCCTAATTCTTGTTCGCCAGGTTATAATTGATGTTCGCCTATCAACAACAGTTATCCACATATCTATGACAAATTATAAGACATTCACATTTTTCATTTTTCACATAGCATGAGTCTTTATCAAAGTCCACATGTAAACCATCATCACATAATTGACTTATATTGATCAAATTTGCAATCAAACCATCAACATGCAACACATTTTTCAATTTGGGAAAACCAGGAACATTTAAAGTTCCTTTACCAATGACTTTACTACGGGAACCACCTCAAAAAATTACATGACCATCAACATCTAATCTATAATCAATTTTTTTTTATCGGTAAATGTTAGTTGTTAGTAGTTAGATTAGTTCACCAAGTTCCCAAATACACCAAGAAATCTTCAAGGCCTCCTTATAACTCCCATAATTCGTTCCCAGAGGGAATCGAACCCGGGTCACTCACTAGAATGAGGAACCCGGTGGCCAGGTGGGCTAAGCCACCTGGTTTAATCTATAATCAATTAAATAATTAATATTGCCAGTCATATGTTTAGAACAACCACTATCAAAATACCATGAACCGGGTGCATGCGCTTTTAAAGAAGTATAAACAACGTTACAACTTTTAGTTTTACTGGCCCAAGTAGTTTTTGACAAATGTTCTTTTAAATGAGGTGACAAACTTGGTGACACTGTCTTTGCATGCATTTCTCTTTTCAATCTCCAGCAGTATGGTCATATATGGCCCTTATTATGACAATAATGACATAAAAAATCCTTATCAGATCTTGCAAAACAATTATTTGTAGAATCAGAGACATTTACCCCTGATTTTACAAATTTAACAGGTTCATTACTCGTCACAGATTTAGCAGAATCATCAATATAACCAAGACCGTTTCTACCAGATTTACCAAGTACCAAGGCGTTGTCCAGGTTTTCAGTGCCTTTAATAAACTTCTTGAAGTTCAATGTTGAACTTTTCGGTTCTTCTTTCAGCTTTTCAACCTCCACATCCTTCCTTGTAAGGATTACTTCAAGTTCAATAAAAAAGTCTCTCAATTCAGAATTTTCTAAAGTCATAGACTTAAGAATTTGTGCTTGTGACTCAATCTCCTTGATCTATTCTTGACATGAGATACAGTTTGTGTTCTTCAATGAGGAAATACACGTCTCCACAAGTGAACTTGTAAAACAGTTCACATCTGGACTGATATCATCAGATGTTGTGTCAAATGATGGAACATTTGTATCCACATCCAAAAAATAGTCATCCAGATGATCATCAAAAGTATCATCATATTCAATTCTCACAGAGAAAGCACATTCTTCATTCTTTTCAGATTCATTTTCATCTCTGACTCATCACTTAAAGTAGTACTAAAGTCCAGTTTCCTTCTCAGAATAGTGTTAGCACATTCATTTGCGTAATGACCAAAACCAGTACATGCATCGCATCTTACTGACTTCCTATACTCAGGATCATACCTAAGTTTGGTACAACTACTACATGTTCGTCTATTTTGATTAAATCTATTTCTTCTTTCAGGTATTTGTTGATTATTGTTTATTTCTACTTGAGGTTGGATATTGCCCTTTAACCTATTATCATTGTTCTTTAGAAAAGACTTAAACTGTTTGGTTAAGAGAACAATGTCCTTAGAATTGTCATCACATTTATCAACACATTCAGAATGAGAATCAACTTCAGTTACAAATGAAGACTTTTCATTGCTGCATGAGGTTTCACCTTTGAAAATAGAAACTTTCTTATCAGTCGAATCATTCTTTTGATCAAGGTTCATTTCATAGGTTTTCAAGATACTTATCAATTCATTTTGACTCATAGTATCAGTATCCTTAGCCTCTTCTATAACACATATTTTAGCATCAAACCGTTTCAGAACAATTCTTAGAATTTTATGAACTAACATGGTATTCGAAATTGGATCTCCTAGAGAGTGAGATTCATTGGCAATCTCAAAAAGTCTCTCGTTGTATGAACACTCTCGGATCATTCACAGTGCTCTTGCAATCGATCCCAAGCATCTTTAGCAGAATACAATTCAAAATCAGTTTGAACATAGATACATCTACCGATGTAAATATTGCTTTCAACGCTTTCGAATTATAGTTGGCCACGGTTACTTCATTGTTTGTCCAATCTAGTTCAAGTTTGATCTGTGCTTCATTATCCTTATCAGTTGGAGTTCTGGGTTGAGTCCATCCAGATAGTACACTCATCCATGCTCGTTCATCAAGGGATTTGATGTACATCCGCATCTTTGGTTTCCAATATACGTAATTCAAACCATCTAAAATTGGTGGTTTAAGAGTGGGGGTAAGAGGATATTTCATTGCAAACGAAATTTACACACTCAAAGATACAAGATCTAACTAAGTATATCTTGTTATGGCTATGGTGCCAATTGAAGGATGTGCGCGAGTATTTTTTCAGAATATTGTCGAAAGTGTTGAAACATAAAAGACAACATACACAGTGGAAGATTTTGAAAAATAGAAAATAAAATTGCAAACGAGATATCAAAACTTTTTCATAGATTATAAAATAATCTATGATGCCTCATGGCAAAACTTCACTATAACGAAGTAGTGATACAAAGACAAAGTAAAATTCTACTATAAGATTTTACATCAAGATCATATACAACGAGCACCAAATTATTAAAATAGTGGATCATAACCAGACAATTTTAGTGTTAGTATGTTGAAGAATTTGAGATATTTATTTTCAATTTTATATTGATATGATATATATCCTAGAGTTGCTAATGATATATTTCTCATTAATTTATAATAGCTTGTATATTATTCCTCTACAATCAAAATCTTCCACATTGTGTGAATTTTGTTGTGATGATAATGAAATAAAATGGCACTTACCACATAAAAAAAACAGAAAAATCTATATTAATAAATAATGATCACTTTGGCGTCAACCTTAAATAATCATGTAGGTTAGAGACAATGACGGAGCCACACAAATGCCGGGGTCATTGGGTCCTCTCTGAATTTTTATTTTATATATATATATATATATATATATATATAGATATATGAACCCTATTTTCCATGACATACCATATATAAGATGTTGCCTCGAAGGTTATGTTATTCACGGTAAAACCATCCTCATCTTAATAACCTGGGTTTGATTTCAGTTTTTATATTTTTGAAGTTATATGTATGGACATTTTTATACTTTTATTTATCAAAATTAATTCTAACTTTTAAACTTTATTAATATTGATTCTTGATATAATTATATTATTTCCATCCTCTATTAAACTTCACATGTAATTGGATACACTTTTTAGAAAAAAGTTGTTGAAAAATTGGTTTTTAAGAGTTTTATTATAGGACGAATTGATTTATAATTACACAATCATATGTATTATTTTATAGGTCCGACGTGCAAACGGCCCGGCCCGTGAATAGTGTTTGGTCCGACGGGGCGAACCGGGCTGGGTTGTCCGTTTTGCCAGCTCTAGTTAGGGCTGGGTCAGTACGGTATACCGTACCGAAAATTGCATACCGTATACCGTACCGAAAAATTCGGTATGGTATTTTACCATACCGATACCGTACAAACTTTTCGGTATACCGAAAAATCAGTATGCCTGATTATGTATACCGTACCGAATGTTATTCGGTATACTGAATCTTAATACAATATCAATATATACCATTTCATACCGAAATATACTGATTTATACCGATATTTTGACCATGCTAAAATACCGACATACCGATTTATACCGACCATACCGAAATTAAGCAATTTTAAACAAAAATCATGCCTTCTAATAAAAAAATACATGCCTTACAAATAATCTAATACAACACTTTAGTTCAAAACAACAATACGGCATGCCTCAAGCGGCTTCAATTCAAAACAACAATACCATCAACCATGTCTAGTTAACAATTCAAAATAACATAATTATCACCCAAATAACACGAGTACTTCAAGTCTTCAACAATGTCTTAACAATTCAAAATAACAAGTAGTCACATGAGTACTTCAAATCTTCAACCAATTACCAATGCACCTGGTCAATATGTGAGCACTTCTGAAATGTAAAAACAAAACCAAATAAGTAAATATCCAAAAAGCTAGTAAATGATTTATATAGCACCCAAACCATTACTTACTTCAAAGTTAAATAGTAGACAAAGTGGTGGATGTCGGGGCAACAGGTCTTGAGTGGTCTTGAATGACATTTGCAGCTAGAAAACACAAAGTATCAATTATTAATACTTAAACTAAATTAATA
Organism: Ballota nigra; assembly: GCA_947034835.1. Taxonomy (NCBI): domain Eukaryota; kingdom Viridiplantae; phylum Streptophyta; class Magnoliopsida; order Lamiales; family Lamiaceae; genus Ballota; species Ballota nigra. Next base: position 80,775,757 of record OX344729.1, on the reverse strand, counting down.
AAAAGAACTTGTACTTAATAAAAATAACTTACTCTTTTCAATTTCTTCAATCTCCTTATATAAATTAAGGTCATCGTCAGTTGGATCTCTATAAATGTTGAACTCCTCTGCTCTGAGCCAATCATTAGTGCATACCAACGCCTCCACCATTTTTGGACTCAGACTACTTCTAAAGGGATCAACAACTCTTTTGCCCAAACTAAAATCGGACTCACTAGCAATAGTTGAACTTGGTACTGCAAACACATCTTTGGCAATCATTGAAAGGATTGGGTACCTAGATTCTTTTCCTTTCCACCACTCCAAAAGACTAAGGGCGTGCTTGGTAAAAAAAATAAGGAATGGAAATGGAATGAGTATGGAAAAGGTATGGAATGATACCCATATCTCCCAATTTATTAAGGTATGTAGATTCCTTATTTTGTGGGAATCAAAGCCATAATAGTGTTAATACCAAACATACACTATGACTTTGATTCCCATAGTTTAGTCCACAAACCCCTCAACTCAGCACCCCCTAAAAGATGGATTAAAACTTTTTTCAATTTCAACCGCTAGGTACATATCCACTTCATTAGATATCACTTATAATTGCTCAACTTCATTTTGTGCATCCGCCTCACTGAAGAATTCATCACAAAAACCACCACTAACACTACTAGTAGTACCACCTTGCCCATCACACTCTATCTCCATATTTTGTTTCTCAACATTCAAGTTATCATTGACTCCCTTGTACTCCAACCACAAACCCACCAATTTCTTTTTAACCTTTTCAACAAACTCTTGAACCACGGTACTAGTACCCCCCCATTTCTTGACACTTACTTTGATGATTTGAAGTTTGTTTCTCGGATCCAAAACATTAGCAATGAAAATCAAAACATTCATATTCTTCCAGTCCCCCCAATACTTGTTAAATTTCAATTTCATCGCACTTGCCACCTTTTGAAGAGTCAAATCTGAACAATCACTGCTCCCTTTCTCAATCTCAAGTTGTAGTGCAACAATTGATTGATAAATTAATTGAGAGGTAGGAGTCTTTGATGCACTTAACTCCAAAGTGGCATCATAGAACTTTTTAAAAAAAAAAATGAACAAATGCTTTTGCATTCTCCCAATCCTCTTCTTTTGGAGGCCCTACCCTTTCTTTACACTCATCTTTTTCATTAAAATAATTCATAAAAGGGTACCACTCTTCACCCATCCTCTCAAACACCCTTCTGTATTTCAATGCAGCATCAAGCATTTTGTAAGTTGAATTCCACCTAATTTTCACATCCATAGGTACTGTTGACGTACTAGCAAACTTTGCTAGCACGGCAAACTCCCTAAATTTATTCAACATAGAGGGAGAGGAATGAATGAAAACAATTGCATTTCTTATGGCTTTGATCGAAGCATTAAGCTCTTTCAAACCATCCTTAACAACTATGTTGAGAATATGACATGCACACCTCAAATGCAAGTATTTTCCTTCAAACAACAAAGTATTTTCACTTTTCATTCTTTTCTTCAAATAATCAACTGCGGTATCATTAGAAGAAGCATTATCAACAACAATTGAAAAAACTTTTTCTATTCCCCATTCTCTTAGACAAACCTCAACCATCTTGCCAATTTCTTCTCCTACGTGACTAGTGATTTTTGTGAAGTTAATTATTCTTTTATGCAACCTCCAATTACTATCCAAAAAGTGAGCTGTGATGACCATGTAATTTATGTTCAGAATGGATGTCCACAGTTGTGATACTTACCCTTTGGCCATTAATCACACTTTTTATTTGGGCTTTTTCAGTTAAAAACAATTCATAAACCATACTAGCAACTTTTTTTCTATCCGGAATTCTAAATCTTGGTTGTAGTTCATGCACAAAACCTTTTAACCCCTTCCCCTCAACAACCCGAAAAGACATTTCATCAACAATCACAAATTCTGTAAGCTTCAATTCACACCGTTTTTAGATTAAATGCATGAGAAATCAAGAAGCTTACCTGTCCCATAGTCTCACTTGTCAATACGGTTTGACCTTTCTCTGTCCCACTCCCATGGTATAATGGACTTGACTCGCACCTCTTCTCCAAGTGGTTTTTAGACCACTAGTACTTCCGAATTTCACAGGGATCTCCACCTTACAATATTTGCATATTGCTAGTTGTTGTGTAGTCCCATTTTCCAGCTTCCTTGATACTTTCTCATAGTGCTCCCAATATGGACTCCTATGCTTTGGATGTACAGGAGGTTTTCGTTCTCCACCGATCCGTGCCCGTTTTCGACTTGTAGTTTCATCCTTTGTTTCAATGTCTATTGTGTTTGGTGTTTCACATGGACTTGGCAATGAATGGGAAGATTCGGATTCCATTTGTAAATCTGAAAATAGTTAAAAATAAAATTAGCTTCTCCAAATCCAAATCAAACAAAAATGAATGTGAATAATTATCTCAACACTAAGTATCCTCATCCCACGGAGGGAGTATTTTTTCCTAGGTAAAATATAGTGTCTGATAAGAAATTGTAATGTGAATAATTATGGAATTGTTTAGTGTCTAAAAAATAAATTTATAATGACATGAAAATGCAGATAATAAATAGAAATAATTTGAATTCACACATTTGAGCTGCTGAGCTATAATATGAGGTCATGTCACAATTTTGACAAAAAGGGTGAGTTTTGATTTAATATAGCCGAATTTACACTTCATTTGACAAATGTACAATGTCAAAAATCAAAATTACTGAACCTATTTGAGTGTATAGTTTTATACATACCTACTGTATAGTTTTATACATACAAATTTTATACATACCTATTTTTCATAATCCTATTTGAGTGTATAGTTTTAGCCCCCAAAACTGGCAAAAGTGAAATGAGTAACCACATTTTCGTACCAAAAGTCACTCTAATCGAAGAGCATTTTACATATGATTGTCAAAACACCAATGAAGCCACATAATTCGTCTTCGCAGAATGATAAATAAATAAAAATAGAGGATACCACAGAATTTAGAAGGACTAATCGACGAATAGGGGCCTTCGATTAGCGGCGGCAGAGCTTCGATTAGCACCGACGGAGCTTCGATTAGCAGCGGCGGTTCGAAGATAGCTTGTGATTGGCCGTGAATTTGGCGGAGGTGAATCTCGATTGGGGAGGCTTAGATCGGCGGTGATTGGTGGTGATTGGCGGCCGCGATGGTTTCCGCCGCGTATGGAGGGCAAAAGGGAGAGAGGCGCACTGCGTGTGGTGTGTGTGAACTGAAGAGAAGACGTGAATGATGATAGATTTGAAAATTAGGGTTTCAAAGTAAAAGATTAATTAACAAAAATAAATATTCAACAATACTATTGAGCATTCGGTATTCATACGGTATGTTAATAATTTTTCGGTATATGTGCGGTATTTCGGTATATGTACGGTATTTCGGTATATGTGCGGTAATTCGGTATATACCGAAATACCGAAAATTCAAGATATTTATACCGTTACCGTACCAAATATGTTCGGTACGGTATGATACCGTACCGAAATTATCGGTATACCGAAATTTCTGGTATTTTCAATATTTTTCGGTACAATATGCGCGGTATTTCGGTATTTCGATATTTTTCCCCACCCCTAGCTCTAGTTGTATCCAACGATGCAAAAATAAATACATTGGATAAATAATTAGTTGAGTATAAATTATAAAAAAAACCTCACCATTTAATATTACAATTCCAATATTGAAATTCAAGCATTTTTTTTAAGGGCGGGACTATTCACCCACACAAAAATACTTTGTTCACCCATCTTTTATTTTAGAAAAAATATTATTAATATAAAATACTAAAATACCCTTATATAGTAAAATAAATATTATTTATTAAATACTCTTACTTTTTAAACCCACATAAAATTTCAAAACCACACATAAACATACATTGCTTACTATTTTTTTGTCCACACAAGAACTCTTTCACAAATAGTTAAACCATTAATATAATAAAATAAAAAATTCGATAAATACAAATAATATACATATAATATTAAATAATATTAATATTTTTCTTCTATAAATTCATTTACAAGTGTAAGGAAATTAAATGGATCTTCTTCATGTGGTTAGGGAGGGGGTGAGGGTGTGAGGCTGGAAACGCTGGAAAAAAAATTGAAAGAAAGAGGGATACAATGAATGGTGGTTTTGGGTTGGAATTTGGTTTCAACGTTCCTTTTCTTTTTTTGGTGAGGGGAGAGGGTTAACTTACGAGGGTGGTTTAAGAGGGCTAACAACGAAAATGAGGGTGGTGTTTGCAATTTTTTTAAATTGAATTGGTGTGTGTGTGTGTATATATTTAGTTGGGTGGTGTAAATGATAATTAGGGTTATAGTTGTAAATTGAAAGGAGGTGTACTAAGAAAAAATAAAATGTAGCTAAAATATATGTTGGGTTAATTTAGAAGTGTGTATACTAAGAAAATTTGTAGGTGTAATTAGCCGCACCTTTTTTTAAATTATTTTTTACTTCCTTTGCGAATGGATCACCCGTATGAACACAACGTTATTAAGCTATGTATGTGTATGCATGTATATATATAAACACACATATATTCATCTTTACTTTTTTTTTTTTAAATTTTTATTATATATGTTAAAATATATGACTTGAATACCATTTGACCTAGGTCAAAACACTTGTGTGGTGGCGCGGCCCATTACTGATGAATTACTTAGGGTTTTTGTAGTTCTATATAACGGAGATCAAGGTCAATACATTTATGGTCTGTAAACAGAGTCTGCTCATTCTCCGATCCAAAAAGTTAAAAGTGGTGGCCGAGAGCCAACAAATTTGGAGTTTGAGACCAAAATCTATACGGTACGAGCAACTGATCTGATTTACCTTATACAATCTATATATATTAGAATTTCAATGCTCATGAATTTCACATGCTTTTAAAATTTGTGAAATCATTTTATTTCTTAATTTTTTCTTCGCGATTTCCTGCTTATTTTTAAAATTTCATTAATTGATAAATTGTATATTTCGACTTCTTCTTTTTTCTCAAACTTTTTTTTTTAGATTGTATTGACTTAATATTTAATTACGAAGGCAAAATGAAATACCAAATTAATTGTGTTTCATATCATAGTGCATATATCACTTATATGGAGACTAATTCTAACATAAATTATTAAAACATACAAATAATTTATGTTAAAATCTAACTCCATAGTTAGTTCATAGTTAAATTTCATATCAAAACAAATTTAATCATATATTGGTAAATTTTGCAGATAGTTAATAATCATTTTGTAGAATGTTTTTTTTTTCTCTAAATGTCTAATATATTTTATTAATGTTGCAGTAAAATTCACATGCATGCACATGATCGGACGGATACCACTCTTAACTTCTAGGCAAGTACTAATTTTTTTATACCATTTATTTATATGAAAGTTCGGTAAATAAACAAATCAACAAGTTTAAATATTATAATTACCCATATGATTATAACAATCATATGTATTGTTTTTTAATGGATGATTCTAATATTACACTACTAATATTGGGGAAAACCATTGATGATAATAATAGGGCATTACAATATTTGAACATCAAATTAGAAGTATGTTACTTCAAACGATTAATTGCATAAAGAATTATTGTATTTCAATAGTTTATTTTCAATATATATAGCATATGTTTTTAAAATCTATAATTCGATATAATGACCTTTTATAATTTGCAATTTTATCAAATAACTATTTTTCAGTAATTTGGCCGACGTGACAATCAATTTTGTTTTTAAAAACTACACATAAGTTTACAATTTTTTATCGTTTTAATTTAATCACGAGTTCTTTTTCTCCATTTTATGCATTGCCACATTAGCCTAACTTGCAAGAAAATAACCATGTGATAGATTAAAAACAATTTGAAAGGCCATGTATCAAAAACATTATATATCATCAACATGAGAATAATTTATTTTTTTAAAGAACGTAACTTAGGAGATAATAAAAAGATGACTATAACTCTTTTGATTGACAATAAATTTAAAAGTAAGGTGAGGTTGTTCTAGGATTATTTGGCCTAAATTTGTAACTTTAGAAGTTATTATCCTTAAATTGTCTGTCTGCAGAGTTTACCGTCCTCATTTTTCTTGTCCATAGAGTAGTGGTTATCATTTTGACACCCCCATAAGTTATTCTTCTTTTTTTTTTTTTTAAATATTCCCATCATCAATAGATTAATGTTAACAAAATTAATAAAATTTTCCACATTATATAATAGAAATATGATATTCATTATGCAATTAATGCATGTTTCCACATTATATAACATGAAAACAATATTCATTTAATGTTGATCCGATTATTGTTATTTTCAAAATTAATACACTTTCTCACATTATATAATAGGAAAACTATATTCATTACACAATTAATAAACATTTCCACATTATATAATAGGAAAATAATATTCATGTAACGTTGATCTATTTTTTGTCCTTTTCAAAATTAATACACTTTCCCACATTCTATAATAGGGAAACAAAATTCATTACACAATTAATATACATTTTCTCATTATATAACAGGAAAATTATTTTAATGTAATGTTAGTTTAATTCTTACACTTTTCAAAAGTCAAATATATGAGTGCATTAAGTATACATTTCCATTTTATATAAAAGGAAAATAATATTTATGTGATCATTTAAGTAATTTTTGTCATCATTTTCATCTTTTCTTCCATTTTGGTAGAATTTTTTATTTTTTTTTAAAGAAAACAATCTCATCACTTAATTAATATTTAGAGGAGGTTTTATATGAAAAACTTCATAATAAGCTTAACATGAAATAGTTTTAGAGTATCATTAATATCATCAGGAGTATCATTAATCTCATCAGGAGTATCATTAAGCCTGTCAGGGGTATCATTAGTCTGAGTTCAAGAAAATTTAAATTTCTTAAACTCAGACTAATAATACCCCTGATGAGATTAATGATACTATAAAATTGTTTCATGGTAAGCTTATCATGAACTATTTTCATATAATACTTTAGTGGGGAAAGTATTATATGAAAATAGTTCATGATAAACTTATTATGAAACTGTTTTAAAGTGTCAATAATTTCATTAGAAATATAATCTCATCAGGAGTATCATTAATTTGGGTCAGTGGTATTATATTGTAATTGTTGTAAATTTTCTCGAACCCAGATTAATGATACTCTTGATAATTTTTTTGATACTATAGGTCAAATATTCAATACTTTAAAATACTTTCATGATAAGTTTATTTTTAAATATTTACAAATTTCGTAGTTGGAATTATCTTTTATTTTTGTGAAACTAGAACTTCATATATTTAACAATTTTATTGTTGGAATTATTTTTTATTTTTTTAAACTAGCGCACCTATATATATAGAAGTTACATGTGCACCTATCCCACCAAAATCATCTTTAAGGTTTCTCATTGTCATTAAAGTGGGGGAGAAAAAAATATCTTGTGATTTGTGTGTTTTTCTTGAAGGATTATTTTGTGTGAATTATTTCAAAAAAATGGCTTCACCAACTTCAGAAGTTATTTGCAGCATTTGCTTAGAAGTTGTTTCTAATGATAATAGCAGAGGAAAAGCGGTGCTAATTTGTGGACATCTATTTCATTTAGGTATGTGTGTGTATATATATATAATATATGAGTATGTATTGAGTGAAATTGGTTTATACATAAATCACTGAAGGGTGTTCATTGTTTTCACTAAAGAGTATTAGTTGATTTCACTGAAAAATATTAGTTGTTTTCACTGAAGAGTATTAGTTTTGTTCACAGAAGAGTATCAGTTGTTTACTGAAAACAAATTAATTCTCTTCAGTTAAAACAACTAATATTCTTCAGTGAAAACAATTAATATCATTCAATGATTTATATATGAACCATTTTCACTCCATACATACTCATCATTATTTTGTGCTTATATCTAATCAATCTAGTTTTGAAAACATGTGAGATTCGTCGTACGAGTTTCTAACATTAATATTTTGTGATAAAGTCGAACTTTATAAAAGAACTCAATATTATTGGACTTCATATATATCAAAATTATGAGTCCCAATTAAATATTTTATATGGGGTTAAACTCAGTAAAAATACTTACATTTTTAACTATTTGTATTCTGCCATTTTAGTTTGTATTGGCTCGGAATTCAATTATCGAGCAAGAATGATATGTCCAAATTGTCGTGCAACTGAAGATAGGCCATGGTCGATAGTAGTACTGGATCATTCTGAAGACGACCATTTCTCATCGGATGATGATTTAATATTAGATGATGATGTAAGTGTAAGTTTTGTTTCATATAAAAAAGAAAAAGCTCAAAAAATAAAATATTATATATATACGGAAAATTAATTTTTTTTGCCCTTTAACTACGGTAGACTTTGATTTTCGTCTTTTTAACTTTGAAATTTTGAATTTCGTCCTACAACTTATAATAAATGGTGTTTTTATCCTGTTACCTGCTATACCAGGTAACTCTTCCGGTAAATCTGACACGACGTCAATTTTTTGTAAGTTATAGGACGAAATTCAAAATGTCACGTCAGATTTACCGGAATAATTGCCTAGTATAGCAAGTAATAGGACAAAAAACACATATTTTATAAGTCAGAGGACGAAAACTAAAGTCCACCAAAATTAAAGGACAAAAAAGTATATTTTCCCATATATATAATGTTAGTTTTTAGGGTTAATTGCATATAAATACACCACCTTTTTTTCAACTTTCAATTTAATCCTGAACTTCACGATTAAATTTTAAAAGCCCAACCTTTTAACTAATTTTAACCCGATACACATTTTTTTGTCACCGCCCGTTTCCGACCGATAGCTGGTGACGTGTCTCGCCGGACCGCCACGTTGTTTGCCATGGTGGAATCCACGTATTTAACAATTTTTTTTAATTTAATTTAATTTCCACATCCTTTTTCTTTTCTTTTCTTTTCTTTTTTTTAATTAAAAATGAAAAGAAAACACAATTTTCATGAAGTTGCCCAAATCAAATTATCGTCATTTTGCCAGATATCAAAACAACTCCTCAAATTTCTAACACACAAGAAATTAAAAAATACCCTAAACATAATCCCATTAAATAACACCATGGACCACCACAATCAATTTGTCATTCACTGTTGCAATTGTGGGCGATTTTGAATGAGAATTTTCTAGGGTTCTTGCGATTTTTGGCAATGGCGTTTCGATTCTTGTGTGTTAGAAATTTGAGGAGTTGTTTTGATTTCTGGCAAAATGACGATAATTTGATTTGGGCAACTTCACGAAAATTGAAGAGTTGTTTTCTTTTCATTTTTAATTAAAAAAAGATAAGAAAAGAAAAAGGACGTGGAAATTAAATTAAATTAAAAAAATTGGTAAATACGTGGATTCCAACGTGGCAAGCAACGTGGTGGTCCGGCGAGACACGTCACCAGCTATCGGTCGGAAACGGGCGGAGACAAAAAAATGTGTATCGGGTTAAAATTAGTTAAAAGGTTGGGCTTTTAAAATTTAATCGTGAAGTTCAGGATTAAATTGAAAGTTAGAAAAAATGTGATGTATTTATATGCAATTAACCCTAGTTTTTATTATCTTTTTAGCATATTGGAATGTTAGCAATTGACTTCACTTTTAAAGATATAATTTAAAATGATTTTTTGAAACGAGTCAAAAAGTATGTAAAAATTGGAATATCACAAAAATATGAGGTCAGAATTGTAATGATTTTATACTTATTGTATGCAGACTACAAAAATAGCTTAATTTTTTAATTAGTTACTTATTGGTGATATTAAATAAATGAATTAAGATTAGAACTAAATTATAGTAATAATTAGTAATAAATATACGAAACACAAATTCATAAATATCATACCTTGGTTGTCTTTATACTTTAGTAAATGAGATAAGTTCAAGACATCTCAACACAAACAACCAATCACACATATGAGTAGGTTTTATATCAAAAAAATTTAAAGTATCATTAATTTCATCAGGAGTATCATTAATTTGAGTTCAATTTATTTTTTATAATAATTATAATATAATATCAATGATCCATGTTAATGATATTTCTGATGAAATTAATGGCATTGCTAATGAGATTAATAATACTTTAAAATTATTTAATGATAAATTTATGATGAACTATTTTCATGTAATACTTTGCCCCACACATATATACAACATTTACCGGTTGTACTTTGATATGTAACACTTTTTTGTATTTTATTATATTTTGGAATGCCTAATATTTTTCAATATTGCAGGATCATCTCAACATTAACGTAGATGAAACAAGGGACATAACTTCAAGGCAAGTTATAAGAAGCTCAATTTTCATTATTAATTTATTATTTTAAAATTATTGAATTTTACTTTTTGCATCACTAGTAACAAAAACAATAATTTTCTAACACATTTATCTCACATTATATATAGGCTTCCAATAATTCAAGCCCTTCCAGCAATGAATAACAATAGGCCTCCAATTGTTCATGCCCTTACTGCAATAAACTACCGTGAGATGATTCCTCCAGGCTTAAGACCCATTTGGACCCAAGAACCACATAATAATAGGTTAATTATGTCAATCCTATTTGATTTAAAAATTATTATTTGATGGATTTAATTCATCTAATATCTCGATTCTTGTTATCGAAGAAGACCGGCACCACATTTGGAGCCGACGAACAGTACACAGCGTGAAGATACGTCACGCGCCTCCGATGCTAGAGAGTCATTGACCGACCCTGGTCTTGAAAATGGATCGGGTGAAGATGAACAATAAGGGACTCATGACAGTTCGAGTCATTAAATATTATATGAAAATAGTTCATGATAAGCTTATCATGAAACTATATTAAAATATCGAATATTTGACCAGGAGCATCATTAATTTGGATCGGTGGTATTATATTGCAATTGTTGTAAAAAAAAAATTGAACCCAGATTAATGATACTCATGGTCAAATATTCGATACTTTAAAACAGTTTCATGATAAGCTTATCATGAACCATTTTCATATAAAATTTACTCTTACAAAAATAACCAATCTTTATTTACTTAGAGTACTTTAAGGCCCCGTTTGGTTCGCAGGACCTCCTTGGACTGGATTTGATTGGATTAGCTGAGATTGGATTAAATGGGATTGGATTTGGTGGGATTCATATTTTGTAACTTGTGTTTGGATTGCAGGATTGTAAAAAAAAAATTTATTTTTTTTTTAAATAAAATTATAATAATTACCTAAACTACCCTCCAAATAACCTTTGTTTTTCACACCCCCAAATTCAGATTTCACTCCACAATTCTCACCCCCAAAATTCGATTGAAATCTGGGACTAGGGTTTATAACTCGCGCAATTGCCTCCTTCCACCTCGCCGGCGCCGTTGCCTCCTTCCACTACCTCATCGGCGCCGCGTCTCCTTCACCGACCTCATCGGCGCCGCTTCTCGTTCATAACACTCGCCACTCGCGAGCGCTGCGTTCAACGCGGTCGTCGTCCTCCTTCAACGGCCGCTATCGTATTCTCTACAACGGTCGTCGTCCTCATTCAACTCGGTCGTCGTCGCCAGCGCAGAAGTATTTCCTTTTTTCCCTCAGTCCTCTCGACCTATTTTATTCAATCCTTTTGGTTGTGTGTTTCTTGTGCTATTTCCTGTTTGATTTACTGATTCTATTTTCTTGATTTAAACTCTAGTTTAGTTGAAAATAGCACCAATTATCCTGATTTTCCTTAACCTGACGTTTTATTGATGAGAACCTTGTATGTAACTCCCTCCGTCCATGAGTAAACTTCCCACTTTCCTTTTCGGGCCGTCCACGAGTAAGTTTCTCATTCCATAAATGGAAATAACAACACTCTATTATATATAAACTTTAACCTTCAAACTCACACAATATTACAAAAATGCCACTCATCCACTTTACTTTTCAATACTATTCATTACTTTATCCCAAAAGTCAACATGTGGCCCACCATATATTAATAAACAAATACACTTTCTTAAACCATTCAACAAAAAGAAGTGAGAAACTTACTCGTGGACGGAGGGAGTATGAGCGATGAATATTTGTGATAGTGGTTATAATTATGAGCGATGAATATTTGTGATAGTGGTAATTTGTGATGTTAACAGGGTCAATTTAGTAATTTTATGTTGAATTTTAGGGGTAATATGGTCAATTTGCAGCTGGGACTAATTGGTCCTACCCTCCCCCATGGGATCAAATAGTCCCATTGCATTGGGACTAAAGGGTATTTGGGACCCGGGCCAAGATTGGGTCCAGGGCTGAAGTCCTGCAAACCAAACGTAGAATTATCTGGGACTATTTGGTCAATTCTGGGTAGTCCTGCGGACCAAACGACCCCTAATTTGTCAAAGGATTGAATTAAAACCGGTGATGTTGGACAATTGTATGAAATAATATTTCATTTTGATTATGTTTATGTTTTTTTTTTTTTTTTTTTTTTTTTTTTGCTCTAGCAACTTTATTTCTCACGTAAAAACATTGCCACGCTTATCTCTTAGTTTCAATATTCAATAATAATTTAAACATATAAATGACTTCGTAGTTAGAAACCATGAATTTGAAGATAATTTTGGGGAAAATATCGTTTTGACATTCAAACTATGGGAATTATTAATCTAAATTACTTTATTATTTTAAATATTAATAAAAAAATTGTTCGCTAAAATACGAGAAAACAGTAAATGTAAAAGTTATTAGGAGGCGGAAGAAGTATAAATCAAATCTTATATTAAAATATCTTAAAAGTCAACCGTGAGGTGAAGAGTGTTTAATGAGGATGATATAATTTTCTTTGTAATTTAAAAGTTCAAAAGTAAATTTCGTAAATCGTAACTTTATGATGAAATTGATCACATAATCGATCCCCTATCTCTCTGACCTTTTAAAATTTGCAATTTTATCAAATGATTATTTTTTAGCAATTTGGCCGACGTGACAATCAATTTTGTTTTTAAAAATTACACATAAATTCACAAATTTTTTATTATTTCAATTTAATCACAAATTCTTTTTCTTGATTTTATGCATTACCACATTAGTCTGGCTTGCAAGAAAATAACCACGTAATAGAATAAAAACAATTTGAAAGATCATGTATAAAAAACATTATATATCATCAATAAGAGAATAATTTTTTTAAGGAACGTAACTTAGGAGATTGATAAAATGATGACTATAACTCTTCCGATTAACAATAATTTTAAAAATAAGGTTAGGTTGTTTCAGGATTATTTGGCCTAAATTTGTGATTTTAAAAGTTATTGTCTTTAAATTGTTTGTTGCAAAATTACATTCCTCATTTTCTTGTCCAAAGAGTATTGGTTATCATTTTGACACCCCCAATAAGTTATTCTTCTTTAAAACAAAAAAAATTATTCCCATCATCAATAGATTAATGTGAATGAAATTAATAAAATTTTCCACATTATATAATAGGGAAAATAACAAAATTAGTCCTGTAACTTAGTTTGGTTCCAATTTGAATACTGTAACTTTTCATTTTCTCAATTTTAGTCCTGGAGTTGTCAATTTTAGTCCTATAACTTCTTTTTTTCTCAATTTTAGTCCTAGAGTTATCAATTTCAGTCCTTTTTTTATATAAAAATTCAAATACTCACCGGAAGAATTGGGATTTTTTTATTTTCCAAAAAATTGTACACGTAGACTATCACATAATCAAAAAATTAAACGGCCATCTAATTAAAATCTGTTCATTTGGAAACAAAAATGGTCCCGACCCAAATCAGTGAGTTTTTTAAATTTGAAGCAATATAAGGACTAAAATTGACAACTCCAGAATTAAAATTGAGAAAATGAAGAATTACAAGACTAAAATGGACAATTCCAGGACTAAATTTGAGAAAATGAAAAGTTACAGGACTAAAATTGACAACTCCAGGACTAAAATTGAAAAAAATGAAAAGTTACAGGACTAAAATTGAAATCAACTTAAGTTACAAGGTTAGTTTTGATATGTTATCTATATAATAAGAATATGATATTCATTATGCAATTAATGCATGTTTCCACATTATATAACATGAAAACAATATTCATTTAATGTTGATCTGATTATTGTTATTTTCAAAATTAATACACTTTCACACATTATACAATAGGAAAACTAAATCCATTACACAATGAATAAACATTTCCACATTATATAATAGGAAAATAATATTCATGTAACGTTGATCTATTTTTTGTCCTCTTCAAAATTAATACACTTTCCCACATTATATAATAGGGAAACAATATTCATTACACAATTAATATACGACAAAATATTATATGAAAATAGTCCATGATAAGCTTATCATGAAATAATTTTAAAATATCATTAATTTCATCGAGAGTATCATTAATCTAATCAGGGGTATCATTAGTCTGAGTTCAAGAAAATTATTTTAAATTTTCTTGAACATAGACTAATGATACCCCTGACAGGTTTAATGATACTCCTGAGGAGATTAATGATACTCTAAAACTATTTCATGTTTAGCTTATTATGAAGCGGTTTCATATAAAACCTACTCAACATTTTCTCATTATATAACAAGAAATTTATTTTAATGTAATGTTAGTTTAATTATTACCCTTTTCAAAAGTCAAATATATGAATGCATTAAGTATACATTTTCATTTTATATAAAAGGAAAATAACATTTATGTAATCATTTATGAGTAATTTTTGTCATCATTTTCTTCTTTTATTCCATTTTGTTAGATTTTTTTTTAAAGAAAACAATCTCATCACTTTAATTAATATTTAATAGTGGGGAAAGTATTATATGAAAATAATTCATTAGTGTGAGTTCAAAAAAATTGTGTTAAATTTTCTTGAACTCAGACTAATGATACACCTGACAGGTTTAATGATACTCCCGATGAGATTAATAATACTTTAAAACTATTTTATGTTAAGTTTATTATGAAGCGTTTTCATATAAAACCTACTCATTTATTTAATATTGCCTGAATATTGTTGTGATAATAATAAATTAAAATGACATTTACCATAAAAAGAAAAAATAAAAAAATTTATATTAATAAATAATAATTACTTTGGTGTCAACCTGATTATAATTACATAGGTTAGAGTCAGTGATGGGGCCACACTGAGGCCAGGGTCAATGAGCCCCCTCTGATCTTTTTTTTTTTTGTTATATATATAAAAAATGTTGTATCGGAGCTTCACATGTAATTGGACACATATTTTAGAAAAAGGCTGCTGAAAATTGATTTTTCAAAAGATTTATAGTGGAAAAAGCGAAAAAGAATTAGTTCGAAGTTTATTGTAAAAAAGAAGAAATATTATTTTACTTAATGAACAAATTAATTTATGTACATTGTAACCAACAAATGCTCGTAATTAAAATATTATTAAATGTAAAAAAAATTACAAAGTAGTTATGAATCAAGCGATTATATGGGTATAATCTCTATCGAATTCTCCGGTTCTTCTCTTGAGAGTTGACTTTGACTTGATTTCAGATTCTTCGAAGACTGGTCTGTGGCTGAATTTTATCTGATGATGATGATATTAATTTGAGGGCATCGAGTCGTGTTTCGAATTAATTGTCGATGTCGAAAGTTTTGTGAAGGTAGACGTTGGGTCGTTGTGTCCACGAAGAACTTGAGGTTGAAGAACGTCGATCGGAAGGGCTTAGCACCGTGATCTCGGATCGAAGATCGTTCTTGGATGACTTTCCGCAAAGAACTAGAGAGGTTTTCGAGGGAAATTTGAAGAACTTCGGAGGGAAAAACGCATATGAACTTCCGCGAAGAACTTGAGAGGTTTCCATGGAAAATTTGAAAAACTTCTATGAGGGAAAAACGTTGATCGAAGGGGCTTAGCACCTAATCTCAGATCAGACATCGTTGTTAACGAAGAACGTTGTTGAGGCCGCGTGGAACATCGTTGAAGCTGCAAAGAACGTTGTTGAGGCCGCGTGGAACATCGTTGAAGCCGCGAAGAATGCTGTTGAACCTTCAAGAATTTTGAGCTCTTGAATTTTATTGGATGCTGATGTCTTCTGAATGTGTGGAATGACTAGAATGAGACTCTATTCATAAGTGTAGAATTCTAGATTTACGGGTTAGATTTGATGGGGCGGAGCAATACTTGAGCTTGTTTGGAAAGATTTATCAGACTTTCATATCTTGAATTTTCAGGCTTCAATTTTTTTTATAAATTTCAAAGATTTGAAAAAGATGTGATTTGACTAGCTGGACTTTAGGAGGCCTGCTTGATCAAATTTATTGGACTTTAGAGGCCCAACTGAATATATCAGTTTTTAGAGTTCTGATTAAGTTAATTGGACTTTAGATGCCAACTTAATATATTACTTTAGATGTCCAATTGAATTAATTAGGCTTTAGAGGCTCAATTGAATATATTGGACTTTAAAGGTTCAATTGAATTTTTTTGGATAAGAGAAATTTATTGCAGCTATGCAGTGGGTATAAGCTATACCCAAACATTACAAGCGTACACCTAATGGGCCGCTGAGTCACCATAATTTACCACCTCCACCATTCCTGTCAGGCCAGGAGGTGGGAACCCTGGGGGCGAGGGCTTCGCCTTTTGCTACAAGTTTTTAGAATAAAATATGAGAATAGTCTTAACTAATAACAATACCACCTTACCAACATCACCATTCAACTAGCAACACGGAAAAGAAAAACAACACCAAAACATCATACACCACAATAGGTTCTTGACTTTGAAAGCCAATCTAAAAAAGAGGAAGATAATACTAGGAACATTTTTTAATTTTTTTTCCGAACACTTTTTATGGGGTTGTATTAACAAAAGATAGGAATTTATATAACCTTGGCCATGGATTTGGACACTTTGAAGCCCGCAAATGTATAGAATTTAGTAAAGGCTCAGTTATCTGGACCACACAGCACAACACCACCCCTAGTATACTATACCAGTTAAGAGTAGAATACTCGCCAAATAATTAATATACCAACCCAAAATATCTTTTTTACCGCTCCAAAAAAAAATTAATTTCCTTTCTTCTCTTCGAGGTTGAGTCAATGATTACTTGGCGCCGCCTATTGGTGCGTTAAATAAATTTTTTAATGGGTCTATATATTAGTTTGAATGATTTAGAAATGCATAAATAAATAAATAAATCAAATATTATATTTTCATAGATTAGACTAGTAAAGGAAGAAAAAATAGTTGGTGGGTGGACTAATTAAAAAAGAAGTGTAAATAATCTGGACTTTTAGTTAAAGCAAAAGAGGTGTATGGATCTGTGCCCACTTGGAACCAACAAATTAATTGAATTTAATTAAAGCCCAACAATTTTTAATGGACCAAGTCCCGGAACAAGTAGGTCAGGTCATGCCTAATATTGAAAAGTCTAAAGGGTTTAGCTATATACCCCTCCAATAATTAGAGATACACCTCTTACATTGAATTTTTTTTTAAAAATCCGATACTACCCTTGTTAGCAGGACACCTACAGTCGACGGTGTTCGGCGCCCGCCGCCACACACATTTGTCCCATCTTTATTTTGCGGGTCTATTTTCACCATCGAAGCTTTAAAAACCAGGAAAAAAAATTGAATCAAAAGACAGTAACACAAGAATCTGAAAATAATACTTTTAACAAAGCAAAAAAGGGGAAACCGGACGGAAAAAACGTGAATAAAACAAGAGAAATCAAGTTTGTGGTTGCGGGAACGGCGGCGGACGCTTGATCTGTGTGAGAGGGAGAGGTTGTGAGCGTTCGGCGGCACTGTGAGCGTCACCGGTGGTGGCTGTGGTGGGGGCGACGGTGGTGGCTTTGGAGGAAAACATACAAAAGGGATGAAGAGGTTGTGGGTAGTGGGCGTTGAGGGCGTGGCGGGCATGGCTGCAGCGGACAGCGGCTTGAGCACGGTGGTAGAGGTTTTGAAGAAACAGAGACGAGAGAGCAGAAGACGGCAAATTAAATGTGAGAAAGAGATGATTTTGGGGTTTTTTTTAAGGGTATTATAGATATTTCATGATAAAAGTGGGTGTATCTACTATTAATGGAGGGGTATACAGTCGTGCCCAAGTCTAAATCTACTTTACAAAAACATAACTTGAGTTTGACCTATTATTATCTATGATAACTTTTTTATAGCTCACTCTAGTCTTTTTAACTAAACAGGTCAGACCTACGAGCATTTTAGAAACATATTAAAACTTGATATATATTATAATATTTAAAATTATAATTTATTACATATTTTTAAAATTATCTAATTTCAGCCTATTTTTACTATTGTCATGTCAAATCGAGGTTGTTAGCCAAAATTATGAACTAAAATTTTTGAAAAATTAAATGGAAAATAAAGATAAAAAAATATTCCCTACAATTTATTTTAGATTATCCGTATTGCCATAAAAAGAATATATTTTTTTCACTTTCTCAATCTCTTACCAAAAAATGGCATAAATATCATTTTAACTTTACCCCTTAAAAAGTTGAACCTTTTATCATTACTTTATATCCACAAAAATAATTTTATATCCACAAATACTAATAAACAACTTCTTTATTAAAACTCATGTCACTTTAAAAGTGGAAAACAAAAATGAATAAGAGGGGGTAGTAGTTTGAAATTATTATCTATACTTTCATTATTCATATTCAATAATGCAGTTGATTATTGAATTAAAAATATTGAATTTTATTCCTTTTTGTATTTTATAGTTATTATTACAATATTCGTTGAATCAATGAAATTATATGTTTAATCACGTCACATTTATTAAAATATTCTCAAAATCAACGAATTTACATGTGTATCATGCTCTCACGGCATCGCTTTCATTTCTCACTTTTTTAATATCAGAACACCATTTATGGAATTAAAGCCCTAAACGAAACATCTAAATTTAATTTAATTCTTATCCATCCACTCCAAGCTCCTCAACCAAACATCTTGAGTTTTGACTTTTCGAGTGTGGTGGAATAGTGTTGTCATTTTCGAAACGCTGTCTAAATTTATTAATACTACAAGAAGAGTAACATACGTGTCAAACGTAGCACATAACCCCTGCAATGGTCACAATCAATGGTCACATCGTACCAAATTAAATTTTGCTTGAAAATATGGAATGAGACGTTACATAAATATTTGACTTTGCTAAATCTATAAATTTTCGCAGATAAAGCACTAGGCAGAAATTGATGAATTTTGAAATTTGGTACTTGTGGTATAAAAAAATTAATGTTTTTATAAATAAATGATTTTTTTATATTTATAATGAATGTCTCTAACTTTTTACTTTTTTCATATTGTGTGAATTCAATTTAAAAAATATCGTTTATTGGGTATTGAATTGAGACATAAAAATTTAAACAAACTTTAAATTGAGAAAAAAGAAAAAATTGAAACTTGACTAAAGACACTTTTAAACAAAAAGCATTTAAAGAGATTTTAATTAATTTAAAAAAGTTTCCCTTCAAAAACCAATTCAGTGAAAATAATTATAAGTATTTAAATTTGAAAACCATTTCAAAAACTATTTTCAGATGGATTTTAATTAATTTAAAAAAGTTTCTTTTCCATTTAAAATACTTCAATCTAAAACAAAAGGGCAACTTCAAGCAAAATGCAAAGAAAATCCAGATAACTACAGTACAATCAAAGAAACAAAGTAAAAAATGAATAAAAAGAAATTGTTCACACATTTATAAAAAAAAAATTGAAAGCCATTTTTAATAATTAAAACACCCACTAATAATTAATTAAAAGAATGAAATATTTTAAGGAGAGGGCTCATATCAAGTGTAAATTAGAAGATAATTCATAGTGGAAAAGAGAAAAAAAATGCAGATGAAACTGAAGAGAGAATATTTCTTTATTAACGGCGCTACCAGCCCTTGAATTGCAAGGGGGCGGCACCCAAATTCAGAAATCCCAATCAATATCTTCCATAAATTTTCTCTGATTTGAAATGGGGATTCGTTTTCTAGAGAGAGAAAACAACCCCACCCCACTCAAGCCTATCTCTTTATAATCATAGCCCTCTGCTTTTTCTTCTTCTTCTTCTTCTTCCATAGAAAAATAAATAAATAAATAACAAATAATATCGATACAGAGCAACAGAAAAACTTGTAATACCCCGTCCCGTTTTGTATCTTTTATTTTCTTAGAAAACTTAATTATATAATTTTATATTATTATCTTATTTCTTTTAATTTTATTATTTTTGGTGTGCTACTGTATAATTTAAATTTATACCCTATTTTAAATCTCAATTTCAAAGAAAGAAATCGAATATTTCAAACGGATAAGGGACTACGAGAAATTAAATATTAAAGTTTAAAAATTAGGATTTCGATCCATTTAATTTATTGAGAATAATTAAAATACAATAAAATATTTATTGAGTTTTAAAACTGTATTAATTTTCAATTTTGGGTTTTAATTTGCGAGCCAAACAGCGCCTAACACAAGTACTAGGATCTCAAGCAAATCTTCATTTTCCAGCCATAAGTTTCTTTTCCTTTCTATTAAACTATTAATTAATTAAAATGTATTTTTCCCCTATAAATAAGAAGCTTCAGTCACTTTCTTTCAGGATAAGGGGCCTTTTGGTAGACCTTAGTAGTAATGGGCAAGATATACTATTTCTATTGTTTTTTCCTATTAGGTCTAAACTAGTTAACTAAAATGTGCTTTGGTGTACAAATTTTAGCAAACAATAAAAATAAAATGAATTTGACAAATTTAACCTAAACATAAATTGTAATTCTAAGAATGCCCCTAAGCTTCTTAAAAAGAGTTCATTTCATCTCAACAAATCAATTCATCCACTTTCCAAAAAAACAAACAGAAAGAGACCCCGACACATGTAGTATGTCAAACAATTTACATGCATATAATACAACCCACAAGATGCTGCAAGAAAATACTACTCCCTCCGTCCCCTCTTAACTTTCATAGGGGTGGTGGCACAAATTTTAAGAAAAACTGCTTTATTGACTTTTTCAACCAATGAATGAAGAGTATTTTGAATTAAAGTAGGTATTGTGAGAGTGTTTTATTTCCATATTTGGGGTGTGAAAGTTATTGTGGGACGTCCCAAAAAGGAAAGTATGAAAGTTATTAGGGGACGGAGGGAGTATTATTTATCTAAACAAGTATAAAAGCACATAAAGATTGAGTTTTTATATAAAGGAAAATTCACAGAATGTATGAGCTCAAAGCAGAGTATTGGGGTTTTAAATAAGTGGGGTAACTAACCTTTCCGAAGATTCAATCTGAAGAAAAGTCACACACCGCGTAATCAAAAATAGCAGCCCAAGATTTGTTGTGTTTGCCGATTGACCTAATACACAAAAAAAATATATATATATGAATTTGAAATGGGTCAGTAATTAATAGAGAGAGAAGTTTTGATTTTCACTTGAAGTTGTGAAAGAATTCTCACCTGCTTTTTTCTTTCAATTTAGGACCCTTTTGGTGTCCAAGATAAGGCAAGGTAATTTAGTTATGAGGTTTTGCAAGTCGTTTGGTAGGAATTTCGAGACCTAAGATTAAGCTTAGGACCCGTTATTAATCACTGTTTTCCTCTATAAAATTATCTCATTAATTTGGATAGATAACAATCTTAAAAAGTAAGGCTTCACTTGGTACACCTTCATAATTTAAGAGAGAATTTATATGGATATTAATTTAGTACCATTTTTTAGTATTAATTATAAAAAAGTTGCTTGGTACACCTTCATAACTTGGTGGTATTAATTATAAATATTGCTTGGTAGGATATCATATAAACATGCATAACTTGATAATCCTACTTGGTAGACCATAATACATCATACTATAATTAAAGTACCATTTTACCTTTTAAAAATTGCCCTTCCCTTACCCATTCATCACACGTTCCTAAAAGGAAATTCTAAGAACCAACAATCCAGAATCAAATTGTCCTGGGTTTCACACCATTCTCACATCATCCCAACAAAATCACTTCAATTCCTCAATCCTCAAGGACCTCAAGCAGAATTCTACAGAAATAGATCAAGGAAACTAGAATTTCAGAAAGTTCACAAGGACCAACCTATATTCTTTACATTTACATACACAAATAGATCAAGGAAACTAGAATTTCAGAAAGATATTTAATTGTTCTTGAGCGAATCTCAATTTTAAATTGAATCAAAACACATTTGCCCACATCTCCACCATCAAATTGATTCAAAATCTCTTTCTAGAAAACGGGACAAACGGGGGTTGGAAAATAGAGGATAGAGACGGCAACTCTTAGCACCATTTCATGTTGCCGATACAAAAAACTCCACGCCGGCGGTTGGATACGACGACGGAATGGAGGTAGAGGTGAGATGAAGAGTGCAGGCAGTGGAAGGTTGAGGGAGAGGCAGAAAAGGATGCTGGGAAGACGAGGGTAGTTTGGGGAGGTCACTACACTGTAGAAGCCATATGATTTCAGTAAGGGGGGTGAGTGGTTACTAACTATGTAAAGGCATACAGTGATTTTTACTAATTTTTTACCGGGTCAACGTAATACACCCGGGTCGAGTATAATTTTATATGCTCTACCAAGCAACCTACTAAAATAGTAAAACCCGTAATATGGACCTTATATGCCCAACCAAGTGGAGCCTAAGATAATTAATTGAATTGAACCCATATTTTATCATGGCAACCAAAGTGTCTAATGGTTTTGACTGCTCCCACTTGACTTATAATAGCGAGCATATTTACTTTCCCTCTCAAATTTCATTCCCCTCTTAAAATGGCGGTAAAATATTTCATTTCCCTCCCAAATTTATGCACTAGCGGGAAAAAAATTCCAGGTACTTAAATTATATAAAAAATGATGTGATAAAAAATTCCAGGTCAAATACTGTGCACTCCAGATTTTTTATCTCTCCAAATTTTGCTGATAATAAATCGGACGAAATGAAAATATTAGAACGGGCTTAATATATAAACACGGGCTTGCAAATAGCTACCAAACAGACACTACCTAAGATAATTAAACTATTTTGACTCTATCTTGCACACCAAAAGGGCTAAAGTTGATTAGTGCTACTCTCAAAACAAAAGAATAATACTATTTTCCAAAAATAACCTTTTTCTATTTGTTACTAATTTGGATGTTAAAAGACTTATCTTTTCGAATAGAGACCAGCGATTAATTCCATCGGTGTAACAATAATCATTTTCTTCTCTCATTTTCTTATGTTTAATTAACATATTTTAATGGAAGAAATAAAACAGTAGCCTCATCCCCAATCCTCAAAAGGATATAGGAAGGAGGGATATTTTAATCAGAGTCAAAATTGAAAAGGGAATTTCAGTTACTTACTGGAAGGAGGAGAAATAGAGGCGGCGGCGCGTGAGCGATCGGCTGGAGCGAGAGGGCTGGCACGGCTCTGGCTCTGCGGTGGTGAGGCAGAGGCGACGGGCGGCGCTTCTGGAAAAAGAGGGACGGCGGCGCTGCTTGGAAGGGGAGGGACGGCGGCGCTGCTTAGCGAGGAGGGAGGCGTCGCACGGCGGCGCGGTGGCGGTGGTGGTGCTTGCGGCTTTCGGGCGAGGAGCGACGGCGGCTTTCGATCGGAGAGGGAGCAGCGGCGCTGGACGGAGGCCGAAGGCGGTGGTCGCCACTTCGCGACGTCGTACGGCAGAGAGAGGGGAAGGGCGTCGACTCCGATCGGAGGAGGGAGGCGACGGCATGAGCGATTGGCCGGAGAGCGGCGCTGTGCGAGGCGTCGTGGCGGCGCTCGGCTGGTGGCGGAAGGAGGAGCTGTGCTGCTCGCTGGAAAAGAGGGGGCAAAGGCGGATGGTTTTTGCTGTTATTAGAGAGAGGGAGTTGTTTTGTGAAAATGAAAACTGAGAGAGGCGAGGGTCGTGATTTTTGCAGAGAGAAAGGAAACCTAATTGGGAATTTTGAGGGAGAGTGACGGTTTATTTATAGAGAAAATATCCGCAATTAATTAATTAATTAATTAAAAATAAAATGAAGGGATAATTTATGTGGATGGGATTAATTCATTTAATTAATTTAATAAAAAAGGAAAGTATATTATGTGGTTAGGAATTAATCCTACAATTCCAGATTTTTTTTTTCCTAATTGGTAGGTTCAGGGATCGTTTGGTTCACGAGTTTAATCCAGAATTGAAAATTAATACAGTTTTAGAACTCAATTAATATTTTATTGTATTTTAATTATTCTCAATAAATTACTCGGATCGAAATCCTAATTTTTAATCTTTGAATTTTTAATTTCTCGTAGTCCCTTATCCGTTTGAAATATTCGATTTCTTTCTTCGAACTTGGAAATTTGAAAATAGAGTATATATTTAAATTACACAGATAGCACACAAAATAATAAAATTAAAAGAAACACAATAATAATATAAAATAAGAATTCCTAGGAAAATAAAAGATTTAAAATGGGACGGGGTATTACATCATTTGTAGTACAACTAAAACTTAACTCTTACTTTAATTCATGTGCCCAAATTATACATGAAGTTTAGAGAGGAACCGAAGGAGTAGGAATTTGTTAAATGAGAACAACATTATATGGATTTGGACACTTTGAAGCCCGCAAATGTATAGAATTTAGTAAAGGCCCAATTATTTGCACCACCCAGCACAACACCACCCCTAGTATACCAGTTAAGAGTAGAATACTCACCAAAGAATTAATATACCAACCCAAAATATCTTTTTTTTACCACTCCTAAAAAAACTTTAATTTCCTTTCTTCTCTTCAAGGTTGAGTCGATGATTACTTGGCGCCACCTATTGGTGGGTGTATAAATTAATTTTTAATGGATCTATATATTTAGTTTGAATGATTTAGAAATGTATAAATAAATAAAAAAATAAACAATATTATATTTTCATAGATTAGACTAGTAAAGGAGAAAAAAATAGTTGGTGGTTGGACAAATTAAAAAAGGAGTGAAAATAATCTGGACTTTTAGTTAAAGTACAAGAAGCATATGGATCTGTGCCCACTTGGAACCAACAAATTAATTGAATTTAATTAAAGCCCAACAATTTTTAATGGACCAAGGAAGTACATAGATCACGTCATGCCTAATATTGAAAAGTCTAAATCTACTTTACAAAAATATAACCTAAGTTTGACCTATTATTATCTATAATAACTTTTTTATAGCTCATTCTAGTCTTTTTAACTAAACAGATCAGACCTACGGGCCTTTTGGAAACATATTAAAACTTGATATATACTACAATATTTACAATTGTAATTTATTATATATTTTTAAAATTATCTAATTTCAGTATATTTTTACTATTGTCATGTCAAATCGAGGATGTTAGCCAAAAATATGAACTAAATTTTTTGAAAAATTAAATGGAAAATAAAGAAAAAAAAAATACTTGTAGTTTGAAATTATTATCTATCCTTTACTTGTAGTTTGAAATTATTATCTATCCTTTTATGATTCATATTCAATAATTCAGTTGATTATTGAATAAAAAATATTGGGTTTTATCTCTTTTTGTGTTTTATAGTTATTATTATAATATTTATTGAATAAATGGAATTATATGTTTAAGCACATCATATTTATTAGAATATTCTCAAAATCATCGAATTTATATGGGTATCATGTTCTCACTACATCCCTTTCATTCCTCACACACCATTTATGGAGTTGAAGCCCTAAACGAAACATCTAAATTTTATTTCATTCTTATCCATCCACTCCAAACTCCTCAACCAAACATCTTGAGTTTTGACTTTTCGAGTGTGGTGGAATTATGTTGTCATTTTCGAAATGCTGTCTAAATTTATTAATACTACAGGAAGAGTAAAGTACGTGTCAAACGTAGCGCACATGGCCCCTGCAATAGTCACAATCAATTCAAATGTAATATACATCGTACCAAATTAAATTTTGCTGGAAAATATGGAATGAGGCGTAACATAAATATTTGACTTTGCTAAATCTATAAATTTTCGCAGAGAAAGCACTAGGCAGAAATTGATGAATTTTGAAATTTGGTACTTGTGGAATAAAAAATTAATATTTTTTTAAATAAATGAAGTTTTTTTTTTATTTATGATAAATGTTTCTAACTTCTTACTTTTTCCATATTGTATGAATTCAATTTAAAAAATAATTGTTTGTTGGGTATTGAATTCAGACATAAAAATTTAAACCAACTTTAAATTGAGAAAAAAGAAAAAATTGAAACTTGACTAAAGACACTTTTAAAATGAATATTTATAACCTAAAATTTGGACCTTGAATTTTTTTCAATTTATTTATTTAATTATACTTTAATGAAAAAGTAAACATCAAAAGGCATTTAAAGAGATTTTACACTATGAGATGGATTAAACCAGTGAAGATATAAAATGAACCAATCTATCAAGTGCTTGATATGAGCAACCAACCTCCTTCAACGCCACCGTTTTTTCTCTCATCTCTTCCCCTTCTCTCTCTACCATCAATTTTCTAATTGTATTCTCAATCTCTCCTCTCTCCAACCCTCTCTCTAAATTAATCCCAATCTTCCAAACATCATTCACATACCTTGCATTCACCAATTGATTGCCAAAAAAGGGCGAACAAATCATCGACACTCCTTCGCAGCAGCTCTCAAGAGTCGAATTCCATCCATTATGCGTCTAGAACCCTCCAACAGAAGGATGAGAGAGAACCTCTTGTTGTGGGGCCCACTTCACGATATATCCTCTATCGCGAGTGGCCTCCACTAACACATCGGGTAGCATCTCGAGCCATTTCGAGCTATGGAATAAATCGGGCAGAACGGCCCACAAAAATGGTTGCATGCTATTGGCTAAGTCCAAAGCTACTTCGCGTAGTTTGGGGCCATCCATAGAAGCAACACTTCCGAAGCTCACGTAGAGCACGGATTTCGGAGCTCGTTTATCCAACCACGAAATGGAGCTCCAATCCTGTGTTAATAAGCTGCTAGAAGCGGCGGAAAAGCGCTTGTGAAATGGCCCGATTATAAAATTTGGTGAAAGGAAGTGATGATTGTGAAGCTTCTCGATTTCGGGGTGTTCTAGCTCTTGAGAAGTGTTGAAGATTATGGCAGAGGCTTTCTTCATTTCTTCCACCATTGTACTTATGTTTCGATAAGCATCTTCTTGCTTGTATATGGCAGAGGCTTTTAACAATATATGTATAATTTTCGATATATCTATAAAGTTTGTATCAAAAAAAATCGATATATCTTTTATGAAATAGGTAACAATATATGTATAATTAGATAACAGATTTATATAGTTATCTATTAGCGAGAGAAGATGAGTGGAATACTCATAGGTAAAGGATATTCATTAGTTTATATACACTACAAAAAAACAGATATTAACGATCGATTTTCAGTCGCAAAACGTGATTAACGACTGATTTCTGACCGAAAAATCGATCGTTAAAAAGCGGGTAGCTAATATTAGCGACCATTTTTTGTAATCGGTCGCTAATCTGTGACCGTCGAGGCGGTCGCGAATCAATCGGGTCCAACCCGGTAGGGTCAAGATTTAGTGACCGACAACAGGCGATCGCTAATTTATTTTTTGAAATAAGAATAATCTATTTAGCGACCGACATGGAGGCGGTCGCTAATCAACGATCCAGCGTAAAAAAAATGGCTCATTGGGTTCGAACCCGCGCCCATTAGGGTCTGAGCGGGATGCAAACCACTGAGTCACTGACCCACTGACCCACTAGCTCATATTAGGCGATCCATGTAGTATATAAGTCCTTGTGAGGCTTGTAGAAATAAATGGGCAAATATGCGCACAAGGGGAATCGAACCCACGACCTCCGGGTAGAGAGAAAGAGGTGTGAACTACTAGGACACATGATATTCTTGTTCGTTTATTTGCATTTAATTGTATATAACCTCAAATTAACTCCCATTTTTTTTAAATTCATTAAATTCAATCCTTTTTGTTTCTAATTCGTTTATATATATGTATTTACTAACTTTTTTATTAATTTTATAAATTTAATATTTCAAACTATTCTAAATTATTAATTCATTCGTTTTTATTCATTTAATTTTATATAATTCCAAATTTACTCCCATTTTTTTTAAATTCATCAAATTAATTCATTTTTGCTTCTAATTCGTTTATATATATATATATATATATATATTTATTTACTAATTTTTTTTATTAATTTTATAAATTTAATATTTTAGACTATTCTAAATTATTAATTCATTCGTTTTTATTCATTTGATTGTATAAAATTCCAAATTGACTCCCATTTTTTTTTAAATTCATCAAATTAATTCATTTTTGCTTCTAATTCATTTATATATATTTATTTACTAACTTTTTTTATTAATTTTATAGATTTAATATTTTAGACTATTCTAAATTACTAATTAATTCGTTTTTATACATTTAATTGTATATAATTCAAAATTGACTCCCGTTTTTTTAAATTCATCAAATTAAATCTTTTTTGAAGATTTAGAATCTGAAGTTAGCTATATGAATGCTATTTATGATTCTGAACCTATCTATGATACTGAAAACGAATCTGAAGAAGACTATAATCAAATTAATCTTATCGGTTTCTGCAAATTTGAAGAAACTGAGGAATATGAAGAAAATGAAGAAAATATAGAACTTGAAACGGGTTTTAAAATTGAAGAAACAAAAAATTCTATAGAACAAATCATTAATAAAAACTTTAATGATTTAAATATTCAAGAACAAGTTGATGATATGCTGATTGAATGTATGACCGATCTTGGTTTGTCGTACGAAGAGGCATACATAACTTTAGAAAAAAAATTTAACCTTCCTCTAGTTTCAAGCATTGCAAATGGAGAAACAATGATAAGAGATTTTTATAAAAAAGAATCAAATTTTATGGAATACGAATTAACTCCTTCTAAACGACCAAAACCTGAATTTGTTCATCCTGGTCAAACTTCTATTGAAAACACAGGAAGGCAATCCTGGAAACCTGCTTCATTACAATATGAAGGAGAATCAAAATTTAAAAGTAAAGGAGGTAGAATGCCTATTGGAAAACTTTATAGTTCAGAAATGCTTCTAATAGAACAACAAAGTCCACAGCTTTGGCCAGCCGAAATTTTAATCTGGGAACAAAATGTAGTTCGAAATTGGGAAACCAATAAAAAAGATAACATTGATATGTTTGCTTATCTCGAAACAACTTTAGGACCAATTGCTTTAGGAATATGGCAGTCTAAAAAGGATAAAAGTCCTGAAGAAATTAATAGAATTAAATCATTAGGAGATAATCCTTATAATTTCACAAGTCAAATAAGAATTCTGCTCTTAGGGGTAGATCCTTCTAAAGAAAATACTTTTATACAAGATACTGCTATAAGAAATCTTGAACAATTAAGTATTTCAGACTTTAAATACATTAAAGAATTTTCTACAGATTTTGCTAGATTAATTTCTCAAACTGGAAAAGCTATGGAAGAAGATTTATGTGATAAATATTTTATAAAACTTCCTGGTGATTTAGGAAGAACTATTCATGAAGGATGGAAAAATCTTAATAATTTTCCAAATCTAGGAATTGGACCTAGAATAACCTACACTTTTAATCAATTAGAAAATAAGTGTAAAAAAGCTACTATGAATGAACAAATTAAAAGACAAGCTTGGGCTTTCTGCAAAATTGTTGTTTATACACCTCAAGCCTATGGCTATTATGACAAACCAAAGAAACGAAAATACCTTCAAAAAAGTAAAACCTTTGATAAAAATAATAAATACTATAACAAAAATCATTATCTAAGAAGACCCCAAAAAAGAAATTGTCGTTGTTTTATTTGCGGCGATTTAAATCATCTAGCTAATAGGTGTCCTGACAAAAATAAAAATCCAAAAAATATTGAAAGATCAAATCTTCTTGAACAAATTGGACAATATGATTTTGAAGAAATCTTATCTGACTCTGATAATGATTCCGTTTACAGTATTATAAGTGATAATGAAGAAATTTCTAAAATCACTTACACATATATGAACACAGAATTTGAAAATGAGTGTATCCATGAGTGGATAAAAGGCAAAGGAAACAATCATGTAAGTTGTTTTATTTGCAACTTATTTCCTGCCATAGACAGAAGATATCAATGTAATAAATGTTTTAAAGAAATATGTTTCTTATGCATAAAAAATAAATTCAACATAGAAACAGAACTGAAAGGAAAAATCATCCAAAGTACAGATTTTTATAAGGAACGACTAGAAAAACACGAATTAGCAATTGAATTGCTTAATAAAAAGTATATTCAAATAGAAGACAATCAAAATATAAAATATAACTCTCTTGAGTATAGAATAATACAATTAGAAAAAGAGTTGAAAGGAAAAGCAATCATGATAGAAGATACTGAAAATAGCAAATTATCTGAATTAGTAACTGATGCCGTTTTAATAAATAATAATTTCAGCAATAAAAGTATTAACAAAGGGATAGCCAATTTAATTACTCTTCAATGTAAAGTTTGGCTAGATCAAAACAATTATGTTAATCTTGCAGCACTCCTTGATACAGGAAGTTCTAAAAGTATGATAGGGTACGATCTTATTC
The DNA here is from genome assembly GCA_947034835.1 of Ballota nigra. Lineage (NCBI taxonomy): Eukaryota > Viridiplantae > Streptophyta > Magnoliopsida > Lamiales > Lamiaceae > Ballota > Ballota nigra. Next base: position 80,745,093 of record OX344729.1, on the reverse strand, counting down.
CTCAAAAATACCATAAACTTATAGGCTATAATCTTGAAACAAAAACAGTTGAAAACAGAATTATGAAAATAACTCATAACGTCGAGGCACTCGGGATACAATTCTTAGATTTTGCCGAAAATTATAGTTTTAGATATGAATTACCACAAATTCTAATAAATCCAAAATAAATAAAATCACAAGACTTCCTTTTAGGATTAAATTTTATAACAAGCTTAAATGGAAGCATAACTATTGCTAAAAATCATATAACATTATCTAAACAAGTTTATAGCTTTCCAACAAATAGATACTCCCAAGCATCAGAGTTCGCTCAAAAGCGTGGTGGACTTGGTCAATTAGATTTCTTAAAAGAAAACAAAAATAAAGAACGTCTAAATTTCATAGAAAATGAAACTCTATATTATTTAGGAAATTTCCTAAGTCATGAATTTGAAAAAGGTCCTAATGTTATGAAAAGTATTAATTATCCTATAATTCAAAAACTTGAGAAAATTGGATTAATTGGAGAAGATATAACAAAATCAAAAGTAAATTATATCTGTAAAATTAAATTAAAAAATCCAGATATAAGGATTGTTACATCCAATATAGAATACAGTCCTTTAGATATACAAGAATTTAAAAAACAAATTCCGGAAATGATAAAACAAGGACTAATTAGAAAATCTGATAGTCCACACAGAACTGCGGCCTTTATAGTTAGAAACCATTCCGAAATAAAAAGAGGAAAGACTCGAATTGTTTATAATTATAAAAGACTTAATGACAACACCATTGATGATGGTTATAATATTCCAAATAAAGATGGATTAATAGGACTTATACAATCTAGAAAAATCTTCAGTAAATTTGATCTAAAATCAGGTTTTAATCAATTAAAGTTAGAAGAAAATTTCAAACCTTGGACCGCTTTTACTTGTTCTGAAGGACATTTTGAATGGAATGTCCTAAGTTTTGGTCTAAAAAATGCTCCATCAATTTTCCAAAGATTTATGGATAGTATTTTTCTAAAATATGACTTCTGCCTTGTCTACATTGATGATATACTTGTAGCAAGCAACAGTCTAAATGAACATGAACAACACTTAAAAATTATTTTTGATGAAATCCATAAAAATGGTATAGTTATTTCGAAAAAGAAAATGGAACTTTTTAAAAGAAAAATATCATTTCTAGGATTTGAAATTGGAAATGGAAAGATTGAATTACAACCTCACATTGCAGAAAAATTACTACACTTCCCTGATAAACTTGAAGGTCTGAAACAAATACAGGCATTTTTAGGACTTCTTAATTATGCCCGCAAATTTATTCCAAATCTTAGTAAATTAGCTGGTCCCTTATATAGTAAGACCACAAAAAATGGACAAAAACATTTTAATAAAGAAGATATTATCCTGGTCCAAAAAATAAAAGACGCAATTAAAAATATTAAACCACTAGAACTACCCTTACTTTCTGATTATATCATCATAGAGTGTGATGGTTCTAAGGAAGGATGGGGAGCTATCTTATTGTGTAAACCAAATAAATATTCTGCTAAAAACGAAGAAAGAATAGCAGGATATTCTAGTGGAAATTTTGGAAAAATTGGTCAAAACTGGACTTCTTTAGATTTTGAAATACAAGCCCTCATAAATTCTCTAGATAAATTCAAAATCTATTTGCTAAAAGAATTCACAGTCAGAACAGACTGTGAAGCCATTGTTAAGTTTTTAAAAAACGAAAATAGTAAGAAAGTTAATAGAACAAGATGGGTAAATCTTCAAAATTTAATTCAAGGAAATTGATATTCCATCAATTTTGAACATATAAAAGGAAAAAATAATAATCTTGCTGACTTATTGTCACGAAATATTTCTAAATTTCTGAATGCAGGATATGGAGCGAAGACTCCTTAAACCCAAAGGGAAGGAAAAGCTCTCTACAGATTCCAAAACCATGAAAAAAGAAAAAGAATCTACATCAGCATCTACATCAGATATGGAAATTGATAGAGATGAAAAAATATCTAAAGATATTCTCCTCTTTGGAAGTATCCCTCTAAAGCAATACTTTGATCCTTTACAAAAATTTAGAACTTTGGTCAAGGTTAATCAACAGCAGCAATGCTTGCTTGATAATATTTGGCATCTTCAAACTCCTCCACAGGCTTTAACTTATAAATTTCAAGTCCTTAATGCACTATGTGCATACTTTGGACAAATTGAAAATCAAAATTTTTCTAAAAAATCCCCATACAAATCTCCTTTTAAATATTATGTCATTTACAGGGGAATAAGAACTAGTATTTTTAATAATTATAACTCAATAAGAATGTTCACCCTTATTGCTGACCCAGTCTTTAAAGGTTTCGAAACATTTGCTGAAGCTATCGAAAGTGCAAGAGAGGTTTTAGGTCTCAATTTTTACATTGAACCTGAACAAGTTAAAACTTTTTCTGAAATTACAAAATCTAAACCAGATGAGATTATACAATCTCAACAAGAAAAAATAAAAACTCTTGAACTACAGGTAATTGATCTGCAAAGGCAACTAGTTCAGAAGGAACTAGAGGTAAAAAATTCTCAATACAAGCTATTTGAGGAAACTTTGAGCTACAAAGAACAGACTATCAAGACCATGGAAAAGATGATCCAGAAGCTCAACAAAGATCTAAATCAAGGTAAAATTGAAAAAGAAGCATCTGATTCAGAAGTTTCTAAAAATCTAAATCGAACTCTTGAAAAATTTAAGGCCAGGATAATTGATATCCCATGGATTGAAGTTATGAAGCCAGTCCTTGAGAAAGTTCCAGACCTTGAAGAAGTTATTTCCTCAAAAATTCTAAAACGAATTTCCAAAACATCTTATTAGTCTCCAAAAAGAAATTATAGAATTAGGATTTTTATCCAATTACAGAGACAATTCAAAACCTAAAAAGATAAAATATAAAGGAATTGTTGTTAAGCAAAGAAATTTTCTTGAAAAGAATCTAAATATAAACCAAATCATTGCTCAAGTAAAGAATGATGAAGGTTTTTATCGAAATGCTATGCCAGGATTACTTGTTTTACAAATCAATTTAAATGAAACAAATATGCCTGATGATGAAATTCTAAAATTCTACCATAATGGAATGGTTGATTTCTTAGAATTCAAAATTACAGAAAAAATTGAAAACCTTCTGAATTGTTTTGGTGAAAAATTCTTAATTACAGCAGGGAATATCGCCTCTCTGGGGCCAGAAGAAAGAGTTTTTTGTAAAATCCTCGCAAGCCTCCCTGAAGTTTCAAAATTGTCCTATAGGCCAGCAAGAAAACGCATTATTCTAAAAGAAAAAGATATAGAAATAAGAGATCTTGCAGTTAAAGAAATTTATGAAATTGGAACTGTCGAAAGTGAAGTAAAAATCCAAACTTTTCAATCTTCTAAACATATTCTAAATTTTCCTTGGGAAGACTTTCATTTAGCCGCCGAAGGACATTATCTACAGATTTGGGCTCCTCAAAATTGGAGATTCATTCTACCCTTCTCTGGAGAAGGAGAATTTCTTGATCATCAAAATAATATTCTCAGCACTGATGAAAAATATATGTATACTCAGGAATTTGGCCAAGGTGATAAAGATAATGATGATATCTCAATCGACGAAACACATCGAGATTATTAGAAAAGTATCCAAAAATAAAAACGTCAGCCATGACGTATTCAACAAAAACGTCAGCCATGACGAATGTTGCTGTAATAGAATTACTTTTTCTTTTTCTTTGTCGGCCATTGTATTTTAGGCCAATCTTTTTGCATTACGTGTTTTATCTTTTTGCTTTCTCCTTCTATATAAGGAGAACTCTTTCATTGTAATAAACACACAACTCCCACTACTATCAATAAACTTTTAGCTTTCACTACAACTATGATCGCTTAAATTTCTTTTCCGACTCTTAGTTTCAGTTAACAAACACCCCTAGTCCCCAAAAATATTGCCTTATATCTTTTGTATATTATAAATTCTTAAACCCAAAAAGAGTACATTCTCTCTTCCTTATTCTACCGCTGTTGCTCCATATTTTCCTGTTTCTTCATCTTTTCTGTAAGTATGTTCTTCCTTCTTTCTCTTAATGTTCATTTCTTCGTTGCTCTTTTTTCCTTTTTTAAAGTATTATTTCTTTGTTTCTATCTTTTTTCTTTAAGCTGTATTGATGTTCTGTTCACTTTCCTCTATTTCTGTCTTCATTTTTGTGTGTTTTTTCATTGCCTTTTGTTTTATTCTGTGTTTTATTCTGTGGTTAATGTGTACCATGTATTAAAATATTCTTTAGATTTTGAAATACAAGCCCTCATAAATTCTCTAGATAAATTCAAAATCTATTTGCTAAAAGAATTCACAGTCAGAACAGACTGTGAAGTCATTGTTAAGTTTTTAAAAAACGAAAATAGTAAGAAAGTTAATAGAACAAGATGGGTAAATCTTCAAAATTTAATTCAAGGAAATGGATATTCCATCAATTTTGAACATATAAAAGGAAAAAATAATAATCTTGCTGACTTATTGTCACGAAATATTTCTAAATTTCTGAATGCAGGATATGGAGGAAGACTCCTTAAACCCAAAGGGAAGGAAAAGCTCTCTACAGATTCCAAAACCATGAAAAAAGAAAAAGAATCTACATCAGCATCTACATCAGATATGGAAATTGATAGAGATGAAAAAATATCTAAAGATATTCTCCTCTTTGGAAGTATCCCTCTAAAGCAATACTTTGATCCTTTACAAAAATTTAGAACTTTGGTCAAGGTTAATCAACTGCAGCAATGTTTGCTTGATAATATTTGGCATCTTCAAACTCCTCCACAGGCTTTAACTTATAAATTTCAAGTCCTTAATGCACTATGTGCATACTTTGGACAAATTGAAAATCAAAATTTTTCTAAAAAATCCCCATACAAATCTCCTTTTAAATATTATGTCATTTACAGGGGAATAAAAACTAGTATTTTTAATAATTATAACTCAATAAGAAGGTTCACCCTTATTGCTGACCCAGTCTTTAAAGGTTTCGAAACATTTGCTGAAGTTATCGAAAGTGCAAGAGAGGTTTTAGGTCTCAATTTTTACATTGAACCTGAACAAGTTAGAACTTTTTCTGAAATTACAAAATCTAAACCAGATGAGATTATACAATCTCAACAAGAAAAAATAAAAACTCTTGAACTACAGGTAATTGATCTGCAAAGGCAACTAGTTCAGAAGGAACTAGAGGTAAAAAATTCTCAATACAAGCTATTTGAGGAAACTTTGAGCTACAAAGAACAGACTATCAAGACCATGGAAAAGATGATCCAGAAGCTCAATAAAGATCTAAATCAAGGTAAAATTGAAAAAGAAGCATCTGATTCAGAAGTTTCTAAAAATCTAAATCGAACTCTTGAAAAATTTAAGGGCAGGATAATTGATATCCCATGGATTGAAGTTATGAAGCCAGTCCTTGAGAGAGTTCCAGACCTTGAAGAAGTTATTTCCTCAAAAATTCTAAACGAATTTCCAAAACATCTTATTAGTCTCCAAAAAGAAATTCTAGAATTAGGATTTTTATCCAATTACAGAGACAATTCAAAACCTAAAAAGATAAAATATAAAGGAATTGTTGTTAAGCAAAGAGATTTTCTTGAAAAGAATCTAAATATAAACCAAATCATTGCTCAAGTAAAGAACGATGAAGGTTTTTATCGAAATGCTATGCCAGGATTACTTGTTTTACAAATCAATTTAAATGAAACAAATATGCCTGATGATGAAATTCTAAAATTCTACCATAATGGAATGGTTGATTTCTTAGAATTCAAAATTACAGAAAAAATTGAAAACCTTCTGAATTGTTTTGGTGAAAAATTCTTAATTACAGCAGGGAATACCGCCTCTCTGGGGCCAGAAGAAATAGTTTTTTGTAAAATCCTCGCAAGCCTCCCTGAAGTTTCAAAACTGTCCTATAGGCCAGCAAGAAAACGCATTATTCTAAAAGAAAAAGATGTAGAAATAAGAGATCTTGCAGTTAAAGAAATTTATGAAATTGGAACTGTCGAAAGTGAAGTAAAAATCCAAACTTTTCAATCTTCTAAACATATTCCAAATTTTCCTTGGGAAGACTTTCATTTAGCCGCCGAAGGACATTATCTACAGATTTGGGCTCCTCAAAATTGGAGATTCATTCTACCCTTCTCTGGAGAAGGAGAATTTCTTCATCAAAATAATATTCTCAACACTGATGAAAAATATCTGTATACTCAGGAATTTGGCCAAGGTGATAAAGATAATGATGATATCTCAATCGACGAAACACATCGAGATTATTAGAAAAGTATCCAAAAATAAAAACGTCAGCCATGACGTATTCAACAAAAATGTCAGCCATGACGAATGTTGCTGTAATAGAATTACTTTTTCTTTTTCTTTGTCGGCCATTGTATTTTAGGCCAATCTTTTTGCATTACGTGTTTTATCTTTTTGCTTTCTCCTTCTATATAAGGAGAACTCTTTCATTGTAATAAACACACAACTCCCACTACTATCAATAAACTTTTAGCTTTCACTACAACTATGATCGCTTAAATTTCTTTTCCGACTCTTAGTTTCAGTTAACAAACACCCCTAGTCCCCAAAAATATTGCCTTATATCTTTTGTATATTATAAATTCTCAAACCCAAAAAGAGTACATTCTCTCTTCCTTGTTCTACCGCTGTTGCTCCATATTTTCCTGTTTCTTCATCTTTTCTGTAAGTATGTTCTTCCTTCTTTCTCTTAATGTTCATTTCTTCGTTGCTCTTTTTTCCTTTTTTAAAGTATTATTTCTTTGTTTCTATCTTTTTTCTTTAAGCTGTATTGATGTTCTGTTCACTTTCCTCTATTTCTGTCTTCATTTTTGTGTGTTTTTTCATTGCCTTTTGTTTTATTCTGTGTTTTATTCTGTGGTTAATATGTACCATGTATTAAAATCACACCCTTACTAATTGGTATATATATATATATATATATATATATTTACTAACTTTGTTATTCAATAAAAAATATATGCAAATCTATAATATTCAATAAAAAATAAAAAATATTCAACAAAATTAAAATATTCAACAAATAAAATAAAATATTCAACAAAAAATAAAAAAAATCATATCTCTCTCTCTCTCGTCAATCCTCTCCAGAGAGGAACTCGTTGATATCAATAACAATGAATTAAACTAATTAAAGATTGTTATGCTTTCAAACTTTGAGCACTACGTTTGGAAAACAAATGAAAAGGGCTAAGATAAAGAGTTGCAAAGAAATAACAGGAGCAAGATATCCTAATTCAAATACTTTGTCTAATTCAATACCCTAAAATTCATTTATAAACCCAGCAACAAAGAACCCCTAATTCATTTTCAAGTTGTAGCATACATGTCCCCAGCCCTCAATCGTAAGAAATACAAATGTAACAGCAAGCATTTGGGGTTCTTTGAAATAACAGCAAGCAAATTGCTGCTCTATCATAAGAGACCCAAATGTAAGAACAAGCATTCACGTTTTGCTATCTACGAATCCAACTCATTTTCACACAATTTGCTTTTTGATTCTTCCTATTTCACTCCAAATTACTTCAACCAAACTATATTCAAAGAACCCGACGCAAACTGAAACACAAAAATTACATACCTTGATTCGGCGGCTCACTTGTGGTCGTTCTCCCTTCTTCGGTAGATCCCTTTTCCTCCTCCTTCAGTGGTGAAGACATCGTGTGTGTGTTCGTCCTTTCCCTCCTTCATCCAGCAGCGATGTTGTTCTATCAGTTCTCACTGGCGGTCGTTGGATCCCCCTTTCTTCCTCCTTCACCGGTGCAAAGATGGAGCTCGGCGATTTCGCGCTTTTCCTTCTCTCTCTCCAGCGGCGCGAGGTTGATTACAAGGGGTTGTGTTGCATCGACAGCGTGTATACCCTAGCTGAGGTCATGTTGGTAATTTCATTCGTGGTAATCGCGGGACTAAATTTAGTCCGCCCAAACCGGCCGGTTCCAAAAAGTGGAAATATGGGGTGTTTCAACCGGGTCGAATGGATTATCCGGGTGAATAAACTTGGAAAGTAAATGGTTGATAAAGGCCCACTAAATGCCTTATTGGGCTTTAAACTAGAAACTAAACACTGCCTAACGCCAAGACCGACACCAGTTTTTCTGACCATTTTTCTTAGAATTTTTCACGTAATTAATTCTAACAGTTCAGTGAAAATAATTATAAGTATTTAAATTTGAAAACCATTTCAAAAACTATTTTCAGACGGATTTTAATTAATTTAAAAAAGTTTCCCTTCCATTTAAAATACTTCAATCTAAAACAAAAGGGCAACTTCAACCAAAATACAAAGAAAATCCAGATAACTACAGTACAATCAAAGAAACAAAGTAAAAAATGAATAAAAAGAAATTGTTCACACATTTATAAAAAAAAATCGAAAGCTATTTTTAATAATTAAAACACCCACTAATAATTAATTAAAAGAATGAAATACTTTAAGGAGAGGCTCATATCAAGTGTAAATTAGATGATTATTCATAGTGGAAAAGAGAAAAAAACGCAGATGAAACTAAAGAGAGAATATTTCTTTATTAACGGCGCCACCAGCCCTTGAATTGCAAGGGGGCGGCACCCAAATTCAGAAATCCCAATCAATTTCTTCCATAAATTTTCTCTGATTTGAAATGGGGATTCGTTTTCTAGAGAGAGAAAACAACCCCACCCCACTCAAGCCTCTCTCTTTATAATCATAGCGCGCTGCTTTTTCTTCTTCTTCTTCCACAGAAAAATAAATAAATAAATAAACAAATAATCTCGATATAGAGCAACAGAAAAGCTGCCTACTGTACATACAAAATTAAGGTTAAGAGTTGTGTGAGGAAGAAGTGCAATCTTATATAATGAATTTTCTTCATGACCTTGTAAAGCCCACAAATTAATGCGGGTCCTTTTGAACACCAAATGAATCCAATTGGCCCAGGTTATGTGCCCCCACTTTTGTTAGCAGTACACACACCTTATTATCACTTTTAGTAACTTATGAAATGACATAAATATCCTTATTAATCTCATAAAAAATAAAAATAAAAATAAAAAAAATCGATACAACCACCCATAATTTCAGAAAAAACTTTCGCAGTGCGTGGGAAACTTTTTTATTTTTTCCGAAAACTTCCACCAATCGGAAAAATCCAATTGAATCCCCAAAAAAAAAAAGAAACAAAAAAATTGAAAGCACAAGCTAAAAATAATTTCAAGATACGTTTACGTTCAAGATATAAAAACGAAAAAAATCAAATAATTCAGAAAAAAAACTTGAAGAAAAATAAAATATTCGGAAAAAATTATCGAAATACGATTGAAAAATATTTTGGAAAAAAATCAAGTAGTTTCAGAATTTTTTTTCGAAAAGATATTTTTTTTTCCACTTTTTTTCAATGGAAGAGGAGAGGAACTGGCAAAAAAAAGATAAATACAATAAAACAAATTTGTTTTGTTTGTGGATTAAACTTGGGCTGTGCTTTAATAGCAATGAAAATGGAGATTTGAGGGACGACCGGAAGACGAGGGAGGAGGGGTGGGGAACCGGCTGAGGAGACGGGGTGGGGGTGGGGGGGGGGGGGGCATAGGTTGGGAAGGGAAGGAAATAGAAAAGAAAAGGTGGAGTGGGTGCGATGCAGTGCAGAAGAAAATAGGGAAGAAAGAAAAATAAAATTAGGGCTTTTTAAAGTAAGGGTAAAAATAAAATTTTGGGGTGGGTGTACTTAATTCTACTGTGTGGGTTTGTTTGATAGGGGTTCTTAGTTGTATGGGGTATATTGAGATAAAATAATACTCCCTCCGTCCCAAGGGAATTTGCACCCCTTGGTTGCACGCGAATTAAGAAAAGTAATAAAGTAGTGACATATGAGTAAATATGTGTATATTTATGTGAGTGTGCACGCAAATCGATGTTTCCTTTTTAGGTAGTGTGCAAATTCGTTTGGGACACCGCAATAAGGAAAGTGTGCAAATTCGTTTGGGACGGAGGGAGTATGTAGTATAAAATTGTATTGGACAGAGTGTATAATGGGTATTTGATGGGTTGTAAATGTGTCTCCATACTAATTTATAATCTGTTTGATAGGGTTTATTAAAAGTGCTATTATTTTGTATTATTGTTTGATACCCTATATAAGCAATTTAAAAAATGAAAAAATAAATAAAATAATGCTGAAAATACATATTGTTCAAATTTATTAATTTGGAACAAACCTTTCAAACCCTACACCAACTGAAGAAATCAGCCGCTGTCCAACCTCAATCGGTCTAAAACCTAACCGACCTCCTCCGCCGAGGTCCCGCTGGTCCTCTCTGGCGGCGCGCGTTCGCTGGGTGTCGCAACCACCTCCTCTCGCCCCAGGTCAGAACGTTTCAATTTTTTCTTGCGTTTTTTTTAAGCAAGGTCGAATAGATACAAGAAAAGATGAGAATTTCATGGCGTGACATATGTATGCTGCTGGGATTACAAAGATAGTTTGATATGTGAAATAAATTGAAATTCATTTTCTGGGAAATCAGTTTTTTTTTTCAGCAGTCGAATATAGAGTGATTAATGAACACGTATGGTTGCGAAATCCCAGAAATTATTGAAGCTATATTTCAGTGGAATCTCAGAAATCAATTTTTCGGGATTAAGGCGTAGTTTTGTATTTTTTTATATTTTTGGTAACGGTGGAATATATGAGATAATGTTGAACACATATGCTATACTGTTCGAATCCTCATAAATTATTGAAGATAAATTTTGTTAATCCCATAAATCATTTGACTTGGATTAGGAAGTTTGTTTATTTTTTTCGAACATGAGTTGTTTATATACGTTGTGTTAATCTCTCGACATGAATGAAAAAAAACTGAATGGATTAACAACGAATATTTTTGGACCATTTGTACAGAAAACATGGGCACAAAAAGGTCTTGTTAAGTGGCCGTATTGCAACATAGCTGAAGTTTTATTTCATCTTGTTTCTGCTGTTAAACCAAGCTGTTAACTTTGATCAAGTTTCCTTTATTCTCTGCTTAGTAGTCTATTTGATTGTTGAGTAGTAGAACTAGACTTTTTTGGAGAGACAAGAATCTGATGAGTTTACATGACTAATATTTGACCAATTAATAAGTGATTAGTTTTTTGTTTGGCAGCTGCTGATATGGAATGGACAATAAGGGAACACGTAGGCAATGGTCCGACATGGAAGAGCGCATGTTGATGGATAATTTGAAAGAGTTGGTTGTCACGCGTTGGAAGACAGAAAATGGGTTTAAGTCCGGGTACCATGAAGAGGCTAGAGGACATGATGGTGGAGCAACTCCCGAGTACTGACATCCGAGCTCTTCCCCACATTAACTCCAAGATCACCATGTGGAAGAGGTTGTACGCATCACTGAGAATAATGATCGATGATAAGCATTCTGGGATCGGTTTCAACACGACTACAGGCTTGATTGATTGCAATGATGAGCAGTGGACAAGAGTTGTGGTGGTAAATTGTTGTTTTCATTAATAAATACAATCTAAATAAGTCCATAAATAATTTGTTACTTTCTTTTGCAAGCTAATTATCAAAGCTAGTTGTATTCTTGTTTATTTAAACAGAAAGATCCAAGTGCTGCTAATATGAGGCTTAAATCATGGAAAATATACGAGGATTGGCTAGAAGTGTTCGGGAATGATCGGGCTACTGGGAAGACAGCCGAAAATGTGTCTGATGCCTACTCAAACATTGTGGAAGAGGAAAATGGTCGTAAAGCAACTGACAGTGCTGGTGGTACTCCCCAATCTACATATGCTCTGAATGAAACCGAGTTCAACATGGAGACTGATGACTTCTACGGGATGGATGTGTCTACAGGCCAGAATGTTGATGCATCAACTCCGCCTGCAACAAGGAATGTACATAGGAAGAGATCTGCCTCCACATCCACTACAGTTGATCCCCTTGTCGAAATTCTTGGTAAGCTTGTGACTAGTTTTGATGAACGTTTGGATACCATTTGCCGTGTTATTGGGTACGAGTCCGATCTTGGTAAAACTCGGAGAGAAATATTCCAGATGCTTGATTGAATTCCCAACTTGACTTTGGATCAGAAGATTGATGTTTCAAAGGTACTTGCGAGAGACAGTGAGTGTTTGGAAATGTTTATGGGATTTACCTTGGAGGCACGAGGTCTTTACGTGGTCCGCTTGCTAAACGGGGATGCTCCTTGATTGACCATGTTATTTGGGAGATGTTGGAAACATTATTTTTATGGTATTAGGGTTTGAAGTTGTTGTGATGTTGAACTTGTGGTAATTTAGGTTGTGACATTGGAACTTTTGGTAATGTAGGTTGTGATGTTTGAAGTTATGGTATTGTAGTTTGAACTTATGGTAATGTAGGTTGTGATGTTTAAATTTATTCTGATATTGTAGGTTGAACTTTGGTAATGTGGGGTTTATATCTTTTTGTCTTATTTTATGGTATTTTGGTTTATTCCGTTTTGCTTTTTACAACATTAAAATTAAATGGTCTCAACATGAAACAATTTACATATATTCGACCAAATATTACATAGGTGAATCAATAAATTGACTCACTAATAGGATACACACAACTCAAATAGTTAAACATATCACACCTAAGACAAGACGTGAATACTTACTAGAATACTACTACAATCATACAATAAAAGCAATATAAAATGATACAAAGACCCCTGCAGTTTATCCATACACCATAGTTTTTTACCACGTTTGAAACTCTCAGTTGTCATCTTCTTTAGTGTTGCTTGACGATGCACCTGACCATAGTGGGAATTTTGGCTTTATGGAAAATGTGTGTCTTGGTGGCCAATTCACAATGCTCAGGGGGACAGGCCACTCAAGTGGGGGTTCTTCCATCAAGGAGGGGTCGGATTCTGGTTCATCAGGTTCATCAAACAACTTGACTTGGATAGGACGACGACGATGTGGATTTACTGCAGTTTCATGATCGTCATCAGAGATAACAATCGGAGCAGTATTACGATGAGCTCGTTGATTTGGGACAACCGGACTATCGGTATGACTATTATCTCAATATTTTTTTCAGGTTCAGTAGCCACAATTGCCTCTTCTGGACCAAGTTCATCGGCGTTAGCAAAAAGGATGCGGAGCTTTGCATACTCTGGCTCCTCATTGTGGACGTAGGCTCGTGCAAGCTCGTTCTCCTAAGACACGTCCAAAAATAGAAAACACCCATGGTAATTAAAAAATTAACATTTTTTAAAAGTTACAATTACAGAAATAACACCATTGACAGTCATACATACCTGAATCATTCGATTCCATATTTTCTCAGAAGTGTGGATGGTGTTTGAAGATCTATCCCACCACACACGAGGATGCTCGGTCATCAACTTGAACATCTCATAACAATTTTCAAGATCAGTACGACGCTCCATAGCATCGGCCCAAGTGATTTTGGTGTAGCAAACTTCGTTAACCTTTCCGATGGCACTCACCATTGCGTTAAAGTTAACTTCAGACCTTCCATACCAGCGACCTAGGTTTTTCTCAATGACCAGTGTATTAATGAACATGTGGTCCATCTCATAACTCCAATTACCATTATAGAAGAATGTTTCTTAAGGGGGGGGGTTTGTGGGAAAGACATGCTAGTGGATTCAATTTTGTTTGCGCAATTTGGGATGAATAAAAACTCAATTAAGTTGCAGTATTTATAGGAGGGGTTTAGGGTTTCAAAATTATATTTTATTGTATATCATGAATCTACTTTTTTGCCTTTATTGAATCAGAATATAGTAGCATCGTGTTTGTGAAATTCTGTAATTAGTACAATTTTATCGTGTACCATTGATTAGACTTGTCAATGACACAGTAAGTACATCAATGTACATCTTGGGCACATTTATGTTGCCTTTAATATCGTACGATACGAAAAATAGGTCTTTACATGAAAAATATTTACTCTGAAAAAAAATGTCAATTCAGCGTTGATTAGACTTGTCAATGACTCAGTAAGTACATTAATGTACATCTTGGGCACGTTTATGTTGCCTCTAATATCGCAGGATACGAAAAATAGGTCTTTACATGAAAAATATTTACTTTGAAAAAAGATGTCATTTCAGCGTTGACTAGACTTGTCCCTGACATGATAAATACAAACGTGTACATTAGTGCATACAATGTTGATAAGTCTTGTCAATATGACAAGGTAAATATAGCTGTGTACATTACTGCTTCAATAATGCTTTTTAGATTTCGTTGGAATTTAAATTAAAACATACATAATTTTCATTAAAACGCGCTTAATTTAAATAAGTAGACAAGATCATCCTAGTACAACATAATACACGTGTTTGAGATAGCAACGAGATCTCTCTTGAAAGTGAGTACTTACATGAGTTTTCCCATCACAAGAACAGTACACACAAGAAAGCAGTCTACATAAATGAAAAGTAACATATAACTACGAAGTCAAGTATTTAATTAAGTTGTGTACAACATCAACACAAAGGTTCGAATACCCTAAAACCTACAAATTCAAACAGAGCGTCCAAGGATGGACCCTAACAACATTACAACGAACAACACAAATATGATAAAAATTACAACCAACAACCAAAGAAGGAACTTGGATGGAGCACCATTTTCATCGACTAAATTCCAAGTTTTGTCAATTGAATTGCCCACATTATGTGACTGGCTTTCAAAGAGATCCTCTTTGACTCGACGATTCACAAAGTTTCTGCTATTCACACTAGTACAGGAATTTGTTTTTGTATCTTGGGTAGGTCTATATGTTTGTCTCGTAAGAAACTCGGGCACTAATTCAAGTGGATCATTCTTGTGGTGCTCATCGCACCAAATGAAACGCTTCTTATGATTCCCACTAACTGGGCAAACATAGAAGTATCGTCCTGCATTTGGTTTGTCTTTTCCAGCACACCTGAGTAACATACACCCATTTCCACACAAAGACTGGGGAGTTGACATTTCACTGGACAAAACATTTTTTAGAATCAATATATATTTGAACATTACAAAGAACAACACAAACAATGATTAATTAAGTAAATTGCAATACGTAAACAATTGCAGCATTGTCAATAATGAAACCAAGCATTACATACTTCATTTTGGATGGATAGTCAGAAAACATCAATAATCAAGCAAAGTGTAATTGAGCAACATTACAACAAACTAACACAAATATATTAAACTACGGCTCTCCATTCATTCCACATAGACAAAGCTTTCTCTTCTCTCCATGCATTAATCTCATTAGAAGATTCAACATTCTCTACGAAGTCAACATCATTGAGATCATTTCCATCTTCGTCTTCGTTGTCTAGAAGTTCCTCTAAAGGATCAACGGGCATTTCAGAGCGTATGAAATTGTGCAGAAGTAAACATGCCATAATAAGTCTAACTTGGATCTTGATAGGATAAAAAGATGGACTTGCCAATATGCCAAAACGCTTCTTCAAGACACCAAAAGCACGTTCAATAATATTACGTGCTCTAGTGTGCCTCATGTTGAAATGCTCATGTGGGTTAGTTGGACGTGAAGATCCAGGACCCCACTCACTCAGATGATATATGGTCCCTCTATAAGGTACGAGAAAACCTTCGTTATTTGGATATCCATTATCACACAAATAGTAATTACCTAAAATATAGAGAGATTAGGGTTTTAGTTAACTTGAATAGATAATTTATTTTCAGAGTACGTTACCCCTGGAAACTTTTAATCCATTAGGTCTGCCAGCGGCATCTCGGAAAACTCTACTATCAGCAGCAGATCCTTCCCAAACAGGTAGGACATACACAAATCTCATATTGGTGTCACAAACCCCTAAGACATTGGTGGAAACACGACCCTTTCATGTTCTATTACGAGACTTGTCTGATGAGGCAACGTGAACATCAATATAAGTACCGTCTAGGGCTCCTAGACATCCCTAATTAATACGCAAGAGACAAAAGATCAAATATTGATTATCAATCGATGTTTCCTATTATTTTTTATTCAACTGGATCTAAATGAATTACCTTAAACCATTTCCACCTCGGATTGGTAGAGTCTTCTGGAATTGGAATTGGTCGAACCATGAACAAGTGATGAAGTTTTAAAATAGCTTTCAAGACAAGATGAACGTAGTGGGACGCAGTTTGACCTGACCTTTCGTAATCAAATCCAACTGTTCTATTTTTTTTTGTGGTGTCCTAATACACCTAAGAACATTACTACCTGCTCCTCGACACACACATATCTATTGTCTCTTAATCCTCCTCTCTCCCTAAGGATATAACACAGCCTAGAAAATGTATTTCGATTCATTCTTATGTTTGCGATGGCTTCAGCATCCCTAATTGAGTACAATCTATTAAGCCTATATACTTGGGTAGGAATCTTGGATATCATTTCCCAAGTTTGTGTGCGTCTCCTAACATTTCTATTATTGTGTCTGTTGATGTAGATAACGAACATAGCAACAATGATATTTCGAAAGTTTAGTTCATTGACTAAAAAATAAATAAGGGTTCTCAATCTAGTATTGTGGTCGACCATCGGACCAATCTGCATTTGAAAATAATCTACACTCAAACATATGTGTATGAACTCTAGGCATAAATTAAACGAAACTATGAACATTAATCTTTAGAATATCAACATTTATCTTTCCACATTAGAATTAGATTCACAAGAAAATCTGCATTTGAAAACAATCCAAACTCAAACATATGTGTATGAATCAAGGCATAGGTTGAACGAAACTTTAAACATTAATCTTTAGAATATCAACATCTATCTTTCCACATTATAATTTAATTACCAGAAAGTCTCCCCAATTATTTCACAAACAAGACTCACTAATAATTATTTTTTGCAGCCTACACTCTGCCTTGAGGAAGAATTGGACAGCATGGGTGGTTGATGAAGATTATTCATGTAATTATCATTGCATGGATGAATACCATAAATAAAAAGAGTCCTACTCCCATGCGATCTCATTCTGACATCTTTTGTCTCTCAAGTTCACTTTCTACATTTTCAAAGAAATTAATCAAATCAGAAAAACATTTTCCACGGTTATTAAACAAAAATAGTATAAATTGAGTTGCAATTGGATAAGTGGATAAAATATGTCAAATTGTACCCAAAAAGTGGACAATAAATCCGGTAATTGTATTGCAGAAGATGTACGTGATCCAGGACCTAAATTGAGTCTCACCATTTAAACCTCTAAATCTAAAAAATATACCTCATCATTAAGTTTTGATGGATTTCGTTGCTAATAATCTTCATAGCAGCAGATAATTGAGTCAATATTAATTAATTGAGCAACACAACTCTAATTAATTGTTAACTAATTCATACAAGTAAGAACCCTAATTAAAAGCCGATGCTTGTCCTTTGCCCAAGAACCCTAATTTCCAGGTTTATACCAAATTCATTGCAAATAACCTTCATAACACTCGAATTTAAGGGAATTTTAATTAATTGAGAAAATCCCTAATTTACTGTAACTAAAAACCGTAATTACCTTTTATTGTTTCGCTCGCCGTTGATTATCCGGAAAGAAGACCGCTTCCGTTGCCTGGGTCGAGTACCGCCGCTCAATTACTGGAAACGTCCGCCGCCGTAGCCTTCAAATCCGCCGCCGTCTGGAGATGGAGAATTTTCTTGCCGCTGCTCGTTCGCTAGAGAGTTATGCTTGTCGTCGTCGCTCCTTCGCTGGTTATCCACAGTCGGTCGGTTGGTCGTTGGAGGTAGCCGGTGCCTCGGCCGAGACGTCTGCCGTTGTTGCCCGCGTTCCAAGATTCGCCGCTTGCGTTGGTTTGCTGCTTTCACTTTCTCACGATTAGGGATGGATTAATTTTCTATTTTCTTTTTTTTGATCCAAGTGGGCAAAATCAGAAGCCCTAGTCAAAGTTACCCAGGGAAAGATGATTGAATTCATCTGGAAGATATTGTCTGTCGATTCGGAGTTCCTCAAGTGATTGTTACAGACAATGGTCCTCAATTTGATGGGAAGAAACCGAGGGACTTCTGCACCAAGTGGGGTATCAGAAAACATTATTCGACCCCTTATCATCCACAGTCAAATGGCCAAGTGGAAGCTGTCAATAAAATAATCAAACGTGTCCTCAAAATACTACTGACGGAAAGTAAGGGAAATTGGTCTTTAGAACTCCCGGATGTCTTGTGGGCGTACAGAGTTTCTCCCGGTCTAGCACCGGAGAAACACCATTTGCATTAGCATTCGGAACTGAAGCAGTTATCGCAGTTGAACTAAAGACCAAGACTTTGAGAACTGCCAACTTTGAGGATGAGGCGAACAACTCTGCCTTATCAGCCGAACTGGACTTACTTGAAGAAAAAATATCACAGCTGAGTTAAAAAATGCAACATACAAGCAAAGAGCAAAGCATTACTACAATTCTCATGTCAAATGGCGACCTCGTCCTAAGAAAGAAGCTCGCCCCATCTCTAAGTGTATTTGGACCGAATTGGGAGGGCCCATATAGGTAACAGACAAGTTACTCAATAGTGCTTATGATATTGAAGATCTAGAAGGCAATTCGGCCCAATACTCCTAGAATGTAGCTAATTTGAAGAAGTATTATCAATAGGCGAGCTACTTTGTCTAAAGGGAAATGGTAGTGCTGCCTTTATAATGGTGACTTGGTCGGAGTTTTTCGAAAATATTTTCCTACTCCCCCGCAAGAGTAAAGAATTGTCGTAGTAGTGAAAGTAGACTTGGACCAAGTAGTTATCGACCCAAAGGATTTAGGAATGCAGTGGAGCCCTAAAGTTATGTGTCGGCATGGTACTATAGTGACGAGCAAGTTATGAAAATTAAACTAAGCAAAAATTAAATCTAGAAAGCAAATAAACAATTAACCTAACTTTCAATCAAGAAAATGCAAGAGAGAGAAATGCTTCGAGTGTCGTTCTTATAACAGAATCAATGCTACATACGTTAATCTCACTTTTCTTATGCTATTTCATTAATTTTAACTAAGAGCTATCACTATTATATTGAAAACCGATTCCTTTTGAGGATTGGGTGATCAATTGAGCCAACTAGCACCTAATTAGCTACCAAAAGCACCTAAGATAGTGAATAACTTGAAGCACGCGATGCACTCCAAGTATTCCCCCTTCACTAAGCACCTAAACTCTTGAATTTAAGCACCTAGTGTCTATTGATGGTGGTCTAGTCATCTACCCTCTCTCGATGTAATATACTACTAATTGAATCCAATTAATTAATCAAATTCCTCACTACAAGCTCAATTATATAACCCGCACCCAACTCTCGTTGTAGCACGAATCAACCCTACAAGAGTTACTAAACCTAATCAAGTAATCTAATCAAGAATAACACATCAATAGAAGCAATCAAACCAACTCAATAGCACAATCCAAGCTAAATTAACATCATAACACCAATTCCATCATAATTTCAACACCCAAAGCATTTGGGGATTAGCCCATGACTAATCTAACATAACCCAAGTATAAACAAACTAAAGAAAGCAATAAACTCATGGATGAACACATTAATCTAAGCAAATACGTAATTAAACTTGAATAAAAAAAAAGTAAGATGAAATAGATATCACCTCTTGTGATGAAATGGAAATACAAATCTTCAATTGCTCCATCCTTGCTTGAAATGTAAAAACTACTAATGGGAATATTAATCTAATCTATTCTAGAAATTAAAGGAAAAATTGCAAAGAAAGAAATAAAAGAAAACTATATAGGGGATTAGGGTTCTAGGGCTCCTTGTTCTTTCTAAATCTGATTAATGTGGGTATTTAAAGTGTGGGATGAGGGTATTGGGATGAAATTGCACTTCAATCCCTAAAAAATTATAAAATTTTGGATTTTTTACCATCTGCCGAGTCAATCGGTCTTGACTCGGTCAAACTCAGTGATTATAGGTGTAAATTGCCCCTAACTCGGCCAACTCTGCCTTGACTCGCTCTGACTCGGTGTGAGTTGGGTTTTTTCACGCTAGCTTGAATTTGCAAAGTTGGGCCTCAACCTATTTAACTTTAAGCCCAAATCAATTTTCTTTGCTTCTTGATTTAAATCCTTTCTCGACTCACTTTTTCTATTCACTTCACAAAATCAAAGGCACGTGTTTGCTTCTAAAAATCACACTTTTTCCTGCAAAAATAGCAAAGCACATCTTTCTCGACTATTAAGCACAAATGGTCACACTAATATAAATAAATGCAAGAAATTCTATAAAATTGGGCGAATTAAATGCACGAATTTCAAGCAAAATCACAATAATCACCTGGGCGAACTACTATAACATAAGGATGAGCTAAAGCTGCATATGTGCAAGTAAGACACAAAAACTTGCCTAATTTTTTGAAAATTTCACTAAGTGTTGGTAGTCGAACAAGTTCAGTTGGTCGAGCTACTTTAGACTAGATACTTGTTTGTACTTATATAGTTTTGATTTTTCAACAAGTCTAAAGTTGTTTGACAAAGTGTATAGAGGTTGAACTACTTTGACTTGGTTTGTGATTTATATATTTTGACAGGTTAAAGGTTGTTTGACAAAGTGTATAGTAGTCGAACTACTTTAGCTTGGTTTGTAAAGTTTTGTAAAGTAGGTCGTCTTCCATACTTGTAATTTTTTAAGCAAGTTCAATGACAAGTTGTTCGTTCAAAGGAGAAAATCCAAGCTCAAGGCACAAGTCTGTTATATGATCAAGCCATTAAAGGTTGTTCGTTTCTAAATGAACATAGCCTAAGGCCAAGGCCCCTATTATATTTTTAAAGGCAAAGTTCTTTAAGAACAAACCCCAACTACATACATTAAGATTGTAAAGCATAAAATAAAATGCAAAGCAATTAATATATGAAGAGCAAGATGAGCAAAATATGAATTCTATTGAGAATAAGGTAGTTCGCCCAAGAAGATTACACAACTCCATCAAGGAGCGAACAACTATTACAAGAAAAAAAAAGGAAGTACAAAAGGCCTATAAACTATCTATAGTTTATCATAGATTGTCATCTTGGGGGTCAGCCAAGGGGGTTCCCGCAGCATTGGGATCCAAAGGAACATCTTCAGTTAGCTCAGCAATGAGCCCCTCAGCATCAGCTCACTCTTTTTTAGCCCTTTCATTTTGGTCGGCGGGAACATCTTGCTCGCCTTTGGCAACCTCCTCTTGATCATCCTCTGGAGGATGTGTGATTTCGATCCTGGGGTTAAGAAAGTCTATATTGACCCCATATTCGGGAAGGTCACCAATTTGGAGGGAGGTCCCTGGAGCTGGAGGATTGTTTTCAAGGAACGTCGTGAATTCCTTGCCGATCTCAGTCACATATGGGGCACGTTAAATTCATTAACGACCCTAATACACTCGACATAGGCACTCACGAAGCCCAAGATTGAGCTCGTCTCCAGTTTTGGCACCAAGTCTGCATTGGGGATGGAGTTGGCGAGCTGCTCTTCGAGGTCGACAACTTTGGTGGTGACCTCCGTAGCAAACTTCTCCGCCGTTTCCTTTTACTTTTGCATTCGGGCGAGCTCGGCGCGAAGTTGCTCATTTTCAGCCTCCTTTAGTTTTAGCTCGGCATCAACTTTTTGATGGAGGTCGATGGTATTCTGCTCAGCTGTTTGGTGGGCTTTAACTTTGTTTCTTTTATAATTTGGGACTTTGAATTCTTATAATAATTTTTTTGTAATATTTAAATTTGATTGATCTACTCTTTTTTTTTTTGGATTCTCGGTGAGTTAGTATTTTTATAATTAATTTTTTGTCTTCAAAATCTAAATTTAGTTCATAAATATTTTGTTACTTAAAAAAAATTAAACTATAAGGATTGAGATGAGAATTGGGTTGTGTTGGCTTGTTGGCCAGCTAGCGTAAGTAAGGTTGAGTTGAATTATATTTTTATAGACCTGATAAAAGCTTAGATCGGTCTGACCCAGTCCAAGGATATCAATTGGTTAATTTAGACTAAGCAATCTGAATTGTCAGTTGTATCTTGTATCCAACGATGCAAAAATAAATACATCTAATAAATAATTAGTTGAGTACATATAAAAAAAAACTCACCATTTAATATGACAATTCCAATATTGGAATTCAAGCATTTCTATAATTATTTTTTCCTCGTGTTCAATGCTTTGAAATATTACTTCCTCAGCGAATAAATCACCCGTATGAATACATGCAATACTATTAAGCTTTTTTTTAACAATTTTTATTATATATGTTAAAATATATGACATAAATACCATTTGACCTAGGTCAAAACACTTGTGTGGCGGCGCGGCCCATTAACGATGAATTATTTAGGGTTTTGTAGTTCTATATAAAGAAGATCGAGGTCAATATGTGTATTGTCTGTCGACAAAGCCTATTCATCCGTCGATCCAAAAAATTCGAAGTAGCGGCCGAGAGCCAACAAATTTGGAGTTTGAAACCAGAATCCATACTCTACGAGCAACTGGTTTGATTTTACCTTATGCAATCTATATATGTTAGAATTTCAATGCTCATGAATTTCACATGCATATAAAATTTTGTGAAATCATTATATTTCTTAATTTTTTCTTTGCGATTTCTTGTTTATTTTTTTAATTTTATTAATAGATATATTGGTATATTTCTAACTCCTTATATTTTTTTTTCTCAATCTATTTTTTAGATTGTATTGAATTAGTATTTAATTGCGAAGGCAAAATCGAGAGGGGGATATAATTGATTTTTGTACGAATTGAGTACCCCTTATACTCGATTGCGTAATAATATTCTTTATTGTGCCATTAAAAAAATGTCCAATTAATTTCATATCATAGTGCATAAATCACTTATATGGAGACTAATTTCAACATAAATTATTATAGCATACAAATAATTTTATGTTAAAATCTAACTCCATAGGTAGCCCAAAATTAAATTTCATATCAAAACAAATTTAATCATATATTGATAAATTTTGCAGATAGTTAACTAATCATTTTGTAGAATGTTTTTTCTCTCTCTCTAAGTGTCTAATATATTTTATTAATGTTGCAGTGAAATTCACATGCATGCACATGATCGGACGGATACCAACTTCTAGATAAGTACTAAAAATTCTTATACCATTTATTTAATGAAAGTTTGGTAAATAAACAAATGAACAATTTAAACTATTATAATTACCCATATAATTATAACAATCATAGGTATTATTTTTTAATGGATGATTCTAATATTACATTAGTAATAATAATGTGGGGAAGGCATCAGATTAGTTTCTTCAATTGGTTAATTGCACATAGAATGATTGCAATTCAATATCTTTTTTAATATAGCATATGTTTTTAAAATTTGCAATTTCAAATAATGGCCTTTTAAAAATTGTAACTTTATCAAATAACTATTTTTTAGCAACTTTGGCCGACGCGACAATCTGTTTTGTTTATAAAAATTACACATAAATTTAATTTTTTATTGTTTCAATTTAATTACAAATTCTTTTTCTCGATTTTATGCATTGCCACATTAGCCTGACTTGCAAGAAAATAACCACGTCTTAGAATAAAAACAATTTGAAAGAACATGTACCAAAAATATTATATATCATCAATATGAAAATAATTTATTTAAGGACGTTGATAAAATGATGACTATAACTCTTCCGACTAGCAATAAATTTTAAAAGTAAGGTTGAGCGGTCCTAGGATGATTTGGCCTAAAATTTGTGACTGTAAAAATTATTGTCCTTAAATTGTATGTCCGCAGAGTTACAGTCCTCATTTTTCCAATTTAAAAAGTAATGGTTATCATTTTTCTGCCCCATAAGTTGTTCTTCTTTTAAAAAAAATTCCCACCATCGATTGATTAATGTGAACGAAATTAATAAAAATTTCCACATTATATAATTGGAATATGATATTCATTATGCAATTAATGCATGTTTCCACATTATATAACATGAAAACAATTTCATTTAATGTTGATCTCATTATTGTTATTTGCAAAATTAATATACTTTCTCACATTATACAATAGGAAAACAATATTTATTACACAATTAATAAACATGTCCACATTATATAATAGGAAAATAATTATGTAACGTTGACCTATTTTTTTGTCCTTTTCAAAATTAATACACTTTTCCACATTATATAATAGGAAAACAATATTCATTACACAACTAAGTATACATTTTCTCATAATATAACAGGAAAATAATATTAATGTAATTAATTTAATTCTTACCCTTTTCAAAATTCAAATATATGAATGCATTAAGTATACATTTCCATTTTATATAAAAGGAAAATAATGTTTATGTATCATTTATAAGTAATTTTTGTCATCATTTTCATCTTTATTCCATTTTGTTAGATTTTCTTAAAGCAAACAATCTCATCACTTAATTAGTATTTAATAGTGGGAAAAATATTATATGAAAATAGTTCATGATAAACTTATCATAAAACTGTTTTAAAGTATCAATAATCTCATTAGGAGTATCATTAATTTGGGTTAGTGGTAGGGGTGTAAGTGAGTTGAGCCGACTCGCGAGCTACTCGTGCTCGACTCGTAAAAAGATT
This sequence comes from Ballota nigra, assembly GCA_947034835.1. Classification (NCBI taxonomy): domain Eukaryota; kingdom Viridiplantae; phylum Streptophyta; class Magnoliopsida; order Lamiales; family Lamiaceae; genus Ballota; species Ballota nigra. Next base: position 80,720,441 of record OX344729.1, on the reverse strand, counting down.
GAAATCGACTCGAATCCACTCGAGTCGAGCTCGAGCTCGAGCTACTCGAGTAGCTCACGAGTTCGAGTTCGAGCTTATAAATACTCAGCTCGTGAGACTCGCGAGCCTAATCGAGCTTGCACATTATTTATTATTTTGCCATTAATTTTATTTATTAACTATATTATATATAGTAATATTTTTAAATATAAAATAAAATATATACAAATGGTACGTTTATGTTCTTATAACTTCGAATGAAAATCACGTCTCATGACCCACGAAATAAATTTTTTTTTTTGTTGGAAATATTTGTCCATTTGACAATGTTTTTCAATTTTTTTAATTTTAATGAATATTATTGTATTTGTGAACTTTGAGTTTAAATTTTCAAGTGTAGTCGATATGCAAAATATAGACCAAAAATGGACAAAAATATTTTTTACATTTTATTTTTGTAAAATAGTAAAGTTATCGAGTCGAGTCGGGTCGAGCTCGAGTTTATCGAGTTTTTGGACGAGTCGAGCTCGAGCTAAAAAATTTGGGCTCGACCGAGTTCGAGTCGAGTTTCGAGCTTCGAGTATTGCATTCGAGTCGAGTTCGAGCTCAGCATTACTCGGCTCGACTCGACTCATTTACACCCCTAGTTAGTGGTATTATATTGTAATTGTTGTAAATTTTCTTGAACCCAAATTAATGATACTCCTGATGAATTTTTTGATATTCTTGATCAAATATTCGATACTTTAAAACACTTTCATGATAAACTTATATTCATGTATTTACCAATTTCATAGTTGGATTTTTTTTTTTAAAATAGAACTTTACATATTTAACCATTTCATTGTTGGAATTAATTTTTATTTTATAAAACTAGCGTGCCTATATGTATATGGAAGTGGGAGAGAAAAATATCAATTTGTGTGTTTTTTGAAGGATTATTTTGTGTGAATTATTTTAAAAAATGGTTTCACCAACTTCAGAAGTTATTTGCAGCATTTGCTTAGAAGTTGTTCCTAATGATAATAGCAGAGGAAAAGCAGAGGTAATTTGTGGACATCTATTTCATTTAGGTATGAGTATATATAGAGTGAAATTGATTCATATATAAATTATTGAAAGATATTAGTTGTTTTCACTAAAAAGTATTAATTGGTTTCACTGAAGAGTATTAATTGTTTTCTAGTATTATTCAGTAAAAACAACGAATACCCTTCAGTGAAAAAACCAATACTCTTTAGTGAAACCAACTAATACTTTTCAATGGTTTATGTATTAACCATTTTTCATTCTATACTTTGTCTATGTACACATATATATATATATCATTATTTTGTACTTATATCAAATCAATCTAGTTTTTATAACACGTAAGATTCGTTGCACGAGTTTCTACTACAAACTGGGCATAACATTAATATTTTGTGACAAAGTCATACTATATAAAAGAACTCAATATTGTTGGACTTCATATATATCAAAATTATGAGGTCCAATTAAATATAATTTATATGGGGTTAAACTAAGTAAAAATACTTACATTTTTAACTATATGTTTTTTGTCGTTTTAGATTGTATTGGCTCAGAATTCAATTATCGAACAAGAATGAGATGTCCAAATTGTCGTGCAACTGAAGATAGGCCATGGTCGACATTAGTACTGGATCATTCTGAAGACGACAATCCATCAAATGACTATTTCCATTCGGATGATGATGTAAATGTAAGTTTTGTTTCTTATAAAAAATAAAAAAGCTCAAAAATAAAATAAAATATATATTGATTATCAGAATTATAGTAATGATTGTATACTTATTGTATGTAGACTACAAAAATTGCTTAATTTTTGAATTAGTTACTTATTGGTGATATTAAAAAAATGAATTAAGTTTCGAATTAAATTATAGTACTAATAATTAGTAATATATATACGAAACACTTATTTATTAATATCATACCTTGGTTGTCTTTATACTTTAGTAAATGAGATAATTTCAAGACATCTCAATACACACCCAATCACACAAAAGAGTAGATTTTAGGATTTATTACATATAGGTTCAAGCTTCTTATAATATTTAGTCTTTAGTTCTAAAACTTTTTTAAAATACATTTTGGTTCAAAATATGGGACCCACTAAATAAAAATATCAGCCCTCTCAAATTCCCAAACCATCCCACGTGTCCCACCCCAACCCTTCCCCCCACCCCACCACCACACAAAACCCGCGTATACTGCCCCTTCTCTCACTTCTCTCTCTCTCTCTACCCACCCCCACCCCCACCCCTCCACACAAAGGGGGACGAGCGGCACCGCCTCCCGATCCCCACCGCCACCGCTCCCCAAACTATCCACCGTCACCGCGATCTCCAACCAGCGGCACCGTCCACCGCCCACGCGCTCTCAGGCGGCCCCAACTCCACCCAGTCCAACCGCCGGCGCCGCCCTCCACCATCGCCACCACGATCTCCACCCAATTGACTATCGATCTATTCGCTAACAAGTTTAGACCCGACCATGGAATAACTCTAGATCACGGAGGCCTTAGATCTGAAAACGGGTACAGATCCGCCGCCGCCGAGCCCATATCCGCCACCATCAAGGGGGATGGATACAGGTTTTCAATTTATTTATGCCATAATATGATAGATTCTTTTGGGGTGATATTGTGTGTGTTTATTAGTGTATTTGTGTGTGTGCAGGTGTGTGTGGTATTTTTTTTGCGTGTGTGCAGTGTTGGTGTGTGTTTGTGTGTGTGGGGAGTGGGGGGGGGGGGGGGGTGTGATTTTGTATGCTCTGTGCGTGTGTTGTGGGTGGTGTTTTTTGTGTGTGTTGGTGTGTATGTGCTATTTTATGTGTGTGATTTTGTGTGAGCTGGTGTGTGTATGCTGTTTTGTGTGTGCGTGTGCAGTGGTGTGTGTTTGTGTGTGTGTGTGCAGTGGTGTGTGTGCGTGTGGTGTGTGGGTTTGTTTGTGTGCAGTGGTGTGTGTGTTTGTTTGTGTGCAGTGGTGTGTGTTTGTGTGTGTAGTGGTGTGTGTTTATGTGTGTTTTGTGGGTGATTTTGAATGCAAAACTTTAATTAAATTATTATTATACTTATAAAGTAATACATTTGAATTTATATTATCAGGTTGAACCCAGAAGATTTGAAGATGAAGATGAAGATTTGAAAATGTAGATGTGTGCATTTTTTTTAATTTTTTGCATATAGGCTCTATATTATCAGGTTGAACCTGGAGATGATCTGAAGATGTATATATGAATTTGAAGATGAAGATTTGAAGATATAGATATGTGCATTTCTTTTAATTTTTTGCACATAGGCATAAATATGTAATTTAGTTATAAATTTGTCAATTTTAAGTTTAAATATGTAATTTTAAAAATTTTATATATTAGCAATTCAATTGTGTTTTTGAATTTTGGTTTGTACCAATTATCTTGCTTTGAATCATATAAAATGACATGTGTGCATTTTTATTTTGTTTTTGCACAGATATCTAATCCCAAATGGTATTAAAAATTACAAAAAAAAAAATCGAAGGAATTATAAAAATAATTGGGTGAAAAAAAGTAACAAAATGTATGTGCAAACTAAAATAATTTATGCACAGGGAATGTGTTGTCCCATCATTGCAGACACATTCAGGAGAGAAGGTGGGAAGGGCCCCACTTTTTGAACCAATTTGTATATATGAACTAATTTTGAGCCAATTGTTAATTAATGGTACCATTTTGAACCTATATGTTAAGGACCCTAGATTTTATATGAAAATGATTCATGACAAAGTTATCACTAGACAATTTTAAAGTATTATTAATTTCATTAAAAATATCATTAATCTCATCAATAATATCATTAACTTGGGTTCAAAAAAATTTAGAATTACAATATAATACTAATGACCCATATTAATGCTATTCATGATGAAATTAATGATATTCCAAATAAAATTAATGATACTTTAACACCGTTTCATGATAAACATATCCTGGACCATTTTTATATAATACTTTACCTACCCATAATACAACATTTATAGATATTTCTTTGATATGTAACACTTTTTTTGTATTTTATAGTTTTGAATGCCTAATATTTTTCAATATTGCAGGATCATCTCAATATTGACGTAGATGAAACAAAGGGACAGAACTTCGAGGCAAGTTCTAAGAAGCTCAATTCTCATAATTAATTTGTTATTTTAAAATTATTAACGTTTGAATTTTACTTTTTGCATCACTCACAACAAAATCAATAGTTTTGAACTTAGAAAAATTATAGACATAATATATTAAAAGGCATATCAACTTTTATTTTAAAAGACCCCTAAAACATTTTTTTATTTTAAAAATGTCTTAAACTACTAGTTTTTGTTTCATGAGTCATGGTCACAAATATTCACGAATTTTGTTGAGTTAGTTTAATGTGTTTCACTAGAAAATAATAAATCAATCAATTTCAATGTTATTAAAATTGGATTCCAACAAAAACGTGCCCTAATTGATTGTAAAAAAATGGGTCTCATGAAACAAAAATTGGGTAAATTGTAATTTTGGTCCCATGAGAATAAGTGGTTTGCAGCAATGGTCATTTTTCGACATTTTTGGTCCCGTTTTTATTCGACGCTTTTTGTCCCAAAACATATTGCAATTTTGATCCCAAAACAATATATAAATTGTAATTTTGGTCCAAAAATTGCAGTTTTAGTTCCAAAAGTTAATGTATGAGACCAAGTTTGTAAAAAAATGGACAAAAAAAGAACGTGAGACCAATATTGTTATTGAAAAATTCTTATGGGACAAAATTTATAATTTTGCCAACAAAAATTATATATTTTAAGAATCTTTTAAAACAAAAATATAATTTAAGAGCTTTTTGAAATAAAAAAGAATAGTTTAGAGGCTTTTAAAAAATAATAATAATAAAAATCTTTCGAAATAAAATTTAATAGTTTAGGAATCTTTCGATAAATGATTCCAAAATTATATTCTTAAAAGTTGAAATGTGATTACTAAAAAATTTATATCACATTATTTATAGGGTTCCAATAATTCATGCCCTTGCTGCAATAAACTACCGTCAACACATTTCTCCAGGCTTAAGAGGTCCCTTTTGGGCCGAACAACCACATAATATTAGGTAAATTATGTCAAATCCTATTTGATTTTAAAATTATTTATTTGATGGATTTAATTCATCTGATATCTCGATTCTTGCATCGAAGAAGACCGGCACCACATTTAGAGCCGATGAACATGACGCGGTGTGAAGATACAACTCGGGTCAACCCAGGTCTTGAAAATGGGTCGCACGAAGATGAACAAGAAAGGACCCGTGAGCGTCTTGATCATTATAGAGAGTCATCGACCGACCCTGGTCTTGAAAATGGGTCGGACGGAGATGAACAAGAAGGGACCGATGACCATTCGAGTCATTAAGTTTTATATGAATATAGTTCATGAGAAACTTATCATGAAATTATATTAAAGTATCAAATATTTGACCAGGTGTATCATTAATCTGGATGGGTGATACTATATTGTAACTGTTGTAAAAAAAATTGAACCCAGATCAATGATACTATTGGTGAAATTATCAATACTTTAAAACAATTTCTTGATAAGCTTATCATGAACTATTTTCATATAAAACTTATTCTTAAGAAAATAATAAATCTTTATTTACTTAGAGTATTTTAATTTGTCAAAGGTTTGAATTAAAGCCGGTGATGTTGGACAATTTGTATGTTACTATTGTAAGAAATAATATTTCATTTTGATTATGTTTATGTATTTTTTTTGCTTTAACAACTTTATTTCCCACATAAAAACGTTGCCACGCTTATCTCCTAGTTTCAATATTTAATAATAATTTAAACATATAAATGATTTGGAATTAGAACCATGAATTTGAAAATAATTTTGGGGAAAATATCATTTTGCCATTCAAACCATTGGAATTACAAATCTAAACAGCCACCACACTTTATTTAAGGTTAATTTAAAAAAAAAATTATGAGAGTTTCGCTTTTTTTTTTTTTCAATTTTATCACATGTTTTAATTTTTGCATTACACAATTTTTAAATTGTAATAATTGTATCACGAGATTATTTTGGTAGCGTGAAATTCAATCTCGCATATTGATAATGTTGCATTTTCTTTTCTAATTGTAAATCACAAAAGTTATTAGTAAAAGAAAAAAAATTAACTATTGCATCTTCAAATTTTTCTCTGAAAGATATTAGGATATGTGATTTTCTTTTGAAATTTGAAAAGGACATATTGCAAAATAAAATTTAATTTTACTTTCGATTTTTATAGGGCATGTACCAAACTTTCAAATCGTTACAAAAGAAGACCGCGGTAAATTCATTGGCAAATATTTGGTATATGAATTAACGAAAATATTTACTGTTTCGCCCGCGTGCGAATTTGTCTGATGTCCTCTTTTTGCAACAAATTTGAAAGTTTAGTATCTGTCTTATAAAAGTTAAAAGTTTAATTCTCAAAATGCAAGTAGTGGTAAAGATAAGTAATTTTTTTCACGGTTTTATGATGAAAATTGTTCTCTTAATCCCCCTCCTACTCCTAGGCAACTTTGGTTATACCAAAGTCCATTGATATTGTTGATTTTGAAGACATTGATTATCTCTATTTCATTTTAGTGTCTTTTTTATTTTAGTTATTTATCCTTCCAAATCCAAAGTGTATTCATTTTCATCATAAACATCACCAATTTATAACACGTTATGGTACACCAAATTTAAATAAAGACCATTTTAATGATAGAATATCTAAGAGTGTGAGATAATAATTTTCAATTATATTGATATATGATATATACATGTTTTATTGAGTTGGTAATGATGTAGTATTTTAGATTGTTCTTCTGCAATCAATTTATTCCACGATGACAATTATATATGGTCGATCTCAATATTTGATGATCTCTTATGAAAAAAAAAAGAAAATGATATTTACAGAAGAAAAATAAAAGAATTGTTAGAGAAAATTGGTTGGTGGTATTATTTTATAATTAATTGGTATTAAAGTTTATTTGAAACTTTAATAGTTGACCAATTAATTTTGGGTGTTGAAATTAATTTCTCGGAAATTAATTGTTACAAGTGCGTTCTACTCTTGGAGTAGATGAGAATGGTGTATTCATACTCGCAAAACCGATTTTCAGTGAGTGAGAAATTGAATCGGAAGTCAAAAGGTTCAACACCTAAATATGGGATTAAATGAAGAAATTAAATGAGTCATTTAATTCACCATCTCACATTGGATTTTTGGAATACTAATATATATGATATTAGTATGGGAACTATGAAGTATAATAAATTATAGTTGATTGCTAGTCAATCAAAGTTACCACGCGCGTGCGCGCAGAGCCGAGCCGAGCCGCGACCTTGGACTTGGTTCTTGGCAATTGGACTTTGGGTGGACTTTGGGCCTTGGGCCTAGTGGATATCTAATTTTTTGGAGAACAAAAATTAGGATATCGGGTACCGGATCGTCAGATACTTCATAAGAGCACATAAATCACGTGTGCTAAATTCGTGGGACGTTGCCAGCGTGATTTAAGGAAACCACGCGGTTTTTCCTTCTGCATTGAGTGGAAGTTCGCCTATAAATAGCGTCCTCATGCATTTGTCTGACCACGCATTCAGAAAATCTTCTCCTCTCTCTCAGTCTCTATTCATATAGAGTCTCTAAGTACCAGTCCAGTTCGAAACGCTTGTTGTGTTCGCCGGAGCTCCAAGACCTGTGGTGCTACACTCTTGGAGACGATAGTGATGTTTTACCTTTGGGGGGAAATTTTCAAGACCGAAGAGCACTACCGGGGAAATTTTGTCTTGCGGGAAGAGGACTTACTCGACTCGTCACTGCTGCTGTTTTATTTTCTCTCATTGTACTAAGTAAATTGAGTTGTATTTTCTTTTTAATTTTGAATTATTATTTCCGCAGTCAAAACTTATTTTCAATTACAATCGCAAGACAAAATCTTGTTTTCAAAATGACTGACGGAAATAACAATTCGGAGTCTGCTAACCAGGGAAACACTGTTGTTCCCTATGGTACTCTCACTCCCCAGGGCACCACTACCCCCGTTTCCCCTGTAACTGTCCATTTTGGGAAAACTTCTAATCCTTCTGTGGTGAGCCATTTCCCCTTTGACAATTCGAGACCTTGTGTGGTCCAAAGTGAGAGACCAGAAAATTTTCGTGTAAGAACTTCAAGAGGTGGCAACAGCGTATGCTGTTCTTTCTTACCACCTTGAGGTTGACGATGTTCCTTACTGAGGACCCGCCTGCGGTCGTTGAGAACGATGCGCAGAATGAGGAAGTTCGTACCCGCTGGTGGGAACACAACTTCTATGCTCAGAATTACATTCTGAGTGGTCTGGCAGATGCTTTGTACAGTTTCTACCAGAAGTGCAAAACGGCCAAGGAAATGTGGAATTCCTTGGAGGCCAAATATGTGGCCGAGGATGCCGGTACTAAGAAGTACTTGGTTGGGAAGTTCTTGAACTTCAAGATGGTGGACTCGAAGTCTGTCATCGAACAAGTTCAAGAATTCCAGTTGATTCTGCATGACATTGCTGCAGAGGGAATGATACTGCCAGACGCTTTCCAAGCCGCTGCAGCAATTGAGAAACTGCCTCCAAGCTGGAAGGAGTTTCAAAGCCACTTGAAGCTGAAGAAGAAGAGTATGACCTTGCAAGAGGTCATAGGCAAACTTCAGATTTGCGAGGGTGGGCTGGAGAGGAACAAAGGTCAGGAAGAGGCCAAAGCTAATTTGATGGAATCAAAGAAGCGCAAGAGGCCAAATTTCGACAAAGGCAAACAACCAGTTGTAACTCGACCCAAATTTACTGGTGATTGTTACAACTGTGGAAAGCCGAACCATATTGCAAGATTCTGCAAGGCCCCGAAGAAAGATGGCAAAGGCATGGGCAAGCAGTCTAATGCGAACGTGGTTGAAGGGGAGTTCACTGAAGAGGACCTTGCTGCAGTGACCACTGAAGTGAACCTCGTGGGCAACCCAAAGGAGTGGTTCATTGATACAGGGGCTACCTGTCATGTCTGTTCTGACGCTTTCTCGACCTATGAGCCAGCCAATGGGAGAAAGCTGCACATGGGGAATCAAGCCACGTCTGAGGTGGTTGGGGTTGACAACGTTGTTCTGAAGCTGACTAGTGAGAAGAACATCACACTGAGAGATGTCCTGCATGTCCCGGACATTCGCAAGAACCTCATCTCAGGCTCTGTACTAGTGAAGAATAATTTCAAACTTGTATTTGAGTCTAATAGGGTTGTTCTTAGCAAGTACTCAGTGTACCTTGGTCGTGGATATGTCCACGATGGTCTGTTTAAAATGAGTGTCATTGTTGTACACCCCAAGGGGAAATCTGTTATGAATAAAGAAGCTTCTACTTCTTCTTACATCACTGAGTTTTCAGATTTATGGCACTACAGATTGGGACATGTAAATGTTAAATCGATAAAACGACTAGTAAGTTTAAATTTACTAGATATAAAGAATGTAGATTTAAATAACAAATGTGAAATTTGTGTAGAAGCTAAGATGACAAAGTTGCCTTTCCCTTCGGTTGAAAGGAACTCAGAACCTCTAGAATTAATTCATACTGATGTGTGTGATTTAAAATTCGTACAAACTAGAGGAGGGAAGAAGTACTTCATCACTTTCATAGATGATAGTACGAGGTTTTGCCATGTTTACCTTTTGCACAGTAAGGATGAAGCATTAGACATTTTTAAACTGTACAAAAGTGAAGTGGAAAACCAGTTGAATAGACGAATCAAAATGGTTCGTAGCGATAGAGGAGGAGAGTATGTAGCACCGTTTGAGAAGATATGCTCCGAATCCGGAATCATACATCAAACTACTGCTTCTTACTCGCCTCAATCTAATGGTGTTGCGGAACGAAAGAACCGAACACTCAAAGAGATGATGAATGCTATGCTTATTAGCTCCGGTTTACCGCAAAACTTGTGGGGAAAAGCCATTCTATCGGCTAACCACATTTTGAACAAAATTCCACATAAGAGTAAAGATACGACTCCTTATGCATTGTGGAAGGGGCGGAAACTGTCATATGAATACCTCAAAGTGTGGGGGTGTTTAGCAAAGGTTGAAGTGCCTCTACCTAAACAAGTTAACGGTTGATTGCATATTTGTTGGGTATGCACTAAATAGTAGTGCCTATCGGTTTCTGATTCACAAATCAGAAGTTCCCGATATGACAGAAGACACTTATATAGAATCGAGAAACGCAGTGTTTTTTGAAAACATCTTTCCTTGCAAGACCAAGAAAGATGAGATATCAACCAAAAGACCTCGAAATGAGGAGGTTGATGAGGATGCTGGTTGATTAGGCGTGAAATTGTTATGTTTTGGTGCCCGATTTACTCATGTTTTGAGTGTTTTCGATGAGTGCTTGGAGTCAAATGAGTATCATTTTTATAAAATTATTAATTTGTCTCTTTGGTTTTCATAGATGGATAGAGGGCGAAAAGAGGAGTTCGTAGGACTTTGAATCGGCCAAAACGGACTCCCGGTTGAGGAGATATGAAGATTTTACGAACGAGTGCACAGCAGCCAGCGCTCGAGCGATTTGCTCGAGCGCCGGCGCTCGAGCGAATCACTCGAGCGGCCAAAAACTTACAGAACAGTTTTGGCGCTCGAGCGAATCACTCGAGCGCCACCGCTCGAGCGTTTTGCTCGAGCAACCACGTATTTTCGCCTCCGGATGCGTATTTTCGGCCCATTAACTCCCGTTTCGACCCGGTGCCTATATATACCTCTTCCAAACACGTTTTGAAGGATCCCCAACTTGAGAAATCACTTTAGACTTAATTTTTAGAGAGAGGAAGAGGAGAAGAACGAGCAAGCTTTACTTTTACGTTGTTGAGGTTTTTCATACGAATTCTTAGTTTTCTTTTCGTTCTTAGTTTCTTTTCATTAGCTTGATTACTTTAAACGTTTTAAACTTCGTTTTAGTTAATTAAATTTCAGTTTTTAGAATTTCTTTCTTTCAAACCCTAGTTTATGTTTATTATTTTCTTCGTTCAATTCATTATGTTTAAGTTCGTTGTTTCTTCTATTGCTTTTATTTTTGTTATAACCATGTCCGGCTAAAACCCTTGCATGCTTGGGTTAGGATGAACTCGTAGAAGTAGGATGTGGGTACGTAATTAAGGTAATTGGTGACGTTAGTTTTAATTCTCTTAATTAATGAATTCATATAATTAATCTTAACTCTACCTTTGAATTTCGTACGAAAGTGTTAGAGAGAGGACGACCGCATCACTCAATAACAATTAGTAGTCTTAACGAGAGGGTTTAGGAGAGGTTAATTCATCTACCGGTTTAGCGAAGGAGGACGACCGCATCACCTTAGTTAAATTAGGGTCTCTTTAATTAAGCACTATCTATTAACTTGTTAGTGGATTAGTGAAGTCGATTGATAGGATAAAGTATTAGGGTATAAAATCTTGAACTTTCATTCTACGATCTTTTACTTAGGTTAATTCTTGTTTGTCACGATTACTTTGATTATGTACCTGCTCCGTTAGTATACGTGGGGATTCCTAACCTGAGCATCACCATCTCACATTAGAACACAACCCTTAGTTAATTTAATTGCTTTAGTATTTTAGTTTACTTAGTTTATTTCAGTCTTTTAATTAATCTTTCAAAAACCCAAAAACATTATACTCATATTAACTACGACGCGTAGATTTTCAGGGATCTATTCGCATATACACCATCCCTTGGGTTCGATAATACTTGGTCCCTATACTTGCCCATACTACAGTGAACCCGTACTCTTGCGGGGTAGCTACTAGTAGAAAGCTAGTGTAGTCGCTTCAAGTCACTGGTCCGTCCACTAAAGATAGTGGCGAGTTACTACGCAGCAAGAGAGCTAAGATAGTTAAAATATTTGGTCCCGATTTCATCACTTATGTGTTGGAAGAGGAACCTAGGACTATCAAAGATGCTCTATCTAGGCCAGACGCTCCGCTCTGGCAAGAGGCGATTAACAGTGAAATCGACTCTATCATGCAAAACCACACGTAGGAGTTGGTTGATCTCCCACAAGGTTGCAAGCCCTTAGGATGCAAATGGATCCTTAAAAAAAAGTATAAAGCAGATGGGTCAGTGGAAAAATACAAAGCCCGCTTAGTGGCCAAAGGGTTCAAACAAATTGAAGGGTACAATTTCTTTGATACCTATTCACCTGTAACGAGGATTACTTCCATTAGGGTGCTAATCGCGATTGCTGCTTTGCACAATCTCGAAATTCACCAAATGGATGTTAAATCTGCATTTCTCAATGGTGAAATGGATACAGATATCTATATGGATCAACCAGAGGGGTTTGTAGCATCTGAAAATGAGAAAAAGATGTGCAAACTAGTGAGGTCGTTGTATGGGCTTAAGCAAGCTCCAAAACAATGGCATTTGAAATTTGATAGCACCATGTTATCAAATGGCTTTCGTATTAATGAATGTGACAAATGTGTGTACGTAAAAAGTACACCGAAAGGATTTGTCATATTGTGTCTATACGTTGATGACATGCTCATTATGAGTAATGATCATGATTTACTCATTAGTACGAAACACATGTTGAGTCGAAACTTCGACATGAAAGATTTGGGTGTTGCTGACGTGATTCTAGGAATCAAGATCAGCAGGACATCAAATGGCATATCTTTAACACAATCTCACTATGTAGAGAAAGTGCTAAAGAAGTTCAATGCTTTTGATGATCCACCTGCAAAGTCCCCATTGGACATGAGTGTGCATTTGAGCAAAAACAGAGGTAGTCTTGTAGCTCGACAAGAATATGCTAGAGTTATCGGTAGCATAATGTACATTTTGAATTCTACGCGTCCCGATATAGCATGTGCGGTGAATAAACTTAGTCGATTCACAAGTAATCCAAGCAATGAGCATTAGAATGCACTCAGGAGAGTCTTGAGGTACTTAAAGTATACTCTCGACTTTGGGCTACAGTACACTAAGTATCCTGCTGTACTTGAAGGGTACTGCGATGTTAATTGGATCTCATACACTAAAGAGTCATTCTCCACTAGTGGATATGTATTCACTATAGGAGGATCAGCTGTGTCCTGGAGATCGACTAAGCAAACATGCATAGCCCGATCCACCATGGAATCAGAATTCATAGCTTTGGACATAGCTGGTGAAGAAGCAGGGTGGCTTCGAAATTTCCTCGAGGATATTCCATGTTGGGATAAACCCGTACCTACGATAATGGTACATTGCGACTGTCAAGCCGCAATTGGTAGGGCTTTAAGTGACATGTATAACAGAAAGTCTAGACACATTCATCGTAGACATAATTCCGTGAGACAATTGATCTCAAGTGGTGTGATGTCAATAGACTATATGAGGTCTAAGGACAATCTTGCGGATCCGTTAACTAAGAGTATAAATCGAGATCAATTGTCTAAACTGTCAGAAGGAATGGGTCTAAAATCCACAAAGTAAACTGAAGCAGTGGTAACCCAACCAAGTTGACTGGAGATCCCAAGATCTTGGTTCAACGGGAAAACTAAGCTGTGGAAGTTAGAGAATGCACTTGGTAACCCGACCATTCCTTATAGGACAGTACACCAAGTGAGAACCTGTATGTGGTACAGGCTAAGTCTATACGACTTTTAATGAATCCTAAGCCCATGTGGGGGACGGAGTATTGCGGGATACTCAAGAGGAGTTCACCTATGTAAGTGTGAGGTGAGAGGCCGCTTCAAATATCAGTGGATATTAAACACTTATGAATCCAAAGGGTGTCCATGGCCGAAACGGACAAAAACGTAAGAACAATAAATTAGCGTAGAGATATTATTGTGTCAGTATTACTGTCTAAGTACACACCAAGGCGGAATGGTTCAAGGCAATGTGTCCACCAGGCTGCCGGTGTACTCGGTAATGCTTGACTATGGAAAGTCACAAACTACCTATCCAGATGCAATAATATTTTGTGTTTGAACTGGACTGTGAGTCTGCATGTCTATAGGTTCAATTTCCACTCATGTGGGGGATTGTTAGAGAAAATTGGTTGGTGGTATTATTTTATAATTAATTGGTAATAAAGTTTATTTGAGACTTTAATAGTTGACCAATTAATTTTGGGTGTTGAAATTAATTTCTCAGAAATTAATTGTTACAAGTGCGTTCTACTCTTGGAGTAGATGAGAATGGTGTATTCATACTCACAAAACCGATTTTCGGTGAGTGAGAAATTGAATCGGAAGTCGAAAGGTTCAACACCTAAATATGGGATTAAATGAAGAAATTAAATGAGTCATTTAATTCACCATCCCACATTGGATTTTTGGAATACTAATATATATGATATTAGTATGGGAAATATGAAGTATAATAAATTATAGTTGATTGCTAGTCAATCAAAGTTGCCACACGTGCGCGCGCGTCGAGCCGCGCCGCGCCAGCGCCCGAGGCCTTGGACTTGGTCTTGGTTCTTGGCAATTGGACTTTGGGGCTTTGGCCCAGTGGGTATCTAATTTTTTGGAGAACAAAAATTAGGATATCGGGTCCACAGATTTTGGGTCGATTCGGTTCAGGACCCACCCGGTTAGAGAGGTCAACCGGATCGTCAGATACTTCATAAGAGCACATAAATCATGTGTGTTAAATTCGTGGGACGTTACCAGCGTGATTTAAGGAAACACGTTCTGGGTCAACTTCTGTTACAGACTTGCCACCAACGAAAATGCGTTCGCATTTAATGCACACGCGGTTTTTCCTTCTGCATTGAGTGGAGATTTGCCTATAAATAGCGTCCTCATGCATTTGTCTGGCCACGCATTCATAAAATCTTCTCCTCTCTCTCAGTCTCTATGCATATAGAGTCTCTAAGTGCCAGCCCAGTTCGAAACGCTCGTTGTGTTCGCCGAAGTTCCAAGACCTGTGGTGCTACACTCTTGGAGACGATAGTGACGTTTTACCTTTGGGGGCAAATTTCCAAGACCGAAGAGCACTACCGGGGAAATTTTGTCTTGCGGGAAGAGGACTTCCTCGACTCGTCACTGCTGTTGTTTTATTTTCTCTCATTGTACTAAGTAAATTGAGTTGTATTTTCTTTTTAATTTTGAATTATTATTTCCGCAGTCAAAACTTATTTTCAGTTACAAGAATCACTATCAATAATTGATGATTGCTCCTTGTGTCAGTTTTATATAACGGCCAGATAAAAATTTGTGTGAACCCAAATTTACATGAACTCGATTTTTTTAAATATCACTATTATGTGTATTCATTATCACTGTTTTAAAATGAGAGACATATTCTTCTTTAGTGCACAAAAGCTCATGAGGTATGGATGGCTTGTTTTAGATGGTTGGGCATTTCTACTGTTTTGCATTCTCGAATCCTTTCAAATCTCATTGCTCATAGCCGAATTTTGAGAGGCAAAAAAGGAAAGAAGGTGGTTGTCACAATTTGGTTATGTGTGGTGTGGAGAATGTGGAAGGGTAGAAACGATTTGATTTTTAACGGTGTTGAGTTTACTATTGATAGAGTTGTTGAGGACATTAGATCGAGACTGTGGAGTTGGTTACCTGTTAATTTTGTAGGGTGTTCAAATTTTTCGTATTGTGATTGGCTTGTAAATCCAAGAATGGTGTTAGATTGTTGACTTTGTAAAATGTGTTTTATTGGGTATGCCTCATACCCTCCTTGAATAAAATTTCCTTTACTGATCAAAAAAAAAAATTATCACTGTTTTAAAAATTAAATATTTTTATACAGTGATAGTTGGTATGCATATCAATGATACTTAAAAAAAAGAATTCATATAAACTCGATTCACAAGAGACCTACCCTAATCAGTAATATTTGCATTTAGTGGATGTAGTGTAGAGATGTTATTGTGTATTGATTAATTTGCAGTTTGCATTATTTTTAACGGTTGTTCAACTAGTTAAATCATGATTTTTAGGCTGATATTGAAAATCATCCATAAATCAACTTAAAATTGTTTAAAACTGATTTTAAGTTGATAA
Source organism: Ballota nigra (assembly GCA_947034835.1). NCBI lineage: Eukaryota > Viridiplantae > Streptophyta > Magnoliopsida > Lamiales > Lamiaceae > Ballota > Ballota nigra. The sequence continues at coordinate 80,704,373 of OX344729.1, read as the reverse complement.
TATGATTTTTAACATATATTTATTTATTACTACCTCCGTCCTTAAAAATTGGTCCTATTTTTTGTATGTAGTTTAATGCGATATGTTGGAGGGTATTACAGGATTTTCTGAGATTCGTTTTTTAATAAAATGATCGTTAATGGAAAGTTTATTTCACATACTTTCTATAAACGATCATTTTATTTAAAAATGAACCTCAGAAAACTTTGTAATACCCTTATATATATCATATTAAATCACAGACAAAAAAAAGGATCAATTTTCAAGAACGGGTGGAGTATTTTTCAAAATTATATACCAAAAGCACTCAATGTGTATTTGGAAGGTGGGATGAGATAAGATGGTACAAATAATATAGAATTTATTTTATTATGAAGAAGGTGGAACACATATTATTTAGTAATATATAGTATTATGTACTAAAAGTCATACTTCATTTGTCCATCAAAAGTGTTATATTTTCATTTTTACAATAATATTTTTTTTACCATGCAACCATTATTTAATTATTTTACATTTTATTGACTTTATTCTCATAAACAACCACTTAACTAATAAATAAATCACATAATACTTCAAAATACACTTAGGGGGGTGTATTGAATATGGAGTCTGTAGGATTTTTTTAGACTTTTAAAGTTTGGGGGTATTCAATTTGGATTTTCAAACGTCTTTAAAAATCCTGAGATATTCAATACGGATTTTAAAAAGTCTTAAAAATTCTTTAGGTATTCAACAGTTTATAGATTTTAATACTCTATGGATTTTCTTTGATTCTCTTCCAAAATATAAATAGATATCACCCTCCAAAATCTCTCTAATAACCAGAGATTTCTACGGATTTTAAAAAGTTTTAAAAAAATCTTTAGGTATTCAACAGTCTATGTATTTTCTTTGATTTTCTTCCATAGGGATGTCAACGGGGCGGGAACGGGGGTCATTCCCCATCCCTGTCCTCGCGAAATAAATGGAGAAAATTTTCCCCCATCCCCGCCCCACCAGGGATCCCTGTCCCGCGAGGATTCCTCGTTCCCTGCCTATTTATTTTATTTCTCATTTTTAAAATATAAAATAATATCTAAATTAAAAAAAATATTAATCATACACAACAATTACTTTAAGTTGGTGTTAAAAAAACTAATTTAAACAATTTGAAGAACCTCTAATTTTAATATTTTTAGTTAACATATATACTAAAGTGAGAATTATATAATTTGGAACTAATGACATAATATTAAATACAATATAGATGTAATATTGAATAAATAGTTAACTGAGTAGGGAATTATGAAATATTTATTTGTAATTTACTTTTAAATTTAAATTATATATATATATATATAAAATAATGCGGGTCCCCGCGGAAAACGAGGCGGAGAATACAATCCTCGTCCCCGCCTACGGGGCAAAAAAAATTCCCATCCCCGTCCTCGTTTGCTTCAGGGATTTTCAGTCCCGCTGTCAAGTCTACTCTTCCAAAAATATAAATAGATTTCACTCTCCAAAATCTCTTCTAACAACCTGATGCAGAGGAAACGTGTAACAACAAGAGAAGGAACGGGATGAAACCCTAATTTGTATAATATTCAAAAACTCCTGTTCAATGAAGATACGAAAAGTATAAATACTGAAATCTGGGAAAACAAAGCCCATAATCCAAAATTGAAATACGAATTAATTTAAATAAAGGCCCAATAATTAAATAAATGCTTCTCGAGATATATTAGCCCGCGGTCTCTTCTCCATCATCCTCTCCCCCATCGGAACGATTCGCCCTCGAATCGGGATGAGTCTCTTCTCCATGAACATACAGAACCAAATGTTTGACGTTAAAGACATCTGAAGTACGTAGATTTGGCGGTAAGCGAAGGCGGTAGGCACGCAGAGGAAACGTGTAACAACAAGAGAAGGAACGGGATGAAACCCTTATTTGTATAATATTCAAAAACTCTTGTTCAATGAAGATACGGAAAGTATAAATACTGAAATCTGGGAAAACAAAGCCCATAATCCAAAATTGAAATACGAATTAATTTAAATAAAGGCCCAATAATTAAATAAATGCTTCTCGAGATATATTAGCCCGCGGTCTCTTCTCCATCATCCTCTCCCCCATCGGAACGATTCGCCCTCGAATCGGGATGGGTCTCTTCTCCATGAACATACGGAACCAAATGTTTGACGTTAAAGACATCTGAAGTACGTAGATTTGGCGGTAAGCGAAGGCGGTAGGCACGCAGAGGAAACGTGTAACAACAAGAGAAGGAACGGGATGAAACCCTAATTTGTATAATATTCAAAAACTCCTGTTCAATGAAGATACGAAAAGTATAAATACTGAAACCTGGGAAAACAAAGCCCATAATCCAAAATTGAAATACAAATTAATTTAAATAAAGGCACAATAATTAAATAAATGCTTCTCGAGATATATTAGCCCGCAGTCTCTTCTCCATCATCCTCTCCCCCATCGAAACGATTCACCCTCGAATCGGGATGGGTCTCTTCTCCATGAACATACGGAACCAAATGTTTGACGTTAAAGACATCTGAAGTACGTAGATTTGGCGGTAAGCGAAGGCGGTAGGCACGCAGAGGAAACTTGTAACAACAAGAGAAGGAAAGGGATGAAACCCTACTTTGTATAATATTAAAAAACTCCTGTTCAATGAAGATACGGAAAGTATAAATACTGAAATCTGGGAAAACAAAGCCCATAATCCAAAATTGAAATACGAATTAATTTAAATAAAGGCCCAATAATTAAATAAATGCTTCTCGAGATATATTAGCCCGCGGTCTCTTCTCCATCACAACCAAAGGCTTCTAAAGAGGGCGAGGTATAACGGTGATGTAAATTAAGATGAGAATAATAATGTATTTTTTTTTTGAACTAGTGCATTTTTTTTAAAACAATTTAGATTAAAAAAAATTATATAGAAATGTGTTCCATATACATTTGCATCAATGGTTCCAGCACTGAAATCTATGGAAATCCATATAAATTAATAAAAAAAAGTGTATTCCACAATCCTGTAAAGTTTATGAAAATCCATGTAAATCAATAGGAAAAGTCAGTCAAACTCTGCATGGAGTTTATAGATTTTCTAAATCCATTAACTTTTTAAAGTTCAAATAAATTCAATGGAATCTCAATTGAATACACCTCTCTTAGCTTATCTACTTTATTTAATTCTTTTAAAATTTGTCAAGAATAAAAGGACACAATTTTCGTGAGGAGAGAGTAATTTTTAAATGGGTATCTATTGCAAACAACTCATGTATTTTCAAAGTACAGTCAATGAAAAAGGCTTCACAATATATAATTGGGAAAACAATATTTATTAGGAATATAACCGAATATATTAATGTTTGATTCGATTTCTTATTTTATATTAATAGAAATATATACTAATATCTCGGTGATGGCGTAACGGTTAAAAAAAATCTTAAATAATTAGCTTGCCATATATTAATATAATTCTATAATTGAAATTTTAACATGTTTTTGTTTTATTCTTCACTTGTGTTTCTTATAAATATATAAACATTTTGAAGTTCTTTCGGTATAATCATCTGGTGAATACAATTTCATTTAGGTATATACACATACATATATATTATTGCATTTTCATCTATAAATCCATCATTATTTATTTTTTGCATTTTCAACTATAAATTTTTATTTTTCTTGTAAAGTGCATTGGCTCAAAATCTTCAAAAGCGAAATAAAATATCCAAGTTGCAGGATTTATGGAAATGGCTATCACTTGATGATGACTCTTCTTCCAGGAATGCGAAAATTAATGTAAGTCTTTATTTTACAAAAATATAAAGTAATTAGTTTTAGATGATAAAAATTGTATATAAATAATAAAATATATGAGTAAGAAAATGATATACAAATATTTTTTTTCCTTATTAAACTGCATAAAAATTGATATGGAAGTATATATTATGTTTTATAGAATTTGATTCTAAAATAAAATTTTATAATTTATAAATAGGTTATATTAAAAAAAAAATTATACCAAAATTAATATACTGGTTTAATTCTTTTAGGCAAAGTATAGAGTGAAACCAGTTTATACATAAATCACTGAAGAGTATTAGTTGTTTTTACTGAAGAGTATTAGTTGTATTTATTGAAGAGTATTACTGATTTACACTAAAAAGTCTTAGTTGTTCAGTGAAAATGAACTAAAACTCTTCAGTGTAAACCAGTAATACTCTTCAATAAAAACAACTAATACTCTTCTGTGAAAATAACTAATACCCTCCAGTGATTCATATATAAACTAATTTCACTCTATACATACTCATGCACATTGGATAATTCTATTTTGCAATTTTTATTTATTTTAGTGAATGTTAGCAAATAAATATTTCAAAAAGTTTAATCTACTATAATTATCCGTATTATTATAACAATTATAAATTGTTATTCTTTATGAATCCATTGTACTAATTACATTATAATTATAATAATAATAATAATAATAATAATAATAATAATAATAATAATAATAATGTTGTGGTGGAAGAACATTTTGATCAAGATAGAATAGCATATGAATGAATGAACATCAAATGAAGAATGATTACTTGAATCATAAAATAGTGCATATAACACACTTTTTTTTAATATAGATTATTATTTTATATGATAGTGACCAACTTAATTAATATGACGTAAAAAATGCAGAAGTTGGGACATTATTTTCACTACATAAAATTATTTATAAACAAATGTTGCAAAGTTGCGTGGATGAAGCATTTTCAAAAGTTAAGGAAACCGTTTTTTGAAATAATTCACACAAAATAATCCTTCAAAAAACAAAAAAATACACACAAAACACAGTGTTTTTTCCCCTTTAACGACAATGAGAATTCTCTCTAAAAAATTATGTGTAATGATTGTATGAGTTACTTATGTATGTAGGCAAATTAATTCAAAAAAAGAAAAGAAAAATTGATCTAATCAATGAAGTAATTATATATGAAAAGCTCATTGTTTAAAAGATTTAAAAACTAATAAAATAAAGATGAAAAGCAAGATAAAATTACTCATAAACGAATTACATAAAAAATATTTTCCTTTTATATTATGTGAAAATGTGTAATTATTCATTCACATTCGTCATATATCTGATGCATTTGAATTTTGGAAAGCACAGTAGTTAAATTATAAATGACATGTAAATTACTTTCCTATTATATAATGTGGAATAATCTCCATTAAGACAAAAGTATCATATGAAAATAGTTTATGATAAGTTTATCATGAAACAATTTTAAAGTATCATTAATCTCATCGGAAGTATCATTAATCTCATCAGGGATATCATTAGTCTGAGTTCAAGAAAATTTAAAACAATTTTTTTGAACTCAGACTAATGATACCCCTGACAGGTTTAATGATACTCCCGATGAGAATAATAATACTCTAAAACTATTTCATATTATGCTCATTATGAAGCGTTTCATATAAAACCTATTCATGCATTAACTGTGCAATGCATATTGTTTTCCTATTATATAATGTTAAAACGTGTATTAATTGTGAACACATTTTATTTTATTCTGGTTATATAATGTGGAAAAGTGTACTAATTGTGTAATTAATTTTTTTTCTAGCTACATTGATAATATATGCATAATGGGAACTATTAATATTTTTTCCACATTAGAAAAACAGTATGCATTACACAATTATCAAAAATTTCTCACATTATATAATAGGAATATAATAATCATTACATTTAATATTCTTTTCCATATAATATAACAGGAAAACAAAATTCATTACATTTCCATATATAACATGAAAACAATATGTATTACACAATTATTACATTTTTCCACATTATATAATAGGAATAGAATATTCATTACATTTTATACACTTTTCCATATTATATAACAGGAAAATAAAATTCATTACAAGTTCATATATGACATGAAAACAATACTTATTACACAATAATTACATTTTTCCACATTAATCCAACTCTTGTGATTTTCAAAATTCAAATACACAATATTACATATGACAAATGTAAATGCAATAAGTACACATTTCCACATAATATAAAAGGAAAAAATAATTATGTAATCTATTTATGAGTAGTTTTTTTAAAAATTAATATTATTTTTATAAATAATGAGCTTAAATTCTGTTTATATAATATCTTCTTTATTGGATTTTTTTTTTTTAAATTTACTTGCCTATGTATATAAAAGTAATATGTGCAACTATTACACCTAAAATTTTCTTTAGAGAATTTTCATTGTTGTTAAAGGAAAAAAAAAAAAAAAGTACTTTTGTGAGTATTTCTCTTGTTTTTTGAAGGATTATTTTGTGTCAATTATTTCAAAAAATGGTTTCTTTAACTTTAGTGGATGCTTCATTTGCACAACTTTACAACATTTGTTTAGAAATGAATTTTAACGATAACAGAAGGATAGGGTGAACTAATATATGGACACATTTTTTTCTTAGGTATATTTATTTATAGGGTTAATTGTAAATTAAATCACAAACTTTTTGCAAATTGCATTCTAATCTAATCTTTTGAATTTTGGCAAACAAAATCTCAACTTAACATTTGTTTGCAATTCGAACCAACAAATAAAATTTTTATTATTCGAAAATAAGGTTTCACTTACTTGACAATGAATAATTAATAGCATTAATATGTTTAGATTGGTTTTGGTGACAACGCATAATTTATCATCATTTTCGGGCTGATTGAAATCTACATTTTGCTTAAAATTGCAATCAAATGTTAAGTTGTGATTTTATTTATAATTATCCCTTATTTATATGCATGGTTGATGGAATATTGGATTTCCAAAAAAAGGGGAAAAAAAGGTGAGTTTGCCTAATTAAGCGATTTTGATTAAGTTGCTAAATTTAGTTATCTAACACCTTTGTTGTAAAGTTTTGTTAGCACTTGAGTCTATTTTAAGTCAATTTTATTAAGTGCATTATCTTAAGAGTTGGGGGACAAAAAAGGAAAAATTGTGGTCACAAATGAAGTACTATAATTTTGTTAATTATGCATGGTATTTCACACTAATATATTTTAGACCCTCCACTAATATATTGCCATCAACACACTACTGGAGTCGTAAATTCATTTGGAGGTAATTAACAATATAAATGCTACAAGAGATCCTTTTTGTTAAAGCTCAAAAAACAGGTGAATTATCTCGAACTTACTTATTTTAATTCTAGATAGTTTAAAGCTTGTTAGGTGTGATACCTGATAACAGTTTTTATTGTGTAATAGATTTATGTTTTTGTATGTATTTTAAAATAGTATTAAATTTTTTATTTTTTATTAAAGCATACTAATCTCATAGTATGAATTGTTTCAATATTATATATATTAGTTGTTTTATTATAATTGAATTAACAGTTGCGAACCATTGCAAGTAAACCTGATTTATAAATAAACACTTTGAATATTGATAAATTTAGGAGGGATCAAGCTTTTTAGTTAAGCTTGTAATTACAGGAAGATAGCTTGATTACTATCAAAATAATGAAATTGTCTCGTTAAAATAAAAAATTCAAGTAAATCTCATAATTTTATATTCTTCGGGTTGGTTCTTTGTACTATATCACTTATATTCAACAATTGGATGCCTTAATATCAAAATAAACATCCAATACTTCAATTATAATGTTTGTTTGGTGATGTGCATATCCACAACACATACATTGTCTAGATTTTATATCCAATTTAAATGTGTAGGTTTTATATGAAAACGCTTCATAATAAATTTAACATGAAATAGTTTTAAAGTATCATTAATCTCATCAGAAGTATCATTAAATCTGTCAGGGTAAATAATTTTCTTGAATTCAGACTAATGATATACTTATGAGATTAATGATATTCTCGATGAGATTAATGATACTTTAAAACTATTTTATGATAAACTTATCATGAACTATTTTCATATAATACTTTGTCAAATTCAATATCCACCCCTATAAAAAAACACACACACATACACAAACAATTTTTCTCATCCACTTATTTCTTTTCTCATACTTTAATCACATAATCACTCATAATAAAATCAAATTCATTCAATTTCTTTCCGTTATTTCATATGGAAGTTTCCGATTTAAAAAAAAAAAAAAAACTGAAAGCCGATCAAAACTTGAAAAAAGCATAACTCACTCAATACTTGACCAAAATTTATGAAATTTATATCAATAGAATCCTTGTTTAATTTACTTTAATTTAGTAATAATAATTCATCATGATTAATTATATAATGTTCGTAATTTAACGTCAAAATTTCTGAATTTTTCCAAAGACTAATTTTTCTCTCCCAAACGGCTTGGCCAATTTTTTTGAAACTTTGCAGATATCATCCATACCATGTATGCTAAATACAGTAAAAGAATCAGAGCCAAATTTCACTGTTTCAAAAAATCCAGAATTTTGAAAAATTCAATTTCATACACATACGAACAGAATAGTGAAATTCATAAAATGCATATAGGACATGATTTTCACATAGATTTTCAAATACGAGAATCCAACACATTGACGTTGATACCACTGTTGGAATTCAATACACCAACCTCGTTTCTTGCAGCGGAAGGAATCGAGACGGTTGGATTCTACATACAATCCATGATCCTCGTAGTCAAGACTCAATTACTAAAATTACTTCCCAAATTGATTCTAATTTTCACAATATAAGTGTCCTTTTATTTGGTATATGTATGATATGTATATTTTGTGTGAGGAAGAATTCTCCCAGTGAATTCTTGCGTGTTCTATTTTCCTCAGGAGAGAAAGTAAAATTTTCAGATATCTGAATATCGATTAAATACACTTTTGGTACATATGTGCGAAATTGATTTTTTTTTTTTTTGCAATTTTGTTCACATCCGTCAATTTTGAGGACCAAAATTACAAATTTGTCATATTCTTTTGGGACCAAAACTTCAATTTACCCATTTTTTTGGGACTAAAATTGCAATTTATTCTATTCTTTTGGGACCAAAAGTGTAAAAAAAAACTACGGGATTATAAGTGTTCAAAGAAGGACTGTTAATTTTAAAATTGATGATACATTCTTTATGGACTAAAAGTGCCATTAATCCAACAATTTACATGACATTTTTTTAAACAATTAAGGACCGACACCAAAATTATAACGTACTATTATTTTTTGTGATACTAAAATTGCAATTTCAATTAAAATTGTAATATGAAGAATTCTGGTAGTGTTGCAAACGTAAAACATACAAAAGTAAATTGTAACTAAAAAGAAAAATCATAAAAAAGAACACAAGGCTAAATAAAATAGTAAAGGAGTTTTCCATAAACAGAGAAAGTGTTATGAAACTGCAGAAAGATGGCTAGGGAAGCCATATTCTTCAGGGCTCATCAAGTACAGGAGGGTCACCATCTCCATCTCCATCTCCATCTCCATCTCCATCTCCATGTATATATGTTGTGATGCTATCAAAATGCATGCTTCCTGAGATGGAAGAGAAGTCTTCTGAATCAACAAACTCGATAGAATTGCGGTCTCTGCTCTCGTTCTGCACAAACTCTGATCCGTCCTTTGGCATTTGAATTCCTTCCAACTCGACTGCAACTTCCTTCATCGTAGGCCTTCGCCTACCGTTCAAATTTAGACATCTTCTTGCAAGTTCTGCTATGACCTCAATTTCTTCTTTCTTGCCCTCTTCCAACACCCTTGCATCAAGAATCTCGAACAATTGATTTCCCTCCATCGAATGCAAGAAGTGGGTGGCTAAACCTCTCCCCGTTTCCACTCTAACTGCTGATATCGCTTTCTCCCCGGTCAAAAGCTCAACCATTACAACACCGAAACTATAGACATCGCTCTTTTCTGTGAACTGGCTTGATCTGAAGTACTCTGGGTCCATGTAACCGAAGGTACCTACCACTCGTGTAGTGAGGTGAGTTTGATCAATAGAAACCGACCTCGACGTCCCAAAATCAGCAACTTTAGCTCTGTATTTATCGTCCAAGAGTATGTTTGTTGACTTGATATCCCGGTGATAAATGGGAGCAGAGGAGGAGGAGTGCAAGTAAGCAAGTGCTCCCGCCACTTCTCTGGCAATTCTTACCCGCATTTCCCATGTTAACGGGAGTTCCTCGCTTGGATTATGGATGTGCTGGTGAAGTGTGCCATTTGGGATGAACTCATAAACTTGGAAATTAATTTTTTTCTTAAATATTGTTTTCTAGATACCACATAGGAAAAATGATCTACTATCGTATGAATTGTGTACAGTAGAGACCGGGCCTTCATTTATTAAAGGGCCGATGTGTTTATGGATATAATCTAACAAACATCATATTATGGGTGTTAGTGTATCTAACACTTGTTAATAACCCCTACCAAACGGGTCTCTAGTGTTTAAGTTTGGTTCCAGATTAAATCTTCTAAACGACATAAAACAACATTGTTTTTATATTTTCCGGCAATTTTAAAATTGGACCAAAATTTAAATTGAGACTAGTCAAAATAGTTAAATATTTTGGGATTATTAGTAAACAAGTTATGGGAACAAAAAAATAGTTAAAACATACCAAGATTATATATATATATATATATATATATATATATATATATATATATATATATATATAGAGGCAAAGTTTTATATGCACCAAATGCACGGTGCACTCACTCAACAGTTGATACTGTATACACTAAAAAGTTAGTCTCAATTACACTGAAAAGTTTACATTGAAAACTGATTTTCAGTGTAAATTTTTCATTGTAATTGAGACTAACTTTTCAGTGTGATTGAGACTAACTTTTCAGTGTATATATTATCAACTGTTGAGTGAGTGCATCATACACCAAATGCACAAGAGACTTACTCATATATATATATATATAAAAGTACATGATTGCTGTTGCTAGTCAGTTTATGTGTACGGATGATGTGGCTTGTATTTGACTAACAAACAAAGTGTATAATTTGGTGTGTTTAATTGTGTGGAATTATGTATGTAAATGGCAAGTTGACATGAGAAGAGTAATTGTATTCAAGTTTCTGAGTAAAATTTTCGAATCATTTTCTATTACAAATTTGGCCTATTTATAGGCGAGTTCAGCATGAGGTGGCACGGTGACCAGCTAGTTGCCAAGTAGGAGCTGGCGTCCTGACGTGCAGGTTGCCCAAGTAGGAGCTGTCGCCGTGATAGCAAAGCAAACTTGATTGGACCGACTTGCCGCCTTCTCTGATTGGACCATATTTGTTGTTTTATCTCTTCCAACTAGCTGCGTCATGACTTCATGTTGAAGTAAGGACCTGGGCTCCACTTAAACCGCCTTAGGACCGTGCCAAGTTGACGAGCCGACTTGGATGACTGACTTGATCATGTTGGGCGAGTTCAACCATCTTGCTCACGTGTTTGGCAAGATGCCACCTTTTCACTTGGACTTTCTTGAGGCTAACTTGCCACCCGGCCAGGCGTATTCTTTGGGCTGACTTATCATGTGATTGTGCTATGCCTTGGAAGATGACGTTTAGTTCGGCACACCGACTTTCCATATAGTTATGCTAGGCTCAAATGTTGATGTCCAAGTTAGATTCTCAAGTTGGGTGTTCAAGTTGACTTATCTTTGCCCGACTTTAATAGTGGGTTGGACGACACTCTGTCATGTCCAGTTGGACCTTCTCGTGGCACTTGTCCATTGGTCGGTCAACTTAGTCTTGATCTGAGGTGTAATACTTTTACCAACTTGCTTGACCGGGTACAACAGTTGCCCCCCAGGTCGGGCTTTGAGGTTGGCCTCAAAGGACGATCTGGATACACATGTGGATAGAGGTAGGCCTCATTAAAAACCTTGACCCGTAAAACCCCGTGGGTGAAACCGGATTCAAGTAAAAAGAGTTACCATCTCTACCCAATAAGCATCACAAATCTGTCTAAGACTTTGCAAGTTGATCGTTGATTGTCAAAAGTGTGTTCTCCGGATATGAACCATCTATTAGCATCTGGAAGTCGGTGGAATCAATATGCGATGATTTTCAACTTGGTAGTTGAACTTAATTTCGTATGCATCCACCAGTTATAATGTTGCCCATTGCCGACTCGGCCGACTTTAGATTTGAACCTGATCCAAATATGAACATTGTTTTCCGCACCTTTGCAGGCGAGGTGGATATGAATGACTAGTCTTCTGAAGAGGATGAAGTAGATGTTGAAACCTCGTCTGTTTGATTTTGGTTGAATTTGACAGCTAGGTGTAAGGCAACCTCCGGGTCTTGAACTTGAACTTTGTATTTTGTCTTTCTAGGATGTTTGAATAATATTTTCTTGGCCAACTTCCTTCCGATCCTTCTGATTGTTGAACTGGTTTGCTTTCTTTGAAGGGCTTAGTTATCATCTTATTCTTTGTTGCGACTTGACTTGCCTTCTTTTATTTGTGACATATTTTTTCTTACTAGCAAGTTGGTCGTCTTCTTTATGTTACGACATGTAGTCTGTTCAACTTGCTAATAATTTATATGTCTTGTAATTCTTCTCTTGGTAGCATCTAGTCGTCTTATTTACGTTGCAACTTGGCTACTTTGAGAGCTTCCAAAGGGCTTATTTGTCGTCTTATTTATGTTGCGACTTGGCTGCCTTGAGAGCTTCTGAAGGGCTTATTTGTCGTCTTATTTATGTTGCGACTTGGCTGCCTTCTTTTTTGTGTCGAAAGGGCTTACTTGTCGTCTTATTTACGGTGCGACATTCGGTCGTCTTATTTATGTGCGACCTGGTTGCCTTTCTTCGGATTGAGACTCTGCCGTTTTAGGGCTTGGACTCAGACAAGCTTGACCGCTAGTCGGCTCTGCCTGATTAGGCTTGGTCCTAGATGGACTCTGCCTTCTAACTTATTACATAGCCAACTTTCTTAAGAACAATACACTTTTCTTAAGAATAAACAATTTCGATTTCATATAACTTAGTCATTACATCATTGAGCTAAGCTATTACATAGATGGCTACTTCAAAATTCAACTTGGTCTTGAATCTTCACCATTGATCTTGATGGATCTTGTCTGTTTTATTTTTAATTATTTCTTCATCTGGCTTCTTCAGTGATTTCGTCTTTATTACCCAAGTTGCTCACTAGGGTAATCAAATATGGGTAGACACGGGTCAGTTTGGTAGACCCTTTGAATCTAGCCGTGTCAAGCGGCCGACTTCCTTCTTCTAACCCACTTGGCATCTCTCGAGTTGGAGAGAGATCTGACCAATTGGATATGGCTCCACCAACTTGCCAAGTGGGAGCACTAAGATCCCATCCCCTCTTTTGCCATCCTTAGTCTCTGTATCATCCATGGTTTCCAGGATGGCAAGATGAAGAAGGGGACGTTCGGGTGTTGAATCGCATCCTCTGTTGCTGTTTGAAAGATGGTGACTTCTTCATACGAGAGGTTGGTGGAGCGTTGATCGGCTCGGTTAACCCTTCGTAGAAGAAAGTCTCTCGCCCATCCACCAGCAATTGAACTATCGTCCTCTGACTTCCAAACTGGTTGAGAAGTAATCCATATTTCAGGAAACTCCCAACTCAATTTGTCTATCGAAAGGATAATATTCATGAACTAGCCTCTGAAAACTCTCAACTTCGTCTCGAGATACTTGCCCCCCGGTGTGATACTCCGGAGGCGAACTAGACCGTAAACATGGTAGATCCATGACAAGTTGATATATGCACCCATTGTTTTCTCTTTCACGTCTGGAACTTGTCATTTTGTTTTCTTCCTTGTTCTTGAATGTTGAAAACTTCTTCCAATTTATAAGCAACTTGAATGAGAGCGGGTGAGTTGCATGTACATATGATAGAATCAATGTCACATTCAAGTTCCCTTGGCCACCTGGAGCGGTTAACGCCACACCTTGAACTCACAAAAATTGTTGAATTATCTTTCAAAAAACTTGGCTTGTCATCCAACTTGTCCTCCATTTGCTATCTCACATCTTCATTAGCGGTGCCAAAAGACCACAGCACACTTCACCTCGGCAAGACTTTGAAGTTGATCGACTCTAGTTCAGTTCATCAAGTCGAACTGGGAATTTTATTTTTCTTTTCTTTCCCTTTTTTCTCTTCTTTTTTTTTTCTCTTTTTTTGCTTTTTTTTGCTTTTTTTTTTTTTTTGGAGTAAACAAATATTTACCACAAGATGAAATATATACAAAGTGAAGAAATTTTACTGGAAGTATTTCTTCAAGTTGGAAGCATTCCAGGGATGTTGGGCCAACTTGCCAACCATGCTCTCCAACTCGTACGCACCATTGGACAGTGGTCTAGTTACCCGGAATGGGCCCTCCCAAGTTGGTCCGAGCATTCCTGAAGTTGGATCCATATTCCGCCTGAGCACTAAATCCCCTGTGCGAAACTGACGCACCTTCACCTTGGAGTTATAATACTTCTCCGATCTTTGTTTATAAATGGCATTTCGAAGGGCGGCCTCCAAACGCCTTTCCTCCAGTAAGTCCAGTTCGGTGTTCAACGTCTGATTGTTCTGCTCCTCATCAAAGTTGCTAGTTCTGTAGCTTGGCACCTCGATCTCGGCTGGTATAACCGCTTCAGCCCCAAATGTGAGGGCAAATGGAGTCTCCCCCGTAGATAGTCTATGAGTTGTCCTGTACGACCATAGCACATCGTATAGTTCAGTCGCCCATTCCCCCTTAAGATCATCAAGTTTGGTTTTTAAGGCACGCTTGATGATCTTATTAATTGCTTCAACTTGACCGTTGGACTTCGGATGATAAGGAGTAGAGAAATATTTCTTTATCTTCCATGTTGAGAAAAAATTCTTGATGCGCTGTCCTTCAAATTGCTTTCCATTATCCGTCACGATGGCTTGCGGAATGCCATATCTACATATAATGAACCTCCAAATAAAGTTGATCATTCGTTGTTGAGTTATCTTCTTGATTGCTTGAACTTCAGCCCACTTCGTGAAGTAATCCACCGCCACTACTGCGAACTTGACTCCCCCCGGACCAGGTGGGAAAGGACCAATTAGGTCAATTCCCCACTTGGCAAAAGGCCATGGACTATATACTGAAATCAACTCTTCCGGCGGACTATGAATAATCGGCGCATAGACTTGACAATTATGGCATGATCTAGCATAAGCAATTGCGTCTTTCTTCAAAGTGGACCAATAGTACCCCTGTCTGATAGTTTTGTAGGCCAACTTCTGCCCCCCTGTGTGGTTGCCGCAAACTCCATTGTGAATTTCGGCGAGCACTAACAATCCTTTCTCTTGAGTGATGCACTTCAACAATGGCAATGTGAAACTTCGTTTGTATAGTTCATCATCAATGAGGATATATCTTGCTGCTTGGAGTCGAAGCCTGTTCGCTTGCACTTTATCATCAGGGAGTTCGCCAGTGTGTAGATAAGTTGATATAGGTGACATCCAGTTGTCCTTGTCTTGGTCGACTTGATCTACTTGCATATTAACCTGCACATTTTGAATTGATGGAGTTGTTGCGGTTGTTATGACAATATCAGACAGGTCGGCAACTCCCTCCGATGTTGCTAAACGGGCAAGTGCATCTGCTTGAGAGTTAGAGTCTCTGGGTACCAGTTCAATAAACACCTGTTTGAACTGTTCAAGTAGTTCTTTTACTAGCAACTGATACTTGGCCATTTGATCTCCTCGGGCTTCATATTCTCCACGAACTTGACAAACAATTAATTGAGAGTCACTAAAAATCTGAAGTCTGTGAACTCCAAGAGAAATCGCCATCTGTAGCCCGGCCACCAAGGCTTCATATTCAGCTTCATTATTGGTAGCTGGAAAATCGAACCTGACCGCCGTGGTAAATAATTGGCTAGCTGGACTTATCAAGACGATTCCAGCTCCTGCTTTCAAGTTGGTTGATGAACCATCAACGTACATATGCCATGGAAGTTCCATTTCTCTATCTGGACTATGGGGAAAAGTCAACTCGTCGATGAAATCCGCCATTACTTGTCCTTTGATTGCTGTCCTGGGAGCATATGTAATGCCAAATTGACCAACTTCTAATGACCATTTGAGAAGTCTCCCAGTTGTGTCAGGTCGGTGGAGCACTTGTCGGAGTGGAAATGTGGTAAGAACTTCAACCGGATGATCGAAAAAATAGGGCCGAAGTTTTCTTACGCTCATGACCAGAGCGTACGCCAACTTTTCTAATGGAGTGTATTTTAACTCAGCATCACGCAAGGATTGACTAACATAGTAGACTGGTAAGTGTGTTTTGCCTTCGGCTCGTACTAGAACAGCACTGATTGCGGACTCTGAAGCTGCCATATATAAAAACAACTTCTCGCCTGGAATTGGCTTGGAAAGAATTTTAGCATCTGCCAAGTAATCTTTAAGCCTCTCAAACGCCGACTGGCAATGCTCAGTCCATTCGAACTTTCCTTTTTTCAAAGCATCGAAAAAAGGTTTGCACCTATCTCCAGTTCGGGAGATGAACCTGTTTAATGAAGCTAGACATCCAGTTAACTTTTGAACTTCCTTGACACTTCGTGGAGGGCGCATATCCACAATTGCTTGTATCTTGGATGGGTTCACTTCAATTCCTCTTTGACTAACCATATGTCCGAGGAACTTGCCTGCTCCAATTCCGAAGCTGCATTTTTTAGGATTCAACTTCATATTGTACTCCCTTAAAATGTTGAAAGCAGTGGTTAAATGTTCAAGATGATCCTCCTTTCGTAGACTTTTAACCACGATATCATCAATATATACTTCCATTGTCTTCCCCAAATGATTGTTGAACATCTTGTTCACCAACCGTTGGTAAGTTGCCCCCGCATTTTTCAAACCGAATGGCATCCGTTCCCAACACAGCAAGTCCTTCTCAGTGTAGAAAGCCGTTTTTTCTTGATCGCCTTCAAACATAGCAATTTGGTGATAACCGGCAAATGCATCCATAAATGTCATCACTTCATGACCGGCCGTGTTGTCGACTAGGTAGTCGATATGAGGCATTGGAAAGTTGTCTTTTGGACATGCATCATTCAAGTCGGTGAAATCTATGCAGAGTCTCCAAGTTCCATTTGGCTTCTTGACTAGTACCGGGTTGGCAACTCATCTTGGACACTTGGCTTGTTTGATCAACTTGTTGTCAAGTAATTTCTTGACTTCAACATCGAGCGCTTCATATTTATCCGGACCAAACTTTCTTCTCTTCTGTTTTATGAGGAGGAGAGTTGGATCAATGTTGAGATGATGACAAGCATGCTTCGGATCAATGCCCCCCATATCTTCATGTGACCAAGCAAAAACATCAATATTGCTCTTCAGATATTGAATCAAGTCGGTCCGAAGTGGTTCTGGAAGTTTAGTGCCGATGAAAATTTCTAGTTCAGGCCTGGCAGGATCAACTGATATGGCCTCAAGTTCTTCGGCAGGAGTTGCCCGCCTCTTTTGTTGTTTCCACCGGGGATCTGGAACTGAACTCGCACCATCACCATCAATATCCATTGGTTCAAAGCAGATTCTAGGCTCCACATTGATCACTGCCTCTAGTGCTACTTCAGTTAGACTTGACCCATGAACATCATCAATGTCCATTAGTTCATTCATGGGGGGTAAGCACTTGATGCGCGGCTTCTTGGTTGATATTGGTACTTCTTCACCCTTTGAACTCTGTCCAAGTTCCACTTGTTTGACTTGCACCACGTCATTGGTCTTGTGATCGACAAATGGCTCCAACATGGCGACCTTGGGAACTTTTTCAACTGAAGTGGTAAGAATGCATTCTCTGGCTCGCCTTTGATCACCAGCCACTGTTCCTACCCCCTTAGGGGTAGGAAACTTG
The DNA here is from genome assembly GCA_947034835.1 of Ballota nigra. NCBI lineage: Eukaryota > Viridiplantae > Streptophyta > Magnoliopsida > Lamiales > Lamiaceae > Ballota > Ballota nigra. The sequence goes on along the minus strand of OX344729.1, from coordinate 80,686,531 downwards.
ACACAATAGTAATATGTCGAGGCTGCCGCCTTGAACTCATTAAAGAAAGGTCGGCCCAGAAAACCGTTATATGTGGAAGGTTGGTCTATGATGATGAACTCCACCATTCTGAGGTGCTTGATCTCAGGATCTTTAGTTGATTCCAACTCGACCGCTAGAGTTATAATCCCATGTGGAATGGAAATGGCATCTCCGAACCCTAGAATTCTGTGATCACAAGGTCGAATATAAGCCGAAAGATTTTCAATTTGATCCAAAGTTTTCTTGAAGATGATATTGGCGTATGATCCAGTATCAACTAGAAGACGATGTACTCTGACCCCCATAATATTTGCACTGATAATAAGGGCATCATTATTTGGCGAAATGACACCTTTCAAGTCGTCTTCCGTAAAGTTTAGTTGGAAAGATGGAACTGCCAAGTTGGGCAAACTGGCTGAGCAAACTTGGAATAAATTGTCCATTGCTCGGAGTTCAGCTTTCTTCCTTCGATTGGATAGTTTCCGCTCTGGTTGACAACCTCCCACAGGACCATAATCAGGACGCATCATGTCCACTTCACGACGAACTTCCGATCTCGGCATAGGAGGTACTTGTTTCTGGCGATCAAGTTTATTCCGGAGGTCAACCTCCTCTTCTTCAGATGATTCATCGTGAGCCTCTTTGCCTCTTCGTCTACTTGGCCCAACTTCTCTTTGTCTACTTGGCCCAACTTGATCTTCGGTCCTCACCCGGGGGGGAGGACGTTTTACAAAGTCTGTCAACCTTCCATCTTCGTAAAGTTTCCATAGTTGCCTCAGAAGATCTCGACATTCAGCAGTATTGTGTCCAATTGAATCATGGAAATCACAAAACTTTCTCGGATTTAGCTTATTGCTTTCTTTGTAAAGTGGTCTTGGCGGAGTTAGCCATTGCTTCTCCCGGATTTGATTGAACACAACTTCCGGAGATACTTTCAATACTTCTTTGATGGCCTTAACTTCCATCCCTTCATCAAATGGCTTGATTGTCCCTGGAACTTTATAGGGATTTCCCCTTCTGGTTGGGCCTGCCTTCTTTGGTGCCTCTTCTACCTCACTCATTCGCTCGGCCATCACTTCCGCCATGCGAACGAACTGTCCTGCTCTTTCTCTGAACTCGGCATAACACTTGGGAAACTTTTGGTTCATTGCATACCATAAGTCGGACCCAAATTTCAAACCTCCCACGGCACTAAGTACTGTGGCATCCTCAGTTACCGGTTCACCTTCGATCAGAACTTTATCAAAGCGGTCGAGGTATGCTCGATCTGACTCCTCCTTGTTTTGTTTGAAGTTGGCTAGTCGTTCTTTTGGGGCCGGCCGAACTGCTGTAGCCGCAAAATGGGTTAAGAATTTTTGCCCAAGTTGCACAAAGGATGAGATGGAAGCTGCTGCCAGAGAAGAAAACCATTTATGTGCTCGATCCCCCAAAGTTAGAGGGAATTGTCGACATTGAGTAGCATCCGTGGCCCCAACTGACATCATATAGTCGGAGTATTTGCTCAAATGCACTCGAGGATCAGACTCTCCATTGTATGGTGTAATGGAGGGAACTTGAAGCTTCTTTTGAACTGGAGCAGTCAAGATGGTTACTGCCAGTGGTGATGAAGGCATTATGTTAGTATGCCCCAACTTCTTGGACTCGTCAAGTTCAGCTTGCAACTTGGCGATGGATTTTTGCATCTCCCGAATTGAATCAATGTTGACTTCCTCTATTTGAGTTGGACATGCGACCAACGGGCCGATGCGATCATGAACTGATTGAACTTTCTTTTGAGGAAATACTTGTGAGCCAAGGCGACTCAAGATCGGCTGCCGACCTTCCTCAGATTGAACATGAACTTCTGATGCATTCCTCCTCTGTGAAATATTTTCATCTTCTGGAACTGGCATTGGATGCTCGCGATCTTGACGGATGGGATGCACGTTCGTACGCGGCTGCCGACCTAGACGTTCCAAAGCCGATCTGTGGGATTTTTGGGGGTGCAAGTTTTCAGAGTCATCACATCGACTTTGGTCATGATCTTGCATCTTTCTTTTCCCATTATCATTGGGAACTCGCCTTCCACTACTTGCAGTCTGAGATACTCGATCTCGATCATCTAGCCTAGCTCGGCCAGTGCTAGTTGCTCTTTCTTTCAAATGCTCTTTGTGTTTCTTGGTCAAGTAGTCCAGCACCTCAGCTGTACAATGGGGGTCACGGCCTATATTTGTCAAGTTGACTGGGGCGTCCAAGGGAACTTGAAGTTCTCCGTGGCCCCTTGAAGATCTCCAATTTTGAGTTTGGTTTTGAGTTTGATTTTGAGTGGTTGACATATTTAGGTAAAGTGTTTGGATATAAAAGGTAAGGATTTATTTGTTTTTTTTTTCTTTTTCTAAGAAAACAGCTACTTGGTTGAACAAGCAAGAACAATACTTCCCAACTTTCCACGGCAACTTGCTGGATTTGATATGACGGAGGTTCGAACCCTTCTTCTAGCGCCAATTGTTGCTAGTCAGTTTATGTGTACGGATGATGTGGCTTGTATTTGACTAACAAACAAAGTGTATAAGTTGGTGTGTTTAATTGTGTGGAATTATGTATGTAAATGGCAAGTTGACATGAGAAGAGTAATTGTATTCAAGTTTCTGAGTAAAATTTTCGAATCATTTTCTATTACAAATTTGGCCTATTTATAGGCGAGTTCAGCATGAGGTGGCACGGTGACCAGCTAGTTGCCAAGTAGGAGCTGGCGTCCTGACGTGCAGGTTGCCCAAGTAGGAGCTGTCGCCGTGATAGCAAAGCAAACTTGATTGGACCGACTTGCCGCCTTCTCTGATTGGACCATATTTGTTGTTTTATCTCTTCCAACTAGCTGCGTCATGACTTCATGTTGAAGTAAGGACCTGGGCTCCACTTAAACCGCCTTAGGACCGTGCCAAGTTGACGAGCCGACTTGGATGACTGACTTGATCATGTTGGGCGAGTTCAACCATCTTGCTCACGTGTTTGGCAAGATGCCACCTTTTCACTTGGACTTTCTTGAGGCTAACTTGCCACCCGGCCAGGCGTATTCTTTGGGCTGACTTATAATGTGATTGTGCTATGCCTTGGAAGATGACGTTTAGTTCGGCACACCGACTTTCCATATAGTTATGCTAGGCTCAAATGTTGATGTCCAAGTTAGATTCTCAAGTTGGGTGTTCAAGTTGACTTATCTTTGCCCGACTTTAATAGTGGGTTGGACGACACTCTGTCATGTCCAGTTGGACCTTCTCGTGGCACTTGTCCATTGGTCGGTCAACTTAGTCTTGATCTGAGGTGTAATACTTTTACCAACTTGCTTGACCGGGTACAACAATTGCAAGTATAACTAAAGTTAATTCCATAAGTCATGCAAACATTAAGACTATATAAGAAACGATATATATAAAAACCAAATCTTATAAATATCTAAGTTGAAATATTCAAATTTAACATTTTCCTTTTTTTTTTTTTTTTGAAAGGAACATTTTCCTTTGATTGTTCTCCCTTGTAGCAAAAGGCGAAGCCCTCGCCCCCAGGGCCCCCACCCCCTGGCCCGACAGGATTGGGTGGAGGAAGTAAATCATGGTGACTCAGCGGCCCATTAGGTGGGAGGACCAGTGCCTGGTGCCCACAAGGAGCTATCCCCCACATTGGAGGGATAAAACTCCCACACTGCGGCTGCCAGGGCTCGATCCTGCGTCCTTGTAGCAATCTGCCACCCAGGAACCAGCTGAGCTACGCCCATGCGGGCTGATTGTTCTCCCACTAATTAATTATATTGCCGAAACCTAACAAATATGTAAGTTGAAATAGTCAAGAAAGATGTGGAGATGTTGCAATTTCTAACCCTTTCGGGTGGATCGAAATTAAATGCAAATTGAAAGATGTGGAGATGTTGCAATTTCTAACCCTTTCGGGTTGATCGAAATTAAATGCAAATTCCTGACATTGACATTATGCGAGAGAAAATTCCGTTTAAAAAGTGGGCCTATTATTCACTGTTGCCGTGTAACAATTCCAGCACGACTTCGAAGTAGTAGAGTAAAAAACAATACTTCCTCCATCCAATACAATGGAGCTACATAACTACTCCCTTCGTCCATGAGTAAACTTCTCACTTTTCTTTTCGGGCCGTCCACGAGTAAGTTTTCCATTCCATAAATGGAAATAACAACACTCTATTATATATAAACTTTAACCTTCAAACTCACACAATATTACAAAAATGCCACTCATTCACTTTACTTTTCAACACTATTCATTACTTTATCCCAAAAGTCAACATGTGGCCCACCATATATTAATAAACAAATACACTTTCTTAAACCATTCAACAAAAAGAAGTGGGAAACTTACTCGTGGACGGAGGGAGTATTACATGACTTTAAAAAAATATCAGTTGTTTATGTATAAAGTAGAAACGTTAGAAGATACTGCGAACACCGTTTATAAATAAGTTATTTTTTATGAGGGTACAAATAAAGTATAACTTTCCTTTTTAATTTATGCCTACTTATACTAGACCTACTAAAAAGCAAATTATGTCGGCTTATATTGGGCGAATGAAGTAGTTTTTGTGGGTATATTTGTTATGTCCCTACCAGATGGACCTCCAATCTGCGTGTTAATATGATATTGTCTGCTTTGCGCTGAATTCACACAGATTTATTTTGAGTTTCACCATAAAGTCTCATACCAATGGAGAGAATTGTTCGTCCTTATTATATAACCCCATAATCCTCCCATATTTATTCATGTGGGACATTGTCTGAACCCAAGCAATCACTACAAAAATAACTCGAATTTGCGACGGCATTTACGACGGAAAATCCGTCGCAAAACGTATTTTGCGACGGACACGTGACCATAGTCAAAACTGCCGTAGCACTTTAGACCTCCTGTAGTAAATTTACGACGACCTATCCCGTCGTAAAATTGACCCGTTCACGACCCGATCCGACGCCAAATTTTACGACAGACACGTGTCCGTTGTAAAAATGTTCGAATTTTCGGTATTTAATTCCTCCGAAAAATATTTACGACGGGCTAATATCCATCGTAAATTATGTATTTACAATGCGTCCGTCGCAAAACACGAGCCTGGAAGAAAAAAAATGGTTCGTGTGGTTCAACACGGGGGCGAGTGCGAACCACTAGACCACCGACCCCCAAGCTATATATTCCGGCCCAACTTTCAAATTAGTCTTATTGGGCCTGGAACAATTAATTCCAAATTTGCATCCAAGGAGAGTCGAACCCGCAACCTCTCTTCCATGTTGAGGGGGCACGCGTCGTAGTACACTTGCTTCTATTGTTCGATATCTTGCAATTAATTGTATATGTATCCAAATTAAGTCATTCTTTTTTTATAATTCATCAAATTAACTTCTTTTCGTTTCAAACTTGTTTTAATAAATATTGTTATTAATTTTTTTTTGTTTTATAAATTTATTTAATTCAAAAATGTGTAATTAATATTATAATCCGTTCATTTGTACGTAATTAATTGTATATGTATCCAAATTGGGTTGTTTTTTATAATTCATCAAATTAATTCATTTTCGTTTCTAACTTGTTTTAATAAATGTTGTTACTAATTATATTTTTTTTATGAATTTATTTAATTCAAAAATGCATAATTAATATTATAATCCGTTTATTTGTACGTAATAAAATGTATACATATCCAAATAGAGTTTTTCTTTATAATTCATCAAATTAATTATTTTTCGTTTCTAACTTGTTTTAATAAATGTATTTACTAATTATATTTTTTTTGTTTCGTAAATTTATTTAATATTATAACGCATTCATTTGTACGTAATTAATCGTATATGTATCCAAATTGAGTCATTTCTTTATAAGTTATCAAATTAATTCATTTTCGTTTCTAACTAGTTTTAATAAATGTTGTTACTAATTAAAAAAAATTGTTTTGTAAATTTATTTAATTCGAGAACACGTAATTAATATTATAATCCGTTCATTTGTACGTACTTAATTGTATACATATCCAAATTGAGTCATTTTTTTTATAATTCATCAAATTAATTTCTTTTTATTTCTAACTTGTTTTAATAAATATATTCACTAATTAGATTTTTTTGTTTTGTAAATTTATTTTATATTATAATCTGTTTATTTGTACGTAATTAATTGTACACATATCCAATTTGAGTATTTCTTTTTATAATTCATCAAATTAATTTATTTTCGTTTCTAACTTGTTTTAATAAATGTTGTTACCAATTATATATATATATATATATATATTTTTTTTTTTTGTTTTTAGAGCCCACATAGGCTCGAAACTAGAGAAAACATGTATATACACAGGAACAGGAGGAAGAAAAAGCACGTATAAATGACGATAAAAAGGACATCACGAAAGATATAAAACAAGAGACGGACACAAACGGAAAAACAATATACAAAATTAGGAAAAAACTCGAAGAAAAAACGGGAATTAAAGGCGAAGAGGAACATACCGGAAAAGATGTACATGGTACGCAGGGAAGATGTAAAGACTTGGCACACACACAGACGAGGATGTACAAAGGATGGGATGTATTAGGTATATTATGCTTGATAACTAGGGAAGTAAAGAATCGGACAAGGAAGGAAAATTAGCAGAACATGCTTCTCATTGCAATGGAGGTTTTTATTAATTGTTTTTTCTATATTTTTATGTACAATGGAAGGGTCGCCTTTTATAGGCAAAAAATATACAGGAAAAACCCTACGTGGGTTTCTATAATTCATACAAAATGGGTGGAAGAAAAAGCACTAACGTGTCTATATTTACATCGCTTAAAATTTCTAAACGTGTACTAATACTGTCTAAGTTTGTTGAGCTGTCCCTTTCTTCTAGATGTCTCGGTGGGTGTCTGGTACTGTGAAATCTGTACTGTTATCGGAGTCTTCCTCCATCTGTGAAAACTGTTAGTCTAGATTGACGATGTTCTGTTCTTCAAATAGTTCTCCTTCTCCACTGAAGGGAAGAAGCATTCGCCAATTTGTGGTGGCGAAAATCTGTATGAAGTGTCCTTCTCCAAGGAGCTTGAAATTTTGCCAGTCCCATTTCCAGTGTGCAAATTGGTATTTCGAGCTCTGGGCGTATTTATAAATTGTGTCTAGCTCCAATCTGTTGAAATCATATGGACTAGCTTCCAAGTTGCGGAAAGTGTTCTTCTGAAATAACCACCCATTTTCGGGATGGTCGATATGAATTTTGTACAACTTCTGGGAGTGTTGAGAAAATTTTGCAGAAGAACTTCCTCTTCATTGACCAATGGGGGATATTGCCGCAGATGAGGAGGAATTTTTCCCCAAATTTCTTGAAGAGGTTGTTAATCTTTTCTTCAGAATGAAATTCTAGGAAATCTAACATTCCATTGTGATAGAACTGTATTATTTCATCAACGGGTAAATCTGTTTTATTAAGATCAATATGTAGCTTGAAGAAACCAGGAATTCCCAAAGGGGATTCGGGTTTTTCCCGTATTGGCCCCCATGAAGCATGGGTCTGTACAACCTTTATATGTTTAAACTGTAATTCTCCAAAGTGGATCTGAAGGATCCTTTTCTGGAGGTCGATCAAAACCTGTGGGAACTGTGTAATAACTTTGTTTGAAATGATTTGTTCTAATTCTGGGATCCTTTCAAAAACTGGCTTCATAACCTGTGATAATGGGAGATCCAGAAGACGAGCCTTGAAGGCTTCATGACTGGACGAGGGGATGGTTTTTTCTAATTTTTCTTCATTCAAATCATTAATTTGTTTGTTCAACTTTGTTACCATTTTTTCTAAAATACTAATAGTATTGTCCTTATAGCTTATAGTACTATTGCTCTGTATTAACTGTGTTTGTAATTCGATGACTTGTTTTTCTAAGGCAGCGATTTTTTCATCCTGTTTAACTATAACTTCCGTGGGATGCTCTTTTACTATTTCAGTGTAAGTTTTAACTTCTTCTGGTTCAATGTAAAAATTCATCCCTATCTCGCTTCTAGCATATTTAATCGCTTCTTCAAAAGTTTCGTATCCCTTATAAGAGGGATTCCTGATCTGGGTAACCTGTCTAACTGTATTGAAGTTATGAAAAATTCCAATCTTAGTACCTCTAAACACAACATAGTATCTATACCTAGGTTTATAAGAATGGTTGTCTTTTTTGTTATTTTCGAAATATGAGCATAGGGCATTGAGAACCTGTACTTTGAAAGTTGTTGCATTGGGCATAGTTTTAAGGTGCCAGATGTTGTCCAAGAGGCACTGTTGTTCCTGTGTTGCGCTGTTTTCGATTAGGGGTCGAAATTTCTTATCTTTCTCTGTGCAAATAGGTAAGAGTACTGTGCCAAACTATAAATATCGATCCGTGTTACTGGATGAACGACTGGAGCTTAGCTCCTGAATTGTGCTAACTTTTGGAGCCGACGAACAGTTTGTGTAACTGCTTTCTGTATTAAACTTTTCCCTTCTGGTGGGTCGTATTATTTTACGATCCATTTCCTGTATTAAAAAATTTGTTAATATTTCTTGATAATAAATCGGCTATACTATTCTCACTTCCCTTTATGTGTTCAAAATTAATTTTGAGCCCATTTCCTTGAATTAAATTTTGTAAATTGATCCATCTGGTTCGATTCACCTTTTTGCTGTTATCATTTCTTAAGAACTTCACAATAGCTTCGTAGTCTGTTCTTACCGTAAATTCCTTGTTTAAAAATATCCTAAATTTTTCTAAAGTATTTATTAGAGCTTGAATTTCGAAATCTAACGATGTCCAATTTTTTCCTATTTTTCCAAAATTTCCACTGAAATAAGACGCTATTCTTTCTTCATTTCTTGGACTGTATTTATTAGGTTTACAGAGCATTACTGCTCCCCATCCTTCTTTACTTCCGTCACATTCGATAATAATGTAATCACTTATTAAAGGTAATTCTAGGGGTTTAATCTTTTTTACTTCTTCCTTAATCTTCTTTATTAGTGAGACATCTTCTTTATTAAAGTGTCTTTGATCATTCTTAGTTGTTTTGTTGTATAAGGGTCCCGCTAATTTACTCAGGTCGGGAATAAACTTTCTGGCATAATTTAGTAATCCCAAGAAGGCCTGTATTTGTTTTAACCCTTCTAATCTATCAGGGAATTGTAGAATCTTTTCCAAGATATGGGGTTGTAATTCTATTCTGCAATTTCCAATTTCTAGTCCTAGAAATGAAATCTTTCTTTTGAAAAGCTCCATTTTTCTTTTACCAACCACAATCCCATTATTTCTTATTTCGTTGAAAACAATTTTTAAATGGCTTTCATGCTCCTTAATATTATTACTTGCTACAAGAATGTCATCAATATAGACTAGGCAGAAATCGTATTTAAGGAATATATTATCCATAAATCTTTGAAAAACTGAGGGAGCATTTTTCAAGCCAAAACTAAGGACATTCCATTCGAAATGTCCTTCGGAACATGTGAATGCTGTCCATGGTTTGAACCATTCTTCTAATTTGAGCTGGTTATAACCTGATTTTAAATCAAATTTACTGAAGACTTTTTTATCTTGTATTAAATTAATCAAACTATCCTTATTGGGAATATTATATCCATCATCGATCGTGTTGTCATTTAATCTTTTATAATTATACACAATTCTTGCTTTTCCTCGTTTTATTTCCCCATGGTTTCGTACTATAAAGGCTGCCGACCTATGTGGGCTTTCAGACCTTCTGATTAATTTTTGTTCCAACATTTCAGGAATTTGTTTTTTGAATTCCTCTTTATCTAGAGGGCTGTATTCAATATTTGCTGTAATAATTCTAATATCGGGGTTTTTTATTTTCATCTTGCAAATGTATTCGATCTTGGATCTTCTAATGTCTTCTCCTATCAAGCCCGATTTTTCTAATGTTTGAATTATGGGATAATTATGGCTTTTTGTTATGTCAGGTCCTTTTTCCAATTCATGACTTAGAAAGTTTCCTAATTTAATCAGACCTTCATTTTCTATGTAGTTTATGCGATTGTTATTTTCTTTGTAAAAATCTAATTTTATTTTCTTTGTAAAAATCTAAATGTTGTTACCAATTATATATATATATATATATATATTCTATAAATTTATTTAATTCGACAATGTAAATTTATAATTCGATTGTTTGTAAACTAAAAACATGTAAATTATTCATGTAATAAAAATATAAAATTGGCAAAAAAAAAATAATAAAAGTAATGTGGAATAAAAAAAATTCAATACATGATATAAAATAAAATCATAATCATCGGATTGAAAACCAAGATCATCCCCCTCTTCATCCTCCTCATCCAGCCTTTGGAGAGGCGGCAGCGGGATCTCAGGCTGCACCAGGTCCCGCGGTGGTGGTACTACTCCACCCAATGTGGAGGAAAGTGGTCTCCACCACTTGGTCATCTCCTCCCTATTCTTTTGCTGCACCGCCTCCTTCGCTTCACGTCGCCTCCTCTTGTACTCCTGCTGCACCTCTCGCTCCGCCTGTCGCTGCTGGAGAACCTTCATCTGCTTGACGACAGTCGAAAGCTGTCTCTCGATCTCGCTGGGATGAGAGTCAATGGAAGACTGGGAAGAGGATGAGCCGGATCCACGAGATCGGGGTAAGTTTTTTTTCCAAAATCACTCAATCCAGTGAACCACCCCTTTTTGGCCTTGACGTTCTTAAAGTAGGGCTCATTTTGAACGTCCACAGAAGGCTCTGGGGGGGGGGGGGGGCATAGAGCTCGACTCATCCGTCCCTTTCAGAGGCTGAGACTAGGAGGCAAGGTCATCGCGCATCTTTTTCTGCAAATTAACAATACTTTTAATTTAATAAATGAACCTTAAAATTTATAAAATAATATGTTAATTAAAATTTAAAATAATACTTATGTGGATTTCGGTGGTGCGGCCATAGGTGGACCTTCCAGTCTCATCATACAGCGGGTAGGCAAGTCGCAGTCTCTCAAAATGAGAGGGCTCACGTTCATTCTCCCGTTCTTATAAATAAATATTTAATAATTAATATTACCAAAAATTCATAAAAAAATATTAAAAATAAAGTTTGTCACTTACAAGTTTAGTTTACAAAATCACTATTAAACAATGTTTATAGTAAAACTTGTTTAAATAGTAGATGTTGCACGAGCAGAGGGATAAAGAGAGTTTTATCTTCTTTTTTTTTTTTTTACCCCAAAACAAACGAAGTCTCCTTAGTTGACCTGAAAGACTTGTGGTTTACGCTGGGCAAAAAACAGGATATTAATTAATCCGCGTGAACTAGTTACATAAATAGAAAAGAAGACCGAACTAGCTTATACATATATCATATATGGTGTAATAGTAATTACACAATATTAAAGCTGTCAAAGGGCCAGCGGGGCGGGGCGAGCTAAAATCCGCAAAAGTCGCCTTTTAGCGGAGCGGACCAAAAATTTGGTGGGCTGCAAAATTCCAAACCAACCCACTTATTGGCGGGCCGTGGGTTTTGGCGGGCCAGCCCACTTTTAATTTTTTTAATATATTTTTTATTTTAAAAAAATATATATATTTTAAAAGCTCTAATATATAAAATTCAACAAAATCAAATATAATCAAACAATTTATCTTGATCACTATCACTATAGAAATATTAAAATAAAATTTATTATCTTTAATTAGAAAAATAATTTTCTACAAATTGAAGTTCACAATATATTAACAAAAACAATTCATAAAAATAGACTTTGATAATGCAAATTCATCATCTATAAATATATATTTTACAAAATAGCCCTAAAAAATATATTATAATAGTTGAGAATGTACAAAAAATACAAAAAATTATTTTTAAAAAAAAAGACTTTTTTTAAGGCGGGCCGGCTCACCCTAACCCGCAAAAGCCCGCGGCCCAAATGGGCCAGCCCATTTAGGACCGCTTCCAAACGGGCTAAGAAATCTCTAACTCAACCCTTATTTTAAGGATCGCAGGGCGGGCCGGCCCAACGGGCCCAACCCACTTCGACAGTTCTACACCATATATTCTCTAGTCTCAAAATATTGATTTGGTTCAGTGGGGAAGCTCTTCTCTCACTCTGGGATACATCCACGGTATAAGAGGTAGGTCAACATTCCTTGCAATTATTGTATAATTTGTGGAGACCGGAAAAAATATATTCGCCTTACATTTAGTAGGGCAAAGCTTTCTTTCCCTCCTTTTGAATTTTTTATTTATTTTTGGTTAAAATAGGTTGGCACCGTGCCAGCATGGGTGCCAAATTTTTGCCAAATGTTTTGTCTAATTTTTGGGCATAAGAGATTTTTTGTTTACCTAAAGAAGGACAAAAAAGCTTTGCCTATTAAATTTAGAGCAGTTTTGTATGTTTTATCATGTGCGTATATATGGAGTAAATTGTAGTACTAGGGAATTAATTATACCTGAAATAATTTTACACTTCTTTATAAATTTGGATATTTAAATGAAACATAATTATTTCACGGTATCAGAGCTTAATTAGGCTTATTTACATTCTAGTAAGTCTCGTCGAAAACAACTTTACTCATATTAAATTGTCCACTAGTTGAGCTTCCTCGAAGAACTAGTTGAGAATATGATCCATGAGCAAGAGAGAATTTTAGAAAATTAAATAAAAGGAAAATAAAAAAATTATCATACAACCTTGATTTCCGACCTATTAACAAAAAATTGTGTTTTTATCCTATTACCTACTACTATAAGTAATATGTCCGATAAATCTGACGTGGTAGGGTTTTTCTTTATCGAATTACTGAGGTGGCACCTTTTAACCCATTAGAGGGATGACCACAAGCCATCACCACAAGAAAATAATGATTTGCCTACGAAATTAAATTACCTACAAAAATTTACCAACAAAAAAGTTTGTAGTAAAAATTGCCTACGATTTGCCCACGGAATTTTCTAATTATGAAAGTATCTACATTTCTCAACCTAAAACAATTTGCCTACGGAATTGATTTGCCTACAGAATAAAATTCCTAGGTATAATTACCTACAAGCCAATTGCCTACAAAAAATTATCAATAACACAATTTGCCCACGGAATTTCCGTAGGCAAATTATTGTGTAGGTGGGGAAGGAAAATGCCTATACAATTAGAGAATTTTGTAGGCAATTCGTAGGCAATTCCCCCTACGATTTCTTTTTGTTGGTAATTCCGTAGTTATATTGACAATTTCCGTAGGCAATATTAAACTTTCTTGTAGTGCATTCTTACCATTATCAATTTAAATATCCATATAATTTGTGAACCAATTCAAAAAATCTAAATAAAAATTTCAAAAATAAATAAGCTTGATTTTAAGATTAGTTTAGAAAAGTCAATTAATAAATAATTAAAAAAATTGGATTAAAAAAATTAGTAATAATATTAAAAAAAACTATTAAATTAAACTAAACAATATCAATTAAATAAAAAATCTAAAAATATTTAAAAAATGATTAAATTAAAAAATATAATCATAAATTGAAATGTTCGTATATTTTTTTTATCAATTAATTTCATAATTCTAAAAAAAAAAAGTCATCAAAATTAAACAACAGCTTGAATAATTAACCATGTTTTTTTTCCCTTTTTAAAAAAGATGGGAAATAGCAAATAGCAAAAAAGTCATCAAAAGGTTGGCAAAATAGTGGGCATCCTGGTCCAACCATTTGTCAACCGTTTTTGGGGCAAAATACATTTTTTTTAAAAGTTGGGCAAAAAACAATTGTCCCCTAAATTTAAGGGAAATTTTGTGAGTTTACATTATATAATACATAAAATTTAAATTACCCCCCTACATTCTCCTTGGTTCTACAGGGTATTAGTTAATTTCATTTAATGGTATTAATTGTTTAACTAAAGGGTATTAGTTGGTTATACTAAAAAGTATTGCAAAGTAGATCATGTATGAACCAACTTCACTTTGTATATACTCTTGAATAAAATATACTCCAATTTCTAAATACTATAACACGATACTTGTGAACCAATTGTTCTAGTAACTTGTTTTACATTAGGCAAACTCAATATAATTTGTTAAGTAGAGTTTAATGGCTTGCTTTGTTGTGTTACATATTGATGTTTCTTATAACAGTTCTACAGGTTGGATCTCCATAAAATTTGTTGAAATAAAGAATGATGTTAAGCTTAACAGTCCATGTGTTCTACTCTCTATGTTTCTCAATAACAATGGCACGTACTTGCGATATCATTGTCGAAGCCAGGTTGTCCAGAAAAGTGCGGAAATGTAACCATTCCCTATCCTTTCGGTATTGGTTCTAAATGCAGTGCGAATTCCTCGTTCACGGTTGTCTGCCAGAATTTCACAAGTTCTCCGACTGTATTCTTGAGTATCATCAAAATGGAAGTGTTAAACATTTCTCTGTTTGGTACAGTCACGATTAATCAGGCATTCTCACTAGTGAATTGCTCTGTTGAACAGAGAACAAATCCGTGCCAATTTCGTTCAAGGGAAGTCCGTTTACCATCTCAAAATTCTACAATACATTGGTTGTATTAGGCTGCAGGATTTCGGGGTGGTTTGCGTGATAATGAGACGGGGATTGTAGGAGAATGCACGCCCTTATTCGATGCAAACCCCAACGACACAAGTTTCAATAGTGTTAATAGTTGCCGGATAGTAATTCCACGCCGACTGAAGGAGTTGCAATATACTTACAAAAGCAGTGGAGCTAGCAATAATGGCTCTTGTGGGTATGTCTTCCATGTTGAAAACAATTGGTTGGTAAATGATTACAAAGGCGGCCTTCAGTCGAACATATTTGTACCACTGGTGCTTGAGTGGGAGTTGGGTAAACGAGACTGTTCAAGTGATGATAGTAGCAGATATTATGATGATTATTGCACCACGAGTTCTAGTAGTTATGACCGCAGTTATTCTAATGATCACTACAATTATTCTTGCTATGTTAATTATAATAATGCATATGATGCTTGTTGATAGACGACCAGTCGAGCAACAGGGTTAAAAGTTAAAATAACAGTAATGTTAATAATAATGATGATTAAGGGGAAAGGTAGAAAAAAGGCGAGCAACTGGGTAGGTACCATGTTGATCACAAGGAGACGAGTAGCTGGTCAGAATGTTAAAGCACATCAGGCGATCAGTTGGTCAAAAAGGGTTGAGCGAGCAGCTTAGAAAGAAGGTCAAGGTACCCCTCTCAAAGACGAACAAACGAGCAACAATGCACCTCGGAAGACAGCTAAGAATCCTACTAATTAGGCATTTCATTAGGAACAAACAAGTGTCTCAACACTTGTCACTGTATAAAATGTAATAGCTTAAGGATAAAACAAGTGTCTCAACACTTGTCAATATGTGAATTAAGATAGCTAAGAAGGTGACACCTCATGCTTGTTTGTACCCTATAAATACCCTCTCATAAGAGGAAGAAGATAAGTTCCAATTATTAAGAAAAGTAGTCAAACTCTTGCAAATTTATTTCTTGATCTATATTTACATAAATCCAGCACCCTAAGTCTTGTTTGATGATCTTCTTTAGCTTAAACAACCACTTAATCATCTATTAGAATTAAGGTCATCAACAATGCTTACACATCACCAAGTATTGCACTTGCGAAGATGGTTATGAAGGGAACCCGTATATACCTGAAGGATGCATAGAAGAATGTAGCAACTTGATATTTGGGAGCCCCCGTTGGCAGTACTGTTATAACAATATTGGCGGTGCTAGTACTCGTGATAAAATCATAAAGGCAGCCATCATTATTGGCAGTGTTCGTGGCGGAATTATTGTGGTCATCATTTTGATCGGTGCAGCATGGAAGTCCATCAGTTATATAACAGAGTTCATCGAGGCTAGCCGAAGACACATGTTTTACAAGCGGAATGGAGGTTTATTGTTGGAACAACACTTGACTGCACCCCAAAATGGCCTAGAGAGAACCAAGTTGTTTACTTCCCTTGAGTTGGCAAGAGCTACCGACCATTATAATGAAAATCGTATTCTTGGTCGTGGTGGCCAAGGTATTGTGTACAAAGGAATGTTGATGGATGGGAGGTTTGTGGCGGTGAAAAAGTCCAAAAGGGTAGAGGATGGTGATCTTGAAGTCTTCATTAATGAGGTAGTTATCCTGTCTCAGGTAAACCACAGGAATGTTGTAAAATTGTTGGGATGTTTTCTGGAAACAGAGGTTTCCCGTCTCGTCTATGAGTTCATCCCTAATGGCACACTTCACCAGCATATTCATAATCCAAGTGAGGAACTCCCATTAACATGGGAAATACGGGTAAGAATTGCCAGAGAAGTGGCGGGAGCACTTGCTTACTTGCACTCCTCATCCTCTGCTCCCATTTATCATCGGGATATCAAGTCAACAAACATACTCTTGGATAATAAATACATGGCTAAAGTTGCATATTTTGGGACATCAAGGTCGGTTTCTATTTATCAAACTCACTTGACTACACGAGTGGTAGGTACCTTTGGTTACATGGACCCAGAGTACTTCAGATCAAGCCAGTTTACAGAAAAGAGCGATGTCAACAGTTTCGGTGTTGTAATAGTTGAGCTTTTGACATGAGAGAAAGCGATATCAGCAATCAGAGTGGAAACAGGGAGAGGATTAGCCACTCACTTCTTGCATTCGATGGAGGAAAATCAATTGTTCGAAATTCTTGATGCAATGGTGTTGGAAGAGGGCAGGAAAGAAGAAATAGTAGGCATAGCATCACTTGCAAGAAGATGTCTAGATTTGAATGGCAGGAGAAGGCCTACAATGAAGGAAGTTGCAGTCGAGTTGGAAGGAATTCAAATGCCGAAGGAAGGATCAGAGTTTGTGCAGAACGAGAGCAGAGAGCGCAATTCTACCGAGTTTGTTGATTCTGAAGACTTCTCCTCCATCTCAGGAAGCCTGTAGTTGATAGCATCAACACATATATACCGGACGAACATGGTTACCCTCCAGTGCTTGATGAGCCATGAAAATTATGGCTTCTCTCGCCATCTTTTTGCTGCTTCTTAACACCAATTTTTACGCCATGTGTTCTTTTTTTGTGATTTTTCCTTTTTAGTTCCAATTTGCTTTTGTATGTTTTACGTATACAACACTACAAGAATTCTTCATATTACAATGTTTAAATTGCAATTTTTATATAAAGGAAGAGTCTAGATTGACATCTTCATCACAGATTTAATTTCTCAATTTAGCGGAAGATATGGTCAATCAAGTTTATCCAAACAGATCACATGGCCATGGCATATGAGTCCAACCACTCAAACCCCAAAATTCTCTAAACAAACCCCATAATTTTAAAGACAAAAATAGACATAAATAAAATGACTAAGTTATCCTTATATATATATGGAATGAATTATACTCTAAATTTATATTGATTTTGACTTTACTCCTTCAAGCCATTTAATTTCAAAATTATTATTTTAACTTTTAATTAATCTTTTTTTTCTTTTAAATTTTTTTAAACCCTAAAAAAATCTAAAAAATGTATTAAATATTTAAATAATCAAATTAAATAAAATTAAAAAATCCTTAAAATTTTGGAAAACAAAAGAAAACAAATCAACTAAATTTTAAAAGTAATTTAATTAAAACAAATCCATTTTTTTAATAAACAAAAAAATAATTAAAAAGATCAACTAAATCTTAAAAAATAACTAAATTAAGAAAATTATTTTAAAAAATCTTAAAAATTCAGTCGAAGCTAAATAAAAATAAAATTTTAATTAATTATTTAGTTTAATTATTTACGATAATTTAATTAACATTTATAAAATATTTTTTATTCTTTTTTAAATTTAATTTGTTTAGATTTAGATATTTTTCTTATATTTATGTAGTTATTTTATTTTTCAAATTTTCATTTTAATTGATTTTTTATTTATTTGATTTATTTGATTTTTTAGATTTTTTTATTATTTGTTTTTGTCAAATTTTATTTAGGTTTAAAAGATTTTTAAAAAAATTAACTAATTTTTTTAAAATTATTTTATTTTTTGAATTATTTTAAAATAATTATCAAATTTACTTTGAATTTTTTTTATTTAAATGTATTATACAATTTAATTGATTATTAAAATTGTCTTTATATTTATTTTATTTTTTGATATTTTTTAAGATATTTATTTTGATAAATACTTATTTAGAAGATTTAGTTAATTATTATATTTTTTTTCAATATATATTTAATTTTTAATATAATTTTTTTTTTATTAAAACCAAAGAATATCAAAAAATTAAAAAGCAAAAAATTAATGATTTTATTGAGAATATGGAATTGTGAGAATTTTTAGTAAGTGATGTGGATTTAATGGAATTGTGGGAATGTTAATGGAGGAAGGATATTATAGGAATGAAGTGGGGTATGTTTAGTAATATATGTTTATTTTTTAAATTTTAATAGGGTATGTTTAGTATGTGGGGTAGATTTAGAGGAGTTTGGGCTATTCACTGATACTCATAGCATATTTTTGTTGAGATTTTCATGCTTTCGTATATTTTGTATATCTTCCATTACTCTATAAATTTGCGATGTACAATTAATAAAGAATTCAATTCACTTCATATATCATCTTTTCTTCTCTAACGAGAATACCTCTCAAACTGATACCAATATACCATAGGAACCTTTGCATAAGAAAACCCCGTTCCTTCACTGATAAAGATATCTACTCACTGTCACCTCCCAATTAAGCTCACATCCTCCAATTTCCCATCATGTCGTACACACTTATGCGCCTTATTGAATGAGTTTTCACTTATCGGCATGGGGAAACTCCTCAACCCGATGCCGTTGTTGATGCTGCTACACACTGGTTTAAACTTCTCTTGGCAGCAATCCTGGGTCGGTTTCTCCTGATATCCTACCCATCTTGTCGTCGGCCATGACTTCGGCATCTGCTTGGTCGATGTTGTCCCGCGCCTTTACCAGTACATCCAGGGCGCATGTCAAACAACCTTGTCCAAGGCATCGATTGGATCTCGCTCCATATCTAAGTATGTTAATTACATTAAGGTGATGACAGATGAATTTGGTCGCATTGATGCACCAGTGAAATATGATTACCTAACCTTATATATTATCAATGGCCTAAATCAAGATTATTGTGACATTGTGAGTTCAGTTCGAACTCGTGAGAAACTGTTTCGCTTTGAGGAGTTGTGTGATTGGTTGATTGAACACGAAATCTATCTTATGCAGATCGAATACATGCATCTCATCTTATGGCCACGGCGAACAACGCACAATTTGGTTTGTCACATTTGAAATCATACTCGAAGCACACTGGAGGAGGACGAGGGCAGTCCTCAAACTTTCGTGGTGGTGGCCACAGTGGCGGACAGGGCCGCAGTGGTGGTGGTCGTGGACACACGCTGCCCTTGTGTATTGTTAGTTGTGTGGTATTAAAGGACACACCGCGCTCTATTGCAGACGACCTCCATCCACAGCTAACATGGCCCAGTCGCCACATCACTCGCCTTCTCCGAATCATTGGCTCATGGACTCTGGCACTTCACACAATATGACTAATGAGTTGGGTAATCTCTCTATTCACTCTGAGTATGATGGTACAGACGAGATTCAAATTTCTGATGGAACTGGCGTACCTATAACACATACTGGTATTTAACATATCAATAATCCCTCTCATTCGTTAATATTATCTGATGTTCTCGGTGTGTTTGGTGCTGCAAAGAATTTAATTTGTGTTCATCAGTTCACCAAAGCTAACAATGTGTTGTTAGAATTATTCTGGGTAAATTGCAAGGATAGTCCCATGAGAATTTGTACTTGACAGATTTGGTCTCATGTTCTTTTTTGGTCCCATTTTTAGCAGAAAATGTCTCATCCGTTAAATATTTTATAGTTTTCAATGGAATACTGGATGGAAAAACCTTTTCAACTTGATTTTTGGAGGAAAATAGATCAGCTTTTGCTAGTAACAATCATTTCAATGTAAAATGCAAGTATGGAGGCGATTCTGCAACTTTAGTTCGTAGAGTTTTAAGATGTTGGAAATTAATTATTTTTAAGTTGGGAATTATACGCACGAGTTTTTGGCAGAAAACTAACGGGCGTGTAGGCCTCATGCTCGTTAATCTGTTATTTTTTTATGGAAAAATCATATGGGACTATTTGCGCTTAAGAAATGACCAAATCTTATGGGACAATTTCTGCAATTTCCCCGAATTATTCCCTAATTATTCCTTGATTAAGGACCCCACCACGGAGGCGGCCCTAGCTCAAGGACTGTGCAGTGATGGAGTATATCATGTGAAGCCTCCGTTGTCAAGCTCAAAGTCAAAATTAGCAGCCCTTGGTGTTCGAACAACTTCTCATCATTGGCATGCTCGTCTCGGCCATCCCTCAAGACAGACCAGTTCTCCTGTTCTATCTAAATTTCATTTACCAGTATCGAATAAGTCGGATGTTTTGATTGATGATTGAGTTTCTTGCTGTGTGACTCCCTTTTGGATGTTCTACGTTTGTTGCAACTAGGTTGGAATATTTATATGCTGATGTTTGAGGCCCTGCGCCTACTATTTCTGTTGATGGATGTCGCTATTTTCTTCTTATGGTTGAATTATTTAGCCGTTATTGTTAGATTTGTACTTTGCATGCGAAATCTCAGGTTGCAAATATTTTTTGCCAATTTCGTGCACTTGTGGAGAAGCAGTTTAATACCTCCATTAAGAATTTTTACACTGATAATGGTGGAGAGTTTATGGCTTTAAAACCCTATCTCGTTGCTAATGCTATTAACAGGCTAACTGCTGCTCCTCACACCCCATAACAAAATGGAATTTCTGAGCGTGGAAATCGTCATATTCTCGAAGATACTCGAGCTCTTCTCTATCATACACACCTTCCGTCTAATTATTGGGCTTTTGCTGTACAAACGGCGACATATCTCGACAACTGCACTTCTTGATCATGTGAGTCCATTTGAGGTACTTTTTCGCAAGGAACCTAATTATTTAAAGTTGCGTACTTTTGGCTGCATATATTTTCTATGGTTATGATCATATAATATTGGCAAATTAAATTTTCAATTGCATCTTCATTGGCTATTCTACTAATCAAGGTGCTTATCGGTGTTATGATCCGGAGACTGGTCGCATATATGTATCTAGACATGTTAAATTCTTCGAATTTACATTCTGGACGTTTAGCTCTATCCATAAACTAGATGCTAAAACAGCTCGACATCAGCAATGCATGGGAACTTAAAAGAACTAGTATATATATCACAGCCACCTAGCTTCGTCGATTCTACTTGGTCATCTCATGTTTTTCTTCTTTGCAAATCATTATATGGCTTGCCCCAAGCCCAAAAAGAATGGTATAATGCACTCAGCTACGGTTTAATCTCTTTCGGTTTCATTCACTCTCGAGCTGATAACTCATTATTTACTTATAATCATGCAAAAGTTTGTCTTCTGGTCTTTGTGTATGTCGATGAATTAATTGTTACAGGATCAAGTTCTCATCATGTCGAGTTGCTAATTAACACCTGCAATCACATTTTGCGGTGAAAGATCTCGGTTAATTATCCTTCTTCCTTGGTGTTGAGGTCGGTCGCTGCAAAGAAACTTTTTCTTATCACAACACAAATATGTTGTTGATTTACTTCGACGACATCAAAAGGATGGAGCCAAACTTCTTAGGACACCGAGTAATCCTAAAGGGTCTTCGTATACCTTAGATGTTAATCCAACAGAGTATCGGAGTGTGACTTTTTCGTATTTTTGCAAATCTATATAAACACGTAAACACGACCCAAAAGCATATGGGATCGTTGTTGCAATGCAAGTATACGACCAAGTTTTATCGATCCAAGAACTTAGTTGATCGGTGGATCCCTAAGATTACGAGTTTTGTAAAATTGTAGAGGCTTGTTTTGGTTTTTAGACTAATCAAATTAAAAGACAATAAGTGAATTAAGCAATAAAATTGAAATGAACAACTAAGCTAGAAAGCGATGTAAAACTTCGTTTAGAAGTGCAAGGTTGAGGGTAATGCTTCGGGTGAAATCCTTATGTCGGAATCAATGCTACGTCGTTAATTTCACTTATCTTGTACTACTTCATTGGTTCGAACTAAGAGCTATCACTTAAGTTTTGAATACCGATCCCTTTTGAGGCTTGGGTGATCAAATGAACTAATTAGCACCTAACTAGTTACCAAAAGAACAAAAGATAGTGAATGACTTTAAACACGCGATGCACTTAAAGCATTCTCTCTTCACTAGGCCCCTAAACCCATAGATTAAGGTTCCTAATGTCTATTAATGGTGGTCTAGCCATCTACCCTCTCTCGAGTTAATAAACGACTAATTGAATCCGATTAATTAACCAAATTCCTCACCACAAATTCGATTAACTCACACCCAACTCTCGATGTAGCACAAATTAA
The DNA here is from genome assembly GCA_947034835.1 of Ballota nigra. Lineage (NCBI taxonomy): Eukaryota > Viridiplantae > Streptophyta > Magnoliopsida > Lamiales > Lamiaceae > Ballota > Ballota nigra. The sequence goes on along the minus strand of OX344729.1, from coordinate 80,664,077 downwards.
CCTAACAAGAACTACTAAACCTAGTCAACCAATCTAATCAAGAAAAACACATTAATAGAAGCAATAGAACCAACTCAATAGCACAATCAAAGCTCCATTAACAACATAACACTAATTCCTTCATAAATCAAACACCCAAAGCATTAGGGGATTAGCCCATGGCTAATCTAACACAAACAATAGATAAACTAACAAATGAAATCAATAAACTCAATAAGCTCATCATAATAAAATTGCAAGAAAGCATAAATGAGAAAATTATACCAACTAAATTGAAAGATAAAGGATAGAAGTCACCTCAATAGAGTGATTACAACTTGAAATTGAAAATTGTTCTCCAAATGCTAGCTAAATTGTTCTACTAATTGAAAGAAAATTGAAAAATAAAAATTGAAGGTGAAAATAAACTATAAAGGTGTGTGGGGTGTGTTTTTCTAATTAGCTCTCCCCTTTTTTTTTTTCTAAAATCTGAGAATGAGGGCTTAAATATTGGGGAAGGAATGCTTGAAACGAAATTTGCAAAACAACCCCTCAAAATAAGAAAATTTCAAAAATTTCCAAAAAAACGTGCGCTACTCGACCGAGTAGATCCACTCGACCGAGTGGCTCGGTCGAGTACGCTTCATAGAGTCGTTAACACTTTTTCGCTACAGGTGACTCGAGCGAGTAGCTCGACTCGACCGAGTGCATCGGTCGAGTAAGGCAAAATGGGCTCGAGCGCACTGGAAAAACCGACATTGACTCGCACGAGTCACTCGACTCGACCGAGGCAATGTCGGTCGAGTACGCTTTTAGAAAACGCTCCCCGCTTTTTCCCCAGGCTACTCGAGCGAGTAGCTCCACTCGACCGAGTGGCTCGGTCGAGTAGCCTGTTTTGCCTCCGCCTCTTCTCTTTTTTTGGGCCAACTTTTTGGGCTGTCTTTTTCTCTCATAATGGGCTTGCTTCTTGGGCCAATTCTTTGCTAATAATTATATTCCTTTCGGCCCGATTCTTTTTCTTCTACATTTTTCTCGTTTTCTTCTCGATTTTTCTCCTCGCTCGACCTCATAAAATTATAGGCTCGTATTTTCTTCTAAAATTCATTCAATTTCCTGCAAAAATAACAAAAATGCCTTTCTCGACAATTAAGCACAAATGGTCAAATTAATGTAAATAAATGCAAGAATTCAATGAAATTAGGCAAATTAAGTACATGAATTTCGAGCAATTTTCACACTAATCACCCCCCCAAACTTAAAGTGTTGCTCGTCCCCGAGCAACGAAAGAGATAAACAAGTGGGAGGATTGCGAGAAATGAGTGTCAAAAAGAATAATGTAGCAATTATCAAGTTCCTTCAATCTAGTCAAGCTCTTAAGTACAAATATCAACTAGCAAGTTCATAAGTCATGTTCAAATCAATGCAAGATCAAGTGCTCAATCCACAATATCCTTTCAAGTAAGTGTTTCACTCATCACTCAAATGTGTATCAAGGCATGCATGCTCTCAACAATCAATTCACACAAATGCACTACCATAGGCTTGCCAATCATCTAAGTTCTCCACCACTTTCTAAGTGGTCAATCTAAGAATCAATGAGGACTTGCATTTGGTTGTAATGTTGGGCTCTTTGGTCGAGGTGGGGAAATTTGGATAAAGTGACTCGTAAACTAGTGGAGTGAGAGGTCAAAATGCCATGGTACATCTCTACACTCTCAAAGATAGAATCGCAAGTGATCAATTTGCAACTCAAATTACCAAACTCCAACAATTTACTAGTTCTCATTTTTCAAGCACATTCTCACCATCAACTATCAAGCACCTTTTGAACTTGTAACTCTACCAAATTCTTGTACACAAGAGAGTTTCCTTCACAATTTTCTTCTATTCACAAATCAACTCAATCTTTTCTTGTACAATTTCTCACTCATCTTTTTCTCACTTTTTCACTCTTTTCACTTTCACACCAACTCATCCACCAAATTCACATTTAAGCTCAATTCAACCTCACTACCCTCATTCAAGCTCCACTAGCTCATAGGAAAAATTAGGCTCACAAAAGGATAATTAGGCTAAATTTGTAGGTTGCCAAGAAAAATAGGTCAATAGGCTCAAAAGGGCTAACTACGGAAAAATTTCATTTGGTATGGAAAATTTGGCTAAGTGACTTTTCAAATCAAAGATGGCCTCATATCACTTTCAAAGATTTAACACTCAATGTAGCCTCAAACAAGACAATTGGCAAGTTCTAGAGCACACAAGCATGAACGATACTCACAAGAAAGAAATTAGACCAAAATATATGCAAGTCTAAAGGCTCTAAAGCTCACAGGCTTGTCTAATCATGGATCGAGCACAAAATCAAGCACAATTATCACATGAACAAGTAAACAAGCAAGTCTCAATCAATACCATCAAGCTTAACTAAATCTCAAAAACCAAACAATCACCATCAATTGATTCTTCAACACCAAGCCACACAATCTTAACTCCAAAAAAAAATATACTCAAAGATTTTCAATAAGCCCACAATTAAGCACAAAATTTCAAAAATTAAGCAAAGTAAGTTGGTGCAAATAGAATTGCAAAACGAACATACCCCCCCAAACTTTTTCATTGCTATGCAATTAAAAAGTTTGGAAGAAGAGTGCCACAATGAAATTTGCAACCAACTACTCACCAAACAATTCATCACATTAAGCAAGCCACTAAAAAATTCGACAATAAGCTCACAAACCCCTTATAAAGCATATCACCCTCAATTCTCAACACGTATATCAAGTACTCGAATAAGCAAAACTCTACAAAAATGAGGCGTGCGCCTGTGCAATGTACAAGTGAAGCCTCAAGTGCGCCGGTGCATTGTAAAATATGAAAATCAAAACAAATAACCCCCCCAAACTTAGACATTGCTAAGCAATTCTAAGTTTGGGGCATACTACCTCCAATTTGCACCAAGCACATTCTTCTTCTTCAAGGCACGATCACCCCACATTAAGCTCTTTGAGTATGCTCACCTTTCCTATTAAGCACGTCTCTTGAAAAACATCACACCCTCAATTCTTCGTATGTCAAGACAAAACTCATGTACAAGTATATGTAAGCAATTAAATCCAAAATTCCCAACAAAAATGATCATCAATAAGCTCTAATCAAATGGGGGTGTATCGGTGCAATTCAAAAAATTATGCATAAAAAGACGAACACCCCCCCAAACTTAGACTTTGCATAGCATGTCTAAGTTTAGGAAGAGGTGTTTGTACCTAAAGCTTCCTTCAAGCACGTGTCCTTCCATAGAGCTCGAAATCCTCACCGAGCCTCAACACACGACCCCAACACCTAAACAAAACAAAAGCAAAGACAATTAAACTAAACAATGCAAAAACTAAAGAAACAAGCAAAAATGATGGGTTGCCTCCCATTTAGCGCTAGTTTTAACGTCCTATGCCGGACGGAACTCTACGAGTTCAAGGGTCTATAACTTTGAGCTCATGTACTACTCCCTTCTCACAAGGCGAGTAGTAATGCTTGACACGATGACCATTGACCTTAAATTCTTCACCCTTTTCATTCTCTAAATCCAAGAAACCCGATGGGTATACTTTCTTCACACGAAATGGTCCACTCCATCTTGATTTCAACTTCCCGGGAAACATACTCAAACGTGAGTTGTACAATAGGACTTCATCCCCTTCGGTAAAAATTCTCTTAGAGATTCGAGCGTCATGCCACCTCTTTGTCTTATCCTTGAAAAGTTGAGAACTTTCATATGCATTTTCCCGAAATTCTTGAAGCTCATGAAGTTGAAGAACCCTCTTTTCACCACTCAAAGCACTATCAAAGTTCATCTTCTTCGTGGCCCAAAATGCACGATGCTCCAATTCCACCGGTAAGTGGCATGCTTTGCCAAACACTAATTGAAATGGAGACATTTGAAGTGGTGTTTTGTAGGCGGTTCGATAGGCCCATAGAGCATCATTTAGCTTCTTTGACCAATCCTTTCTTGTTGAGTTGACCGTTCTTTCAAGAATCTTCTTCACTTGCCTATTAGACACCTCGGCTAGCCCATTTGTTTGTGGATGATACGGAGTAGCCACCTTATGATTTACCCCATAACTTGCCAACAACTTGTCGAGGAGTTTGTTCACGAAATGGCTTCCTCCATCACTTATCAACACTCTTGGCACTCCAAATCGAGAGAAAATGTGACTCTTCAAGAAATCAATCACTGTTTTTGAATCATTTGTTCGAGTGGCTATGGCCTCGATCCATTTCGACACATAGTCAACGGCCAACAAGATGTACTCGTTTCCATAAGATGACGGAAACGGTCCCATAAAATCTATTCCCCAAACATCAAACACTTCCACTTCTAGAATCCCATGCAATGGCATCTCGTTCTTCTTAGAGATGTTCCCACTCCGTTGACATTTGTCACACTTCTTCACAAACTCGTGACAACTTTGGAACAACCTTGGCCAATAAAAACCCGATTGAAGGATCTTGAGTGCAGTCTTCTCCCCTCCATAATGTCCTCCACATGGAGATGAATGACAATGAGTCATTATGCTATCCCATTCTTCCTTGGGAACACACCTCCTTATTATGGAATCCACACCTTTCTTATACAAGAAAGGGTCATCCCAATAATAAGAGGTAGCGTCCTTAAGGAATTTCTTCTTCTCATATGGAGTCATTCCATAGGGCAACCTCTCACACGTTATGTAATTGGCTAAGTCCGCGTACCATGGGCCCTCATCTACCTTGCTCACCAAGTTCCCATTAATAAAGAAAAGATGCTCATCGGGAAATTCTTCCTTCACTTCTTCAATTGGCTCATCAAAACCTTCCCCTCTTTCCAAGCGAGACAAATGGTCGGCCACCACATTTTCACTTCCTCTCTTGTCCCGGATCACAATATCAAACTCTTGTAGCAACAAAATCCAACGGATGAGCCTCGGCTTGGAGTCCTTCTTCCCCATCAAATATCTAATCGCCGCATGATCCGTGTAAACAACTGTTTTTGCCCCGATCAAGTATTGCCTAAACTTGTCAAAACCATACACAACGGCTAGCAACTCTTTCTCCGTGGTTGTGTAATTCACTTGTGCGGAGTTAAAAGTCTTTGAGGCATAGTATATTGCTCGAAATCTCTTCTCACGGTTTTGCCCCAAGACTACCCCCATTGCGAAATCACTAGCATCACACATTAGGATGAAAGGTTCACTCCAGTCCGGGCTTATCAAGATGGGTGATGATATCAATGCCTCTTTGAGAGCCCTGAAACAAGATAGACATTCATCAGTAAACTCAAACGGGACATCCTTTTCTAGTAAATGTGAAAGAGGCTTAGAAAGTTTAGAGAAATCTTTTATAAACCGCCTGTAGAAACCCGCATGCCCTAAAAATGAGCGAATTCCCTTTTCATTGGATGGTGGAGGAAGCTTTTCAATTGCCACCACCTTTGCACGATCAACCTGCAAACCCTTCACAGAAATATGATGACCAAGCACAATACCATTGGTGACCATAAAGTGGCATTTTTCCCAATTCAAAACAAGGTTTGTTTCTTGACAACGTATAAGCACTTTCTCTAAATTTTCTAAGCAATTATCAAATGAACTCCCAAACACAGAAAAATCATCCATGAATACTTCCATTATCCTTTCAATCAAATCATGAAAAATCGACATCATACATCGTTGGAACGTGGCGGGGGCATTGCATAATCCAAAAGGCATTCGCCTCCATGCAAACGTTCCATACGAGCTTGTGAATGTGGTTTTCTCTTGGTCTTCGGGGGCAATCATTATTTGATTGTACCCGGAATAACCATCGAGGAAGCAATAAAACTCATGTCCACAAAGCCTATCTAACATTTGATCCATGAATGGAAGTGGAAAATGGTCTTTACATGTGGCTTTGTTCAATTCCCGGTAATCAACACACACTCTCCAACCGGTGGCCACCCGAGTGGCAATCACCTCGTTGGTATCGGTGGTGATCACAGTCATACCCCCCTTTTTGGTAACAACATGAAGAGGTGACACCCAAGGACTATCACTAATGGGGTAAATCATGCCCGAATTTAAAAATTTCAAAATTTCTTTCTTGATCACTTCTTGAATGATTGGATTCACCCTCCTTTGAGGTTGCACAACACTCTTAGCATTTTCATCGATCCTAATTCTATGCATGCAAATTGATGGGTTAATCCCCTTGAGATCATCTATAGACCATCCTAAAGCATTCTTATTCCTAGCAAGCACCACAACTAACTTTTCAATCTCAACACAAGTTAAAGAAGATGAAACAATTACGGGATACCTCTCCTCCGTGTCTAGATATGCATACTTGAGGTGCTCCGGTAGAGGTTTCAAACTCTCCTTCTTGCTTTCCTTCTTTTCCACATCCTTCTCGTTCTCATCATGCAATGGTAGAAATTTCTCCTTCCCCCAAGCTTGATTCATTCCTTTTGCACTCTCCATTCCATACCTATCAAGAGAAAATTCATCCACATTAGCACAATCATCATTCAATGATAAATTTTTACTTAAAAACGAATTAGAATCTAAAGACAAGGTTGAGTTATAGAATTCTTCCCATTCATGTTGAATGATGCTCTTGACTTCACTCACGAAACTACAACTCTCAACTTGATCGTGCCTCTCAAGAGTGTTGTATATCGAAAATTTGATCTCTTCATTGTTGAAGCTCAATTTCAACTCCCCATCCTTCACGTTGATCATGGCTTCTCCGGTTGCTAGAAAGGGTCGGCCTAGAATGAGAGGCACGTGCTCGTCCTCTATCATATCTAGTATCACAAAATCGGCCGGGAAGATAAACTTGTCCACTTTGACAAGTACATCTTCAACTATCCCTCTTGGACGAGCCACCGATCGATCCGCAAATTGAAGGGTCATAGAGACTTCCTTCACATCCCCCAAGTCCAACCTCTTATAGATTGAATAAGGCATGAGATTTACACTAGCTCCCAAATCACATAGAGCTAGTATAATCTCACTACCCCCAATTTCACAAGGCAAGTTGAAACTTCCGGGATCTTTGAGCTTCTTAGGAATGTTCCTTTGCAAAAGGGCACTACATTCTTCGGTCAAGTTCACTGTTTCGTGCTCTCCCAACCTTCTTTTCTTTGACATGGCCTCCTTTAGGAATTTCATGTAGTGGGGCATTTGCTCTAATGCATCAACAAAAGGTATGTTGATGTGAATCTTCTTGAAAATCTCCAAAAATTTTGCAAACTTATCCGCCATTTTCTGCTTCATGTACCTCTGTGGAAAAGGTGGAGGTATTGGAGTCATAGGAACTCCCCATCGATCACAAGGGACATCCTCACCTTTCTTCTCTCTCAATTCCTTAGCTCGCTTCCACTTTGGTACCCACTTTTCAGATTTCGTCTCTTTTTGAGCTTCTTTTGATTTGTCTAACTCTCTTTTATCCTCTTGCATGGTCTTCTTCATTTCTTCTTCCTCTTCATCATCCTTTCCTCGATCGAATTCATTTTCTACCTCAAGCTCCTCTTCTTCTTGTAGTTTCTCATCACCTTCACGACCATCACTCTTCTTCTCACCCTTCTCTTCTTCTAAATCTTCGGGCATTTGAGGACCATCATATCTCTTTCCACTTCGCAATTGTATTGCTTTGCAATGCTCTCTTGGGTTCACTTCGGTTGTGGAAGGAAATTTTCCTTTGTTTTGCATTCCACTCACCGTCGTGGATAATTGCCCCATTTGGAATTCAAGATTTTTGAGTTGGGCACCAAATTGAGCTCCTTGTTGAGCTATAGTAGCATTCAATTGAGAATTTTGTTGAGCTATCGTGGCGCTCAATTGAGAATTTGTTTGAGCCACTAACTTAGCTAGCTCCTCCATTCTTACTTCCATGGAGTCACATCTTTCCGTCCTCTTGACCAATAGTTGGAGTAGCTCATCCGAAGTTGATTTCCCTTCTCCACTTGGTAACTTGGATCCCGGGTCCACTCCCGGTGGAAGTTGGATGACTCCTTTTTGATTGGCATAAGAGAAGTTCTCATGCTTTCGATTGTTTGGATAATATCCTCCTCCTCCTTGGGAATTCCCTTGGAATGAGGAATTTTGTCCCCATTGATTTCCATGAAATGCTCCTTGCGGTTGAGAAGAGCTCCCCACTTGATACCCTTGATTTGGTCCTTGTTGGAATGGAGGTCTTGGTTGACCTTGACCTTGAGGTCCTTGATACTCTTGCCCTTGTCTTCCACCTTGAAAATTTTGTGAATATCCTCCTTGGTTTCCCCCTTGATAAGGCCTACCCATGTAATTCACATCCTCAAATTGGGTCATCGGGTTTTGGACATTGTTGTTAAGCTCCAAAGATGGAGGAGGATCTCTTCCTTGGCCAAGAGAGAGAGCATTCATCTTTTCCAAAATAGTTGTCATGAATGTTTGCAACATCACATCACGATCATCAACTCGATTAACACGATTCCTTTGAATTGTATCCACGTTCCATTGAGAAGAATTGCTAGCCACAACATCAAGAATTTTCATAGCCATTCCCGCCGGAAGATCCAAAAATCCTCCACCCGCACAAGAATTTAAGAAATTTTGTGCTTCGGCGTCCATCCCACAAAAGAATGAAGCTAGAATCTCTTCATCGGGATACCCATGTTGTGGACACGAAATCAACATGTTATTCATTCGCTCCCATGCATCTTTAAGGCTTTCATTGGGCTTCCTTTGAAACTTTGAAATCTCATGTTTTGCCTTAACCGTTCTTGAGGGGGGATAGAATTTGAGTAAGAACTTGTTGCTAATCTCATCCCACGTGCTTACACTACCCGGAGGTAACACCTTGTCTAACCAAGCCTTCGCTTTCCCCGTGAGTGTGAATGAGAACATCCTCAATCTTTTGGCATCTTCGGGTACCCCGTTCCTCTTGAACGTATCGGCTAAGTTGAGAAAATTCCTCAAGTGCATGTGAGGGTCTTCCTTCTCAAGCCCCTCGAATTGATTCTCCATTAACAACTTGAGCATAGCCGGTGCTATCTCAAAATTGTTGGCTTCTACATTTGGCCTAGCGATGCCATCGTAATACTCTCTTTGCCTTGGCTCAAAATGTTCTCTAATTGGCCTTCCCTCAAATTGCATGAGTAAGGGAATAGCCGGATATCTTTGCTCTTGGTTTGGTGGATTTGGATTTTGTGGTGGTGGTTGTGGTGGATTTGGAGGTAGTGGGTGATTTTGAGGTTGGAAATATGGTGGTATAGGATATGGATAGTGTGGTGGAGGTGGATTGGGTTGAGGTTGTTGACCTTGGGCTTGTTGGTTTTGAGGAAAATTTGGGTAGAAGCCATAATATGGAAATTGGTAAGGGTTTGGGTATTGGTTTGGTTGAGCTCCCACTTCAAGTTGGTGATGAACCGGTAGAACGACTCCCCCTTGAACCGCTTGTGCACCTTGCACATTTTCTCCATTCCCTTCTCGAGCTTCATTCCCATGGTTCGGATTATCCGCCTCCGGATTGTTTCCTTCCATTGCTTGATTTCTTCCTCCTCGATTCCTTCTTCGGTTTCTTCTTCTTGCGTGTGCCTCGATCTCGTGGTCAATTGGTTGAACTTGTCCTCCTCTTGCTCTCGTGATCATGCACCTACAACAAGTACCAAGTATCAAACTCAAACAAAAACAAAACAAAAATAAAGAAAGTAAATGCAACTACCAACTCTACTCAACAAATCCTAAGTCCCACCTAAAGCAATCAAACTAGGTCCCCGGCAACGGCGCCATTGACTTTTTCGTATTTTTGCAAATCTATATAAACACGTAAACACGACCCAAAAGCATATGGGATCGTTGTTGCAATGCAAGTATACGACCAAGTTTTATCGATCCAAGAACTTAGTTGATCGGTGGATCCCTAAGATTACGAGTTTTGTAAAATTGTAGAGGCTTGTTTTGGTTTTTAGACTAATCAAATTAAAAGACAATAAGTGAATTAAGCAATAAAATTGAAATGAACAACTAAGCTAGAAAGCGATGTAAAACTTCGTTTAGAAGTGCAAGGTTGAGGGTAATGCTTCGGGTGAAATCCTTATGTCGGAATCAATGCTACGTCGTTAATTTCACTTATCTTGTACTACTTCGTTGGTTCGAACTAAGAGCTATCACTTAAGTTTTGAATACCGATCCCTTTTGAGGCTTGGGTGATCAAATGAACTAATTAGCACCTAACTAGTTACCAAAAGAACAAAAGATAGTGAATGACTTTAAACACGCGATGCACTTAAAGCATTCTCTCTTCACTAGGCCCCTAAACCCATAGATTAAGGTTCCTAATGTCTATTAATGGTGGTCTAGCCATCTACCCTCTCTCGAGTTAATAAACGACTAATTGAATCCGATTAATTAACCAAATTCCTCACCACAAGTTCGATTAACTCACACCCAACTCTCGATGTAGCACAAATTAACCTAACAAGAACTACTAAACCTAGTCAACCAATCTAATCAAGAAAAACACATTAATAGAAGCAATAGAACCAACTCAATAGCACAATCAAAGCTCCATTAACAACATAACACTAATTCCTTCATAAATCAAACACCCAAAGCATTAGGGGATTAGCCCATGGCTAATCTAACACAAACAATAGATAAACTAACAAATGAAATCAATAAACTCAATAAGCTCATCATAATAAAATTGCAAGAAAGCATAAATGAGAAAATTATACCAACTAAATTGAAAGATAAAGGATAGAAGTCACCTCAATAGAGTGATTACAACTTGAAATTGAAAATTGTTCTCCAAATGCTAGCTAAATTGTTCTACTAATTGAAAGAAAATTGAAAAATAAAAATTGAAGGTGAAAATAAACTATAAAGGTGTGTGGGGTGTGTTTTTCTAATTAGCTCTCCCCTTTTTTTTTTCTAAAATCTGAGAATGAGGGCTTAAATATTGGGGAAGGAATGCTTGAAACGAAATTTGCAAAACAACCCCTCAAAATAAGAAAATTTCAAAAATTTCCAAAAAAACGTGCGCTACTCGACCGAGTAGATCCACTCGACCGAGTGGCTCGGTCGAGTACGCTTCATAGAGTCGTTAACACTTTTTCGCTACAGGTGACTCGAGCGAGTAGCTCGACTCGACCGAGTGCATCGGTCGAGTAAGGCAAAATGGGCTCGAGCGCACTGGAAAAACCGACATTGACTCGCACGAGTCACTCGACTCGACCGAGGCAATGTCGGTCGAGTACGCTTTTAGAAAACGCTCCCCGCTTTTTCCCCAGGCTACTCGAGCGAGTAGCTCCACTCGACCGAGTGGCTCGGTCGAGTAGCCTGTTTTGCCTCCGCCTCTTCTCTTTTTTTGGGCCAACTTTTTGGGCTGTCTTTTTCTCTCATAATGGGCTTGCTTCTTGGGCCAATTCTTTGCTAATAATTATATTCCTTTCGGCCCGATTCTTTTTCTTCTACATTTTTCTCGTTTTCTTCTCGATTTTTCTCCTCGCTCGACCTCATAAAATTATAGGCTCGTATTTTCTTCTAAAATTCATTCAATTTCCTGCAAAAATAACAAAAATGCCTTTCTCGACAATTAAGCACAAATGGTCAAATTAATGTAAATAAATGCAAGAATTCAATGAAATTAGGCAAATTAAGTACATGAATTTCGAGCAATTTTCACACTAATCAGAGTGCAATCGGGGGACTACAATATCTTGCCCTCACGAGACCAGACATTTCCTTCACAGTAAATTATCTTGCTCAACGAATGGTCTCTCCTACAGGTGATGATTGGGGTGAGGTAAAACGCATTTTCCGGTATCTGAAAGGCACTCTCCATCATGGGCTTCTCCTACATATGACATTCTCACCTCCGCCTTACTGCATACTCAGACTCGGATTTTGGGGGAGATTTGAAAGACTGTAAGTCCACCTCAGCTTATATTATCTTTCTTGGTGAAAATCTAATCTCATGGATGTCTAGGAAGTAGGAAGTAGACAGGGGTAGCTCGATCATCAACTGAAGCTGAATATAGGGCACTTGCTTCAGCTACCTCTGAAGTTAGTAGGATAATAAATCTATTCAAAGAGCTCAATATTCGAATTATTGTCACGCCTAAATTACTTAGCGACAACATGAGTGCAACTAGATTGGCGCTTCATCCGATTCAACATTCAACATTCCAGAATGAAGCACATCGCTATTGACATCCACTTTGTGCGTGATCTTTCTTCCAAAGGGATTCTAAACTATATCCATTTTGTTCGTGATATGTCAACACGATTGACCAATTAGCCAACCTCCTGACGAAGCTGCTACAAAGAACAAGATTCGAGTTATTACGTTCCAATGTAGTAACACAAAAAAATAAAATGGAGAAAAGGAAAATGTAGATAAATTTAGTAACAAAAAAATTTACAAAAAAAGGCAGCAAAATTGATTTTTATGCATGTCGTAACACACATTTTGTACGAGTATCACAATTTTTATTCATATAGTAACACATAAAAAAATATAAAATTGAACTATTTTTTTTAAGAATATAAAATTGAACTATTGTTCATATATTAACACATTTCGTGTTTATGAGTAATACATTTTTATTAATGTAGTAATACATAAAAAATTATGGGAAAAACTATAAAATTGACTTCGTTAATGTAGTAACATATTTTATATCTATCAATATCATCAATTTATTTATTTAGTAACACATTTTTGTTCGTATAATAAAACAAAAAAATTGACTGTTGTTAGCATGCGGCGGCTCTCAACCTAGAAACAACTTGCCTACGGAATTAATTTACCTACGAAATAAAATCCCTAGGTATAATTACCTATAAGTCATTTGCCTACAAATTTTTACCTGCAACACAATTTGTCTTCGAAATTTCCGTAGATAATTTTTTTTGTAGGTGGGGAAGGAAGATGCTTATACAATTAGAAACTTTTGTAGGCAATTCGGAGGTAATCCCCCCTACGAATTTTTTTGTTGGAAATTTTGTAGTCATAGTGGCAATTTCCGTAGACAATTTTATATTTTCTTGTAGTGGGAGAAACGACGGTGGGTTGACCGGCTGAGAGAGTTTCTAAAATAGAACGGGCCCGATCGAAAGAAATAGAGAGAGATTACATAGAAATTATAGAAAGAAAAATTACAAAGAAACAGAAATAGACGACGGCGGTGGGGTTGAATTTATTCCAATTTTGTGCGAATTTTTTTTAGTAGAACGTTGGGGCGGCGCTGGCGTTTGGGTGGAGGGGGGTTTGTGTAACGGTGGTGGGAATTTCAAGAGGCGGTGGACGGTGGATATCGAGATTTGGGTGTTGCCAGCTGGCATTGGGGTGGGGGGTGGCAGCGGTAGAGGCGATGGTGGTGTTTTCGGGTGGCGGCGAGTCTGGAGTGTGGGCGGCGGGCAGGCGTCCTTTGTTGCAAAAGCATTGGGGCAGTGGGTGGGGTGTTTGTTGTGGTGTTGGGGGAAGGGGGTTGTTTTGGGTACCGGTAAGTTACATTTTGGGGGGTGGGGTTGCCGTGTTAGGGGGTGGGGAAGGGAGGGATGGGTGCGAGTATAAAAATTTTAATTAATATTTTGTGTGAATTTTGATTTAATTTTAATATATATATACACATATAAGTATTAACCAATCACACACTTCCACGTAAGATATATATTATAATAAAATTTAAAAAAATAAAAAACCGTGTCACGTCAGCGTCATCGGTTGAGTGATTTTCTGTAGCCGATTTTAGGATGAAAAAGTTATTTTTTGTAAAGTTATAAGACTAAAAAATAAAGTCCGAAGTTAGTAGGACTAAAAATAAAGTCAACGAAATTTACAAGACAAAAAATTCTATTTTTCCTTAGCTATAAAATTTTGGATATATTTGGCCCATCCCATATAGCTCGTGGGCCTAATGTGATTGGGCCTTTTTTTTTCCCCATGGGCTAGTGGATGTCCAAATATTCTTAAGTATTATTTTTATCACTTTTACTAGGATTGGAACATTGCATATTGTAAAATTGTGTTCTTGTCAAAGTATTTGATTAATTTAATTTATAAATTTGAAATTTATAGTTTCAAATAATATTAAACATTTGAATATTTTCTTATATTATGTGTTTCAATTAAACACATATCTTTATGCATGAAAAAATATTAACTTGCATTCAATATCTTTTATAATATGGGACTTTGAATTATTATGATAAAATTTGGTAATATATAAATTTTTATTATTAATTTTTTGTTTTCAAAACCTAAATTTAGTTCATAACTATTTTGTTAGAAAAAAAAAAAAAAACTATGTGGATTGGGTTGAGCTGGTTTGTTGGCCAGCTAGCCCAAGTAAGGTTGAGTGAATTATATTAGGCCTAGATTAAATACAGTTTCATGTTTTGTGAATACACTCCACCCAAAAAAAAATGTTCAGAAACTTTTTCGAAATTTTATTTTTTTTCAGAAGAAAAAAAATCATATGTTTAGAGGGTTTTTTTTTGCTTTTTCGGATTTTTTTTCCGAAAATTGTCAAAAAATTCGGATTTTTTTTCAAACACTTTGTGGTGGGGTTATATTAACAAAAGATAGGATTGTATATAACCTTGGCCTTATATTTTTATAGGCACGATAAGAGTTTAGATCGGTCTAATCCTACCCAAGGATATCAATTGATCAATCTAGACTAAGCAGTCTGAATTATCAGTTGTATCCAACGATGAAAAAACAAATACATCTAATAAATGATTAGTTGAGTATAAAAATCTAAAAGAAAAAATCCTTACCATTTAATATTTACTAGTTCAATATTGGAATGCAAGCATTTTTATAATTATTTTTTCGCTCGTGATTAGTACTTTCGAAATATTACTTCCTCGGTGAATAAATCGCTTGTACGAACACAATGTTATTAAGCTATTCATGTTTACCTCCTTTTTTATTTTATTTTACTATTTTTTATACGTTAGAATATATGACTTGAATACCATTTGACCTAGGTCTAAACACTTGAGTGGCGGCGCGGCCCATTAATGAAGAATTATTTAGGATTTTGTAGTTCTATATAACGGAGATCAAGGTCAATATGTCTATGTTATATAAACAGAGCTTGCTCATCCGTCGATCCAAGAAATTAGAAGTGCCGGCCGAGAGCCGCCAATAAATTTGGAGTTTGAGACCGTATTTCATACGGTACGAGCAACTGGTCTGATTTACCTTATACAATATATATATATATATATATATATATATATATATATATATATATATATATGGGAATAACTCCAGTAGGTTAGGAGGGGTAGCAAAAGAAGGACCACAGGTCTTCGGGCTGGCTATTTAAGGACACCAGATTTAAAATGTTGCAATTTGAGGCCAAATTGACCCAAATTGACTCTAATTAGAGCTAATTCAGGCCAACATGGCCTCAATTTGCAAATTTTAAAACCTATGTTCTTTAAAATTGCCAGTCTGAAGACCTATTGTCCTTCTTTTACTACCTTTCTAATTAGTTGGCCTTAATTTATTATTCTGAATTAGCACTAATTAGACCCAAATTGCACGTGCTCGACACATGACCCCTGATTTCGGAATATTTTATACACATGGAGCCCGTCCAACACCACTTTGCGACATAACTATTTCCTTTCTAAATATAAGTATATATTTAAAATATAAAAAAATTAATACCAAAAAAAAAAAATCTTCTTTCTCATCCCAACCCCACGCCCCAATCATTTTTCACTCAAAATTTAGACCGCCGTCTCTTCCCACCCCGGCCCTCGTCTCGGCCGTCCAACTCCAAATATTCGATCATCAATGGCGCTGAGGTGGAATAGTTTGAACTGCACATAAGCAACGGGCTTGGTTTCAGCCGAAATCGAGGGCCATGTGCCGATCACGTGTATAAAATAGCCCGAAATCGGGGGTCAAGTCTCAAAGTAGTTATTTTTATAATTTTATTTTAAATATATATTTATATTTATAAAGAAAAAAATATTTATGTTTAAAGTGGTATCGGACGGGCTCCACGAGTATAAATTAGCCCAAAATCGGGTGTCATGTGTCAAGTACGTGAAATTTGGGTCCAATTAGATCTAATTTGGGAATAATTTTTTAAGACCACAACTTAGGGGGTAGTAAAAGAAGGACCGTAGGTCTTCGGGATGACTATTTAAGGACCATAGGTTTAAAAATTTGCAAATTGAGGCCAGGTTGGCCCGAATTAGCTCTAATTAGAGTCAATTTGGGTCAATTTAGCCTCAAATTGCAACATTTTAAATTTGGTGTCCTTAAATTGTCAGCCCGAAAACCTGTGGTCCTTCTTTTGCTACCCCTCATAACCTACTGCCAAAAAAAAAAAATACTTCCACATATATATATATATAAATATATATATATATATATATATATATATATATATATATATATATATATATATTAGAATTCCAATGCTCATGAATTTGATATGCTTTTAAAATTTGTGAAATCTTTTTAATTTTTAATTTTTCTTTGCGATTTCCTGCTTAATTTTTAAATTTCATTAATAGATACTATGATATATTTCGACTCCTTATATATTTCTCAATTTATTTTTTAGATAGTATTGACTTATTATTTAATTACAAAGGCGAAATGAAATGTCCACTTAATTGTATTTCATATCATAGTGCATAGATCACTTTTATGGAGACTAATTTCAACATATATAAATTATTATAGCATACAAATAATTTATGTTAAATACTAACTTCATAGGTAGCTCAAATTTAAATTTCATATCAAAATAAATTTAATCATATATATATATTGGTAAATTTTGCAAATAGTTAACTAATCATTTTGTAGAATGTTTTTTTATCTCTCTCTAAATGTTTAATATATTTTATAAATGTTGCAGTGAAATTCAGATACCAATCTAACTTCTTGGTAAGTACTAAATTTTACCATTTATTTTAATGAAAGTTTGATAAATAAACAAATCAACAAGTTTAAACTATTATAATTACCCATATAATTATAACAATCACAGGTATTATTTTTTTAATTGATGATTCTAATATTACACTAATAATAATGTGGGGAAGACCATTGATGATAATTATAATAGGGCATAACAATGTTTGAACATCATATTAGAAGTATGTTTCTTCAATTGATTAATTGCTTAAAGAATTATTGCATCTCAATAGTTTTTTTTCAATATAGCATATGTTTTTTAAATTTTCAATTCGATATAATGACCTTTTAAAATTTGTAATTTTATGATTTTTATCAAAATAACCATTTTTCGGCAACTTTGGTCGATGTGACAATCAATTTTGTTTTAAAAATTTACACATAAAATCACATTTTTTTATTGTTTTAAATTAATCACAAGTTCTTTTTCTCGATTTTATGCATTGCCACATTAGCTTGACTTGCAAGAAAATAACCACGTAATAGATTAAAAACAATTTGAAAGGCCATCTATCAAAAATATTATATATCATCATGAGAATAATATTTTAAGGAACATAATTTGGGAGGGTGATAAAATGATGACTACAACTCTTCCGGCCGACAATAAATTTTAAAAAGTAAGGTTGGATTGTTCTAGGATAATTTGGCCTAAAATTTATAATTTTAAAAGTTATTATCCTTAAACTTTATGTCTACATAGTTATTTCTAAGAGTACTGGTTACCATTTTTCCACCCCATAAGTTATTTTTCTTTAAAAAAAAATTACTCCCATCAGCAATAGGTTAATGTGAACGAAATTAATAAAATTTTCCACGTTATATAATAGGAATATGATATTCATTATACAATTAATGCATGTTTCCACATTATATAACATGAAAACAATATTGCGCTAAAAAAAAAAATAACATGAAAACAATATTCATTTAATGTTGATCTGATTATTGTTATCTTCAACACTAATACACTTTCTCACATTAAATAATAGAAAAACAATATTCATTACACAATTAATAAACATTTCCACATTTATAATAGGAAAATAATATTTATGTAACATTGATCTATTTTTTGTCCTTTTCAAATTTAATACATGTTCTCACATTATATAAAACAATATTCATTACACAATTAGTATACATTTTCACTTTATATAAAAGGAAAATGATATTAATGTAATGTTAGTTTAACTCTTGCCCTTTTCAAAAGTCAAATATATGAATGCATTAAGTATACATTTCCATTTTATATAAAAGGAAAATAATATTTATGTGATCATTTATGAGTAATTTTTGTCATCATTTTCATCATTTATTTCATTTTATTATATTTTTCTTTAAAGAAAACAATCTCATCACTTGATTAATATTTAAACAAATTCTAGCATGCACTCAAGTGCATAGTATGCACTTGGATTTTAAACTCAATTTTAATTTTTTTTCAAAACATACACAAATACACCTAACTGTGTGTGTTTTTCAGTTGGGTATTACTGATTACTTTTTGGGGTATTGCTGACTACTTCTTGGGTATCATTGATTACCTTTTGAGGTATTGCTGATTTCTGTTGGGGTATTTAAAATAAAAAAATAAATAAACATGCATTCAAGTGTACACTAGAGCTACTCTAATATGCAGTTTTCATATATTAACCAAATTCGTAGTTGGAATTAAATTTTTTTTTTAACTAGAACTTCATATATTTAACAATTCATTGTTGGATTTTTTTTTTTAAAATTTTTTTAACTAGCGGGCCTATATATATAGGAGTGACATGTGCATCAATTCCACCAAAATCTTCTTTAAGGTTTCTCATTGTCATTAAAGTGGGGGAGAAAAAATATCGTGTGATTTGTGTATTTTTGTTGAAGGATTATTTTGTTTGAATTATTTCATAAAATGGTTTCACCAACTTTAGAAGTTATTTGCAGCATTTGCTTAGAAGTTGTTCCTAATGATAATAGCAGAGAAAAAGCGGAGCTAATTTGTGGACATCTATTTCATTTAGGTATGTGTGTGTATGTATAGAGTGAAATTAATTCATATATAAATCACTAAAGAGTATTAGTTGTTTTTAATAAAAGTATTAATTGTTTTTACTTGAGAGTCTTAGTTTTTTTTTTTTTTTAACTAGTACTTTTTAGTGAAAACAACTAATATTTTTTTAGCGAAAACAATCAATACTTACATTTTTAACTATTTGTTTTATGTCGTTTTAGATTGTATTGGCTCATAATTCAATTATCGAGCAAGAATGATATGTCCAAATTGTCGTGCAACTGAAGATAGGCCATGGTCGACATTAGTACTGGATCATTCTGAAGACGACAATCCATCGAATGACTATTTCCATTCGGATGATGATTTACTATCAGATGATGATGAAAATGTAAGTTTTGCTTCTTATAAAAATGAAAATAAAATGAAAAAAATAAAATATTGTTATGAAAAATAGAGAAAGAGAAGAACTCACGTTTGTTTACCCAGTTCGTCAAGAATGACTACGTCTGGGGGCATACCAAGCCAGGAGGATATCACTATTACTTGTGTATTCTATCTTACTTTCATCTTACAAATGCACTCATACAAAGCTCTATTTATACACATATATTGACTCTAAATATGTAAACTAACTAATGGACCATTATCAAATGACTAATCTCACGAGCTAATGGCTAATCTCACGAGCTAATCATACGAGACAATTAAGTGGTAAATAAATGATACAATAATGGTGTATAATGACACATAATGGACATTCACTAATTATTCAAAACTATTATTTATAACACTCCCCCTTAAATGTCCATTGTCCACAAATAATATGTCTCGTTAAAAATCTTATTAGAAAAATTAAATTCAGTGGACAAAATCCCCAGTGAAGGGAAAATAGTACATAGGAGTATTATTTAATGCAAAAATTATCCCCCTAATTCAAACATCATTTGAAATAATTTAATCGATGCATTTTAATATGTTTCACCAACTTTTTAAATAGTGCAGTCGGTATTGACTAATGTCTTGTATAATTGACAAGATAAATTAGTGCACGAGATATGGTACTTCAGGACCAAATATCTCTTCATATTCTATCCGTGTTCTAAAAATGGGTCCTTATTATGATCAAGCGACCCGAACAACCATTGGAGTACTTAATGGATGTAAAATCGCTTTAATACCTTTTGAGTACAAGCAATTTGTGAACCAAAATACCACCTATAAGATGCTCAATTTGTAATCTAAGACAAAATTTAGTTTGTCCAAAGCCTTTGATCACAAATTCTCTCTTTAAATATGCAACTGCCTCTTAAAGCTCTCCAGGACTCCTATTTAAATTGATATCGTCAACATATATTGTAATTTTCACAAAATTGGACTCATTTTCTTTATGAAAACACATGGGCATATTGGGTCATTGGTATAACCTTCTTTAACTAGACTATTATGCCGCATATGTCCAGATTATTTGAGCTAATACAAGAAATTTTGCAACTTTAATAGACAATCTTGTTTTGAATTGATTGACATGCTTCAAGCATGTTAAATCTTTCAAGGATTTTCATATATAATCATTTTCAAGATAATCGTATAAATATGCAGTTGTTGCATCATTTGACGCATTTCAAAATTTTTGTATTTGCTGCCAGAGATATTAAATAGCGAAATATTATTCTATACATAACATGAGAATATGTTTGATTAATATCGGGTCTCTGCGAAAACTTTTGAGTTACTAATCTCGCTTTGTATTTTACCACCATATTATTCATATTTTGTACAAATACACACTTCAGGGTGTATGTACTATAAAATCAACACTTTGTTTTATTTAGCGAGTCTAGCTTTGCCACAATTTACTTCTAACTATTTCACCTAGTCAAAGTGCTTTTGGCACCCAACTTAGGTACTGGATCCAAATTTTTATTTGTGATAGTAAAAGCAATAGTGGGCATGAACATGTTATCGACAACAATGATATTTCTATTGTAAGTGTCTCATGTATATATAAATTTATGTCAACCAGATCCTTATCATTTCCTAAAATATTTTGACCTGGTCGTTCCGCAACCCAGTATTTTATTATTTTGTGCACGTGCTTTGTTACTAGGATTTTCGTCTTCAGGACAAATCTCTTCAGGAGATACCTGGAGTGACTTTAGCAGCTTTTGATTTACCTCGGATTTACATATTTTCATATTAAGAGGTTCCTTACGCTTCAGGAGTGCAGGAACATTAGCAAATATACTTAATTTTTATTAGAACCTCTATACATTGTGGTGCATATACTGCAGATATATGCAATGTAGTCACTCATTTATAGTTGATATAATCATCTGGCAGAGTACTTGCTGAATCTTGCAAGTTAATTATATTTTGAACTTTTAGTTCAAATTGACTAGTGTGTAGGTCTAAATATTGAAGATCTTTTCCTTCTGAGAAATTTCTCGACATTCATTAAATTTTGAATTCTTATCTCCCCCTAATGTCGAGATATAATTTGTATCAATGTGTAGTCAGCCTTCTGGGCAGTTGAGATACATTGTGGGAAATATATATTTCATTCCCACACACTAGTTGTAAAAGATAGCTCTTCAGGAGCAATATATTTAGAGACAGCCTCTTCAGGTTGGACATTAAGTCGTTTACCTTTTGACTCATTACTTTTATTTAATCTTCAGACCAAGAGGTCTCTCACGCTTTAGGCGTGTTTCAAGTTCATCACTTGCTATTTGTCCTTTAAGGACATCAATCTTTACCATAAGCTTTTTGACAAGAAATTATGATTTAGTAACTCTTTTGGAGTCTATGAATACAACTTTGAGCTCACATTGCTTTTTTTTTCAAAGATCAAGGAAATTAAATGTTATTTTCCAATTGATTTCCCTTTTCCGTTGATTTTTAAAGCTCAACAAATTTCTTCGAGGATTGGGAGACGATAGTGCAACAAATTTTTAGTCCCTTCAGGGAGAAATATACTGACTCTTCTGGAGCCATAAACAAGTTTGCACTATGTCTTATATTATTAATATTTGTCTCCCCCTCTTCCAAATGATAAACATATTTTCTATAGTTAAGCATGATTTGTGCAAAAACACTTCATCATCATCATTGCAAATATTATTTACATTCAAGATATATCACAACATCTTCATCCTTCTTTTTCAAGGAAACTTAATAAATTTTAACAAGATGATCTGGTGTTTGATAGATACAGGACCAATAGTCTTTTATGTCACATCAATAACATTGTTCCTCAAAATTTTTATAGTCTCTCTTCTGGGAGACAATTTATTTCCCGTGATGATCATGATTGTTATTATTAGATGGGATAAATATACCACGTCCACATCCACAATTATTATGGTCACGCTCACGACCATGTCCATTTCTTTTATATTTAGTCGCATTCACTTCAGGAAATGGACTAACATCAGTATGTCATGACTCATAATTTTTCAACAATAGTTCATTGTTTTGTGTAGTTAAGAGAAGGGAAGTAGTTAGTTCAAAATATTTCCTAAACCTTTTTTTTCTTCTTCTCGATATTGCTGTTGCAGGAGCATATTTGAGACATGAATAGTAATCTTCTCAAACATATCATTATCAATTATGGTTTCACCACATAATTTTAATTGTGAACTAATTCTGAACATGGCCAAGTTATATTTATTAACAAAATTTAAATCTTGAATCTATAAGTGGGGTGATCCCTCCATAAAATATGTGGATAATTTACTACTCCCTCCGTCCACGAGTAAGTTTCCCACTTCTTTTTGTTGAATGGTTTAAGAAAGTGTATTTGTTTATTAATATATGGTGGGCCACATGTTGACTTTTGGGATAAAGTAATGAATAGTGTTGAAAAGTAAATTGAATGAGTGGCATATTTGGTAATATTGTGTGAGTTTGAAGGTTAAAGTTTATAAATAGTAGAGTGTTGCTTTTTCCATTTATGGAATGGGAAACTTACTTGTGGACGGCCCGAAAAGGAAAGTGGGAAGTTTACTCATGGACGGAGGGAGTATTAGATATTCAATTGTAAAAACCTCAAAATATATCAAGTATATGATATTTGTGATTGCTTTCTTGTCTAAGAGACAAGGACAGTATCTTAGGCATGTCTCCAAACAAGTATACATAGTAACCAATATCGAGTTCAAAATAATCTTCAATGCAAAAACGAGTTAGTCAAATAAACAAGTAACAATTACAATTTAAGAGAATCATGTCATTTATAAAATATAACATGTTTGTTGATCAGTTCATATACTTGCATCAAATAACTTGCTCCTAATCAATTCAATTTTCTTATTTGAGAGCACGCACATGACAAATTCATGCACACATATACATCTTATCAATATCATGAATTATTTTAAAATATGAGATCTTCGCTAATTTGTGTACATCTACTGATGCGGATTAAAAGTAGTATTTCATATCAATTAACCCCATCAAAACTTAATAATAAGAAAAATAAGATAGAAAAGGCGATAGGAATAAACATGTACAATATTACTATACTCTCAATCTCATAATTATTAACCCACATATCTTCGCATATGATCACAAATAGAATCTTTAAGGTATTAAATCGGCTCAATAATAATTATAATACTACAACTCTTCTCAGTTAATCACAATTGCAATAGACATGATCCCAGAAAAACGAGTAATAAAATCATGAACCACACACAATGCCCACGATTCACAAAAGTAAGATACAAAATTTGTACTTAGTCTAATACACATAAACTCACTCAAGCGAACCTACACACAATTATAGGAATACACCTATAACAGGTAAGTTGTATGGAGAGGGGACTCCAATTTTTCATAGAATTCATGAATAATCCTTAGATAATAAAATAATAATTTAAATATTATCCCAATTATAATTTTTATGAATAATAAATAAAAGTTCATGCCCTGAAACACTTGATTCCAAAAGTTTTCTGACGAAGCCTATGCACATATCATATATATACATAGTTAAAATATAATACAACTAGGCATCAGAGGGACATAAATATTGCATCAAAAGAATGAGAATACTGTGAAATAGATTCATCTCACATTTAGCGCAATCTCAAATATATCTCCAATAGGTAGAGCAATCAACAAAGTACAATAATCAATAGCGAGTCCAATGTCCAAAGAAAACTTTAGTAAAGTGTTATACAAACATGTAAAAACTCATTTATCATAAGTCTAAATACATGAAAACAAAAGCATAATTCATAATTGATTTGCGTCTTGATCAGAACTACTTGCTATGAAATTATAAAATTCACCGAGTCTACTATGAGATCAAGAATTTTAATTGAGAAAGAACAAGTACGTGCTTACATAAGAGTACTAGTTTTAATTCTAAAAATTGAAACTTTTCAAAATTACCGCTTGCAAGGATTAATTCATGTTATATATATTCATTGCTTATATAGAAAGAAACATAATAGCAAATAGATGATAGTTTCAATACAAATAACAAAATCTAATTTAAAAGAAAAATTCTTCAACATCTCTTTTATTTTTTATATATAAATCATGAAAAGGTCTTTTTGATTAAGCAAAGGTAGTAGTTAAAAGCAAGAACGATTTTTACGGAAAATATTTTGTTGGTTACTTAATTCAAAGAATTAGACCCATAGAGCCTTTGTTGTCGATTTAGAACTAATTTGACACAGTATCCAAAGCGAAAGATAATATAAAAACATCAGGGCTTAATAAACTGATAAGTTAAATTACCACCATAGATAACCTTGAACCATGTTCTTCACTGTAGCGACTGGCGACTCTGTTTAGAGAAGATTCACCACCAATTTGTAGAAAAATCTCAATGAGTAGAACACTCGTGCTGATAACGTGTTATGAAAAAATAGAGAAAGAGAAGAACACACGTTTGTTTACCCAGTTCGTCAAGAATGACTACGTCTGGGGGCATACCAAGCCAGGAGGATATCACTATTACTTGTGTATTCTATCTTACTTTCATCTTACAAATGCACTCATATAAAACTCTATTTATACACAAATATTGACTCTAAATATGTAAACTAACTAATGGACCATTATCAAATGGCTAATCTCACGAGCTAATCATACGAGCCAATTAAGTGGTAAATAAATGATACAATAATGGTGTATAATGACACATAATGGACATTCACTAATTATTCAAAACTATTATTTATAACAAATATTATACATACATATATATATAAGGAAAATATACATTTTTGTCCTTGTTGTGACCATTTTGGCACATAGGTCGGCGCCGGCCTGAAGAGGGCCGGAAAATGCAGAATAGAGACCCGGAGGTCGGGACCGACCTGACCGGTCTATACCCGATCTCGGCGGGCTCCGATCCCAATCTCCAACCTCAGAAACGAGGCCGGAAACTAACTTAGAACACGCATCAGTATCGCCCCAGAAGCAGTCAGCTAGATTGAGATCGGACCGGACCGGCCACGGCCGGAGAAGACCAATAAAGGTCGCCCGGGCCCGATCTATACGCATTAAGGGCCTCCGGTCTCGTGACTCGCCTAGAGGCCGGCCTCCGACCTCATGACGACCCCGGCAGACAAGGAAGACTCGGAGCACGTGGCAGAATCAAGCGAGATCTTCCCCCAAAAGGAAAAAATCCGCCTCCGTACTCTGTGACACAGAATATTCCATCCAAATGAGGAAATTTGCCAGAGAATCGTCCTTTTTGGACACGCGTCAACACCCTAGTGGTCGGCCACCTGCAAGCTCTGGCATATCAGTGCCCGCGCGCCCTCAGAGGCAGGAGGCATTTAATGCGCCTGTCCCCCCCCCCCCCCCCCCGAGAGGCCAGAAATGACCAATGTACCCCTGTAGTGAGAATAACTATAAATACCCCCACATTTGTAACACAAAGGGAGTTCAATTTCTTTCAGTATAATCAATACACTTATCATTCAAGTCCAGGGACCAACCCCCCTGGCAAATCTGGTGTTCTTAGTGTTCATGCATATTTATTTCCAGTTCTTCATTTAAGCATTCAATTCTGCATTTAAGGACCCAATCATTTGATGTTTTTGCCAAAACTCTTATAAATAGTCATTTAATCCCAGCAACACATATTTGGTAAACAGGAGGGTACCAACCCATTAAACTCATCTTTTCTTTACCTCTCTTTGAAGAATACCCACTGTTCTTCAAAGCTTCATATATTCAAATCTTCAAACCTTCAAACAATTGATTCTCTCTCTCTTGGTGCAATGGATCACCTGAAAACATCCCATGCCCACAAAGTCATCGGCGCTCCGGCCATGCCGAGGGACGTCGCGACGCGAGCATCGGGGGAACCGACCCCTACTCGCCATGGGAAGGCCAAACGCGTGGCCTCCCCGATCCGTTTCCCGGAAGAGCCCACACAATCCCAGGGCAGAGGCTTCCTCACTCCTGACCTGGCCGGGTCAGGACGACGCCGCCAGGCGGAAGAGGCAAGGGGGTGCCGAAGCACCACCTCTGCCTCAAAGAAGAAGGCCCACGCCCGCGCACTCAAGGGAAAGGCCAAAGCCGTGGAGCACCAGGGCGAAAGCCAAGGCCGGGCAAACCCCAGTTCCACTCGGTCACGAGGCTCCGCTCACCCGGTTTTTGACCGTTTGGGCACGACGGGCCCTTCGTGGTGTCCAAGCCGCCTCCCCAGTTATGACACTGGGTATGGTGACACGGAGTCCGTCTCCAACTCGTAGAGCACGGCCCAAATACCGCACAAGAGGGCAGCCGAGTTCAGTCTAACCCCGGCAAACTCCGCCAGGCACAAGCTGAGTTTCGCCCAAAGCGATCTTCTGGGACGCGGAGTCCCCCGTGCTGCCGTGTTCGATAGAATCGGCCCCCTGACCGACGCTGCGACCAAATGGTCGAAACCCCGAGTCCCGAACTCGTCAAGATGCAAAAGTAGCTTGACGAGATAAAAGCGCTCCTAGAAGCGCAAGACCAACCTAAGGCCCGGCCGGTCGCCAACGAGCCCCTGGCTGTGGATATTGAGCTCGCCCCGGTCCAGCTCAAAATTGTCCCTCCGCCGACCCCGCTCTACGAGGGAAAAACAGATCCGGAGACCCATCTGAGCAAATTTCAGATCTACATGACCGGACGTGGCGCGACCGACGCCACAAAGTGCAGGCTCTTTTCCCTCACCTTAGGCGATCTCACCCACGGATGGTACGTGTCTTTCCCGGCGCGGTCGATCGACTCGTTCACCACCCTGAGCACACAATTCTCATCTTACTTCACGGCAAAAGTCGCCCGGCCGGAAAGCTGGCACCGCTTGATGCGGATCCGCCAAGAGAAGGAAGAGTCCGACGAGGACTATGTGGCTAGGGTGGACGAGGTCATGCTGACCGGCGAGCCAGTTAGCGACCAGCTGGCCTTGCACGCAACTCTTGGGGGTTTCCACGGACGATCTCCAATGTTTAAACATCTCACCAAAGACTTCCCAAAGACCTACGCCGAATTCCGCGCCCGGGCCGGCGACTACCTGGCCCGGAGAAGCTTCTGGCGCTCAGGCTGGGAGAGTCCGAGCCAATTCAAAAGGAGACAGAGGCCGTAGCTCAAGCCTCCCCTAAAAGCGGTCCCAAAGCCAGGAAAGTGGCCAAACCGCCTGGTAACTTCAAGTCCTTCGAGGACGTGGAAATTCACCTTACTCAGGCCATGAGGCAGTTCCCCGCGCATATCTTCAATGCGATCCAACATCGGGACGTGCTTCCCCAGCTAAGGCCCTTTTCTGGGGACCGGTCCCGGCTGGACCCAAAAAAGTTATGCGTCTATCACGACTCAATTAGCCATAATACTAGCCAGTGTCGTGATCTCCTCAAGCAGCTTTGGAAGCTGTTTGACAAAGGGCGTTTGAACGACAGTCTACAGAGGCCAGCCGGCCGTCAGGAGAACCACCCGCAGCAGCAGCAACAGCGTCACCCCCGAAGGAACGAGGATGGTGACCGGCCTCTCAGGCCGGTCGCAGCTTTGGAGGAGGATGATGATGAAGACGACCTCCTCCCACCTATGAACCCTGGCGGCCGGGTCAACATGATCCAGGCCGGTGGGGGGAACCTAGGCGGCCTCGCCCCCATCTCGACGATGTCCAACCGGAAGCGGAAAGCGGAGATCCGGGAGGTGACCAATGTCAATTTGGTCATCCCCCCAGAACCAAAAATTCATAAAGATCTGGTGATATCCTTCTCCAACCAAGATCGGGCCGGGGTTTTGTACCCAAAGGGTGACGCGTTGGTGATTGCCGCCCACATCTTGGGCAAAGAGGTCCAGCAGGTCCTGGTCGACAATGGGTGTTTTTGCAATATCATCTTCAAAACGGCCCTAGACCAGCTCGGAGACCTCGTCAACTTCATCAGGCCAATCGACCTTCAGCTGAAGGGATCTGGGGATGCGACGGTCGCTGGTACAGGAGGATAAAGCTCTCTGTGGAACTCATCTGTTGCTACAACAAAGAGGTCAAGATAACTAGGCCGTTAGATTTTATAATTGTAGATCAACCAAGTTCATATAATGACTTTCTGGGTAGGCCCTTTTTAGAGGTTTTTGAAGCTGTTGCTTCCTCCTACTATTACTGTACTAAGTTTCCCACCCCCGAGGGGGTGGTCGGCACCGTTAGAGGTGACCAATCAATGGCTAGGAGGTGTTTGAACTATTTCAACTCTTATTTATTTTCAATTTGCAACGACCAAACATCGGACGGGCCGCCCGTCGACACCGAGCCGGCCACTCCGGCAACGGAGGTCACTTTGGAGGTCGGACCCACATCGGCCGACCCCCAGCCCATGCAAATCGATGATCCCGAGCCAAGGATCGGTTTCGACCCATCCGAGCTCGACCTCGACCCTAGGTTCGACTCGTCCGACCGGCGAAGCCATGAACAAGCCACTGCTTTGGAAGAATTGGAACACATTCCAGTCGACCCCTCGAGGCCGAAATTGGAAGTTCTGATCGGCTCTCACATACCGACCGAAATACAGGGGGAAGTGATCGAATTTCTCAAAGCCAACATTGGGGTCTTCGCCTGGTCTCACCAAGATATGGTCGGGATAGACCCAAAGTACGCCTGTCATCACCTAAAAATTGACCCCAATAAGAGATCGGTCCACCAGAAAAAGAGGAAATTCAGCCCGGAGAAATACGAAGCTCTGGCCCAAGAGGTTAAGAAGTTGTTAGACAACAAGTTGATTGAGCAAGCTCGGGACGAGCCCCAATGGGTCGCAAACGCCGTACTAGTAAAAAAGACAAACAACGCCTGGAGACTATGTATCGACTTCACCGACCTCAACGCGGCATGTCCTAAGGACCACTTTCCAATGCCGCACATCGACCACATGGTGGATAACACGGCTGGTCACGAAATGATGTCCTTTATTAACGCCTTCGCCGGCTACCATCAGATCCCAATGGCCGTCGAAGACATCAAGCACACCTCATTCCACACGGAGAAGAATATTTTCTCTTGGATCCGGATGCCTTTCGGTCTGATCAACGCCGGCGCGACCTACCAGCGACTAGTCAACAAAATATTTGCAGATCAGATCAGGAAGACCATGGAAGTCTACATCGACGACATTGTGGTGAAAAGCTTGAAGAAAGAAGACCATCTCAGAGACCTCGAAGAGACCTTCAAGATTCTAAAGGCCTATAATATGAAGCTAAACCCAAAGAAATGTAACTTTGGGGTGGAGGCCGGAAAATTCTTGGGGCACATCGTCAGCCAGCGTGGGATTGAGGCCAATCCGGCCAAGAACAAGGCCGTCCTCGATATGCAAGAGCCAAGGACGATCAAACAAGTGCAGCGCCTGACCGGATGCCTCGCCTCTCTCAACAGATTCATAGCCCGGCTCGGGGACAAAAGTAAGCCTTTCTTCTCGACCATTAAAAATGGCAAATTTTCTTGGAATAGGGAAAGCCAAGTAGCCTTTGCAAAATTAAAGGAATACTTGGCGAACCCACAAATTTTGGTTAAGCCGGTTCCGGGGGAGAAGCTTTACTTATATCTCACAGCCTCCGAGGTCGCCCTCAGCGCGGTACTGGTCCGGGCGGACGGCCAGAACCATCTTCCGATCTATTTCGTAAGCCAAGCCCTACACGATGCCGAGCTCAGATACACTCCGCTCGAAAAGTTAGCTTACGCTCATGAGCGTAAGGAAGCTAAAACCTTACTTCTTCGACCACCAAGTAGAGGTCCTCACCACTCTACCCTTGAGGCAAGTCCTACACCGGCCGGACACCAGCGGCAGGTTGTTGAAGTGGTCGTTAGAGATAGCTCAATACGGGGTCTCATACGCCCCAAGGACGACCATCAAGGGCCAGGCCCTGGCTGATTTCATAGTAGAACTCACCTTCCCACCTAGGTTCACAAGAATCAACCACCCCCCGTGGAAACTCTATGTGGACGGATCGTCAACCAATACTTGTGTCGGGGCCGGTATTGTCCTGATCAGCCCGGAGGGCCAAAATTCACACATGCAGTCCGCTTCAGCTTCCCGGCCACCAACAACGAGGCCGAGTATGAGGCTCTGGTCGGGGGCCTTGAGCTCGCGATTGCCATCGGAGTTTGCCGACTGCACATTTTTATGGACTCCCTGCTCATGGTCAACCAAATCAAAGGTGAATACGAGGCCCGGGGAGAAAAAATAATGAAGTACCTCGACCTGGTTACAACCTTGTGCGAGAAATTTCATCAAATTTTCATTGAGCAAATCCCAAGGGAGCACAACACCCAGGTCGACGCTCTTTCCAAACTTGCAATCGCGGAGGGAGCTGCCGACCTCGCCAATATTCAACTTTCCACGCTCGGAATGCCCACGGTCATCCGAGCACAGGTGGCGACCGTTCTGAGCACGGATGAAAATTGGATGACGCCGATTGTGAAGTATCTCAAGACCGGCGAGCTCCCTGAAGATAGAATTTGGGCATGACAGCTACAACTTCGGTCGTCAAGGTACACCCTCATCTACGATCTTTTGTATAAAAGAAGTTTTACCCTCCCACTCCTAAAATGCATAACCCCGGAGCAAGGCCGGGCCATTCTGGCCGAGATCCACGAGGGGGTATGCGGAAACCACGCCGGAGGCTGTGCCCTAGCCCACAAAGTGATCAGACAAGGATATTTCTGGCCGACCTTGAACAAGGACGCTGTCAACTTTGCAAGATCGTGCCACAAGTGTCAAATCATGGGGCCCAACATCAAACTGTCCCCCGAGCAACTCTCCTCCATGTATAGCCCTTGGCCTTTTGCCCAGTGGGGCATCGACCTGATCGGACCGATGCCCACTGCGCCCGGAGGCCACAAATTCGCCGTCGTGGCCGTCGACTATTTCACAAAGTGGGCGGAGGCCGAGCCACTCAACAAGATCAGCCAGACTCAAATCATCAAGTTCATTTGGAAAAACATCATCTGCCGTTTTGGCCTATCTCAAGTGATCATCTCCGACAATGGGAAACAGTTTGACGGTCTCCAGATGATTCAGTTTTGTGAGAAATGGAATATCAAGAAAGTGTTCTCCACCCCCTACCACCCGCAGACGAACGGCCAAGTAGAGGCCGTAAACAAAATCCTCAAGCATACTATCAAAGCTAAGCTTGAGGACAAAAAGGGAAAGTGGGCAGCCGAGCTACCCGACGTGCTTTGGTCATATCGTACGACCACAAGGAACTCTACGGGCGAAATACCTTTCGCTTTAGCTTTTGGGACCGAGGCTGTCATCCCATCAGAGGTCTCCCTCCCAAGCCACCGGACGACTCAGATGATCACCGAGGACAATGATACCGCCCGGATGATCGACTTAGACATGTTGGAGGAGAGGAGACTCAATTCCGACCTTCGAAATGCGGCCTACAAGAAGAAATCCGAAAAAAAATTCAACACTAAGGTGAAGGCCAGACAATTCCAGGTCGGGGACCTCGTCCTTAAGAAGGTTCAAGTACCCAAAGGGGTATTCGGCCCGAACTGGGAGGGCCCGTTTAGGATATCCAAGTGGCTCTCCAAGGGAGCTTACGAGCTGGAGCTCATGGATGGCACCCCGGACCAATACCCCTAGAATGCAATTCACTTGAAAAAATACTACCAATGATCTTGTACTATGTATTCAAATTCTCATCAATACAAAGCTCTTCGCACAGCTAAATCTTATTCCAAGCACCGGGCTCAGTTCAAAAGCATATGCCAACCGTATCGAGATCGGCATATCACACTTGAGCTCGGAAAAGCCACTCAAGGCCATCCAAAAACCGAGCCCAGTTCAAAAGCATACGCCGACCGTATCGAGGTCGGCGTATCACACTTGAGCTCGGAAAGGCCACCCTAGCCACTTTAAGAGCCGAGCTTAGTTCAAACGCGTATGCCGACCGTAACAAGATCGGCATATCACACTTGAGCTCGGCAAGGCAACCAAGGCCATTCCAAGCACCGAGCCCAGTTCAAAAACATATGCCGACCAGGTCAAGGTCGGCATATCACACTTGGGCCCGGACCAAAATCCCATTCATACTTGTTAAAATTTATAACAATTTGACAAGTGTAAATAAACTAAAGAGCAAAAACATAACAGCAAAGATTAAAGAAAAACAGATTTTCATTTCAAGAGACCGGTCTGAAAGCTGGGAAGAAGTACAACGAGTCGAAATAAGATAAATCCGGTCGGAAGCCGGTTACATTCAAAAGCAGTAAAGAAAAGCTAAGGCAGAAAAAAAATTCAAGTTTCGCTTTCCCCGGCCGCAGGGTTCGCCTGCTCTCCATTTCCGGCCGCAAAGGCAGCCACTTCGTCAATACAAGCCTCTACCTCGACATCACCTCCGCCCGGCACCTGAGAACCAGTCGGAGGAGCCTCCTCTGCCTCCTCTTCCTCACCACCGACCGAGGGATTCTGACCCGGCTGGATCAGCCTGTGCCGATGAGGGAACCACGAGAGGTCCACCCCATGGTCGGTCTCAAGGTCGAGGAAAGGTAGCCAAAAGCCTTCACTGATCGGGTTCTTGGCAGCGTATTCCCGGAAGAAGGTTTCTTGGGATTTGGTGTCAAGGCCGGACTGACGCCCTACCCGGATCATATTGGCAGCGGCCACATAGAAACAAAACTCAGAGAAGAGTGCAGGGTTGGCGATCGGATCCTCCGGGTCGTATGCCGGCTGGTTCAAGACAACAGACAGCTCGTCGTTCTTCCTCTGGAGCTCCTTCTCCAGATCGGCTTGCTAGGCCAAGGCCTGGTCAGCATCTCCTCGAGCTCGGTACGCCTCCAACCGCAACTCGGCAATAGCATCCTCCATCTCGGTCACCCGGTTCCAGGTGTCCACCAGGGCTTTGTACGTCGTCTCCGCCCGGCCTAAGGCATCTCCTTTCTCCTTCAGAACGGCCTCCATCTGGCCGACCGCGTAATCCTCCTCCTTTTTAAGCACGGCGTTTTATCTCTCAAGGCCGGCTTTCTCTTCCCGAGCTCGAGTCAGATCGGCCTCCGCCCTCCGAAGCGAACTAGCTGCGCGGTTGAGCTCGCTCTCCACGAAGTTGGCCATGATAGTCATCTGGTTGGCCAACGCTATGCAGGCTCGGCCGGCGTGTCGAGGACGGTGCTCGGTAATGTCGGCCAGCTCCCGGGTCCAGGCCTGGGGCAGAGAGTTCACCGACCGGCTCAGGTACTCCGGCATATCTACGATTGAGCCCGGGGCCCGGGAGGACAAGAAGTCCAACACTAGTGGAGGGAGGTCAGAGTTGTTTCGCGTCAACCTAAAGAAAGAAGATAACCGGGTCAGTTTCATTTGGGAAGCGACTAAGGAATTTAGAGTTAAAAAATTAAACTTACGATTGGAATCGAGTCGGGTTGCGACCAAAATAGGTCCGATCATCCTCCCGACCTGGGGCTGTCGCCCCTTGGACCGCGGTCTCCGTCCCGACCAGCCTAGGTCCGGGCGGAGTATCGTTGGAGATATCGATTGGGCTCGGGCTCGGGCTCGACCCGTGCGGGCCAGCCTCTTCGATCTCGGCCTCTTCTCGGCCCCTTTTCTTGTCCATAATCGGGGAGGAGGTCGGGACCTCAGCAGCAACTGCCCCGGCGGCCGGAACGGACTGGATTGGGATTGGTTCCTGGATCACGATGCTGGTCCGGGCACCGGTTCCCTTCTTCTTCTTCTTCTTCTTAGCCCCTTGGGCTGTCTTTTTCACCGCACAAGCCCCAATCAAGGAAAACATCTCCGGGCAGCTTTCGAGGAGTTCTGGCGGGCACTGCCTCACGATCGGGAAATCGGGCACTGCAATAACGAGACACGAAGTGTTAAAAAAAACACCACAAACCCAAAGCAAACTAAAGGTCAGGACCCGGTCCCTGATTAGGCGTGAAATTGTCATGATTCGTAGCTAGAAACACCCTAGTTTTGGTCGAATTTATTAAGTTTTTAGAGCCAAATGAGTACTATTTCTATACATTGATGAATTTGTCTCTTTGATGCTCATAGGTGAATAGAGGACAAAAAATGGAGTTCGTAGGACTTTGAATCGACTCAAACGGATGCCCGGATGAGAAGATATTGAAGAAATACGATTGGTATTAGTGCGGACGAGGAAAAGTATTAGTTGGGATGAGTTGGAAGTCACTCGAGTGACTAGGTCGAGCACCACCGCTCGAGCGCATTGCTCGAGCGCCTAAGCTTACAGAACTTTTCTTGCGCTCGAGCAGCTCGAGCGCCACCGCTCGAGCGAATTGCTCGAGCGCCCAAAACAAGCAATGTAATTTCATTGCTCGACCGGCTCGAGCGGAACCGCTCGAGCGATTGTGTCATTCGAGCTACACTGCTCGAGTGGGACCGCTCGAGCGTTTTGCTCGAGCAACTTCGGATTTTTGCCTCCGGATGCATATTTTCGGCCCATTAACTCCCGTTTCGACCCGTGCCTATATATACCTCTTCCAAACTCGTTTTAAAGAGAAGACCAGATCCCGAACTTTAGAAATAGTTTTAGACTTGGTTTTTGGAGAGGAAGGAGACGAGCAAGCTTTACTTACGTTTTGTTGAGGTTTTTCATACGAATTCTAGTTTCTTTTCAATTCTTAGTTTCTTTTCATTAGTTCGTTACTTTGAACACGTTTAAATTTTGTTTTTATTAATTCAATTTCAGTTCTTAGTATTTATTTCTTTAAAACCCTAGTTCATGTTTCTTATTTTCTTCGTTCAATTCATTATGTTTATGTTCGTTGTTTCTTCTATTGCTTTTATGTTTGTTAACGTCATGTCTAGCTAAAACCCTTGTATGCTTAGGGTAGGATGAACTCGTAGAAGTAGGTTGTGGGTACGTAATTAGGATAACTTGTGACGTTAGTTTTAATTCTCTTAGTTAATGAATTCTTATAATTAATCTGAACTTTACCTTTGAATTTCGTACGAAAGTGTTAGAGAGAGGACGACTGCATCACTCGATAACAATTAGTAGTCTTAACGAGAAGGTTTAGAAAGGGTTAATTCATTTACCAGTTTAGCGAAGGAGGACGACCGCATCACCTTAGTTAAATTAGGGTCTCATTAATTAAGCATAATCTATTAACTTGTTAGTGGATTAGTGAAGTCGAGTGTTAGG
This sequence comes from Ballota nigra, assembly GCA_947034835.1. Lineage (NCBI taxonomy): Eukaryota > Viridiplantae > Streptophyta > Magnoliopsida > Lamiales > Lamiaceae > Ballota > Ballota nigra. The sequence goes on along the minus strand of OX344729.1, from coordinate 80,628,556 downwards.
GTAAAGTATTAGGGTTTAGAATCTTGAGCTTTCACCTTGCATTCTTAGACTTAGGTTAATTCTTGTGTGTCACAGTTATTTTGATTATGTACCTGCTCCGTTAGTATACGTAGGGATTCCTATCTTAAGCATCACCATCTCATATTTGAAAACACACCTTTTGTTATTTCGTTTAATTTGCCTTTTGCATTCGTAGGATAATTAAGTTTAGTTTAATTAATCTTTCAAAAATCAAAAAATAATACACTCATATTAACTACGACGCGTAGATCTTCAGGGATCTGTTCGCATACACACTTTCCCTTGGGTTCGATAATACTTGGTCCCTATACTTGCCCATACTACAGTGAACCCGTACTCTTGCGGGGAAGCTACTAGTAAAAGCTAGTGTAGTTCGCTCCAAGTCAATGGCGCCGTTGCCGGGGATGGCGTTGTATGCTTTTTGTTGGTCCCACTCGATAGATTAATTGCGGAAGCTTATGTAAAAATGTCTTTCCAAAATCTTTTATAAGAGATCAATAAACAATATTTAAAATAAAGCGATAAAAGACACAAGATATATAGTGGTTCGGATAAATATCCTACGTCCACTCTCCCTTATCACCAAGGGGTCTTACTAACAACCAACTCACAAACTTACTCACTGGAATTTCTGAAGTACCAGCACCTTCTTACAAACTCTTTAGATCTAACTTCGATCTAAAGATAAACTCACTCCAACCTTATCTTAACAAGATGAACAGGTTGAGTGTATAGACTCCTTACGAGTAGATAAGTAATTAAGAACAAAGTGTGAGTGCAATATGCGTAGTGATCAAAAGCTTAGTATGGCTATATGCGCGTGAATACTTCTCTAGAGTTTTTTCTTGATCTGCACTCAAGTATATATAGAGGGGATTAGGGACATAGCCGTTGGGAGGCTAATCCAATCAGATCCTCTATATATGGAAGCTTCAATCAATCAATTCCCTAATTGATTGATTGGGTTGGTGAGATCTTGATTGATTGTCTTCATATCTTCTCAATCCAATCTTGTTTGACTTGATTTGAATCACCAACGGTCAATGCTTCCAATTGCCTAACTCTGATTCTCTCCAGAGAAGGCAGGACCAGACACCAGGCAACCTCGATGTCTTCTGGTCCTTATCTGGTGAACAGCCAGAATACTCAGTAGGATAAGGGGATCAAACTGAGCATCTTTTGTTCCACCAGACTCGTCTGGTCCGGACTCGTCTGGTCTGGGGAAGGTCCTCTGCCTCTGGTCTTGATCTCTTCTGCTGAAGTCCTCTGGTGGAGTCCTCTGGTGAAGTCCTCTGGTGACTCTTCTGGTGAGGTCTTCTGGTCTGGCAGTTTCCCCTAGACTAAGTCCTAATCTAGATCATCATCTGGCTAACAGGTCCAGATGGTCCTATTACATCTTCTGGTGTGTTTTAACTCATCAAAACTAACAAATTTTTATCCTAACAATTTCCCCCTTTTTGATGGAGTTAAAACACTACCAGAACTGATCAAAAGTAAAACTTTAAGCAAGAAAACAATAAAGGGATGAGACCTTAGAATAGATCTCATCAGGCAAATAATAAGACAACAAGGAGTTGTCTTTAGAACAGAGAAGATATGTATTTTTCATTAATAATCAGAGGACAAAATAATTACAAATTACATTGAAGTTCATTGTCCTATTCTAGGCATATCTTCTGTTCTCTTTAGGGACAAGAAACCAGTCAAGGAACCTATCCTGGACGGCCTTCAACTCTGCAGAAGATGTTGGGGTGAAATTCACCAACACCTTGGTCTTGAAAAGCTTCTTCAGTTCTGCCCAATCCACCTGGTTCCCAATCATGGGAGTGTTAAGATAAGTAAATTCAGGAGCAGTCACCTCCAGGTTGAACTCAATGGTTGAATCCATCAGCTGCTTGTACAAGTCTGCATCATAGGCTTGCATCCAAGAATGGAAGGTTCTGTTGATCAGCTCATCATCTTCTGGTGCTGGCCTCTGGATATAATGCTGAATGAACCAGAGGGTCTTGGCTTCTCTCCATCTCTCAATCAGAGGATAAGGCACAGTAGAGTCAAAAGACCCTTCTGTCCTTAGTGGCAAGATGTTCATAACCTCCACAGGAGCTTTCCTCTTCTGACCTGAGCCACCTGCACCAGAAGGAATACCAGCTTCTCTGGCCTTCTTGTTCTGTCTCCTAACATATCTGAGCCTCTGCTCTTCATCTATGTTCTTCCTGATTCTGGCTTGCCTCTCCTCTGGAGTCTCTTCCTTGTATCTCTTCTCTGCTTCTTCGACAACAGATTCAAGGAAACTCTTCTTTACTTTTCTAATCTTCCTCTTAGCAGGACCAGGAATGGTAGAAGGATCCTGCTCAGCTTCAGATGACTCTTCTTCTGCAGCAAGTTGTTTAGCCATAGATAGAGATTTCAACTCTTCTTTCTTCTTCTTCTGCAACTCAGCCTGGGCCAGAGTGTTCTCCAACAGGTCCAGACGAGCTCCATGGCTAAACAGAGTCTCATTGGTGGTCTTCGCCAGATCAGTTCTGGCCTTCTCTTCCCCCTTTTTAACTTCATCAAGGAGGGGCTCCACTACCTGCCTTATGAGATCAGGCAAGGCAGTGTTGGAGGAAGAGTGAAGATCACGAAGCTGCTTGGCCTCCTCCAGGTAAGCCTTAGACTCTGCAACAAGTCTCTCTTGCTTCTCCAACATCTCCTGGAGGGAGTCCTTCAGTCTAGCAGTCTGAATCATCTGGCTGGCCATTTCCACCTTGAGTATAGAAACTGGCCTCATCTGCTCCATCACATGTTCCTGGAGCTGCTTCTGGCTGTGCATAACATCTAGCTTGACAAACAAGCCATTAGCCTTGAACGAAGCTTTAACCTCTGCCAGAGAGGACTTGAGCTGCTTCATGAAGATTCTCCTCTCTTGCTTAATCTGATGCTCAATCATAGCAGGGGCCATATGTTGGATTGCTTTGGAAAAGCGCCCTATCTGCATGATCTGCTCGTTGAAGAAAGCCTTCATCTTCTGGAGCACAGCAGGAGACATCTCAAAGTCCTCCTCGTCTGAATAAAGCTCTGGAGGGAAGACAAAGTGAGGACCAAACTTGTAAGTGGGGCCCTCTGGAGTGAGCATGACTCCTCTTTGGATGAGCAAGGTGCGAATCAAGACTTTGGCTGCACCAGGAGTCTCCAGCTCTGCTGGGTTCTGAATGTTCATCTTCTGCTTCAGCTCAATCTCCCAGGCAGTGAAGTTGGAGGCACCCATTTCCTCAAGCAAAAGCACCAGGTCCTCCACATCTTCAAGTCTGGCCTTGCTCCAAACCTTGGCATCAGTAAGCTCTGCCAGAAGTGGTAAGTGCTCCAGAAGAACTGGAAAATGCTCTCTTAGCCAGAGCTGAGCACTTACACTCATACTCTGCCTAATGGGGCCCATTTCTGCAGATGAGAAAGTGAAGGGTTTGGGCCCAGAGGCAGAGGAGGAAGGGGCTAAGTCAGCAGGCTCAAGTGAAGCTTCCTCATCTTCACTATCATCGCTGGATAAACAGGTTGGAGAGGGGGGAGGGCCAACGAATCCCAGAGCCATAGAAATGGTTGGGTCCTGGTCTGTATGGGTTTGGGGAGGGTTTGGATTTTGTGAAGTAGAGGTGGTGGGGATTGGTTGCTCTGCACCAGAAGAGGAAGGGATATCTGGTACAGAATGTGTAGGAGGGATTTGGAAGGTGGAAGTGTTTGAAGGGGGGACTTCTGCACCAGAGGAGGTTGAGGGTACCTCTGATACAGAAGGTGGGGGAGAGGGGTTAGTGGGGATATGTGTTTGGAAATTTGGGGGAGAAGGTGTTTGTGTAGGAATGGTAGAGGGAGTAAAGATGGGGGTATCTGGGATAGTCTGCTCTGGTGGAAGAATGGGGTTACCAGAGGCAGATGGGGTTTGGGGAATGTTATCTGGGGGAGAGGTAGAAGGGGAAACAAGATTTATGGGGGAGGAAGAGGGAAAGGAAGGGTTTACCTCTGCTGTGTCAACACCAGTAGGCATAACAGGCTCTGGAGCATCCTCCATCAACTGGGTGGCATCCTCAATGGCCTTCTCCAAGGCCTCTCCAAGATCAGATCCAGAGTCTGAATCTTGAAGAAGGGCCCTCTTGGCCTTGGATTTTCTCACAAGAGGCACTTCATCTTCTTCCTCTTCCTCTTCTGATGGCTCATCCACCAGAAGGGTTTTCTTTGCCTTTCTGCTAGTCCTCCTCTTCTTAGCAGAATGTCTCCTGGCCTCGTCTGGCTGCTTCCTCTTGGCTGCTCCAGCCTTCTTTACAGCTTTATCATCATCACCCTTCTTCTTAAGCACATCAAGAAGGGGAATCTGGTCCTCCTCTGAGGAACCAGAAAAGGCAACGGTTGAAGAACCAGTTGCTTCAGCAGTTTTCTTCTGAGCCTTCTGCTTCTGCTGCTTTTTCTGCCCCTTTGGAGGAGAAGGAATAGATTGAATAGGAGGGGCAGGGATGGCTTGCTCCCCATCAGAGTCGGCATGGCCGTGGAGAGGACCATCCTTTGAGAAGAGGATCTTGGACTTGTGATAATTATGGCACCAAGAAGATCTCCACTTCTTCTCTGGAAGAAGAGAATCCAGAATGAGAGTTAACTTAGTCCCCAAAGAGACATTTGCAGTGAAATGGAACTGCAACTCCCCTGGCTTGGAAGGACAGGGCTCCTTCTTCACCTTCAGCTTGTTCTTCCTCAACACATCCCAGAAGAACTCCGCCCAATTACATTGTACACCATCATATAAAGCCCTCATCACACACATCCTACCATTGAAAATGACATCTGTGCTGTGATTCTCACACATAAGTACTTTAACCACAATGTCAAACAACACCTTGAACTTCTGCCTCAAATGCTTGTCCAAAAAGCCCTTTGTGATATTCTGGCAAGAAGATCGAGCAAAAATCTTGAATGATCCAATTATATCATCTTCCTTGTACGTCAATGGATCCACTCCCACCGCAGAAATGTTTTCGAACAGAGCGCAGAAATCGTGCTTCGAAAACACCAAATCATCTTCACCAATTTTTGAAGAGATGTAATCATCATGAATCTTCATGCGAACCAGAAATTGGGCCGCATAACCGTCAAGAGTGCGAAAATCCCTTGGAACAGTGGAGATCAACTTCTCCACCCCTGCATTCTGGAACATCTCCAGAACAGACAGCAAAACTGGGTTCTTGTTGGTATAAAAGTCCACCACCATCTCCGCCTTAAGCTTTTTCATCATCAGGACATGATCGAAATTGCACGGAGGAGCCATTACTGTGAAAGAGAGAGAGAGAGAGAGAATGCTTTGCAGAGAGAAGTTAGGGTTCGAATAGTATGGAAACGTGAAAGGACAGATTGAAAACAAAATTGGTTTAAATAGAGTAATACGCGTGGCTTGAAAATTAAATGAAGTGTGAACGCGTGTTGTTTCAAATTCAATTTAGGAAACAAAATCAATTTTAGAATTGATTGACATTTTGCACAGTGATTAAATCCGATGGCCATGATGAAAGGCGAAATACAGATTTAATCTGGTGCGTTGGCATAGTCATTGGGACTGGGCATAAAGGGGTTTTGTGGCAGTCAAGAGAAAAAGCGAAATGATTGCCTAGGCCCTATACCCTAGTCTTAAATACACTCCGAAGTTGAAAGGTTTTGAGTGTACTTATTAATTTTAAAAGTGTATCCCAATGATCAGAGACCAGAGTAGAAAAGACATACCTTTCACCTGATATTGTAACCAGATGATACCACAACTAGTCTGGTGAAACTTCTCCTCTGATGGAACTTATCTGGTCCTGGTCAATAAAGACTTTGGACATATCTCTGACTCAGCACCTCATCTGGGATTAGTGTCACCTGGTGTATACTTCATCTGGAAGTATACCCTCTCTGATATATCTAATCTGCAGGTATGTTAGTATAAAAAAAATTTATGAAGAGAATTAATAAAGTAAGGATACTTCTCTGATGTTCCCCCTAAATCAAATCTGTCTCTGGATCCAACAATCCTAACTCAAAGGCTAACTCTCTGAATCTGGTCTCCGCCAAAGGCTTGGTTAAAATATCTGCTCTCTGCCTCTCTGTTGCAATCTTTTCCATCCTTATATCTCCCTTCTCAACATGATCTCTGATAAAATGATGCCTTATATCAACATGTTTGCATCTGGTATGAAGAACTGGATTCTGGGTGATTGCAATGGCACTATTACTATCACAGAAAATAGGAATATCCTTAGCTCTAATCTGGTAGTCTCTAAGCTGTTGACTAATCCAAAGAAGTTGAGAACAACAACTCCCTGCAGCCATGTATTCTGCTTCTGTTGTTGATGTAGCAACTGAAGTCTGCTTCTTGGAAAACCAGGATACCAATTTGTTCCCTAAAAATTGGCATGTACCACTTGTAGATTTCCTATCTATTCTGCACCCACCATAGTCTGAATCTGAATAACCACTTAATTCTAAATTGTCATCTGCAGGATACCATAATCCTAAATTCACAGTTCCCTTAAGGTATTTCAATATTTTCTTAGCTGCTTCCAAGTGACTTTTCTTGGGATTAGCTTGAAATCTGGCACAAACTCCTACAGCAAAGGTAATATCTGGTCTGCTTGCAGTCAGATACAAAAGAGAACCAATAAGTGCTCTGTACTGAGTCTGGTCCACACTCTCTCCAGACTCATCTGGATCCATGTTGAAATTTGTCATCATAGGGATCTTGGCTGCTCTGCTAGATCCTATTCCAAATTTCTCTAACATGTTTCTGGTGTACTTAGCTTGATTAATAAAAATTCCCTTCTCTGATTGCTTAACCTGCAAACCCAAAAAGTAATTCAATTCTCCCATCATGGACATCTCAAACTGTCCCTGCATGAGCTCACCAAACTTCTCACACAGCTTCTTGTTAGGGGATCCAAATATGATGTCATCAACATATATTTGGACCAGAAGGATGTCCTTTCCTTCTTCTTTCCTAAACAAGGTCCTATCAATCTTACCTTTAGTAAAACCATTGTCCAGAAGAAATTGAGATAGAGTGTCATACCATGCTCTGGGTGCCTGCTTCAGCCCATAAAGAGCTTTCTTAAGCTTAAACACCTTGTCACCTTGTTCAAAACCAGGAGGTTGTTCAACATACACTTCCTCAATGAGAATCCCATTAAGAAAGGCAGATTTCACATCCATCTGGTATACTTTGAACTTCATGTGAGCAGCATATGCTAAGAACAATCTGATAGCTTCTAGTCTGGCAACAGGAGCAAAAGTCTCATCATAGTCTATTCCTTCAGACTGAGAATAGCCCTGGGCCACTAGCCTTGCCTTGTTCCTAGTAATGACATCATTCTCATCTTTCTTATTTTTGAAAACCCACTTAGTGCCTATCACCTTTTGATGTCTTGGTCTGTCTACCAGCTCCCAAACATCCTGTCTGGTGAATTGATTCAATTCCTCCTGCATAGCCACAATCCAATTTGAATCTTTCAGTGTCTCCTTGATGTTCTTGGGCTCAATCAAGGACACATAGCAACTGAATAAGGCAGCTAAGTTAATAGTTCTCCTAGTCTGGACACCCTTAGTTGGATCTCCTAAGATCAGGTCAATGGGGTGATCAACCAGGGTCCTCCTTCCCGTGGTCTTGCCTGGGTGATCATCTTCTGCAGTACCTTGGTGATTATCACCACCTGTAGAAGAGCTTCCCCCTATAGGAGTTCCAACCTCTTCTGGTTCTGCTCCTTGTGAAGGCTGCTGCTTCAGAGAACCAGGAGATGGGTCCTCATCTGAATCTGAATCTGAATCAAGAATAGGTGGATTGACCTTGATAACTCTGGGTGTAGTCTGATTCTGGGTCTCATCTGAAGACTTAGAATCCACCTTGTACTCAAAAGCAGATTCATCAAAAACAACATGAGGTGTTTCCTCCACACAAAGTGAATTCTTATTAAAAACTCTAAAAGCTTTACTGGTGCTGGAATATCCCAAAAATATTCCATCAGCCACTTTAGCATCAAAGGTTCTTAATTTAGATTTCCCATTGTCATGGATGAAACACTTACATCCAAAAACATGAAAATATGAAACAGATGGGGTTTTACCTTTCCATACCTCATATGGGGTCTTATTGTGTCTCTGGGCAATCAGGCACCTGTTCTGAGTGTAACAAGCTGTATTGATGGCCTCTGCCCAAAATCTCTGTGGAGTGCTATATTCTGCTAGAAGTGTTCTTACAGCTTCTTTGAGAGTCCTATTCCTCCTTTCTGCAACTCCATTTTGTTGAGGTGTTCTGGCAGCAGATGTCTCATGAAAAATCCCATGATCCTTGCAATAATCTGCAATATGTGAATTCAAAAACTCTGTTCCTTTGTCACTTCTGATCCTGACAATGCTCTGGTTCTGCTCATTCTGAATCTGCTTGAAGAACTCTGGCAGCTTAGTTATAGTTTCATTTTTCTTAAACAAGAACACTACCCAAGTGTATCTTGAAAAGTCATCTACTATTACTAAGGTGTACTTCCTTCCACTGAAACTAAGAGGAGAAACAGGTCCAAACAGGTCCATGTGAAGTAGTTGAAGTACTCTGGTTGTGGTTGTGCTCTGGACATCCTTAAAGGAAGTCTTGGGTTGTTTACCCTTCTGGCATGAACCACAAACCTGATCCTTCTTAAACACTTCATTTGGAAGACCTCGAATGAGACCTTTTCTGGCAATCTTGTTCAATGTTTTGAAGTTAAGATGACACAATCTCTTGTGCCAAATCCAGCTGTTCTCTGCAGATCCTTTAGCAACCAGGCAAGCATTCCTTGGGCAACTGCTAAAATCTGCAAGATAAATGTTACCCTTCCTCAAGCCTATTAGCAAGATATCATTATAATCAGAAGAGAAAACAGTGCATGAATCACTAGAAAACTTCACTGAGTATCCCTTGTCACAGAATTGGGATACTGAAAGCAGATTATGCTTGAGTCCTTCTACGTAGTAGACTTCACCTACAGATACACCATTGAAGGTCAACTTTCCAACTCCTCTGGTGACTCCATAGTTGTTGTCACCAAACATCACTCTTGGTCCATTTAATGGCTTGAAATCTAGGAGATTATCCTTCTGGAATGTCATGTGCTTGGAACATCCACTATCAATGTACCAGACATGGTTGCTTGAAAATCCTTTCTCCAATGGACTCTTATCTACCTGCAGAGAGATTAATTAGGTCCCCTACTAGTGCTGGGTCCTGATTGGTTAGTTGCAGGTTTTGTAGGAATCCATAGATAAAGATCATCTCTTGATGGATGAGGAGATCTTATCTTCCTTCCAAATCTATCTACCAGTACATGTCCTCTTACTATGACATATTGAGCTACTGGTCTGATAAGGACACCTTTCCTATAAACAGGTCTGGTGTACCTTTTCTCAAATCTGGCCTTTGGAATGGCCTGCCTCAAAGACATGGTCTTAAAGGTCTGGTTATAAGGGTACATCCTAGAAGAACCATCTCTGGTGTCATAACTTCCCAGATCAGTTGGTTTTCTATAGATGGGTCTGGAAGACCTCCTCTGGTTCTGATAATTAGACCTGTTCTGGTGATTATTGTTCCTTTAAGTATACCTATTCTGGAATTGATTCTTCTGAGAAAATTGTCTCTGGGGTACCTGGTTCTGTTGAACATTGTTCCTTCTCTGGTAGTTATTACTCTGATTGGTATTCCCCCTTTTTGAGTGTTTTCTTTGAGGTCCCCTAATCTGTTTAGGTTCCCTTTGAGGATTTCTCTGGGGTCCTCCAATTTGAGTAATTCCTACTCCTTGGGACTCATTGTTCACAGAACCATTAATCTTTAATGGTTCCCCTTTTTGACACTTATTCTCAAGCATCTCCTCTTCCAGAGTAGTCAGCTCTTCTGGACCATTAGTTAAGTGATTAACAGAGTGATTCCTTTTCCAATCAGGATTGTGAACCACCTTGTAACCATTACCAGTTAAGTCTTTATCATTCCAGATTTCTACCACTTTACCAGCTCTTACAGACTTGTCTTTGTTATAAAAGTACTTGTGAGTTTTAGTGGTAATTCCAGAATATCCTAAACCACTCTTATCACAAATGCGCTGAGAAGACTCTGATATTATAGATACAACAGATGGTATCTTAGGAGCTTCTCTGGGCATAGGTATCTCCTCTATGTTGTGGACAACTTGTTTTCCCTTGATAAGAGTTTGGTATTTGGCTCTGAGTTCAGTGATCTCATCCTCTTGAGAATTCCTTTCTTTCATGAGTTGATCTACCAAAGTATCTCTTTCTGTGATCTTATCCTGAAGTGCAGAGACTTCTTTGGAATGATCTTTCATGAGTTTTCTGGTGGATTTGTGCTCATGAGAGAGAGATTGAACTTCTGCTCTGAGCCTACCATTTTCTTTCTCAAGTTTTTGACAGAGTTGGACACAATTTTGGAGATCTGATAGCATTTGTTGCATATCAGACTCTCTGGAGTTACCAGATGAATTAGAGGATTCAGTACATTTGGAATTAGATAAAACAAGAGTAGTTTCATTTACCTCAGTGATGTCTGCCATGAGACACACATCATCATCTGATCCAAAGTCAGAAGAAGAAGAACTGGAACTAGTATCCTCCTCCTCTGCTTCTGCCAGCAGTGCTCTCTTATCTGCATATCTCCTATCTCTCTTGATTCTTTTCTCTTCTCTTTCTCTAGGAGTAAGCTGAGGACAATCATAACTGTAGTGACCAGTCTTGTTGCATGTGTAGCAGGCATTGTCTCCTCTGGGACTAGGACTTGGCTCTCTCCTCCTCTGGTTGTAATCTGATCTGGCAGGGCTACTTTCTCTCCTCTGGTAGTCAGGTCTGCCAGAGCTACCATCCCTCCTCTGATGATCTGATCTCCCAGAGCTGCCAGGGTTGTCATCTCTCCTCCTCTCTGGAGTTCTGAATCTGGTCTCCCTTGAGTCTCCAGATGTTTTCTCCTTCTCTGCAGGCTTGAAAGAACTCTTCCTGTTTCTGGTAGACTCCTTCCAATGCCTCTTGTACCTGCCATATTTTGAACTCATTTTGTCTAATTTATGAGTTAGAAGTGCTACCTGCTCCTTGAGGCTCAAGTCATCTGCAGTAGACTCCTTTGGCATGGCATCAGATTTGAGAGTTGAAGAGAATGCAACTCCTTTCTGGCCAGAAGAGGAAACCTCTTCTGTTTGATCCTCCTCTTGAAGATCATATTCGTAAGCCTTGAGATCAGACAACAGAAGATGGTGATCCAGAGTGTTGAGATCCTTGTTGTCCTTGATCACAGTGACTTTAATTCTCCACCTGCTTGTTAGTGAACGTAATATTTTACTATTAATCTCTTTTTCAGAATAGGTCTTACCTAAGGCACTAGCCTTGTTCAAGAGATTCGTGAGACGCATGTCCAGCTGGTCAATGGTCTCGTCTGGTTTCATCTTAAATGTGTCAAAAGAGTGTTGAACAGCTTGGAGCTTGTTATCTTTAATCTTCTCTGTTCCTTCACAGAGCAGAGCTAACTTGTCCCACATCTCTTTTGCAGTGGTGCACGTCCTGACCTTTTCAATAACTTCTTTAGTAAGAGTGTTGATAATCTCAGTCCTCGCCACCTGGTCCAGGTTATGTAGCTTTCTCTCATCGTTGTCAAGTTCGTCTTTCTTTTTGAGGATTCGTTGTCTGGGAACTCTATCCTCTGCAGCGTCGCTAGTTTCTTCTCTGGACTCAGACCTGCCACTATCAATAGGAGTCCAATAAAATTTAATGGGGCCACTTTCAACCACATCTAACATGCGGTGGTGAATAGCTCCAAGATGATTACTCATCATGAAGCTCCAGTGGCTATAATCCTCGAACGAGAATTCTGGCAGTTTGCGACTCTTATAAGAAGATTTCGAAGACATATTGATAAGAAATTTAGGGAAATAACAAGAACTTGAATAAAAACACTAAAGAGCAATGGATCTGCCCGGTGACCACCAAAAGCTTTTCAAAGCAGTGGTCGTGGACACACTGCTCTGATACCACTTGTTGGTCCCACTCGATAGATTAATTGCGGAAGCTTATGTAAAAATGTCTTTCCAAAATCTTTTATAAGAGATCAATAAACAATATTTAAAATAAAGCGATAAAAGACACAAGATATATAGTGGTTCGGATAAATATCCTACGTCCACTCTCCCTTATCACCAAGGGGTCTTACTAACAACCAACTCACAAACTTACTCACTGGAATTTCTGAAGTACCAGCACCTTCTTACAAACTCTTTAGATCTAACTTCGATCTAAAGATAAACTCACTCCAACCTTATCTTAACAAGATGAACAGGTTGAGTGTATAGACTCCTTACGAGTAGATAAGTAATTAAGAACAAAGTGTGAGTGCAATATGCGTAGTGATCAAAAGCTTAGTATGGCTATATGCGCGTGAATACTTCTCTAGAGCTTTTTCTTGATCTGCACTCAAGTATATATAGAGGGGATTAGGGACATAGCCGTTGGGAGGCTAATCCAATCAGATCCTCTATATATGGAAGCTTCAATCAATCAATTCCCTAATTGATTGATTGGGTTGGTGAGATCTTGATTGATTGTCTTCATATCTTCTCAATCCAATCTTGTTTGACTTGATTTGAATCACCAACGGTCAATGCTTCCAATTGCCTAACTCTGATTCTCTCCAGAGAAGGCAGGACCAGACACCAGGCAACCTCGATGTCTTCTGGTCCTTATCTGGTGAACAGCCAGAATACTCAGTAGGATAAGGGGATCAAACTGAGCATCTTTTGTTCCACCAGACTCGTCTGGTCCGGACTCGTCTGGTCTGGGGAAGGTCCTCTGCCTCTGGTCTTGATCTCTTCTGCTGAAGTCCTCTGGTGGAGTCCTCTGGTGAAGTCCTCTGGTGACTCTTCTGGTGAGGTCTTCTGGTCTGGCAGTTTCCCCTAGACTAAGTCCTAATCTAGATCATCATCTGGCTAACAGGTCCAGATGGTCCTATTACATCTTCTGGTTTGTTTTAACTCATCAAAACTAACAAATTTTTATCCTAACACTTTTTGAATAGGACTTTTAGATAGCTTAGTAGTTAGTAGTGGGTGATTTATTTTCTGTTTTTAATTTTATTTCCATTCATTGGGCAGTTGCATTTTGATCCTTCTGCTAGTGTGTCAGGTTTATGAAAACACGCTCACAAGGCAATACGAGCGAAGAGAGAATACCGTTGGACCCTGAGACAATAGCCAGAAGGAACCGAGCCTTCTTGAGAAGGATGAACACTGCCGACTTAGGAAAGGAACCAATGGATATCAATAATGAGTTGGACGATGCTGCCAACGATTTCAATCAGGCAGTAGACCGAGTTGAAGGCACTGGAGTTAGTGGTAGCCAGAATCAAATTCCATTAGGGGATAGCCAAAGTCTAAACCCGGATACACAAAACGTAGGGAATCCAGCTCAGAACCTTGTCCATAATCCTCATAACAACCCTGCTTACCCACAAAAATAACCCTTTTAACAACTCAGTATACCAACATTACCCATACCCACCTTATCCTTACCCACCATATCCATATCATCCACCTCTTGTCTACAACCAACCACCTGTTTACCAACCACCACCCCAACAAGTACCCGTACCAGCTGCTAATCCTCAACACGTTCCTCAGAACGTAGATCACAATATGGCTATTCGAGGGAGGTTTGCAGCACAGCCACAGCGGTACTATGATGGAGTGGCTTTACCTCCTGTTGAGGCGAACAACTTCTCGATATCCCCGGGGATTTTAAAGCTGCTTACCGAGAATCAGTTCAAAGGGGTGATCGGGAAGGAGAACCCTCACACTCACTTGAGGAGCTTTCTCATGATAGCCTCAACATTTAATTATAATGGCATGTCTGAAGATGCCAAGAGGCTTAGGCTGTTCCCTTTCTCATTGACGGGAATAGCCAAGGAGTGGTACAATAACACGCTTCCTCGGGGAGGTGTAACCACTTGGGCCGAGCTCGAGCGTCTGTTCCTCGAGCGATTCTACCCTCCATCTAGGACGATCAAGGCTAGGATTGAGATCTCGTCCTTTCGCCAGAAGTCTGGAGAGGATTTACGCCAAGCGTGGGAGAGATACTCAAACATGCTGATTGAGTGCCCGCAGCACGGGTACAATGAGGGAGACATTATGGCATTCTTCTACAGTGGTGCCAACAAGGCGGGGCAAGACCATTTAGACGCTTGTGCGGGCGGAGCATTTTTGAACCAAGGCATAGAGAGGTGTAGAGAGATCGTTGACAACATTGTCACGAATGCCGGTGCTTGGAGTGGAGATGCAGATTTTCAGAGAGTGCATCAGGTTGAAGAGGGAGAAGGAACGAGAAGGCTGCTGATGGCCATGATGGAAAAGATCAACAACCTCGAGTTGGTGAAGAGTTTGGGTGGAGAGCATGCAGTAGAGAATGAGAGAGTAGACCAACCAAGTGGACAGCAAGAGGTAGCCAATTACATGGGAGGTCCGTATTACAATCAGAATGGCTACCAAGGTGGTAATCAGTATGGAAGGCCTTCTTATGGCCAACCATTTGTACTTCCAGGCCCTCAGCCACCTCAAAATCAATGGAGGAACACACAAGGAGTTCAAGGAGGCCAGCAACCTCCTCAAAACACATGGAGGAAGAATGATAATTTTTCTTTTGCTAACCCAAAAGCTGGTATTACTGTGCCTGCAGGTGTTGATCCGGGGTCTAAACCTCCTGGAGAAGAAGGCGGTGCATCAACCGAGGAGATGTTGAGAGCCATTCTTCAGAAGGTGGAGGAGGGAAGCAAGCGGTTGTCATCCTTGGAGTACGATGTGAAGGAGCTGCATAAGAAAGGTGATCAACATGATCAAGAGCTCCAGAAGATGAACGTTGAGTGGACTAGAACTCAACAAGAGAACAATCGAAGGTTCACTTCTTTAGAGTTCCAGATGAGCCAGATTGCAAAGTCAGTGAATAGAATGCCGAAGGGGAACCCGAAAGAGCATTGCAAGGCGATCCAGCTTAGAAGTGGAACCAACTATGAAGGTCCTCAGATGCCTGCTGATTCTGAGACGCCTCAAGTTGAGAAGGGGATTAAAAGTGAAGGGATTGAGAAGCATAAAGATATGGATGAGTCCCAGAAGGGGAAAGACTTTGAGGAGATAGAGAGAGTTCCTAAGTGGAAAAAGGCAAAGGAAGCAAGGGATAAAGTGAAAGAAACAGAAAGAGATGAATGGGGGGTACCCAAATCTGTGATACCCGTCCCATATCCACATCGCTTCATGAAAAAGAAGCTTGATGAAAAATTTACAAAATTTCTTGATGTTTTTAAACAACTTCACATTAACATTCCTTTTTATGATGCTTTGGAACAGATGCCAAATTATGCCAAGTTTCTGAAGGACTTGATTGTGAAAAGACGGTGAGTGGATGAGCCGAAGTTGGTGCAGTTGAACCACAAAGTGAGTGCATTAGTGCACAAGGCGCTTCCACCGAAGCTGAAGGACCCCAGGAGCTTCACGATCCTATGTGATATTGGGAACGGGATCAAGAAGGGAGCGCTATGTGATTTAGGGGCGAGTATAAATCTGATGCCGTTGTCGCTTTTCAAGAAGTTGGAAGGTGGTGAACTTCAACCCACAATGATGACGCTTCAACTAGCCGATCGGTCTATTACTCGACCTCAAGGTGTGGTTGAAGACGTCCTCGTGAGAGTTGGAGATCACATTTTTCCAGCTGACTTTGTAGTCCTAGAGATGGAGGAAGATGAGCACGTGCCCCTGATTTTGGGAAGACCGTTCTTAGCTACGGCGGGGATGGTGCTAGACGTGGCAAATGGGAAGATTACATTGAAGGTTGATGATCAAGAAGTGAAGATCTCCCTATATGAAGCCATGAAGCACCCGAAGGAGGATGAGAGCTTGTATTGCATGGATGCAATTGATCCTCGTGTCGAAGACACATATTCTATCCCTAATCCTTCTCATATTCATGATTTGGTTAGTCCTTCACTTGATTATTTAACCCATGAGCATTATGATCTCGGTTCTTTTGATAGGGATAAAGTGAAGAAGTTGAAGGATGAAGAGATGAAAAGTGTGGACGAGGTCCAGCTAGAAGGAAAATGAGGAGTTAAGAAGAAGAAGTCAAAATTCAAGAAATTGTTTAGTAAGACTCCTCCAGATAAAGGTGAGAAGGAGTTGAGACCTATACCACTTGAGGTGGGGAAGGAAGCAAAAGGGCTCATGATGGTGGGGCATCAAGGAAATGAATGCAACCACCACTCTTATGAGAGTAAGGGAGGTAAATTTGAGTATGATGTCCCATAAGCTCCTTTGAGCTTGGTCCGGCATGAGGACCTTAAAAATAGCGCTGAATGGGAGGCAACCCATTATTTTTATTTTTTTATTATTTGCTTTGAGTTTTCTTTTAGTTATTAGGGAGTTATTTTGAGTCGTATGTTTAACCTCATATTTGAGTAAGTTGCTTGTAGGCTTGTCTCTAAAGGAGTAAAGGTATCATGGAGTTATTCAGATTGAAGGAACCAACTTGAGACAAGGAAATGTGCAAAGCTATTGAGAGAAACGGGATTATTTGGTTGAGGTAACCCACAACCCCAAACTTAGACCTCTAGCAAGGTCGAAGTTTGGGGGGGTGGAGATTTTTATGTTTCTTGTTACATTGCACATGCATGCACACCCTTATCTTTGAGTTGAGTTTGATTGATTATTGGTTTGTTGAGATACTCCTTGGGGTGATTTTGATTTGACTCGCTATTGCATATTTCATGCTTATTGACCCCTTCTACTTGTTAGTTGTTATTCTTGAGTATGACTTGATGAGTAGAGTGAGTTGTAAGGGTGAGTTAGAAATTCTTTTGTGTGAGTGTTTGAGTTTGAGCTGATTTGAGAAAGAACTTGTATGCTTGTGAATTTTTCTTTTGAGTACTTGTGTGATGAGAGTGAGAATGCCCTAGACTGGCATGGATGTGAAAGCCGTGAGCTTTTGAGCCTTATGAGATTTTGATGCATGAATTAATCTCTTCGTTTGTGAGTGAATCATCACCTTAGAGGATGCTAGAACTTGTGTGTGCTCTTGCTTTTTTATTGTGTCTAGTTTGATATGCCGAATGTGATCTTAGGCCGTCTTTGATTTAATTGAGTCACTTAGCCAAAATTTTCCTTACCAATGACATTGATCCCTTGTTAGCCCCTTTGAGCCTTAAGCCTATTTTATTTGCTAGCACATATGAACACTATTCCAATTCCTAAGCCTTTTTGTCCCAAATTGAGTGGAGAATAGGAAAGTGTGAATGTGAAGGGAGTGAATTGAGTTGAAAAAGGAAAATGTTGTGTGTTGAGTGAATATGAGAAGAAGGTGTAATGAAGTTTTGAGTTGTGGGAAAAAGGAAAAAAATTGAGAATGAGCAAAAGAAAAAATGAGCTCATGTGTTTGTGCGAAAAAGAAAAAAAAAAGAAGTGAAGTGATTGAAAAAAAAAAGTGAAAGAGTGAGAAAGAAAAAAATTTGAAGTGTTGAGAGTATGGAATTGAAAGGGTGTTGATTGAACATGTTTGAAGTATTCTGTTCCTAATCTCGAAGTGCCAAAGTTTGATTTTCTATTCTCCATTCACTTTAGTCACTTTACCTTATATTGTTATCCCACCTGTCCAAAGAGCCTACATTACAACCTTGAGAAAAGTCATTTTTGATTCGGCATTGATTTCTAGAGTACGGTCGAAGTTAAGAGCACTTACAAGCCTATGGCTGCCAATTTGTGTGATTGATTGTTTGAGTGAGTCCCTTGATCATTGTTATACACTTGTGAGGGAGCGAAACACATCGTTGAGTGCACATCCATGCTTGATCTTGGTGTTTCTTGTTATTGTTGCATGAGTATGATAAAAGAAAGTGAGTGAGTATACGGGTGATTGATTTTTGAAGCTTGAGTTCATTAGCTTGCATAATTGATTCTTTGACTCATTCCTAACAATTTCACTTGACTTATTCTTTCATTGCTTGAGGACAAGCAATATGGTAAGTTTGGGGGGGTTGATTAGGCGTGAAATTGTCATGATTCGTAGCTAGAAACGCCCTAGTTTTGGTCGAATTTATTGAGTTTTTAGAGCCAAATGAGTACTATTTCTATACATTGATGAATTTGTCTCTTTGATGCTCATAGGTGAATAGAGGACAAAAAACGAAGTTCGTAGGACTTTGAATCGACTCAAACGGATGCCCGGATGAGAAGATATTGAAGAAATACGATTGGTATTAGTGCGGACGAGGAAAAGTATTAGTTGGGATGAGTTGGAAGTCACTCGAGTGACTAGGTCGAGCGCCACCGCTCGAGCGCATTGCTCGAGCGCCTAAGCTTACAGAACTTTTCTTGCGCTCGAGCGAATTGCTCGAGCGCCCAAAACAAGCAGTGTAATTTCATCGCTCGACCGGCTCGAGCGGAACCGCTCGAGCGATTGTGTCATTCAAGCTACACTGCTCGAGCGGGACCGCTCGAGCGTTTTGCTCGAGCAACTTCGGATTTTTGCCTCCGGATGCGTATTTTCGGCCCATTAACTCCCGTTTCGACCCGTGCCTATATATACCTCTTCCAAACTCGTTTTAAAGAGAAGACCAGATCCCGAACTTTAGAAATAGTTTTAGACTTAGTTTTTGGAGAGGAAGGAGACGAGCAAGCTTTACTTACGTTTTGTTGAGGTTTTTCATACGAATTCTAGTTTCTTTTCAATTCTTAGTTTCTTTTCATTAGTTCGTTACTTTGAACACGTTTAAATTTTGTTTTTATTAATTCAATTTCAGTTCTTAGTATTTATTTCTTTAAAACCCTAGTTCATGTTTCTTATTTTCTTCGTTCAATTCATTATGTTTATGTTCGTTGTTTCTTCTATTGCTTTTATGTTTGTTAACGCCATGTCTAGCTAAAACCCTTGTATGCTTAGGGTAGGATGAACTCGTAGAAGTAGGTTGTGGGTACGTAATTAGGATAACTTGTGACGTTAGTTTTAATTCTCTTAGTTAATGAATTCTTATAATTAATCTGAACTTTACCTTTGAATTTCGTACGAAAGTGTTAGAGAGAGGACGACCGCATCACTCGATAACAATTAGTAGTCTTAACGAGAAGGTTTAGAAAGGGTTAATTCATTTACCAATTTAGCGAAGGAGGACGACCGCATCACCTTAGTTAAATTAGGGTCTCATTAATTAAGCACAATCTATTAACTTGTTAGTGGATTAGTGAAGTCGAGTGTTAGGGTAAAGTATTAGGGTTTAGAATCTTGAGCTTTCACCTTGCATTCTTAGACTTAGGTTAATTCTTGTGTGTCACAGTTATTTTGATTATGTACCTGCTCCGTTAGTATACGTAGGGATTCCTATCTTAAGCATCACCATCTCATATTTGAAAACACACCTTTTGTTATTTCGTTTAATTTGCCTTTTGCATTCGTAGGATAATTGAGTTTAGTTTAATTAATCTTTCAAAAATCAAAAAACAATACACTCATATTAACTACGACGCGTAGATCTTCAGGGATCTGTTCGCATACACACTTTCCCTTGGGTTCGATAATACTTGGTCCCTATACTTGCCCATACTACAGTGAACCCGTACTCTTGCGGGGAAGCTACTAGTAAAAGTTAGTGTAGTTCGCTCCAAGTCAGTCCCGCCCTGGTGCTTACCCGTCAATCTTAGATGACGCGGAAACTGGAAGAAGTGGCCGAAAATTCGGGCTTGTCGAGTCTGAAGGACGGCCTGATTCCTTTCCGCGGCCGGCAACGACAGGATCCGCTCTCTGACGACCGCAAAATCAAAGTTCAATTCTCGATCGGAGGGGCAAGGATAACCTGCAAAGAGAAGTAAGAAATTAGATCAGTACTCTTAATCCAAATTTAAACTAAAGATTCCTTACTGGGATTCTTAAGGCGGATGTCGGTCGGAACATCGATCTCCGTCCCGTCCGGATACCCGGTCCTCCACGCCCCACCAACGAAAAACCACTTCCTCCGATCGTTCCGACCTTTACTCGGCAGGCCGGTCACCAACTTCTGCCCCCTCGTTTGAATGAAGACCTCGCCTGTCCCACTCTTTTCACTCTGGATTCGATAGAGGTAGGTCATTTCTCCAGGGGTCGGCATCCGGTAGAGTCGGTTTTTGCCAAACAGAGCCATGATGCTCACTATTATCATCCATGCGTTCGGGAGCAGCTGGATGGGCGCCTGGTTCCAGTAATTCAACAAGTACGAGACGGCCGGATAAAGAGGAAAGCGGAACCCGACCTCCATCATATCTTGGGTCACGGCCACCATCCCGCGGGGAGGTTGGTCCGCCCGTTCGTTCGGTTCAGGAGCGTAGAGTTGAACATCGAAGGGGATCTCCCAGTCGGCTCGGGCCTCATCGAGATAGTGTTGGGTCATTTTGCTCTGAATTTGGTCAATGGTCCACTTGCGGGACTCCTCCAGGTCAGCTATCCGGATGGTGGCCCGATCACGAACGGTCGGCCCCCGCGGGAAATGCTCCAGATACTCCTCATAGTCGAAGGAAAGAGACTCGACCTCATCTTTCCTGTCCACGTACTCCGACCACAGGCGAAAGGCCCGTCTGACTTGTTCTCGCCGATCCTGGCTGACGCTCCGACCAACTGCGACCGGCCTTTCAGCCTCTTCAGTATCCGATCCCGAGGCCTCACCCGCCATCCCAAGTCTTTCTTTAATTTGCTCGGCCGCGAGATTTTTGAGCAGCAAACTATTGGCATGATCGTCGCCTTCGCTGCGGCCGCCTCCCTCCTCGTCTTCCTCCAGGAGATCGTCCAGTGGATCCCTGTCATCCACAGGTCGGGCCGCTTCCTCGTTCTGGGATCTTCCCGTTGCCATAGGAACCCCCTCCCGGGCACCTTCACCCAGCAATGAACGACCCGGGCTTGGGAACAATGCGTCTAAACCATCATCGTCACGAGCCCAGATCGAGCCCGCTAGACGAGAGGGAGAGGCACCACTCCCCCCATCACGGGAGCGTTCTCCTCCGTCAAATAGGCGCCGGTGGGCTCCGCCACCTCCTCCGCCACTAGAGGAGGCGCCACCTCTCTGACCAAGCGGAGGACCCATCCACC
The DNA here is from genome assembly GCA_947034835.1 of Ballota nigra. NCBI lineage: Eukaryota > Viridiplantae > Streptophyta > Magnoliopsida > Lamiales > Lamiaceae > Ballota > Ballota nigra. The sequence continues at coordinate 80,607,397 of OX344729.1, read as the reverse complement.
TTCGTACTATAGTATAAAGCAAAGAAGTTTGGAGATTCGAAAATTCAAAATTTACCTTCGAAAACCACCAGTCGCCGTCGTTCAAAGCTCGTCGCCGCCGCAAGGAATTCGCCAGAAATCGCCAAAAGGTTGATGCAATTCGCGTGAAGAGTAAAGGTCCAAAAGAGTGGAATGACCCCCCTATTTATAAGAAAGGGGCAGGGACCAATTCCGAAATAAAAAATTTAGGCATAGGGGCCTAGGAGCAAGAATTTGAAGCAACGATTCCAGCGTCAGACGCCTCGTACACGGCACGTATTTAATGCGCAAGATTCGAGGAATCGCATCATGTCACGCACGTCAGCCTTTAATGCGCAAAATCTGAGGCGTCGTCTAACAGCGTGCGCGCCTTTTTAGGCGAACAATAACACGCGTCCTTTCAATCGTCACACCCCCCGGGCAGATCAAGGCCGGCACCAACAAAAGTTAACAAACGACCACCTCGCCCCTCATCAACTCTAAGAAACGAGCTGGGGGGCAATTGTTGTGACCATTTTGGCACACAGGTCGGCGCTGGCCTAAAGAGGGCCGGAAAATGCAAAATAGAGACCCGGAGGTCGGGACCGACCTGACCGGTCTATACCCGATCTCGGTGGGCTCCGATCCCAATCTCCGACCTCAGAAACGAGGCCGGAAACTAACTTAGAACACGCATCAGTATCGCCCCAGAAGCAGTCAGCAAGACTGAGATCGGACCGGACCGGCCACGGCCGGAGAAGACCAATAAAGGTCGCCCGGGCCCGATCTATACGCATTAAGGGCCTCCGGTCTCGTGACTCGCCTAGAGGCCGGCCTCCGACCTCATGACGACCCCGGCCGGCAAGGAAGACTCGGAGCACGTGGCAGAATCAAGCGAGATCTTCCCCCAAAAGGAAAAAGGCCGCCTCCATACTCAGTGACACAGAATATTCCATCCAAATGAGGAAATTTGCCAGAGAATCGTCCTTTTTGGACACGCGTCAACACCCTAGTGGCCGGCCACTTGCAAGCTCTGGCATATCAGTGCCCGCGCGCCCTCAGAGGCAGGAGGCATTTAATGCGCCTGTCCCCCACCCGAGAGGCCGAAAATGACCAATGTACCCCTGTAGTGAGAAAAACTATAAATACCCCCACATTTGTAACACAAAGGGAGTTCAATTTCTTTCAGTATAATCAATACACTTATCATTCAAGTCCAGGGACCAACCCCCCTGGCAAATCTGGTGTTCTTAGTGTTCATGCATATTTATTTCCAGTTCTTCATTTAAGCATTCAATTCTGCATTTAAGGACCCAATCATTTGATGTTTTTGCCAAAACTCTTATAAATAGCCATTTAATCCCAGCAACACATATTTGGTAAACAACAGTCCTTAACTTTGGTAGACTTTGATTTTCGTCCTGTTAACTTTGAAATTTTGAATTTCGTCCTATAACTTATAATAAATGTGTTTTTTGTCATGTTACCTACTATACCAAGTAACTCTTCCAACAAATCTGACGTGACGCCAATTTTTTGTAAGTTATAGGACGAAATTCAAAATGTCACGCCAGATTTACCAGAAGAGTTACTTAGTATAACAGGTACAGAACAAAAAACACAAATTTTATAAGTTATAGGACTAAAATCAAAGTCCACCAAAATTAAAGGACAAAAAAATGCATTTTCCCATATATATAATGCCAGTTTTTATTATTTTTTTGTTATATTGAAATATTAGTAATTGACTTCGCTTTTAAAGAAATAACTTAAACTGATTTTTTGAAAAAAGTCAAAAAGCACGTACATAGTATTTGAAATGAAGTTTTGTTTTTCTATAATGTTTCAAACATTTTTAGTATTAACTGAATAATAACTTGCTGCAAGTTTACTGAAACACTTTCTTAAAATTGGAATATCACAAAAATATGAGGTCACTATTGTAATGGTTTTATAATTATTGTATGCAGACTAAAAAATAGCTTAATTTTTTAATTAGTTACTTATTGGTGATATTAAACAAATTAATTAAGATTCGAACTAAATTATAGTAATAAATAATACGAAACACAAATTCATAATTATCATACCTTGGTTGTCTTTATACTTTAGTAAATGAGATAATTTCAAGACATCTCAACACACACACAATAACACACCTGAGTAATTTTTATATAACAGTTCACGATAAATTTATCATGACACAATTTTAAAGTATTATTAATTTCATCAGAAATATTATTAATCTTATTTAGAGTATCATTAATTTGGGTTCAAAAAAATTATAATTACAATATAATACAAATGACTCATATTAATGATATTCCTGATAAAATTAATAACACTTCTAATAATACTTTAAAACTATTCAGTATAAATTTATCATGAACTATTTTTATATAATACTTTGCACACACATATATACAACATTTATGAGTTTAAATTACAAATCGTCCCATAACTTTTTGACAAAATAGATTTGGTCCCAAAATTAATTTTTAATCATATTTAGTCCCAATTTTTCTGACAGGGTCCAATTTTGGTCCCAATTCTCACTTTGAAGTCCAAATTTCGGTGATTTCCGGCAAGAGTGCTGATGTGGCGTTTACGTCTACTATTTATATTTGATTTTTTCTTTTCTTTTACAATTTTATTGCACATAATATATATTTAGAAATTCTAAAAGAAAGTGACAAAATAAAATATAATTAGCACATATGGACGCTCCATCAACACCCTTGTCATAAATTCCCAATTTCGGACTTTAAAACAATTCCTCAATGGTAATAGGAATGAAAATTATTTTCCATGTATGCCCTCATAATAAAAATGATATATTTGGTCCATGGTTAGGGTCCCCATGTCCCAAATTAAAGAACATGAATTATTTCCTACTTATATACAAGAGAATCTTCTTGTAATTTTTCATTGTGGGATGGAACTTCATTTTCCATTTCCTATGGAATTATTCAATACAAATGAATAATACTACAATTTCCCAAATTAATTTCTCACTCACCGGAAATCGGTTTTGAGATATTAAATATATCACGCTCATCTACTCCGCGAGTAGAACAACATCGTTAATTTTATTTTTCAAAAAACTAACGTTTTTACTCCTCAAAAAATTAGTCAAAGTCAGGGTATAAAACCTTCATTAAGAACCAATTTCCAACACCCATTACAATTGAAGAGTTACCAACCAAGCGCCCCCTAACTTGTGGTCCTCCAGTCCGGGCAATAATGAAGTAACAAATGTCATCACACTTATTATGCATGCATTAAATAGAGGTAATAAAACACAAAGATGAAATGGATAGTGATTTTGGAAGCCTTAGCATGGAGCTTAAACACATGCGAGAAATAAATTAAATCGAGAATATCAAAACGACCAGATAATGCAATGTTGCATATAAAAATTCCAAGTCATATAATTAGCAGAGAGACATTTCAGTTTCTGAAGACGATGGCAGTTGAGATGATGAGTGCGGCGAGTGGAGCTGCAATCCAGGCCATGAGGGGTGGGATATGCATTGCCAGGGATAGAATGATCGCAGATGCTATTACCATGTCCCCAATCTTGTCCGCCCGGGTTGCAAGCCACTGCTGGTTCAGACGCGGCAGGACGAGAGGTGCCAGTTTAAAACCGAGGCCAAACACAAGAGCAGCCTCCATAACGTGGACACCCCGTAAAGAAGTATGGGAGCCTGCAGCTGTAATTCGATTAGCCAATACACCTGCAACAGCCTGCGAAACCACTTGCCCCATTATTCCCCAGTTATAGTTCTGCTGCTGCTGCTGCTGCTTCTGCCCGTTTCCACCTGCTGCTTCTTCTGGGATGTCAATTATCTCGTCTCCATCATCAGGATAATTGATCTGCCCGTCTCCACCTGCTGCATCTTCTGGGATTTCAATTACCTCGTCTCCATCATCAGGATAATTGATCTGCCCGTCTCCACCTGCTGCTTCTTCTGGGATGTCAATTTCGCAATATTGGTCAGATAGGGGACTGGTTTCACGTCCAATCGTGTTGTGGCCCGGCTCATCCCAACCTATTCCATTAGGTTCAGATATCACCAAGTTCCCAAACTTACGATAATTACGTCCTCCTGCATTAATGCTTGGTGACATATTTCCCTCTCCCTTGCACAGCACAAGATCATTCTGCAGCTGCTTGTAAATTTCGTCAAAATAGTACCCCGTTTTTCCGTCCAGGTAATGAAGAGCGATCGGTGACATATTTCCCTCTCCCTTGCACAGCACAAGATCATTCTGCAGCTGCTTGTAAATTTCGTCAAAATAGTACCCCGTTTTTTCATCCAGGTATTCAAGAGCGATTGGTGACATATTTCCCTCTCCCTTGCACAGCACAAGATCATTCTGCAGCTGCTTGTAAATTTCGTCAAAATAGTACCCCGTTTTTTCATCCAGGTATTCAAGAGCGATTGGTGACATATTTCCCTCTCCCTTGCACAGCACAAGATCATTCTGCAGCTGCTTGTAAATTTCGTCAAAATAGTACCCCGTTTTTCCGTCCAGGTAATGAAGAGCGATTGGTGACATATTTCCCTCTCCCTTGCACAGCACAAGATCATTTGGGCTAAAAGTATTTAATATGGGCTGCAGCTGCTTGTATATTTCGTCAGAATAGTACCCCGTTTTCTCGTCCAGGTATTCAAGAGCGATCAGATCTGGGATGATGTACGGGCTTGTGACTACAATATCATTGTATGCATATCCAGTATAATCAACAGATGCTCCAGATATCATTGCCTCAGGCTTCTGCGCGAACCTCTGCAAACCAGCTGTAGGCGAGTGGCTTGGTTCGCCAACCTCTGAAGTCTGCAGCCTCATAGAAGTGGTAGGGAAAGGGACCATCCTTAGAGCCGGCTTCTTCAATTTTTCTGGCCACTATAATTGGGGTTGAAAATTTTAGTATTTGATCTCTCATTAACTATTCAAAACATTATACATAAATTTAAGGAAATTTTGTTTTTTTTCTCCTATAACTTTATCACTTTTTTATTTTCATCTTGTTGCTTTTCAAATTTTGCTTTTAGTCCTGTAACTTTACCTCTTTTTTATTTTCGTCATGTTGACTTTCAAATTTTGATTTTCATCCTGTAACTTACATAGTTTTCCTATTTTGGTCCTACAACCTACCAACCCTTACAGGACTAAAATAAATAAAAAATCGTAAAGTTACAGAACTAAAATCAAAATTTGAAAGTCAACATGACGAAAATCAAAAAGAGGTAAAATTACATGATTAAAATCAAAATTTAAAAGTCAACAGAACGAAAATAAAAAAATGGTAAAGTTATAAACAATTGTCTATATTTAGAGTTCAGAATAACTCAAATTCTGTAACATGCATGTCAAGTATAATGAAAAATTCAAGCATTAGCATTTCTGACAGACACATAATCAACATTTTACAAAATCCTATAAACAAGCGAAATTTTAATTATCAAAATCCTCACAAATAACTATTTAAAGGTTGTGTTTGGAAGGAGGGATTTGGGCAATGAATTTTATATTCATAACTTAAATTCACTTAATTTGTTTGGATAAAATGTATAAATTGATGGATTTCAAACTCTCAGCTTTGATCCTATTTTAAATTGAAATTTTTTTAAATATCTAACAAAATCATGTCATTTGAAATCTATGACTTTACAAATTTATTTATTTTCAAATTTCTTAAATTTTAAATGACTAAATCCAAATGCAACCTAATTGAATTGAGATGTTTCACCAATCATCTTATTCTATTACATTATTCCTTAAAAAACTAACAATTAAACAATATATTATCAAACTATTATGCATCACATATAAATTTTTATTGAGGAAATAAACAACAAAGAGTTTTTTTTTTTTTTTTTTTTAATATTATGAGAAAATATGCAAATTAAAATAGTATTTTGCGAACATGACCGCAAGTTGTTATACTCATTCTATTCATTAAAATTGGACAAGGTATAGGGTGAACATTGTTCATATACACATAAAACATTAAAGAGTATTATTTGATTTTTCTAAACAGTATTAGTTGTTTTCACTAAAATGTATTACTAGTTTACACTAAAAAGTCTTAATTTTTCAGTGAAAACAATGGTAACAACCAGTACCCTTCATGATATGTATAAATCAACTTCTTGTTATACATACTCTTAAAATTGTGCCTAATCCTTTTATTAATTTGGATGACAATTAACATTTTATCCTAACACAAATTTGATGGCCATAATAATTAGACACAGATTTAATGGAAGAATAATCGATAATGATCTTTATTGATTAGAAAATATTTAACATCACCCAGATTTGGTGAATTGAGAGGAGTAATTGATAATGATCTTATAACCAGGTGGCCCACAGGGTTCCTCACTCTAGTGAGCGACCCGGGTTCGATTCCCTTTGGAAACGAATTGTGGGAGTTATAAAGTGGGTTTGGAGATTTCTTGGAGTGTTTTGGAGACTTGGTGAACTAATCTAACAACTAACAACTAACATTTACCGATAAAAAAAAATGAAAATGATCTTATTGACAAGTACCTTGACGATGGGTTGGGAATCAGATTCTGCGCCGGAATATCTAAAAATCGACGCCTCCATCATGTGTTGTAAGGAAGCTGCACGAATCTCGGAAGAAGAAGAAATTATGCCAGGAGAAAACCTAGGTCCAATCTATTGAAGAGAAAACAGTGGGAATCAGAAAATGAAAAGCTTGAGCATTAAGTTTTGACATTTTCTTGTACCCAGTCATTGTCAGACACCTGGTAATATTACAAAGTCTTCCTTCTTATGTCATCATCTTTGAATAAGTCCTCGTTTTTATCCCAACTCTAATAATTAATTCCCCAATTCTGCTAACACGGAAATCATAATGATCTTTCACCCAACTGCAAAACAATGGTGGGAAAGGGCAGCACCGGATATCGTTACTCTGAAGCTGGATCAATCAAAATTTATCCACAGCTCCGGGACCGGGTTTCCCTGCTAATTGTCGTGATTACGTCCTCCACGGCGGCTCTTCTACCTTTGCTCATCTCCGGCGGCGGCGGCGGCGGCGGGGCGAGCATCTCTGATGGAAGTGTGGTATGCACCATGTTTGCCTTTTCCTGCGCCTTGAGCGCGCTTTTTCTGCTCCCCACAAAACCAAAGGCGGCGAGGCTTTTCAGATTCGCAGCGATAATCTGCCTGTCGTCCGCTTTTTCGCTCTTCATATTTCCACTTTTCTTCAATCGCCTCTATTAATATGTCGGTATCTTTTCCCTTCAATATATTTGATTGTAACTCTTTTATTGCAACCTTTTAATTTCAATGATATATCGTTTCTGTTTCTGTAATTTGTTACCCTTGATTCATCTTAATTACATATATATATATATATATATATATATATGTCAACTCAAAAACATAAAATTCAGTGACATAACACAACTAATTTTCCAGAATTTGGGGTTCTGTTTCGATCAATTGTATGATTAAATTCGAGTATATGATCTCACATTCCAAATTGGAGTATATGACTAAATTGTTGTGTGACACGAGGTGAATCAATCTTATTTATTTAGTTATAACAAAAGTACAAAATATGAATCAAGATTCTGCTATGCTTCCATAACATGATTGTTGCTGCCAGTGTATAGATTATAATGATGCAGAAACAAATTAATTCTGAAGAACTAACGTTTTCTTGTAGGTAGAGTATTATAGGAAAATAGTTTACGAAAAATTTATCATTAAAGTATTAAATATTTGATTAGGAGTATCAAAATTCTCACCAAAAGTATCATTAATTTGGGTCAGTGGTATTATATTGTAATTATTGTAAATTTTCTTAAATCTAGATTAATAATAGTTCTGATGAAATTTTTTATACTCCTAATTAAATATTTAATACTTTTAAAAAAAAATTATTATAAGCTTATCATAAACTATTTTCATATAAAACATACTTATTTCTTCTAATTAAATTTTCTTTTCTTTCTCTAATTGCTAATATAAATAAAAGTTCGTTTTAATTATATTTTTTTGTAAATCTAGAAGATTTGATATGTCATATTATATATATATATATATATATATATATATATATATATCCCTGTATTGTTGACACACACATGTAAATATAGTGGAAAACTCCTGGTTTGGTATGCCCCCCAAATGTAGTCATTCATGACGAACTGGGTAAACAAATCAGTATTCCTATTTACGCTCTTTATTTTACAACACGATATCAGCAGAGTGTTCTACCTAACTGTATGAAATTGACGCCGTTGCTGCTATGATTTTTACTTGTACACAATTTTCCATTAGATTTAGTGGCATTATATTTCACAGAGGTACACATCGATATCAATTGACTTATATAAATTGAATTTTACAATTCAATAATTTGTTTCATATTTGCAATTCTGGTTTAGGCCGGCTTCACTTGGTTGGTCATATAAGCCCATATTATGACTTTATTTTCTCATTGTAGGCTATTTGGTAGGAGAAATTAAAATAAGGCTGACCCGACTGTATTACGTCGACCCGGTAGGATATTACGGTCATTCACTATTCTCATCAACAAAATTTATCTCACACTTTTGATGGTACAATTTTACTATTGATTCTACAGTAATGAAAACTTCCTAAAATAGTCTTACTCTGTATACTCTTCCCCCTTTTCCCTCAACTTCAACCTCCCTCTTCAATCCAATCTAACGACGAACGACAGAGTTGAAATTCTATAATTTTGGCAACCGACTGTGTTGATTCCAGGAATTGAAGCCCTGCGAGGAGGAACGCCGACGATCGATTCATTTTTGTTGGCTCCGGCAACTAAACATTTGAAGATTTGACGGCGAGCGGCGGCGATCCAAGCTCTTTAAATTCCGACGACCTGTTTTTGTTAATTCTGTAACCGAAGTCTTGTAGATTTAAGAATTAAGGTTTGTTAGATATTTTTGTTGGAAGCATATTTGAGAATTTAAGATTTGATTTTAGATTTTGCTAGATGATGAAGTTCCATACATTCCGACAACTGGTTCATTAACATTCGTTTGAAATTTGTGATACGAGAATTTGGAGGTTTTATTATTTGAGAAGGTGAATGATGAATTGGCAATTGGAGCAATCAATTCGTGTAGTTAATTATTCCCAAAGCAAATTGGGTTTTGTAAAATTGGATGTAAATTAACATTGTTGTTCTCTTGAAGGTTCTGCAAGTTTCATTGAAAGTTACGAAGGGCAATATGGTATTTTCATTGTTTTTCTACTAATTATACTTTCTACCGAGTAAGAAATTAAGATTTGTAAGAATTTTTAATATGTGCTACCAAACAATGTAATAAATAGATATTACCCTCTTCCCCATACTAAATTAATATCCATATACTTATTCGTATGTTTTCTCACTCTGATTCTCAACAATCAATCCTATCAAGGAGTTATACAGATTTATATAGTTTAAATTAATTATTATTAACTAGAACCTGTTTGGAACATAAATTGCTTACCGGAATTGGTTCGTTAAGATTTTATAGATGGAGTATATACTTTTTACAACTGCCCTAGTATATATATGTGCAAATACGAGAGCATATTGCAATGTCGCCCCATTAAATTTATGTTATTTTTTACTAACCAGAATTTGTTGTGAGCTTTCCTTTGGACTCGATACTTTTTTAGTTGCTCTACTTGTTGGAGAGTGTCAAAGGTCGATAGTTCATCTGGTCCTAAAAATCCAATTAAGCCTACTCTATACGCGAGTCGAGTCTATGCAAGCCGAGTCTATTATTGGACGTTTAGGAACCCTTACCGTAGGGTTCCATTCGTGGTGATGGGAGATTAGAGGTCACCCGGCGTATCTCGAAGTAAACTATTGTAACTTTGGCCGCGAACAGCTTGTGGTTAGAGGTGCTTTGCGATTTGGGTTGCGGAATTGCAGCTTTGAATATTGTGGACGGAGACTTTGCAGGCAACTCATGGATCGCCAACGGCGCCTCGTCGCTAAAGAAGAAGGTTGAGGAATCTCCATCGTGGATTTAGAATTTACTCAGTTTTGTGGAGCTTCCTCCCTCTGTGATCATTATGAGACGTGGCATGATCCATTGCTGCTTAGACGAGGAAGCAAGTAGTTTGTCCGTCCGCGCTCGATGCGAGATAAGTTTCATCAGATGTTTGGGAACCCTTATTGTTGGGTTCCGCTCTGGTAAAGTGCTTTAATCCCTTTTAAATTTCAGCATTTAGAACCGCTTGTCGCAAAATAGGCATGGGGATTATTTGTTGTAGAAATTAGGATTTATGTGATGCTGCTAATTTAATTCACTCAAACAATGCCCAAAAATTTTATATATATGTTTGCCTGAAGCAAACATGGGCATTGACTAAAATTTGGATTTGAATAGTTGCTCCTACTTGTATAACTATTTATGTGAATTAAATTTATATTATAGTTATAGTCTGCATATATTGTCTAGGTAGGCGGCACCTATTATTTGTCAAACCGGAGATCATGTTTGGATAGATGGCGCCCAATATTTGCTCTTTTGTGATTGAGTATATAAATTAAATCATCTTTCTCCTTTATTAATAAAAATTAAAAATCGTATGTCATACCATGTCCATTTAAAACGTAGTGAAAATGCTTGGTTTTACTAAGATATAATTTACTGAGCTTGCTCTCGATGGTAATAACTACGTAACATGGGTCATAGATGAGATTCATCTAGCCTCATCCTAATTAAGCGGAATCATTGTTCATGGTTCCAAATCCACTGATGCCCAGAAGGAAAAAAAACGTTGACTTATCTCAAGTACCACTTAAATCGGGACTTAAAATATGAGTACCTTACTGAAATGGACCCTAGTATTTTATGGATATCCCTGAAGGATTATTTCCATCAACAAAATGATATAATCCTCCCTCAGGCACAATACGATTGGCTGAACCTCCATTTTCAAGATTTAAATCTATAACGGAGTACAATTATACCTTGCATCGTATTGTATCTCAGTTAAAATTATGCCAACAGCAAATTACTGAGATCGAGTTATCAGCGTTTCATGCTAGTAACCTTGTACTCCAACATCAGTACACCTCTCACTCAGAGTTAATTTCTGCACTTTTAGTGGCAGAAAAACACAACCAACTCCTGATGAGAAATCACAATGCTAGACCGGTTGGCTCACAAGTAGTGCCCGAAGCACATGTTGTAGCTTAAGGGAGCCTGAGTGGGCGTAAGCGTGAAAGGAAGGAAATCCGCAACCCCAAGCACTTGGTTGAGGCTTATCGAAAGATACAAAAGGACAACAAGGGCAAGGCCCCTCGGGGTGAATCTCACAATGCCAGTCTGTCTGAAGCAGATTTTGACATAGACAACGATGATCTTTTGAGCTGAGAGCTCGAAGATTTTGGAGACAAAGAGTGATTTACATAATTGGATATTATAGTATCTTGACTTGGACATTGAGATTCGTCTTGCTTAATTTGAGATAATGTAATGAAAATTTGACTCCATTTGTGCCCAAAAGGCAGATGCACTGATTTAATTCCCCGATACCATCTCAATAAGATATCATTTATTTATGGAAAATCCTTGAAGGATTGTATTCATCAACAAAAACGAATATCTTATTGAAAATAAATCGTCATTTATAAAAATCCCTGAAGGATTATATTCATCGATAAAAATTGAATAAAATCGATAGCAGAAAATATATATAGATGAAAATTATGGGTGATGCCAAATAATTGTTGAGGTAGTCGAGATCGAGGATTCCCCAAGCAAATATCAGCATACCAGTTTGTCTAAAGCAAATATGGACATTGTCAGTGATATGACATTAAAGATTATGAGTTGTCAAGATACATAGTGTCATTATTTTGTAATTTTTTATGCATGTTATGACTATATGCTTTGTCATAATTGATATTTATGAAAAATTACAACTCAATTACCAGATATTTTTAACAACTCCAGCAGAGTTACTGAATCACATATTTATATAGAAAATCTCCGGTTAAAATTGATGTCCCTAAAGGACAAAATATTAAATGCCAAAGAATCTAAAGCATGCCTGAAGCGTGGAAGACCTCAATAACAAAATTCAACCTCCTGAAGAGTTGTAGATGAGGTCTTAAAATCTAATTTAGATTCATACAAATTATAGCATGAGCGGTTAGTCCATCTAAAATAAAAATGTGATATGTCGGATTTTTGTCTAAGTTCATTGGCTATAATACGTCAAAGCTTTTCGTAAATAAATGTATTTATATGGCATGTACAAAGGGTGAACTTAGAGTACGGTTGAATCGTACTAAAGTTGAAACTAAATCTCCCATTTTGAATGGTTTCATAGAGATATTTGTGGACTGATTATCCTAGTATGGGGACCATTTTGATAGTTAATGGTCATATTTAATGCTTTCACACGGTGGACTTATGTATGCTGGTTATCTACCTGCAATCACGCTTTTGCCAAGTCTATTGCAAAAATTATTGAGCTTAGTTCTTATTTCCCAAATTATTAAATTAAATCTATTCGAATGGATAATGTCAGTGAGCTCGCATTGACAACATTCAATGTTTATTATATGGCATTAGGAAATTAAAGTGAAGTATTAAGTCCCTTACGTCCACATCATAATGGTCTAGTTGAGTCACTAATATGACACATCAAACTAATCGCTAGACCGTTATTGCAAAAAAAATCCAACTTAACTACATGTTAGGGGCATGAAATTTACGTGTAGCTACTCGAATTCAAATTTGACCCACTGCATATCATTAGTACTCCCCTCTACAACGAGTGCGCAGAAAATGACACATCATTTCTCACCTGCGAACATTCTATTGTGCAGTATGCGTACCACCACAATACGTTAACAACCCTGTTGGCTAACTCCATAATTGATGAAGAGTCTATTCTCGGTATTAGGGGGAGATTAGAATAAAAATTAAATGAATGCCGAGAAGTTTCATTGAAGGAAACAGATCGAGATATTTTTCATGAAGGAAAAAGACCAAGAAATTTCCCTAAAGGAGAAAGATCTTCGATATTTAGACTCATGCACTAGTTAAACTGAACTTGAAGTTCAAAAGATAAGTAAATTGCAATATATAGCAAGTAATCTACCAGATGTATTTACTGACCACTGCGTGACTAAATCGCATATACCTGCTGTAAATGCACCCCAAAGGGTAGAGGTCCCATTGAAAATGGTATACATGCCCCCACACGCCAGAAGCGTAAATGACTTATAAAAGAAACACACACACCTAGAATGAAAGCTAGCAAAACTGGTCAGTCAAACTTGAAATCTCAAGAAGAGACACGTCCAGAAGACTTGAAATCTCCAGAATAGATTCGTCTTGAAGACGAAGAATCCTAGTAACAAAGCATGTGAACAAAATGATCTAATACTAGGATTGTAGAACGACCAGATCAAATACATAAGGGAAATAATGTGAATCTGGTTAATATGAGATCAATGAATAAATACAGGAGAAACAATATAAATTCACTGTCGACATCATATATTTGTCTACAATTGCTCTTTCTTAAATCTGGATCCAGTGCCTAAATTGGGTGCCTGAAGCACTTTGTTTTGGGTGCAATAAGGAAGAAGCAAAAATGTGGCAGAGCTAAACTTGCTAAAAATAAGGTTTGGTTCTATCCTACGTACACTCGAAGAGTTATCCCTGTTGGATAATGAGTGTTTACACGAAAACCAAAATGAAAATAAGGTGGTGAGCGAGATTAATAGCTTTAGGGTTTTCGCAGAAACCCATGGTTTTCACAGAGACCCATGATTGTTTGTGATCAAACATATTCTCCTAGTATGAACAAATAAACTTTTGTTAATCACTGGCTGCTAAAATAAAATGCAACTAATGGACCTGTAAACCACATATTTTATATGGTTATTACATGTCAATATTTATATCCCTGATGGATTTAAGATTCCCCAGATGAGGAATGATGAAGATCGCAGTATATATAGTATAAAACTAAAAAGGTCATTACATGATCTAAAAACAGTCGGATCAAATATGGTACGATCTACTTAGTGAATTCCTCCCAAAAAATGAATATACAAATAATGAAGCTTTTCCTTGCATATTTATAAAGAAATTGGAAGGTGGTTCTTGCATCATCCCCGTCTATGTTGATGACCTAAATATAATCGGAACATGCAAGAAGATTGAAGACGTTAGTTCAATCTTGAAAGCTGAATTCGAAATGAAAATCTTGGCAAAACCAACTATTGCCTCGGCCTGCAAATCGAGCATTTCCCTAAAGAAAAATTAAATTTAAGTATTTCTCTGAAGGAAAATTAATTCGAGCATTTCCCTGAAGGAAAAATAAATATGATATCTCCCTGAAGGACGAATAAATTTTATACATCAATCAAGCTACTTGAAAAAAGTTATTTGAGAGATCCTACATGGATAAATCTCATCCACTTAGTACACTTATGCTAGTTCGATCCCTTGAAATGGATAAGCACTCATTTAGCTCCAAAGAAGATACAGTTGATATTCTAGGACCAGAAGTTCCTTATCTAAGCGCTATTTATTGCATACTTTATCTCGCAAATCTGCACCAGACCGGATATTATATTTGCGGTAAATTTGCTTGCAAGGTATAGCGCTTCTCCTACAAGGATACATTGGAATGGTGTTAAACACATTCTATGAAATCTCAGACCGGTCATATTTTTCTTTGTGGTGATACTATGATCTCATGGAGATCCATTAACGATACATCCCCCACTGTCATCTATGAAGACAATGCAGTTTGTGTTGCACAATGAGCAACGGGTACGTTAAGAGGGACTTAACGAAACATATAAACCCAAAATTCTTTTTCCCATACGAACTCCAGATGAGTGACGAAATTACCTTACAACAGGTACGATCTAGTGACAATCCAGCAGATCTGTTCACTAAGTCCCTACCTACCTCTACTTTTGAAAAGCATGTTTATGGTATTGTGATTCGAAAACTTAGAAAGTTGTTGTCTTCATGGGAAGTAACACCATCAAAATAATCCTGAAGATTGGATCCGGAAGATCAATAGTTGTACTCTTTACCCAGTCGAATATTTTCTGGCAACCTAGTCTATGGAGTTTTTTACGAGACATGTACGTCACGTCGTAATATCCAAGGGGGGTGTTGTAAATCTAGAAGATTTGATATGTCAAATCCAGAAGATTTGATGTGGACATTACTTATGGGCCAAGTAGCCTGATAGGCTTTAAGGTTTTCACACACACATGTACATACACAAAAAATATAGTGAAAAACTCATGGCTTGGTATGCCCTCAGATGTAGTCATTCATGACGAACTGAGTAAACAAATTGGTGTTCCTATTTACGCTCTTTATTTTACAACAATATTATTAAAGAATTTATTTTTCTACATGTTGTATTCAAATTTTGATTTCCCGATCACCCAATTTGGGAATACAAAATCTTCAATGAACAAGTATACATATTCAGTGATATCATTACATACATTCACTGATACAATTAAATTTATAAATTGAATTACAATATAAAATATTATGGTATAAATATATATATATCATAATATTAATTTTATATTATGAGTAAGTTCCATAACAGACTTACTCATGTGAAACCCAATCTTAATATATATATATATATATATATATATATATATATATATATATATTGTTGGAGTTATACGTGAAAGTATGCTTTTACTTTGTGTAACTCGTGTATCAAACACTCGTTTTATGAGAATAATTCTTTTATCGCATTTGCTTTAGTTATGATTGAATGTTGAATTTCTATTGCAAACCGTTCAATAAATGGTACTTGTTACATTGTGGTTAATGTGGTGATACCCGATCAGGGAAGACAACATTAACAGTTTCCTTGTAACTAAACGTACATTTTCACGACCTAGGTGGAATTGAACAATCCGCCGTGAAAGGTCGATGTGTAAGTCTCAGATTGGTCTGTCTTGACTAAGAGATTGCACTAGCACATTTAGTATGTGTTGAAGAGGACCTACAGCGAGGATAAATTCTTCTGTTCTGAAATATGAAGAATTAGACCTCAGTGGTTGTTGATTTCTTAATCTTCGTCACTTAAATAGGACCATGTGTGCTTAATGGTTACTGCTTTGATTCATGTTGGGTGAGAATCATCGTGACTTCAAACCTTGTGCTTTGGGCAGTAATATTAATCATACGACGGTTGCTAAGATTTAATACGGAGAAACGCGTGCGAGTACGGCTCGTGTGATTAGTCCCCTTGGTGGGCTCAGAAGTTTTATCGTACCAAATCTTACAAGTGAAGAATCAGTTTCTTCGGTACGGATAATAATGTTGAGCTGTCTTTACTCCAAGGTGAAATATATTAATTAATTTAGAGCTATTCAGAAGCTTAATTAATTAATGGACTTGATAATCTTAAACGCGGGAAATAATAACCGGGAGCCCATATTATTGTAATATGGATTAAGATGGATAGTGCAATATTAATTTATTAGTGGTAATAATTAATATTAATGAATTGAATTATATTGGGGCTCAATATTGAAATTCAGAAGTCCATTAGGAGGTCCAATCTTAATTCTCCTTAAAGGCCCCTCAAGTAGCCCATTAAGTAGCCCAATAATGATAAGGTGATTAAAATAAAAAGATAATACCATGCTGATTTTTGCCTATTATTTTCGAAAATAAGGGATTAAGAGGAGAAAAGATTTTGTTGATTTTCTTGAAAAGATATTATGGAGGATAAGTATTCTTGGAATACAAGATTATCTCATATATTCAAGAAGATCCAAATCTTGGATTCTCTACTTATGAAATTTTCGAAAATTCCCCTATAATTAGGAGTGTGAGATTTTTGTGGAATATTTTATTTTGGAGAAAAGAATATATGAGATATATTCAAGATTTCTTAGAGTCTAAGAAAAGATTTTCTCCAAGCCCATAATCCACCAAAATTTCGGCCACCTCTAATTATAAATAGGGGATGATTTTTTCATCCCCAAGTACATAATTCCATGTGTTGGAAAAATCAAGAGCATATATATTCTTCTTTTTCCTTAGTTATTTAAATTGTTCGATAGCATCTCCCACTGGTGATCGAACAAGGTGAAAGGGAATACTTGAGAAGGTTTTTGGGTTGAAAAAGCGTGTACGTGTTAGTCCCGTTTATTCAAAGGCCAAGTTCTACAAGAGGTACGTTAATCACATATTATCTTGTTTATTCCGCCATAGATTATATGTGAATTAATTCAACATGCATGATGATAAATTAGTTGTTGTAATTATTATTTGAATTAATTAGGATTAATTCATGCTAGTAATAATTGAATTTAAATTCGTATTTAAATTTCATCCCGAATAGTTCCCGGGCACCCCTATTTTCCCAACAACTGGTATCAGAGCCACGGTTTCGGGCCCTGATCTTTAAATTGGAATTTAAATTGTTAAACATTAAATTGAAATTGGATAGTAGAATTGCTAGATCTTTTTTGCAGGTATCCAATTGTCATGGTTTTTAATGTTGTTATTTTTTCATGCGTGTGAATTAATTATTTTTAATTCGATTCGTTCAAATTTATTTTTCTCGTGAGAAAATCCACGAGTAGATTAGTTATTTTTATTTTTATTCGATCATTGTAATAGACTAGTCTAGATCTAGTATTTATTTTTTTGTAAAATAAATTGTAACCGGATCGTGACGAAGAACGAAGAATTAAAAACAGCATACCCCGACGACGCATGCGTGCGTGGCGCATGCATGGACGTAAAATCGTACATGGGGTGAAGAAAATGAGAACGAACGTCGAAACCCGGCGCACGGGGTGCACGGCGCACGACCCACGCGCGACAGGTGGCCAGCGGCGCGCAAGCGCGCGTCGCGCGCCTTGGGCGCGGCCTGCAGTGCCTCGGCGCCTCGCGTGCAGCGCTTCGGCACCTCGGCACGCAGCGCCTCGGTCGCTCGGCCGAGAGGCGCGCGGGCCCACTCCGTGGGCCGACACGCACCGTATCTCAGGCCGTGGAATTTTTTTTCGGTTCCGTTTCTTTCGTGTGATTTTAAACGTCGTCCCGAACCCCAAATGATGCTGTTTTTAATGAATTGTTGTTGTTCGAGTGGGAGCGTGTCGAGACGAACGACGGAAAGCAACAAAGACAATTTTTCGCATCAAGACGTGAAGAAATTAAACCGTGACAATTGGATTCGAGTGCTCCAATGTGTTTAATTTTGTTTTGATGGATGTTTTATTTCGTGCACTTATTATTATTTGTTAATATGTGTTTGCATGAACTTAATTGTCCAAAGAAAAACCTTACTTTCGAAAATTACTAAGTATGTTTTATAATCGCAATTTTATTCCGGATATTAAAATTGGATTATTTTGGCCTCCATAATTTATTCATTTGTGAAGTTCTTTTGGAATACATTTCCCCCTCGGATCGGCCAAAAGAACGGATTTCACATGAATGAATTCTGAAAGGATGATTGTGGATTATTACTAGTGGCGGTATTGACCCTCACCACGAGTGGCTTGCTCAAAGCGAAATAATAATCCTGTATTTAATTATGGTTATTACTTAGGCATAGGAAATTGATATTAACTTACTCCCCTCGGAGTCCCTGTCAATTTCTATGTGGTCAAAGTGGGAGCCAACTATTAATTTTGAATTAAGGATTTGTAACTTTTAAGTTTGTGATCCGCTTGAATGTATTTAAATGTATAGACCACCCCTCATGGCGCATTTAAATTGTTTCGAGATGTTGGCTGATGCATGATTATATAGTTTTAAGGTTTCAATATAATTGATGTGATCGAATTGTGTGATAATTTCGTATTTTTCTAGATATTGATATGAATGTATGTTTTATTCTAAGTTCATCATGTCGCAACCTTTTAATCCACTGTTTAGTATACTTAAAGATAACAAACTTGTTGGTGAGAACTATGTTGAATGGAAACGTAACCTTGATATTGTCCTAACCGCTCAACACCATAAATGGGTACTTACTACTCCTAAACCCCAAGAGCCTGCCGAAGATATGAGCAAGTCGGTCAAGAAAGAGCATAAGAGTTGGTTAGACTCCGATGAGATGGCTAGGTGTACTATTCTGGCTTCAATGTCAGATGTGTTGCAACACCAACACCAACACATGGAGATCGCCTCTGAGATAATGCTCAATCTTGAAGCGATGTTTAAACATTAGAACCGTACAGCTAGGCAAATCACCATGCGAAAGATGCTTTTGTTGAAGATGGTGGAAGGTACGCCCGTAAGGGATCACGTTATCGAGATGATGGGTTATCTAAATAAGTTGGAAGTACTTGGTGCGGAATTTGACCTACCTACTAAGGTTGATTTCGTTCTCCATTCTCTGCCGAAGAGCTTTGAGCAGTTTCAGTTGAACTATCAAATGAATGACCGGGCAAATAGTTTGCCCGAGCTCTTACAAGCTTTGGTATCGGCGGAGACTCTAATGGATCACCAAACCGTTGCTATGGTGGCAAACGGTTCGTCTTCCTCTTCGGGTCCCAAGGGAGGGAAGAAGAGGAAGAGGACGAAAGGCCAGACCCAAGCAAATCCAACTGTTGCGAAACCCAAGGCAAAGGGAGAAGGAGGTGGAAAGAAAGCTGCTAAGGGTAAGTGCTTCAATTGTGGTGAGAAGGGACATTGGAGGGCGACCTGTTCTAAGCCTAAGAAGGCGAGAAAGAAAGGTAAGTCTCATGCTTTAGTCGTTGAAATATATGTTGCGGCGTATGCTGCCCACGTTTGGGTAATGGATACCGGGGCAACTGATCATATTTGTTTCACTCTTTAGGGGTTCCAGCTAACCCGACGACTTAGCAAGAATGAGATCACCATCACTTTGGGCGATGCTACGAGGGTGGTAGTCGACGCAGTGGGAGTCGTGCACCTATCTTTTGAAGATAGAGTTTTAATTTTAAGAGATGTTTTATACGTTCCGAACTTTAGGAAGAATTTAATTTCAGTTTCTAAGTTGTTTTTTTATGGATATTCAGTTACTTTTAATAAAGTTGTTACTATTTCTTTTAAGAATGATACTATCTATCATGGAACGTTGGTAAACAATCTCTATATGATTAAGTGTGCACACCACTCAAATAATGAATCTAATAACACGTCGATCATTTCGAGTAATAAAAGAAAGTGTTCTTCGGAGATGAACGAAACACTTCTATGGCATCTTAGACTATGTCATATTAATCTAAAGCGGATAGAGAGATTGGTGAAAGACGGATCCTTGGAATCGCTCCAAGTCGAGCCGTTTCCAACTTGTGAATCCTATTTAGAGGGTAAAATGACCAAGAGGGCATTTGGAGCCAAGGGGAATAGAGGCACGGAAGTATTAGAACTCGTTCATACCGATGTGTGTGGTCCAATGACGATCAAAGTGAGAATGGGGTATGAGTATTTCGTCACCTTCATTGACGATTACTCAAGATATGGGTACATTTACCTTATGAGGCATAAGTCTAAAACTTTTGATAAGTTCAAGGAGTTTAAGGCCGAAGCCGAGAAACATAGGGAAAAGAGTATCAAGTTTCTACGATCAGATCGTGGAGGTGAATACCTCAGCAATGAATTCTTGAACTACTTATCGGACGAAGGGATCGTATCTCAGTTAACCGCACCGGGAACCCCTCAACAGAATGTTGTGGCAGAACGAAGAAACCGGACTCTTTTAGAGATGGTCAGATCCATGATGAGTTACTCGGATTTACCCAAGTCGTTTTGGGGTAATGCCTTGGAAACGGCAGCTTACATTCTAAACTTGGTGCCATCCAAATCGATTCCTAAAACCCCAATGGAATTGTGGACCGGGCGCAAGCCCAGTCTAAGATATTTACGGATTTGGGGTTGTCCGGCATACGTGCTAGATAAGGAAGCCGGTAAGTTGGATCCACGTTCGGAATTAAGGCTGTTTATAGGATACCCTGCGGGAACGAAAGGGTGTATGTTCTATAGTCCCAAGGATCAAAAGACCGTGATTAGTACACACTTTAAATTCTTGGAGGAAGACTATATGAACAATCGGAAGCCTAAAAGTGAAATTACCTTAGAAGAATTGAGAGGTTAAACCTCGATACCAAGTATACAAAATGATGTACCACACATCACATCTTCATAACCGGAACCCCGTCGTAGTGGGAGGGTTCCTAGGCAACCCGAGAGATTCATGGGGATAGGAGAATCTTCGGATTTGGTTCCTGGTGTTGAATCGGACCCATGGACGTACGACGAGGCAATCCAAGACAAAGACGCGGAGTCGTGGCAAACGGCAATGGAAGCCGAGATGGGTTCGATGGATCATAATCAAGTGTGGGAGTTGGTCGAGCCACCCAATGGGGTAGAACCCATTGGATGCAAGTGGGTGTACAAGAGGAAAAGAGGACCGGACGGAAGGGTAGAGACCTTCAAAGCGAGGCTTGTGGCCAAAGGGTATACTCAGAAAGAAGGGATCAATTATGAGAAAACCTTTTCGCCTGTAGCTATGCTTAAGTCCATCCGTATTCTCTTGTCGATCGCTGTGCACCTAGATTACGAGATCTGGCAAATGGATGTCAAGACGGCTTTCCTTAATGGAAGTCTTGACGGGATAGATATCTATATGCAATAGCCCAAAGGTTTCATTGAAAAAGGCCAAGAGAATCTCGTATGCAAGCTTAAGAGATCCATTTACAGACTTAAGCAAGCATCGCATACTTGGAACCAGTGTTTTGATCAAGTGATTAAGTCTTATGGGTTTGATCAAAACGAGTTCGAAAGTTGTGTGTATAAGAAGCGTGACGGAACTGTAGTGGTATTCTTAGTATTATACGTAGACGATATTCTGCTCATTGGAAACAATGTAAAGGTATTGTCAGACGTAAAGGTATGGCTGTCAAAACAATTTGATATGAAGGACTTAGGGGAAGCCGGCCACATCCTTGGGATCAAGATCACTCGCGATCGCAAGAAGAGGATGTTGGGCTTATCGCAAGCTTCATACATTGACACTGTTTTGAAGCGTTTCAGCATGCAAGATTCCAAGAAAGGTTTTGTACCTTTTAGGCACGGAATCCATCTATCGAAAGAAATGAGCCCTAAGACGCAAACGGAGATAGATGACATGAAAGGTGTTCCGTATGCTTCGGCCGTAGGAAGCCTTATGTATGCAATGCTGTGTACGAGGCCGGATATCTGCTTTTTCGTGGGCATGGTAGCAAGATATCAAAGTAGTCACGGGAAAGACCATTGGACTGTCGTAAAGTGCATCTTGAGGTATCTGAAAAGAACTCGTGAGCGGATGCTGATTTACCAGTCAGATAGTCTAGTTCCCGTAGGATACACGGACTCGGATTTCCAATCAGACATAGACTCAAGAAAGTCAACCTCGGGTAGTGTGTTTTGCATGGGAGGAGGAGCCATTTCATGGAGAAGCATTAAGCAGAAATGCATCGCCGATTCGACCATGGAAGCCGAGTATGTAGCTGCTTGTGAAGCAGCGAAAGAGGCAGTTTGGCTCAAGAACTTCTTAGTGGACTTGGACGTTGTTCCGAATTTGCCCGACAAGATAACTGTCTTTTGTGACAATGCCGGAGCAGTTGCAAATTCAAAGGAACCGAGAGCCCACAAGGCCAGCAAACACATAGAAAGAAAATACCATCTTATACGAGAAATCGTTAAGAGATGAGATATAGAGGTGGCAAAGATAGCATCGGGTGACAACCTAGCGGATCCATTCACAAAGGGTCTGCCTCAGAGTACATTCGAGAGACATGTGGATGGAATGTGAGTCAAGACTATTGCCAATCTGCTTTAAGTATAAGTGGGAGGAATTATTAGGTTAGTGTAGGTTGACATGAGATGTCACGTAGAGCTACTACACTAAGACATGCGTGATGTATACTATAAGCAGACTTTAAGTATAAGTGGGAGATTGTTGGAGTTATACGTGAAAGTATGCTTTTACTTTGTATAACTCGTGTATCAAACACTCGTTTTATGAGAATAATTCTTTTATCGCATTTGCTTTAGTTATGATTGAATGTTGAATTTCTATTGCAAACCGTTAAATAAATGGTACTTGTTACATTGTGGTTAATGTGGTGATACCCGATCACGGAAGACAACATTAACAGTTTCCTTGTAACTAAACGTACATTTTCACGACCTAGGTGGAATTGAACAATCCGCCGTGAAAGGTCGATGTGTAAGTCTCAGATTGGTCTGTCTTGACTAAGAGATTGCACTAGCACATTTAGTATGTGTTGAAGAGGACCTACAGCGAGGATAAATTCTTCTGTTCTGAAAGGTGAAGAATTAGACCTCAGTGGTTGTTGATTTCTTAATCCCCGTCACTTAAATAGGACCGTGTGTGCTTAATGGTTACTGCTTTGATTCATGTTGGGTGAGAATCATCGTGACTTCGAACCTTGTGCTTTGGGCAGTAATATTAATCATACGACGGTTGCTAAGATTTAATACGGAGAAACGCTTGCGAGTACAGCTCGTGTAATTAGTCCCCTTGGTGGGCTCAGAAGTTTTATCGTACCAAATCTTGCAAGTGAAGAATCAGTTTCTTCAGTACGGATAATAATGTTGAGCTGTCTTTACTCCAAGGTGAAATATATTAATTAATTTAGAGCTATTCAGAAGCTTAATTAATTAATGTACTTGATAATCTTAAACGCGGGAAATAATAACCGGGAGCCCATATTATCGTAATATGGATTAAGATGGATAGTGCAATATTAATTTATTAGTGGTAATAATTAATATTAATGGATTGAATTATATTGGGGCTCAATATTGAAATTCAGAAGTCCATTAGGAGGTCCAATCTTAATTCTCCTTAAAGGCCCCTCAAGTAGCCCATTAAGTAGCTCAATAATGATAAGATGATTAAAATAAAAAGATAATAACATGCTGATTTTTGCCTATTATTTTCGAAAATAAGGGATTAAGAAGAGAAAAGATTTTGTTGATTTTCTTGAAAAGATATTATGGAGGATAAGTATTCTTGGAATACAAGATTATCTCATATATTCAAGAAGATCCAAATCTTGGATTCTCTACTTATGAAATTTTCGAAAATTCCCCTATAATTAGGAGTGTGAGATTTTTGTGGAATATTTTATTTTGGAGAAAAGAATATATGAGATATATTCAAGATTTCTTAGAGTCTAAGAAAAGATTTTCTCCAAGCCCATAATCCACCAAAATTTCGGCCACCTCTAATTATAAATAGGGGATGATTTTTTCATCCCCAAGTACATAATTTCATGTGTTGGAAAAATCAAGAGCATAGATATTTTTCTTTTTCCTTAGTTATTTAAATTGTTCGATAGCATCTCCCACCGGTGATCGAACAAGGTGAAAGGGAATACTTGAGAAGGTTTTTGGGTTGATAAAGCGTGTACGTGTTAGTCCCGTTTATTCAAAGGCCAAGTTCTACAAGAGGTACGTTAATCACATATTATCTTGTTTATTCCGCCATAGATTATATGTGAATTAATTCAACATGCATGATGATAAATTAGTTGTTGGAATTATTATTTGAATTAATTAGGATTAATTCATGCTAGTAATAATTGAATTTAAATTCATATTTAAATTTCATCCCGAATAGTTCCCGGGCACCCCTATTTTCCCAATATATATATATAATAATGAGGAGGATGTAAAAATCCTATATGGCAAGGCCATCCTCTTCTATTTCAAATCTATGATATGTGGTTAACTTAGATTATTATGCGATTTAGGCCGTTTGATTTTTTTTAATTATCTTTTGATCTCGACCGTTTGTTTTCAATTTTTTCCCCACATAAGATCTTCTATGATACTGGTAATTTCATTCCAAACCTCACACCTTCCTGATGGAATGTGTTGTTCCCTCTTCTTCCTTTTCGTTTTGTTCTTCTTTCGAGTTCATTATTTTCTCATCTTGATTTTTTTGTTATAATGCAGGATTGCTTAGCGTCAAGCGCTATTTTTTTCAATTTGATGATGATCACTTTAACGCCAAGATTCGGGTGAGATCGATCGTTGCTTTCACGTTCGATTGTCCAGCATCTCCAGATCTGAATCTCTCTTGCAGGATCGTGTGTCCTTTGTAGATTTTTTTTTCTATTTTTGGATTTACTTTAGTGTCGTAGTAATTTTGTACATAATCCAGAGTTGATTCATATGTATGGCGTTATATGATGCTACAATCAAGGAATTGAGTTGCACGATTTTCTTCCTCTTGATTTACCTTTTTTTTTCCTTTTCTTGCTGCAAGATCTTCTTCTGGCTGCTATTTTCTCTATTCGCTTTAGTTTTTTATTGGTGGTGTAATTTTAGTAAATGTAATTATGGTAATAAATAACTTTCAACATTATTACTTCTATCCTTAATTGTCAATACTTGCCTTATATACATTCTCCTAGACTATTTAGATCCATAAATTTAGTTATTTGACGTTCTGATTTATAAGGTCAAGTATTTAGATATTGTGTCAATTTAGATTCATAAATTTAGCTTGACCTGCCGTAATTTAGGATTTGATTCATTTTGGTACTTTTTTTATATGTTTGGTTGATATTAATTAGTACATATGGAATATTAGTTAAAGTCAATTGTAGATGTGTTGTTATCTCTTTGGACCTTGGCATTGTCTACCTTATGTTGTTTGCCTCGAGCTGGTCTAGGCCAACCTTGGTACCTCATTTGGCCTAGACCTAGCCCTTATTTGTGAAGGTCTAGGTTGTTCCTGCTGCTTCTGGGGGGCTTGGAGAGCAGCAATTGTCCTGGCTAGCTCATCAGGGTTACTAGCCAGTGCCTCCAATTCCGGAGGCATTATATGGGTCACAGCAGAGGGGCGGGCTCTATTCACATATCGTGGCTCCCTATCATGGTGACTAGTAGATGAAGCTCTGGTCGGAGAAGCCATCACAGATAGGTGTGTGTTGGTCCCACTTAGTGGATTAATTGCGAAAGCTTTAAAGATTATGTCTAACAATAGGATCTTTATATAAGAGCACTAAGAATAGTATTAAGACAGAATTGAAGAAAGCAGTAAATGGACCAGATTTATAGTGGTTCAAATTTCAATATCCTACGTCCACTCTCCCTTTTATCAAAAGGGGTCTCACTAACCAACCAACAAACCACTTGCGTACTGGAATTGTGAAGTACCAGTTCCTTCTTACAATCCCTTTAGATCTACCTTCGATCTAAAGTCTACAGCCTTCAACCTTTTCTTAGAGATGAACAGGTTGATATCCAACTACTCCTTTTAGAGTATATATGCGAGTTAAGAATAATAAGAGTGCTTAAGAATGATAAAATAAAGGCTTGGAATGTGACTTCTTGCGCGTGAGAATCTAGAGCCTTTCTTTGAATCTGCACTCTTGCATTTATAGAGGTGATTAGGTTTTAGCCGTTGGAGAGCTAATCTAATCAGATCCTCTATTTAGGGAAGCTTTCAATCAATCAATTCCCTAATTAATTGATTGGGTTGGTGGGATCCTTGAATTGATTGACTTCAAAACTTTCCAATCCTGATCTTGTTGACTTGATTTAAATCACCAACGGTCAAGTGCTTCCAATGCCTAACTCTGATTCTCTCCAGAGAAGGCAGGACCAGGTACCAGGCAACCTCAATGTCTTCTGGTCTGGATCTGGTCAAGAACCAGAATACTCAGTAGAATCAAGAGATGATTCTGAGCATCTTTTGGTTCACCAGACTCGTCTGGTCCGGACTCGTCTGGTCTGGGGAAGGTCCTCTGCCTCTGGTCAGTCTCATCTGGCGAAGTCTTCTAGTGGAGTCCTCTGGTGAAGTCCCCTGGAAGGTCTTCTGGTAGGTCTTCTGGTGACTCTTCTGGTGAAATCTTCTGGTCTGGCAGTTCCCCCTAGACTAAGTCCTAATCTAGTTCATCATCTGGCTAACAGGTCCAGATGGTCCTATTACATCTTCTGGTTTGTTTTAACTCATCAAAACTATACAACTTTTATCCTAACAATTTTCCCCTTTTTGATGAAGTTAAAACTTAACCAGAACTGATCAAAACATAAATACTTAAGCATGAAAACAATAGAAGGATAAGACCTTAGAATAGATCTTATCAGGCAAACAATAAGACAACAAGAGATTGTCTTTTGAACAGGGAAGATATGACTTTTCATTAATAATAAAGGATAAAAGATTACATGTTACATTGCATTTCAGAGTCCTAAATTATGCATATCTTCTGTTCTCTTTAGGCACCAGGAACCAGTCGAAGAATCTGTCTTGAATGGCCTTGAGTTCTGCAGAAGATATTGGAGTGAAGTTTGCCAACACCTTGGTCTTGTACAGCTTCTTCAGTTCTGCCCAATCCACTTGGTCCCCTATCATGGGAGTGTTGAGATAATGGAATTCAGGGGCAGTGACTTCCAGGTTGAATTCAATGGTGGAGTCCATCAGCTGCTTGTAGAGACCTGCATCGTATGCCTTCATCCAAGAGTGGAAAGTCCTGTTGATGAGCGCATCATCCTCTGGTGGAGGCCTTTGGATGTAGTGCAGGATGAACCACAAAGTCTTTGCCTCTCTCCATCTTTCAATCAGGGGCACAGGCACAGTTGAGTCAAAGGACCCTTCTGTCCTGAGAGGCAATATCTCCATCACTTCCACAGGAGCCTTCCTTCTCTGACTGGATCCACTAGCACCAGAAGAGATGCCAGCTTCTCTGGTCTTCTTGTTCTGCTTCCAATATATCTGAGCCTCTGCTCTTCATCTATGTTTTTCCTTATCCTGTCTTGCCTCTCTTCAGGCGTCTCTTCCTTGAATCTCTTCTCTGCCTCTTCAACAACAGATTCAAGGAAGCTCTTCTTGACTTTTCTTATCTTCCTCTTAGCAGGTCCAGAAATGGAAATAGGATCATGCTCTGTATCAGTGGACTCCTCTTCTGCCGCAAGCTGCTGAGACATGGTAAGAGATTTCAACTCTTCTTTCTTCTTCTTCTGTAGCTCAGCCTGGGCCAAAGTGTTCTCCAGCAGGTCCAGACGAGCTCCATGGCTGAAGAGGGTCTCATTTGTGGTCTTCGCCAGATCAGTTCTGGCCTTCTCTTCCCCCTTTTTAACTTCATCAATTTGGGGCTGGACCACCTGCCTTATGAGATCAGGCAAGGCAGTGGTGGAGGAAGAGTGAAGATCACGCAGCTGCTTGGCCTCCTCCAAATAGGCTTTGGACTCTGCTACCAAGCGCTCATGCTTATCCAACATCTCCTGGAGGGAATCTTTGAGCTTGGCAGTCTGCAGCATTTGTGAAGCCATTTCCACTTTCAGTACAGAGACTGGACGTAGCTATTCCAAAACGTGCTCCTGGAGCTGCTTCTGGCTGTGCATGACATCCAGCTTCACAAATAAACCATTTTCCTTGAAAGAAGCTTTGGCAGCGGCAAAGGTAGACTTGATCTGCTTAAGGAAGGTTCCCCTCTCCTGCCGGATCTAGTGCTCAACCAGAGCAGGCGCCAGATGCTGCATAGCTTTAGAGAAGCACCCAATCTGCATTATCTGCTCATTGAAGAAAGTCTTCATCTTTTGCAGCACGGCAGGAGTGACATCGAAGTCTTCTTCATCAGAGTAGAGCTCTGGAGGAAAGGAGAAGTGAGGGCCAAAATTGTAAGAGGGGCCCTCAGGAGTGATCATTACTCCTCTCTGGATCAGCAAGGTGCGGATCAACACCTTCCCTGCTTCTGGAGTCTCTAACTCAGCTGGATTCTGGATGTTCATCTTCTTCTTGAGTTCGATCTCCCAGGCAGCCTCTGCTTCCTCTTTGCTCCTCCTGCCTTCTTGGCAGCTTTTTCACCATCACCCTTCTTTTTCAAGACATCTTGAAGGGGAATCTGGTCCTCCTCTGAGGAACCAGAGAAGGCTATGGTTGAAGAACCAGTAGCCTCAGCAGGTTTCCTCTTGCTCTTCTGCTGCTTCTGCCCCTTAGCAGGTGAAGGCACTGCTTGGAGAGGAGGGGCGGGGATGGCTTGCTCTCCATCTGAATCTGGGTGGCCATGGAGAGGCCCATCTTTGGAGAAGATGATCTTGGATTTGTGGAAGCCCTTGCACCAAGAGTCCTTCCACTTCTTCTCTGGGAAGATAGAGTCCAAGATCAGAGTAAGCTTTGTGCCCAAAGAAACATTAGCATTAAAGAAGAATTGATGCTCTCCTGGCAAGCTGGGACACTCCTCCTTCTGCACCTTCAATTTATTCTTCCTCAAAATGCCCTAGAAGAATTCGGCCCAGTTGCACTTGGCTCCATCAAAAATAGCCCTCATAACACAGAACCTGCCTGTGAAGATGGCATCTGTGTTATGGCTCTCACACATCAGCACTTTCACCACAATATCAAAAATTACCTTGTACTTCTGCCTGAGATGCTTATCCAAAAAGCCTTTTGTCAAATTCTGGCATGAAGATCTGGCAAAAATCTTGAACGACTCAACTGCTTCTCTTTCCTTTTACTTCAAGGGATCCACTCCTTCCGAAGAGATGTTTCCAAACAGGCTGCAATAGTCGTGCTTCGAGAAAATGACATCCTCCTTGTCAAGCTTGGAGGAGATGTGGTCATCGTGAATCTTCATCCTAACCAAAAACTGGGCAGCGTACCCATCCAAGGTGCGCAGATCCTTGGGAACTTTGGAGATCAATTCCTCCACTCCAGACTTCCTTAACAACTCCAGATTCTTGGTGGAATAGAAGTCAACCACCATCTCCGATTTGAGTTTCTTGCACACGTGCTCCGGGTCGAAGTTGCATTTTGGTGCCATTTCTGAGATAGAGAATGAGAGAGAGATAGAGAACTTGCAGAGAGAGAGGTTAGGGATTTGAGAGGAAGGAAACGTGAAAGGATAGATTGAAAAGAAATTTGATTTAAATAGGGCAAGACGCGTGGCTTGAACAATTAATGAAGTGTGAACGCGTGTAAATCCCAAATTTAAATTAGGGAACAAAATCAATTTTTGAATTGATTGACATATTGCACTGTTGTTAAATCTGACGGCCACGATTAAAGGGCAAGTTACAGATTTAATATAGTGCGTGGGCATGGTCATTGGGACTGGGATCGAGGGGGTTTTGTGGCAGTCAAGAGAAAAAGCAAAATGATTGCCTAGTCCCTCTACCCTAGTCTTAAATACACCCTGAAGGTGAAACATTTTGAGTGTATTTACTAATTTTGAAAGTGTATCCCAATGATCAGAGGCCAGAGAAGTAAATACATACCTGTCACCTGATATTGTAACCAGATGATACCACGGTTAGTCTGGGGTTACATCTCATCTGGTTCTGAAATCTGTGTCTGCACCTCATCTGGAATGTACCTCACCTGGTACAATCCTCATCTGGTACATACCTTATCTGATATATACCTCCTCTGACATGTAACTTCCCTGGTATATCTAACCTGTAGGCATATTAGTTTGAAAAACATAACAATTATGTAACAAAATGAAATAAAGGATACTTCTCTGATGTTCCCCCTAAACCAAATCTGTCTCTGGATCCAAAAGTCCTAACTCAAAAGCTAACTCTCTGAATCTGGTTTCAGCCAAAGGCTTAGTCAGAATATCTGCTCTCTGCTTCTCTGTTGCAATCTTTTCCATCCTTATACCTCCCTTCTCAACATGGTCTCTTATGAAGTGATGCCTTATATCAACATGTTTGCATCTGGTATGAAGAACTGGATTCTGGGTGATTGCTATTGCACTATTGCTATCACAGAAGATTGGAATATCCTTAGCTCTAATTTGGTAGTCCCTTAACTGTTGACTAATCCAGAGTAGTTGTGAGCAACAGCTTCCTGCAGCCATATACTCTGCTTATGTTGTTGATGTAGCAACTGAAGTCTACTTCTTAGAAAACCAAGATACCAACTTATTCCCCAAAAACTGGCATGTTCCACTTGTAGATTTCCTATCAATTCTGCACCCACCATAATCTGAATCTGAATAACCACTTAACTCTAAATTGTCATCTGCAGGATACCATAACCCCAAGTTTACTGTCCCTTTAAGATACTTCAATATCTTCCTAGCTGCTTCCAAATGACTTTTCTTAGGATTAGCTTGAAATCTGGCACACACACCAACAACAAAGGTTATATCTGGTCTGCTTGCAGTCAAGTACAGAAGAGAACCAATAAGTGCTCTGTACTGAGTCTGATCCACACTCTCTCCAGACTCATCTGGATCCATGTTGAAATTTGTCATCATAGGAATCTTGGCTGCTTTGCTAGATCCTATTCCAAATTTCTCTAACATGTTTCTGATGTACTTAGCCTGATTGATGAAAGTTCCCTTCTCTGATTGCTTTACCTGCAGACCTAAGAAATAGTTCATTTCACCCATCATAGATATTTCAAACTGGCTCTGCATGAGTTCACCAAACTTCTCACACAACTTCTTGTTAGGGGATCCAAATATAATGTCATCAACATATATTTGGACCAGAAGGATGTCCTTTCCTTCTTCTTTCCTAAACAAGGTCCTATCAATCTTACCCTTAGTAAAACCATTGTCCAGAAGAAATTGAGAAAGAGTGTCATACCATGCTCTGGGTGCTTGCTTCAGCCCATAAAGAGCTTTCTTAAGCTTAAACACCTTGTCACCTTGTTCAAAGCCAGGAGGTTGTTCCACATACACTTCCTTAATGAGAATCCCATTAAGAAAGGCAGATTTCACATCCATCTGGTATACTTTGAACTTCATATGAGTAGCATATGCTAAGGACAATCTGATAGCTTCTAGTCTGGCAACAGGAGCAAATGTCCCATCATAGTCTATTCCTTCAGACTGAGAATAGCCCTAAGCTACTAGCCTTGCCTTGTTCCTAGTAATGACAGCATTCTCATCTTTCTTATTCTTGAAAACCCACTTAGTGCCTATCACATTTTGATGTCTTGGTCTGTCTACCAGCTCCCAAACATCCTGTCTGGTGAATTGATTCAATTCCTCTTGCATAGCAACAATCCAATTTGAATATTTCAGTGCCTCCTTGATGTTCTTAGGCTCAATCAAGGATACATAGCAACTAAATAAGGCAGCTAAGTTAAGAGTTCTCCTAGTCTAGACACCCTTAGTTGGATCTCCAAGTATCAGGTCATTGGGGTGATCAACCAGGGTCCTCCTTCCCGTGGTCTTGCCTGATTGATCATCTGCTGCAGTACTTTGGTGATTATCACCAACTGCAGGAGAGCTTCCCCCTACAGGAGTTCCAACCTCTTCTGGTTCTGCTCCTTGTGAAGACTTCTTCCTCAGAGAACCAGAAGATGGGTCACCATCTGAATCTGAGTATGAATCAAGAATAGGTGGATTGACCTTGATTACTCTGGGAGTAGTCTGATTCTGTGTCTCATCAGAAGACTTTAATTCCACCTTGCACTCAACATCAGATTCATAAAAAACAACATGGGGTGTTTCCTCCACACAAAGTGAATTCTTATTAAAAACTCTGAATGCTTTACTAGTGGTGGAATATCCCAAAAATATTCCATCTGCTACTTTAGCATCAAAAGTTTTTAATTTTGATTTCCCATTGTCATGGATGAAACACTTGCAACCAAAAACATGAAAATATGAAACAGATGGTGTTTTACCTTTCCATACCTCATATGGAGTCTTATTATGTCTCTGGGCAATTAGGCATCTGTTCTGTGTATAACAGGTTGTGTTGATATCTTCTGCCCAAAACCTTTGTGGTGTGTTGTACTCTGCTAGAAGAGTCCTTGCAGCTTCCTTAAGGGTTCTATTCCTCCTTCCTGCTACTCCATTCTGTTGGGGTGTTCTGGCAGCAAATGTCTCATGAAAAATTTCATGTTCCTTGCAGTATTCTGCAATGTGTGAATTCAAAAACTTTGTCCCTTTGTCACTTCTGATCCTGACTATGCTCTGGTTCTGTTCATTCTGAATCTGCTTGAAGAATTCTGGCAGCTTAGTGATAGTTTCATTTTTCTTAAACAAGAACACTACCCAAGTGTATCTTGAAAAGTCATCTACTATCACCAGGGTGTACTTCCTATCACTGAAACTAAGAGGAGAAACAGGTCCAAACAGGTCCATGTGAAGTAGTTGAAGTACTCTGGTTGTGGTTGTGCTCTGGACATCCTTAAAGGAGGTCTTGGGTTGTTTACCCTTCTGATATGAACCACAAACCTGGTCCTTCTTAAACACTTCATTAGGAAGACCTCGAATAAGACCTTTTCTAGCAATCTTGTTCAGTGTTTTGAAGTTAAGATGGCTCAATCTCTTGTGCCATAACCAGCTGTCTTCTGCAGATCCCTTTGCAACCAGGCAAGCATTTCTTGGGCAACTGCTAAAATCTGCAAGATAAATGTTACCCTTCCTCAAGCCTATAAGCAAATTATCATTATAATCAGAAGAAAGGACAGTGCATGAATCACTAGAAAACTTCATTGAGTATCCCTTATCACAAAATTGGGATACTGAAAGCAGATTATGCTTGAGTCCTTCAACATAGTAGACTTCATCTACAGATACGCCATTAAAAGTCAACTTTCCAACACCTCTGGTGACTCCATAGTTGTTGTCACCAAACATCACCCTTGGTCCATTCATTTGCTTGAAATCCTGGAGATGATCTTTCTGGAATGTCATGTGCTTGGAACATCCACTATCAATGTACCACACATGTTTGCTTGAAAGTCCTTTCTCCAATGGGCTCTTATCCTCCTGCAGAAAGATCAATTAGGTCCCCTACTGGAGCTGGGTCCTGATTGGTTAGTTGCAGGTTTTGTAGGAATCCAAAGATAAAGATCATCCCTTGCTGGATGAGGAGATCTTATCTTCCTTCCAAATCTATCTACCAGCACATGTCCTCTTACAATGACATATTGAGCTACTGGTCTAATCAGAACACCTTTCCTATAAACAGGTCTGGTGTATCTTTTCTCAAATCTGGCCTTTGGAATGGCCTGCCTTAAAGACATGGTCTTAAAGGTCTGGTTGTAAGGGTACATCCTAGAAGAACCATCTCTGGTGTCATAGCTACTCAGATCAGTTGGTTTTCTATAGATGGGTCTGGAAGACCTCCTCTGGTTCTGAAAATTGGATCTATTCTGATGATAAAATTCCTTCAGAGTATTCCTATTCTGGAATCTTCTTTGAGCATAACCCCTTTGAGATCCCTGAATCTGATTGAGGTTCTCAGGTTCATTATATCTCCTTTGATATCTCCTATTCTGATTAGGTTTCCTCTTAGAGTTTCCCTTTTGAGGTCCCCTAATTTGCTTAGGTTCCACTCTTTTAGGTTTCCTATGAGGTCTCCTAATCTGGTTAGGCATCTGAACAGAACCATCAATCTTCATAGGTTCTCCTATCTGGCGTTTGTGCTCTAAGATTTCCTCTTCCAGATCAGTGAACTCATTGGGAACTTCATCCATATGGTCAGCAGAGTAATCATTAATCCGATTAGGATTTTTAACTACTCTGTAACCTTTTCCATTAGGATCCTTTTCATCCCAAATTTCTACCAATTCACCAGATCTTTCAGACAACTTGCCTTTATTGCATAAAAATTTAGTAGATCTGGTTGTAATTCCAGAATATCCTAAACCACTCTTATCATGTATTCTTTGAGAAGATCCTTGTATCAGGGATACAACAGTTGGAACTTCTATGGTCTTGGATACCTCCATAATAGGTTGTTCAGCTTGCTTACCTTTGATAAGATATAGGTATTTGGCCTTGAGCTCATTGAACTCTTCTGCTTGAGAGTTCTTCTCTTTCATGAGTTGGTCTACCAGAGTATCTCTTTCTTTTACCTTTTCTTGAAGTTCAGAGACTTCTTTAGAATGGTCTTTCATGAGTTCTCTGGCAGATTTGTGCTCATTAGATAGAGACTGAACTTCAGCTCTTAGCCTACCATTTTCTTTTTCAAGCTTTTGGCAAAGTTGGACACAATTTTGGACATCTGATAGCATTTGCTGCATATCAGACTCTCTGGAAGCACCGGATGAATGAGAGGATTCAGTATATTTGAAATTTGACAAGCATAAGGTAGGTTCATTTACCTCAGTGATGTCTACCATAAGGCATATATCATCATCAGATCCGAAATCAGAAGAAGAAGAACTGGAACTAGTATCCTCCTCTTCTGCTTCTGCCAGTAGTGCTCTCTTATCTGCATATCTTCTATCTCTTTTGAGCCTTTTCTCTTCTCTTTCCCTAGGAGTCAATTGAGGACAATCATAGTTGTAGTGACCAGGCTTGTTACAGGTGTAACAGGTGTTGTCTCCTCTGGGACTGGGACTTGGATCTCTCCTCCTCTGGTTGTACTCTGTTCTGGCTGGACTACTCTCTCTCCTCTGGTAGTCAGATTTGCTAGAACTACCATCCCTCCTCTGGTAATCTGATCTCCCAGAGCTGATTTCTCTTCTCCTCTCTGGAGTTCTGAATCTGGTCTCCCTAGAGTCTCCAGATGTTCTTTCTTTTTCTGCAGCTTTGAAAGAAGTCTTCCTATCTCTGGTAGATTCCTTCCAATGCTTTTTGTACCTGCCATATTTAGAACTCATCTTATCAAGTTTACGGGTTAGAAGTGCTACCTGCTCCTTGAGACTCAAGTCATTTGCAGTAGACTCCTTGGGCTTATCATCTGTCTTGATAGTTGAGGAAAATGCAACTCCTTTCTGACCAGAAGAGGAAACCTCTTCTGTTTGATCCCACTTAGTAGATTAATTGTGGAAGCTTTAAAGATTATGTCTAACAATAGGATCTTTATATAAGAGCACTAAGAATAGTATTAAGACAGAATTGAAGAAAGCAGTAAATGGACCAGATTTATAGTGGTTCGGATTTCAATATCCTACGTCCACTCTCCATTTTATCAAAAGGGGTCTCACTAACCAACCAACAGACCACTTGCGTACTGAAATTGTGAAGTATCAGTTCCTTCTTACAATCCCTTTAGATCTACCTTCGATCTAAAGTCTACAACCTTCAACCTTTTCTTAGAGATGAACAGGTTGATATCCAACTACTCCTTTTAGAGTATATATGCGAGTTAAGAACAATAAGAGTGCTTAAGAATGATAAAATAAAGGCTTGGAATGTGACTTCTTGCGCGTGAGAATCTAGAGCCTTTCTTTGAATCTGCACTCTTGCATTTATAGAGGTGATTAGGTTTTAGCCGTTGGAGAGCTAATCTAATCAGATCCTCTATTTAGGGAAGCTTTCAATCAATCAATTCCCTAATTGATTGATTGGGTTGGTGGGATCCTTGGATTGATTGACTTCAAAACTTTCCAATCCTGATCTTGTTGACTTGATTTAAATCACCAACGGTCAAGTGCTTCCAATGCCTAACTCTGATTCTCTCCAGAGAAGGCAGGACCAGGAAACCTCAATGTCTTCTGGTCTGGATCTGGTCAAGAACCAGAATACTCAGTAGAATCAAGAGATGATTCTGAGCATCTTTTGGTTCATCAGACTCGTCTGGTCTGGGGAAGGTCCTCTGCCTCTGGTCAGTCTTATCTGGAGAAGTCTTCTGGTGGAGTCCTCTGGTGAAGTCCCCTTGGACATTTATGTTATGTCGTAATGTCCAAGAGGGAGTGTTGTAAATCTAGAAGATTTATTATTCCAAATCTAGAAGATTTGATATGGACATTACTAATGGACCAATAATCCAATGGGCTTCATATCTTAGACTAGGATTTTATTCTAATAAATAGACTACTATACTCATAATTGTATATAGGCATACACAAGAACATTAGTGAAACTCCTGGCTTGGCTCGCCCCCAGACGTAGTCGTTCCCGGCGAATTGGGTGAACAAATCTCGTATTTTATTTTACGCACTTATTTACAATAATATGCAACAAAAATAGATATGCAATTGCAAAAGGATAATAAAGAACTAGCAATTTGGTCTTGGTTCGTCTTCAAAGCTTCTCGTCGTAGTTTATGAGGTGGTTCTTCATGTTTATCCTTCTTGTAAGTTGTTCGCTCGATGGGCTGATGACTTGTAAGTTGTTCGCCCATTGGCTCTTTCAGAGTTGGCTGCTGGATCTCTTTAGTTATTGTTGCTCGCACCGAATTTGTTCATCGGTGGGTGGTGGATGGGTTACATACACTCTTCAAATTAGTCGACACACTTCTTCTAGGTGCACTTGTTCGTCACCTATGCCTTGGTGATGATTTGATTGGGCTTGGGGTTTAATACCTGTTCGCCAGGAAGCTGCTCGTTAGGTATGCTGTTAGTCAGAAAATACACATCTTTAGTTGGTTTGTGCTCCATCCTTGGGCCACTTTTACTTTTCATTTATAATCAGGTGGTTTTGCCTTCATAATCACCTCTTATTCTCTAATGCATGTTCGCCTAATCACATTTGTTATTTTCCTATCAACACTTGCTCCACAAGATTTTAAAGCCTTACACCTTCATTGACTCCACCACTCCTTTATCTTCCTGTTCTCTTAGTCTTGTGTACACTTCTTTAGTCTTGTAACTGATTAGACTTAAAATTGTGATGTTTTGTTGCCCGATTAGTCCATATTTTGAGCATATTTGATGAGTATTTAGAGTTATTGGAGTAACATTTTCATAAACTCATCAATTTGTCTCTTTGGTGTTCAAAATTGGAAAGAGAGCAAAAAATAAAGTTTGTAGGACTTTGAATCGACTCAAACGGACTCCGGATGAGAAGATATGAAAGAAATACGAAAAGTATTAGTTCAGATGAAGAAAAGTATCACTTAAAGCAAAAAGAAGAAGCACTCGAGCAGGGGGTGAACTCGAGTGACTGGTGCTCGAGTGGATCAACTCGAGTGTCATCACATCCCTGTGAAGATAAACCATTCGACCATCAACTCGAGTGCTAGGCGTTCGAGTGGTCAAGCTCGAGCGACCCTTGATCTCTGGACAACATTAGGCGCTCGTCCATGTGAGATGCTCGAGTGAAGGCCCAGCTCGAGCACCCTGATCGTTTTCGGCCTATAAGTATATAAATACCCGTCTCAAACCTATGTTTATGGATCTACACACGATTTTCGAAGGGAAAGAGGCTTGAGACGTGATTTTGAGAGTTTGACAAGGATTTCAAGTTTGTAATTAAGGTTTTTATTGTACGAATTCATTAGAACAATCATTACTTTGCACAGATTGGATTTTTGTTTATATTTCTTAAGTTCTTGATATTATTAAACCTAATCCCAGATTTTCTAAGATTCGTTTTTCATATTTGATTCAATTGCATGCATAATTAGTTTATGTTCTTGATTTTATTCATACATTTAGTTATGTTTATGGTTGTTAATCTTGTTACTGCTTTTATTCTCGTAATCACCATGTTAGGCTAAAACCCTTGTATGCTTAGGATAGGATGAACTCGTAGAATTAGGATGTTGGTACGTAATTAAAATAATTTGTGATGTATAGTTTTAGTTCTCTTAATTATTGAATAATTCTAATAAACCCTAGAATAATAATAGAATTAAGTACGAAAATTATTAGAGAGAAGACAGTCGCATCACTCTTTAATAACGAATAAGCTTAAGGAGAGGGTTTTTGAAGGGGTTTATA
The DNA here is from genome assembly GCA_947034835.1 of Ballota nigra. Lineage (NCBI taxonomy): Eukaryota > Viridiplantae > Streptophyta > Magnoliopsida > Lamiales > Lamiaceae > Ballota > Ballota nigra. Next base: position 80,568,820 of record OX344729.1, on the reverse strand, counting down.
ATCAACTGGTTTATCTAGGGAGGACACCCGCATCACCTTAGTTAAATTAAGGTCTCAATAATTAAGCAAAATTCATATAATTTAATTAGTAGGTTAGTGAAGTAAGTTGTTAGAACTAAGTATTGGGATTAATTCCGAGCTTTTATTCTTTCAATTCTTGTGCTAGATTAGGGAAGTTGATTGCCTAGTTTTTAGTACACTGTTAGGATAAAAGTTGTATAGTTTTGATGAGTTAAAACAAACCAGAAGATGTAATAGGACCATCTGGACCTGTTAGCCAGATGATGATCTAGATTAGGACTTAGTCTAGGGGGAACTGCCAGACCAGAAGACTTCACCAGATGAGATCTGACCAGAGGCAGAGGACCTTCCCCAGACCAGACAAGTCCGGACCAGACGAGTTTGGTAGAACAAAAGATGCTCAGTTTGATCCCCTGTTTCTACTGAGTATTCTGGTTGTTGACCAGATGAGGACCAAAAGACACAGAGGTTGCATGGTGTCTGGTCTTGCCTTCTCTGGAAAGAATCAGAGTTAGGCAGAGGAAGCTATTGACCGTTGGTGATTCAAATCAAGTCAACAGGATCAGGATTGGAAAGTATTTGAAGATGATCAATCCAAGGATCTCACCAACCCAATCAATCAATTAGGGAATTGATTGATTGAGGCTTCCTTAAATAGAGGATCTGATTAGATTAGCCCTCAAACGGCTAGCCCTAATCCCCTCTATAAATACAAGAGTGCAGTTCAAGAAAAAGCTCTAGAGAGATACTATACGCACATAAGTCCATCCAAGCTTTTGATAATCACTCTTAGCACTCTTATTGTTCATAATATATATCTACTCTTAAGGAGTTGTTGAAACCTCAACCTGTTCATCTACCAGATAAGGTTGAAGGCTGCTGATCTTTAGATTGAAGTTAAATCTAAAGAGGTTGTAAGAAGGAACTGGTACTTCCCAATTCCAGTGAGTAAGTAAGTGAGTTGGTTGATAGTGAGACCCCTTGGATAAAGGGAGAGTGGACGTAGGACATTCAAATCTGAACCACTATATATCTTGTGTTCTTTATTGCTTTCATTTAATTATTCTCTTATTAGGTTTTGTTCTCTTGTAAAAAGAATTTGAATGACATTTAACTTAAGCTTCCGCAATTAATCTAACTAGTGGGACCAACAAGTGGTATCAGAGCAGTGTGTCCAACGACCACTGCTTTGAAAAGCTTTTGGTGGTCACCGGGCAGATCCATTGCTCTTTAGTGCTTTTGTTCAAGTTCTTGTTATATCCCTAATCTTATAAAAAATGTCTGCAAAATCTTCTTACAAGAGCCATAAGCTTCCAGAATTCTCTTTCGAGGATTACAGCCACTGGAGCTTCATGATGAGCAATCATCTTGGAGCTATTCATCACCGCATGTTAGATGTGGTAGAAAGTGGCCCCATTCAATTTTACTGGACTCCTATTGATAGTGGCAGGTTAGAGTCCAGGGAAGAAACTAGTGAAGCTGCCCAGAAAACTGCAGAGGATAGAGTCCCCAGGCAAAGAATCCTCAAAAAGAAAGATGAGCTTGACAATGATGAAAGAAAGCTCTACAACTTGGACCAGGTGGCAAGAAAAGAGATCTGTTGGGAAAATAGGGGTGCCCGGAATCTATTCGGGATGAAATTTAAATACGAATTTAAATACAATTATTACTAGCATGAATTAATCCTAATTAATTCAAATAATAATTCCAACAACTAATTATCATCATGCATATTAAATTAATTTCACATATTAACTAGGCGGAATAAACAAGTAAATATGCGATTAACGTACCTCTTGTAGAATTGGCCTTTGGATATACGGGACAATTGTAATCTCGCTCTATCAACCCAAAGCCTTCTCAAGTATTTCCCTTTTTACCTCACTTGATCACCGGTGGGAGATGCTTTCAAGTAATTTAATAAACTAAGGAAAAAGAAAAATATCTATGCTTCTTGATTTTTCCAACACATGGAATTATATACTTGGGGATGAAATAATCACCCCCTATTTATAAGAGTAGTGACCGAAATTTGTAGAGATTTTATGGGCCTGGAGAAAATCTTTTCTTAGTCTCTAAGAAATCTTGAATATATCTCATATATTCTTTTCTCCATAATAAAATATTCCACAAAAATCTCACTCTCCGAATTAAGGGTAATTTTCGAAAATATCATGTAGAGATCCTAAGATTTGGATCTTCTTGAATATATGAGATATTCTTGTATTCCAAGAATACATATCTTCCATAATATCTTTTCAAGAAAATCAACAAAATCTTCTCTCTCCTTGAATTACTTATTTTCGAAAATATGAAGAAAAATCAGCAAGATATTATCTTTTTATTTTAATCACCTTATCATTATTGGGCTACTTGAGGGGCTACTTGAGGGGCCTTTAAGGAGAATTAAGATTGGACCTCCTAATGGACTTCTGAATTTCAATATTGAGCCCCAATATAATTCAGCCCATTAATATTAATTATTACCACTAATAAATTAATATTGCACTATCCATCTTAATCCATATTACGATAATATGGGCTCCCGGTTATTATTTCCCGCGTTTAAGATTATCAAGTCCATTAATTAATTAAGCTTCTGAATAGCTCTAAATTAATTAACATCTTTCACCTTGGAGTAAAGACAGCTCAACATTATTATTCGTACCGAAGAAACTAATTCTTCACTTGCAAGATTTGGTACAATAAAACTTCTGAGCCCACCAAGGGGACTAATCACACGAGCCGTACTCGCACGCATTTCTCCGTATTAAATCTTAGCAACCGTCGTATGATTAATATTACTGCCCAAGACACAAAGTTCGAAGTCGCAATGATTCTCACCCAACATGAATCAAAGCAGTAACCATTAAGCACACACGGTCCTATTTAAGTGACGGAGATTAAGAAATCAACAACCACTGAGGTCTAATTCTTCACCTTTCAGAACAGAAGAATTTATCCTCGCTGTAGGTCCTCTTCAACACATACTAAATGTGCTAGTGCAATCTCTTAGTCAAGACAGACCAATCTGAGCCTTACACATCGACCTTTCACGGCGGATTGTTCAATTCCACCTAGGTCGTGAAAATGTATGTTTAGTTACAAGTAAACTGTTAATGTTGTCTTTCGTGATCGGGTATCACCACATTAACTACAATGTAACACGTACTATATATTGAACGGTTTGCAATAGAAATTCAACATTCAATCATAACTAAAGCAAATGCGATAAAAGAATTATTCTCATAAAACGAGTGTTTGATACACGAGTTATACAAAGTAAAAGCATACTTTCACGTATAACTCCAACAAGATCATCAACACACTTACTAAAGAGGTGATTGAAAAGGTCAGAACGTGTGCCACTGCCAAGGAGATGTGGGACAAACTTGCACTACTCTGTTCAAAAGACAACCTCTTGTTGTCTTAATTGTTTGCCTGATAAGATCTATTCTAAGGTCTTATCCTTTACTGTTTTCTTGCTTAAGTTTATTTTTTCTTTGATCAGTTCTGGTAGTGTTTTAACTCCATCAAAAAGGGGGAAATTGTTAGGATAAAAGTTGTATAGTTTTGATGAGTTAAAACAAACCAGAAGATGTAATAGGACCATCTGGACCTGTTAGCCAGATGATGATCTAGATTAGGACTTAGTCTAGGGGGAACTGCCAGACCAGAAGACTTCACCAGAAGAGTCACCAGAAGACTCCACCAGAAGACTTCACCAGATGAGATCTGACCAAAGGCAGAGGACCTTCCCCAGACCAGACGAGTCTGGTAGAACAAAAGATGCTCAGTTTGATCCCCTGTTTCTACTGAGTATTCTAGTTGTTGACCAGATGAGGACTAGAAGACACAGAGGTTGCCTGGTGTCTGGTCTTGCCTTCTCTGGAAAGAATCAGAGTTAGGCAGAGGAAGCTATTGACCGTTGGTGATTCAAATCAAGTCAACAAGATCAGGATTGGAAAGTATTTGAAGATGATCAATCCAAGGATCTCACCAACCCAATCAATCAATTAGGGAATTGATTGATTGAGGCTTCCTTAAATAGAGGATCTGATTGGATTAGCCCTCAAACGGCTAACCCTAATCCCCTCTATAAATACAAGAGTGCAGTTCAAGAAAAAGCTCTAGAGAGATACTATATGCGCATAAGTCCATCCAAGCTTTTGATAATCACTCTTAGCACTCTTATTGTTCATAATATATATCTACTCTTAAGGAGTTGTTGAAACCTCAACCTGTTCATCTACCAGATAAGGTTGAAGGCTGCTGATCTTTAGATTGAAGTTAAATCTAAAGAGGTTGTAAGAAGGAACTGGTACTTCCCAATTCCAGTGAGTAAGTAAGTGAGTTGGTTGATAGTGAGACCCCTTGGATAAAGGGAGAGTGGACGTAGGACATTCAAATCCGAACCACTATATATCTTGTGTTCTTTATTGCTTTCATTTAATTATTCTCTTATTAGGTTTTGTTCTCTTGTAAAAAGAATTTGAAAGACATTTAACTTAAGCTTCTGCAATTAATCTAACTAGTGGGACCAACATACACTTAGGATTATAACTTGAACATCACGATTGTTTTAGTTAACGTACCAATTCCGTTAATATACATAGGGAATCCTATCCCGAGCATCATCATCTCGTTTGCACTTCAACCAGAAGTTAGTATAGATTTATTTTTGTCCTTAGAATATAATTGAGTAAAAAATAATTAGTAGTATTAGTATAAACCAACATTGCATTCATATTAGCTACGACACATACATTTCCAGGGATTTACTCGCGTACAAACTTTCCTTCGGGTTCGATAATACTTGGTTCCTATACTTGCTCATAATATAGTGATCACATGCTCTTGTGGGGTAACTACTAGTAAAGCTAGTATTTTACGGGTCCAAGTCAGTAACTTCTACCCCTCGCTTCTTTCCATTTCCACTTGTCTTTAACTCCTTCTTTTAGATTGGACATGTTCATCAATAAACAAGATCATCAAGTTGAGCTTTTTCTCTATCAAACAGTTGGCGCCTCCATTTTCACCTCCATTTCCAAACTCCCGCCTCCTCCTCCTCCTCCTCCCACTCCCACTCCCCCCATTTCACCTACTGTACCATTTTTAAGATTGCAAAGATAGTATAATTTGGGAAAGCTATCTCGTAATCTTACACCCTCTCCAACCACAACTAATGATCAGTTTGGCGTCAACCTTATATAATCATGTGGGTTACAGTTAATGACGGAGCCACACTGGGGTCCGGGGTCACTGGACCCCTGGAATTTTTATTATATATATATATATATATATATATATATATATATATATATATATATATATATATATTTCATGAGGTAACATATATAAGATGTTGCCTAGGAGGTTATGTTATTCTTAGTAAAACCATTCCTATTTTAAGGATATGGGTAATTAGATATATTTTTTAGAAAAAGGTTGCTGAAAATTGGTTTTTTAAGAGTTTTACTGTGGGACGAACTAAAAAGAAAAGTGTGAAGTTTATTGTAAGACTAAAGGACTATTATTTTACTTAATGATCAAATTAATTTATGTACACAAAATGCATTACTCTTAAAAATTAATTTTACATTAAATTGTTTCGTCTCGTCTTGGTTGAAACAATCATAGCTTCCAACAAAAATGGCCCCAAATAAAAATCTGTTGTTGGTTAGAATTGCTTAGTGTAGGTAAGCATAAATTATATTATCACAAATTCAGTCTTTTTATAATATATATACTCTTCTTTAGGGAATTCCAAATGTAAAAAATATTTAGTGTGATTTATATCTCTCTTGTGAAATCTGTGTGTTAATATTTGTATATGAACATAATTTATATAATGTGCATTGATTTGCGCATGTTGCATGATCTTGTGTTGTTTTTAATTGATTAAATAATCATTTGGAAGTTACTTTTGAAAATTATTCATAGACTAGTTTAAAAAAATAGAATTGTCTTTAATCTAAACAACATTTAATATAGCGATATTGTTGAAGCAAGGGTGGGGGATTATTAATGAGCGTTTGTCCTTGCTTGCATGAACTCTTAAAGCTCGATATTTCTGGAATACTAATTTTCAGGAAGATGTGATGGGGTCGAATGTAAGTTTTACTTGACAGAGTCTTATGGTAGGTGGGTTGTTGATGGGGGTAGGCTGAATCCGTCTGGTGAGGTTAGAACATAAAATTTGATGGTGGCTGATTAGGCGTGAAATTGTCATGATTCGTCACTCGAAATGACCTTGTTTTGATTGATTTATATGAATATTTAGAGTCATTTGAGTATCATTTTCATAAACTAATGAATTTATTTCTTTGATGCTCATAGATGGATAGAGGGCGAAAAGAGGAGTTCGTAGGACTTTGAATCGACTCAAACGGACGCCCGGATGAGAAGATATCGAAGAAATACGAAAAGTATTAGTTCGAGGGAGCAAAAGTATCATTGGAGTGCAAAAGCAAGGAGCACTCGTGCACATAGTGCACGAGCAGTCGAGAACAGCGCTCGAGCAGGTACAACTCGTGCAGGGTGCACGAGCAGACGCGGGTCGTGCACTAGTGCACGAGCAAAGGAGGTCGAGCACTTTTAGCTCTCTAGAAGAATTGGAGCGCACGACGGGGGTGAGCTCGTGCACCTAGTGCACGAGCATGCATGGTTTTGGCCCATACGTTCTCGATTCGACCTGTTGCCTATTTATACCCCTTCCGAACACGATTTCATACACCACTTGATATCATATTACTTTTACAGTTAATTTTTGGAGAGGAAGAGATGAGCTAGCTTTAGATTAACTTTTTCGAGGTTTTCTTTACGAATTCATAATACGATTTTACTTTTTAATTTCGTTGCTTAAGACCTTTGTTCGTTAATATTTTGAGACTTCGTTTTCTTAATCTAAATTCAGTTCTTAGTATTAATTTTCTTTCAACCCTAGTTTATGTTTGATAATTTATTCATCATAATCATTATGTTCATGTTCGTTACTTCTTCAATTGCTCTTGTTTACGTAAAAACCATGTCTAGCTAAAACCCTTGCATGCTTAGGGTAGGATGAACTCGTAGAAGTAGGTTGTGGGTATGTAATTAGGGTAATTCGTGACGTTAGGGTTTTAATTCTCTTAATTAATGAATTCTTAAAATCAATCTTAACTTTATTCTTGAATTTCGTTCGAAAAGTGTTAGAGAGAGCACGATCTTATCACTCTTTAACAATGAGTAGACTTAATGAGAGGGTTTAGAAAGGGTTAATTAATTTACCGGTTTATCTAAGGAGGACAACCGCATCACCTTAGTTTAAATTAGGGTCTCGTTAATTAAGCACGATCTATTAACTCGTTAGTAGATTAGTGAAGTCGATTGCTAGGATAAAGTATTAGGGTATTAATTCTTGAGCTTTCATCTTACAATCTTTTACTTAGGTTATTTCTTGCACGTCACAATTATTTTGATTATGTACCTGCTCTGTTAGTATACGTAGGGATTCCTATCCTAAGCATCACCATCACTTATTTGAATACAAACCTTCATTAATTCGTTTCTTTCGTTCTTAGTTTAATTAGTTTATTTTAGCTTAGACTTAATCCTTTGAAAAATCCAAAAACATACATTCATATTAGCTACGACGCGTAGATCTTCAGGGATCTGTTCGCATACACTTCATCCCTTGGGTTCGATAATACTTGGTCATTATACTTACTCATACTACAGTGAACACGTACGCTTGCGGGGAATCTACTAGTAAAAGTTGGTATATTCGCTTCAAGTCAATGGCACCGTTGTCAGGGATGGCGTTGTATGTCTTTTGAATAGGACTTGTAGATAGCTTAGTAGTTAGTAGTGAGTGGTTTACTTTTCTGTTTTATTTCCTACATATTCGGCAGTTGCATTTTTATTCTTTTGTTAGTGTTTCAGGTTTATGAAAACACGCTCGCAAGGAAATACGAGTGAAGAAAGACTACAGTTGGATCCTGAGACAATAGCAAGAAGAAACAGAGTCTTCTTGAGAAGGATGAACGCTGCCGGAGGAGAGAACGAGAATGTCAACATGGACATCTCTAATGAGTTGGATGATGTTGCGAATGAGTTCAATCAGGTAGTGGACCGAGTTGAGGGCACTGGAGGTAGTGGTAGTCAGAATCAAGCTCCATTAGGAGATAGCCAGAGCCTAAACTCGGGTACACAAAACGTAAACAATCCAACTCATAACCTTGTCCAACATCCTCAAAACAACCCTGCTTACCCACATAACAACTTTCCACAAAACAACTTACCTTATCCATACCCATACCCACCGTATCTATATCCACCATACCCGTATCCTCCACCCCCTGTTTACAACCAACCACCAGCTTATCAACCACCACCACCCCAACAAGTACCCGTACCACCTGCTAATCCTCAACACGTTCATCAGAACGCAGATCAGGACATGGCTATTAGAGGAAGGTTCGCAGCACAACCGCAGAGGTACTATGATGGAGTGGCATTGCCCCCTGTAGAGGCAAATAACTTCTCGATTTCCCCAGGAATTCTTAAGCTGCTTACCGAGAATCAATTCAAGGGGGAGGTTGGGAAGGAGAATCCTCATACTCATCTGAGGAGTTTTCTGATGATCGCATCCACATTCAATTATAATGGCATGTCTGAAGATGCCAAGAGGCTCAGGCTGTTCCCGTTCTCTTTGACGAGAATAGTCAAGGAGTGGTACGATAACACGCTCCCACGGGGAGGTGTAACCATATGGGCCGAGCTCGAGCGTCTGTTCCTCGAGCGATTCTACCCTCCATCTAGAACGATTAAAGCAAGGATAGAGATTTCTTCCTTCCGCCAGAAGCCAGGAGAGGATTTACGTCAGGCTTGGAAGAGATATTCGAATATGTTGATTGAGTGCCCGCAACACGGGTACAATGAGGGAGATATCATGGCATTCTTCTATAGTGGAGCCAGCAAGGCTGGTCAAGCCCATCTCGATGCATGTGCCAGTGGAGCTTTTCTGAACCAAGGGATAGCGAGATGTAGAGAAATCGTCGACAACATTGTCACGAATGCCGGGGCATGGAATGAGGATCCGGAATTTCAGAGAGCTTGTAAGTTGGAAGAGAATGAGGGTACGAGGAAGCTGTTGATGGCTATGATGGAGAAGATCAGCAACCTTGAGATGGGGCAGAATCTGGTTGGAGGGAATGTAGCAGTGAGCGAGAAAGTGGACCCACCCATGAGCCAGCATGAAGAGGCCAACTATATGGGAAGGCCTAACTATCCACAAGGCGGGTATCCATAAGGTGGCAATCAGTTTGGAAGGCCTTCTTATGGCCAACCATTTGTACCTCCAGGCCAACAGCCGTCTTAAAATCAATGGAGAAGCACACAAGGATATCAAGGAGGCCAGCAGCCTCCTCAAAACACATGGAAGAAGAACGAAATTTTTTCATATGCTAATCCGAAGGTCGGAATTACAGTTCCTCCAGGTGTTGATCCAGGTTCAAAGCCTCCGGGAGGAGAAGGCGGTGCCTCAACTGAGGAGATATTGAGAGCTATCCTTCAGAAGGTAGAGGAAGGTGGGAAGAGATTGTCCTCATTGGAGTACGATGTGAAGGAATTGCATAAGAAAGACGATCAGCATGATCAAGAACTCCAAAAGAGAGACATAGAGTGGAATCGAGTTCAACAAGAGAACAACCACAGTTTCACTTCTATTGAGTATCAAATTGCAAAGTCTCAGACGAGAGAGCCGGGCAAGTATCCTTCAATGCCCGAGGGTAACCCAAAGGAACATTGCAAAGCTATTGAGTTGAGAAGTGGGACCAAATATGATGGTCCTGAGATGCCTGCTGATTTTGAGACGCCCCAAGGAGAGGTTGAGATAGAAAGAAAAGAGTCTGAGGCAGATAGAGATGAGATTGAGGAGATGGGAGTTGAGAAAAGAGTTGAGAGTGAAGGCATTCAGAAGAGTAAAGATGTAGATGAGTCCCATGAGAGCAAAGAGCCTGAAGAGGAAGGCATTGAGGAGATTGAGAGAGTTCCAAAGTGGAAGAAGGCGAAGGAAGCAAGGAAGAATGTAAAAGAGACTGAGAAAGATGAATGGGGGGTACCCAAATCTGTGATACCTATCCCATATCCACAACGGTTCATGAAAAAGAAATTAGATGAAAAGTTTGCTAAATTCCTTGATATTTTAAAAAGTTACATATTAACATTCCTTTTTATGATGCTTTGGAACAGATGCCTAACTACGCCAAGTTTCTGAAGGACTTGATAGCGAAGAGACGGGGAGTAGATGGACCCGAGCTAGTGCACTTGAACCACGAGGTGAGTGCTATGGTGCACAAGGCGCTTCCGCCCAAGTTGAAGGATCCCGGGAGCTTCACCATTCTTTGTGATATCGGGAACGAGATCAAGAAAGGAGTTTTGTGTGATCTCGGGGCGAGCATTAATTTGATGCCTATGTCGTTGTTCAAGAAGTTAGAGAGGGGTGAGCTTCAGCCCAATATGATGACGCTCCAGCTTGCTGATAGGTCTATCACGAGACCTCAAGGAGTAGTGGAGGATGTTCTAGTGACGGTAGAGAATCACGTTTTTTCTGCCGACTTCGTCGTACTCGATATGGAGGAGGATGAGCATGTCCCGCTGATTTTAGGGAGGCCGTTTCTAGCTACAGCTGGGATGGTACTTGACGTAGCGAATGGGAAGATTACAGTCGAAGTTGATGATCAAGAAGTGAAGATAGCTATTTATGAAGCTATGAAATACCCCATGGCAGATGAGAGCTGCCACTTTATTGACATCACGGATACTTGTGTTGAAGACACACTTCTAGACCCTTGCTCTTTATATGTTCATCAGTTTGATTATCCTATTCTTGACGATCTATCTTATGATTCTTATGATCTTGATTATTTTGACAGCTTGAAAGACAATGAAGATGTCAAGTTCTTGGAGATGAAGAAAGTAGAGGATGAGGACAACTTGGAAGCCGAGGAGTCAACTTTTGAGAAGATGTTAGATAAGGCGCAACCATTGGAGGCGAAAAAGAAGCTGAAACCACTTCCCGACCACCTCAAGTACGCCTACTTGGATGAGACCGATAAGTATCCGGTAATTGTATCTGCCCTTTTATCTGATGATCAGCTTGAGAGACTTTTAGTAGTGCTTCGTAAGCACAAATCTGCTATAGGATGGTCGATCGCGGATATTAAGGGAATTAGCCCTTCAATTTGCATGCATAGGATTAGATTAGAAGAGGGTAGGAAATCGGTAGTGCAAAATCAGCGTAGAGTTAATCCGGTAATTCAAGAGGTGATACATAAGGAGGTTTTAAAGTTGTTAGATAGCAACGTGATTTTTGCAATTTCTGATAGTACATGGGTGAGTCTGTTACATGTAGTTGCTAAGAAGGGGGGTACCACGGTGATTAAGACTGAGTCTAATGAATTGGTAGCAACTAGATTAGTGACGGGATGGCGTGTGTGTGTGTTGATTATAGGAAGTTGAACAAGGCAACGTGTAAGGATCACTTCCCTCTACCGTTCCTTGATCAGATGATTGATAGATTAGGTGGTTTTGAGTATTACTGTTTCTTAGATGGGTATTCGGGGTATAATCAAATCATGATAGCCCCCGAGGATCAAGAGAAAACCACTTTCACCTGCTATTATGGAACTTTTGCTTTTAGGAGGATGCCGTTTGGGTTGTGTAATGCACCCGCCACCTTTCAAAGGTGTATGATGGCCATTTTTCATGGTTTGATTGAGAAGATTATGGAGGTTTTCATGGACGACTTCTCCATCTACGGGGAGTCGTTTGATAAATGTCTAATCAATCTTGAAGTTGTGTTGAGCAGGTGTGAAGAGACGGACTTGGTGCTCAATTGGGAGAAGTGTCACTTCATGGTGAGAGAGAGTATTGTTCTTGGACATCATGTGTCCTCGAAAGGTATCCAAGTTGACAAAGCGAAAGTGATTGCTATTGAGAAGCTTCCACCACCTTCGATCGAGAAGGGGATTCAGTCATTTTTAGGACACGCAGGTTTCTATAGACGTTTCATTAAAGACTTTTCACAAATAGCTAAACCCATTTCGCGGCTTCTTGAAAAAGAAGTTGCCTTTGAGTTTACTAATGAGTGTTTAGTAGCTTTTAACAGGTTGAAAGAAGCGTTGGTGAATGCCCCGATACTTGTGACACCGGATTGATCTAGCCCATTTGTGCTGATGTGTGATGCTAGCAATTTTACGATGGGGGTTGCTTTGGGGCAGATTCGTGAGAAGCATTTTCACGCTATTTACTATGCCTGGAAGATGCTGAATTCTGCTCAAGTGAATTACACTACAACCGAAAGGGAGCTGTTAGCGGTCATGTATACCTTTGATAAATTTCGACCCTACCTAGTAGGGACCAAAACAATTATATATATGGACCACGCAGCGATTTGGTACCTTATGAGTAAGAAGGATGCAAAGCCCCGTCTCATTCGTTGGATCTTGTTACTCCAGGAGTTTGATGTCGAGATTCGAGACAAGAAGGGATGTGAGAATGTGATAGCAGATCACCTTTCGAGATTGGAGCTCACAAAGGAAAACACCGTGGAAATTGAGAGGTGAACGATGAATTTCCGGACGATAAGCTCTTTGGCTTAGGAGACATTCCTGTATATCGAGTCGAAGGGAAGCACCATGGTTTGCGGACTATGCTAACTATTTAGCAAGTATGGAGTTACCTGCTGAGATAGATTCGGTGCATCGAAAGGCATTTTTGAAGAAAGTTCGGGAGTTCATTTGGGACGATCCCTACTTGTTCAAAAGAGGGATTGATCATGTGTTGAGAAGGTGTGTGCCAGAGGAGGAGTGGAGTAATATCATAAGGCATTGTCACGCCTTACCATATTGAGGACATTTGGGTGGAGAAAAGACCGGAAGGAAGGTCCTTCAATCTGGTTTTTATTGGCCGACTCTTTTGAGAGATTGCATGGAATGGGTCAAGAGGTGTGAAAAGTGTCAACGATTTGGCTCCATCACTAAGAGGGACGAGATGCCGTTGCACGTGTTCATGGAAGTCGAGGTTTTTCGACGTATGGGGGATTGATTTCATGGGTCCATTTCCTCCTAGCAATGGATTCTTGTACATTCTTGTGTGCATCGATTACGTTTCGAAGTGGTTGAAGTTGTCCCGACTCGAGTGAATGATTCCCGAGTGGTGATCGAGTTCTTGAGGAAGAACATTTTTGCGAGATACGGAGTCCCAAGAGCTTTGATTAGTGATGGGGGGAGTCACTTTGTGAACAAGTGGATGGAAAAGCTGCTGTCAAAATATGAGGTAAGTCATCGAGTCTCTACTGCATATCATCCTCAATCTAACGGTCTTGCAGAAGTATCAAATCGTCAAATCAAGGAGATCCTTGAAAAGACGGTGAGCATTAGTAGGAAGGATTGGGCAATGAAGCTTGATGATGCACTTTGGGCGTATAGGGCAGCTTTCAAAATGCCTCTTGGTATGTCTCCGTACCAATTGGTTTTTGGAAAGGCATGTCACTTGCCCGTGGAGTTAGAACATAAGGCATATTGGGCGATCAAGAAGCTGAATTTTGATAGTGCCTTGGTTGGTGAGAAGAGATTACTCCAATTGCATGAGTTGGAGGAGTTTCGAGACAGTGCTTACGAGAATGCCCGAATTTTTAAAGAGAAGACCAAGAAATGGCATGATGCACGTTTGAGGAAAAAGGAGTTCAAGGTGGGTGATCAAGTCCTCGTATTCAATTCGAGGATGAAGTTGTTTGGTGGAAAGCTCAAGTCCAAGTGGAACGGGCCATATATCGTGAAGGAAGTGCATAAGAGTGGATTCCTTGAGGTCGAGAAGGAGGATGGTCATAGATTCATGGTGAACGGGCATCGAGTAAAGAAATTCTTCAACTTCTCTTATGAGAATAAGGGAGGTATTTTAGATTCTCAAGTCCCGTGAGCTCCTTCGAGCTCGGTCCAGCATTAGGACCTTAAAACTAGCGCTTAATGGGAGGCAACCCATTTTTACTTGTTTTTATGTGTTTTGTTTCTTTGGTCGTTTTGTGAATCGTAAGTGTTAACCTCGTTGTAGAGAATTTTTTTTTGTGTAGGCTTGTTCGTGTTGCTTAATTTTAGCAAGTGGGCTTGAGGAAAACAATTCATGAAGATGGAGATGTTTCGAGTAGTAAAGCATTCGATTGATGGAGTCTGAGAATTTAGTGTACTTACTCGTACGTACTCGTTCTTTTCAAACTTTATTATTGCGTAGCAAGAACAAAGTTTGAGGAGTGTGTATTCGTACTTTGAGTTCGTACACTAAATTCTAATGAAAAATTGGTCAAATTTTTCAAAAATATCGATGCATGAGGGTCGTTGGATCGAATTAAGTGTGAGTGCATAAGTTCGACTTGAATTGGATTGGTGAATCGCATGTTTGGAAGAGACCCCAACTCCTCGGTCGAATGAGCGATCGGGCTTAAATCGAGGAGTTTTCCAGGTTAGTACTCATTTTGGGCGTAAATTCTTGTGTTTCGGTTCGAAAAGGTTGAAATTTGAGTTTTGTGTGTGTTAGTGCTCGAGCAGCACCACTCATGCACCTAGTGCACGAGTGCTCGTGCACTGCGCACGAGTGCTCATGCACTGCGCACGAGTAAATGCAAGTCGTGTACCCCTGCACGAGTGCTCGTGCAGTGTGCTCGAGCAGGTGTGTGGTCATGCACTAGTGCACGAGCTCGTGTGCTCGTGCACTTTTTCGGTTCTGTTAATTTGGGGCGCTCGAGCATTGCTTACTCGTACACTAGTGCACGAGCAGTACACGAGCGGTCGCACCTCTTGTTTTTTTTTAAGCCCTAGACCGAATTCCTCACACTATAAATACAATTTCCACACTTTTCACACACACTTCTCACGATTTTGGGCAAATTTCGGCCGTTTTTTGAACGGGTTTGCACAATTACTCACGATTTTGCTTAATTTCTTCACAAATTCTCCTTAAATCTTCAAGCAAGGTACGTAATTTCTAACTGTTGTCATTCAATTCGTATTTTAGGCTTGAATTTGGCATGAGTTGAGCATATGAATTAGGGTTCATGAATGGGTACGAAATTTTTTGGGATTTTTGTAAAAACTTGTTGATTCTTGATTCCTTGATGATAATTGTTGTCTCAATGCTATGGGTTTACGAATTTAAGCTTCAATTTCGAAATTGCATGAGTGAATTTGGTGAATTTCTAGAGAGAAAAGTAGGAATTGACATGGGTATTATGAAATTGGGAATTTTTGGAGATTTTTTATTGAAATTGTTGAGGGTGAATGATGAATTGAGTCTTGAGCATGTAAATTGCATGTTTGTGTAATGTTACTTCATTATAGACTTATGTTTTTGGAATTCGTATGAATTGTCAATGAGTATATGAAAAGTGAATCGAATTGTTATCATGTTATTACTTGTGTGTGAAACCTTGAGCACCATTGATGAAAATTTTGAGCTTGAAAGGGTGTGTGAATTGAGTGAGATTGTCTTTGTTATTCATGAATTTGGTTGGTGAATTGTTGTGATGCTTAGGAAATGGCTCCTCCAAAGAAATACGAGGATAGGTTTGTTGAGGGGGATGAGTTGTTAGCTGTGACAGCAGATTTAACTAAGAGGGGACTGATGCCCTCTCGTTGGGATAATCTGACATACGGTGATAGGTGGTTTGTTCACGCCTACCGGTGGCATTTGGTTGTGGGTAAAGTGGAGAAGACCAGGAGACCGTGTGTGGAGTTCATGAGGCAGCTAGGGATCGAGGATGAGATTAAGAAAATTTTCGAGAGGAACAACATGCTGCAGTTTTACGAAATCTTGGTCTCTACGACGACGCACCAAGACTTGGTGGAGCAGTTTTTAGCCTCAGTCAAGATGCAAGGGGATCGCACATTCAAGTTCATGATCCGGAATGAGTGGTATGCCTACGAGATAGGCATGGTGAACACAGCCCTGCACTTGTCCTAACCAAACGAGCGGAACACCAGATCGGGGAGGTACAAGGCTGATTAATTCTGGAAGGAGATTACCGGTGGGTTGGCCGGAAAGTACTCTGTGAGGACATCTCGAGCCTCTTCAATCAGGAACCCTGTGATCTGATACCTTGAAAGGATCTTGGGGAACACCATCTATGCGAGGTCTGAAACGGGCACGGTGACTTCGAAACAGCTATATAGAATGTGGTGCCTACTTCACCGAAGGCAGCACGACTTCGGGAAGGACTTTCTCGAGATGCAGGTTGAGGCCCCATACAAGTGTGGGAAGAAGACTTCTAGGATACGAGGAGGAGGCCTCATTTGTGCATTCTTGGGGAGCTTGGATATCGGACCGGTGGGAGCTCCTTGTGTGGGAAGGGACATCGACTTTAAGTACATGTACAACACTTGGATGTGCGAGCATTGGAGTGGGAAATACTGCATGAGACTTAGTGACGATGAGCTATTCCCGATGCCCAATGAGAAGTTGGTGACTTTGAAAGGAATGAAGAAGGAGAACGTTCAGATGGATGGTGCGAACCACATACGGGTAATGGAAAAATTCAGGGCCAGATTGGAGAGCTGCGGGGGATCAAAGGCCGAAGAAGAGACATAGAGGTGCAGCTGGAACAAGTGGAGCTGGAACGAGTGGAGCCGGATCCAGTGGAGTTCGGGATCTTGATGAAGAGGAAAAAGAAGAGTATGAAGAAGGAGGAAACACGCCCGAGGAAGAAGAGGCAGATGTCGGTGGAGGAGGTCAAGAACCTCAAGAGATGGAGATGGAGACACCTTACGTGACCACTCCCGAGCCGTGGTACCCAACTCAAATGCAGTGGGATGGCATGAGGACGGATATCCAGGACTTGCGAAATGAAGTGATGGGTATTCATACAACGCAAAACCAGTGGTACACGGACGCTACAAGCATGCGAAGAGAGTTCCAAGAGGTCCGATCGGAAGTTTCAGATTTGAGGAGATGGATGGAGGCACTCTTTGTCTCCCATCTAGGACCGGAGCACCTGAGCTACCGCCCGCCACCGCCTCCGGATGCTTGAGGATTATGGGATACCCCCAGTTTCTGCTCCTTTTTCTTATCCTTTGTTTTTCTTTCTTTTCTTATTTTTTATTTTGAGTGTGAGCTATCTTGTTGAGTGGTGTGAATTCATTATGGGGTTATATTGGAATATTTCAAACTATTGGGGTGTGTTTGATTTGAATTGCTTGATTGATGATTGATTTAATTCACGTTTATTTACTCGTATCACTTGCGTGTTGTTGATTCTCGAGTATGACTTAGTGAGAAAATTTGAGTTGTGAGGGTGAGTTAGGAATTCTTTTGTGTGAGTGATTGAGTTAGAGTTGATTTGAGAAAGAACTAGACTGCTTGCGAGTTTTACTTTTGAGTACTTGTGTGATGAGAGTGAGAATTCACTAGGACTAGCATGGATGTGAAAGTCGTGAGATTTGAGCCTTTTGAGATTTTGATGCATGAATTAATCTCTTCGTTTGTGAGTGGATCATCACCTTAGAGGATGCTAGAACTTGTGTGTGCTCTTGCTTCGTGATTGTGTCTAGTTTGATATGCCGAATGTGATCTTAGGTCATCTTTGTTTTGATTGAGTCACTTAGCCTAAATTTTCCTGACCATTGATATTTGTCCCTTGTTAGCCCCTTTGAGCTTTAGGCCTATTTTATTTGCTAGCACATTTAAACACTATTCCAAGTTACTAAGCCTTTTTGTCCCAATTTGAGTGGAGAATAGGAAAAGTGTGAATGTGAAGGGATTGAATTGAGTTGAAAAAGGAAAATGTGATTGTTGAGTGAGTATGGGAAGAAGGTGTGATGAAGTTTTGAGTTGTGGGAAAGAACAAAAAAGTTGAGAATGAGCAAAAGAAAAAATGAGCTCATGTGTTTGTGAAAAAAAAGGAGAAAAAAAAAGGTGATTAACAAAAGTGAAAAAGTGAGAAAGAAAAGAAAAAAAATTGAAGTGTTGGGAGTGTTGGAATTGAAAGTGTGTTGATTGAAAATGTTTGAAGTAGTCTGTTCCTAACCTCGAAGTACCGAAGTTTGATTTTCTATTCTCCATTCACTTAAGTCACTTACCCATATTCTTATCCCACCTGTCCAAAGAGCCTACATTACAACCTTGAGAAAAGTCATTTTTGATTCGGCATTGATTTCTAGAGTATGGTCGGAGTTGAGAGTGCTTACAAGCCTATGGCTGCCGATATGTGTGATTGATTATTTGAGTGAGTCCCTTTATCATTGATATACACTTGTGAGGGAGTGAAACACATCGTTGAGTGCACATCCATGTTTGATCTTGGTGTTTCTTGTTGTTGTTGCATGAGTATGATGAAGGAAGATAAGTGATTATACTTGTGATTGATCTTTGAAGCTCGAGTTCATTTGCTTGCATGATTTGATTCGTTGACTCATTCATAACAATTTCATTTGACTTATTAATTCGTTGTTTGAGGACAAGCAACATGGTAAGTTTGGGGGGGTTGATTAGGCGTGAAATTGTCATGATTCATCACTCGAAATGCCCTTGTTTTGATTGATTTATATGAGTATTTAGAGTCATTTGAGTATCATTTTCATAAACTAATGAATTTGTTTCTTTGATGCTCATAGATGGATAGAGGGCGAAAAGAGGAGTTCGTAGGACTTTGAATCGACTCAAACGGACGCCCGGATGAGAAGATATCGAAGAAATACGAAAAGTATTAGTTCAAGGGAGCAAAAGTATCATTGGAGTGCACAAGCAAGGAGCACTCGTGCACATAGTGCACGAGCAGTCGAGAACAGCGCTCGAGCAGGTGCAACTCGTGCACCTAGTACACGAGCACTCGTGCAGGGTGCACGAGCAGACGCGGGTCGTGCACTAGTGCACGAGCAAAGGAGGTCAAGCACTTTTAGCTCTCTGGAAGAATTGGAGCGCACGACGGGGGTGAGCTCGTGCACCTAGTGCACGAGTAGTGCACGAGCATGCGTGGTTTTGGCCCATACGTTCCCGATTCGACCCGTTGCCTATTTATACCCCTTCCGAACACGATTTCATACACCACTTGATACCATATTACTTTTAGAGTTAGTTTTTGGAGAGGAAGAGACGAGCAAGCTTTAGATTAACGTTTTCGAGGTTTTCTTTACGAATTCATAGTACGATTTTGCTTTTAAATTTTGTTGCTTAAGACCTTTGTTCGTTAATATTTTGAGACTTCGTTTTCTTAATCTAAATTCAGTTCTTAGCATTAATTTTCTTTCAACCCTAGTTTATGTTTGATAATTTATTCGTCATAATCATTATGTTCATGTTCGTTACTTCTTCAATTGCTCTTGTTTACGTAAAAACCATGTCTAGCTAAAACCCTTACATGCTTAGGGTAGGATGAACTCGTAGAAGTAGGTTGTGGGTATGTAATTAGGGTAATTCGTGACGTTAGGGTTTTAATTCTCTTAATTAATGAATTCTTAAAATCAATCTTAACTTTATTCTTGAATTTCGTTCGAAAAGTGTTAGAGAGAGGACGATTTTATCACTCTTTAACAACGAGTAGACTTAATGAGAGGGATTAGAAAGAGTTAATTAATTTACTGGTTTATCTAAGGAGGACGACCGCATCACCTTAGTTAAAATTAGGGTCTCGTTAATTAAGCACGATCTATTAACTCGTTAGTAGATTAGTGAAGTCGATTGCTAGGATAAAGTATTAGGGTATTAATTCTTGAGCTTTCATCTTACAATCTTTTACTTAGGTTATTTCTTGCACGTCACAATTATTTTGATTATGTATCTGCTCCGTTAGTATACGTAGGGATTCCTATCCTAAGCATTACCATCATTTATTTGAATACAAACCTTCGTTAATTTGTTTCTTTCGTTCTTAGTTTAATTAGTTTATTTTAACTTAGGCTTAATCCTTTGAAAAATCCAAAAACATACATTCATATTAGCTACGACGCGTAGATCTTTAGGGATATGTTCGCATACACTTCATCCCTTGGGTTCGATAATACTTGGTCATTATACTTACTCATACTACAGTGAACCCGTACGCTTGCGGGGAATCTACTAGTAAAAGTTGGTATATTCACTTCAAGTCAGTGGCTGACCTTGTGGAGTCGAATGGAGAGAGTTGGAATGGGGAAAAAATTAGTGGCCTGTTTTCGCAGGATGATGTTGCTCGAATTTGTGTGGCCCCTTTAGGCAGGAATCTGGGGGATGATGTGTTATATTGGCGGTGGTCCAGGGGGGAGCGTATTCAGTTAGGTTGGGTACCAGTGGGCGACGGAACGGGTTGATAGGGGGTGTAATGTGGCCTATGGTGTGGAGGGTGGAGGTGGCACCAAAGATCCAAGTGTTTTTGTGGAGAGTTTGTCATGATATTCTCCCGACGAGGAGTAATCTTATAAGTCGCTTTATCGATATGGGCCCATTTTGTCAATGGTGTGGACAACAAGTGGAGACTATGGATCATGCACTATGAGATTGTGACTGGGTGCGGAAGGTTTGGAGGTTGATGTACGTTGCCATGAAGACTTGCCAATGAGGGAATGGTTGCAATCTCTGGATTGAGCTTCAACAAATGAGAAGCAGGTATGAGAGAAATGTAGTGACTTTTAGACAGAAAAGAAAAGACCCGTCAGTTGTGCCCACTTCTATTGCTGCGCATTTAAAGGAGTTTAGGAAGAGGATGAGGAGGAGCTGTAGGTGTGGCAGAGGTGGAGCGATGGACAAGGCCACAAGCAGGGGTAATTAAGGTCAACACTGATGCCTCCTTTGTGGGGGGTATGGGGGCGGGAATTGGTGGTGTGGCAAGGGATTCTGATGGTAATATTTGTTTAATTTGAAATTTATAGTTTCAAATAATATTAAATATTTGTATATTTTCTTATATTATGTATTTTGTTTAAACACATATCTTTATGTATGTGGAAATATTAACTTGTATTCAATGTCATTTATAATCTGGGACTTTGAATTCTTATAATAACATTTTGTAATATTTAAATTTGATTGATCTACCTTTTTTTTTTTTTTTTTGGATTCTCGGTGAGTTAGTATTTTTATAATTAATTTGTTGTCTTCAAAATCTAAATTTAGTTCCTAAATATGTTGTTACTTAAAAAAATTAAGCTATAAGGATTGGGATGAGGATTGGGTTGAGTTGGCTTGTTGGCCAGCTAGGCCAAGCAAGGTTGAGTTGAATTATATTTTAATGGCTCAGGTTATTTGTACTAGCCTCTATGTTTAAGGCACTAACCGGATGAATACACTATTTTTTGTTCGGATTTTTTTTTTTCGAATTTTTTTTATTTTTTCGAACATTTTTTCCGAACATAATGAAATACACAATATTTCGGAAAAAAAATTGAATTTTTTGTTTATTTTCGAAATTTATTTCCGAAAATGTTGCAAATTTTCAAAAAAATAAATAGTGTATTTATCCAGGTAGTGTATTTAACACAGAGGCTAGTCCAAATAACCGTGGTCTATTTTAATAGACCTGATAAAAGCTTAGATCGGTCTGGTTCAGCCCAAGGATATCAATTTGGTTAATTTAGACTAAGGAGTCTGAATTGTCAGTTGTATGCAACAATAAACATCTAATAAATAAATACTTGAGTATATATAAAAAATAAAATAAAAACTCATCATTTAATATTACAATTCCAATATTGGAATTCAAGCATTTCTTTAATTGTTTTTTCCTCGTGTTCAATGCTTTGAATATTACTTCCTCGGCGAATAAATCACTCATATGAATACAATATTATTAAGTTTTTTTTTTTACAATTTTTATTATATATATTAAAATATATGACTTGAATACCATTTGACCTAGGTCAAAACACTTGTGTGGCGGCGCGGCCCATTAACGATGAATTATTTAGGGTTTTGTAGTTCTATATAACGAAGATCGAGGTCAATATGTCTATTGTCTGTAGATAAAGCCTACTTATCCGCCGATCCAAAAAATTCGAAGTAGCAGCTGAGAGTCAACAAATTTGGAGTTTGAAACCAGAATCCATACGGTACGAGCAACTGGTTTGATTTTACCTTATGCAATTTATATATATTAGAATTTCAATGCTCATGAATTTCACATGCGTTTAAAATTTTGTGATATCGTTTTATTTCTTAATTTTCTCTTCGCGATTTTCTTGTTTATTTTTAAATTTTATTAATAGATATATTGGTATATTTCAACTCATTATCTTTTTTTTTTCTCAATCTATTTTTTAGATTGTATTGAATTAGTATTTAATTACGGAGGTAAAATCGAGAGGGGTGGTATCATTGATTTTTATACGAATTGAGTACCCCTTATACTCGATTGCATAATAATATTCTTTATTGTGCCATTAAAAAAATGTCCAATTAATTTCATATCATAGTGCATAAATCACTTATATGGAGACTAATTAACATAAATTATTATAGCATACAAATAATTTATGTTAAAAATATAACTCCATAGGTAGCCCAAAATTAAATTTCATATTGAAACAAATTTAATCATATATTGGTAAATTTTGCAAATAGTTAATTAATCATTTTGTAGAATGTTTTTTCTCTCTCTCTCTAAGTGTCTAATATATTTTATTAATGTTGCAGTGAAATTCACATGCATGCACATGATCGGACGGATACCAACTTCTAGGTAAGTACTAAAAATTCTTATACCATTTATTTTAATGAAAGTTTGGTAAATAAACATATGAACAAGTTTAAACTATTATAGTTACCCATATAATTATAACAATCATATGTATTATTTTCTAATGGATGATTCTAAAATTACACTAGTAATAATGTGGGGAAGACCATTGATGATAATAATAGGGCATAACAATGTTTGAACGTCAGATTAAAAGTATGTTTCTTCAATTGATTAATTGCATAAATAATTATTGCATTTCAATTGTTTTTCAATGTAGCATATGTTTCTACAATTCGCAATTCCCTATAATGACCTTTTGAAGTTTGTAACTTTATCAAGTGACTATTTTTCCACAACTTTGGCCGACGTGACAATCAATTTTGTATTTTAAAATTTACACATAAATTCACAATTTTTTATTGTTTTAATTTAATCACAAGTTCTTTTTCTCGATTTTATGCATTGTCACATTAGCTTGACTTGCAAGAAAATAACCACGTAATAGATTATAAACAATTTGAAAGGCCATCTATCAGAAATATTATATATCATCATGAGAATAATATTTTAAGGAACATAATTTGGGAGGGGATAAAATGATGACTACAACTCTTCCGACAGACAATAAATTTTAAAAGTAAGGTTGGATTGTTCTAGGATTATTTGACCTAAAATTTATAACTTTAAAAGTATGCCCTTAAACTGTATGTCCATAGAGTTACGGTCCTCATTTTCCCAATTTAAAGAGTAGTGTTTACCATTTTTCCACCCATAAATTATTCTTCTTTAAAAAAATTACTCCCATCATCAATAGGTTAATGTAAACGAAATTAATAAAATTATCCACATTATATAATAGGAATATGATATTCATTATACAATTAATGCATGTTTCCACATTATATAACATGAAAACAATATTCATTTAATGTTCATCTGATAATTGTTATTTTCAAAATTAATACACTTTCTCACATTATATAATAGGAAAACAATATTGATTACACAATTAATAAACATTTTGAAATTTTATAATAGGAAAATAATATTCATGTAACGTTTATCTATTTTTTGTCCTTTTCAAATTTAATACACTTTCCCACATTATATAATAGGAAAAAAATATTCATTACACAATTAGTATACATTTTCACTTTATATAACAAGAAAATAATATTAATGTAATGTTAGTTTAACTCTTACCTTTCCAAAAGTCAAATATATGAATGCATTAAGTATACATTTCCATTTTATATAAAAGGAAAATAATATTTATGTGATCATTTATGAGTAATTTTTGTCATCATTTTCATCTTTTATTCCATTTTATTAGATTAAAAAAAAATTCTCATCACTTAATTAATAGTGAAGTTTTCATATATTTAACAATTTTGTAGTTGGAATTTATTTTTTTAAACTAGAACTTCATATATTTAACAATTTTATTGTTGGAATTAATTTTTTATTTTGTTAAACAAGCACGCCTATATATATAGAAGTGATATGTGCACCTATTCCATCAAAATTTTCTTAAGGTTTCTCATTGTCATTTTAAAGTGGGGGAGAAAAAAATCTCGTGTGATTTGTGTGTTTTTGTTGAAGGATTATTTTGTCTGAATTATTTCAAAAAATGGTTTCACCAACTTCAGAAGTTATTTGCAGCATTTGCTTAGAAGTTGTTCCTAATGACAATAGCAGAGGAAAAGCAGAGCTAATTTGTGGACATCTATTTCATTTAGGTATGTATATAGTGAAATTGGTTCATATATAAATAATGGAAGAATATTAGTTGTTTTCATTGGAGAGTTATAGTTTATTTTCAAAAAAAAAAAAAAACTAGTATTCTTCAGTGAATACAACTGATACCCTTCAATGGAAGCAATCAATACTCTTTAGTGAAAACAAACAATACTTACATTTTTAACTATTTGTTTTATGTCCTTTAGATTGTATTGGCTCAGAATTCAATTATCGAGCAAGAATGAGATGTCCAAATTGTCGTGCAACTGAAGATAGAGCATGGTCGACATTAATACTGGATCATTCTGAAGACGACAATCCATCAAATGGCAATTTCCATTCGGATGATGATTTACTATCAGATGATGATGTAAATGTAAGTTTTGTTTCTTATAAAAATGAAGAAAAAAAATAAAAAAAAATATATTATATACTTTTTTGTCCTTTAACTTTGGTAGACTTTGATTTTCGTCCCGTTAACTTTGAAATTTTGAATATCATCCTACAAATTATAATAAATTGTGTTTTTTTGTTCTATTACCTGCTATATACGAAATAAAAATTCATGATTATCAGATTGTCTTTATACTTTAGTAAATGAGATAATTTCAAGACATCTCAACACACACACACCCAATCACACACATATATACAACATTTATAGATATTACGTTAATATATAACACTATTTTTGTATTTTATATTTTCGAATGCCTAATATTTTTCAATATTGCAGGATCATCTCAATATTGACTTAGATGAAACAGGGGACGGAACTTCGAGGCAGGTTCTAAGAAGCTCAATTTTCATAATCAATTTGTTATTTTAAAATTATTAACGTTTGAATTTTACTTTTTTCATCACTCATATTTTTCTAACATATTTATATCACATTATATAGGGTTCCAATAATTCAAGCCCTTCCAGCAATGAGCAGGCCTCCAATAATTCATGCCCTTGCTGCAATAAACTACCGTCTAACACATGACTCCTCCAGGCTCAAGAGGTCCCTTTAGGGCCGAACACCAACCTAATAATATTAGGTAAATTATGCCAATCCTATTTATTTTAAAATTTATTATTTGATGGATTTAATTCATCTGATATCTCGATTCTTGCATCGAAGGAGACCGGCACCACATTTGGAGTCGACGAACAGGACTAGGCGTGAAGATACGACTCGGGTCAACCCAGGTCATGAAAATGGGTCGCGCGAAGATGAACAAGAAAGGACCCGTGAGCGTTCGGGTCATTATAGAGAGACATCAACCGACCCTGATCTTGAAAGTGGGTCGGGTGGAAATGAACAGGAAGGGACTCGTGACTGTTCGAGTCATTAAGAAAATAATTCATGATTGTTGGGGTTATACGTGAAAGTATGTATTAAATATTTTTTTATGAGAATAAATCTTTTATCACTGTTGCTTTAAATATGAATGAATGTTATATATATTTATTGCAAACCCTTCAATATATAGTGTGTGTTACATTGTAATTAGTGTGGTGGTACCAGGTCACCGAAGATCACATTAACAGTTCCTTATATATAAATATACAACTTCACGACCTAGGTGGAATTTAATAATCCAGCGTGAAAGGTTGAAGTGCAGTTCTCAGATTAGTCTGACTTGACCAAGAGATTGCACTAGCACATTTTGTATGTGGTGACGAGGGGATAAATTCTTATGTGTCGAACGAAAAAGAATTAGACCTCATTGTTGTTGATTTCTTAATCACTGTCACTTAAATAGGACTGTGTGTGGATAATACTTATTGCTTTGATTCATGTTGGGTGAGAATCATTGTGATTTCGATACCTTGTATTTTGGGTAATTAATATTAATCATACGACAATTGCTAAGATTTAATACAGAGAAACGTGTGCAAGTACGTCTTGTGTGATTTGTCCATTTGGTGGGTTCAGAAGTTTTATCATACCAAATCTTGCAAGTAGAAAATTAGTTTTCCGGTATGGATAATAATGTTGAACTATTTTTACTCCAAGTCACAAGATATTAATTAATCTAGAGTTGTTCAGAAGCTCAATTAATTAATGGACTAAATAATTTTAAACACAAAAAATAATAATAGGGAGCCCATATTATCGTAATATGGATAGTGCAGTATTAATTTAATAGTGGTATTAATTAATATTAATGAGCTGAATTATATTGTGTCTCAATATTGAAAATTCAGAAGCCCATTGGAGGTTCAATTTTAATTCCCCTAAAGACCCCTCAAGTAGCCCAATAATTAACCTGATAATAATAAGATGATAAAAATAAAAGATAAATATTGTTGCTTAATTTTTCTTGATATTTTCAAAATTATTTAATTAAGACAGAATTTTTTTTGTTGATTTTCTTGAAAAGATATTATGGAAGAAGGTGGAATGAGATAAGATGGTACAAATAATATAGAAATTATTTTATTATGAAGAAGGTGGAACACATATTATTTAGTAGTATATATTATGTACTTAAAGTCATACTTTCTCCGTCCATGAAAAACCTTCCATTTTTAAATATTTTTTTTATCATGCAATCATTTTTTAATTATTTCACATGTCATTGATTTTATTTTTATAAATACCTACTTAACTCATAAATGAATCACACAATATTTCTCTGTTTTATTTATATTTTTTTAAAACATGTCAAAAATAAAAGGGCACATTTTCGTGAATAGAGAGAGTGTAATTTTTAAATGGTTATTTGTTGGATGAGATAACTCAAGAAAAAAATGGAAGATATTATTTTACCCTTCAAATGTAACCCACACATGGGTCCATTTCCTAAAAAAGCAAACTAACTAAAACGAAAATGGTGCCCAAATTTTTTATTTTTTTTCAATACACGCATAACTTTTAATTTTCATATATTCGAATAAAATTAAATCACTACTTCTTTGAAACTATGTTTGCAAACAACTCAAATATTTTCAAAGTACAGTCAATGAAAAAAGGCTTCATAATAGTATATAATTGGGAAACAATATTTATTAGCAATATAACCGAATTTATTAATGTTCGATTTTTTTATTTTATTTTAATAGAAATATAAACTAATATCTCGGCAATTAATAATGTAACGGTTAAAAAAAATCTTAAATAATTAGCTTGCCATATATTAATATTATTCTATTATTGGAATTTAAACATGTTTTTGTTTTGTTCTTCACTTGTGTTTCTTATAAATAAACGTTTTGAAGTTCTTTCGGAATATATTTATGTGACCCATCAATCATCTGTGTGACTACAATTTCATTTCATCTATAAATCCATCATTATTTATTTTTTGCATTTTTTGCATTTTTCAACTATATATTCTTATTTTTTTTGTAGAGTGCATTGGCTCAAAATCTTCAAAAGCAAAATAAAATGTCCAAATTTTAGGATTTATGGGAAATGGCTATCACTTGATGAGGACTCTTCTTCCCGGATGCTAAAATTAATGTAAGTCTTTATTTTACAAAAATATAAAGTAATTAGTTTTAGATGATAAAAATAGTAAATAAATAATAAAATATATGAGTAAGCAAATGATATACAAATATTTTTTTACTTATTAAAGTGCATAAAAGTTGATATGGAAGTAAATATATTATTTTTTATGGAATTTGATTCTAAAATAAATTATTATATATAAATAGGTTATATTAAAATTAACTCTATAAAAAACTTAATATATATATATATATTGAATTTTTATACCAAAATTAATATCTTGGTTTAATTCTTTTATTTCTCATGTTTTTGTTAATGTCTAATATATTTTATTAATGTTGCATTGTTGTCTTGCAATTCACATGTATGCACATTGGATACCTCTTCAACTATTAGGCAAGTATATAACTTCTATTTTGCAATTTTTATTTATTTTAGTGAATGTTTAGTAAATAAATATTTCAAAAAGTTTAATCTACTATAATTATCCGTATTATTATAGCAATCATAATTGTTATTTTTTATGGATCCATTGTACTAATTACATTATTATTATTATTAACTTTAATAATAATAATAATATAATAATAATAATAATAATAATAATAATAATAAATGTTGCAAAGTTGTGTGGATGAAGCATTTTCAGGAGTTAAAGGAAACTGTTTTTTTGAAATAATTCACACAAAATAATCCTTCAAAAAACAAGAAAATACACACAAAACACAGTGTGTTTTTCCCCTTTAATGACAATGAGAACTCTCTCTAAAAAAATTATGTGTAATGATTGAATGTGTTACTTATGTATGTAGGCAAATTAATTCAAAAAGAACAATTGATTTAATCAATGAAGTAATTATATATGAAAAGCTCATTATTTAAAAGATTAAAAAACTAATAAAATAAAGATGAAAAGCAAGATAAAATTACTCATAAATGAATTACATAAAAAAATATTTTCCTCACAATTACTCATAATTATTCAATCACATTCGTCATATATAATTATAAACTGATGCATTTGAATTTCGGAAAGCACAGTAGTTAAATTATAAATTACATGTAAATTACTTTCCTGTTATGTAATGTGGAATAATGCATTAACTGTGTAATGAATATTGTTTTCCTATTATATAATGTTAAAACGTGTATTAATTGTGTACACATTTTATTTTATTCTGGTTATATAATGTGGAAAAGTGTACTAATTCTGTAATAAATATTGTTTTCCTGTTATATAAGGTGAAGAGTATGTATAGAGTGAAATTGGTTTATATATGAATCATTGAAGGGTATTAGTTGTTTTCACTGAAAAGTATTAATTGTTTTTACTAAAGAGTATTACTGGTTTACACTGAAGAGTTTTAGTTTATTTTCACCGAATAACTAAGACTCTTTAGCGTAAATCAGTAATACTCTTCAATAAATACAACTAATACTCTTTAATGAAAACAACTAATACCCTTCAGTGATTTATGTATAAATCAGTTTCACACTATACTTTGTCAAGGTGGAAAAGTGTACTAATTATGTAATTAATTTTTTTTATAGCTATATAATGTGGAAATATACACTAATTGTGTTCACATTAATTTATATAATTGTACATTGATAATATATGCATAATGGAAACAATTAATATCTTTTCCACGTTAGAAAAACAGTATGCATTTAATATACTTTTCCATATAATATAACAGGAAAACAAAATTCATTACATTTCCCTATATAACATGAAAACAATATTTATTACACAATTATTACATTTTTTCATATTATATAATAGGAATACAATATTCATTACATTTAATACACTCTTCCATATTATATAACAGGAAAATAAAATTCATTACAAGTCTATATATAACATGAAAACAATATTTATTACACAATAACTACATTTTTCCACATTAATCCAACTCTTGTGATTTCCAAAATTCAAATACACAATATTACACATGACAAATGTAAATGCAATAAGTACACATTTCCACATAATATAAAAGGAAAATATAAATATGTAATCCATTTATGAGTAGTTTTTTCCTTTTTTTTTCATCGTTTGTTTTATTCTATTTATTGGTAGATTTTTTAAAAATTAATAATATTTTATGAATAATGAGCTTAACTTCTGTTTATATAATATCTTCTTTATTGGAATTTTCTTTTTTAATTTACTTGCCTATGTATATAGAAGTAATATATGCAACTATTACACCTAAAATTTTCTTTAGAGAATTTTCATTGTTGTTAAAGGAAAAAAAAAAGTATTTTTGTGGGTGTTTCTCTTGTTTTTTGAAGGATTATTTTGTGTCAATTATTTCAAAAAATGGTTTCTTTAACTTTAGTGGATGCTTCATTTGCACAACTTAGTAACATTTGTTTAGAAATGAATTTTAGCGATACCAGAAGGAAAAATTGAACTTATTATGGACACAATTTTTACTTAGGTATGTGTATTTATATGCATGAATGATGGAATATTGGATTTCCAAAATAAAAATAAAAATAAAAATAGGTGAGTTTGCCTAATTAAGCAATTTTGATTAAGTTGCTAAATTTAGTTATCTAACACCTTTGTTGTAAAGTTTTGTTAGCACTTGAGTCTATTTCAAGTCAATTTTAGTTAAGCAGTAGGGGTTTGTCTTCAATTATCGTAAAGATTCATCTCCAGTCTAGTTGCAACAAGATTCATCTTGCACTAAAGAATGGGTTCTCCGAAAAAAACTAAGATGTGACGGACATCTTCGAATGGGTGAAAAACACCATGCCAAATGAATTGAAAAAAGAAAGGTAATTTTTTTTTTTTTAACATGACATGAGTTCTATTATTATGTATTTGTATTTAAAGTAAATTCTGGTATATACTAGTTGCGCTGTTCAACAAGTGTGTATTTTTAAGAGTTTATTACAAACAAGTTCTACTTTTTGAAAAAAAAAAAACAAAACAATTTAGTTCTTCAATTTTATTAAAATGTAGTATGGTTTAAAAGTAGACCCTACACCCATTTGAATCAACCACCACTCACCCCATCCCACCGCCCACCCCCCTCCCTCTCCCCATTTACTGCACTCCCCTCTTCCCCCTATCCACTCTCTCAATTCCTCTGTCTCCCTCCTCTTTCTCACTCAATCAGCAGAGCCTCTCTCTCAGTGGGGTCGATGCCCCTATCTCTCGTGGGGCCTATGCCCATATCCTCCACCTCTCTCTTAGCGGTGACGGCGAGAGGCTTCGATCATGGCGGCGGTGGAGGTTGTGATGACAAATGAAACCAAAGCAGATCTGAGCGAGAACAGCCACCGATCTGCAGGGGGCGGCGTCGATCTAAGCGTGAATAGCTTCGCCTAAATCAATCCGAGCAAAGGGAATGGTGGCGCCAGATCTACGTAATTGATCAATGGCGATGTCACAATTAAAGTCTTCGGCATCTCATGAGTGCCTCGACACTACCAACGCGCCACCACCGAAGCTGTGATATGCAATGGGCAGCGCTGATCTAAGCGAGAACGATATTTCCTAGAGTCATGGCATCGCACAAGGGGACGACGTCGATCTGTGTAGGCCTAATGACAGAGGCGTCAGAAGATTTAACCATGGTAGATCCGGCCATGGAATATCCACCATGGAAGAAGTCTGGTATGTTCTTCGAAGCCCGAAATCATCGAACTAGTAAGCTATATCTCTCTTGTGTAATTGGATTGTATGGCTTCGCACAAGGGGACGACGTCGATCTGTGTAGGCCTAATGACGGAGGCATCAGAAGATCTAACCATGGTAGATCCGACCATGGAATATCCACCATGGAAGAAGTCTGGTATGTTATTCGAAGCCCGAAATCATCGAACTAGTAAGCTATATCTCTCTTGTGTAATTGGATTGTATGTGAATTGTGTATGTGATGTGCATGTGTGTTATGTGTGTGCTATTGAGGGGTGTGTGCGTGTGTTATGTTAAATGGTGTATGTGCTAATTTTTTTATTTATTTTTTTGTGCAAGCATGTTATGTTTGTGTGGATATGGTGTTGTGTGTGTTTGCGGTGTTTTGAACAATATGTATGAAAATGTTAAATAATAAATTTAAATCTGTAATTTTTTTTTTTATGTGTTTGAATCTATTGGATAATATGCAGATCTTGAGATCTGGAGTGGAAAAATGATATGAAGATGAAGATGATGAGGGGGAAAATGAAGATGAAGATACTGCAAATTTAATATTTCTGCACACTAATTTTGTATAAAGGCAGTAAATATGTATTTTTATTTATGAGTTCATTAATTTGAAATTCAAAAGTGTAATTTTTTTATTTTGAACATGTTAATGATGAAACATGGAAATTCACACAATTAATTAATAAAAAATTATATGTACAAAATATATATGCAAAGTATATTTGTGTAAAAATATATGTGCAAAATATATCTGTTTAAATGTCTGTTCAAAAGTTGTGTTAAAAAGTTGCATTTGAAAATTCAATATTATAAATTTAAAAAAATGAGAATATTAAAAAATTGTGTTCAAAATGTCCTGTGTAATTTAAAAAATGGAAGGAATTAAAAAAAAGAATATAAAATGACTGGAGGAATTTTAAAAAAATCAACATTTAATGAGTATATTAGGTATTAAAAAAATCAAATGAAAATACCAAATTAAAATGGGATGGTAGAAGTGACAGGGGGCCCACCCATTTTTTAATTGATGGGTAAAGTGCGGGTGGTACAAAAAAGGGGACGCAGGTTGGCTAAAAAGCTGCACCATCATCTGAGGAAAAAAAGGTAATGGACCCACTTTTAAACCATTTTGTATTGGTAGATTTTGCAACCAAATGTTAATAAATTCTAATAAGGTGAACCTATTTGTCACTACCCCTATTTTTAAATGATATTAGTTATTTTTATTAAACAATAGTTATGATATTCATTGAACAATATTATTGTTTTCATTGAACATTATTAATTTTTTTATTAAATAATATTAGTTATTTCAATTGAACAATACTAGTTGACCAATATTAGTTGTTTTCATTTAATAATATTAGTTGTGCAACAGCTATACAGTGCAATTGGTGTACACAAATATTGCTCTTTTATCTCAAAATTTTAATTTGAATATCTAACTTTTAAAACCATGGACTTTCCTTATTTAAAACAATAATAATCCTAGAACTAATTGGGTGTGGCAGTCTCACACCTTCATCCGTTAGTTTTGGATGGAAAATAAGTATGAGACTAAATATGGTGGAAATGACC
This sequence comes from Ballota nigra, assembly GCA_947034835.1. NCBI lineage: Eukaryota > Viridiplantae > Streptophyta > Magnoliopsida > Lamiales > Lamiaceae > Ballota > Ballota nigra. Next base: position 80,535,691 of record OX344729.1, on the reverse strand, counting down.
AATTTTGTGAGGCCACATTCTTATGGAACTAAAATTGCAATTTATCTCTTAAAAAACTAACAAAGAAAACCGACATAATTATAATACATGTATTGATTTGTGTGTTGCGTGGTTGGGTATTGATTTTAATTTATTTATCACTGTTGAACTGAAACAAATCCCTTATTCCACTTTGATGTTTCATTCCGTGTTTTACTGTTTTTAATACATAACACGTGTAATAAATAACATTATAATTTATCATTAATATCATATGTCATCTATTAGAGGTAATGAAACACAAGATGAAGCACAAAAGTGTAATATTTTCCATATTTAGAATTGACCAACCTATAATTGTTTAATATTGACTTAAAGTTAATATTTTCATATTTCAATTTTTAGCAAATATCTAAAAAAATAAAATTAATATTGACTTTCAGTTAATATTTTCATATTTAGATGATTAGGAAATATCTCAATTTTTTTTTTTTTTACTTAAACTAAAATATTCTTATTTTTAAACACTATACACTTTCAATTTTCCAATGCAGATCAACTCAAACCATTTTCTTAAGAGGTCTGCAAGCACCCTATTAATTTCCATTGTACACTCAATTGGTAAAAGTCTCTTATTATATAGGGAAATAATATTTATATGATCTATGACCTGATATATTGATATTAAAAAGATTTTCTACTTTATTTTATTAGAAAAAAATAATTAATTCTCATTAATGACCTACCGGTCAATTTTTTTACTTTTTTCAAAATTAGTTAGCTCACCGTGTATTAATATGATTCCGTTACTGAAAATTTAGAATTACTTCCTCATAATTTTTCATTTTTTTAAAAAAAATCGGAGTTCTTGTGAAAGATGTCATTCTCAGCTGATGAATCATCCCCGAGAATATGTGTCATTTGTTTAGACCCAATTTTATATATTGTAAGAAGAGGGAAGGCAGAGCTTATGTGTGGACATTTATTTCACTTAGGTATTTTAGTTTATTTTAATTTTCTGATATCATATACTTTAACTATTTTTGCATTTTTTATGTTTGGGTTTTAAATGATTTATTTGAATGTCTTTGAATTAGATTAAAAGAATTATGGTGTGGGGCGATGTGTTTGATGATGAATTATTTGGGTGAAAACATTGGGGGTTTTATACTGTAACAGAGGTGAAGATAGATTTAAGGTTAGCGGCTGAAGCCCATGCGGCAGTTGATCCAAAAGTTAGATTTAAAGGCCAAGAATCAATTGGTATAGTTTAGAGTCGGAGTTCATGCGACACGATCATGTAACCCTATTTCACCTGATATTATCCATATATATGTAAATTTTTAAGATTTTCTCATGATTTCTTCACGTGCAAATTTTGTGTGATTGTTGTATTTTTTATGTGCTATTCTTAATTTTTTATTAACTTAATAATAATTTGTTATGTTATGTTTTGATTCCCCATAACTAAATTTTCCTATTTTGGTAGTAGATTGTATCGGCTCTGAATTCAATTATCGATGCGAAATGAAATGTCCAAGCTGTAGGGAAACTGAAAATGGTAATTGGATCATACCCTATGACGATGATGACGATGACGATGATGATGACGATGACGATGATGATGACGACGATGATGTTGATGATGGTCATAATGATGATAATGATGATGAAAATAATTTTTGTATGGAGGTCGGAAATAATGTAAGTTACATAAATGTTAGTGTTTAATATATATAAATAGTACATAAATGATAAAAAAAAATAGAATTGCTAATACATACTATTTATGTACTCTACATTATTCCTATAAGTTAATGTTTTCCTCCAAATATGACGTGCATATAATATTTTTATGTTATATTAAAAGGATTAATTGCATAAATAATGCATTTTTTCTACAATTCTTCAATTACAACATATAATTTTAATATTTACAATTCAATGCACGGACTTTTTAAAATTTTCCAATATGTCATGTGACTATTTAATCTGATATGGGTAAATTTTATAGGTAATTAATTGATCTTTTTAGTAGCATTTTCTAATATCTATTATTTTTTGTTATTACTGCAGCATCGTCTTGATAGTCACATGTACGGACATGATCTACCCGATACCATTTCAACTTCTAGGCAAGTACTGATTTTTTTAATTTTCAATGTTTGTTTATTTCAGTGAAGCATTTATTTAGAAATAAGTCAGTAAGTTTAAATTAATATATCCGTTCATATATCTATAAAATAGCAAGCACAACTAATGTTATAGGAGTACATGAAATATGATGTAATAGTTTCACTGATAGTAATGTTGAGAGCATTGCAATAATTGAATATTAAATTAGAAATTAGTTTATTTAAATCATAATGAATGTCAAAGTAGTTACAAAATCATGATAATTATTAATATTAGAATACACATAAATGACCAAAATAATAACAATATAAAAAAAAAGTTGCAAAATTATATAGTAATCTAGTAGTGCCCTATTTTTTCATTTTCTTTTGAAAAGATCTAGTAGCCTTTTTTTTTTTTCATAATTTTCTTATGATTCCAAAGTAATTCACTCATCTTTTATGTAAATGACAAATATTCAGTGGCGGATCCAGAAAATCGAAATAGGATATTCACAACTATGATAATGCTAAAATAATCCACAAATTCTAGCATGCACTCAAACGTAATACGCACTTGGAATTTAAGCTCAATTTTGATTTCAATTTCTTTTCTTTTTTCAAAACATATACAAATACACCGAACTGTGTGTTTTTTGGCTGGGTATTACTGGTTTCTCTTGAGATATTTTTTTTTAAATTCAAGTGCAAAAAAGAACTACTCAAAATAATTATATAAACAAAATATAGACAATCTAAAATTTTAAAACATATAATATTAAGAAGTACAAACAAAAATGTTATTGTTATCTAAAGAATGATTATAGTCGTCCTCGAAGAGTTTTCATACTTTAAAAATATTTAAGAATGTCATTGTAACTAATTAATAAAAAAGAAATTCTCAATTCAGCATTTACAAATTTATACGGTTTAAAAGTTTAGTAATTTATTAAGACAAATTAGTTTATAGTAAGTTTATCATGAAATAGTTTAAAAGTATCAAATATTTGATTAGAAGTATCAAAAATCTCACCAGGATTATAAACAATTTGAGTCGACGGTATTATATTGTAATTTAATAGATTTTCTTGTTCCTAATTTTTTATACTCCTGAAGAGATTTTTGATAATCCTGATCAACGATTCAATACTTTAAAATAATTTCATGATAAACTTATCATGAACTATTTTCGTATAAAACCTACTATTTTATTAATATTTTAAATTCATTATAATACAAATACTATATATTATAATATTAGTACTACATAGTATATATACTAACTTTTTGGCAAGAAAATGGGGTATGTATTTGCATCCGCCACTGCAAATACTTATATGAAATATTGCAATATACATTAAAATAAATCAATTTTTTTCTCCTTCCACATTATCACTTTTTATTTTTTTTATGTGCAAATTTTTTCTTCTCTATATTGCACAAGAGAGTGTCTCCATGTAAATTTTGTATTTTTTTATATTTTTTCTTAATTTCTATTTTAGTAGGTCTCTTGTGCACTATGTGTATCATGCAACGCAAGTGCATTTTTTAATAGTATTGATTGTTATCCTTGAAAAGTGCAATTATATTCATTTGCAGTTTTAAGTAAAATCAATTGATAATGTTAAAAATTGTACGTGAATTGCACGATGCACCTAAGACAAACAAGACTTGTTCTTACTTTTTGCTTTTCCATGCCATTATTTTTTATAGTTACTTGTCGAAAATATCGGTATCGGTGGATATATCGAGACCTTAAATTTGTGGAAATATATCGATATCGAATATCGATATCAGTAAATTTAAAAAATTCTAAAATTTTAATAACAAACTTTTAATACATAAAATTTACAATAGAATTAACCAAATTTTACATTTGTGATGTTTATCAAAATTTATGGATATTTTTTCGATATTCCTCGATACTTTTCCAATATTTTTTGGTATTTTACCAATTTTTTGCGATATTTTATTGATACATTGCTCAATTTGCACAAAAATATAGTCAAAATTGATCTTGCATATCGATATTTATTGATTTTTTTACGAATATTATGGAAATATCGTTACCTCCCAATATCGATATCGGTGACCACGAAAAATGGATGTATTGAGGATATATCGGGGAAATTTTTGGATATTTTCATCCTTGCTTGTAACAGTGTATAATGCAATTCTTTTACTAACTTATAATTGTTTTGCATAATAGTGATCAACATTTTACTGTGCCCACACCACACTACCCACAAAGCAATGTTACTTTACCTCCATTCCCTATATACAACCCTCCTGCAAGTGCAGGAACGGGTACAAGTGCAAGTGCAGGCACACATTCAGGTACACATCTTGTAGATACTTTACATGCAAGTACAAGTGTAAGTGTAGTTACACGTACAAGTGAAGATACACATGTAATTGTATGTCCAAGTGCTGCCGTGAACGCCTTATCTACAACCCCATTTAGAGGACAACAAGGAAACAAGTAAGTATTTTGAAATTCAAAATTCTTTATTTTAATATTTTTAGTGCATGCATCCACTTTATAATTTGATAACATTGTTTAATACACATGTTGCATATCGACAACAATGAAATATAAATTGCAACTAAATAAATTCATTTAATATTTTATCAGCTCTAACATCAACGCATTCAGAGCGTATTACTGGAACTTGCCATTACCTCCATTCCCCTCTACAGTTGGCACAACGTCAACATATCAAATAAGAAACCATATTGACAGACATGATGCAAGTTCGAGTCGAGAACAAATAGCTCGTCGAAGCTCTGAAAGTCGACAACAAAATGGAGTTGATAACGTCCAACTTTGGATAGATAAATCTGGTAATTAAATGTTGCGCAATTTTCCTTGATATTTATTTATGTAATAAACATGATCATTTTGCTTTTAATTTTCGATGATTGTTAGACTAAACAATTATTTGCCTTAATTTTTTTTAACTTATTCATCACAGATGAGATATTTGATTTGTTTGGTTTTGAAACTTTAGAATTTAAAAAGTGTCTTAAAATCAGCAAAAGTATTGCGTTTTACGTATGATTTACATTTATTTATTTAGGAATAATTCAAATATGCTTGTAAGTTTAAAAAATAGATGGATATAAGTAAGACATAAGTAAGTTGAAGTTTTGTATGCACTGTGCAACTCAAGTGCATTTTTTTAATGGTTAGTTATATATAAATGTACGATATTTTGACTCAATTTCAATTTAATCGCGACTTTCAATATTTTTATTTAAATTCACAAATTTTTTTAATTGTTTTAATGCATTACACTCTTTATATTTTTTTAACACAAAATTTTCGATACATGAGGGTGACTTAATGTTTGGATGAAAGATTTTTCTTTGTTGATGAAATCATCTCATGGAGAGCAAAAGAAGTGTAGGCCGCGTGACTGAAAACACGTCATAATTTAAAATTGTTTACCAAATTGAAACAATTAAAGAGATGGTGAATTTACATAAAAATATTAAAGGTATCAATTAAATTGATATTGAGTTCAAATCTCGTGAATTAATATATAATTAACTTTTTTTTTTAATATTATTGATTGTTTTCACTAAAAACATTTGCACCTTTTATTGAAAGCAAGTGCACTTTTAAGTGAAAACAATCGATACTTTTTAAAAGTACACTTAAATTGCACAACGCACTTAGTGCATTAAAGACCCAATCTCTAATCAAAATTTGTACAATTAATTCCAACCCAATTAAAATGTTCATCAATCGTATGCATTTGATTCAAACTCTCATATGAAACTTGATTATAATACGAAATTAGTACTATTACAACATTTATTGATACCATTAAACTTACAAACTAAAACATAAAAGTGTATCTCTCTTGTACACTTGGTGCATGGTGCACTCACTCAACAATTGAAATTGTTTACACTGAAAAGTGTGGTTAGATTACACTTAAAGATTTACATTGAAAATCGTATTTCAGTGTAAACTTTTCAGTGTAATGTAATCATATTTTGCAGTGTAAATAATCTTAACTGTTGAGTAAGTGCACCATGCACTTGGTGTATATGAGAGTGTCCCAATATAAAATATTATAGTAAATACAAGTAATCGTATCAATTTTATAATATGAACAAAAATTAATAGGAAAATAACTCTTAATACAAAGTGTAAGTTTATTTGAATATTGATGGGAGGATCCATCAAGGGTAGTGCAGGTAGTGTGCAAACTCAATAAAGATGGTGTAATCACTTTTAATTAAAAAAAAAAAAATTGATTTTAGACAAATGCATATCAAGTCACTTATCAAATTAATAATAGAAATAGACCTTTCAATAATTTAGTTAGTTGAAACTTAATGTTTTTAGTTAAGAAAGCAAAAATCAATTCAGATATAAGAAATTAAAATCAATAATTAATTATTAACATAAAAAAATAAATATAATTAATAGTATATTTTAAAATATTTTAACCATAAATGATAACACGTGGACACTAACTTATATGTCGCTTATGTGTCATTATCATATTCATTGTGAATATATAAATTTGTGTTCATCGATCGACATGCATAGTTTAGTGACCAATTTTGATAATTAGTGAAACATAGTGATCAAAACTGAAATTGAGGTAAAGTTTGGTGACCGAAACTGATGTTAGCCCTAACTTATTCTATTAGTTGACTCAGTCAACTGACATCCTGGTAAAAAATTATTAAAAAAATATAGTTTAATGACCAATTTTGATGACGAGTGAAATTTAGTGACCATAACTGAAATTGAGGTAAAGTTTGATGACCAAAATCGATATTAACCTATACTCCATCCGTCCATGAAATATAGTCCTGGTGCCTTATTTAGTTGTCCACGAAAAATAATTTTGTTGCCCAAAATTGAAATAATAAACTTTATCTACACTTTTCAATATACACACATAACATTTTTAAAATAATTTATTTTGTATTTGATGTGATACAATATTCTTACTTTTTACATATTATATCAACTTTCGTAATAACCGTGCATAAAATAATAGGACTATATTTCATGAACGGAGGAAGTACTATTTTAACTCAAATAAAAAGAAAAGAAAAAAAAGAGCGAGTCCTGTTTTTCAAATCATTTCCAAATTCGAAGCGGGAAATACGAAAATTGAAAGCCTTTTTTCATTACCGCCTAAGAAAAAACCCAATCATCTCCAATCGCCGTCGAGATTCTTCCGACGTTATCCGCCATGGATGAAACCATAGCTCGTATAGTTACAAATCTGGAAACCGATTCACCAATTTCGCATTCTTTTCTCAAAGATTTAGAAACCCTACTCGATTTCACTCTGAGCACCAACGATCCAATCGATCTCGAGAATTTCTACAATGAACTTTCGTCGAGAAATCTCTCAGTTACTACACTCGCAAATGCCGTTTCTTCAGCCATGGATTCTTCGGTCAGCTCCAGTAATTCCATTCTGGCCTCAAAAGTGTACCTATCGCTACTGTTATCCCCAAATTCCCCCGTTTTTACGTTGTTTACTCCCATGGCTTTTCTCAGCCTCCTTCGCACGATTCGATTGGGCATTAAGAACCTCAATTCAGTTTCGAAGGGAGGTTCTGCGTCTCAAAGCTCGGGTCGGAAGAAAAAGGGGAAGAGAAAAGGAGGGGAAATTAGAAACAAGGTGGAGAATAGGGATGCTATGGAGGTTGAAGGGGAAGAGGGGGGTTATGATGTTAAGGATTTGTTTACATTGCTTGATAAGTTAGAAATGGTGATGGAGTTGGTTCATTTGGATCGATTTCCGGATTGTTTGAAGGCTTTGGTTCAGACTATGTGCGAGATTCCAATTGCGGCTGTAGATAATTGGGGCGATTTGGGGAATTTCAGGAGGCTATGTGAATTTTGTTCTCGGATTTTAAGTGAAGCATTGAAAGGTGAGCATGGGGATCAGGGGGATACTGCTGCTGAGGTATTGAAGGCATTGAGGCCTCTCGTTTTGTATCCTAAGTCGCCATTGAAGAGCTTTGCGTTGGGTTTTGTGGTGGATAAAATGGTGAGAATGGGTGAAAGCTCGGACGGAATTAAGAAAGCCGTTGCACACATGCCGAAGTATTTGGTGCATAAAGCGCCGGAAAAGGCTGAACCTAGAGCGTCAGCTGTTGAGTCCATCATGGAGATTGTTAAGGCTTTGGATGTTGAGAATCAAACTGAATTTTGTGATTTTGTAGTGAAGATGAGCCAAGGGAAGACACATTTTCGGATACTGTCGGTGGATTTGATCCCCGTTTTGGTGATGTCATTAAAGGGTTTATTTGAGTTTGATGTGGCTGAAGGGGATGAGAGTTCATGGGGTTTGAGGCTATTGAAAGCATTGATTCAGCGCTGCTCGGATTTGGTAGCTGGGGTTAGAGCTAGAGCTTTAACAAATTTAGCACAAGTAGTGGTGTCTTTGTCGGGGGATGATAAAAGTAGGACATTGTTGAAAGAAGTGATGGGATTTGGGCATGAGAAAGTCGATGGGGTCAACAAGATTTTGAAGATACGTTGTGCCGACGAGAAAGCTGCAGTTCGAAAGGCCGCTCTTTTGCTGATATCAAGATCCATGGTTCTTTTTGAAGGCGATCTTGATGAAGAACTGCTGAAAACTGTAGGCATGGCCTGTTCTGATCCACTTGTTAGCATCCGGAAAGGGGCAGTCTCAGCTCTATCTGAGGTGAAGTTAATACCTGTGCTTTGTCCACTATTTGAATGGCATCTTTGTGCATAATTTCTTGCATATGCAGTTAAACATGTCTTTTATATATGCAGTTAGCACACATTGACTATGTTATTGCTCCCCCCCCCCCTAATTTCTCTGCGTTCCTCTTGAAACTTAACAAGACTCATGGTGTATGCTGGTTGCTATATTCTGATCATCTTCCATTTGTTGGTTGACTTCAATGTAGTAAAATAGTGCTTTATCAACTATTTGAATGACATCTTTGTGCATAATTTATTGCATATGCAGTTGAAAGTGCCTTTTACATGTTCAATAAGCACATATTGGCATGTTTCTGCTTTAATCTTTTTCCTATTGCTCGATGTTCCTCTTGAAACTTAACTAGATTCTTGGTATATGCTGGTTGCTATATTCTGATCATCTTCCATTTTGATGTTTGTCTTCAACATAACAGAATAACATATTATTCCCTGTGCTTTCATTCTTATACTATAATCTGTGTTTGCGATTTAGGCCTTTAGGAAATACTCAAACCATGTCGTGGCCAGGGAGTGGTTGCATTCTGTTACACGTTTGATAAGTGATAATGAAACTAGCATTCAGGAAGAATGTGAGAACCTCTTTCTGGAACTGGTTATTGATCGCATATCAAAGGCTGGATATGACTCTATTGCTTCTGACGCAAAAAGTAAGAAAGGTAGCTTGAATATGGAAGATGAATTGTTATATATAGAGGGACTGCTTAAAGAGATTTGTGATGGAGAGGTGTCACCTTGGGTGAAGAAGATATGCTCAAGCCTTGGGAAAAAGAAAAAACTCAAGAAGCAAATCGCTAATACGCTTCAAAATATCATCACGAATTCTGAATCCAGATGGTTGAAGAGTTTCACGTCGATGGAGAAATGGACAGCGCCCCCCGGTGCCTGGTTTTTGTTGTCTGAGGTATCTGCATTCCTTCAAAAAGCAGTAGACTGGGAGTTCCTCCTTCATCATTGGCATCTCCTTGATAAATATAAACCAGATAGTGAGCTCCAAAGCCCTTCCCTTAAAGAATCGATGGATGAAGAAATGGTCGATGTAGAATCCCATTCTATTTCTTGGATGGCAGATCGAGTATATCTGTTGCAGACAATATCTAATGTTTCGATGGACCTGCCCCCGGAGCCTGCTGCAGATCTTGCACAGAGCTTCCTCAAAAGACTTGAAGGGTTCAACATGCACTCTACTGAGGTATAATGAGTTTGCCCTTTTTACTACATAGGGTGTTTGCGTAACTTTCGATAAAGGCCAGTTCACTTGAAAAGACTTTGCTTAATGTTGATCAATATCCTAGATTCATGACAGCTTAGGTAAGAGAACTAGTCTAGTTATCTACTCTATGAAGCTATCAATGTATATAAATATCAAAATTTCTTAATACATTCATAAAATCTGGCTTTTTGAAATTTACACATCCATCTAAGCATGTCCCTGGAGAAACCTCTGAATGTTGCAACCAAGTTGAAACTATGTGATAAGGAAGGTATGACACATTGGTAGAGACTGAAGAGTCAATGGATTATTTATAGAAGTATGACTAATAGAGGGTTCCAAGCAGAACAGGGATTAGAGTGGCTGCAGTTTGGGATCTAATTTAGCATAATTCATAGGTAGTAATAGCATGTCTACCTTATGTAATCTTTATAAATAGAGACTTCCATAGGATGGGAGAGCAGAAAGGGTATTAGTCTTATATGTTAATTCTTGGTACAGGTTTATATATCCTGTTGGGGAAGCTTTTCCTTCCTGTATTACCTTATTCAATAAAAATCTTCTTCCTGGTTCTTTTCCCTGACACTACACGTCTCAATTTTCATCTTGTTTAATAAACTGAAAGGTGGCATGCATAATCTGCTCCATTTAACCATGACCTGCTGGAAACAAAGTCTACTATGGCCTTACGGTGAATATGATTGTAACAGATGACTAACATGTGGTGCTAAGTTTTTGTTTAAATATCTATATTTCTTGCCTATTGTGGTTCATCTACATCAACTTTCAGGGAAAAAAAGGTTCTGTGGAATTGATATTTAAATGTTTTTTAATGCTTCATATATTATACAAGATTTTCAAGTAGACTTGGCTATTCCTGGCTATTGCATCCTAGAATTACCATACAATGATGATTCTTTGACATATTCTTGAAATTTGCATCATGGATCTGTGTGCTTGTACCAGGTTGATGCGCATATCAAAGCACTCAGAACCTTATGCAGACGAAAGGCTTTAAATACAGAAGAGGCTGATACCCTTATATTGAGTTGGGTGAACCAGCTTCAATCTAACGCCTCCCAAGTTTTGGATTCATTTATCGCAAAAATCTCTAATCCTGATCAAGAAAGTGGTTTATTTACTCCACAGACTCAGAAAGAATCAAGAACATCTGAGTCTAAGTCAAAATCATTAGCACAAGCAATCATTGCTGTTTACACCATTGGATCATTAGTTATTATATGTCCTTCATCAAATCTAAAAGATCTTGTTCCTGCAATACACACCATCATCACCTCAGGGACTTCTGATCCAAAATCTAACAAGCTACCAGGGTCTGTAGTTCCCGTGAAACAGACCGCCCCATCCTTATACATACATGCGTGGCTGGCTATGGGTAAGATTTGTCTAGCTGATGGAAAACTGGCAAAGCGCTATCTTCCTCTCTTTGTGCAGGTATATTTGAAACTCACTCGTGTTTTTCTGAACAAGATATATCCCAAAAATTTATAGCAAAATGAATATCACTGACAAGGTTATAAATTGGATTAATAGAGATGAAAAAAAAAAGTTTGGTCCCTAACTTGTCTAGCTACTGTCAAAGTATGGTCCCAAAAAAGATTTAAAGGGCACTTGGTTGGATTTTTTTAATGAGAATGAGGATGAGTATAGGGCAATTATGGGGTATAATGAGAACAAAAGATGATTAGTGGCACCACCTCCTAAATAAGTTAATTATTACCCATTTTGATTAACTTTTTCAACAATCGTTTCTCCTCATTCATTCCTTCCACAGCCACCAATAACATTCTTTTGTCTCATCTTTCCAAAATTGGAGCACAACACTAATCTTGTAACCACCATGGAAATAATCCTTCCTCCAACATACCTGGGGGCATGGAGGGAATATATATTTTCATTCTCATTTCTATTGAAGAACTTGAAACAAGTGTCACCTTACTTTTTTGATTCAGTCCCAAAATTCTGGAAAATTCAAAATGACGTTTGGAATCACATGTTGGTCCCGTAGCTTATCTAGTGTTGGATTTTGGTCCCACGATTTTGTGTTATGTGAGTCAACACGATTTTGTTTTGAATTTTCCGGCAATTTTAGGACCAAAATGGGGAAATTTCTTAAATTTTGGGACTAAACTTGAAAAAATTGGACAGTTGACCAGTGATGGAACAAACTTTTAAACCCGGATTACTACTATGTCTGGTGGGTCTGGAAGTCAAATGTAAGCATGTGTTTGTGCAGGAGCTTGAGAAAAGCGATTCTGCTGCAATTCGCAATAACATTGTGGTAATGATGGCAGATTTCTGTGTGCACTACACTGCTATGGTTGACTGGTAAGGCCCCCAATATGTTATAGTTACTGGAAAGAACTTTATGCAACTTGCAATTTCATTCAAGATTTTAATATATGATTTCAATCCAAATCCGACAGTTATATGTCAAAGATCACGAAGTGTCTACGTGATCCGTGTGAACTTGTAAGAAGGCAAACATTCATCCTACTGTCCAGGCTATTGCAGGTACATCTATTTAGTAAAGACAAGTTATAGATGATCAGGTATACAGTGTTATCTCATACAAGCTTGTTCCTTCCGTACAGAGGGACTATGTGAAGTGGAGAGGACTGCTTTTCCTTAGATTCCTGTTGTGTTTAGTTGATGATTCGGAGAAAATTAGGCAACTGTCTGATTTCCTATTTGGGAACATCTTAAAAGGTTATTTATTTACTAACATAACTAGCAGTTTGAATATTAATGTTCCGTTTCCTTAGTCTTTACATTCGTTTGCTAATATTTTTGCAGCGAAGGCCCCACTTTTAGCTTACAACAGCTTTGTCGAATCTATTTTTGTTTTGAACGATTGCAATGCACATACAGGACGTAGCAACTCCAATAATCCACGCAATGAAAGCCGTCTCTTTTCAATTAGGTTTGCATGTGTAATCCTCTTTGCAGAACATATACAACATTTGTGTCTTGATAACTAATACTACATAGCGTTGTAATTCCAGAGGTAATGACGAGAAATCAAGGTCTCAAAGGATGCACATTTATGCTACTTTGTTAAAACAAATGGCTCCAGAGCACCTTCTTGCCACCTTTGCAAAAGTATGTGCTGAGATTCTTGCTGCTGCTTCTGATGGTATGCTCTCTTTAGAGGATCCTACTGGAAAATCAGTTCTACAGGTAACCTCTATCCCGTTTCTGCTTTGTTCTGTCTCCTATGCTGCATGGCTACTTGAATTCAAAGTTGCAATTAGTCTTGATCATGTTAATATAAGATCATAGCATTCCTGAAGAAGCAAAATTAGCCAGGGAAAATGATCAAATAAGTCCTTATTCTTCTAGGAAAAAGGTTAAAGTTTCCCCTAAACTTATTCAGTAGGATCAAGTAAGCCCATATATTTTTTTTTTCCCATCTAAACTCGTATTATTCGCAACTGGGATCAAATAAGTTCCCGTTCTTTTAAAATCAATCATTTTGATCATTTCCATCACCTCATTATTGGCTTGTCCCCATACTCAAATTATAAATATTATGCCATTGAGAAAATCATCTTCCCTTTTAGAAGAATATGAGCTTATATGATTCTATCTGAGAAGAAAAAAATTTAGCAGGACAAAAAATAATGTAATTCAGGAACTTGATTCCTGTGGATAAGTTTATGAGTCTATTTGATCATTTCCCTTTTCAATTTGATGGAAAGGCGTGCTCTATTTTAGAAGAACAGGGGCTTATTTAACCCCTATCTTAAAGGAAAAGAGTTTTAAGTTGTGGAAACCAAAAGTAAAGGGCCTACTTGGTTGGCATGATGGATTGAATTAGGAGCTAAATTGACAATTTTCTTGTTTAGTTATCTATTTAGTCATGGCTGTAAGGATTGTTTTTTGCACTGATGAGCAGGATTCGTTTCTGGTACTCTCAAGCAAAGAGATCCGAATACAAGCCAACCAGGGGTCATCATCCGAGGCAGCAGATATCGAAGAAGACGGAGGAGACGCGGCCACATCAGCATCCAAAGGACGAGCAATAACTCAAGCAGTCCGAAAGGGGCTCATCCAGAACGCGATCCCCATCTTCATCGAGCTAAAACGCCTCCTCGAAACCAAAAACAGCCCCCTCATGGGGCCCCTCATGGACTGCCTCCGAGTCCTCCTCAAGGACTACAAGAACGAGATAGACGACATCCTGGTCGCTGATCGTCAGCTCCAGAAAGAACTCATATACGACATCCAGAAATACGAGTCCATGAAGGCGAAAACGACGGCTGCTGATGCAGTCGCGTCAATGCAGGTACCGGAGACGCTCCAGTCGCCCCAGACGAGGAAGGAGCAGAACTCCGTGTTGTTGAAGAGCAAGCTGTCGAAGAAAGTTCAGAACGACTCGAAGGTGGCTGCTGCTGTGGCGGACGCGTTTGCAGAAGTGACTGCCCGGTCCGTGCTTAGGGAAGTGAACCGGGGGGCTTCGACGCCTCTCAGTGCGATGAACGTGCCGAGACTTAAGACTGGAACAGTGGAGACTGCTAAGAGAGGAGAGAAACCGGTTGAGGTTATAGAATCACTTAGGAGAAGACAGTCTTTTGAGTCTGATGATGAAAACTAACCGATCATTTTCTCACTAATGTTGTAGAGAATGTATGGATGTAGCCTAGCAGGACTTTATTGTATTTGAGCTTAGTTTATTTGTTACTCCCTAACCTATCTTCACACTTTCTAATCTGGTATTTCCTAACTCTATATTTACACCCTTAAAAAGGAAATAAAACTTAATATACATATTCGTATTTGATCGTTTTATACATTAAGGGCCGTTAAGTTTACGGGATAGGATTGGATTAGCTAGAATTGAATTAGAACGATTATCGAAAAACGGATAGACTAGAACTAAATTTTTTGGATCGAATTGTACACGAGATAGTCGTTCTAGTCTATCCAGGGCCAAGGTCCTATGCAATCTCTCAAACCAAACACGAGATTACCTGGGTTTATAAAAACAATTCCAGACAATCCCTTAAACCAAACGATCCCTAAAAAGTAAAAATATCCATTTTTATTGGTTGAATACTCAATAAAATAATTTTTTCTTAATATGTGTGTTCATACAAGTATGAAGATACTGTTAGAATGAAGGGAGTATCTAATTGAGCGTTATATTGTTGATTCATGAGGTCTTTTCTTTTTATTTTTGAAAAAACTAGTCCACTTTTGTAGCTCAAAATGTAACCAAGTATTAAAAAAACACACACACACATTACAAATGGGTCTATTTTAGTACAACAAATTTTTAAACCAATTTGTAATAAGTATGATTTTCCTTTGTTTGTAAGTTGGAGTAGAAAAGTGCACCCTGTGTAAATGCTCCTCTTTTAGATTATTTGAGCCTAATTTGTCTAAATGATAATTTTAATTCAATTTGTTTATCGATTAATTACAAAAATAAAACGATATGTTTCTAAAAGTTACACTCCCTCAATTTCTTGTCAAAATTTCATCTTTTGTTTTTTTTTGAAAGGTAATCAATTACAATAGTTTCCTAACATAATCAATTACAATAGTTCCTTCGACCACCGGGTACATGACAACATCTTTTCATCTCGTTGTAGACCGGAACCGTAATCACCACAAGAGGGGGACCACCCGAACCCGCAACTCCGAACCACAACCGCACTGCAGCCGGAACCGCAACCACCACAAGAGGGGAACACCACTCCACCACAATAGGGGAACAACCACCCCATCACAAGAGGGAAATAAATTCCCTCTCCGTGTCTCGAACCAAGACCTCTGGGTCTTAGGTGGTGGTCTCAACCACTTGAGCTACCAACACTTGACAAAATTTCATCTTTTGTTAAAACAAGTGTTCAAGTTATACTTTCTCTTTCCTAATCTACAAAATATTTTACCCCACATCTATTACTACCTATCTCTGGCTTTTCATTTTTCTTCTTATCACACGGTACCACTATACATTTAATATTATATTTCTCAATCCTTGTCAAAAAGTAGAGAGGAACCTTAATAAGCGACGAGGGAGTATATATCGAATAAATCTAAAATTTCATTTAATTAAAAAATTTGAATATGTATTTATATATTTATCATTCTTTCGTTCCACAATTATTTTCACACTTTTATTTTTTATTCCCCCTAATAACTCACACAATAGTTACTTCTTTACCACAAATTCATGCATCAGTTTCACAAATTCAATCAAGGTTTTTATGTGGTATGAAAATTAAATAAAACTTTATTTTATGCCTAATTGAAGGAAAAAAATAAGTTAATAGATTTTTTTTTTTTATATCAAAATTAGTTAATTTTGTTCATTGTTCCCAACTCCCACTTAAATAAAAGGAAAATAGTGAAGAAAAGTGGGAGGAAATGTCCGCAAAACTCATAAACCGAAAGAAAACAAAAAAAACGAAAAAACAGATGGAAAATTGTGATTGGCTGTCAGAGTGACGTGGCATAATCCAATTGGCTGACATTTAGGCCTTACTATATATCTGCACGCACCCACACTTTTTCTTCTCTTGTGATCTCTCTCTTGCGGAGTCGGTCATGGGATTTCGGATCTAATAATCAGGTCAGAAATGTGTTTCTTTCGATTTTTCTGATTTTCCGAAGGTATTTTGTGATGGCTAATGCTGAATTGTTGATCAATTTCAGTTTACACGCTTTGTGATGAACTTTGGATGTGGTTTTATTCGTATTGATTTTGCTAGTTCCGGTGCTTAAACGCTGAATTTGATTACGATCCTGATGTGTGTTTATTTGTTAATTAGGTGTGTATGTACGTATCTGGTGATTGAAGGCTTTAGTGTTATGGACTGAGGTGTGGAAATTTGTAGGTTTTGATTCTTAGGTTGAATTTTGGGGGTTTTATCGAATTGGGTCATCATGGATAGTAACAAAGATGAGGCGATTAGATGTATTAATATCGCCAAAGATGCGATAGCAGCTGGGAATAAACAAAGAGCTCTTAAATTCATAGGAATTGCTCGTCGCCTTAATCAGAATTTACCTGTGGATGATCTTTTGGCTGCGTGTGAAAATCTCGATTCGTCGGCTACTGCTAGTGCTTCTACAGATGTGAAGAGTGTCCCCAAGGGGAAGGATGGGGAGGGTTCTGTTAATGGAAACGGGGTTTCGAATGGGGAGAGGAATTACACGGAGGAGCATGTGCATTTGGTGAGACAGATCAAGACTAAGAAGGATTATTATGGGATTCTTGGTTTGGAGAAAAGTTGTTCGGTAGAGGAGATTAGGAAGGCCTACAGGAAGTTGTCTCTGAAAGTTCATCCTGATAAGAACAAGGCGCCGGGTTCTGAGGAGGCGTTTAAGATAGTTAGCAAAGCGTTTAAGTGCTTGAGTGATGATGAGTCGAGGAGGCAGTATGATCAGACTGGTTTAGTTGATGAATTTGAGCATAATCAACAGTATCAGGCTAGGAGAAGGCGAAGGAGAACCGGGAACGACTTATTTGATGATGATTTCGATCCTGATGAGATATTCAGAGCGTTCTTTGGTCAACGTGACATGTTTAGGAATGCTCACGTTTACAGGACCAGAGCACATAACCACGGTGGGGCCCATCAGAGGGAAGAGGTGGGTGGTGGGGGGCCTAGTTTCTTGCTGCTTCTTCAACTGCTGCCATTTTTGATAATCATTCTGCTTGCTTATCTTCCATTTTCGGAGCCCGAGTATTCGTTGCAGAAGAACTACTCTTATCAGTTTAAAAAAATGTCGGAGAAACACGGAGTAGAATTTTTTGTTAAGTCACCTGATTTCGATCAGACTTATCCAGTTGGCAGTCCCGGTCGACGTGAAATTGAAAATAATGTGATCAAGGATTACAAAAATATGCTTGGACGTTATTGTCACATGGAAATGCAGAGGCGTCATTGGAATAGGCATTTTCCTACTCCTAACTGCGACAGGCTTCAAAGTTTTACGGCATGAAGGTGAGCTCAAATTTTTCATTATATTAGTTTTTGTCACATGTGCTAAGCTAAGCATGATTGTGTGGCTGGCCATTGCTTTCTTGAATATGGTGGTTTAAATTATTGTATATCATACTTCTAATGAAAAGGCAATTTTTTTAATAAAAGAAGATGCATATGTAACTTGAAGAGTAGGGTCATAATTTTGGGATCAAGGAAATATTTCTATGAAGCCTTTTTTGCTTAACATATACAACTTCTTTATTTACGGTTGAGGTTTGCCTTTTCACTTGACCAAAAAAGAAGTTGATTCACCTGTCAACCTACACGGCTGCACCTATCCTAATAAATCAAAATTGTTCCATTAAGTGCTTGTAATATCAAAGTTATTATTCTGCAATCATCACATTTGATAATGCAAGGCTGTTTAATTGTGCTCCCAAGCTCTTTAGCTCATACTATTTTATAAAATGTCACACGAGTTTTTGAGATGTAAAGCATATGACGAGAATTTTAGAAGCTAAAAGATTTGATCTCATGATCTTATAAGCTCCGGATATCCTATCAAAGTTTTCTTTTATAAAGATCCTAATAGTTACTTCACTTCGGCTTTAAAATATACCACATTTTTATTATTAACGTCACCTCATGATTTTACATTACCAACCACCTGCCTATCTTTTTAGCATAAGATTTAACATAATGTTCGAAATAAGTCTATGTTTGACATCCTTGCCTGTTTTAAACTTTTCATTCCAGCCATAACAAATTCAAAATCTTGAAAACGGAGTGAGGCCAACATGATATTTTGAAAAATTTACTGAGCCTTGGGGAATACTGGAACGGAGAATGCATTTCTGTTACAGATGCATCAATAATTAAGCTTTGATTGCAGCCCGACTTTTTTTCCTGAATTGAGAAGCCTTGATTTTAGACTAATATGTATAGCTTGATTTCGGTATGTTGGAGCTTGATATCAGCATAATTTTAGCTTAAGTGATGCCAACCTTATATACCATTAATTAGGGCAGAATCCCCTAAATGTAGTTGCCCTAATCCTAGCTTTTTTTATTCTCCCTAAATGCTTTGAACTGTCAAGATTATTCTGTTTAAATAACTGCCCATTTTGAGCAAAGTAGTTTTTTTTTATACCCTAAATAAATGAACCCTGACAATTGAAACATTTGAAATTCCAAGTTTCAACTTAATAATCTTGTGATGTGTCTCTGTGTTATCCGTCGTGATTTTCGAGCATATATAGCCCATATTTAGTTCATGCCTTCCTTACTGCAGTTTTTAAGAGCCTGATAGTGTGCAGTCTAACATTTAGTTGGTGTCATATTCTTCTGGCTTAATTTTTTTTAATATATTGTGTCCAGACTTGTTTGAATTTTAAATTGCATTCTATGGGTATACTTTTAAGAGTGGATGTAATTGAGTAGTAGCAGCTTTCTCTTCCTTCTCTGGTGTAAAAGACGGTTTCAGCTTCGTTGTGGGGTCTGATATGATCACTTGTTCAATCGACACAAATGCCCATAAATGATTAAATGTAGCATATCACTCTTTACATTTTCTTGAAGCCTTTTATGACTTCCCTTCCCTTTTACATATGTCCAGCCATAATAATTGTGTTTCTCAACTTTTTCTTCTAGCTAGTGCATTCATTGCTTATTTTATACTACCTCCGTCCATGAAATATAGTCCTTTTTTTTGCACGTGGTTTAATGCGATATGTCGGAGGGTATTACGCAATTTTCCGAAGTCCGTTTTTTAATAAAATGATCGTTTATGGAAAGTATGCGAAACGAACTTTCCATTAACAATAATATTATTAAAAAACGAATCTCAGAAAATCCCGTAACACCTTCCGACATTTTGCATTAAACCACGTGCAAAGAAACAGGACTATATTTCATGGACGGAGGGAGTACGATTTAGTGTTCATATGCACTGCAAGCGAATAAAATAGGCTCTATATCGTACACTGATTTTCAGCAGTCGTCCTACTTTGAGAGTCTCCAAGATGTATTGCACTTTTATAGCCTTTATCTTTATCTAAGGCGGCGCTCAAAGTTTTTTTCATGTGGATCTTTTTTTCGGCCAGTAACTTTACCCATTCTTTTTATTTTGATCCAGGTTGTTTTCACTTTCTGTAATTGGCCTATAAGTTTATTATATTCGATTTTTTCGTCCAGCTACAGGTTACTGAGGGTAACAATAGTATTCAATTCCAACTTGCATTTATATTAGAGATTTTACAGGCTATTCTTGGTTGTATGTAATGTAACTAGACCTTAAAAATTATTCTTCTTGGTTGTATGTAATGTAACTAGACCTTAATAATCTGTAACTCTTTTGTATATGATGCACATAGACTATTCTTGGTTGTATGTAATGTAACTAGACCTTAAAATTACAGCTCTAACTGTAAACTTTCGCTCGTCTTCTTGTTAGCAGATTCTCCTAGTGGAGTACCTCCCAGATGGTAATCACACATTATCATATACATATCTGCTACGGAAATCCTCAACAAAGAGTAGAAGAGTTGTTCCACCTGATTCTGATTCGACTTTGAAGCCACGTGCTTGTTGCAACTTGAACAGGGGTCTGTCTGTCCTAGGGAGGTTTTTTGCATCAAGAAAACGTTGTTTACTAGTTTCTGTATATTACATCGCAATTATCCACAATGCGATTCACTAAATCGTAGCAGTTTAGATGGATGGAAAATGAAAATTATTTGATGCTACTGAGATTTGAGCTCATAATAAGGTGAGATTTCCAATCTTTTTCCATAACCTGCGTGTTCGTTTTCGTGCCTCTGAAACCTCGTATTTCGTTTTTATTGCCGAGGGGGTTTTATGACACTCGTACAGGTTCCACTTGTGAGGCTTGTTTAGTTGATTTTAAGTATTTCTCGAGATGGTACAATATAATAGAAATGGAGATTTGAATTCCATTTGTAGTTTTGTTGATTTATATTGAATACGTAGTTTATAACATTGCAGTTCAATTATAAGAGTGGAAATTGCAGAACTTGTCCATGAGTTAGGGTAGCAGAAATTGCCCGGGGAAGCAATTTATGTCCCTTAATTATAAAAAAATTGCAATTAATGCCCAAAGCCGCCGGAATGTGTAAATTCCACCACTTTTTGCCGTCGTTTTCATTCTCCAACGAATTAAAGGATGACAACAATATATCAAATTATTCGTCTCTTCAAGTCTGATAATTTGGCACCAGTTGCTCGTTTTGTATGACTTGGTCGGAGTTTTCGAAAAATATTTTCCTACTCCCCCGCAAGAGTACGGGATCGTCGTAGTAGTGAAAGTAGACTTGGACCAAGTAGTTATCGAACCCAAAGGATTTAGGAATGCAGTGAAGCCTCAAAGTTGTGCGTCGGCATGGTACTATAGTGACGAGCAAGTTGGCATTTGAAAATTAAACTAAACTAAAATTAAATCTAGAAAACAATAAAACAATTAAACTAACTTTCAATTAAGAAAGTGCAAGAGAGAAAAATGCTTCGAGTGTCTTCCTTATGACGGAATCAAGGCTACGTACGTTAATCTCGCTTTTCGTATGCTATCTCGTTGGTTCTAACTAAGAGCTATCACTATTGTATTTAATACCGATCCCTTTTGAGGTTTGGATGATCAATTGAGCATTTTGTTGAGCTATAGTAGCATTTGTTTGAGCTACTACTTTTGCGAGCTCCTCCAATGTTACCTTCAATGTATCACATACAATTCCACAAATTTAAGTTTCAACTATTCATCTTTGTCAATTTTTCGGCAACCAAAATTAAACCATTTTCCAGTGAATTAAAGGTCAAATAATTGTTTGTCTGTAGAAGTCCATCATTTTGATATATGACGGTCATTTTTGCTAGAAAAAAAGTAGGAAATTGGTTGAGAAAGTATTATATTGTTATTGCTCAAATTCATTTTTTGAACCTAGATTGATTTCAGGCAGAATCGACATAAGTGTCATATCAAAACGGCAGGCTTGGAGAAATGAACAATTTTATATATGACTTGACCTTTGATTCACCGAAAATGGTCAAGTTTTAGTCGCCAATAATTAACGTAAATGAATCGTTCAAACTTAAATTTGTAGAGTTATAATGTACGGAACGAGCAATTGAAGGTACCAAATTGACAGAACTGAAGAGAGAAACAGTTTAATATATCACCTACCCTTTAATTCGCCGAAAAATGGCGACGACAACTTATAATTGTACGAAATGGATAATTGAAGGTATCAAATTGACGGAATTTAGAGAAAAATAATTTAATATATCACTCACTCTTTAATTCGCCAGAAAATGGCGACGGAAGCAACGAAGGGTGGTGAAATTTGTAGTTTTCAACTTGGGCATAAATTGCTACCCCCTAACGTGATAGACAATTTTCGCTACCCCCAACTTAATGGACAAATTTTGCAATTTCTCCTTAACAAAGTAAATCTCTTATGCATCAAATGCACTTTACTACTTATGTGTATTTTTTTAAACAATATCAATAAACTATAACTATTTAGTGAAAACAACTAATATTATTTAAAAATACACTTAATTTGTAGAATACACTGGCGCATACAAACCCTTGTCTAATATACACTAGGGTTCAATTCAAGAGACGATTAGATGCAGAAACCATAGTTATTAAAAGCGCACCTGAGGCGCTAGGCATTCGGGGTGCCAGCCATCTCGCCTTGCCTATGCCCAGGCGGGCGATAATTTCTGGGCGCTCGCCTAGGAGCGCCTTTCGGCGCCTAGAGTCGGGCGCTAGGCGTGCCTTAGGCATGCCTTGCGGACATGGCATAAAAATATTATTTTTTACTACTTTTTTTAAATAAAGAACGTTCTTTTTTTATATTTCCACTTCCCAATAATATCAGAATAGTAAAAATAACATAAAAAGTCTTTTTAAGTGTAAATTGAAAACCTAGGGTTTATTAAAACACCTCTCGGTCTCTTCTTCCTTCTTCGCGCCCAAGTCCCAACCCAGTCCCACCTGCTGCCGTCCAGCCGCCTGACCGCGCCCGCCGTCCAGCCGTCGTCGTCCGGCCACCGCCCGCCGTGCGCCGTCGTCCAGGTTAGTTTTTTTTTTCTCTATTTCGAATTATGCAACCCTAACCAAGTTGAGAAGAGCAAAGAGCCGAAGGGGTAGGGCAAGGGTTTGGGAGGATCATCTTATGAACTTAGAGATGAAGATGATGAAATTGAATTTGACTTACAAGGTGACGACGTGGAGGAAGAAGAATTTCGTGAGGACGATCCACGTTATGATGATGAGGATGAGGGGGAGGGGGAGGGGGAGGACTTTGCTTTTGATGAATTCGTTGATGGAGATGCTTAGTTTGCTATTTATGTCTTTAATTTCGTGATTAAGCTGGATAATTACTGTTTGTTATTATCGTACTCCTTTGATTTGAAGTTTATGTCTTTATTTTGTGTGATTATATGTTTTTAAACTTCAATTTGTTAGTTAATTATATGTTAATATGATTAACTAAGGTCTACTAAATATTTGCATGATTTTGGGCCTTTAAGTCTACAAGGCGTGCCTAAGGCGAGCGCCTAGCGCCTCGGGCACTAGGCGCACCCCAGCACATTGGAGCGCCTTACGTCTTTAATAACTATGGCATAAACTTTTTCAAATTTTCGAATTTAAAAAAAAGAGTAGGGTCTTACATGAGACTATCTCATGGCATGAGACAATGAAAATGAATATAATTAGGACATTGTCTCATTAATACTTTGGTAGGAGTAGGTGTTAATTCGTGTCATCTCGCACAAGTTTTTGCCATAAAGAGAACATTTATACGAACAAAATCAGATTCTTGTCAACAAAATAAACTTGTTGATCAAAAAAAGAACATTATAAGACGACAAACTGAGACAAGGGCATAAACCCAAATTACCAGAAAAACAAATACTCAAATGTTTCAACTTCAGACCATTAATTTATGAGCTTGGAGGACATACAGGCTAGTCACTGTAGACTTCACAAATAGTGCAGCAAGCTGAAATAAATTACAAAGACAACGGCGATAACACTTTTTCGAATTTGAGTTACGCTAAACCTGCCGAGGCTTTTACACTATTACAAGTACGGTTGAATCCCAGAGCAGTCGAAACTTCTCTCGTCGGAGGATATGAATCGATCAGTTCCCAAATTCATATCGATTGATGTAATAGATCCGAACCCTCTTCATCATGCGGTTGTATTTGTATATCCTGTACCAAGGAATATAGTCGTTACATACGTCCTTCAATAATTGTATTAGCTACTAAAGAACATAAGTTTTTTTCGACACTAATTGCGTAAACTAGTTGAGAAGGTACTCTTAAAAGCTTATTGAAGTAGAAGACATTGTAATTCACTTAATAGCTCTAGCAAACTGAATAAGGGGGCATTTGATTCAAATTCTTTAATGATAATGGTAATGAGAATCTGTTTTACCTCTATGTTCCCGTAATGAAAGAGATATATTGCCGGAAGAGTAGATTTTATATGAAAATAGTTCATGATAAACTTATCATGAAACTGTTCTATAATATTAAATATTTAATCAGGAGTATCAAAGATTTCATCAGGAGTATCATTAATCTGAGTTCAAGAAATTTACCACTGACCAAGATTAATGATACTCCTGATCAAATATTTGTACTTTAAAACTATTTCTTGAAATATTTTCGTATAATACTTTGTCTTGCCGTAAGAGTTGTTCCAATGGTGGTTACATTGCTAGTGCTTTGCTCTAATTTTGGAATAAAGGGGGTAAAAGTTTTTGTTGGTTGAAAAATAGTGGAATGAACGAGGAGAATGATAAATTGAATTATATGTTATTCTCATTAATCACCACAATTACCCTACGCGCATTATCACTCCCATTGAGGAATTTCGAACCAAGCACCCCCTAAATATATCCTTCATTATATTGCATACTTTCCAAAATTAAATACTCCCTTCGATTCATTCTAGATTACTCATTTCTCTATAAAATGAAGTTTTTTTTGTTTTTGTTTTCCCCCTTCCCCAAAATAGCAAAAAGGAAACTCTATCCTTTTAAATTTACCCCATAAAAAGTTGAAAGAACCATTTTACCCTTACTAAAAAATAACTTTATACCCATATAGACTAATATACAGCTCTTTTATTAAAACCCGTGCCATTTTCTTTGAGACAATCTAAAATGAATCGGAGAGAGTAGCATATATCGAACATTGTCCCATGACTGTTACCTGTGGTTGTAATAATTGATGCGGTTGTTGGTCTTGAATCGGATATGCCTGAGGTTGAGACATCCGATAATACGGCTCTTTGAGATCAAGCTTGCCGGACGATGTCTGGAGTATTCCTCCTTGTTCAGCACCAGGGCCCCACATTTTAGCTATTTTTGGATACCAAAACCAATCAGCAAACTTAGTACAAAGATATAGGCAACTAGGGGTGGGCATTGGATTTTGGGTTTTGGGAACCCGAAAAATTACCCGACCTTTTTTTTTAATTCGGGTTTCGGGTAACCTGAACCCGAAATTTAAAAATCGGGTTCGGGATCGGGTATCCTAACATAACCCGAATCTCCCGAACTTTTTTATTTTTTAAATTTTAATATTATATTTTAATTCTAATTAAAATGTAATATTATAGCTTAGTGTTGGGTTATACTCCCTCCGTCCCCTAATAATATTCACATTTACTGTTTTCTCGTGTTTTAGTGAGCGAGCTTTTTATTAGTATTTGAAATGATAAAATAATTTTTAAAGTGTTTTATAAAAGAGTAGAGATGGATCTATCGTACCCCTTTCTTGAAATCACTTTATCATTTCAAATATTAATAAACAATTCGCTCGCTAAAACACGAGAATAAAGGTAGTGTGAATATTATTAGGGGACGGAGGGAGTATTATTCAATATACCCATGACATGATTTATGATAAATTAAAGTGATTAGGGGCATGTTATTCATTGTACACATAACAAAATCTTTCATGTTTGTGTCGAGTTCATATATTAATTAATTAAAAAAAATTGGGTATCCAAAATTTCGGGACCCGATTTTTGGGTACCTGACCTAATATGGGTTTGGGATCGGGTAGTTTAATAATCTACCCGAACCGAAATTTCGGGTACCCGAAATTCAGGTCCCGAAACCGAAAAATCCGAACCGGCAACTCTGGAAACAAGATTATAAAAACGAACCTGACAATGTGAGGTGAAGGGTATAACTCTGAGCTTTATGTGCAACCATTTGAAGCCGGCCAGTTATCTCTTGGCCAGGCATCACATATATCGGTTGGGCCAGGACACAACGCAGCTGGTACCAGTGCGTTGTGGGGGCCCCAGGAGCTGTGCTTAGCCACCTTTGCACAGTGCTATAAATAATGCAAATCGACAAAATAAGCACACATGAGAAAAGTAAAAAAATGGGTATAATATCATTTTCGGTCCCTAAAGTTTACCTTTTTCCCAGTTTTGGTCCACCTCTTTCACTCGCAATCAAATTTGAACTTGAAAGTACACTTTTACTCCCACTGTTAATTGCAAGTAGAAGTGTATTTTCAAGACCAAATTTGATGGTGAGTGAAAGAGGGGGACTAAAACTGAAAACGGACTTCAGGGACCAAAAATGATATTAACTCTAAAGAATCCCTGAGGCAGACATGTAGAGAGATGTTGCATCGAACTATTACCTCCCATCAAACAATACGTCAAACCAACAGGCCAATCCGTGTACTCTGGTGCCGATCGAAGATACGAACCTCAACGGAACGTCAATTTCATACAATTCTTCCTCCTGTTGGATAAGTTTTAGAAAAGAATATTAAAAATAGTTACAACTCTAAAGGAGATTTTTTAAGAGTACTAAGACTTTAGATAATTCCATTATGGTACAAAGATCTCTTGGAAGTATAATTTTGTGTATTCCTCCATCTTTATCAAAAGATGTACATAAGAGAAACCTAGATTCCCCTAGAGTAGAAGCAAAAAGCTTTTAAATCGATTATGATATTTTATGGACCAGAATGGAGAATTTTAGGTTACGTTCAAATTGAAGGATTTGGTAATGAATTTGAAATTCATAGTAACGAATCCATGACTTTGGATTGACAGTGATTTGAAATAAATCACTCTAATTTTCAACAAAATTTTATGATTTTGGTGAATTTGAAATCCTTTAACTTCACATGCTTACATTTCAAATCCTTCAATCCCAATGCAAGTGATTTTACTTTGTATTTTCCGGCTATAGTTAAAAGAAAAATAGCATAAAAAACATTTAAAAAATAGATTAGAGAAATGTCAAATCCATGGTGAAGTTCTTTTTCTAAAGGAACAAAAAAAAAATACTCCCTCTGTCTATCAAAAGTATGCACCATTTTCTGCATGTGGATTAATGCAATATGTCGGAGGGTATTTAGGGGTCTGTTTATGAATAAAGTGATTGTTTATGGTAAGTATACATAGAAACGTTACAATAAACAATCATTTTATTCATAAACGGACCTCATAAGACCCATAATACCTTCCGACATATTGCTTTAAAGGACGAGCAAAAATGGTGCATATTTTTCATGGACAGAGGGAGTACATGGTTTTGAAGTTGGATGTATTGCAAATTTGCAAGTGTTAGTAAAGCTAGCATTTACCTTAGCAGTAGTAAAATCTATCGGATGAGAGATTGCAGGAGCTACCAATAACCTGGGATCAAAAGCATCCACGACTGGCTGCAATGCTCACAGAAGGTGACAAAAAATATTATCAGTAACTGTTGTACATCAAATTAGGTGAAAGAAAAAGGCATAAGTGTGGTAAACGGAATATACACTTGGTTGGATCACATTAAGTAAAAGTAAGTTTATTATGCAAAGTTCCAAGATTAAACAAAGGAGCAGGTTGATTTAGCGCATAGGCCTTTAGACAGGAACATCCACATTCCACAAAACCAACAAGAACGATGAAATATATTACACTCAAAATTTAGTTAATTTTTTTTACTATTGATCTGTCTACCAAGTGCATTGCATACTTAAAGAAGTAGCTTGAGAAACTTAAAAAAAAAATTAAGTCTTTCGAATTTGGAAGAAGAATGCTCCTTTTAGTACTAATGAGCAATGAAGGTAAAAAAAAAAAAAAATATATATATATATATATACATACACAAACTAAACTTGACTGCCCTTTTTAAAGATAAAAAAAACATGATTCAGCCAATGGTGTCAAGAATGATGTTATCTCGAACTCCAATGTGCATAGAGAATGATCGGTGAAACATTTTGCCAAATGATTGCCATTATATAACCCGCTACTAATCATAAAATAGACTTTTTAAAGAACAATATTTTATTATTAAGTGCAAGCTCTATAGAAGGAAAATATGCTTTTACGCAACAGCTCTAAGATGGAACGAAGTGACAAGATAGTTTCATATCAATAACTGGATTTTTTACCACCTCAAGCATAGCATTAGTCTGCATCATCTATAATTGATAAAATACATGTGACAAAGAATAGAGGTTTAAAGCCTACATGATAACTGTATGTAAATGTGGACAAAAGAAGCATACAACAGCAATAAGCATTAACCTGTGAGAAGTATCCCTGAAAGGCAGTACCAAATAAAGGTTGCAAGTTAACACCATAATAGTTTTGTTGCTGCCAAAACAAAGCCTGGATTGAAATCAGAAACAATGAATTAATTCCCTTCTTAAATACAATAGAGGCAGAAATCAGCAGAACAAGTTTTTGTGACAAATTTAAGCTTGTGCATATAGTTAAACCTATTCGAGTCAGTTCCTCAGATATGCATGCTCACCTTATTTGCTATTTCTGTATATAAGTATTCATCACTGAATGGGGCCATATGTATCCTACATCAGCAAACAATAACAAACTTCAACGACAGGGTTGGTAAATATACAATACTCATAGAAAAAGTAAATCTCTCGACCAAAAGGCATGTTATAGTTCATATAAAATTTAAACTATGATTTAATACCAACCTATGCTTCAGAAAGTTTACAAGAAGTTACATGAGCATATCAAATGCACGCAACGTGCATTAGCAACATTTGTAATTGGAAAATCAGGTCAACTTGAAAGAAACGGAAAGAAAATTGTATAATTATAAAAGTTAGCAAGATATTAAACATATGAGACATTGTGAGAGAAATCTATATTAAAACGTATTTTGTCCATTATTTGTAGTCTGTACTCATTTTCTTTTTTACTAACATATGAATTCATAGAATAGCTCACAAGTTATTTAATTAGCTACATCATTAATTATGCACTAAATTCACCACAAAAAATAAACTTTTTAAAATGATACATATCCAGATAATAACTCTTGGTTCATATGTGATGCAAAGTCATCAGCTTTCAACTATTTGCATAACTTAAAGCAAAAGAACTACCCTCCCTCTATCTCTCAAGCAAACATAGAATTTAGTGGGGGTTTTTTTTTTTTTTTTGGTGGGGGGGAGGAGCGATAAACTAGAAACTGGGGCGACATTCACCTTCCCATAGTAGGAAACATTTTCCCATCTTTAACAAGGAATCTGTCTCTGGCAATTATGTATGACTCGAGCATTCTCTCATTGATAAGCAAAGTTCCTGCAGGGCAAAAATTAGTTCAGCTAATGCTTCCAGATCAGTCAAAATGTAATAAGTAAAAACATTAAGCATACCCATTGGTTCAGAGATCAACATATCTGCTTTCTCAGGTAATTCAACATCTTCAACTTTACCCTTAATCACCTACAATAAAATAGATGACTACGCTCAAAGAAAAGAATTAAAACGATCAACCCCCCAAACATGTAAAAGAATCGACAAAAATAACACCCACTGTTATCCTTTCACTGAGTAACGGGTTCCCAGATATAAGTCTACGAGCATAATCCGCCATTTCTGATGCCTCCACAGCATACACGTGTCTTGCACCAGCCTGAGAAAAGGTAAAAATCGAGTCTTGAGTGGGAAAATGCTAAAGTATTGCCTTATACCATGGAAAATATATAAATGAAATACTCCCTCCGTTTCAAAATAAGTGTTGTACTAGAAATTTCCTATCAAATTAAGAATTATAAATTTTGACATATATACTCCCGCGTAATCTCTAAAAGATCTATAATATTTTGATAATTCTTAACAAATCTGTTATATTTTTATATAATAAAATCTCTTATATTTTGAATTCGAATTCCGGGTAAATTAGGAAAAAATGTAGAAAAATAGCTAAAAAAAACGACACTTATTTTGAAACGAAGGGAGTATGTATTTTCAGACCTGAGCAGCAAATAGAGACAAGATTCCACTACCAGCACCAACATCAACTACTACTTTATCCAAGAAATCAACGCGGTTCTCAAGGACAGCAGCAGCATAAGTTCCTGGAAAGAAAATTTATACCATGTCACATACGTAGAGAGTTAAAATTAACCAGCTACTAAAGAACATAAATAAGCTCTTGCACACATATTTTTCTTGAAGCCGATATGGGCAACAAAAATTGGAGAATGTCGCAGAAAAGATTGAAAGTGAGTATCTATTTTCAGCTCAGAGATGTAACCTGTCCTCACATAATCTTGCAACATATTCTGCTGGTGAAGCAGTTGCCCATAGTAATGGAAGTACATTTTGGCAGACGCTGCCTCTATTTTGTCATCGAACTTGCTCGTAGATGATGACACAATTCCATTTGGCAAAGATGATCCTGAAAACAAGGAATTAGTGCATGAGCTTGTCTTGATACCCAGCCAATATCATACTAAATAAATAGTAGTATAATATAAAAAGGAAGGAGAGCACTACGCGTAAAATAAGAGAGGCATAATTGATCACACTCGCGACCATTCTAGCACCACCAATTATTACTAAGTGTAGAACAACACTTGACACAAATCACCAATCACAAAACCTTGTGTTTGTTTAAGGATGTGCACATCTAGATGGGCGATGGATTTTCCACCGATCCAGTCACTTTTCGGATTTGCACATCCCACTCCTCCAGCCAAATACCCATCCACCCCTATTATATACCTACACCCACAAACTATCATATCGTTACTTTTCTTTCACCAATCATTTTCTCTCCTACATTTCTTACACCAGATTATTATCTCTCCTTTTCTTCCACCTAATCATTACCTCACTAACTAACAATAACAAAATAATGCATCATCACTCAAAAGTATTGATTTTTACTGTTCACTGGATTTGCCCCACCCACTTTTTTCCCCATCCAGATGTGCTCCATCCACCTCAGCCGAAAACAAACACTATACTATATCATTACATGCAAATTGAGATTGGTTTGAATAATTCGACTATGACCCTAATCACATCATCATATCAGTTTTAAACCAGCACATGCTATCATTGGCACAATAATTCTATCACATAATACCAACCAAAGGAGCACAAATCAGACTCAATATCAGATGCTCCCAAATAAAAAAGGCAGCAAGTGTAGAGAATAGTTAACGAGAAAAACATCACAACCATCATGTCAACACAGATATCGTAGCACTAACCTTGAAGAACCCCTTCCTTCTTCCATTGCTCAAATGCACAATGGAAAGCACTACTTTCCTCTTCATTTCTAAACTGTATGGTGATTCCGCTGGAATAGCTTTTCTGATCCACAGAACAAACACCAACAGAAAAACACTATTTTTCTCAGCACTCCATCACATAATTCGGCAAGTATCAGTAATGATGCCATGGTAATACATACCGGAGTACAAAAAATGATGCACGGGTAATAATTATTGGCATACCTCTTTATCTACTTCAGAAGCTCCAGCTATACACAATGACTGAAATGGACCTAGCTTGAGAAGCTGGAATAAAAACCAGAATTAGATAAAACGAACCATCCCAACACAAGAATGCAAGAAACAGAACACAATAGAAACATACAAACCAAACTACTTCCGATTTTATATTCCATGAGGAGATCCAACCAGGTATATCGTGCCGCATTTATTATATTTCGTAAGAATGAAGCATGTTCAGTATTTAAACAAATATATGCATATTACAATAGCAAACCCAAACATGCCAAACTGAAAATCCACTCATCATTTCTATCAAAATTGCAAATATTCTTCAAATGCAGCCAGGTTCCAATTCTTCAAGAACATTACATTAAATATTTTATTGATGAGGAAAAATTACAAATCTTTTACAGCTCTTTTTTTTTCTATTTTATTTCGTCTAAATTTTGCATCAACTCAGCTACAGATTAAAAAAAAAAAAAGTAAAATTTATCCAAAAAGTCCAGATAAAGCAGAACGTTGTTCAATTATCCAATAATTTTACCCCAAATATATTCACCAAAAAACCACAAATCAAAATCACCACATATAAAAACGAATAAATACTCCAAAACCTGGCAGTTGCCGAGATCGAACTGGACCGAGCCGCTCGAATCGGACTCGGAACCAAATAAAAGCGAGTCGGAGCGGAATCGCGCCACCACCGGCGGAGACGAACTGCCGGAAATCGACAGCTGCGAAATTGAAGCCACCAAAAAATCTTGCTCTCGCAGCTTATTATCCTCCATTTCACAAGAATGATACTAATTCTAACAAAAAGAATCAAAGAAAAAGAAATGATTCAAGCTCTTGATAGCTAGGGTTTTCAGTGGAGTGTGAGAAAGAGGTTTTAGTGCGCTCTTTTCTGCACTGGTTTTTTTAGAGGCGCTGGTGACTGATGAGGGGTTAATGATTCGGTGTTGCAAGTAAGATCTAATTTATTACAACCGTGACGTGGCGACTTTTCATTGGTTGAATGAGTGGACTTGGATTCTTACAGTAAGGAGGACAAAGATACAAAAGCCCACTCGTGAATTAGAGATTTTTTTTATTTTTATTTTTGGTTCTACCTGATTTATAAAAATTATTTTTTTAAAATTTTGTGGTTTTTGAAATCTAGGAAATATTATGATATGTGTTTGTTTTTAGTTTTTTTAGTACAATATAATTTAACTTTATGATGTAAAATTGTATTGTTATATTATTTGTTGAGTGTGATTGTAGTGATTTGATATTGTTATATTTAAAAATATGAGAGAGATGGAGTAAATTGATATGTGAAGGAGTAAAATTGATAGGTTTTATGGAAGTGTAATAATAGACTTTTAAAAATCAGATTTTAAACACATATTATAATGGGTTTTAAATTTCAAAATTCAAGATTTTAAAATCCAAAAAAATAACATCATTTTAATTAGTTTTCCCCCTTTCTACAATAGAATCACGAGCTCGATTGAGAGAAAAAAGTTCTGAGTAACATTTCTACAAATCAAAATTATCGAGTAATATCATTCAAGTAAACAAGTAATATCATTCAATTGATATACATGATGCGGTTGATTTTCTCGAATAAAATAATTTAGTGAAACAAGTAAATATCATTAGAAGAGAGTGCACAATTCACTTGATGTATACAAAAATTATCCGGAAAAATGTAATTATCAAACATCAAATTCGCCTATTTCATTAATTCCAACATTTTGATGGAAATAGAAAAAAAATCAATATTTGCAATATTGTACTTCAAAAAAAAAAATACATATAAACATAATAACATGATCCAAAAATACTCATCACAAACTACATAAGAATGTAAATGAAATTATGATATCAATAAAGTGCATGTAGACGTTTTATACATATCAATATTTTGCCTGTCACATTTACTTATTCCATTGATGTAAAAAAAAAAAAAAAACTGAATTAATTGGAACAATTAAGTGGGTTTATTCAAGTACAATGAACAATGTCTTCAATGATTAAAGGTTATTCAAGTACAAAGTTAAGTGATAATTAATGCAAACATAAAAATCTAAAACTTTATTACCAAATTTGTTTCCAATAATCTGACTTTTTCAATAGTCTATATCTATATATTTATGCACACCGTACAAATAAGGAATAAATTTAGGTGATGTGAAAAGCAGCAACTTAAATTTGAATTGTCAACTTTTCTATAATGAGAATAATACCGTAGGCCATGTTTGGAGATATGCTAAAGCAAGAGCATGTGCTGCTTACAGCTTTTTTCATTTTCCTCATTACAAAGTGCCAAAAATAAAATGTTCCAAATTCCAATCAACTTTTACAGAGTTGCCAACTCTAGAAATCAATCAAAATTACTCGATTTTCGTATCAAGGTGGTTGGTAGTATACTCCATTGAAACTTATTTATAATGTATAGAATTTTTAATTTAGTAATATAATAATATTAATTTAATTATAATATCATCACATTTATAAATTAATATCACATACTGTTAATTGTGTTTTATATATGTAAAACATTACTGCATTAGCTTATATGAGTGGCAACTACAAGAATATTGGTATAATATATTTGAATGAAAAAACCACAAGCATTGTACTTTTATCAATAGGAGTACCTTTTTTCTTTGAATGCCTAATTGCACTATACCCACTAAATTATGACAATTTTACATATAAATTATAAAACTATATTTTTTTGTGTTGATATATACAAACAAATAAATTTTGACATATAAATTACTAAACTTAATTTTCGGCTAATGTTTTTCGGATTTTAACATATGGAAATATCTTTGTTTAAGAAAATTTTAATTGTTATCAAACATCGCAACAATATGGATGCACATGATGGAGATCGGCGGTAATGGGCGGATGCACGGCGCTTTTATGGTGACGCAAATAGGGAAGATGTAGAACACAAAAGTGATAAAGAGTTTTTTGTATTTTTTTATTTCAATTTGAATGAAATTATGAAGAGTTTTGATAGAAATATAATTTTGTAAGGCATGTTCGACAATATAACATTTTTTGTAAAAAAAAATTAAGTTTAATGGTCTATGTACCACAATTTAATAGTTTGCCTATATTGCTTCAACAAAACAAAATAGTTCGTATATATCGCTGCAATAAAATGTAATTTGGTAGTTTAGGTGCAAAATCATTTATAGTTTGATGGTGTTAGTGCAATTAAGCCTAATTCAAAACACAATATTTTTAAGTTTTGCAATTCAAAATACTTGGATTTTTTTTTTCAACAATAATTAAATGACGTGGCTGTTTAGAGATGTCATGTATCGAACTTTAAAAAATTTTATTTACAAAATAACATGGACCACCATTTGCAGATGAAATATATTCTTAATCCAAAAGTTTTTAAAATATGTGGCTTTAATTAAAATAAAATAAAAAATATTACATCTACCTAACATCCGCGCAGCCACATTGCTAAATTATTGAGCGAAAATAATTTGATTTTTTTTTTTTGAGCCCAAATAATTTGATGCTTCCAATTGTAAAATTTAAAAAGTTAAAATCTCGAATTATCAAGAAAAAAATGATGTAATTAATAAAAAAAGTTGTAATGTTAATAATTTTTCTTTTTCCAATTAACTTTTGAATGAATATATTCATACCAGGAACGATTAATAGAAGTGTTTGTGCAGAAACATTCATCGTATAAGAAAAGAGCAAGTTTTATATGAAAATAGTTCGTGATAAATTTATTATGGAACTATTTTAAAGTATCGAATGATCCAAAATTAATGATACTCCTAGTGAGATTATCGATATTTTTAGTTAAATATTTGATACTTTAAAACTGTGTCATGATAAGTCTATTATGAACTATTTTCATATAATACTTTCTCATGAAAAAAATATTTACAAACTCAAATATTTAAACACTTCGAAAAGTTAATTGAATCAAACGTGCAATGTCTTCTTAGATTAACAGAATATGCAAAGCCTGTTTTTTTTTTTTTTTCTTTTTTTTGCTACGAAGCAAAGAATCAAAAGCAATAATGTAACAAATTTTGAGCAATTTTAGATGCTCACTCTCATCAAGGTTTCTCTACACAAAAGTCCTTTCGTTTCATCATAATACAACAGAAAAACCAAACACAAATCTCATGCAATTATTTCACAAAATCAAACCCGTCATGTCATAATCAAAGTGGACTATTGAAACCTAAGATAAACGTTCGACTGATACTATAACAAAACACAACGGTAGAAATATATAATTAAGAGCAATCAAAGTTTTAGTGGCTTGATCAAAATATGTAGATTGATATACAACTCGAAAGACTACATGTAACAACATTACACACAATAAATCACATTGTAATTTTTTCTATGTATGAAACTATTCGTGAAGACTTGGCCTTTTTCAAGGCCTTAAACGCGGGTACTGAAGCAACCCGAGCCCGTCCCTCAAATCGAGTTTTTTGTATTTCTTATTTAAATTTGAACGAAATTATAAAGAGTTCTGATAAAAATATATTTCTGTAAAGCACATGTTCGATTTTTATTTTGCGCAAAAGAAAAGATAAAAAAATTAAGATTAATGGTTTATGTGCCATAATTTAATAGTTTGTTTATATTGTTTTAACAAAACAAAATAGTTTTTATATATCGTTGCAACAAAATATTGTTTGGTAGTTTAGGTGCAAAATCAGTGATAGGTGGTGTTAGTGCAATTAGGCACACTTAAAGTTTTGTAATTCAAAACATTTGACTATTTTTTCGACAATAATTAAATAATGTGGTTGGTGGATGCCGTGACATATACAGTAGCCACGTAGCTTAATTATTTAGCGAAAATAATATGTTTCAAATGGTAAAACTTAAAAGTTGATATCTCAAATGGAAAAAAAGAAAGAAAAGGAATTAATAAAAAAAGGTAACGTTGATTTTTTTGTGGCAATTAAATTTCGGACGGGATTTAGTTTCATACCGGCCATGAAACTTGTCATGAAACTTGTCAGAAGTGTTTGTGCAAGAACATTCGTGATATGAGAAAAACATTTGCAAACTCAAAAATTTGAACACTTCAAATAAAATAAATCGAATCAAACATGCAATGTCTGATCTTACGTTAACAAAATGTGCAAAGCTCAATTTTTTTTGCAACTAAGCAAAGAAACAAAAGCATATGCCTATCTTGAATTATGAGCAATTTTACACAAATCTCATGCAATTAATTCACAAAATCAAACACGCCATATCATAATTAAAGTGGACTATTAAAATCTAAAATAAAACAATCAACGACGCCATAACAAAACACGACGACTGAAATAAATTAAGAGCAATCAAGATTTTAATAGCATGATAAAAAAATTGTATTGAAAGATTGTGTGTAATTTTTTCTATGTATGAAACTATTCATGAAGACTTAGCCTTTTTCAAGGCCTTAAACGCGGGATGAAGCAACCCGAGCTCGTCCCTCAAATCGAGCGGATTGCTCGTCTCGTTCCTAATCCTCCTCACCTTCCTACTTCCAAGCGACTTATGAACGAATCCATACATCTGCAAAATCTGATTATCCGCGAAGATAAAAGCCCGCTCCATTTGCTTCAAACATTTCTCGATCGGATAATCCCCAAACTTGCCACACGGCTTACACCCCACAAAATGCGTCACCAACGGCCACCGATGGTCCCCAAACCCGGGATGATAATTCTCGATCATCTCCTCGTATCGGTCCACCAAAATCTCCCAATACCCATGCAAATAGTACTCATTCTCGAGGTACACTTTATCACCCCACTTTTTCCTCTGCGTAGCCAGTATATAAACCATAGCGGACTGATCGTCCGCTTCAAAAACGGGTCGACCCTTCAATTCCCGGGTCAAAATTTGACCCGCCTCGTCCCTAACCCTCCCCTTGGGCCCCATCGGGGCCCACACGTCCAACATGTCCAACGACCACTGACAATTTCTAATTAAAAAACTCCCCGTATTTAAACCAATCCAATTTTTATCATCATAGACCATTTCCTTCCATCCGTGCAACACTAAATTATAATTTTTATACCGTTCGAACGGGATTTCGAACGCCATGTCCGTAAATAACGCATCACTATCCATCCACCATAGGAACTCGAATTCGGGATGCGAAAGCAGAAGCTTCCGAATCAACGGCAACTTCGCCCAAAATCCCGCCATTTCAGCGTCGAGCAACGCCATGTTATAAAAAAATTCAATCCCGTGCAGTCTACAGTAATCAATCTTATTCTTAATCGCTTTCAAGAGATAGTGATCCCCGACCGGGTTCTCGCACGGTTTAGGCGCCGAACCGGTCACCAACAAAACCCGGGGCTTATGCTCCGTTATAAAGGTCCGAATACCCGGATTCCTTTTCAGCCATTCGGATCTCTGTTCATCCCAATCGGATATTTTCGGCCCGAGCGTGTACGGCTTCGATTGGTCGCGCTTGATCTCGGCGACTCCATCCTCGCCGTCGATTTGGAATTTCCGTACGTCAACTTCCGCGTAATTGTTGGAGAGTTTCGAGACCTCTCCGAGCACGCGCCGAGGCGCGTGCTCGGCGTGCTCGGCGCGTAGGCGAATGTAGGAGATGGTTTCTCGGATCTCGTCGAGATCCTTCTCCGGCGTGCCGAATTTTCCGGCGCCGAGATTGGCGCGGAGGAGGACGACGGTGAGGAAAAGGCAGAACAGAGTGAGTTTTCCGTTTCGGATGATTCGATAGACGTTTCGAACGCTGCGCGGGCTGAGGACCCGATCCAGCATCGCGAATCCGGGTCGGTTTTTTCGATCGCCGGAAATTTGAAAGGGGGAAGGAATTCGTGTTGGGGAAGAAAATTGGGGAAAAAACGAGAAGGCGAGGGATTCGGGTTTTAGAGAAGGAATGTTTTAAGAGTGTAATTAGTTGTTAATTGTTTTCTAAATGAGGTTTGTTAGCGTAATTACGCGGCTGACTAGGGTCGGGATTCGCTCAAGTGGGCCCGGGTTTGGGCCGTTGAATATAAACAAAAAAAATTAGTACGGAAGAATGTTGGGAGACGGTTTTAAGGTTTCCTCTATTTGGAATTATTAATTGTCGATATTAATTTGAAATATTGGAAATGGATTTGGAATTAAATGTTTTTCGATTTTATTTTTTTTTGGAGAGGGAGATTTTCAGTTTTGGAAAATGTGTTTTGATTTTGAAGGGTTGACTTTCCATTTTCAATAGATTATTGAGTTTATATGTAGATATAAGTATATATTGTAATATTTTATTTTCGAAGTATACTTTCTATGTCTTATTTACGTTGATGTTTGTGGGTTCGGCTTCTATTGAAAATAAGACTGATAAAAAATTGTTAGTATAGTACTCCCTCCGTCCATGAAATATAGTCCTGGTTGTCTTATTTGGTTGTCCACGAAAAATAGTCTTGTTGCCTAAAATGGAAAGAATAAACTTTATCTACTTTTTCAACATACCACCACAAAATATGTTCAATTTGAAGAGGAGTTTAGAGAGGGCTTTGGAGAGGGGAAGGGCTTTAGAGGGGGCTTTGGAGAGGGTTTTTAGCCCTCTCCAAAGTGCTGGTCGTTAGCATATTAGTGAGGGCAAAAGTGAGCCCTCTCTAAATAGAGAGGGCTTTAGAGAGGGTTCTGACACCATCTTTTTAGAGAGGGCTTAGGGCCCTCTCCAAATTAGTGAGGGTGGGGCCCTCTCTAAAGCCCTCTCTAAAGTTGCAGGTTTGACTCCCTCGGTTCTGCTGAAATTAACGAGGGCGAGGGGGCCCTCTCCAATTTGGTGACCATTTTGGTGAGGGCAGGCCCCTCGCCAATTTTTTCCAAAAAAAAAATTTGTGGGCACCCGGATTCGAA
Organism: Ballota nigra; assembly: GCA_947034835.1. NCBI lineage: Eukaryota > Viridiplantae > Streptophyta > Magnoliopsida > Lamiales > Lamiaceae > Ballota > Ballota nigra. The sequence continues at coordinate 80,496,026 of OX344729.1, read as the reverse complement.
CCCCGCGACACTGGGGCACCACGAGCACCCCCCCACCACTGGACACCGCGGCACTGTAGCATTATAGGCGAATTTTCGCCTCCCATGAGATTCGAACACGCGACCTCCCGGTATGTGGAGGCCTTATGTGTTCCCGTCTAACCGATTGGGCTAGACAAGTTATTGCTTATCTTTTCTTTTTATTAATATATGTATCATATAGTATGTTTTCTTTATTTTTTTTTTGTTTCTCTCATTTAATTTAATTATTTGTTATATATGGTATCATATATTATGTTTTCTTTCTCTAATTTAATTTAATTGTTTGTTATATATGATATTATATATTATGTTTTCTTTATTTTTTTTCTTTCTCTCATTTAATTTAATTGTTTGTTATATATGGTATCATATATTATGTTTTCTTTATTTTTTTCTTTCTCTCATTTAATTTAATTGTTTGTTATATATGTTATCATATATTATGTTTTCTTTATTTTTTTTTCTTTCTCTCATTTAATTTATTTGTTTGTTATATATGGTATCATATATTATGTTTTCTTTATTTTTTTCTTTCTCTCATTTAATTTAATTGTTTGTTATATATGGTATCATATATTATGTTTTCTTTATTTTTTTCTTTCTCTCATTTAATTTAATTGTTTGTTATATATGTTATCATATATAGTAAAATATTATAAAACACTCACAAATAATCATAACACTCACATAATAATAATTAACACTCACATGCGCTATTAATTAATACATAATAAAATATTATAAAATAATGTTGAATTCATCAATCATATTCATCAAGACATAATTAAATTATCCGCATCATGTTCAAAAATTAACCTAAGACATAATAAAATATCCCGGTGATCATCATGACAAATTTTACATAAAACATTAAACATAACAAATAACATAACAAATTGTTCAAATATTCATCGATCATCATCATCATCATCAGCATCATGTCCTTGGGAATCATCAGCATCTCTTTGGCGAACCAATGAATTAGGATCATATGTGCCTGTTCTGAGAAGCTCAGTGAATAAAGCAGGGTTGTGAGTGGGATTGTCAATGGAATTACGACGACGATTGCGAGCGCTGGAAGCACTGGGACCTGAAGGAGCACGAAACTGAGGAGTGGGAACGGGAAAACCACCGGTGCCCTGCATCCCTAATAGGGAATTAAAACCCAACTGTTGGGAACCACCGGTTCCCTGCCACCCCTGTGGAGCAAAACCCCACTGTTGGGAACCACCGGTTCCCTGCATCCCCTGCTGTTGGGAACCAAGCATTCCCTGCATCCCCTGCTGTTGGGAACCAAGCATTCCCTGCCCCAGCATAGAAGTAGCACCTGTCGACTGGGAACCACCGATTCCCTGGAATAGCCCTAGAAATTGGCTCACCTGGCTCCATTGACTCTGCATTGTGTTTATAATCTCTTGTTGGGCTGCCACCTGTCTAGCCAACTCCTCACGTCGCAACCTTTCATTTTGGAGCTCACGCTCCTGTGCCTCCAAGCGCTCAGCGTCAATTTGAGAGTAGAGCTCCCGCCTGGGCCAGATTGAATGCGCCCCATTTGCGCCATTTGACCCAAGCCCTTGTATTTCCCGTGGCTATAGGTCACCTCACTCGTATAAAACTGGCTGGCTTGTCGAACTCGCTCTAGCTCGTCCGCCTCCTCGGCTATCTCATTCAGGATGCGCTGATGAACACGTTCCTGACATATAAATATTTTGGATAAACAACGTTAATTCAAGCACTTACAAGTAATTAAGTTGTATGTTGGATAAAAAAAACGTAAATTCAAGCACTTACAAGTAAGGCTTCCATTTCCTCATATGTTTCTCCCTTCTTGTGAAAGCGCTTTACGAGCTCCCATGCACCTGGGAGGCGTCCATGCTGCTTGTACTGGTAATATTGAATATTTTTTGTTAATTATTATAATTAAGTTATTATATATGATGAACTAATGTAATTAAAATATAAATTTGTTAAATATGCAAAAAAATACTTACAAATTCATATGAATAATCTGCGGCTCCTTTTGAACCGCCTTTGTGCATAGCCCCTTTTGATGCACGATTTTTACGGCACTGATCGCTTTTGGCTTTTACGTCAGGCCGATTCCAGTAATCTTTCAGTGCCAACCACACCTTGTTGTCCCACGGGGGCACCCTTCCTTTCTTGGCATGTAACGTCTTCCATTTGTTGAGGAGATCTGAATATCGTTGGCTTGCCTTCCGCGTAAATAGCTCATTTACATGCTGCGTATTAAACCTCCGCTGATCCCAAATAACATCCCTCTAACAAATTAAACATTAATTGATTAAATATAGGTAATTAATAATATACTGAACGATATACTTAAATTAATCAAACGAATATATATATACCTGAAAGGTTTCCCACCACCTTTCTTTTCTATCATCACTGACTGCAGCCCAATTAAATCCGCCCAACTCCATGTTCCGGGACATGATGTTCCGGATTATCCTTGAGCACTTATTAGATGGCACCAACCTGTAAATTAAATTAAAACAGTGTTACACATGTACATATATATATATATATATATATATATATATATAAATCAAAGATAAAGAGATATAACATATTGATCCTGAAACACCTCGATCTGTAATTGGGTGGTTGGTGGACCATGGTTTCTGAGCTCGGCCTCGAGGGCATTCAATGAACTATTATCCCCTCCTTCAGTAGACTCATGGTCCCCTCCTTCAGTAGACTCATCAGCAGTACTGGAAGGTGGGTCATCTTCATTTGTCTCCATCGAAGGAACCGGTACTTGATACCCCTGCTCTTGATTGTCTTCATCATCATTATCACGAAGAGACCTGGAGCCTGATCTCCCGCTCCCACTGTTAAATAATCGGCCAATACGCTTCCCGATGCCTTTGCCAGTCATCTGTAAGTTAAACAAATTAAATATATAAATATGAATAATAATCTAATTAAAACAATTACGTACGTATATCATGAAACAATTAATACAATTACGTACGTACACAACTAATTAATAATTAAACAAACTAATACTATATACATAAACAAGTAATACTTAATAATTACACAACTGATACTAAACAATAAGACAACTAATACTAAACAATAAGACAACTAATATTACACAACTAATACTAATATATAAAAATTAGTTTCACAATTATATTCTAATCTGAAGTATCATAATCTTCTTCCTCTTCTTCTTCCTCCTCTTCTTCATCTCCTTCTTCTTCAATTTCTTCATCTTCTCCTTCTTCTTCTTCTTCTTCTTCATCTTCTTCTTCTTCTTCTTCAACAAGTGCACCGTTCAAATCTGCCAAAATGACAGGATCATTATCTATTTGCACATTCATTTGGGGCGGTATGTCTTCCTCTTGCAATGGGGGAAGCTCCGGTGCGATATTTCTATCAAACTCCACTAAGGATCTCGGCTTGGTGGTGCAAACAGCCCACCAATCTCGGCCCCGCACGGATCCAGGGTACTTGCAATAATAAACTTGACAAGCTTGACTTGCTAGCACGAATGGATCATACCGACCGTATCGCCCAATCGGATTAACGTCCACGAGTTTATAATTGGGATGTATTCTTGTTCCCGCTGGCACACTTGGATCAAACCACTCACACTTGAACAACACTACTTTTTTTTCAGTAAGTCCCGGATACTCCAATACCACCACCTCCTCGAGTATCCCGTAGAAGTCATTTTCATTTGAATCGTAGTTTGTTCCCTTAATGCAAACTCCACTGTTCATAGTGACTTTAGATGCGCCATAAGCTCGTGTGTGAAATTTGAAACCATTCACGTAATATCCAGGGTACGTGGTGACACTACTAAGAGGACCGCTCGCAAGATTGCATATAGACTCATCTGAAAAGCGATTGGTCTTCACCTATATATTATTGACGAGATACTTATTAGGATTGTGTATATAATTTTTTATACTATAGTATATTAACTGAAGTCTGCAACTATTTCACTTACAAGTTGATCAAACCACGATGCGAATTGTTGTTGAAGAACTTCATCTTTTTTAGCATTCGATAGATTCGGTTGAACGATATGCAGGTTCTCATAAAAGATACTACAATTGTAAATATCGATGAGAACTTGCGATTGTAAATATCAATTAATGCATATTATTGAATCAACTTACGTAACATACGGTTGCACCTCGTTGCAATTCAATAGCACGTACGTATGAGCTGTTCGTTTCTCCAAGTCTACAAACGATCTTCTACCTCTCTTTCCAAGTGTATTACCAGGAGGCACAAATATCGAGAGACTACCTGCCACTGATCGTGGGACTTCACGAGGTACATTGCGAGGTCTATTTTGTCGCCTCGTCAACACATGTTCCTCAAAGTAATGGGAACAAAACATTGAAGCTTCTTTTGTTAAATAGGCATTTGCAATTGAAGCTTCCACATGTGCCTTGTTGCCCACACTTAACTTCAAATTATGAAGATACCTAATTCGATTGAATGGATAAGTATAATTGTCTAATAATAAAGATTATCGAACAATTGAATGAGTTAATATAAATTATGTACCTCTCGAATGGATACATCCATCTATATTGTACTGGACCAGCAATCTTTGCTTCATATGCAAGATGGACAGGTAGATGCTCCATCGAATTAAAGAAGCTGGGTGGAAAAATACGTTCCAACTTGCACAAGATCACTGGGATATCATTGTCCAACCGAGTCATGTTTTCTACCGTAATGGTCCTCGATGTTAACTCCTTGAAGAACAAACTAATCTCAGTGATAGCTTTCCAAACGTTAGGCGGCAGAATCTCACGGAAGGCAATTGGGAGTAATCTTTGCATAAAAATGTGACAATCATGACTCTTCATCCCAAACATCTTCAATTTCTTCCAGTCTACACATCGAGACAAATTTGACACATAGTCATCGGGGAATTTCAACTGATCTACCCACTTTAACACCATATCCTTCTGTTTCTTATCAAGGGAATAACTAGCTTTGGAGTACTTTCCTGTGACTAGACATTTCTGTAGTGAGGGTCGACGACAGTATTCATTAAGTTCATCCCTGGATTTAGTCGTGTCCTTTGTTTTCCCTTCGACATTCATCACCGTGTAAAACAGATTATCAAACACATTTTTTCGATGTGCATCACATCCAAATTGTGTCTGATCAACAGTGTGCTCCAATACGGCAAATCCCAGAAAATACTTTTCTTCTTCCAACCACAGTCTAAACCTTTGTTGTGAGCATCAGCACCCACTTCCGTTACTTTTATCAATCCAGTCCAATCAATCTGCTGGAGGAGCTGAACACCTGTACGAATGGGAGGTGGATCGTCCTCAACTACTACATTCTTTCTGAATGCAGTTTTATTCCTTCGGTACGGATGATGTCTCTCTAAGAACTTACGATGGTTGTCAAACCAAGACTGCTTGCGACTGAGCTTTAGAGTGAAAGCATCAGTATACTCTGCACAGTATGGACAAGCAAGCCTTCCAGCTGTGCTCCATCCAGACAACATCGAGTAGGCTGGAAAGTCACTGATGGTCCAGATTAGTGCAGCCCGCATCGTAAAATTATGCTTTGTAGCAACATCATACGTTACCACTCCATGTTCCCATAGAAATATCAAGTCACGGATCAGTGGTTGTAAAAATACATCCAATTTATCCTTTGGATTTTTTGGACCGGGCACCAGAACCGTCAGAAACATGAATTGATCCTTCATGCACAACCATGGGGGTAGATTGTACGGTGTCACTATCACTGGCCATGATGAGTACTGTTTCCCATGCGCCCCGAACGGTTGAAAACCGTCAGTGCTCAAGCCCAATCTCACATTCTGAATTTCTAAAGCAAATTCAGGATGTGACTGGTCTAAGTGCTTCCAAGCCTGCGAGTCTGCAGGGTGACGCATAACGCCGGAGTGGTCATTAGAGCAACGTGCATGCCATGTCATATCATTCGCAGTAGCATTCGATTGATACAATCTTTGCAATCGAGGAATGATAGGAAAATAGAACATTTCCTTGAAAGGACGGTTCTTTTTCAATCGACCATTTGCATCACGTCTAACAGGTTTGAACCGTGGCAGACTGCAAAACTTACAACATTCAAGTTCACTGTCTGCACCCCAATATAGCATGCAGTTCTGTGCACAACAATGAATCCTCTCCACCGGAAGACCCATCTCACTCATCAGCTGTTTGCTATTAGAAAATTTCTTCGGCACCAAACTATTCGGACAAAGATCACGAATCGCCTGAACCATTTGATTATAGCCCCTTCCAGACATCCTATTTTCAGTTTTAATGTTCAACAATAGGGCATTGTATGACAACTGTGAGTGTGTTTCGCAACCAGGAAATATATCCTGATTCGCTGCATTAAGCATGTTATAAAAATGTGCAGCATGCTCATTAGGGGGTTCCTCATTAGGGGGCTCATCATCCACATTTAAGTGGGGACCAAAAGTTAAATCTGTCATCATGTCGTGGCACGAGCTAGATCCAAATGTCTTATCAACCCGCGGCCCGTGTGAAGTCGATGCAGACGCATGATCATCGTATAGACCCCATATTTCCTCACCGTGATCAATCCAATTACAATAATTGGGCATGAACCCATTTGTATACAAATGTGCTCTCACAGAATCAGGTTCATGATACATCTTGTTCCTACATCTAAATTTGTTGCAGGGACACCTAATCTTTCCCTCAATATTCATCCCATTACTAATGGCGAAATCTATAAATGACTGGAGTCCGTTGTAAAAATCGGGAGATATAATACCATTAATCGATCTTGGACCATACATCCAACTAAAACGGCTAGAATAATCCATATCATCAACCTGTTTTACATATACGAATTAATTAATATTCAAAAGTCTAATTAATAATTTTATTCCAACCAAAACATTAATTAATTAATTTATTTATAATTCCTAAAAATTTCGGCAGCGTTTCGTTTCATTTTATCGTGCTCCCCAATTAATCAAGATCCTACGTGCATCCATTTCCGACTTAATCAATTAAAATTAATTAAGTCGGAACACACTAATATCTACAACAAGCAACCAATTCATCAACATCCATCCCTCCACTCCAACGTAATTAATTAAACTAATTAATACTATATATACACAAATAAGATAAATAAACATGCTAAATAATTAATTAAACAACTAATACTACACATAAATAAGATAAATAAAGCTAATTACCCTAAATTAAGCTAGGAAACAAGCAATAATATCCACGAGTTTAGACGTATTAGCTAGTTTAGACGTATAAGCTAGGAAACTAATACTATATACATAAACAACTAATACTAAATAATACACAACTAATACTAAATATGCATGCGCACAATATACAAACCACTACACATTTAAAAAACTAATACAAAACAATAAGACAACTAATACTAAACAATAAGACAACTAATACTAAACAATTACACAACTAATACTAAACAATTAAATAAACTAATAATAAATACATAAACAACTAATACTAAACAATTACACAACTAATACTAATTAATCAATATACTAATACTAAACAATATTGAAATAAATAATTCAACAAGCTTAATACTAATTAAATAGTTAATTAAAAAAAAAAACTAACCGTATAAATATACTTGTGAACGGAGAACGAACACCGGACGGCGAAATTGCAACCCCCTCTTCTTCCTCCACTTTTTTCTCCTTTTCTTTCTTCTCTTTTTCCTCCTCTCCTCCTCTTTCGTTTTTGAGCAGAATGTGGAAATGGGAAAATGGTGAAGGAGTTTCGAATTTGTGCTGATGTTTTGGAATTAACGAGGGTCAAAGCCCTCACCAAATGCCACTTCCGCGGCCCCCCATGCGCTGACACACGCCGCTGACACACGCGCAGAACGGTCATGTTGACCTGAAAATTAACGAGGGCGAAGGCCCTCACTAATTCTGACAGCGCCTAATTAACGAGGGCGACGACCCTCTCTAATTTTGATGAGGGTGCTCCCCTCTCTAATACCCTCGTTTTGTGCTCCCCTCTCTAATGCCCTCTCCAAATAGTGAGGGCTCCACTCCCCTCACTAATTGCCCTCTCCAAATGAATGTTTTTTTGTAGTGTACACACATAACATTTTTAAAATAATTTATTTTGTACTTGATTTGACACAATATTATTACTTTTTACATATTATTTCAACTTTCTTAATAACCGTGCAAAAAGTAACAAGACCGTATTTCGTGGACGGAGGGAGTATATGCCTAATTAGTAATCTACATATATAAAGGAGGATTGCACGCAAATCAAAATTACTTCAGTTCCAATGGATAATTCAAAAAGTCTCCGCACTCAAATTGTCTAACTATTAAATTTAGGGTTGTTCACGAAATTCGAATATTATCGAACTTGTACCGAAATCTGCATCGAAAAAAAATCGAATTGAAAAATATGAACTTTTTTAACTTTAACTGTACTTAAATCGAACTGAATATTTTTTTAGTACGGATATGGATATAACCAAATTAACCATAGTGAAAAACCGAATGTGACCGTACCAAACTGTACCTTACCGAATTAAATATATATTAAATTTATTTATTTTTTATTTTTTATTTTTTATTTATCAGACATTATTATAATGTTATTGAATTTAAATACAAGTATATGATATCATAATTTCTCCTATTTTTTTAGATTACAAACACTATACTTCCTCCGCCCATAGTTGTTTTCTACATTACTGTTTGCACATATTTAAAGAAAAATTTGTTTATTACTAGTATTTAAAGTAATAAAGTAGTCACTTTTAATTAGGAGTGTAAAAAGAATATAATATTAAAAATATTGTGTTTTTTTGGCCATTATGGATGTAGAAATTGAGTATGGGACAAACTTTTTTCATAATATAGCAAACAACTTTGGGATGGATGGAGTATTATTTATCTTATTATGTTCTTAAAGCATTAACTTATTTTTAGGTGTATATCAAAATGATTTAACTTAATTTTTTTATTCTTTTAATTTCGTTTTTCATGTATATTCATTTCTTATAAAACTTGGATATGATGTACCCTATGTCAGGAATTACGATCAACGTGATTTTATTACTGCACTTTCCATTCGCAAGATATTTCAAAAGAATTTTTTGTATATATATTTTATATACTGTATTTTAAATATTTTATTGGTGGTGATTTGCGTTAATTTTGTAATCATCCATCATCATATAATATATTATATTCGAACTTGTAATAATATATGTTTGATTGTGGTTGAAGTTGTATAGTATTATGTGAGTGTACATGCATCAATTTTTTTTTTAATTGAATAAAAAAGGAGAGAATGATAAAAAAAAATAGATAAAAAAAAATATGTTTCTCCGTTCCGTACTGGTCCGTTTGTAACCGAAAATCCGCTCTGAACCGTATCAAAAAATAAAATATCCGTACCGTACCGTACTGAAATTTCGGTATGGACACGGACACACGAATTTTAAAATAACCGAACTTTGGTACGGACACGAATATTTTCAAATATTCATTTTGGTTCGTACCGTGAAAGCCTACTTAAAATTACTCAAACATTCTAATAACACGTATTTTTGCTAAATCATTAACGCTAATACATATTTTCAAACATAAAGGTTTGTGGAAAGGTAAACTCTCGTATGTACCAAGGGCACGGTGCACTCACCCAACAGTTGATCATGTTTATATTGAAAAGTTTGTTACAATTACATTGAAAAGTGTGGTTGAATTACACTGAGAAATTTGCACTAAAAAATGATTTTCAATGTAATTAGAACAAATTTTTCAGTGTAAACAGGGTCATCTGTTGAGTGGGTGCACTATACACCAAGTGCACAAGAGAGTTACTCTATGATGTGATAATATTTACTCTAATTAGTCTCTCTGATTAATTTGATAATTGATTTGTACTAATCATAATATCCTCAATTTGTGCTAACCTTAAATTAAGCATATCCTCAATTTGTGCTAACCTTAAATTAAGCATATATATTCGATTAATGATACTAATTGAGAACTTAGGTAAGTCTTAATGAGAGTAAATGAAAGAGAATGGGTACAGTCCTGTTTTAAAAATGGAGAAGTGAGAATTTGACACATAAGCACTAATAAAAATCTCAACTTTATTTTTAGTAATATAATACAACTAGTACGTACCCCGCGAATTTCGCGGATTGAAAAAATTTTATTATTATTATTTCAAATTAAAAATATTAATCCCTCCGTCCCTAAATAAACTTCTCACTTTCATTTTCGGGTCGTCCCCCACTAAACTTCTCATTCCATAAATGACAAAAATAACATTTTACTACATATAAACTTTAACCTTCAAATTCACACAATATTACCAAAAGTGTCACTCATTCAATTCATTTTTCAACATTATTCATTACTTTATCTCAAAAGTCAACATGTGGTTCACCATATTTAATAGGGTGTGGCTATTAACACCCACAAAAATATTTTGTTCACCCACTACTAAATTAACCCACCATATACTTTACTTATTTTTTTTATTTTGCTTAATGTACCCCCTTTAAATTTACCACTATAACCTTAATATAATAATTAGATCATTCATTAGATATACATACCAACACTTTCATTTTTTACAGTGCCTACCCAACCAACCACCATCACCAACCTCATTTTCTTTCTTTATTTCTTCATTTCATTTTCATGGTGTACCAATTTAAAGAAAATAATAATAATAATTTAATCTCATTAAATTGTGTCTCTATAGTTTATATTTTCATGATCATACCTTTTTTTTTATTAATGGTGTAATTGTGTGTGTGAAAAAATAGAAAAATTGCGTGAATTCTGAGATTTTGGGTAGAGTGTTGAAAGCGTGAGTGTTTAATAAATTTAATATTTTTTTTTTTATAAAGGGTATGTTAGTAATTTTTATTAAATAATTCTTATTAAAAAAAGAAGTGGGTGAACAAAGTATTTTTATGTGGGTGAATAGCATTGCCCTATTTAATAAACAAATACACTTTCTTAAACCATTTAATAAAAAGAAATGTGAAGAAAGTTCGGGGACGGAGGAAGTAATACTTTTTACTTTAAATATATTGTAACTTCGATTTAATATTAAAAAATCTATTATAATTCAAAGAACAATAAAAAAAATATTAAACATGAATAAATTAAAAATATTAATTAATTCACACATTCAATCTCAAATTAATATAACACAATATTATTTAAAATTATACATTTTGCACACTTATATATAAACTACATATGTTGTATATTTACATGGTTTTTCCTTCGATTAATCTAAAAATATACATATACTAAAAATTAAATAATAAAATAAATAAATTATCAATCATCCTCAATGTCTACATACACCTTTTTTAGCAAACATTTCATTGATCTTTATAGTTTCGACATTATTAATACGTCCCACGAATTCAATGACATCTACAATTAAAATATTAATTACTTGTAAATTATCCAATAAATCCAATAATTATATAATAATAAAATAATATTTTATATTATTTAAAAATAATTGTACTGCTATAAATACTTATCAGAAGTTTAGCTTCATCTTGGACCTTCAACTTTATCTCATCAAACGATAAGTATTAAAAATTGCATTTTTTTCAAATCCAAGTTTGAACATTGAAAAATATCAGTGTTGAAATGGAAGTTGAGTTTGCAGGGATGGTCTGTCATCTTTATTTTACTATTATGACCAATAAGAAAGTTAGATAATGTGTAAGTGACACCCTCCTTCAACCTGTTATGAAATTTCTTGATCAAGTATTTTCTAACAGATACTTCTATTTTATCAACCTAAATTAAATCCAAAATAAAAAGAATAGAAAAAATTACAAAAAAAATTTAATTAAAATAAGAAAATAATGTATTATTCATTTCAATTCATGTTTCACTAAAACACTAAACTCTAAGAAAATAATAAAAGATGAAAATCCTCGTAATATATAATGAGAATTATGGAATAACATTGCGTAACCTAATCATTTAATAATATTCCATTTTCATATCAGCTATGAATAATTTATTAATTAATTGACAATATAAAATATTGTGAGTGTACGGTAAAAAAATATATGCTATTGAATATTTTTTTTTTCAAATGATGTGAACATTTAAAATGAAGATTTATAAATTAAAAATACTATTAACTAAGGATATCTAATTAATCAACAATTCATTGGAGAAATTTATGCAACAGAGTTGAACCACAGGAACCTTGAAGTAAAAAAATGAAGTATGTACGTACGATGGTATTTATAATAAAAAAGGAATGCAGTATCATATCATATCATAATCATAATAAGTATATATGAAATAAGAATTTTTTGGGAATAAGTATCTCCATTTAGTTTAAGTGAATACAATCAAGCATAATATTTTAGTATCCTAACAAAAAATAGAAAAGATACATTAAAATTTATTTAATAATTACTATAAATATGTATTTTATCCTTTTTCCATATAAATATATATATTTAATTTGGCAAAATAATTACAATAGGAAGAAATATGTCCTCTAGATAAGTAGATCATATTTATTAGATTGCCAAGAATGTTGAAGATATGATTTATAATATATTTCACTAATATAGGAAATAATCTATTCAAAATATACAGAATATATTTCACTTATATTTATGGGTTAATATATTTCACCACAATTTATTAATATTCTCATATGTGCGAAAAGATACGAAATAATATGTTATAATGGTAAAAAAAAATTGTGTGAGATCCAAAAGCCTCATGGCATATAATATTATTAATAGAAAAAGTATTATGCGCATGATATTTACCGTAAATCTTGTTTGAAGGGTATTAATAAATTACACTAAAAGTATCAGCTCCGAAAGGGTTTAGTTGTTTTCACTAAAAGTATTAGCTAAAGTGGTATTAGCAAAACTTAGTTGTTTTAACATATGCTATTAGTAAATTGTTGTTCGGTAATAATTATCGTGGTATTGTACACATAATACTTTTTATTGTAAAAATGTTTTGCATTCAAATCTTATTATAATATATTCCCAAACCTCTCCAGGGTGATGTGTCAACACCACCTTATTCTAAGGATGAGGTGGCATGCCTCAAATCTCTCCATTTCGAAATACTGCTCTCTCATTAGAAGTTGGTTAAACTTTTAATCTCGACCCTTCGTTCCATATCATTAAATCTAAACCATTAATTTATATTTGCATAATTAATGCAAATAGATATTTTTTCCATTTTCTTATTTAGTTATTTTTAGAATTTATTATAAATCATATTTTTTCCAAACTTTAATTTAATCTAAATTTATCATTTCTAAGTTTGAGTTAATATATATAGTATAATATAATGTTCGATTATTTTTTCCTAAAATAAAAGGCATATAGTTATATATTCCAAAGAATATTCTTATGTGATATATTCTTATTATGGACAAGATATAATATTACATGCATTTTTTTATTATAAATAAGAGCATATTGTATTTCATTTTTTCACATCAAAGTTTCATTTGTTCCACTCTTTTTTGAGATTTCTCCCATCAATTGTTGGTTAGTTATATATCTATTGTTATTAGTATATTTATTTTATAATTAAATTCATCATTTTAAGTACTCACAATTTGATTAGATTTAAATATCAATATAAATGTAATAATGATTGTTGATTTATGTTCTACATTGTTCAGTTTAAATATTCTTCATGTGCAAAAATAATAGATTTAAATATACCATATATTTTTATCTGAATAATTATAATAGTTTAATTGTTGTAATTTAAATCTCATTTTAGATTTCAAAAGTATGACACCTCAATTTTCTCTGATTTCTAATATCAAAAGTGAGAGCCAAAAATTGACCGTTAAAGTTAGGATTGAAAAAATTGGACAATATTTTTTAATGATTTTAATAGAGACAAGTTCTACTTGGAACTCATTTTGATCGATGAACAGGTATTTATAACGTTAAAGTTTATTTCAAATTTTGTATTGTTTCTTATATAAATTAATTTCTTACCGTATACTCCCAATAACTAATAATATTGATTAATTTATAAATTATTCAATATTGAAATGGAAATTGATTATTACTAAATTATTAGTCTAAGTAATGTTATTCCATAATTGTTATTAATTTATGTGGACTTTTTTTTAATTATTTAGTTTGTAGGATATACATATAGGGTTTAGTGAAGGGCACACGGACTACAGCTAAACAAACCCCATTATTTATTGTATATGCCTCGAATTTTTTAAACAAAAATACTCTTATATAAAATGTCTACAGAAAATAAATATAATATATTTTTCCAGTACGCGAAATTCGCGTGGGTACACTCTAGTTTATCTATATAGAAAAATATTATAGAAGATTGATACACAATTATTAAATATGCTTCCACGTAACTTTACCATTAAAGATTATATCTAGAAATATAAATTTAATGTTTAATTAAACTTCCCAAACATTCATATTAATGTAAATATATAATGTATAAATTTATTAATGGTAACAAAATTTGCTTATAGAATATGACAACGTATTCTGTGAACAATATTTATGGTACTATTATTGCGAACATCATTTTACTAATACCTTATATTTAAATAATTAATATATTTAGTGAAACTAATTAATAGAGTATCGCTTTAGCTAATACTTTTAGTTAAAACAACTAATACATATCTCTTTCCTTTAGCGCAATTCACCAATAGATTTATTGTAATTTACTAATACACTAAACCCTAAGTTCCACCATGAATATCTTTCACGTAATACATTCTCATAGAATATATAGTTTTCGAATTCTTTTAAGTAAAATACATATAACATATCATATCTTTTAATTTAAAAAAAATGAACCCATACCTTTTTAAGATTTCGTACATAGATTTACAAACATCTATATAAAAAATATTTTGCTTCTTTGATAAAACATAAATATGAATTAATTTGTGCACAACAGTTGTTTTTAAAATGACACCATTAACATTTTTATTGTGTGGAATAAACTGTCAATGGATAGTAATCATAGCCTTGCCAAAAAAAAGAGGGTATTGTAATAACAATTTAAATACCACAGCTTTGGAAATTCGAATATATATATATATATGAATGATTATCTGTGCCTTAGTCGTAGTCCTCAAATTCTCTAGAGTGTCCAGGTGATTTTTCTTGACACTTAACGAATAATCAAATCTCACCAGTGAACCAAGAAAGAAAAAAATAAAAAAAGAATTCAAATGATCAAATAGAAAGAAAAAATAAAATAAAAAAGAAATCAAGAAACTTGATTGTATTATTGGATCCGTCGAGCAACCTTATATTTGATGCATTGTGTCTTATTAAGTTAATATAAATCAACAACAAAATGAAACATTAAATTAAAAGGGAAAAAACTCACCAACCAAAAAATGATTTATAATTATTTCCTTCCAAGAGAAATGGAAGAAAGATGTTGAAAAAGCATTTTCGATGGACTGCACTGCAATTCAACAACCATATTGTGTTAGAAGTAATCTTTTCTTTCACAATGCAATTATTCACATATATGAGGCATAAATTATCAGGGTTACGTGTCTTTGTCATGATTCCATCATACCATCTGGGAATAGCTATCGCGGCGGCGGGGAGGGGATTTGGGACAATGGCGCCACCTACGGGCGACAATATCTAGTGTTGTGCATCAGCGCGACGTTGCCGCAGACGTACAGGCCGGATCAAACGATCCAAATCAGGATAGCGGATCGGGCTGAGACATCGGTTTCTCGGCCCTCACACGAAGGGTCTAGCCTTGTGCTGTCAAATACAGTTTATCATATTAATAAATTACAATGGAGAATACACGGGGAGTAGACAATTTCCAATTTCGTACCTTTCACATCTAACGGAGAAGATTTGTGAGGAGCGGCAATTCGTGAATAATCTGAGGAAAGAGGGTCGACGATGTGAAAGAAGGCAAGGCGGTGGGAGGAGATCCGTAAGGAGATGGCGTTCAGATTGGAGAGAAATGACCTAAAGCTAAGGAGCCTCGCCATATGAGATGGATGGTCGGAGAGAAATGACCGAGTTGCGTGAGAGGGAGGCGGGGGGATATAATTATGAGAAGTGAAGATCATACATTATTATATTAACCCTGGATGAATAAATGTATGGCTTAGATTTAATTGGGTGAGATGGATGGTCGAGACCAAATTTTTTACCAACTTTTAATGAGAGAGCAATATTTTGAAATAGAGAGATTTGAGACATGCCACATCTGCCTAAAAATAATGTGGAGCTGACACATCATATTGGAGAGGTTTGGAAATATATTATAATAAGATATAAATAATATTTATTAATATAAATTGACTCGTAAATTTATAATCACTTGATTAATTTATTTGTCAATATACATACTATAAAATGTACCGTATTATATATTTTTATATCAGAGCAGACATATTTCAAATATATATGTCTTATGTCTATATTTATCATAAAAAGTAACTCAAAAAGATTATGTTTTATAACGTTGTTATATTATATAGGTAAAGAATTGGGGAATTGTTTTCAAAACTTTTGAGGCAAAGGCATGCAATATGGTTTTCTTTCTCACCCTCCTCCTTCTAACTATTATAATCGCCGCCGCCACCCTCACCGTCGGCAACAACTCGGACTCCAATTTCACAGTCACGGCGGCCGTTAACTTTTTAAACGCCAAAGATAGTCATGATTACTGTGGTACCCTTATTTCGGGAATAAAACTTTTTTTTGAGATATTTTTTATTGTCTTACGGTATCTTCCTCGGATTTACATCGCTCTTTTATTCAGTCGTGATTTTTTTTGGTTTGTGGCGATTGAAGAAGTGAGGTGTGTTATCAGGTTTATTTTCATGAGACAGTGGGAGGAGATAAACACTTTACGAACGAGGGATGTTTATTAATTTGTAATGTCTCGTGATATAAGACAAATTTTTACTTTAATTCTATAATTCAATTTTGTCGCTTTTGTATGCAACTGGAGATAGAGTGGATTATACATTCTTTAAAGGGCCGTTTGATTTGAGGGATTGCACAGGATCATGACCATGGATAGAATAGAACGACTATTTCGAGTACAATTCGATTTAGAAAATTTGGTTCTAGTTCAATTTTTTTGTTCTACTATCCCGTAAACCAAATGGCCCCTAAATGTCATATCTTTCGCTCTCAATCTAGAGTTTGATTTAATATTGGTTCTTATGATCTTGATGATCTTTGTATTCTGATTGTTGTACGTGGAAGCATCCCTATGGCGCTTTGCCTTTATTAATGCCAAAATTTGTTTTTTCTCAAAAAAAAAAAAAAAAAAAAGGGGAAAAAGAGAGGATTAGTATAATATGTGAACCAGCAGATTACACAACCATCAAATTAGCAGATAATGTCTTTTAATTAATATCATCATTAATATCAGTTTCCAAGGTTTTATTAATGTTTATTTTATTGAGAGGAAGAAGATGATATGTGAAGATGACGAGAGGAAGGATAGTGCAGTTGTTTAAGGATTAAAAGTAAAAGGATATTTTAGTAATTTTATATTTATTTTTTAATTTTTTAATTATTTTATCTAATTGCAAAGCCAAATTTTCAGAGCGAAATTATATGACGTGTCAAATTCCTATTGAATTTCTGACGTCAGATAGGGTGAATGTCCTTACTGACAGTAGAAAACTCAAAGCTTCTATCACAACCCAAAACTTACGATGTCTTGGACATTCCTCATCGGTGCCCTCGTCCAAAATGTCATCACATAAAAATAAAAAATAAAAATATTAAAAAATGGAGAGGCATGGACTTTGTGTGCCACTGGGCGGCCAGCCAACATAAGCCATGTGTCAATCTATTATTGGCTATTATAATTTTTTTAAATATACTTAGGCTCCCTTTGGTAGGGATGAAAAGGTGTGAAAAGGGGGTGAAATAAATCAATTCACACCTTATCACCCCTTTGGCAGCAGCTCAACCCTGTGCCTCTTGCCCGGTAAAAGAGGCGACCCGATACTTCAACTACTCTGTTTTTTCTTCGAGGCCCTGTTCACCTTTGCAATACCTATACCACCAAATTGGTGGTATAGTGCTATCTCTAAAATCATGAATAAGGATTATTGTTCCCATTATTCAGAAACCAGATTAGTCATTTCCACTATTACCAGTTCACCATGGCGGCGGAAGCATGGGCGAGGCGGCGCAACCATGGCGGCGTAAGGCTGGCGGCGGCGGGTGAGGCGGCGAGAGCTTCGTGCTTGCGAGAGCGTCGGGCGAGGCCGGGTCAAGTTTATGTGGTGCAAGGCTCTCTGACCATGGCGGCGATTGCACAAGGCAAGGAGGCACAAGAGACGGAGGGAGTGGTGGTGAGATCCGGCGAGGCGGAGGCGGCGACGGTGAGATCCAACAAGACGGTGGCTGTGTTTGCTCCAATTATTAATTTCAGCCCTCAATTCTGTCTTTCAAAAATTAATTGTTGATTTTGTTTCGAATTTCGATCGATTGAGAATATGAATTGACGAAGAGGAGGACTTTCAAGGAGGTGAGAGGGGGTTATTGGGGAGTTGGATGAGGGATTATTGGAGCAAATTAGATTAATTAAATGAATCAAATAAATTTTTAATTAGGTTAATTGTCATTAATATTTTTTAAAACCACTTAAATAAAATTATATCAATTTAACTACACTCTACCAAACACACATATTAAAATAATAGATATTTTTATATACCATATCAAACACTATTAAATAATACAAATTTCACTCTTTTGATACTAAATTAGTAACTATCTACTAATCTTTTAACCTCTACCAAACAGACCCTTAGATTTTTTAGATATTGAAGATAATGTGTATTTAAATTTTTTAAAATATTAAAATTCGTAAAATAAAATTCTCTATAAATAGAGTCCAATATCTAAATATTTTGAAACACAAACAAATTTTCTCTCTTTCTCTTCTAATATTTATAACTTGATTTCTATCATTTCATAGTATGAATCCAAATAATCTCAATTATTTTTCAAATTCTCAAAATTATCAATTTTCTCAAAACTATCCAATCTTTAGATCTTATTTTAACTCTTCTTTAGTGACGTCATGAAAATCGAGCACCAACTGTTAGTTATATCGTGAATGACTGCAAAAATGATAGGGCGTATTATCTCATTGGTGACATATATTCTTCATGGGCTGCATTTGTCAAGTCAATTATTTCTCCACAACTTTGGAAGCATAAGTTATTCGCTCAACACCAAGACTTTGGCGAGAAGATGTGGAATGAGCATTTGGAGTTCTACAAGCTTGTTTTGCATTTCTTTGATGTCCATGTCTTATTTGGGATGAGTATTTGATGGGGGAAAAATATGATAGTTTGTATCATCGTGCACAATATGATAGTAGAGGGTGAAACAAGACACATACCAAAATTACTATGATCTCACATAATTCTTTATTGATAATCCCAGAAATGATGATCAACGTTTTAAATACTCTATTGACTGCATTGCAAGTTTATCCACTTATATGAATAATAGGAAACTTCTTCGCAGTAGAAAAGCTCATATTGCTCTTAGAAACGACTTCTTCACATCCTTATTTACAATTAAATGATGTTTTAGTTATGTTTGTACCCGTTCTCCTAGTTTTACCCTTATTATAATTTCAGAAAATATATGAATGGAAAGTGAGTGTATAAAGATGTGAAGATGTGGGAAAGAGAACTCTTATGGAATGTTAAAATTTTAAAATTGTAGTGAGAGATAACATTTAATTAAGAACAAATTTGTGATTGTACACTACTTCTTAATTCCAAAAAAAAAAATCTTAGACATCAGAACGGAGTGAGTTTTTTCTCTCTCATATAATATAGATATTCTATGATATTAATTTATCATGCAAAAAATTTATTTGGCAGGGATTTTGTTGATATTATTAATTTATCATGCAAAAAGTTATTAATAACGGACATCCCTTTATAATTTCACTGTTTATTTTCAGATTTAAAAATTCTATTTATTGTTCTACGTAATATTACAATTCTTTATTTTTTTACTATAATTTTTATGATACTTATTTGGAATTGAATTAGATGGGTGAAAGTAGAATATCAGTAAAAGTGATATTAAATTTATAAATTATTTATAGGGATGAAATAAAAAATTTAAAAACCAAACTAGAACTAATTTTAAAGTTTAAATCAAAATTCAGGTTTTTAAATCCAAATCTAACACCACGCGTCGTGCTAAAATAATCCATTATTCCATGAACATCTTGTAGCAAAGGCGAAGCCCTCGCCCCCAGGGCCCCCACCCCTTGGCCCGACAGGATTGATATTCCCTGAACATCTGCAATACATTAAGTACAATACATCTCAATCAAATTTAAGATTATATTATAAAAAAGTATAAATTAAGTTAGACAACCTATTCTTAATTTAACAACAATTAAAAAGAAATGAATTTGCTTTTTGTTTATTATATTAAACGCATAAAAAATGCAATTTATTTATGAATTTAGTTGCCCAAACATTAAAATAATTAAGCCCATGGGTGAGAAAAATATTAGGCTAAATACTTCTCCAGTTAATGGAGATACACCTCCTTCTAAATTCACCTACTCATTTTAATTGGTATTGGTAGATACACAACCCCTTATACTACCATTTATACCCTGATTAATAAAAGAAAAAAAAAATTATGATAAGTAGTGATTAGTCGTATAATTGCATCATAATTGTGTGTTTATAAGCCCTTTTATGCACAAATTGAGCTTGATTTATGTGCAAATAGTATTTTGTATCTCTACATTTAGTTTTGTCATGTGGACTCACTCTTCGTGTAAGAAATGAAGTGTTTTAGGTGTTAAAAGTTGAAGAATTGAAGAAGGAATGAAGAGTGGACAAGAAAGACCAAGATGGAGTCAAAACAGGGTTCACTCGGCCAAAATGAATTCGCACTCGGCCGAGCAAAGTGAATTTGACCGAGTGAGATTCTCTGGAAGATCCACTCAGCCAAAACGAATTCGCACTCGGCCGAGCAAAGTGAATTTGACCGAGTGGGATTCTCTGGAAGATCCACTCGGCCAAAATGAATTTTCACTCGGCCGAGCAAAGGCGTTTTGGCCGAGTGAGGCAAAAATTGAAGAACTCGGCCATGAAAATAAGCACTCGGCCGAGTGAAGCAATGTTCGGGCGAGCAACTTGGTTTTGGGCGAGCAAAATGCTGGCAAGCTCGAGGAGCGCGATTTCTAGAAGATTCGAGGGTTAAAATGGTCAAAACCAACTTAGGCCTGAGCTTGTGACTATAAAAGGGTTTCTAACTGAATTTTGAGGAAGACCATTCATTTTTCAGAGATTTCACACGAGAGGAGAGCTCCATTCCACAATTTCATCAATTTTCCTTAGATAGTGCTAGATTAGTCTCTTTTCTTTAATTTCTTCATTGAGAAGTAACTTGTACTTGGATTAAAGCTTGAAGAGTAGTCAATTTGGCAGATTCATGGTTGTAAACAAGTGGTGCTTGAAGATGTTCTTCCAATTTCCTTCATCTTAGGTGATATTACTCTAATTTCTGCTCATTGTTGTTAAATTCTTAGTTTTTCCATGGCTTTATTCATGATTTTAGCTTTCTCAGCCCTAGCCATGCTAGGCTAACTCTCTATGCTTTGAATGATGAAGAATATGTGAGAGTTAGGGTTTAGCTTGAGTATATGCTTAGATTTTGTGAAGTAGAATGATTAATTTCTCTGAATTCGAATTAATTGAGGTTTGATAGCTTATCTTTGGTAGAATTAGAAATTCATTAAAGGTAGCAACATGCGAGAGTTGAGCTATCCTTAGTGAGTTCTAATTTGAAGAGAATTATCTATCAAAGCCTATTGTTAGATGCTTTAGGTTATCGAGAGAGACCTAGAACATGAAGAACACTTTGAATTGAGCATCGAAGCCTTCTAAACGAGAGTTTGTTGGTTAGATGAGATTGTATAATCTAGGTTAATCATGATATGGAACTTAAGATAAGTGTTTGCTCTTGCTATTCTCTATCACTTGCATATTTTGATTCGTTCAAAGCATACCTCCATCACTTTCACTTCGAAAGAAGTTAGATTAGTTTTGATCTTGCACTTGTAAAGCATCTAGTAGATAATAACAACCCGAACCTTTTATTTTCTGCAATTTTATTTTCAAACATTCAATTTAGTAGATATCTAAGAACTAAACACGTTGTCTTTGTGTTCGATATTTGACTTGGTCAATTGCCTACTACAACAACGACCTTGTACACTTGCAAGTCGATCCGTTTTTGTACTTAACGAAAAAGGGCAGAGAATCCCACTCGGCCAAAATGAATTTTCACTCGGTCAAGTGCGAATTTGTTTTGGCCGAGTGGATCTTCCAGAGAATCCCACTCGGTCAAATTCACTTTGCTCGGCCGAGTGCGAATTCGTTTTGGCCGAGTGAACCCTGTTTTGACTCCATCTTGGTCTTTCTTGTCCACTCTTCATTCCTTCTTCAATTCTTCAACTTTTAACACCTAAAACACTTCATTTCTTACACGAAGAGTGAGTCCACATGACAAAAGTAAATGTAGAGATACAAAACACTATTTGCACATAAATCAAGCTCAATTAGTGCATAAAAGGGCTTATAAACACACAATTATGATGCAATTATACGACTAATCAAGTAGTATTCGACAAATTGTTCACAAAATTAACACAATGTTTCGGCAAAATGTTTCCAAAAAATTAACCATATTTCGTGAACTCGTAAACCATTCAAAATTTTGGCTATTGGCGTTCGAAAATATGTATAACTTTCGACTAACCAGGTCCAAAAACTGTCTTGGCGGAAATTTGAAAAGAAAAAATGCGCAAATGACAATCATTCAACTTTCAATGTCGTTCAATGCCTAAAACTTCAATATTTCGTACACAAATACACATAATATAAACAACTAACAAAATTCAACATTTTAAACTAGGGTTTCTACATTAAATTTAAAACCTATGGGATAAAGGACAAAAAAAAAATACATAGGATGGTTGAAATGCTCCCATTTTTACCAGAATCTAGTTTAAAAACATGAATTAATCGTTGTTGTGTCGTCTGATTGTATTATGATGGAAATAAGATCAATTTTTTTTTTCACACGTATATGATTGAACGTCTTTTGCATAAGAATCAAATGGGGGGTGCACGTAGTCTTAGATTTTTTTTTAAAAAAATATTAAGGTTATATATGTAATTTTATAACTTTAATAAAATATTAAAATATTGATGGAAGTGTATTAGTTGGAGGGGTATTTAGCCTGGGCCTAAATATTAATCCAATGGCCCAAACCTTTTCTTTTAACAGGTCATGGCCCAAATATCAAATGCCCAATTAGTGGCATTATTTTGGGTACGGTTATTGGCACTACAAAATGAAGTAAATACACTACACAAAATTTAATTTCTACAACAAATATTTGAAATGACAATATTATCCTTTTAATCTTCCCTCCAAAACTAATTTTAGTGAATACACTCCATCAGATTTTCATTATCAAAGTTCGAACAAGGAGATAAATTTCTAACAATACAAGCGAACTCCATACTTGAAGAATGTGACCCACCATCAATCGATCACTAGGCGCTTGAAACGTGTTTTGTCAGCCTACATTGTAAGGATGAACGATCCTCCAAGTCCGGAATATGTATATGTAAGTGTTTTGGTATTTTTTAGAAACTAGATTTTTTTAAATATTGAGTAGTATAATTTTTGTTGGTGTTATGATATTTTTCATGCATATTATTGTTCATTGAGTGTATAAAATTGTATGTGTATGATAATATTGTTGTTGTTTGCTTGTTTCGAACAATTTTTTTTCTTCTGAAAATCGCGATTGCATTTGTTCATCTCCGGTTATTCGAACATTATGGTCATGTCAGGATAACCAGAGATGAACAACAGTTATCGCGATTTTTGACTTTGGCGATAGCCGACGGAGGCGACGAAGGGCGTTGACGGCGGGCGACGATGATGTGGTTATGGGCGTAGACGGCGAAGGATGTTGAAGATGAAGCGTATTCAAAATATTGGCAAGAATTCAAAGAGTTTGTTCATAGTTAATTAGGGTATTTTAGAAATAAAATGTAGTGTATTCATCCTAAGTGTAGTGAGTTCATCCGTGTATTCACTCCACATTCTAGTGCCAATAACCTGGGCCCATTATTTTACAATAGCCGAATATGAAATTAATTCAGAAGCCCAAACATTAATTCAGAAGCCCAAGGAAACAATCAGATTTGAATATTATAAAAACTAAATGCAAGATTATATAGTAAAATAAATTATAACTGAAGTTTAAATTAATTTTTTTATCCATCTACTAATTTTATTAATTTCTTTTACTACAATTTTTCATTAACATGTCAAAATTATATTGTATTATATGTGGGTGCATGGCAATTATTTAATTAACTATTATCTCTAAAGTTACAACAAATACTCAAATTCATAAAATGGTTTTAAATTTAACATAAGTTATGTAATCCAAATAAAAATTATTTAAATACAATCGTTTAATTAAAAGCAAATAAAAATATTTAAAAAGTAATGAAATAAATATTTTAGATTTGAATTTTATTTTTATATGTGCAATATATATGGTAAATTAAGAATCTTTAAAAGATAACTAATTTGATATATACGGTATTGAAAATGGATTTAAAATAAAAAATTTAAAATCATTTGTGCAAAAAAAAAAGAAGCAAAATTGAACTATTTTCTTTAGTTGAGAGTGAGACTCATTATTGCACCACAAAACAAGTGCACTTCACTTACTCCAATAAATACAATTTTTTCACTCTCCTATCTTTTACTTTTATATATACAAAATCCTTCAAAATTCGATTTTATACCACCAAATTCGAAATATAAACAAACCGTTTCAAGCACAATATAGTATAAATAAATACACAAAATGGTGAAGAACACAAATTAATAGTCAAGACTCAATGAAGAGGACCCTGCACAAGCATTGAATTGTAATGAATTGTACAAAGAAATAAACCTCGCAAGTGAAACAATATATGTGTTGTAAATCTAGAAGATTTATTATTCCAAATCTAAAAGATTTGATGTGGACAATACTAATGGACCAATAACCCAATGGGCTTCATATCTTAGACTAGAGTTTTATTCTTATCAATAGACTATTATACTCATAATTGTATATAGGCATACATAAGAACATTAGTGAAACTCCTGGCTTGGCTCGCCCCCAGACGTAGTCGTTCCCGACGAACTGGGTGAACAAATCTCATCTTTTATTTTACGCACTTATTTACAACACGTTATCAGCACGAGACTCTGCCCGAGACTAAACGGTACGCCCTAAAATTAATTCTCTACATATCATATGAATTAATCCCCGTACCGAATTATTTGATCCATGCGTCACATGATTTATATGTTCTAGAAAATCATTAATTTGATTTGTTTATGTTCTTGTAATTATTGAATCAAATCGTGTTTCGAATTGGATTAATTTCGAATTGAGAATCGAACAAGCAACGGCCGCCGCCCGCCTGCAACGCGTTAGGGCGCACGACCGCCGCCCCAGGGAGCAGCGCCGCCGTGCATGCACCGCGGCCCAGTAGCACCGCCGCTGCACGCCCAGTGGCGCAACGTCCGCCCCCGCCCAGCGCAACGTCCGCCGCCAATGCTGCGCTCCCCGTGCGCGGTCCGCCGCCGTCCGTGCGGCGCTACCCGTGCGCTGCCGGTCGCCCCTTCGCCGCCTCCATGCGCGGCATAAAGGCGGCGCAAGTCCTCCGCACGTGGCGCTTTTCCCCCCGGAATTTTGTGAAATCCTAATCTAATTTCGGTTTTATTTTGGGATAACGCAAAATTCTAATTAATTTATTTAAAAATCCTGAAAATATTTCGTTAAATTTTATTAATATACATGAAATATTTAGCCTCATGAATATGCATGTTTATTAAGTCGTAAATTTTCTTTGAAATTATTTTAATGTGATTATCGTTCATAATAAATTATTTTGCATGTATCTATGATTTAATTATCTTACGTGCATTATTTTTCTCGTACATAGTTTATTTCTTTATAGTCCGCATATTATGCCCGGGTAGGCGGCGCCCGGTACTTGTCGGATCGTAATTTATGCTTTGGGTAGACGGCACCCAATTCTTGCTCCTATGTGCCCTAGAATAATCAAATAAATCCTTATTTCCCCGTTGTCAATAAATTGGTTACAACTCTTACCATGTCACTTTAAAATCGTAGTGAAAAATGTATGATATTACCATGAAAGAATTCGATGACCTTGCTCTCGATGGTAATAACTACCTGACATGGGCGCTAGACGTCGAGATCCATCTAGCCTTAAATGAGTTGAGCGAAACAATTCTTGAAGGTTCGAAATCCACTAACGCCCTGAAGGCGAAAGCGTTGATTTTTCTCATGAATCACCTGAGTGAGGAATTCATTTTTCAGATCCTCATTCAGGGACCCCGGAATGTTGTGGAAGTCCCTGAAGGACCGTTTCCAACAACAATACGATATACTCCTCCCTCCGGTAAAATACGATTGGTTGAGACTCCATTTCCAAGACCTTAAGTCTACAATGGAGTACAACCCTGCTTTGGAACGTATTGTAACCCAGTTGATGCAGAACAATCTGTCAACATTCCACGCTAGCAACCTTATACTCCAGCAGCAGCATAGGGACAATTATATGATTGGCCGCAAGCGTGGAAGGGGGAGAGAGAGTAAGATGATCTGGGCTAAAGGCCGAGGTCGTAGTACATCCGGTGGTCACAGAACCTCGAATTTCACTCTTCAAAATCTGGCAAGGTTGAGCAGTTCTGCTACAGATGCGGATGCGGAGGCCATTGGTCTCACACGTGTCACACTCCCAAGCAATTGGTTGAGGCAGCAGAAGGACGACAAATGGAAGGCCCCTAGAGTCGAATCTCACCATGTCAGCCTGCCTGAAGCAGACTTTGACCAAGACAACGTCGATCCTCTGGGCATCGAGCTAAAATGACTTTGGAAATGATGAGTGATTTGCGTATTTGATTGTTTTAGTACTTTATATTTGGATAAAACAATTTATGCCTTTGGATCCTTTCTTTCGGATATTTTATTTTATGGATAATATTATATTCTAGCTTCGATGTGTTTACCTTAACGCTGTCCATTAAATTTACTTGGATATTGTTATACATGGCTAGTAAATATATCAGCTATTAGGTTTGGGTTATTTCCTCTGGCATGATGGATTGAGATTGTGATTTATGTTTGGTAGATAGCGCTACCACTCATGCAATATTAAGAGATATGAAGTATTTTCATAACTTGTTAAAACGTAAGGGGAGTATAACTACAATAGCAATGACAGTAGGTTGATAGTGGGGTCCAGAAGAGCTCCCATTGTCCTCCTCGTGGGTACCAAACTTATAATGAATAATGCCTTATTGTTTCCACAATCTAAGTGTACCCTGCTCAGTTTTAGAGATATTAGAACTAATGACTACCATATTGAAACTGAAACTGAGAACAATAACGAATACCTTTTGATGACTATACTCGAGGTAGCCGTAAACAAGTTATAGAAAAACTTCCTTTCTTCTCCCCCGGATTGTACTATTCCTACATCCGGCCGTCAAATCTCTATCTAGCCATGAGTATGAAATTTCATGACCCGAACTTCTTTAAATTATGGCATCAGTGGTTAAGTCATCCAGGACAATATATGATACGTAGGATTCTACCTAATTCAATTAGTCATAATAATTCGAATAATAGATTCCTTCATGTTGATAGAAATTATTTGTGATGCATGTTCTAAGGGTAAGTTAATAGTGCACCCGTCGCGCACTAAGGTTGGACTAGAGTCTCCGGTTTTTCCTTGAAGTGAATTCAATGAGACATTTGTGGACCGATTCACCCAGCATCAGGACCATTTCGTTATTTCATGGTCCTTATTGATGCCTCCACTAGGTGGACATGTGCTTGTTTGCTGTCCACCCGCAATCAAGCTTTTGCGAAGCTCATTGCGAAAACTATCAAGCTTAGAGCTCAATTCCTGGATTATCCAATCAAGTCGATTCGCATGGATAATGCTGCTGAGTTCAGCTCAAAGACCTTTACAGATTACTGTATGGCCCTGGGAATTAAAGTGGAGCATTCGGTCCCCTACATCCATACCCAAAATGGTCTTGCTGAGGCGCTAATAAAACGTATCAAACTTATCGCGAGACCATTGCTTATGAACTCCATACTACCTACTTCGTGTTGGGGGCATGCAGTCCTACATGCATCGTACTTAATATAAATCCGTCTAACTGCATCCCCCCCCCACAGTTAGTGCGTGGGAAAGAACCTAGCATTTCCCATCTGCGTATTTTCGTATATGCGGTATATGTCCCGATAACATTACCAAAACGGACCTCTATGGGCCCACAAAGGAAACTCGATTTACGTCGGATTTGACTCTCCATCCATCGTGAAATACCTCGAGCCTTTGTCTGGGGATCAATTACCAGCCCGATTCACTGATTGCACATTCGATGAAGATCACTTCCCGGCATTAGGGGGAGATCCGAATTAAAAATTGAATGAATGTCGGGAGCTTACGTGGAACGTAAGTAATCTTCAGTATCTAGATCCACGCACTAATCAATCTGAACTAGAAGTTCAGAAGATCATTAACTTGCAAAATTTAGCAAACAATCTGCCAGACGCGTTCACTGACCATAGAGGTGTAACTAAATCGCATATATCTACAGTAAATGCTCCCCAAGGGGTTGAGGTCCCAAGCAAAACTAGTACCCATGCCCCCACACGCCAAAAGCGTAAAGGACCCTCAAGAGATAGTAATACACCTAAACGAAAAGCTAGCAAATCTGGTCAGCCGAATGTAAAATCTCTAGAAGAGATTCGTCTAGATAACTCAAAGTCTCTTAGAGACGAGAGTCCTAAAGATGAAGCACGTGCACAAAATATTCAAGGTACTAGGACCGTGGAACGATCAGACCCAAATACAATGGGAAATGAGGAAGGTCTGGTTGACGTAAACGTCGAAGTCTCTGTGAATTTCACAGATACAGGAGAAACATGTAATATAAATATTACTGTCGTCGATGACACATTTGCAGTAACATTTGCTCTTTCCATTAACGATCCGGATCCAGAACCCAAAACTATCGTTGAGTGCCGGAAGCGCTCTGATTGGGTAAAATGGAAAGAGGCAATTGAAGCAGAGCTCGCATCGCTTAACAAAAGACAAGTATTTGACTCTTTCGTTCGTACACCCGTGCGTGCTATCCCTGTAGGATATAAATGGGTTTTTGTACGAAAACGAAATGAGAACAATACTATGGAGAGGTATAAAGTGAGGCTTGTAGCTCAAGGGTTTTCGCAGAGACCCGGGATCAATTTCAATAAAACCTATTCTCCCGTCATGGACCCAATAACGTTTCGCTACTTGATATCTTTGGCAGTTAAATTGAATCTCCAAATGAGATTGATGGACGTAGTAACCGCATACTTATACGGATCACTAGATGCCGACATTTATATGAAAATCCCCGATGGATTTGACATTCCTCAGATGAGGGATGGTGATAATCGCAGTATGTATATCATAAAACTGCAGAAGTCGTTGTACGGCCTGAAGCAATCGGGCCACAGACTTAGTGAGTTTCTTCAGAAGAAGGAATACATATTCGATAAAGCTTTCCAATGCGTATTCACGAAGAAATCGCAAAATGGTTTTTGTATCATATCCGTTTATATTGATGACCTAAACATAATCGGAACATGCAAAGAGATTGAAGAAGCCAGTTCAATCTTGAAAGCTGAATTCGAAATAAAAGTCTTGGGTAAAACCAAGTATTGTCTCGGCCTGCAGATCGAGCATCTCCCAGAAGGAATTCTTATACATCAGTCAACCTACGTGAAGAAGGTATTAGAGAGATTTCACATGGATAAATCTCATCCACTTAGCACCCCTATGGTTGTCCGATCCCTCGAAGTGGATAAGGACCCATTTAGGCCAAGAGAAGATTCAGAAGAAATTCTGGGACCAGAAGTTCCTTATTTTAGTGTTGTCGGAGCATTGCTCTATCTCGCAAATTGCACTCGGCCGGACATTGCATTTGCTGTCAATCTGCTTGCGAGATATAGCACTTCTCCTACAAGGAGACATTGGAATGGTGTTAAGCATGTTCTACGGTGCCTCCAAGGGTCTCAAGATCTTGGACTGTTTTACCGTAAAAACCAAGATAAAACCTTAGTAGGTTATGCGGATGCTGGCTATTTATCTGATCCCCACAATGCCATATCCCAGACTGGTTACGTTTTTCTCTGTGGTGGTATCGTGATCTCATGGAGATCGGTTAAACAAACCATGGTTACCACGTCTTCAAACCACTCAGAGATAATAACTTTATTTGAAGTCGCACGAGAATGTGTTTGGTTAAGGTCTTTGGTAAAACACATTGGTGACTCGTGTGGTATCGCTAAAGGTGATACACCTCCTACCATTATATTTGAAGATAACACCGTCTTGCATCGCACAAATGAGTAATCGGTACATCAAGGGAAACTTGACGGAACTTATCTCACCTAAGTTTTTCTACCCATACGAACTCCAGAAGAGTGACATGATTATCATTCAAAAGTGCAATCTAGTAACAATCTCGCAGATTTGTTCACTAAGTCCTTACCTACGTTTACTTTTGAAAAGTACATTCGTGGTATTGGGATGCAAAGACTCAAAGTGTTGTTGTCTTCAGGGGGAGCGGTAACCCCGAAGCAAGTCTAGAAGATCGATTACATTCCTCCCTAACTTATTATTTAGCCGATACCTAGCATGTGGAGTTTTTATGACAAGACATTTATGTTATGTCGTAATGTCCAAGGGGGAGTGTTGTAAATCTAGAAGATTTATTATTCCAAATCTAGAAGATTTGATGTGGACATTACTAATGGACCAATAACCCAATGAGCTTCATATCTTAGACTAGGGTTTTATTCTTATAAATAGACTATTGTACTCATAATTGTATATAGGCATATACAAGAACATTAGTGAAACTCCTAGCTTGGCTCGCCCCCAGACGTTGTCGTTCCCGACGAACTGGGTGAACAAATCTCGTATTTTATTTTACGCACTTATTTACAACAATATGCAACAAAAATAGATATGCAATTGCAAAAGGATAATAAAGAACTAGCAATTTGTTTGATCCAATTCGTCAATAATGTATAATATAAATTGTTATGTGCCATATAATCTATAAGGACGAGGACGGCATGGGAGGCGCATCTCGAGCGTTCGTCAAGCAAGAGACGCCTACGTGTTGGCCTACGGACGAGGTCCCCACCTCGGCGTCCAATTCCCGTCCCAGGTTATCGGCCCCGTCTCGAGGGCCTCGGCTTGACAGGTTTGACCTCGATACGAATTCGTATACGACGAGGGCGAACGTCTCGGCATAGGATCGACGGAGACGAGCATAAACCCCCATGGCACCTAGATGGGGAAGGCAACGACCGAGGCGAAAGGAGGAGTACCGACCGAGAGAAAGGTGGCTTCCCACAGCTTTAAGGACGATGAGACGTACACGTGTTTAATCTTATCCGAAGATTGGGAAGATTTGGGCGCCATTAGAGAATCATTCCCCTCCCAGTGCGACAAACAGTAAATCGGCACCAACCCAGTATGGCAGGCCATACTTGTGGAAGAATATCCCGCGATCTTGGGAGAGGGTACGATTACCTTTCCACGTGGCCAACCATAATTGGGGCAGGGCTACCAGCCCAAAAGATCTGTGTACCATCACGGTATGGGCCTGTCCAAAAGCATTTAATACTGGGCTGCCCTTTTCCTTCTAGGTCAGCCTAGGGGAATGCCCCTGAGCTATAAATACTTGCTTGTTCGCAATAAATAAGGCACAAACCATTTAAAAGCCCAAGTCAAGACTGACTGGGCAAATCTTCTCCCATTTATTAATTTTAGTTATAATTAATTGTCAAAAGGCCTCAAGCCATTAAAAAACCTAGAATTCACGAATCATTAAAGTCGTTGCCCATCCAAAGCCACATTAATCCGTGTTTCGACACATTATTTAGGTAACAACAATTAGCGCTAGAAGGAGGGTCTACGTCAACCCTATTTATCCAAAAAACACTCCTTGAAGGACATCCACCGTTCTTCGAATAACTCTCCGACGATAAGAAATTTTCCTAAATCCCCCAGAACCTAGGAAAAATGGCGGACCAAGACGTTGGTGAGGGCACGTCACGCCCCACCCTGGAGGCAGCGGTTGCGGAACTAGCAACCACCCCTGACCGACGAACGAGAGATATACCCGTTGTCGCCGCTGATCTGCACACCCCCGAGCAGGTGGAGACTGTCATTGAACAGCTCCAACGAAGGGCGAGGGAAATGAGGAGAAACCTCGGCATACAGGCAACTCCTCCCTCGTCCAAAAAGAGGAAGAATCCCTCATGATCCACCCGA
This sequence comes from Ballota nigra, assembly GCA_947034835.1. Classification (NCBI taxonomy): domain Eukaryota; kingdom Viridiplantae; phylum Streptophyta; class Magnoliopsida; order Lamiales; family Lamiaceae; genus Ballota; species Ballota nigra. The sequence continues at coordinate 80,463,441 of OX344729.1, read as the reverse complement.
CCCCCGAGAGAAGCCCTTGTTGATCTCTTGGAGGACCAGGATATAACTGAACCCACGAGTCTAGAGTATCAGACTCAAGGTCCATCTTCAGCCGGCTTGGTAACGAGTAGTGGGATCAGACGACCCCAAGATCGGAATCCGAGTCCTACACCAGGTCCTCGAGATACCCCGGTTAGACCGAAGCCGTCCCCACGGACGCATGGGCGGGGCGCCGTTTTTCCATCAGAAGGCAACTCGAGGGGGCCCAGAGTTCTCCCGTCCTGAACCTCGAACGACGCATGTCGACTCATGAGCGCCTAGGCCCCGAGGTCACTCTCCGAGCTGAGGGCAGCCAAAGCGCCCTAATCGCGGCCCTTCAACAACGGTTGAACGAGATGGAGAGCAAGTTGGAGGCCAATGACTCTCCGTCCAAACGCACCAACCTCGGCAAGGAGCCTCTGTCTCTAGAAATTGAGGAGACCTGCGTCCAGACAAAGGTCACCCCTCCCCAAACTTCCTTATACGGGGGAAGGACCGATCCATAGATACATCTTAGCAAGTACCGGATCTACATGACCGGCCGAGGCGCGACTGACGACACGAAGTGTCGCTTATTCCCCCTCACACTAGGGGAACTAGCACATAAGTGGTGCGCCAATTTGTCATCCCTCTCAATCAAGATTTCCAGGCCAGAAGGCCGACACAGGCTGATGAGTATCAAACAAACGGACAACGAGTCCGACGAGGCGTACGTCGACCGCGTTGACGAAATCATCCTGATTAGTGTGATTATTGCTCAAAATTCATGTTTTTTATTTGCCTATTTTTAATTGGATTTCGTGTGATTATTTGGATTAATTGGACCATTTGTGCTTAATGGTCGAAAAAGGTATTTGCGATTTATTTTGCAGAAAATTAATATTTTCGGATACAAATACGTGCTTAATGAAATCGACTAAAGAAACGAATCGAGAAAGGGATCAAAGATCGTGAACGAATTAAATAAATGGCAGGGGAAATCATTTGGGCTTAACCATTTAATTGCGGTCCATTTTAATTAATTCACGGCCCAAATTGAAGAAATAATGTCAAAGGCCCACTTCCTATTTTATTTGAGATGAAAGAATTGCTAAATTGCTGCTGCTTGGAAAGTCACGTGAATATCAACAAAATTGGAGAGAAGAAAAGCAAGCGGGACCCACAGCTATACTTAGAAAGGTCAAAGATGGCTTTCAAGTTTAGGAAACCCACGTCCATATTTCGAAGGGAGAGAAAGAGCTTGAGTGAGAAAAAACCATTAATGAAGCTCCACACCATTTTTATTCGCTGGAATTAATGGAACCGCGTCGGAAACGGACCAGTTCTTCGGAAACGAAGCTGCTCACGCCGGAGAACAGGGCCATGGACGCTGGAATTTCGAGGAGTTCTCGCCGGGAAATTCGTTCGAAGCTCGGAATTACGAAGCTCACCCGCCGGAAATTGCAGCAAAAGCCACCGTTCGCCGCTCACTCACTCCGGAAATCTCCATTGCTCGCCGGAAACCACCACATAGCTGAGAGTAAGAGCCGAAAGGGGAGGAAGCTGGGCCCACTTCTTGGGCCACGTGCCACCTTTAGCTGAGAAAGAAGAAAGAAATAGAATTTGCGGGACCCACGTGAAGAATTGCTTTTAGCATCTTTATTAATTAAAGAATTGCTTCGTGCAAGGTTGCTCGATCAGAAAATCCTACTCGTGCAACCCCAATAATTCTTGGCTTCGCATTTGTAACAAAGGTGCACGGTCGTGCACTTTTGCGCGACCAAACCTGGTCGTGCAAGGTCCGATTTTTGCCCTATTTTCGTATTTTCGACCCATTTTTCGACCCACTCGTCTCAAGCCCTCACCCTACGCTATAAATACCCTTATTTCTCAGATCTAGGGGATTCAACACACCACCATACAACACACACCTCACACACTAGAATAGTTAAATTTCACCTTTTATTTCTAGGTTTTTAATTTTCTTTGAATCATTAGAGTAATTTAGCTTAGAATTTCAAGATCAAAGTTCTATTTCAAATTTGTAAACCCAAGAAATGACTTCTTTCCTTATTATTGCAATTTCTTTTTCATTGAATTATGAGTTTAACATTTTGTTCTTATTTAGCTATGGTTTTTCATTGTGAAATCATGAGCTAATTGTTTTGATGCTTGGGATGTTAGATACCATGTGAAATCTTGAGTTGAGATTGCTCTTTGTCTATTCTATGTTCATATTTGGATTTTGCTTCTATTGATGAATTTGTATTGAGCTTTGATTGTTGATCTCTTGTAGTTTGTTTGTTGAGGCATGTTTAGCGTAGAAGAGAGTTACATAAACATGATTAGATGAATGAATGTGAGATTTATGATTGAATGCGTCTATTTTGCGTTTGATTCGTCGAGAGAGAGTTAATCGCAAAGAACCCCATCATTAGACATCAATTGCTTGGATGGTTGTTTAGGTAATTGTTGAGGTCTCCTAGTAAATCCAAATTGATGCATAGAATTGACTTGACAATCCTACTTGAGTTTCACTAGGTTGAAGATATCCTAAGCATCACCATCTCCGTTATGCCTTGAATAGTGGAAGTTATGTGAGAATTAGGTTTGGGTTGTTGATTTATGCCTAATTTTGATTGTTTGTGGAATTATATCCTTATTGATTGGAATTTAGCTTTGCTCTATGCATGAATTGTTCATATTGATGTGTGAATTCATTTTAGTTTAGACGAGAGTTACATTGATTTGATGAAACCTTTGTGTATGAACAAAGAGTGCTTAGATGTGTGGATCTCGTGCTAACTCGTCGAGAGAGAGTTGGAGCGTAGGATACCGCCAATAAGCCTTAAACGTTTGATAGTCTGTTGAATGTTTAGGTGAAGTGTTACTTGTTATAATCCATGAACAATTGAGATTTTGGGATAATTCAATGTTTGAACCTAAGGATCACATAACGGAAACCATTTAGGGCATATCAATCCACTTGCACTTCGTCTCGAAGTTAGTTAAATTTCTTTTATTGCTTGTTAGTTTGCTTGTTTTAATTTCCTTGTTTAGTAGTATAGTCAATCCCGAACTTGTCTTTTAATTTTTCCTTGCATGATAACTTGAATCGACTTAGCTAACCACTTGCTTTTCTAGGGTTCGATAAATTTTATTACTTGGTCAATTGCCTTACTATAACAGCGACGAGATCGCCCTCCATGCCACCCTGAACGGCTTTGCGGCGCTCTCCCCTATGTTCAAGCACCTCTTCAAATGCCTTCCCACGACTTATGCCGAATTCAAGGGGAAGGCCGGAGAAATGATCACGCGCCAGAAACTCCTGGCGCAACGGATGGGGCCGCCGAAGACCGTGATCGCGACCCCGGCCCCAAAAGCCGAGGTAGGGGAAAAGCCCAAAGTCTCCCCCAACAAAGGAGGAACCCGTCCGGACCACATCAGACGGGGGGCAAAGCGCTGGGCACGTTCAAGAAATGGGCCAACGAGACAGACGAGCAATTGCTCCAAGTTTTGGCCCAGTCCCCGGCGTTTGTTTTCAACGCAATCCAACACGATGACCTGCTGAGGAAGCCAAGGGCCCTCAACCCCAAAGGACGAGTCGACAGGGCCAAATGGTGTACATACCACGACAGCGCAGACACAACACCAGCGAATGCCGGGACCTCCTCCGACAGCTCTGGAAGCTATTCGAGGAAGGAAAGCTTAATGACTTCGTCAAAAAGCCGGCAAAGATAGCCCCCCACAACCCCGAGCAGGAGCGGGGGCAGCCACGCCAGCAGCAGGCCCCAAGGCAAGCCCCACCCGTCGCGTATGTCGATGACGAAGAGGGAGACGACGAAGAGAATGAAGTACCCCCACCTCGTCAGGGGGGATGCGTGAACATGCTCCAGGGGGGAGGGACTCTTGGAGGTCTCATTCCGGTCTCGACCATGTCGAACTGCAAAAGGAAGGTCGAGGTCAGGGCATTCGAGAATGTCCACGCTATCTCCCCACCTGAGCCAACCATTTCCAAGACTTCCGTGATCATATTCACTAACGCTAATCGGGAAGGGGTTCTATGCCCGAAGAATGACGCCCTCGTCATCTCCACCAAGATCCTCAGAATCACCATCGATCTGTTGGGGAAATAGGGTGGCCCAGAATCTATCCGGGATGATAATTAAATACGAATTTAAATTCAATTATTACTAGCATGAATTAATCCTAATTAATTCAAATAATAATTCCAACAACAAATTTAACATCATGCATGTTGAATTAATTCACATAAAGTCTGGGCGGAATAAACAAGAATTTATGTGACTTACGTACCTCTTGTAGAATTGGCCTTTGAATAAACGGGACAAGCACGATCTCGCTTTATCAACCCAAAAACCTTCTCAAGTATTTCCCTTTCGCCTTACTTGATCACCGGTGGGAGATGCTTTCAAGTAATTTAAATAACTAAGGAAAAAGAAAAATATATATGCTCTTGATTTTTTCAACACATGAAATTATGTACTTGGGGATGAAATAATCACCCCCTATTTATAATTAGGAGTGGCCGAATTTTTGAGGTTATTTGGGCCTTGGAGAAAATCTTTTCTTAGGCTCTAAGAAATCTTGAATATATCCCATATATATTTTTCTCCATAATAAAATATTCCACAAAAATCTCACCCTCCATATTACTTGCAATATTCGAAAATAATAGGCCAAGAATCTAAGATTTGGATCTTCTTGAATATATGAGATAATCTTGTATTCCAAGAATACTTATCTTCCATAATATCTTTCCAAGAAAATCAACAAAATCTCTTCTTTCCTAATATTACAATTTTCGAAAATAAAGAAGAAAAATCAGCATATTATTATCTTTTTATTTTAATCACCTTATCATTATTGGGCTACTTAATGGGCTACTTGAGGGGCCTTTAAGGAGAATTAAGATTGGACCTCCTAATGGACTTCTGAATTTCAATATTGAGCCCCAATATAATTCTATCCATTAATATTAATTATTACCACTAATAAATTAATATTGCACTATCCATCTTAATCCATATTACGATAATATGGGCTCCCGGTTATTATTTCCAGCGTTTAAGATTATCAAGTCCATTAATTAATTAAGCTTCTGAATAGCTCTAAATTAATTAATATATTTCACCTTGGAGTAAAGACAACTCAACATTATTATCCGTACCGAAGAAACTAATTCTTCACTTGCAAGATTTGGTACGATAAAACTTCTGAGCCCACCAAGGAGACTAATCACACGAGCTGTACTCGCACGCGTTTCTCCGTATTAAATCTTAACAACCGTCGTATGATTAATATTACTGCCCAAAGCACAAGGTTCGAAGTCACGATGATTCTCACCCAACATGAATCAAAGCAGTAACCATTAAGCACACACGGTCCTATTTAAGTGACGGAGATTAAGAAATCAACAACCACTGAGGTCTAATTCTTCACATTTCAGAACAGAAGAATTTATCCTCGCTGTAGGTCCTTTTCAACACATACTAAATGTGCTAGTGCAATCTCTTAGTCAAGACAGACCAATCAGAGACTTACACATCGACCTTTCACGACGGATTGTTCAATTCCACCTAGGTCGTGAAAATCTACGTTTAGTTACAAGGAAACTGTTAATGTTATCTTCCGTGATCGGGTATCACCACATTAACTACAATGTAACTAGTACTATTATGAACTGTTTGTAATAAATAATCAACATTCAATCATATCTAAAGCATATGCGATAAAAGAATTATTCTCATAAAAAAGTGTATGATACACGAGTTATACAAAGTAAAAGCATACTTTCACGTATAATTCTAACAATCTCCCACTTATACTTAAAGTCTGCTTTTTAGTATACATCATGCATATCTTAGTGTAGTAGCTCTACGTGACATCTAATGTCAACCTACACTAACCTAATAATTCCTCCCACTTATACTTAAAGCAGATTGACAATAGTCTTGACTCCCATTCCATCCACATGTCTCTCGAATGTACTCTGAGGCAGACCCTTTGTGAATGGATCCGCTAGGTTGTCACCCGATGCTATCTTTGCCACCTCTATATCTCCTCTCTTAACGATTTCTCGTATAAGATGGTATTTTCTTTCTATATGTTTACTGGCCTTGTGGGCTCTCGGTTCCTTTGAATTTGCAACTGCTCCGACATTGTCACAAAAGACAGTTATCATGTCGGGTAAATTCGGAACAACGTCCAAGTCCACTAAGAAGTTCTTGAGCCAAACTGCCTCTTTCGCTGCTTCACAAACAGCTACATACTCGGCTTCCATGGTCGAATCGGCGATGCATTTCTGCTTAACGCTTCTCCATGAAATGGCTCCTCCTCCCATGCAAAACACACTACCCGAGGTTGACTTTCTTGAGTCTATGTCTGATTGGAAATCCAAGTCCGTGTATCCCACGGGAACAAGACTATCTGACTGGTAAATCAGCATCCGCTCACGAGTTCTTTTCAGATACCTCAAGATGCACTTTACGGCAGTCCAATGGTCTTTCCCGGGATTACTTTGATATCTTGTTACCATGCCCACGACAAAGCAGATATCCGGTCTCGTACACAGCATTGCATACATAAGGCTTCCTATGGCCGAAGCGTACGGAACACCTTTCATGTCATCTATCTCCACTTGCGTCTTAGGGCTCATTTCTTTCGATAGATGGATTCCGTGCCTAAAAGGTACAAAACCTTTCTTGGAATCTTGCATGCTGAAACGCTTCAAAACAGTGTCAATGTATGAAGCTTGCGATAAGCCCAACATCCTCTTCTTGCGATCGCGAGTGATCTTGATCCCAAGGATGTGACCGGCTTCCCCTAAGTCCTTCATATCAAATTGTTTTGACAGCCATACCTTTACGTCTGACAATACCTTTACATTGTTTCCAATGAGCAGAATATCGTCTACGTATAATACTAAGAATACCACCGCAGTTCCGTCACGCTTCTTATACACACAACTTTCGAACTCGTTTTGATCAAACCCATAAGACTTAATCACTTGATCAAAACACTGGTTCCAAGTACGCGATGCTTGCTTAAGTCCATAAATGGATCTCTTAAGCTTGCATACGAGATTCTCTTGGCCTTTTTCAATGAAACCTTTGGGCTGTTGCATATAGATATCTATCCCGTCAAGACTTCCGTTAAGGAAAGCTGTCTTGACATCCATTTGCCAGATCTCGTAATCTAGGTGCGCAGCGATCGACAAGAGAATACGGATAGACTTAAGCATAGCTACAGGTGAAAATGTTTCCTCATAATCGATCCCTTCTTTTTTAGTATACCCTTTGGCCACAAGCCTTGCTTTGAAGGTCTCAACCCTTCCGTCCGATCCTCTTTTCCTCTTGTACACCCACTTGCATCCAATGGGTTCTACCCCATTGGGTGGTTCGACCAACTCCCACACTTGATTATGATCCATCGAACCCATCTCGGCTTCCATTGCCGTTTGCCATGACTCCGCGTCTTTGTCTTGGATTGCCTCGTCGTATGTCCATGGGTCCGATTCATCACCGGGAACCAAATCCGAAGATTCTCCTATCCCCATGAATCTCTCGGGTTGCCTAGCAATCCTCCCACTGCGACGAGGTTCCGATTGTGAAGATGTGACGTGTGGTACATCATCTTGTATACTTGGTATCGAGGTTTGACCTCTCAATTCTTCTAAGGTAATTTCACTTTTAGGCTTCCGATTGTTCATATAGTCTTCCTCAAAGAATTTAAAGTGTGCACTAATCACGGTCTTTTGATCCCTGGGACTATAGAATATACACCCTTTCGATCCCGCAGGGTATCCTATAAACAGCCTTAATTCCGAACATGGATCCAACTTACCGGCTTCCTTGTCTAGCACGTATGCCGAACAACCCCAAATCCGCAAATGTCTTAGACTGGGCTTGCCCCGGTCCACAATTCCATTGGGGTTTTAGGAACCAATTTGGATGGCACCAAGTTTAGAATGTAAGCCGCCGTTTCCAAGGCGTTACCCCAAAACGACTTAGGTAAATCTGAATAACTCATCATGGATCTGACCATCTCTAAAAGAGTCCGGTTTCTTCGTTCCGCCACACCATGTTGGTCCCACTAGTTAGATTAATTGCAGAAGCTTAAGTTAAATGTCTTTCAAATTCTTTTTACAAGAGAATAAAACGCAATAAGATAATGAGTAAAATAAAGCAATAAGGAACACAAGATATATAGTGGTTCGGATTGAATATCCTACGTCCACTCTCCCTTATAACCAAGGGGTCTCACTATCAACCAACTCACAAACTTACTTACTGGAATTGGGAAGTACCAGTTCCTTCTTACAACCTCTTTAGATTTAACTTCAATCTAAAGATCAACCAGCCAACAACCTTGTCTAATAGATGAACAGGTTGTGGTTTCAATAACTCCTTTAGAGTAGATAAATATTATGAACAGTAAGAGTGCTTGGTATGAATATCAAAAGCTTGGATCACTTATGCGCGTGTAGAGTCTCTAGAGCTTTTTCTTGAACTGCACTCTTGTATTTATAGAGGGGATTAGGGCTAGCCGTTGGAGGGCTAATCCAATCAGATCCTCTATATAAGGAAGCCTCAATCAATCAATTCCCTAATTGATTGATTGGGTTGGTGGGATCCTTGGATTGATTATCTTCAAATCTTTCCAATCCTGATCATGTTGACTTGATTTGAATCACCAACGGTCAATAACTTCCTCTGCCTAACTCCGATTCTCTCCAGAGAAGGCTAGACCAGACACCAGGCAACCTCGGTGTCTTCTGGTCCTAATCTGGTGAACAACCAGAATACTCAGTAGAAACAGGAGATCAAACTGAGCGTCTTTTGATCCACCAGACTCGTCTGGTCTGGGGAAAGTCCTCTGCCTCTGGTCTGTTCTCGTCTGGTGAAGTCTTCTGGTGGAGTCCTCTGGTGACTCTTCTGGTGAAGTCTTCTGGTCTGGCAGTTCCCCCTAGACTAAGTCCTAATCTAGATCATCATCTGGCTAACAGGTCCAGATGGTCCTATTACATCTTCTGGTTTGTTTTAACTCATCAAAACTAACAACAATTTTTTTATCCTAACAATTTTCCCCTTTTTGATGGAGTTAAAACACTACCAGAACTGATCAAGAATAATAAACTTAAGCAAGCAAATATTAAAGGATAAAACCTTAGAATAGATCTTATCAGGCAAACAATTAAGACAACGAGAGGTTGTCTTTTGAACAGAGAAGATATGAATTTCATTGATAATAAGGACAATATGATTACAAATTACATTGAAGATCAGATCCTATTCTATGCATATCTTCTGTTATCTTTAGGCACCAGAAACCAATCCAGAAACCTATCCTGGACGGCCTTCAACTCTGCAGAAGATGTTGGAGTGAAGTTCACCAACACCTTGGTCTTGTACAGTTTCTTCAGCTCAGCCCAATCAACCTGGTCTCCTGCCATTGGAGTGTTGAGAAAATGGAACTCAGGAGCAGTGACTTCCAGGTTGAATTCAATAGTTGAATCCATCAACTGCTTGTACAAATCTGCATCATATGCCTGCATCCAAGAATGGAAAGTCCTGTTGATGAGAGCATCATCCTCTGGTGGAGGTCTCTGGATGTAATGTTGAATGAACCAGAGAGTCTTGGCTTCTCTCCATTTTTCTATCAAAGGCACAGGAACAGTTGAGTTAAAAGACCCTTCTGTCCTGAGAGGGAGGATGTTCATGACTTCAATAGGCCCTTTCCTCTTCTGGCTTGAACCACTGGCACCAGAAGGAACACACCAGCTTCTCTGTTCTTCTTATTTTGCCTTCTAACATATCTGAGCCTCTGCTCTTCATCTATGTTTTTTCTTATCCTTGCTTGCCTCTCATCAGGCGACTCTTCCTTGAATCTCTTCTCTGCTTCTTCAACCATAGATTCAAGGAAGCTCTTCTTCACTTTCCTTATCTTCCTCTTTGCAGGTCCAGAGATGGAGATTGGATCCTGCTCTGCTTCGGACTCCTCTTCTGCAGCAAGCTGCTTAGCCATGGAAAGAGATTTGAGCTCTTCCTTCTTCTTCTTCTGCAACTCAGCCTGGGCCAAAGTGTTCTCCAGCAGGTCCAGACGAGCTCCATGGCTCCAAGAGCAGTGACTTCCAGGTTGAATTCAATAGTTGAATCCATCAACTGCTTGTACAAATCTGCATCATATGCCTGCATCCAAGAATGGAAAGTCCTGTTGATGAGAGCATCATCCTCTGGTGGAGGTCTCTGGATGTAATGTTGAATGAACCAGAGAGTCTTGACTTCTCTCCATTTTTCTATCAAAGGCACAGGAACAGTTGAGTCAAAAGACCCTTCTGTCCTGAGAGGGAGGATGTTCATGACTTCAACAGGCCCTTTCCTCTTCTGGCTTGAACCACTGACACCAGAAGGAACACCAGCTTCTCTGTTCTTCTTATTTTGCCTTCTAACATATCTGAGCCTCTGCTCTTCATCTATGTTTTTTCTTATCCTTGCTTGCCTCTCTTCAGGCGACTCTTCCTTGAATCTCTTCTCTGCTTCTTCAACCACAGATTCAAGGAAGCTCTTCTTCACTTTCCTTATCTTCCTCTTTGCAGGTCCAGAGATGGAGATTGGATCCTGCTCTGCTTCAGACTCCTCTTCTGCAGCAAGCTGCTTAGCCATGGAAAGAGATTTGAGCTCTTCCTTCTTCTTCTTCTGCAACTCAGCCTGGGCCAAAGTGTTCTCCAGCAGGTCCAGACGAGCTCCATGGCTGAAGAGAGTTTCATTTGTGGTCTTCGCCAGATCAGTTCTGGCCTTCTCTTCTCCCTTTTTAACTTCATCAAGGAGGGGCTCCACAACCTGCCTTATAAGATCAGGCAAGGCAGTGTTGGAGGAAGAGTGAAGATCACGCAGTTGCTTGGCTTCCTCCAGGTAGGCTTTAGACTCTGCAACAAGCCTTTCCTGCTTCTCTAACATCTCCTGGAGGGAGTCTTTCAACTTGGCAGTCTGGATCATCTGGCTTGCCATCTCAACTTTAAGGACAGAGACTGGCCTCAACTGCTCCAGCACGTGCTCCTGTAGCTGCTTCTGGCTGTGCATGACATCCAGCTTGACAAATAAGCCATTAGCCTTAAAAAAAGCTTTTACCTCTGCCAGAGAAGACTTTAACTGCTTCAGGAAGATTCTCTTCTCATGCCTGATCTGGTGCTCTATCATAGCAGGGGCCATGTGTTGAATAGCTTTTGAAAAGCGCCCAATCTGCATGATTTGCTCATTGAAGAAAGCTTTCATCTTCTGGAGCACGGCAGGAGACATCTCAAAGTCTTCCTCATCTGAATATAGCTCTGTAGGGAAGACAAAATGAGGACCAAACTTGTAAGTGGGGCCCTCTGGAGTGAGCATTACGCCTCTCTAGATGAGCAGGGTGCGAATCAAGACTTTAGCAGCACCAGGAGTCTCCAGCTCTGCTGGGTTCTGAATATTCATTCTCTGCTTTAGCTCAATCTCCCAAGCAGTGAAGTTGGAGGGACCCATTTCCTCAAGCAAAAGCATTAGGTCCTCCACATCTTCAAGTCTGGCCTTGCTCCAGACCTTGGCATCAGTAAGCTCTGCCAGGAGTGGTAAGTGCTCTAGAAGAACTGGGAAATGTTCTCTTAGCCAGAGCTGAGCACTTACACTCATACTCTGCCTAATGGGACCCATTTCTGCAGATGAGAAAGTGAAGGGTTTGGGCCCAGAGGCAGAGGAGGAAGGGGCTAAGTTAGCAGGCTCAAGTGAAGCTTCCTCATCTTCACTATCATCACTGGTTAAACAGGTAGGAGACGGGGGAGGGCCAACGAATCCCAGAGCCATAGAAATGGTTGGGTCCTGGTCTGTATGGGTTTGGGGAGGGTTAGGATTTTGTGAGGTAGAGGTGGAGGGAATGGATTGCTCTGCACCAGAAGAAGGTGGGATCTCAGGTACAGAAGGTGTAGGTGGTATTTGAGATGTGGAAGTGTTTGGAGTGGGGAGTTCTGCACCAGAAGAGATTGGTGGCACCTCTGGTACAGACACTGGGGGAGAGGGGTTTGTGGGAATGAGTTTGGGAATTTGTGGGAGAAGGTGTTTGGATAGGAATGGTGGAGGGGGTATATACTGGGGTATCTGGAAGGGTCTGCTCTGGTGGAACAATAGGATTACCAGAGGCAGATGGGGTTTGGGGAATATTATCTGGGGGAGAGGTAGAGGGGGAGACAAGATTAATAGGGGTAGAAGATGGAAGGGAAGGATTTACCTCTGCTGGGTCAACACCTGCAGGTACAGCAGTCTCTGGAGCATCTTCCATCATCTGGGAAGCATCCTCAATGGCCTTCTCCAAGGCCTCTCCAAGATCAGATCCAGAGTCTGAATCTTGAAGAAGGGCTCTCTTGGCCTTGGATTTCTTCACAAGAGGCACATCCTCGTCTTCATCTTCCTCTTCTGATGGCTCATCCACCAGAAGGGTTTTCTTGGCCTTCCTGCTAGTCTTTGACTTCTTAGCAGAGCCTCTCTTGGCCTCCTCTGGCCGCTTCCTCTTGCCTGCTCCAGCCTTCTTAACAACTTTATCATCATCACCCTTCTTCTTAAGCACATCAAGAAGGGGAATCTGGTCCTCCTCTGAGGAACCAGAAAAGGCAACGGTTGAAGAACCAGTTGCTTCAGAAGCTTTCTTATGGGTCTTCTGCTTCTGCTGCTTTCTCTGCCCCTTTGGAGGTGAGGGAATAGATTGAATAGGAGGGGCAGGGATAGCCTGCTCTCCATCAGAGTCGGCATGGCCATGAAGAGAGCCATCCTTAGAGAAGAGGATCTTGGATTTGTGATAACTATGGCACCAAGATGATTTCCACTTCTTCTCTGGAAGGAGAGAATCCAGAATAAGAGTTAACTTAGTCCCCAAAGAGACATTTGCAGTGAAGAAGAACTGCAACTCCCTTGGCTTGGAAGGACACGGCTCCTTCTTCACCTTCAGTCTGTTCTTCCTCAACACATCCCAGAAGAACTCCGCCCAATTGCATTGAACGCCGTCATATAAAGCCCTTATCACACACATCCTGCCATTGAAAATGGCATCTGTGCTGTGATTCTCACACATAAGCACCTTTACCACAATATCGAACAACACCTTGTACTTCTGCCTTAAATGTTTGTCCAAAAACCCTTTCGTGATATTCTGGCAAGAAGAACGAGCAAAAATCTTGAAGGATCCAACGATATCATCTTCCTTGTACGACAAAGGATCCACTCCCTCTGCAGAAATGTTCTCGAAAAGAGCGCATAAATCGTGCTTAGAAAACACCAAATCATCTTCATCAATCTTGGACGAAATGTAATCCTCATGAATCTTCATGCGAACCAGAAACTGGGCCGCATATCCGTCAAGAGTGCGAAAATCCTTGGGAACAGTGGAGATCAACTTCTCCACCCCTGCACTCTGGAGCATCTCCAGAATCGACAGCACAACTGGGTTCTTGGTGGTATAAAAGTCCACCACCATCTCCGTCTTTAGCTTTTTCATCATCAGGACATGGTCAAAATTGCACGGAGGAGCCATTACTGTGAAAGAGAGAGAGAGAGAGAGAAAATGCTTTGCAGAGAGAGGTTAGGGTTTGAAAGTATGGAAACGTGAAAGGACAGATTGAAAGGAAAATTGTTTTAAATAGGGTAATACGCGTGGCTTGATTATTAAATGAAGTGGGAACGCGTGTAATTTCAAATTTAATTGAGGAAACAAAATCAATTTTAGCATTGATTGACATTTTGCACAGTGATTAAATCTGATGGCCATGATGAAAGGCGAGATGCAGATTTAATCTGGTGCGTTGGCATAGTCATTGGGACTGGGCATAAAGGGTTTTGTGGCAGTCAAGAGAAAAAGCGAAATGATTGCCTAGGCCCTATACCCTAGTCTTAAATACACTCTGAAGTTGAAACATTTTGAGTGTACTTACTAATTTGAAAGGTGTATCCCAATGATCAGAGGCCAGAGAAGTAAAGACATACCTGTCACCTGATATTGTAACCAGATGATACCACAACTAGTCTGGTGATACATCTCCTCTGATGGAACTCATCTGGTCCTGGTCAGAAAAGACTTTGGACATATCTCTGACTCAGCACCTCATCTGGGATAAGTGTCACCTGGTGGATACCTCATCTGGAAATATACCTTCTCTGATATATCTAATCTGCAGGTATGTTAGTTTAAGAAAGTAAATATATGAAGAAAAGTAATGAGACAAGGATACTTCTCTGATGTTCCCCCTAAAACAAATCTGTCTCTGGATCCAACAAACCCAACTCAAAGGCTAACTCTCTGAATCTGGTCTCAGCCAAAGGCTTGGTTAAAATATCTGCTCTCTGCTTCTCTGTTGCAATCTTTTCCATCCTTATATCTCCCTTCTCAACATGATCTCTGATAAAATGATGCCTTATATCAACATGTTTGCACCTGGTATGAAGAACTGGATTCTGGGTGATGGCAATTGCACTATTACTATCACAGAAAATAGGAATATCCTTAGCTCTAATCTGGTAATCCCTAAGCTGTTGACTTATCCAGAGAAGTTGAGAACAACAACTCCCTGCAGCCATGTACTCTGCTTCTGTTGTAGATGTAGCAACTGAAGTCTGCTTCTTAGAAAACCAGGATACCAATTTATTCCCTAAAAATTTGCATGTTCCACTTGTAGATTTCCTATCTATTCTGCATCCACCATAGTCTGAATCTGAATAACCACTCAATTCTAAGTTATCATCTGCAGGATACCATAATCCTAAATTCACAGTTCCCTTAAGATATTTCAATATCTTCCTAGCTGCTTCCAAATGACTCTTCTTGGGATTAGCTTGAAATCTGGCACAAACACCTACGGCAAAAGTAATATCTGGTCTGCTTGCAGTCAGGTACAAAAGAGAACCAATAAGTGCTCTGTACTGAGTCTGGTCCACACTCTCTCCAGACTCATCTGGATCCATGTTGAAATTTGTCATCATAGGGATCTTGGCTGCTTTGCTAGATCCTACTCCAAATTTCTCTAACATGTTTCTGGTGTACTTTGCTTGATTAATAAAAATTCCCTTCTCTGATTGCTTAACCTGCAAACCCAAAAAGTAATTCATTTCTCCCATCATGGACATCTCAAACTGACCCTGCATGAGCTCACCAAACTTCTCACACAACTTCTTGTTAGGGGATCCAAATATAATGTCATCAACATATATTTGGACCAGAAGGATGTCCTTTCCTTCTTCTTTCCTAAACAAGGTCCTATCAATCTTACCCTTAGTAAAACCATTGTCCAGAAGAAATTGAGATAGAGTGTCATACCATGCTCTGGGTGCCTGCTTCAGCCCATAAAGAGCTTTCTTAAGCTTAAACACCTTGTCACCTTGTTCAAAACCAGGGGGTTGTTCAACATACACTTCCTCAATGAGAATCCCATTAAGAAAGGCAGATTTCACATCCATCTGGTATACTTTGAACTTCATGTGAGCAGCATATGCTAAGAACAATCTGATGGCTTCTAGTCTGGCAACAGGGGCAAATGTCTCATCATAGTCTATTCCTTCAGACTGAGAATAGCCCTGGGCCACTAGCCTTGCCTTGTTCCTAGTAATGACATCATTCTCATCTTTCTTATTCTTGAAAACCCACTTAGTGCCTATCACCTTTTGATGTCTTGGTCTGTCTACCAGCTCCCAAACATCCTGTCTGGTGAATTTATTCAATTCCTCCTGCATTGCAACAATCCAATTTGAATCTTTCAGTGCTTCCTTGATGTTCTTGGGCTCAATCAAGGACACATAGCAACTGAATAAAACAGCTAAGTTAAGAGTTCTCCTAGTCTGGACACCCTTAGTTGGATCTCCTAAGATCAGGTCATTGGGGTGATCAACCAGGGTCCTCCTTCTCGTGGTCTTGCCTGGTTGATCATCTTCTGCAGTACCTTGGTCATTATCACCACCTGCAGAAGAGCTTCCCCCTACAGGAGTTCCAACCTCTTCTGGTTCTGCTCCTTGTGAAGGCTTCTGCTTCAGAGAACCAGGAGATGGGTCATCATCTGAATCTGAATCTGAATCAAGAATAGGTGGATTGACCTTGATAACTCTGGGAGTAGTCTGATTCTGGGTCTCATCTGAAGACTTAGAATCCACCTTGCACTAAAAAACAGATTCATAAAAAACAACATGAGGTGTTTCCTCCACACAAAGTGAATTCTTATTAAAAACTCTAAAAGCTTTACTGGTGCTGGAATATCCTAAAAATATTCCATCAACCACTTTAGCATCAAAGGTTCTTAATTTAGATTTCCCATTGTCATGGATGAAACACTTACATCCAAAAACATGAAAATATGAAACAGATGGGGTTTTACCTTTCCATACCTCATATGGAGTCTTATTATGTCTCTGGGCAATCAGGCATCTGTTCTGAGTGTAGCAAGCTGTATTAATGGCCTCTGCCCAAAATCTCTGTGGAGTGCTGTACTCTGCCAGAAGTGTTCTTGCAACTTCTTTGAGGGTCCTATTCCTCCTTTCTGCTACTCCATTTTGTTGAGGAGTTCTGGCAGCAGATGTCTCATGAAAAATCCCATGGTCCTTGCAGTAATCTGCAATGTGTGAATTCAAAAACTCTGTTCCTTTGTCACTTCTGATTCTGACTCTGGTTCTGCTCATTCTGAATCTGCTTGAAGAACTCTGGCAGCTTAGTCATAGTTTCATTTTTCTTAAACAAGAACACTACCCAAGTGTATCTTGAAAAGTCATCTACTATAACTAAGGTGTACTTCCTTCCACTGAAACTAAGAGGAGAAACAGGTCCAAACAGGTCCATGTGAAGTAGTTGAAGTACTCTGGTTGTGGTTGTGCTCTGGACATCTTTAAAGGAAGTCTTGGGTTGTTTACCTTTCTGGCATGAACCACAAACCTGATCCTTCTTAAACACTTCATTAGGAAGACCTCGAATGAGACCTTTTCTGGCAATCTTGTTCAATGTTTTGAAGTTAAGATGACACAATCTCTTGTGCCAAATCCAGCTGTTCTCTGCAGATCCTTTTGCGACCAGGCACGCATTTCTTGGGCAACTGTTAAAATCTGCAAGATAAATGTTACCCTACCTCAAGCCTATTAGCAAGATATCATTATAATCAGAAGAGAAAACAGTGCATGAATCACTAGAAAACTTCACTGAGTATCCCTTGTCACAAAATTGGGATACTGAAAGCAGATTATGCTTGAGTCCTTCTACGTAGTAGACTTCATCTACAGATACTCCATTGAAGGTCAACTTTCCAACTCCTCTGGTGACTCCATAGTTGTTGTCACCAAACATCACTCTTGGTCCATTCAATGGCTTGAAATCTTGGAGATTATCCTTCTGGAAGGTCATGTGCTTGGAACATCCACTATCAATGTACCAGACATGGTTGCTTGAAAATCCTTTCTCCAATGGACTCTTATCTACCTGCAGAGAAATCAATTAGGTCCCTTACTAGTGCTGGGTCCTGATTGGTTAGTTGCAGGTTTTGTAGGAATCCATAGATAAAGATCATCCCTTGATGGATGAGGAGATCTTATCTTTCTTCCAAATCTATCTACCAGCACATGTCCTCTGACAATGACATATTGAGCTACTGGTCTGATAAAGACACCTTTCCTATAAACAGGTCTGGTATACCTTTTCTCAAATCTGGCCTTCGGAATGGCCTGCCTCAAAGACATGGTCTTAAAGGTCTGGTTGTACGGGTACATCCTAGAAGAACCATCTCTGGTGTCATAACTACCCAGATCAGTTGGTTTTCTATAGATGGGTCTGGAAGACCTCCTCTGGTTCTGATAATTAGACTTGCTCTGTGGATTATAGTTCCTTTGAGTATACCTATTCTGGAATTGATTCCTCTGAGAAAATTGTCTCTGGGGTACCTGGTGCTGTTGAACATTGTTCTTTCTCTGGTAGTTATTACTCTGATTGGTATTCCCATTTCTTGAGTGTTTCCTTTGAGGTCCCCTAATCTGTTTAGGTTCCCTTTGAGGATTTCTCTGGGGTCCTCCAATTTGAGTAATTTCTACTCCTTGGGACTCATTGTTCATAGAACCATCAATCTTTAATGGTTCCCCTTGTTGACACTTATTCTCTAGCATCTTCTCTTCCAGAACAGTCAACTCTTCTGGACCATATGTTATGTGATTAACAGAGTGATTCCTTTTCCAATCAGGATTGTGAACCACCTTGTAACCATTACCAATTAAGTCTTTATCATTCCAGATTTCTACCAATTTACCAGCTCTTACAGACTTGTCTTTATTATAAAGGTATTTATGAGTTTTAGTGGTAATTCCAGAATATCCTAAACCACTCTTATCACAAATGCGCTGAGAAGACTCTGATATGATAGATACAACAGATGGTATCTTAGGAGCTTCTCTGGGCAAGGGTATCTCCTCTATGTTGTGGACAACTTGTTTTCCCTTGATGAGAGTCTGGTATTTAGCTCTGAGTTCATTGATCTCATCTTCTTGAGAATCATTTTCTTTCACGAGTTGATCTACTAGAGTATCTCTTTCTGTGATCTTATCCTGAAGTTCAGAGACTTCTTTGGAATGATCTTTCATGAGTTCTCTGGTGGATTTATGCTCATGAGAGAGAGATTGAACTTCAGCTCTGAGCCTACCATTCTCTTTCTCAAGTTTCTGACAGAGTTGGACACAATTTTGGAGATCTGATAGCATTTGTTGCATATCAGACTCTCTGGAGTTACCAGATGAATTAGAGGATTCAGTACATTTGGAATTTGATAAAACTAGAGTAGTTTCATTTACCTCAGTGATGTCTGCCATAAGACACATATCATCATCTGATCCAAAGTCAGAAGAAGAAGAACTGGAACTAGTATCCTCCTCCTCTGCTTCTGCCAGCAATGCTCTCTTATCTGCATATCTCCTATCTCTCTTGATTCTTTTCTCTTCTCTTTCCCTAGGAGTGAGTTGAGGACAATCATAACTATAGTGACCAGTCTTGTTGCATGTGTAGCATGCATTGTCTACTCTGGGACTAGGACTTGGCTCTCTCCTCCTCTGGTTGTAGTCTGATCTGGCAGGACTACTTTCTCTCCTCTGGTAGTCAGGTCTGCCAGAGCTACCATCCATCCTCTGATGATCTGATCTCCCAGAGTTGCCAGGGTTGTCATCTCTCCTCCTTTCTGGAGTTCTAAATCTGGTCTCCCTTGGGTCTCCAGATGTCTTCTCCTTCTCTGCAGGCTTGAAGGAACTCTTTCTGTCTCTGGAAGATTCCTTCCAATGCCTTTTGTACCTGCCATATTTTGAACTCATTTTATCTAATTTACGAGTTAGAAGTGCTACCTGCTCCTTGAGGCTCAAGTCATCTGCAGTAGACTCCTTTGGCTTGACATCAGGCTTGATGGTTGAAGAGAATGCAACACCTTTCTGACCAGAAGAGGAAACCTCTTCTGTTTGATCCTCCTCTTGAAGATCATACTCATAGGCTTTGAGATCAGACAATAGGAGATGATGATCCAGAGTATTGAGATCCTTGTTGTCCTTGATCACAGTGACTTTAATTCTCCACCTGTTTGTTAGTGAACGCAAGATTTTACTATTAATTTCTATTTCAGAGTAGGTCTTACCTAAGGCACTAGCCTTGTTCAGGAGGTTTGTGAGACGCATGTCCAGCTGGTCAATGGTCTCGTCTGGTTTCATCTTGAAGGTATCAAACGAGTGTTGAACAGCTTGGAGTTTGTTATCTTTGATCTTCTCTGTTCCCTCACAGAGTAACGCCAGTTTGTCCCACATCTCCTTGGCAGTGACACACGTTCTGACCTTTTCAATCACCTCTTTGGTAAGTGTGTTGATGATCTCTGTTCTTGCCACCTGGTCCAAGTTGTAGAGCTTTCTTTCATCATTGTCAAGCTCATCTTTCTTTTTGAGGATTCGTTGCCTGGGGACTCTATCCTCTGCAGCTTTTTGGGCAGCTTCACTAGTTTCTTCCCTGGACTCAGACCTGCCACTATCAATAGGAGTCCAGTAAAATTGAATGGGGCGCTTTTCAACCACATCTAATATGCGGTGATGAATAGCTCCAAGATGATTGCTCATCATGAAGCTCCAGTGGCTGTAATCCTCAAAAGAGAATTCTGGGAGCTTACGGCTCTTGTAAGAAGATTTTGCAGACATTTTGATATAATTAAGGGAAATAACAAGAACTTGAACAAAAGCACTAAAGAGCAATAGATCTGCCCGGTGACCACCAAAAGCTTTACAAAGCAGTGGTCATTGGACATACTGCTCTGATACCACTTGTTGGTCCCACTAGTTAGATTAATTGCGGAAGCTTAAGTTAAATGTCTTTCAAATTCTTTTTACAAGAGAATAAAACGCAATAAGATAATGAGTAAAATAAAGCAATAAGGAACACAAGATATATAGTGGTTCGGATTGAATATCCTACGTCCACTCTCCCTTATAACCAAGGGGTCTCACTATCAACCAACTCACAAACTTACTTACTGGAATTGGGAAGTACCAGTTCCTTCTTACAACCTCTTTAGATTTAACTTCAATCTAAAGATCAACCAGCCAACAACCTTGTCTAATAGATGAACATGTTGTGGTTTCAATAACTCCTTTAGAGTAGATAAATATTATGAACAGTAAGAGTGCTTGGTATGAATATCAAAATCTTGGATCACTTATGCGCGTGTAGAGTCTCTAGAGCTTTTTCTTGAACTGCACTCTTGTATTTATAGAGGGGATTAGGGCTAGCCGTTGGAGGGCTAATCCAATCAGATCCTCTATATAAGGAAGCCTCAATCAATCAATTCCCTAATTGATTGATTGGGTTGGTGGGATCCTTGGATTGATTATCTTCAAATCTTTCCAATCCTGATCATGTTGACTTGATTTGAATCACCAACGGTCAATAGCTTCCTCTGCCTAACTCTGATTCTCTCCAGAGAAGGCTAGACCAGACACCAGGCAACCTCGGTGTCTTCTGGTCCTAATCTGGTGAACAACCAGAATACTCAGTAGAAACAGGAGATCAAACTGAGCGTCTTTTGATCCACCAGACTCGTCTGGTTCGGACTCGTCTGGTCTGGGGAAAGTCCTCTGCCTCTGGTCTGTTCTCGTCTGGTGAAGTCTTCTGGTGGAGTCCTCTGGTGACTCTTCTGGTGAAGTCTTCTGGTCTGGCAGTTCCCCCTAGACTAAGTCCTAATCTAGATCATCATCTGGCTAACAGGTCCAGATGGTCCTATTACATCTTCTGGTTTGTTTTAACTCATCAAAACTAACAACAATTTTTTTATCCTAACACACCATTCTATTGAGGGGTTCCCGGTGCGGTTAACTGGGATACGATCCCTTCATCCGATAACTAGTTTAAGAAATCATCGCTGAGGTATTCGCCTCCATGATCTGATCGTAGAAACTTGATACTATTTTCCCTATGTTTCTCGGCTTCGGCCTTAAACTCCTTGAACTTATCAAAAGTTTCAGACTTATGCCTCATAAGGTAAATGTACCCATATCTCGATTAATCGTCAATGAAGGTGACGAAATACTCATACCCCATTCTTGCTCTGATCGTCATTGGACCACACACATCGGTATGAACGAGTTCTAACACTTCCTAGCTCTATTCCCCTTGGCTCCAAATGCCCTCTTGGTCATTTTACCCTCTAAACAGGATTCACAAGTTGGAAACGGCTCGACTTGGAATGATTCCAAGGATCAGTCTTTCACCAATCTCTCTATCCGCTTTAGATTAATATGACCTAGTCTAAGATGCCATAGAAGTGTTTCGTTCATCTCCGAAGAACGCTTTCTTTTATTACTCGAAATGATCAACGTGTTATTAGATTCATTATTTGAGTGGTGTGCACACTTAATCATATAGAGATTGTTTACCAACGTTCCATGACAGATAGTAACATTCTTAAAAGAAACAGTAACAACTTTATTAAAAGTAACTGAATATCCATCAAAAAACAACTTAGAAACCGAAATTAAATTCTTCCTAAAGTTCGGAACGTATAAAACATCTCTTAAAATTAAAACTCTATCTTCAAAAGATAGGTGCACGACTCCCACTGCTTCGGCTGCCACTCTCGTAGCATCGCCCAAAGTGATGGTGATCTCATTCTTGCTAAGTCGCCGGGTTAGCTGGAACCCCTGAAGAGTGAAATAAATATGATCAGTTGCCCCGGTATCCACTACCCAAACGTGGGCAGCATACGCCGCAACATAAGTTTCAACGACTAAAGCATGAGACTTACCTTTCGTTACCGCCTTCTTAGGCTTAGAACAGGTAGACCTCCAATGTCCTTTCTCCCCGCAATTGAAGCACTTACTCTTACCGGATATCTTCACGCCGTACGACTTGAATGCTCTTTCTTTGCCACCAAGAGTGAGTCTACTGGTTTGGTTCCGATCAATCTCCTTCTTCTCAATCTTACCTTCTATTGGCCTAGATTTCGAGAAAAAACTCTTGATCACCAAAGCCTCATCCTTACTCCCTAAGTATGACTTTACCGTTATCAGAGCTTTGAGCAGGGTATCTAAAGTGAACTTGTGTTCCGATAACACGTATTCCCAAAAGAACCCATCAAAACTACTCGATAGCTTTAGGAGTATGGAATCGATTTGACATTCTTCACTTTGTTCGGCACCAAGAAACTCGAGTTTTTCAAACTCACGCCTAAATTTGAGAACATGATCCCTTACAGGTGTTCCCTTCACCATTTCCTTCGTGAGCTTCTCACGAATGGTGAACAGATTCGCCATGGGGTTCTGATGTTGAAACATCTCTTCAAGGCTATTCATGATATCAACAGCCGCTTCAATGCCTTCATGAACGCGTTTCAAATCTTCAGACATAAATGTCAAGATGATGCGCTTCATGTGCTCATTGGAATGCTTTCAATCATCGAATACCACCCTTTCCCCATTACTTGACTTATCATTAGGTTTCTTGGGTACGTCAACGCTAAATATCCAATAGTATTCTTGCGCAGGTAGGACCATATTCATGTTACGTTTCCAATCAACATAGTTCTCACCAACAAGTTTGTTATCTTTAAGTATACTAAACAGTGGATTAAAAGGTTGCGACATGATGAACTGAGAATAAAACATACATTCATATCAATATCTAGAAAAATACGAAATTATCACATAATTCGATCACATCAATTATATTGAAACCTTAAAATAATATAATCATGCATCAGCCAACATCTCGAAACAATTTAAATGCGCCACGAGGGGTGGTCTATACATTTAAATACATTCAAGCGAATCACAAACTTAAAAGTTACAAATCCTTAATTCAAAATTAATAGCTGACTCCCACTTTGACCACATAGAAATTGACAGGGACTCCGAGGGGAGTAAGTTAATATCAATTTCCTATGCCTAAGTAATAACCATAATTAAATACAGGATTATTATTTCGCTTTGAGCAAGCCACTCGTGGTGAGGGTCAATACCGCCACTAGTAATAATCCACAATCATCCTTTCGAAATTTATTCATGTGAAATCCGTCCTTTTGGCCGATCCGAGGGGGAAATGTATTCCAAAAAGACTTCACAAATAAATAAATTATGGAGGCCAAATTAATCCAATTTTAATATCCGGAATAAAATTGCGATTAAATAAACATACTTAGTAATTTTCGAAAGTAAGGTTTTTCTTGGACAATAAAATTCATGCAAACACAATAATAAGTGCACGAAATAAAACATCCATCAAAACAAAATTAAACACATTGGAGCACTCAAATCCAATTGTCACGGTTTAATTTCTTCACGTCTTGATACGAAATATCGTCCTTGTTGCTTTTCATCGTTCGTCTCGACACGCTCCCACTCGAACAACAACACTTCATCAAAAACAACATTGTTTGGGGTTCGGGACGACGTTTAAAATCATATAAAAAAAATACAGAACTGAAATTAATTAAAAAAAATTCCACGGCCCGAGATACGGCGCGCATTGGCCCACGGAGTGGGCCCGTACACCACCCGGCACGGCGCTCGTGCGCCCGTGCCCCGTCGTGCCCCCGGGCCGTGTGCCTCGCACACCCCGCGCACCGGGTTTCGTCGTTCGTTCTCGTTTCTCACCCCATGCATGATTTTACGTCCATGTATGCGCCACGCATGCATGCATCGTTCGGGTACGCCGTCTTTAATTCTTCGTTCTTCGTCTCAATCCGGTTACAATTTATTTTACAAAATAAATAAATACTAGATCTAGACTAGTCTATTACAATGATCAAATCAAAAGAAAAACAACTAATCTACTCGTGGATTTTCTCACGAGAAAAACGAATTCGAACGAATCGAATTAAAAACAATTAATTCACACGCATGAAAAATTAACAACATTAAAACCATGACAATTGGATACCTGCAAAAAAGATCTAGCAATTCTACTATCCAATTTCAATTTAATGTTTAACAATTTAAATTCCAATTTAAAGATCAGAGCCCGAAACCGTGGCTCTGATACCAGTTATTGGGGAAATAGGGGTGCCCGGAATCTATTCGGGATGATAATTAAATACGAATTTAAATTCAATTATTACTAGCATGAATTAATCCTAATTAATTCAAATAATAATTCCAACAACAAATTTAACATCATGCATGTTGAATTAATTCACATAAAGTCTAGGCGGAATAAACAAGAATTTATGTGTCTTACGTACCTCTTGTAGAATTGGCTTTTGAATAAACGGGACAATCACGATCTCGCTTTATTAACCCAAAAACCTTCTCAAGTATTTCCCTTTCGCCTTACTTGATCACCGGTGGGAGATGCTTTCAAGTAATTTAAATAACTAAGGAAAAAGAAAAATATATATGCTCTTGATTTTTTCAACACATGGAATTATGTACTTGGGGATGAAATAATCACCCCCTATTTATAATTAGGAGTGGCCGAATTTTTGAGGTTATTTGGGACTTGGAGAAAATCTTTTCTTAGGCTCTAAGAAATCTTGAATATATCCCATATATTCTTTTCTCCATAATAAAATATTCCACAAAAATCTCACCCTCCATATTACTTGCAATTTTCGAAAATAATAGGCCAAGAATCTAAGATTTGGATCTTCTTGAATATATGAGATAATCTTGTATTCCAAGAATACTTATCTTCCATAATATCTTTCCAACAAAATCAACAAAATCTCTTCTTTCCTAATATTACAATTTTCGAAAATAAAGAAGAAAAATCAGCATATTATTATCTTTTTATTTTAATCACCTTATCATTATTGGGCTACTTAATGGGCTACTTGAGGGGCCTTTAAGGAGAATTAAGATTGGACCTCCTAATGGACTTCTGAATTTCAATATTGAGCCCCAATATAATTCAATCATTTAATATTAATTATTACCACTAATAAATTAATATTGCACTATCCATCTTAATCCATATTATGATAATATGGGCTCCCGGTTATTATTTTCCGCGTTTAAGATTATCAAGTCCATTAATTAATTAAGCTTCTGAATAACTCTAAATTAATTAATATATTTCACCTTGGAGTAAAGACAACTCAACATTATTATCCGTACTGAAGAAACTAATTCTTCACTTGTAAGATTTGGTACAATAAAACTTCTGAGCCCACCAAGGAGACTAATCACACGAGCCGTACTCACACGCGTTTCTCCGTATTAAATCTTAGCAACCGTCGTATGATTAATATTACTGCCCAAAGCACAAGGTTCAAAGTCACGATGATTCTCACCCAACATGAATCAAAGCAGTAACCATTAAGCACACATGGTCCTATTTAAGTGACGGAGATTAAGAAATCAACAACCACTGAGGTCTAATTCTTCACATTTCAGAACAGAAGAATTTATCCTCGCTGTAGGTCCTCTTCAACACATACTAAATGTGCTAGTGCAATCTCTTAGTCAAGACAGACCAATCTGAGACTTACACATCGACCTTTCACGGCGGATTGTTCAATTCCACCTAGGTCGTGAAAATGTACGTTTAGTTACAAGGAAACTGTTAATGTTATCTTCCGTGATCGGGTATCACCACATTAACTACAATGTAACTAGTAATATTATGAACTGTTTGTAATAAATACTCAACATTCAATCATATCTAAAGCATATGCGATAAAAGAATTATTCTCATAAACAAGTGTTTGATACACGAGTTATACAAAGTAAAAGCATACTTTCACGTATAACTCCAACACGATCGCCTTTTAGTGGATAATGGTTGTTTCTGCAACATCATTTTCAAGTCGGCCCTTGACAAGATGGGAAGCTTCACTCCGTACATCAAGCCTTTCGACACCGTGCTCCGAGGCTTCGGGGACACCGCCGTCCAAGCCTATGGAAGAATCAAGTTGTCCGTGGAGCTCATCTACCACGAGAAGGAACAAATAAAGATAACCAGGCAGTTAGGTTTTGTAATAGTCGATCAGCCAAATATCTATAATGGCTTCCTAGGACGTCATTTCCTTGAGACTTTTGAGGCAGTTGTCTCGTTCTACTTTTACTGTATCAAGTTCCCACTACGGAGGGCTTAGTTGGCACGGTAAAAGGAGACAAAAAATGGCTAGAAAGTGTTTGGGTTATTCTTGTCTCTTTTTCAATACCGCACCTAGCCCCAATTCGAGTGCAACGTTAGGCCTCGACCCTTCACCAGATCAGGAGGCTGAGGTCGGGAATCCTACAGCTTTAGGTGATAGCCTCGTCCAAGTTTGCAATGACCCTTTAGAACCAAGGATCAGTTTTGAGCCTATCTGGGTCGAGTTTGACCCGCGTGACGAATGCTCAGATCCAAAAAAAAGCCATTCCTGAAGAAGAGCTGGACAGAGTTATTTTGGATCAAGCTGATTAGGCGTGAAATTGTTATGTTTTGGTGCCGGTTTTGCCCATGTTTTGAGTATTTTCGACGAGTGTTTGGAGTCAAATGAGTATCATTTTTATAAACTTATTAATTTGTCTCTTTGGTTTTCATAGATGGATAGAGGGCGAAAAGAGGAGTTCGTAGGACTTTGATTCGGCCAAAACGGACTCCCGGTTGAGAAGTTATGAAGGTTTTACGAACATGTGTACAGCCAGCGGTCGAGCGCCTCGCTCGACCTCTTGACCCGCTCGACCACCAAGCTCGAATGGGGCGCTCGAGTTGCACCTGCTCGAGCGTTTTTGCATGTTTTTGGCCCAAAATCGCCCAAATTCGTCCCAAAGCCTATATATACCCCTTCCAAGCATATTTTCACATATCACAATATACCAACACATATTTTTACATAGTTTGAGCGAGGAGAAAGCTTGTGAAGGAGTTTTGAAGAATTTTATACGTTGTAATCGAGGTTTTAATTTACGAATTCTTAGTTTTAGTATTTCTTTTGAACGTATTAGATTAATTCTTTCTTTCTTTATTCTTTGAGACGATAAACCCTAACTTTTCAGATTTATATAGATTTCTTTAGAGACTTTAATTTGTTCTTTCGTTTATGTTCTTGATTTCTTTCGTTAACTTAATTATGCATATGATTATTGTTCTTGTGATTGCTTTTATTATTCAAACCACCATGTTAGGCTAGAACCCTTGCATGCTTAGGGTAGGATGAACTCGTAGAAGTAGGTTGTGGGTACGTAATTAGGATAATTCGTGACGTTTAGTTTTAATTCTCTTAATTAATGAATTCTTAAAATCAATCTTAACTTTATTCTTGAATTTCGTACGAAAGTGTTAGGGAGAGGACGACCGCATCACTCTTTTAACAACTAGTAGTCTTAACGAGAGGATTTAGAAGAGGTTAATTAATCTACCGGTTTAGCTATGGAGGACGGCCGCATCACCATTAGTTAAATTAGGGTCTCATTAAATAAGCACAATCTATTAACTTGTTAGTGGATTAGTGAAGTCGGGTGTTAGGGTAAAGTATTAGGGTTTAGAATCTTGAGCTTTCATCTTACATTCTTTTACTTAGGTTATTTCTTGCGCGTCACGGTTACTTTGATTATGTACCTGCTCCGTTAGTATACGTAGGAATTCCTATCTTAAGCATCATCATCATTTATTTGGAAACACCCATTGATTCTTAGTTTAATTTTGCTTTTTGCATTCTTAGGATAATTTTAGTTTTTTAATTAATCTTTCAAAAAACCCAAAAACATTTCACTCATATTAATTACGACGCGTAGATCTTCAGGGATCTATTCGCATACACACTTTCCCTTGGGTTCGATAATACTTGGTCCCTATACTTGCCCGTACTACAGTGAACCCGTACTCTTGCGGGGAAGCTACTAGTAAAAGCTAGTATTTTCGGTTCAAGTTAATGGCACCGTTGCCGGGGATGGCGTTGTATGCTTTTTGAATAGGACTTGTCGATAGCTTAGTAGTTAGTAGTGAGTGCTTATTTTCTGTTTTTATTTTTATTTCTATTCATTCGGCAGTTGCGTTTTGATTCTTCTGCTAGTGTTTCAGGTTTATGAAAACACGCTCACAAGGCAATACGAGCAAAGAGAGATTACCTGCAGATCCTGAGACAATAGCAAGAAGAAACCGAGCTTTCTTACGAAGGATGAACGCTGCCGGTTTAGGGAAAGAACCGATGGACATCACGAATGAGTTGGAAGACGTGGAGAATGAGTTCAATCAGGCATTGAACTGGGTTGACGGCACTGATGGAAATACCAGCAAGAATCAAGATCCGTTAGGAGAGAGTCAGAGCCAAAACCCGGGTACTCAGAACCAAAATAGCCCAGCTCATAATCTTGTCCAAAATCCTCTGAACAACCCTGCTTACCCACAAAACCCAAATAACCCTTTCAACAACCCAGTATACCAACATTACCCATACCCACCATACTCGTATCCTCCACCTTCAGTCTATAATCAACCACCTGTTTACCCACCACCACCCCAACAAGTACCAATACCTGCTGCTAATCCTCAACACGTTCCCCAGAACGCAGATCACAATATGGCTATTCGAGGGAGGTTTGCAGCGCAGCCACAACGGTACTATGATGGAGTGGCATTGCCTCCTGTTGAGGCAAATAACTTCTCGATTTCCCCAGGAATTCTAAAGCTGCTGACCGAGAATCAGTTCAAGGGGGTGATCGGGAAGGAGAATCCTCACACTCACCTGAGCAGTTTTCTCATGATAGCCTCCACTTTCAACTATAATGGCATGTCTGAAGATGCCAAGAGGCTTAGGCTGTTCCCATTCTCATTGACGGGAATAGCAAATGAGTGGTATGATAACACGCTCCCACGGGGAGGTGTTAACACATGGGCCGAGCTCGAGCATCTGTTCCTCGAGCGATTCTACCCTCTATCGAGGACGATAAAAGCAAGAATTGAGATATCTTCTTTCCGCCAGAAGTCAGGAGAGGATTTACGCCAAGCGTGGGAGAGATACTCAAACATGCTGATAGAGTGCCCGCAGCATGGGTACAATGAGGGGGATATTATGGCATTCTTCTATAGTGGTGCCAATAAGGCAGGGCAAGATCATTTAGACGCCTGTGCGGGAGGAGCATTCCTGAATCAAGGCATAGAGAGGTGTAGAGAGATCGTGGACAACATTGTCACGAATGCCGGTGCTTGGAATATGGATGTAGATTCCCAGCGAGTGCATCAGGTTGAGGAGGGAGAAGGAACGAGAAGGCTGCTGATGGCCATGATGGAAAAGATTAACAACCTCGAGTTGGGGAAGAATTTGGTTGGAGAGCATGCAGCAGAGAAGAAAAGAGTAGACCAGCCAAGTGGACAGCAAGAGGTAGCCAATTACATGGGAGGTCCGTATTACAATCAGAATGGCTACCAAGGTGGTAATCAATATGGAAGGCCTTCTTATGGCCAACCTTTTGTACCACTAGGTCCACTGCCTCCTCCTAATCAGTGGAGGAACAATCAAGGAGGCCAGCAGTCTCTTCAAAACACATGGAGAAAGAATGAGAATTTCTCATATGCTAACCCAAAGGCGGGTATTACAGTTCCTCCGGGTGTTGACCCAGGTTCAAAGCCTCGGGGTGGAGAAGGCGGTGCATCGACTGAGGAGATGTTGAGAGCGATCCTACAGAAGGTGGAGGAATAAAGTAAGAGATTGTCATCCTTAGAGTACGATGTGAAAGAGTTACATAAAAAGGGTGATCATCGTGATCAAGAGCTCTAGAAGATGAACGTTGAGTGGACTAGAACTCAACAAGAGAACAATCGAAGGTTCACTTCTATAGAGTTCCAAATGAGCCAGATTGCAAAGTCATTGAATAGAGAGCATGGCAAATACCCTTCAATGCCTGAGGGTAATCCCAAAGAGCATGGTAAGGCTATCCAGCTTAGAAGTGGGACCAAATATGATGGTCCCGAGATGCCTGTTGATTCTGAGACGCTCAAAGAAGAAGTTGAGACAGAAGGGATAGAGTCTCAAGGTGATGGAGTTGAGGTTGAGAAGGAAGGAGTTAAGATGAAAATTGATGATAAGAGTAAAGAGAACAATGAGTCCCAGAAGGGGAAAGACTTTGAGGAGATAGAGAGGGTTCCAAAGTGGAAGAAGACAAAGGAAGCAAGGGAGAAAGTGAAAGTGACCGAGCGAGATGAATGGGGGGTACCCAAATCTGTGATACCCGTCCCGTATCCACAACGCTTTATGAAGAAAATGCTTGATGAGAAATTCGCTAAGTTCCTTGATGTTTTTAAACAATTGCATATTAATATTCCTTTTTATGATGCTTTGGAACAGATGCCAAATTATGCCAAGTTCCTGAAGGACTTGATAGCGAAGAGACGAAGAGTTGATGAGCCGAAGTTGGTGCAGTTGAACCACGAAGTGAGTGCACTAGTGCACAAGGCGCTTCCACAGAAGCTGAAGGATCCCGGGAGCTTCACCATTCTTTGTGACATTGGGAACGGGATCAAGAAGGGAGCGTTGTGCGACCTCGGAGCGAACATTAATTTGATGCCGTTGTCGCTTTTCAAGAAGTTGGAAGGTGGTGAACTTCAACCCACAATGATGACGCTTCAACTTGCCGACCGGTCTATCACGAGACCTCAAGGTGTTGTTGAAGACGTCCTTGTGAGAGTTGGAGATCACATTTTTCCAGCCGATTTTGTGGTCCTAGAGATGGAGGAAGATGAGCACGTGCCCCTAATCTTGGGAAGACCGTTCTTAGCTACGGCGGGGATGGTGCTAGACGTGGCAAATGGGAAGATTACATTGAAGGTTGATGATCAAGAAGTGAAGATTTCCCTATATGAAGCCATGAAGCACCCGAAGGAGGATGAGAGTTTGTATTGCATGGATGTCATTGATCCTCGTGTTGAAGACACACCTTCTATCCCTAATCCTTCTCATATTCATGAATTTTATAATCCTTCACTTGATTATTTAACCCATGAGCATTATGATCTTGATTATTTTGATAGGGATAAAGTGAGGAAGTTGAAGGATGAAAAAGTGAAGAAAGTGGACGTGGTCCAGTTGGAGGGAAAATGAGGAGTTAAGAAGAAAAAGTCCAAGCGCAAGAAATTGCTTAGTGAGACTCCTCCAGATAAAGGTGAGAAGGAGTTGAGACCTATACCACTTGAGGTGGGGAAGGAAGCAAAAGGGCTCATGATGGAGGGACAACAAGGAAAGAAATTCAAACACCACTCTTATGAGAGTAAGGGAGGTAAATTTGAGTATGATGTCCCATAAGCTCCTTTGAGCTTGGTCCGGCATGAGGACCTTAAAAATAGCGCTGAATGGGAGGCAACCCATTATTTTTTTTTTATTTGCTTTGAGTTTTTTTTAGTTATTAGGGAGTTATTTTGAGTCGTATGTTTAACCTCGTACTTGAGAGTTTTATTTTGTAGGCTTGTCTCTAAAGAAGTAAAGGTATCATGGAGTTATTCAGATTGAAGGAACCAACTTGAGACAAGGGAGTGTGCAAAGCTATTGAGAGAAACTGAATTGTTTGGTTGAGGTAACCCACAACCCCAAACTTAGACCTCTAGCAAGGTCGAAGTTTGGGGGGGTGGAGTTTTTTTATGTTTCTTGTTACATTGCACATGCATGCACGCCCTTATCTTTGAGTTGAGTTTGATTGATTATTGGTTTGTTGAGATACTCCTTGGGGTGATTTTGATTTGACTCGCTATTGCATATTTCATGCCTATCAATTATCTTATGCTTGTTGATTGCTATCTTTGAGTATGATTTGATGAGTAGAGTTGAGTTGTGAGGTTGAGCTAGGAATTTTATTGTGTGAGTATTGAGTTAGAGTTGATTTGAGAGAGAACCCGTATGCTTACAAATTTTCCTTCTGAGTACTTGTGTGATGATTGTGAGAATGCACTAGACTAGCATGGATGTGAAAGCCGAGAGACTTGAGCCTTATGAGATTTTGATGCATGAATTAATCTCTTCGTTTGTGAGTGGATCGTCACCGTAGAGGATGCTAGAACTTGCATGTGCTCTTGCTTCTTGATTGTATCTAGTTTGATATGCCGAATAGGATCTTAGGCCATCTTTGATTTAATTGAGTCACTTAGCCAAAAGTTTCCTTACCAATGACATTGATCCCTTGTTAGCCCCTTTGAGCCGAAAGCCTATTGTATTTGCTAGCACATATGAACACTATTCCAATTCCTAAGCCTTTTTGTCCCAATTTGAGTGGAGAATAGGAAAAGTGTGAAGGTTGAAGGGATTGAGTTGATTTGAGAAAATGAATTATGATGGTTGAGTGGTGATAAAATAAGGGTGTGAATGAGATTTGAGTTGTGGGAAAGAAAAAATTGAAAATGAGCAAAAGAAAAATTGAGCTCATGTGTTTGTGCGAAAAAGAAAAAAAAAGTGAAGTGATTGAAAAAAAAAAAGTGAAAAGAGTTAGAATTTTTTTTTTTGAAGTGTTGAGAAAAGTGGAATTGAAAGAGTGTTGATTGAATATGTTTGAAGTAGTCTGTTCCTAATCTCGAAGTGCCAAAGTTTGACTTTCTATTCTCCATTCACGTTAGTCACTTACCCATATTGTTATCCCACCTGTCCAAAGAGCCTACATTACAACCTTGAGAAAAGTTCTTTTTGATTCGGCATTGATTTCTAGAGTATGGTCGGAGTTGAGAGTGCTTACAAGCCTATGGCTGCCGATATGAGTGATTGATTGTTTGAGTGAGTCCCTTAATCATTGATATATACTTGTGAGGGAGTGAAACACATCGTTGAGTGCACATCCATGTTTGATCTTGGTGGTTCTTGTTGTTGTTGCATGAGTATGATAAAGGAAGGTGAGTGAGTATACATGTGATTGATCTTTAAAGCTCGAGTTCATTTGCTTGCATGAGTTGATTCTTTGACTCATTCCTAACAATTTCACTTGACTTATTATTTCAATTGCTTGAGGACAAGCAATATGGTAAGTTTGGGGGGGGTTGATTAGGCGTGAAATTGTTATGTTTTGGTGCCAGATTTGCCCATGTTTTGAGTATTTTCGACGAGTGTTTGGAGTCAAATGAGTATCATTTTTATAAACTTATTAATTTGTCTCTTTGGTTTTCATAGATGGATAGAGGGCGAAAAGAGGAGTTCGTAGGACTTTGAATCGGCCAAAACGGACTCCCGGTTGAGAAGTTATGAAGGTTTTACGAACATGTGTACAGCCAGCGGTCGAGCGCCTCGCTCGACCTCTTGACCCGCTCGACCACCAAGCTCGAATGGGGCGCTCGAGCTGCACCTGCTCGAGCGTTTTTGCGTGTTTTTGGCCCAAAATCGCCCAAATTCGTCCCAAAGCCTATATATACCCCTTCCAAGCATATTTTCACATATCACAACATACCAACACATATTTTTACATATTTTGAGCGAGGAGAAAGCTTGGGAAGGAGTTTTGAAGAATTTTATACGTTGTAATCGAGGTTTTAATTTACGAATTCTTAGTTTTAGTATTTCTTTTGAACGTATTAGATTAATTCTTTCTTTCTTTATTCTTTGAGACGATAAACCCTAACTTTTCAGATTTATATAGATTTCTTTAGAGACTTTAATTTGTTCTTTCGTTTATGTTCTTGATTTCTTTCGTTAACTTAATTATGCATATGATTATTGTTCTTGTGATTGCTTTTATTATTCAAACCACCATGTTAGGCTAGAACCCTTGCATGCTTAGGGTAGGATGAACTCGTAGAAGTAGGTTGTGGGTACGTAATTAGGATAATTCGTGACGTTTAGTTTTAATTCTCTTAATTAATGAATTATTAAAATCAATCTTAACTTTATTCTTGAATTTCGTACGAAAGTGTTAGGGAGAGGACGACCGCATCACTCTTTAACAACTAGTAGTCTTAACGAGAGGATTTAGAAGAGGTTAATTAATCTACCGGTTTAGCTATGGAGGACGGCCGCATCACCATTAGTTAAATTAGGGTCTCATTAATTAAGCACAATCTATTAACTTGTTAGTGGATTAGTGAAGTCGGGTGTTAGGGTAAAGTATTAGGGTTTAGAATCTTGAGCTTTCATCTTGCATTCTTTTACTTAGGTTATTTCTTGCGCGTCACAGTTACTTTGATTATGTACCTGCTCCGTTAGTATACGTAGGAATTCCTATCTTAAGCATCATCATCATTTATTTGGAAACACCCTTTGATTCTTAGTTTAATTTTGCTTTTTGCATTCTTAGGATAATTTTAGTTTTTTAATTAATCTTTCAAAAAACCCAAAAATATTTCACTCATATTAATTACGACGCGTAGATCTTCAGGGATCTATTCGCATACACACTTTCCCTTGGGTTCGATAATACTTGGTCCCTATACTTGCCCGTACTACAGTGAACCCGTACTCTTGCGGGGAAGCTACTAGTAAAAGCTATTATTTTCGGTTGAAGTCACAAGCCCGACCCGATTTTGAGGTATCATTGGGATCCAACATCCCGTCCAATCTAAAAGACGAGATCCTCGGTTTCCTAAAAAAGAGCAGCGACGTCTTTGCCTGGGGTCACAAGGACATGGTCGATATTGATCCAAAGCACACTTGTCATCACTTGAAAATCGACCCCAATAGGAAGCCTGTCGCTAAAAAAAGAAGAAAGTACGGCCCCAAAAAATACGAGGCTCTGGACGTCAAAATCAAGAAACTCCTGGAGAATAAGCTAATCGAGCCTGCGCAAGGCGAACCACCATAGGTCTCAAACCCCATTCTCGTCAAGAAGGTAAACGACGCTTGGAGGCTCTGCATCGACTTCTCGGATCTCAACCTGGCATTGCCCCAAGGATTATTTCCCAATGCCACACATCGATCACCTGGTCGATAGTGCGGCAGGACACGAAATGATGTAATTCATGGACGCATTCGCCGGGTATCATCAAATCCCCATGGCCCCCAAGGACATCAAACATACGTCATTCCACACCGAGAAGAACATGTATTCTTGGACAAGGATGCCTTTCGGTCTAAAGAATGCGGGGGCAACATATCAACGATTGGTCAACACCATGTTCACCGAACAAATGGGGAAGACGATGGTGTCGAGAAAATAGAGGTGCCCGGAAACTATTCGGGATGAAATTCAAATACAATTATTACTAGCATGAATTAATCCTAATTAATTCAAATAATAATTCCAACAACAATTTTATCATCATGCATGTTGAATTAATTCACATGAAAACCTAACGCGCAAAAACTAGGAGTTCACATAATTCGTACCTCTTGTTGATATGGCCTTTGATAACAACGGGACTATCACGATCGTGCTATCAACTAAAAGACCTTCTCAAGTATGTCCCTTTTGCCTTGCTTGTTCACCGGTGGGAAGTGCTCACAAGCAATTAGAATAACAAGGAAGAAAGAAAAAATATTGCTGCTGATTTTTTTTTCAACACTGTGAAACTGTAAACTGGAGATGAAATAGTCATCTCCTATATATAGGACTAGAAATTTCGAAATTTGCATATGGAATAGGGGAGAGAAAATCTTTTTCTTTGCCTCCAAGAAATCTTGAATATATCTCATATATTCTTTTCTCCATAATAAAATATTCCATAAAAATCTCACCTCTCTAATATATGAGATTTTTGAAATTCATGGGAGAAATAAACTAGATTTGAATCTTCTTGAATTTATGAGATAATCTTGTATTCCAAGAAACCATATCCTCCATAATATCTTTTCAAGAAAATCAATAAATCTTTTCTCTACCATATCTATAAACTTCGAAAATTATAAGCAAACAATCAGCAATAATAATTTTCTTTTATTTTAATCACCTTATTATTATCGGGCTAGTTATTGGGCTACTTGAGGGGCCTTTAGGAGAATTAAGATTGGACCTCCAATGGGCTTCTGAATTTCAATATTGAGCTCCAATATAATTCAACCCATTAATATTAATTAGTACCACTAATAAATTAATATTGCACTATTCATCTTAATCCATATTACGATAATATGGGCTCCCGGTTATTATTTCCCGCGTTTAAGATTATCTAGTCCATTAATTAATTGAGCTTCTGAATAGCTCTAAATTAATTAACATCTTTCACCTTGGAGTTAAGACAGCTAAACATTATTATCCATACTGAAGAAACTAATTCTTCACTTGCAAGATTTGGTACGATAAAACTTCTGAGCCCACCAAGGGGACAAATCACACGAGCCGTACCAGACGCGTTTCTCCGTATTAAATCTTAGCAACCGTCGTATGATTAATATTACTGCCCAAAGCACAAGGTTTGAAGTCACGATGATTCGCACCCAATATGAATCAAAGCAGTAACCATTAAGCACACACGGTCCTATTTAAGTGACGGAGATTAAGAAATCAATAACCACCGAGGTCTAATTCTTCACATTTCAGAACAGAAGAATTTATCCTCGCTGTAGGTCCTCTTCAACACATACTAAATGTGCTAGTGCAATCTCTTGGTCAAGACAGACCAATCTGAGATGTACACATCGACCTTTCATAGCGGATTGTTCAATTCCACCTAGGTCGTGAATTTGTACATTTAGTTACAAGGAAACCGTTAATGTGATCTTTCGTGATCGGGTATCACCACATTAACTACAATGTAACATGTACTATATTGAATGGTTTGCAATAAATATTCAACATTCAATCATATTTAAAGCAAATGTGATAAAAGATTTATTCTCATAAACAAGTGTTAAATACATGAGTTATACAAAGTAAAAACATACTTTCACGTATAACTCCAACAAATGGAAGTCTACATAGACGACATCATAGTCAAAAGTGTCAAGAGAGAGGACCACCCATGCAACCTCGCCGAGGCGTTTACCATTCTACGGTCTTACAACATGAAGCTAAATCTGAAGAAGTGTCATTTCGGCGTCGAAAGAGGAAAGTTCCTCGGCCATATCGTCAGCCAGAGGGGCATAGAGGCGAACCCGTCCAAAATCAAAGCAATCATCGACATGTCGGAGCCACGGACGATACGCCAAGTTTAGGTGTTGACTGGATGACTGGCCGCTCTGAACATATTCATCTCGAGACTAGGCGACAAAAGTAAGCCTTTCTTCTCCACCATCAAGAATAAAAGGTTCTCATGGAATAGAGAAAGCCAATTAGCGTTCATCAAGCTGAAAGAGTATTTGGCCAACCCAAAGATCTTAGCCAAACCAGTCCAGGGTGAAAAGTTATTCCTTTACTTGGCCGCATCCGATAGCGCCTTGAGCACCGTATTGGTGAGGGCCGAGGGGCAGGAGCACCTACCAATCTATTACGTGAGCCAAGTGCTGCACGAAGCCGAGACGAGGTACTCGCCTTTAGAAAAAATCGCCTACGCTTTGGTTATGAGCGTCAGGAAACTAAGACCCTATTTCTTCGACCACCAAGTTGAGGTTTTGAAAAAATTACCGCTCCGATAGATCCTGCATTGACCCGTGACTTGAAGCGATTTTACTAACTTCTACTAGTCGCTCACCCGCAAGCGAACGGGTTCACTATAGTATTGGCAAGTATAACGACCAAGTATATCGTACCCACGGGATAGTGTATATGCGAATAGATCCCTGAAGATCTACGCGTCGTAGTTAATATGAGTGTTTTGTTTTTGGATTTTTTTAAGAAAGATTAATTAAACTAAAATAAACTAACTAAACTAAAATACTAAAGTAGGCGAATTAACTAAGGGTTGGATTCAAATAAGAGATGGTGATGCTTAGGATAGGAATCCCTACGTATACTAACGGAGCAGGTACATAATCAAAATAACTGTGACAAACGAGAATTAACCTAAGTCTAAGAATGCAAGGTGAAAGCTCAAGATTCTAAACCCTAATACTTTACCCTAACACTCGACTTCACAAATCTACTAACAAGTTATTAGATTGTGCTCAATTAATGAGACCCTAATTTAACTAAGGTGATGCGGTCGTCCTCCTTCGCTAAACCGGTATATGAATTAACCTTTCCTAAACCCTCTCGTTAAGTCTACTCGTTGTTAAAGAGTGATACGGTCATTCTCTCTCTAACACCTTTCGATCGAAACTCAAAAGTGAAATCTAGATTAATTTTAAGAATTCATTAATTAAGAGAATTAAAACTAACGTCACCAATTACCTTAATTACGTACCCACATCCTACTTCTACGAGTTCATCCTAACCCAAGCATGCAAGGGTTTTAGCCGGACATGGTTGTAACAAACATAAAAGCAAACGAAGAAACTACGAACATAAACATAATGAATTGAACGAAGAAAATAAGAAACATGAACTAGGGTTTAAAAAGAAAATAATTCTAAGAACTGAAATTTAATTAATAAAAACAAAGTTTAAAACGTTTAAAGTAATCAAGCTAATGAAAAGAAATTAAGAAACGAAAAGAAATTAAGAATTCGTATGAAAAACCTTAACAACGTAAAAGTAAAGCTTGCTCGTCTCCTTCCTCTCCAAAAACTAAGTCTAAAAGTATTTCTAAAAGTTGGGGATCCTTCAAAACGTGTTTGGACGAGATATATATAGGCACGGGTCGAAACGGGAGTTAATGGGCCGAAAATACGAATCCGGAGGCAAAAGTATATGGGCGCTCGAGCAAAATGCTCGAGCAGTCCCGCTCGAGCAGTGTAGCTCGAATGATGCATTCGCTCGAGCGGTCGCGCTCGAGCTGCTCGAGCGCTGAAATGACTCTGTATGTTTTGGACGCTCGAGCGATTCGCTCGAGCGGTGGCGCTCGAGCTGCTCGAGCGCAAGAATTGTTCTGTACGTTTGCGCGCTCGAGTAAGGCGCTCGAGCGGTGGCGCTCGAGTAAGGCGCTCGAGTGACTTCAAAGCTTCTCCCAAGTGATACTTTTCCTCGTCCGCACTAATACCGATCGTATTTCTTCAATATCTTCTCATCCGGGCATCCGTTTGAGTCGATTCAAAGTCCTACGAACTCCGTTTTTCGTCCTCTATTCACCTATGAGCATCAAAGAGACAAATTTATCAATGTATAGAAATAACGCTCAATTGACTCTAAATACTCTATAAACTCGACCAAAACTAGGGCGTTTCTAGCTACGAATCATGACAATTTCACGCCTAATCAACCCCCCCAAACTTACCATATTGCTTGTCCCCAAGCAATGAAATAATAAGTCAAGTGAAATTGTTAGGAATGAGTAGGAAAAATCAATCATGCAAGCTAATGAATTCAAGTTTCAAAAGTCAATCACCCGTATACTCACTCAATTCCTTTTATCGTATTCATGCAACAATAATGAGAAACACCAAGATCAAGCATGGATGTGCACTCAACGATGAGTACGGGTTCACTGTAGTATGGGCAAGTATAGGGACCAAGTATTATCGAACCCAAGGGATGGTATGTATGCGAATAGATCCCTGAAGATCTACGCGTCGTAGTTAATATGAGTGTGATGTTTTTGGGTTTTTGAAAAATTAATTAAAAGACTAAAATAGACTAATTAACTAAAGAATGAAAAAGAACGAATTAACTACGGGTTGTTTTCTAATGAGAGATGGTGATGCTCAGGATAGGAATCCCTACGTATACTAACGGAGCAGGTACATAATCAAAGTAATTGTGACAACCAAGAATTAACCTAAGTAAAAGATCGTAGAATGAAAGCTCAAGATTTCTCACCCTAATACTTTATCCTAGCAATCGACTTCACTAATCCACTAACAAGTTAATAGATAGCGCTTAATTAATGAGACCCTAATTTAACTAAGGTGATGCGGTCGTCCTCCTTCGCTAAACCGGTAGATGAATTAACCTTTCCTAAACCCTCTCGTTAAGACTACTAATTGTTATCGAGTGATGCGGTCGTCTTCTCTCTAACACTTTCGTACGAAATTCAAAGGTAGAGTTAAGATTAATTATATGAATTCATTAATTAAGAGAATTAAAACTAACGTCACCAATTACCTTAATTACGTACCCACATCCTACTTCTACGAGTTCATCCTAACCCAAGCATGCAAGGGTTTTAGCCGGACATGGTTATAACAAAAATAAAAGCAATAGAAGAAACAACGAACATAAACATAATGAATTGAACGAAGAAAATAATAAACATAAACTAGGGTTTGAAAGAAAGAAATTCTAAAAACTGAAATTTAATTAATAAAAACAAAGTTTAGAACGTTTAGAGTAATCAAGCTAATGAAAAGAAACTAAGAAACGAAAAGAAAACTAAGAATTCGTATGAAAAACCTCAACAACGTAAAAGTAAAGCTTGCTCGTTCTTCTCCTCTTCCCCTCTCTCAAAACTAAGTCTAAAAGTGATTTCTAAAGTTGTGGATCCTTCAAAACGTGTTTGGAAGAGGTATATATAGGCACCGGGTCGAAACGGGAGTTAATGGGCCGAAAATACGCATCCGGAGGCGAAAATACGTGCGCGCTCGAGCAAAACGCTCGAGCGGTGGCGCTCGAGTGATTCGCTCGAGCGCCAAAACTGTTCTGTAAGTTTTTGGCCGCTCGAGTGATTCGCTCGAGCGCCGGCGCTCGAGCAAATCGCTCGAGCGCTGGCTGCTGTGCACTCGTTCGTAAAATCTTCATATCTCCTCAACCGGGAGTCCGTTTTGGCCGATTCAAAGTCCTACGAACTCCTCTTTTCGCCCTCTATCCATCTATGAAAACCAAAGAGACAAATTAATAATTTTATAAAAATGATACTCATTTGACTCCAAGCACTCATCGAAAACACTCAAAACATGAGTAAATCGGGCACCAAAACATAACAATTTCACGCCTAATCAACCCGACACAAGCGGGCGTCTAATCAAGTGGTCTTTAGAAGTGGCCCCGTACGGAGTCACCTACGCGTCTCGTACCGCAATCAAGGGGCAGACGCTGGCCGACTTCATGGTCAAGCTTACATATCCACCGCACCCATCCAAGGTAGGCCACCCC
Source organism: Ballota nigra (assembly GCA_947034835.1). Taxonomy (NCBI): domain Eukaryota; kingdom Viridiplantae; phylum Streptophyta; class Magnoliopsida; order Lamiales; family Lamiaceae; genus Ballota; species Ballota nigra. Next base: position 80,422,057 of record OX344729.1, on the reverse strand, counting down.
GTGTGGAAACTCTATGTGGATGGCTCTTCGATAAATACGTGTGTCGGGGCCGAAATCATTCTAACGGGACCTGACGGACAATGTTTCACCAATGCCATCAGATTTGCATTTCTCGCGACGAATAACGAGGCAGAATACGAATCCCTCATTGGAGGCCTCGACCTCGCTATCGCCATGGGGGTTCGGAGATTGAACATCTTCATGGACTCACTGTTAGTAGTGAACCAGCTGACCGGCGAATACGAGGTGCGGGGGGAACAAATGATCAGGTATCACGAGCGCACCGTAGAGTTGTGCAAAAAGTTCCATGAGGTCTACATTGAACAAATCCCAAGGGAACAAAACTCACAGGTAGACGCGTTATCTAAGCTAGCCACCTCGGAGGGCGCAATAGACCTATCCAACATCAACCTGACGAGGCTCGAAGCTCCATCTATCTGTCAGCACCTGGTAGCTCTGATCGAAGACGAGGCACCAAGTTGGATGACCCCGATTTACGCTTACCTGAAGGACGACACTCTTCCGGAAGACAAACTCTAGTCTCGACAGCTACAACTTAGGGCTACGAGGTACACAATTATTAATGACCATCTGTACAAAAGGAGTTTCACCCTCCCCCTCCTCAAATGCATCACCCTAGAGCAAGGAAAGCTCATCTTCGACGCGATCCACACAGGAGTTTGCGGGAATCACGCCGGGGGGCAATCTCTCTATCAAAAGACTCTGAGGTAGGGATACTTATGGATTAGTCTACGACGAGATGCGGTGGCCTACGCCAAAGCATGCCACCGTTGCCAGACGACGACCCCAGATATAAGGGTGGCCCCAGGGACCTTAACCTCAATGATCAGTCCTTGGCCTTTCGCGCAATGGGGGATAGATCTCATCGGTCCAATGCCCACAACGCCGGGGGGAATGAGATACGCCGTCGTCGCGGTGGATTAATTCACCAAATGGGCCAAGACGGAGGCCCTAAACAAGATCGATCAGGCCCAAATCACCAAGTTCATCTGGCGGAACATCAGGAGAAACTTCTCCACCCCATATCATCCCCAGTCGAATGGACAAGTGGAGGCAGTCAACAAGATTCTCAAGCACACCCTCAAGGCCAAGCTGGACGAGGCCAAGGGAAATTGGACCTCAACCTCCCCGAGGTTTTATGGTCCTACAGAACAACGTCGAGGAACGCGACCGACGAAACTCCTTTTGCCCTAGCCTTCGGAGCCGAAGCTGTCATCCCATCCGAAATAATAGTACCAAGCCACAGGTCATCACAAATCGTCTCAGAAGAAAGTGACGAGTCCAGGAGAGCCAAGTTGAACATCTTGGAAGAGCAAAGACTCACGTCCTCCTCAAGAAATGAGATCTACAAAAGGAGATCGGAGAAGTTCTTCAACTCAAAGGTCAAAGTCAGACAATTCTCCGTCGGGGACCTCGATGATTGGGTGAAGAAGTGTCCATATTTTGGTGTCTTATGAGTGCATTTTGTGCTTAAGTGTGTCAAGAAGTTCGCGAAAAATGCTTAGTTTTAGATATTTGGCCTAAATACGTATTTTCATGATATTTATAGGAATTAAAGTGAAGAAATGAGAGAACAGGAGTTCAACATGCATTGCTGGGTGTTAATTTCAATTTTGAAGTGCTCAGGATAAGGAAACGAGAAGAAACGGTGCAAGCGTGGAGCAAAACGAAAAAAAGGCAAAAGTTAAGCCTTGCTCGAGCAAGCCACCCACTCGAGTAAGCCAACTCGTGCAAGTTATGTCGGTGGCAACAGAAGGATTTGTGAAATTTTTGCTACTAGACCGAGTGCCTCGCTCGAGTTATCCAACACGGTCGAGTAGCCTGGGAATCAAAAATGTGTTTTTTATAGTCGCACTCGACTAAGCACTTTGGTCGAGTAAGTGGGCTCGTGCGAGTCAATGTCGGTGTTTACAGAGAGTTGGGAGCAAATTTGGTCGTGCTCGACCGAGTGACTCGCTCGAGTCATCCAACTCGATCGTGCACCCTGTAATGAAAAGCTAAAACCTGTGTTTTGAAATCGTACTCGACCAAGCACCTTAGTCGAGTAGATCGACTCGATCGAGTTGGGCAGAATTTAGCAAATTTCAGCTCTGACCTAGGGACACGTGCCAGACATCGGGAGGAGGATATAAAATGAAGATTTTCGGACTTGGAGGAGAGGATTCCATTCTGAGAAGCACCCAAGAGATGATTAGCTAAAATTTACCTTTCCTTTAAGTTTTCTTCCATAGATTAGCTTAGAATTAGCCATAGATTTCAAGTTTCAGAGTAGTAGATTTCATTTCCAAGCAAGGTTGAAGAATTTGTTGAAGCTTTCATATATTTTGTGAACCAAAGAGGTGATATCTTTCTATTTCATTTAATATTGGTATGGATTTCATGCTTTGCTCTTGTTTAGCCATGGGTTGTTCTTTTCAATTCATGGGCTAATCTTTTTATGCCTTGAATGGTGGAAATTATGTGAGAATTAGGTTTGGGTTGTTGATCTATGCCTAATTTTGTTTGTTTGTGGAATTATATCCTTATTGATTGGAATTCAGTTTTGCTCTATGCATGAATTGGTCATATTGATGTGTGAATTCATTTTAGTGTAGATGAGAATTACATTGATTTGATGAAACCTTTGTGTATGAGCAAGGAGTGTTTAGATGCGTATATCTCGTTTAACTCGTCGAAAGAGAGTTAGAACGTAGGATACCATCAATAAGCCTTAAACATTTGATAGTCTGTTGAATGTTTAGGTGAAGTGTTACTTGTTATAATCTATGAATGATTAAGATTTTGGCATAAGTCAACGTTTGAACCTAAGGATCATATAATGGAAACCTTTTCGGGCATATCTCTCCCTTTGCACTTCGTCGCACGAAGTTAGATTAGTTGTTTATTTTCTTGCTTAGAGTTATTTCATTTTAATTAGTAGTCATTTACGTTTTCTAGCTAAAACCAAACCTGAAAACTTTTAAATATAGCATAATGTCGACTTTGAGATTGAGTCCTAAGAACACTTTCCACTTCCTTTGGGTTCGATAAATTTTTAACTTGGTCAATTACTTACAATACAATGAACTCGTTCACTTGCGAGAAGTTGGAATTTGTACTTAAATGAATTCTGCAATCAAGTTTTTGGCACCGTTGCCGGGGAGGTAACATGTGTTCTTAGTAGATTTAATCTCGTTGCTTGTTGTTATTAGTTATTTCTTTTGTTTTTGTTAATTGCTTTTTGTTTTCTTTTCGATTCTTGAGGTCGGTTTGATACGTTGGTATTTGTGTAAGTGTATGAACATGAGATCTAGTGGAGCACAACTCTTTCCGATAGATTTGGAGATTGAAGCCACAGCTAGACGAAACCAAGGAAGAAATCGTAGGAGAAGAGAAAATCAAAATATGGAGGTAAACGAAGCCAATGTGGGTGAAGAAAGTCATAATGGTGAAGGAGAACCAGTGAATGAGGGGTTTGTTGCGAATGATGGGAACGGGAATGGGAATCCACAAGTAGCTCAAGGAAGGAATGGAGGAAATGATCTTCATCTAAGACAAGTTCAAGGATGAAACCCGTTCCATCAACTACAAAACGTCCAACCCTATCCACATTACCCATACCACTACCCTCCTCCTCACAATCAACAACCTCCTCACTACCAACAACCACCCAACTACCCACCTTACCCACCTCAATATCTACCAAATTACCCTTATCCTTATCCTCACCCTATTCCTCAAGTTCAAAATCCACCCCAAAATAACCCAAATCACCAACCCGTATATGATCCTGAGCCAAATCAACAAGATCGTGAGCCGCTCCTTAAAGATTTTTATGAACCTAAGATGAAGGAGTTTTATGATGGAATAGCAAGACCGCATATTGTAGCCGAGAAATTTGAAGTGAGTCCCACATTGCTCCGTATGTTGAGAGAATCGTAATTTGATGGATCGGATGAATGCGAAGACCCCCATGTTCACTTGAGTAACTTTATGGAGATTTGTGACACCGTGAAATATCCTGGTGTTTCACACGAAGCTAAGATGCTGCGACTCTTTTCGTTCACGCTGAAAGGGAGGGCCAAGAAATGGATACAGAACATGAACCCTATGGTAAATACTTGGGAGGATTTGAGTACTCAGTTCTTGAAGAAGTTCTACCCCCCGTCCAAGGTTCTAAAGGCACAAGAAGCGATTACAAAATTCAAGTAATTTTACGGGAAATCAATAACCGATGCTTGGGAGAGATATCAAAGTTTGTTGTTGGCGTGTCCTCAACACGGTCTACCCGAGGTCCAGACTATCCTATACTTTACCATATGGCTTAATGAATGGGATATAAATCACCTTAACTCAAGTGCCGGTGGATTCGTATGGTAAAAAACTGTAAAGCAAGTGAATGAGATAATCGACAACATCCCTGCAAATGATTCATTTTGTAGTTCAAGTGGACGTGGAAAAAGAGATAAAATCGCTGCTTTGGAAGAATAAAACGATGGGTTGAAAAGTGTGATGATGGTTTTGATAGATAAATTAGAGAACCTCAACCTACTTCTCATGTGCAAGTAGGACAAGTGGAAGCTAGCCCTAATGTTCAACCATCGAGTGAAGAAGTGAACTATATGGAAAGACAACAATTTCAAGGAAGCTATCAAAATAATGTGCAAAGTCAAAAACCGTATCAAGCAAGGTTTCAAGGAGTCTCCCCTCCTAACAATGTGTACCATCAAGGAGGATCTTCAAATCAACCATGAAGGAAACATGAAAATTTCTCATATGGGAACCCTAGAGGAGCGATTCAATTACCACCGGGTGTTGACCCGAGGTCAAAACCTCCTAATCATGAGGGGAAGGGGAATACTGATGAGACTCTTCAATTAATTTTGAAAAATATGGAGGATTATCACCGAAAGATGGATGAGAACAACCGAAGGATCGAGGATGTTAGCCAAAGGTTGGAGGAGTCGGATAAGAAGAAGGAGACTAAGTTGGCTCAGCATGATACTCAATTCAAAGCCCTTGAGTTTCAACTTGGACAAATAGCAAATGCTTTGGGACCACAAATAAACAAAGGAAAGTTTACATCCAATACCGAGAAAAACCCGAGGGAGCAATGCCAAGCCATATAATTGAGGAGCGAAACAAGGTATGAAGGACCTTCTATCACCACTTGAGAATGATGGTGAAGAAGAGAAACCGAGAGAAAAGGTAGAGAGAGAGCAAAATGAGGATCAAGAAGAAGAGGATGAAGAATGTGAAAGGAGAAGATTGGAGAAGGGAAAGCAAAAGGTTGATGAAACAACGAAAGAGGAGTGCATTCCTAAATGGAAGAAAGCTAAGCTTGAGAAGGAAAACAACAAGTGTGAGGTTGATGAATGGGGGGTACCAAAGTGTTTAGTACCGGTTCCATTTCCCCAACGCTTTATGAAGAAGAAGTTAGATGAAAGGTTTGGGAAGTTTCTTGAAGTGTTCAAAAAGCTCTATATCAACATCCCATTTTATGAAGCTATCGAGCAAATGCCTACTTATGAGAAGTTCCTGAAAGATATATTAGCAAGAAGAAGGAGGGTGGATGAGCCGGAAATGGTGAAATTGACAAAAGAGTGCAGTGAACTTCTTCAACGTAATCTACCTCAAAAGATGAAAGCCTGGGGAGTTTCACACTAGCATGTGACATGGGAAATGGAGTAGTGAGGAATGCCTTGTGTGATCTCGGTACTAGCATCAATTTGATGCCCTTTTCAATCTTCAAGAGTTTAAGTCAAGGAGAGCTAGAGCCAACAACGATCACGCTTCAATTAGCGGATGGATCAACTACAATACCCAGTGGGTTCGTTGAGGATGTGATTGTCAAGGTGGACAACATTACATTCCCGGCCGATTTCTATGTCATGGAAATGGAGGAAGACAAGGATGTCCCCTTAATTCTTGATAGACCATTCTTATCAACCGCCCAAGCGGTAATCGATGTCAACAAGGGGAAGCTTACTTTGAAGTTGAATGACGAGGAGATAAATTTCTCTATCAATGCTTCTATGAAACATCCAATGGAGAAAGAGGAGTGCAACTCGGTTGATGTTATAGATTTATGCCTTGAAGAGTGATTAGGCGTGAAATTGTCATGATTCATCGTTAGAAATACCACAATTTTGGTCAACTTTGTTGAGTATTTAGAGTCATTTGAGTATCATTTTCATAAACTAATGAACTTGTCTCTTTGATGCTTATAGATGGATAGAGGGTGAAAATAGGAGTTCGTAGGACTTTGAATCGACTCAAACGGATGCCCGGATGAGAAGATATCAAAGAAATACGAAAAATATTAGTTCGAGGGAGCAAAAGTATCATTTGAATGCACAAGCGAGAAGAACTCAAGCACCTAGTGCACGAGTGGTCGAGTATTGGGCTCGAGCAGATGCAACTCGTGCACTGTGCTCGAGCTAGGTCCGGTCGTGCACCTAGTACACGAGCTCGAGTGGTCGAGTACTTTTGGCTCTCTGGAAGATTTTCGCGCACGATGGGATTGTGCTCGTGCACTTAGTGCACGAGCAGTGCTCGAGCTTGCATGGTTTTTGGCCCATTAACTCTCGATTCGACCCATTGCCTATTTATACCCCTTCCGAACACGTTTTTACACACCACGACATACCACTTGATACCATATCGCTTTTAGAGTTAGTTTTTTTGGAGAGAGGAAGAGAAGAAGAGACGAGCAAGCTTTAGTTTTACATATTTGAGGTTTTGTTTACGAATTCATAGTTCGGTTTTACTTTATAGTTTCGTTTCTTTAGACCTTTGTTCTTGAATACATTGAGACTTCGTTTTATTAATTTGATTTCAGTTCTTAGCATTTATTTCTTGAAACCCTAGTTTATGTTTGATAATTTATTCGTTAAAATCGTTATGTTCATGTTCGTTACTTCTTCAATTGTTCTTGTTTTCGTAAAAACCATGTCTAGCTAAAACCCTTGCATGCTTGGGGTAGGATGGACTCGTAGAAGTAGGATGTGGGTATGTAATTAGGGTAATTCGTGACGTTTAGTTTTAATTCTCTTAATTAATGAATTCTTAAAATCAATCTTAACTTTACCGTTGAATTTAGTTCGAAAAGTGTTCGAGAGAGGACGATCTTATCACTCTTTAACAATTAGTAGACTTAATGAGAGGGTTTAGAAATGGTTAATTAATCTACCGGTTTATCTAAGGAGGACGACCACATCACCTTAGTTTAAATTAGGGTCTCGTTAATTAAGCACGATCTATTAACTCATTAGTGGATTAGTGAAGTCGATTGATTAGGCGTGAAGTTGTCATGATTCGTCACTCGAAATGCCCTAGTAGTGGTTGATTTTGTTGAGTATTTAGAGTCATTTGCGTATCATTTTCATAAACTAATAAATTTGTCTCTTTGATGCTCATAGATGAATAGAGGGCGAAAAGAGAAGTTCGTAGAACTTTGAATCGACTCAAACAGATGCCCGGATGAGAAGATATCGAAGAAATACGAAAGTGCTAGTTCGAGGGAGCAAAAGTATCATTGGAGTGCACAAGCTAGAAGAGCTCGAGCACTAGCGCTCGAGTGGTCGTGCATAGCGCACGAGAGAATGCAAGTCATGCACCCCTGCACGAGTGCTCGTGCAGGGCGCTCGAGCAAGGCATGCGGTCGTGCACTAGTGCATGAGCTCGTGTGGTCGTGCAGTTTTTCAGTTCTGGACAATTTGAGGTGCTCGAGGAAGATGAGCTCGTGCACTAGTGCACGAGCAGTGCACGAGCAAGCGCGTTTTTGGCCCATACGTTCCCGATTCGGCCCGATGCTTATATATACCCTCCCGAACACGTATTGAAGGATGATACACACGAATCATCACTTACAAAATCACTTTTAGACTTAGTTTTTAGAGAGAGAAAGAGGAGAAGGAACGAGCAAGCTTTAATTTTACGTTTCGAGGTTTTTCTTTACGAATTCACATCACGGTTTTACTTTTTAGTTTCGTTTCTTTATATCTTTGTTCTTGAACCCGTCGAGACTCGTTTTATTAATTTAATTCAAGTTATTCGTTTATTTCTTAAAACCCTAGTTTATGATTGATCTTTTCATCGTTATAATTATCATGTTTATGTTCGTTATTTCGTCAATTGCTTTTGTTTTCGTTATAACCATGTCCGGCTAAAACCCTTGCATGCTTGGGGTAGGATGAACTCGTAGAAGTAGGATGTGGGTACGTAATTAAGGTAGTTCGTGACGTTAGGTTTTAATTCTCTTAATTAATGAATTCTTAAAATCAATCTTAACTTTACCTTTGAATTTCGTACGAACGTGTTAGGGAGAGGACGACCGCATCACTCTTTAACAGCTAGTAGACTTAGCTAGAGGGTTTAGAAGAGGTTAATTCATTTGCCGGTTTACCTATGGAGGACGGACGCATCACCGTTAGTTAAATTAGGGCCTCGTTAATTAAGCACAATTCATTAACTTGTTAGTGGATTAGTGAAGTTGATTGTTAGGATAAAGTATTAGGGTTAAAATCTTGAGCTTTCATCTTGCATTCTTTTACTTAGGTTATTTCTTGTGTGTCACTGTTATTTTGATTATGTACCTGCTCCGTTAGTATACGTAGGGATTCCTATCCTAAGCATCACCATCTCTTATTTGAAAACACATCTTAAATTCTTAGTTTAATTTACTGTTAGCATTCGTAGGATAGTTTAGTTTATTTTAATTAATTTATTCTCAAAAATCCAAAAACATTTCACTCATATTAACTACAATGCGTAGATCTTCAGGGATCTATTTGCATACACACTTTCCCTTGGGTTCGATAATACTTGGTTCCTATACTTGTCAATACTACAGTGAACCCGTACTCTTGCGGGAAAGCTACTAGTAGAAGCTAGTATATTCGCATCAAGTCAATGGCGCCGTTGCCGGGGATGGCGTTGTATGTGTTTTGAATATGACTTGTAGATAGCTTAGTAGTTAGTAGTGAGTGCTTTATTTTCTGTTTTATTTTTGTTTTTATTCATTCGGCAGTTGCGTTTTGATCCTTCTGCTAGTGTGTCAGGTATATGAAAACACGCTCACAAGGCAATACGAGCGAAGAGAGAATACCGTTGGACCCTGAGACGATAGCTAGAAGGAACCAAGCTTTCTTGAGGAGAATGAACACTGCCGGAGGAGGGAAATAACCAATGGACCTCAGTAATGAGTTGGATGATGCAGCTAATGAGTTTAATCAGACAGTAGACCGGGTTGACGGCATTGGAGGAAGTGGTAGTCAGAATCAAAATCCAGCTCAGAACATTGTCCAAAATCCTCATAACAACCCTGCTTACCCACATCCTAACTTACCACAAAACAACTTACCTTATCCACCTTACCTATACCCACCTTATCCGTATCCACCATACCCGTATCCTCCACCTCCAGTTTACAATCAACCAACTGTTTAACAACCACCACCCCAAAAAGTACCCTTACCAGCTGCTAACCCTCAGCACATTCCTCAGAACGCAGATCAGAATATGGTTATTCGAGGAAGGTTTGCAGCGCAGCCACAACAGTACTATGATGGAGTGGCATTGCCTCCTGTTGAGGCAAATAACTTCTCGATTTCCCCAGGAATTCTAAAGCTGCTTACAGAGAACTAGTAAAAGGGGGTGATCGGGAAGGAGAATCCTCATACTCATCTGAGGAGTTTTCTAATGATAGCCTCCACTTTCAATTATAATGGCATGTCTGAAGATGCCAAGAGGCTTAGGTTGTTCCCATTCTCATTGACGGGAATAGCTAAAGAGTGGTACGATAATACGCTTCCACGGGGAGGTATTACCACTTGGGCTGAGCTCGAGCGTCTGTTCCTCGAGCGATTCTACCCTCCATCCAGAACGATCAAAGCAAGGATTGAGATCTCTTCCTTCTGCCAGAAGCAAGGAGAGGACCTACGTCAAGCGTGGGAGAGATACTCAAACATGTTGATAGAGTGCCCGCAGCACGGGTACAATGAGGGAGATGTCATGGCATTTTTTTATAGTGGTGTCAACAAGGCTGGGCAAGACCATCTAGACGCCTGTGCTAGTGGATCATTCCTGAATCAAGGAATAGTGAGGTGTAGAGAGATCGTGGACAACATTATCACGAATGCCGGGGCTTGGAATGTGGACGCAGATTTCCAGAGAGTTCATCAGGTTGAGGAAGGTGAAGGAACGAGAAGGCTGTTGATGGCCATGATGGAAAAGATTAACAATCTTGAGTTGGGGAAGAATATGGTTGGAGGGAATGCAGCAGAGAATGCGCAAGAGGATAAGCCCACAATTCAGCAAGAAGTAGTAAATTATATGGGAGGTCCTTATTACAATCAGAATGGGTATCCACAAGGTGGAAATTTTCAAGGAAGACCTTCTTATGGCCAACCATTTGTACCTCCAGGTCCACAGCCGCCTCAAAATTAATGGAGGAACACACAAGGGTACCAAGGAGGCCAGCAGCTTCCTCAGAACCAATGGAGGAAGAATGAGAATTTTTCATATGCTAACCCGAAGGTGGGTATTACTGTTCCTCCAGGTGTTGATCCGGGTTCTAAACCTCCGGGTGGAGAAGGCGGTGCCTCAACTGAGGAGATGTTGAGAGCTATCCTTTAGAAGGTGGAAGAAGGAAGCAAGAGATTATCATCTTTGGAGTACGATGTGAAAGATCTGCATAAGAAAGTTGATCAGCGTGATCAAGACCTCCAGAAGAGAGATGTAGAGCTGAATCGAATTCAGCAAGAGAACAACCGAAGGTTCACTTCTATAGAGTTCCAGATGGGCCAGATTGCAAAGTCATTAAATAGAGAGCCTGGCAAATACCCTTCGATGCCTGAGGGTAATCCTAAAGAGCATTGTAAGGCTATCCAGCTTAGAAGTGGGACCAACTATGAAAGTCCTCAAATGCTTGCTGATTCTGAGATGCCCCAAGATAGAGATGAGATTGAAGAGATGAGAGTTGAGAAAGGGGTTGAGGGTGAAAGCACTCAAGCGATCAAAGACCTTGAAGAGGAAGGCATTTAGAAGGTTGAGAGAGTTCCTAAGTGTAAGAAGGCAAAGGAAGCAAGGGAGAAAGTGAAAGAGACCGAGAGAGATGAATGGGGGGTACCCAAATCTGTGATACCCGTCCCATATCCACAACACTTCATGAAAAAGAAGCTTTCCTTGATGTGTTTAAACAATTGCATATTAACATTCCTTTTTATGATGCTTTGGAACAGATGCCCAACTATGCAAAGTTTCTGAAGGACTTGATCGCAAAAAGACGGCGAGTGGATGAGCCCAAGTTGGTGCAGCTGAACCATGAGGTGAGTGCATTAGTGCACAAGGCGCTTCCCCCGAAGTTGAAGGATCCCGGGAGTTTCACGATCTTATGTGATATCGGGAATGGAGTCAAGAAGGGAGCATTGTGTGATCTTGGAGCGAGCATTAATTTGATGCCATTGTCGTTTTTCAAGAAGTTGGAAGGTGGAGAACTTCAGCCCACAATGATGACGCTTCAACTAGCCGACCGGTCTATTACTCGACCTCAAGGGGTGGTTGAAGACGTCCTCGTGAAAGTTGGAGATCATATTTTTCCAGCCGACTTTGTAGTGCTCGAAATGGAGGAAGATGAGCACGTGCCTTTGATCTTGGGAAGACCGTTCTTAGCGACGGCGGGGATGGTGCTAGACGTGGCAAATGGGAAGATCACGTTGAAAGTTGATGATCAAGAGATAAAGATTTCCCTATATGAAGCCATGAAGCACCCGAAGGAGGATGAGAGTTTGTATTGCATGGATGCAATTGATCCTCGTGTTGAAGACACACCTCCTATCTCTAATCTTTCTCATGTTCATGATTTCGTGAATCCTTCACTTGATAATTTAACCCATGAGCATTATTATCTTGATTATGTTAATAGGGATAAAGAGAAGAAATTGAAGGATGAAGAGGTGAAAAAGATAGACGTGGTCTAGTTGGAGGGGAAAGGAGGAGTTAAGAAGAAAAAGTCCAAATTCAAGAACCTGTTTGGTAAGACTCCTTCAGGTAACGGAGAGAAGGAGTTGAGACCCATACCACTTGGGGATGAGAAGGAAGCAAAGGAGTTCATGATGTTGGGGCATCAAGGAAAGACATGCAAGCACCACTCTTATGAGAGTAAGGGAGGTAAATTTGAGTATGATGTCCCATAAGCTCCTTTGAGTTGGTCCGACATGAGGACCTTAAAAATAGCACTGAATGGGAGGCAACCCATTTTTATTTGCTTTTGAGTGTTTTTAGTTATTTGAGTTTTATGTTATTAGGGTGTTTTTGAATCGTAAGTTTTAACCTCATACTTGAGAGTTTATTTTGTAGGCTTGTCTTGAGGGTGAAAGAGTGCCAAAGAAGTGGAGATTGAAGGGACCAACTCCGAGACAAGGGAGTGTGCCAAGTTGTTAGGAGAAACTTAATTATTGGGATGAGGTAACCCACAACCCCAAACTTAGACCTCTTCACAAGGTCGAAGTTTGGGGGGGTGGAGTATTTATGTGTTTTATGACATATGCACAGGCGCACACCCTCTCTTGAGTGAGTTTGGGTATTTAGTATTTTTAGATGCTCCTTGAGCTGATAGTGTTTTGAGATGCTTATTTCATGCCTATCAATCATCTTATGCTTGTTGATTGCTATCTTTGAGTATGACTTGATGAGTAGGGTGAATTGTGAGGTTGAGTTAGGAATTCTTTTGTGTGAGTGTTTGAGTTAGAGTGGATTTGAGAGAGAACTAGTATGCTTGCAAGTTTTTCTTTGGAGTGCTTGTGTGATGAGAGTGAGAATGCACTAGGACTAGCATGGATGTGTAAGACGTGAGATTTGAGCCTTATGAGATTTTGATGCATGAATTAATCTCTTCGTTTGTGAGTGAGTCATCACCTTAGAGGATGCTAGAACTTGTGTGTGCTCTTGCTTCTTGATTATGTCTAGTTTGATATGCCGAATGTGATCTTAGACCATCTTTGTTTTGATTGAGTCACTTAGCCTAAAATTTCCTTACCATTGACATTTGTCCCTTGTTAGCCCCTTTGAGCTTTAAGCCTATTTCATTGACTAGCACATATGAACACTATTCCAATTCCTAAGCCTTTTTATCCCAATTTGAGTGGAGAATAGGAAAAGTGTGAATGTGAAGGGATTGAATTGAGTTGAAAGAGGAAAATGTTGTTTGTTGAGTGAGTATGAGAAGAAGGCGTGATGAAGTTATGAGTTGTGGGAAAAAGAAAAAAAATTGAGAATGAGCAAAAAGGAAAAAATGAGCTCATGTGTTTGAGAAGAAAAAAAAGTGATTGAAAAAAAAAAGTAAAAGGAGTTAGAAAGAAAAAAAAAATTGAAGTGTTGAGAGTAGTGAAATTGAAAATGTGTTGATTGAAAATATTTGAAGTATTCTGTTCCTAATCTCGAAGTGCGAAAGTTTGATTTTCTATTCTCCATTCACTTGAGTCACTTACCCATATTGTTATCCCACCTGTCCAAAGAGCCTACATTACAACATTGAGAAAAGTCCTTTTTGATTCGGCATTGATTTCTAGAGTATGGTCGGAGTTAAGAGTGCTTACAAGCCTATGGCTGCCAATATATGTGATTGATTGTTTGAGTGAGTCCCTTTATCATTGATATACACTTGTGAGGGAGTGAAACACATCGTAGAGTGCACATCCATGTTTGATTTTGGTGTTTCTTGTTATTGTTGCATGAGTATGATGAAGGAAAGTGAGTGAGTATACTTGTGATTGATCTTTGAAGCTCGAATTCATTTACTTGCATGATTTGATTCGTTGACTCATTCCTAACAATCTCACTTGACCTATTATTTCGTTGCTTGAGGACAAGCAACATGGTAAGTTTGGGGGGGTTGATTAGGCGTGAAGTTGTCATGATTCGTCACTCGAAATGCCCTAGTAGTGGTTGATTTTGTTGAGTATTTAGAGTCATTTGCGTATTATTTTCATAAACTAATGAATTTGTCTCTTTGATGCTCATAGATGAATAGAGGGCGAAAAGAGGAGTTCATAGGACTTTGAATCGACCTAAACGGATGCCCGTATGAGAAGATATCGAAGAAATACGAAAAGTGCTAGTTCGAGGGAGCAAAAGTATCATTGGAGTGCACAAGCTAGAAGAGCTCAAGCACTAGCGCTCGAGTGGTCGTGCATAGCGCACGAGAGAACGCAAGTCATGCACCCCTGCACGAGTGCTCGTGCAGGGCGCTCGAGCAAGGCATGCCGTCGTGCACTAGTGCACGAGCTCGTGTGGTCGTGCAGTTTTTCGGTTCTGGACAATTTGAGGTGCTCGAGGAAGATGAGCTCGTGCACTAGTGCACGAGCAGTGCACGAGCAAGCGCATTTTTGGCCCATACATTCCCGATTCGGCCCTATGCTTATATATACCCTCCCGAACACGTTTTGAAGGATGATACACACGAATCATCACTTACAAAATCACTTTTAGACTTAGTTTTTAGAGAGAGAAAGAGGAGAAGGAACGAGCAAGCTTTAATTTTACATTTCGAGGTTTTTCTTTACGAATTCACATCATGGTTTTACTTTTTAGTTTCGTTTCTTCATATCTTTGTTCTTGAACCCCTCGAGACTCGTTTTATTGATTTAATTTAAGTTATTCCTTTATTTCTTGAAACCCTAGTTTATGATTGATCTTTTCATCGTTATAATTATCATGTTTATGTTCGTTATTTTCTCAATTGCTTTTGTTATCGTTATAACCATGTCCGGCTAAAACCCTTGCATGCTTGGGGTAGGATGAACTCGTAGAAGTAGGATGTGGGTACGTAATTAAGGTAGTTCGTGACGTTAGGTTTTAATTCTCTTAATTAATGAATTCTTAAAATCAATCTTAACTTTACCTTTGAATTTCGTGCGAACGTGTTAGGGAGAGGACGACCGCATCACTCTTTAACAACTAGTAGACTTAACTAGAGGGTTTAGAAGAGGTTAATTCATCTGCCGGTTTAGCTATGGAGGACGGCCGCATCACCGTTAGTTAAATTAGGGCCTCGTTAATTAAGCACAATTCATTAACTTGTTAGTGGATTAGTGAAGTTGATTGTTAGGATAAAGTATTAGGGTTAAAATCTTGAGCTTTCATCTTGCATTCTTTTACTTAGGTTATTTCTTGTGCGTCACGGTTATTTTGATTATGTACCTGCTCCGTTAGTATACGTAGGGATTCCTATCCTAAGCATCACCATCTCTTATTTGAAAACACATCTTAAATTCTTAGTTTAATTTACTGTTAGCATTCGTAGGATAGTTTAGTTTATTTTAATTAATTTATTCTGAAAAATCCAAAAATATTTCACTAATATTAACTACGACGCGTAGATCTTCAGGGATCTATTTGCATACACACTTTCCCTTGGGTTCGATAATACTTGGTCCCTATATTTGCCAATACTATAGTGAACCCGTACTATTGCGGGGAAGCTACTAGTAGAAGCTAGTATATTCGCATCAAGTCATCGATTGCTAGGATAAAGTATTAGGGTTTTAATTCCTGAGCTTTCATCTTATAATCTTTAACTTAGATTATTTCTTGTGCGTCACGGTTATCTTGATTATGTATCAGCTCCGTTAGTATACGTAGGAATTTCTATCCTGAGCATCACTTGAAACACACTTTTACTTTCGTAGTTTAATTTTCCTTTCCGCATTCATAGAGTAATTTAGTTTAGATTATATTTTTCTTTAAAAAAAACAAAAAACATACACTCATATTAATTACGACGCGTAGATCTCCAGGGATCTATTCACATACACTCCTTCCCTTGGGTTCGATATACTTGGTCGCTATACTTACTTATACTACAGTGAACTCGTACGCTTGCGGGGAAACTACTAGTAGAAAGTTAGTATTTTCGCTTCAAGTCAAAGAGGCTTGGGAAAACTCCTCTTATACTCTTTTAACTAAAGATTATGCACCTTGTATGCTTACTTCTAATTCTAATGATATGTTTGTTGCTTGTGATGATAGGGTGTTGAATGATGAAGAGAAGGATGAAGCATGGTCTTTGGAGGTTAGGAAGGAGGATGGAATGAAACAAGCAAGGATTGATGCTCCATCCTTGTTTATACCCGTTCCGGGGGGTGAGCCGAATATAGAAAAGAAGGACAAGCTAAAGGACCTTCCCGAGCACCTCAAGTATGCCTACTTAGATAGCGAAGGACACCTACCGGTAATTGTTTCTTCTTATTTAAATTCGGGTGAGTTAGACAAGTTGTTAAATGTCATTAGAAAACACAAATCTGCCCTAGGATGGAGTATTGAAGATCTTAAGGGAATAAACTCGGCTATTTGCATGCATAAGATAAGGCTAGAAGAGAATTGTAAGCCGGTTGTACAAAGCCAAATGCGAGTGAACCCTATACTTCAGGAGGTCATTAGGAAAGAAATTTTAAAACTCTTAAATGCCAACATGATTTTCCCGATTTCTGATAGCCCATGGGTGTCCCCATTGCATTGTGTGTCTAAGAAAGGCAAAAACTTGATTGCAGAATTCGTTTAAGTACAAATTCCAACTTCTCGCAAGTGAACGAGTTCGTTGTATTGTAAGTAATTGACCAAGTTAAAAATTTATCGAACCCAAAGGAAGTGGAAAGTGTTCTTAGGACTCAATCTCAAAGTCGACATTATGCTATATTTAAATTACGCACTATCTATAAACCAGTAGAAAGTTAGTATTTTCGGCTTCAAGTCAATGGCGCCGTTGCCGGGGATGGCGTTGTATGTCTTTTGAATAGGACTTGTAGATAGCTTAGTAGTTAGTAGTGAGTACTTTACTTTTCTGTTTTTATTCGTACGTGTTCGGCAGTTGCATTTTTATTCTTTTGTTAGTGTTTTAGGTTTATGAAAACACGCTCGCAAGGTGAATCGAGTGAAGAGAGACTACAACTAGATCCTGAGACAATAGTAAGAAGAAACAGAGCCTTTTTAAGAAGGATGAATGCTGCCGAAGGAGAGAACGAGAACGTGAACATGGACATCAGTAATGAGTTGGATGATGCTGCAAATGAGTTTAATCAGGTAGTAGACCGGGTTGAGGGCACTGGAGGGAATGAAAGTTAGAATCAAGTCCCGTTAGGGGAGAGCCAGAGCCAAAACCCGGGTACACAGAACGTAAACAATCCAGCTCACAACCTTGTCCAACATCCTCAGAACAACCCTGCATACCCACATAACAACTTCCCACAAAACAACTTACCTTACCCTTACCCATACCCACCATATCCATATCCACCATACCCGTACCCTCCACCTCCTGTTTACAATAAACCACCAGTCTATCAACCACCACCACCCCAACAAGTACCCATACCACCTGCTAATCCTCAGCACGTTCCTCAGAACGCAGATCGGAACATGGCTATTCGAGGAAGGTTCGCGGCACAACCACAACGGTACTATGATGGAGTGACATTACCCCCTGTAGAGGCAAACAACTTCTCAATTTCCCCTGGAATTCTAAAGCTGCTTACCGAGAATCAATTCAAGGGGGAGGTTGGGAAGGAGAATCCTCATACTCATCTGAGGAGTTTTCTGATGATCGCATCCACGTTTAATTATAACGGCATGTCTGAAGATGCCAAGAGGCTCAGGCTGTTCTCATTCTCTTTGACAGGAATAGCAAATGAGTGGTATGATAACACGCTCCTACGGGGAGGTGTAACCACATGGGTCGAGCTCGAGCATTTGTTCCTCGAGTGATTCTACCCTCCATCTAGAACCATTAAAGCAAGGATAGAGATTTCTTCCTTCCGCCAGAAGCAAGGAGAAGACTTACGTCAAGCGTGGGAGAGATACTATAATATGTTAATTGAGTGCCCGCAGCATGGGTACAATGAGGGGGATATCATGGTGTTCTTCTATAGTGGAGCCAGCAAGGCTGGTCAAGCCCATCTTGACGCGTGTGCTAGTGGAGCATTTCTGAACCAAGGTATAATGAGGTGTAGAGAAATCGTTGACAATATTGTCACGAATGCCGGGGCATAGAACGAGGACCCAGAATTTCAGAGAGCTTGTAAGTTGGAGGAGAATGAGGGAACAAGGAAGCGTTGATGGCTATGATGGAGAAGATCAGTAACCTTGAGATGGGGCAGAATCTGGTTGGAGGGAATGTAGCAGTGAATGAGAAAGTGGACCCACCCACGAGTCAGCAAGAAGAGGTCAACTATATGGGAAGACCTAACTATCCACAAGGCGGGTATCCACAAGGTGACAATCAATTTGGGAGGCCTTCCTATGGCCAGCCATTTGTACCTCCAGGTCCACAGCCTCCTCAAAATCAATGGAGGAACACACAAGGGTATCAAGGAGGCCAGCAGCCTCCTAAAAATACATGGAGGAAGAATGAGAATTTTTCATATGCTAATCCGAAGGCCGGAATTACAGTTCCTCCAGGCGTTGATCCAGGTTCAAAACCCCTGGGTGGAGAAGGCGGTGCCTCAACTGAGGAGATGTTGAGAGCTATCCTTCAGAAGGTGGAGGAAGGTAGCAAGAGATTGTCCTCATTGGAGTACGATGTGAAGAAGTTGCATAAGAAAGACGATCAGCGTGATCAAGAACTCCAAAAGAGAGACATAGATTGGAATAGAGCTCAACAAGAGAACAACCGCAGGTTCACTTCTATTGAGTATCAAATTAGTCAAATTGCAAAGTCTCAGACGAGAGAGCTTGGCAAGTATCCTTCAATGTCCGAGGGTAACCCAAAGGAACATTGCAAGGCTATTGAGTTGAGAAGTGGGACCAAATATGATGGTCCTGAGATGCCTGCTGATTCTGAGATGCCCCAAGGAGAGGTTGAGATAGAAGAAAAAGAGCCTGAAACAGATAGAGATGAGATTGAGGAGATGAGAGTTGAGAAAAGGGGTTGAGGGTGAAGGCACTCAGAAGAGTAAAGATATGGATGAGTCCCAGAAGTGCATAAGAGTGGATTCCTTGAAGTCGAGAAGGAGGATGGACATAGATTCATGGTGAACGGGCATCGAGTAAAGAAATTCTTCAACTTCTCTTATGAGAGTAAGAGAGGTATTTTAGATTCTCAAGTCCCGTGAGCTCCTTCGAGCTCGGTCCGGCATTAGGACCTTAAAACTAGCGCTTAATGAGAGGCAACCCATTTTTACTTGCTTTTATGTGTTATGTTTATTTTGTCGTTTTGTGAGTCGTAAGTGTTAACCTCGTTTGTTGAGAATTTTTTCGGTGTAGGCTTGTTTCACGGTGCTTGATTCGAGTATGTGAGCTTAAGGTGAAGCAATTCATGACGATGTTGAGGTGAGCCCTTGAGTTTGATAGAGTTTGAGGTAAACCGAACCCCAAACATAGACCTCTTTGCGAAGTCGAAGTTTGGGGGGGTGATATTTCTTTTCGTTCATTACTTTGCATTGAAAACACACTTTTACTTTCGTAGTTTAATTTTCCTTTCCGCATTCATAGAGTAATTTAGTTTAGATTATATTTTTCTTTAAAAAAACCCAAAAACATACACTCATATTAATTACGACGCGTAGATCTTCAGGGATCTGTTCGCATACACTCCTTCCCTTGGGTTCGATATACTTGGTTGCTATATAAATAGGCAACGGGTCGAATTGGGAGTTAATGGGCCAAAAACCACGCAAGCTCATGCACTGCTCGTGTACTAAGTACACGAGCACAATCCCATCAACGCGAAAATCTTCCAGAGAGGCAAAAGTGCTCGACCACTCGAGCTCGTGCACTAGGTGCACGACCTGACCTTGCTCGAGCACACTGCATGAGTACTCGTGCACTAGGTGCACGAGTTGCATCTGCTCAAGCCCAATACTCGACCACTCGTGCACGCTTGTGCATTCCAATGATACTTTTGCTCCCTCGAACTAATATTTTTCATATTTTTTCGATATCTTCTCATCCGGGCATCCGTTTGAGTCGATTCAAAGTCCTACGAACTCCTCTTTTTGCCCTCTATCCATCTATAAGCATCAAAGAGACAAAATCATTAGTTTATGAAAATGATACTCAAATGACTCCAAATACTCAATAAAATCGACCAAAACTGGGGCATTTCTAGCGACGAATCATGACAATTTCACGCCTAATCAACCCCCCAAACTTATCATATTGCTTGTCCTCAAGCAATGAAATAATAAGTCAAGTGAAATTGTTAGGAATGAGTCAAAGAATCAAATCATGCAAGTAAATGAACTCGAGCTTCAGAGATCAATCACACGTATACTCACTCACCTTCCTTCATCATACTCATGCAACAACAACAAGAAACACCAAGATCAAACATGGATGTGCACTCAACGATGTGTTTCACTCCCTCACAAGTGTATATCAAGAATAAGGGACTCACTCAAACAATCAATCACACATATCGGCAGCCATAGGCTTGTAAGCACTCTCAACTCCGACCATACTCTAGAAATCAATGCCGAATAAAAAAGGACTTTTCTCAAGGTTGTAATGTAGGCTCTTTGGACAGGTGGGATAACAATATGGGTAAGTGACTTAAGTGAATGGAGAATAGAAAATCAAACCTTGGTACTTCGAGATTAGGAATAGAATACTTCAAACATTTTCAGTCAACACTCTCAACACTTCAATTTTTTTCTAACTCATTTCACTTTTTTTTTCAATCACTTTTTTTTAGCACAAACACATGAGCTCATTTTTCTTTTGCTCATTCTCATTTTTTCTTTCCCACAACTCTTTTTCTTCATCAAACCTCTTCTCATAATCACTCAAGCAATCACAATTCTCCTTTTTCAACTCAAATCAATCCCTTCACATTCACACTTTTCCTATTCTCCACTCAAATTAGGACAAAAAGGCTTAGAAACTTGGAATAGTGTTTAAATGTGCTAGCAAATGAAATAGGCTTAAGGCTCAAAGGGGCTAACAAGGGACAAATATCAATGGTAAGGAAAATTTTGGCTAATTGACTCAATCAAAACAAAGATGGCCTAAGATACCATTTGACATATCAAACTAGACACAATCAAGAAGCGAGAGCACACACAAGTTTTAGCATCCTCTAAGGTGATGATCCACTCACAAACGAAGAGATCAATTTATGCATCAAAATCTCAAAAGGCTCAAATCTCACGGCTTTCACATCCATGCTACTCCTAGTGAATTCTCACTCTCATCACACAAGCACTCAAAACGAAAAATCGTAAGTATACTAGTTCTCTCTCAAATCAACTCTAACTCAAACACTTACACAAAAGAATTCCTAACTCAACCTTACAACTCAACTCTACTCACCAAATCATACTCAAGATTCATCAATAAGCAAGTGATAAGAGTAAAGAAGCGTGAAATAAATCAATCATCAATCAATTCAAAACAAGTCATACCCCAATAATTTAAAGTGCTTCCAATACAATCCCATAATTCACCAAATACTCAAATAAGTTCACACTCCAAAAGCAATGAATAAGAAAAGAAAAAGATAAGAAAAAGGAAGCAGAAACTGGGGGAATCCCCATGATCCTCAAGCATCCTGAGGCGGTGGCGGGTGGTAGCTCGGGTGATCCGATCCTAAATGGGAGACAAAGAGTGCCTCCATCCATCTTCTCAAATTCGAAACTTCTGATCGGACCTCCTGAAACTCCCCTCGCATGCTCGTCACGTCCGTGTACCACTGATTTTGCATTGTGCGAAGCTGCGTAACCTCGGTTCGCAGATCTTGAATATCAGTCCTCATCCCATCCCACTGAATTTGGGTGGGGTACCACGGCTCGGGAGTGGACACTTCAGGTGCCTCCATCTCCATCTCTTGAGGTTCTTGACCTCCTCTACCCACATCGGCCTCTTCTTCCTCAGGTGTGTTCCCTCCTTCTTCATATTCGTCCTCCTCCTCTTCATCTAGGTCCCGAACTCCATTGGATCCGGCCCCACTCGTTCCTGCTGCACCTCTATGCCTCTTCTTTGGCCTTTGATCCCATAATCCGCAGCTCTCCAACCTGGCCTTGAATTTTTTCATTACCCTTTTGTGGTTCGAACCACCCATCTGTATATTCTCCTTCTTCATACCTCTCAAGGTCACCAACTTCTCATTGGGCATCGGGAATAGCTTGTCATCTCGAAGTCTCATGCAGTATTTCCCACTCCAATGCTCGCACATCCACATGTTATACATGTGCTCAAAGTCGATATCTCTTCCCTCACAAGGAGCTGTCATTGGTCTGATGTCCAGGCTCTCCAAGAATGCACAAATGAGGCCTCCACCTCGTATCCTAGAAGTCTTCATCCCACACTTGTATGGGGCCTCAACCTGCATCTCGAGAATATCCTTTCCAAAGTCGTGCTCCCTTCGATGAAGTAGGCACCACATTCCATATAACTCCTTAGAAGTCACAGTGCCAGTTTCAGACCTAGCATAGATGGTGTTCCCCAAGATTCTCTCAAGGTATCAGATCACAGGGTTCCTGATTGAAGAAGCTCGAGATGTCCTCGCAGAGTACTTTCCAGCCAACCCACCGGTGATTTGCTGTCAGAATTCATCAGCTTTGTACCTTCCCGATCTGGTGTTCCGTTTGTTGATGAGCGACCAGGCGAGCAACAGTGATTGAAGAATTAAAGAACTAAAACTAAAACCAAGAAACAGGCGACCAGGAGAGTACAAAGGAGAATGAAGCTGTTGGCGACCAGGAGTGTAGTCAGACGTATCTCGGCGACCAACATAGCAAAGGACAAAAAAAATGAATTAACATAAAGAGAAAAGACAAGGGGCGACCAGCAGGTCTGTGATACCCCACAAGGATGTACAAGCGAGCAAGAGGCCACCAGAGAAAGCAATTGAGTTATCTCAAAGACCAAGTACAACATTGAGAACTCCAAGAGTCACTAGTCTAGATATGATCCAAGTGTCTTAACACTTGGCATAAATCTAATGGACAATAGCTTAGATGTTGTACAAGTGTCTCAATACATGGCAAAAATCCAATGGTTAAACCATTAGGATAATGACACATAGCCTCCTTGTGTATCTATAAATACCCCTTTATTTGTATGAAAGGGAGAGATTTTTTCCCCATAATGAAAAATACATGCAAAACTCTTGCAAATTTCATTCTTGAACATTATCTATGATCATGATTCTTGTTTGATGATCTTAATTAGCATAAACAGCCACTAATCACCATTGATTACAAAAAGGTCATCAACAATTGGCGCTAGAGGAAGGGTTCGAACCTTCGTTTCATAAAAAAATCGAAGAAAGGTTGAAGATCTTCACCGGAATCTGCAAAATTCGGCCAGAATCCGGGAGGAAGCCATCGGAAATCAAGTGTACACACTATTTGAAGCAAAATCATCCATACATACATCACTTTGAGAGTTTGAATGCATGTGTGTATGAACTAGGGTTTTCAAACCACCATTTTCATACAAACAAAGCTAGTAACTCTTAAGAAAGGTGTTTGTTGGAGACAAAATCACCCCATTCATTTGCTTATCACTTGTACTTCGGTAACCAAAATGGTTCGATCACAAGAAGAACGACATTTGAGCACATCTCTAAGTCGTAGGTCAAGAACTAGGGTTTCGTCTACTGAAGGACATGCACGTACAGTAAAAGCAACTTCGCAAAGAAACGTCCAAGTTACCATTGATACAATTCCGCCGGAAGTGGAAGCTCTTGCTCAAAATCCCGAAGAGCTAGCAAAAACGATTGCTGTTTTACAAGCATTGCAAAAGCGACAAACGGTCGGGCCATCAGGAGCGCATGCGGCGACCAACAGGGTGGGCGAGCAGCGAAGTGAAGAAAGAAAAAACGCACGAAATGACGAGGTTGACAGCGAAGAAGTCCGTAGGAATAAAGGGAAAGCTCCTTTAAGCGAGCGACTGGGAAGCAGAGGAGAATCTTCACCAAGTCGGGTAGATGAATCAAGCAGAAGTACGTCCCGAACGAGCGCTTTGGAGAGGCTAGGGACAAGGAATGCAAACAGGAGGAAATCATCCAGGAAGAGCGAGGAACGTTCACGCCCCACTGCTCGCCCACCGGTACATGATCGAATCCGGAGATCAGCTTTTGGTCGGTTAGGGCCAAACGGGGCTAGCAACGCTGCAAGGAAGACAACTCAGGAGAAACGTCCCGTTGGTGAGGGACTGCATCGTGAAGAAGTCATCGAACTCAACCACGATGAACAGCCTTCCAACGGGAGGACTCCTCCGAGCGAGTTGCAAGAAATGAAGAAAGCAATTGAGGAACTACAAAAACAACTGGATTCTCAGAGAGGTGTTGGGTCAACGGTTCTCCCGTCTTCACCGCTATCTCCGTCAATTCTCAACGCACCGATCCAGAAGAAAATACAATTTCCGGCCATTAATATATATGAAGGGACTTCAGACCCCCGTATCCATGTGACAAAGTATTCTGACTTCATGATTTCAATGGGAGCAACGGATGCCACACAGTGTCGAAATTTCCCACTTACCCTGGGAGATGGTCCACACCGATGGTTTGCAGCATTGACTCCTGGCTCCATCAGTTCTTTTGCCCAAATGAGCAAGGAATTTCTGTCATATTTCTCAATAGCCGGGACATACTTGACCCATCGACATCGATTGGCGGATATTAGACAGGGAGATGAGGAGTCAGATAAGCAATTTTTAGAAAGATTTGATAAAGTCCTACTGGAGGGCGAAATGGTGAGCGAGGACACGAAGATAGTGGCTGTGATGGCCGGATTGAAGAAAGGAACGGAGTTGTGGAAAGAAATGCACCTGACCTGCCCAAAGACATATGCGGAGTTTAGGCATTGAGCAGGTATACACGTATCCATGCAAGAAGCATTACAGAAAGAGTTGGGTGATAAGAATGATCCCAGGAAAGCTGGAAAGAAACCCATGGGAAGTGACTACAAGGCTCCGAAAAACATGAAAGCTTTCAACGAGGGAGCGGAAGTGAAAGAAAGGTTAAATCAGGTGCTTGCTACATCAATAGAGGCTGTATACAACAACGTCAAAGACAGAGACATGTTGTCGGAACCAAGGAAAATCCGACAAGAACGCGGAAAGTTGAATCCGAACAAATACTGCGCTTACCACCAGAACATCGGGCATTTCACTAGTGAATGTCGTGATCTGTTGAAACAATTGTGGAGGTTTTATGAGGAAGGTAAACTGTCCGAATTCGTGAAGAGGGAACCCGGAAAGAGACCTAGGGAGGTCAATCTGCCTAGTTCGGATGACGAAGACAGTGACGACCAACCAACCAAAACAACCAAGAAGGGAAAGAGAGTCTCAACAACACCAGCAGAGCCGATGCGGGAAGTTTTCATGCTTGAGTCAAGCGGACACATTGGGGGATGTTCAGATGGAAGACCTCTGACGTCAAAAAGGAAGAGGAAAGCGGAGCTGAGGGCGGTAGCCCATGTGAAAGAGGTAGGAGTCAACCAGGCCACCAAGAAGACGGGGGACCTAGTATTTTCATAAAAAGATTTAGACGGTGTGCTCACTCCGCACAATGACTCGCTAATCATATGTGCTAACATAATGGGGACCCGAGTCCACCGACTGCTCGTGGACACTGGGTCGTACACAAACATTTTGTTCAAAAGTACATTAGATCAGATAGGAGATTGTGAGGAGTATGTGAAACAGTGTAATCATAAGATAGTGGGATTCGGTGATGCTGTAACCGATCCCCTAGGAGTAGTTACGTTATCAGTCGAGCTTGTATCGACCGAGAATCCTGACAGGAGGATGACTAGACTGCTAGAGTTCTTAGTAGTAGATCAGTAGTCTTCCTATAACGGATTTCTCGTTCGACCTTTTATCAATGAATTCAAAGCGGCTGTTTCAACGTACTACTATTGTGTTAAGTTTCCGACATCAAAGGGATCAGGTACAGTTAAAGTCGATCAAAAAAGAGCTCGTGAATGCCTCTTGCAGATGCAACCTAAAGACAACCAGGTGTCAATGGTAGACGAACAGTCGAGCAGGAGCACTGGAGATGAACCTTCGGTACTCAATGATGTTATGGAATCCATCGATACAGAGATGATGGAGATAGACGACCAACAGGGCGACAAACAAGAAATCCGGGGCGAGCATAAGGAATAAGAAATTGCATCTTGTTCAAACAAAGATGAAGACATCGAACCACGGTTAGGAGCGGAGCCGATGATAGTCGAAGATGAACTCAACTTGGATGGACCCATCATCGACCCTCGATGGAAAGATAAAAAAAGAAGAGCAACATCGATTGAAGAGTTGGAAGCAATCAGAGTTGACCCGAACCGAGAAGACTTAGAACTCTTCATCGGATTTGAGCTCCCAGAGCCTTACAGATCCAAGATGGAAGAATTCTTAAAGTCCAATCTCGATGTATTCGCATGGTCACATGCAGATATGGTAGGCATCAGCCCTGAGCATGCCAGTCATAAGCTGAATGTTGACCCAACTAGAAAACCGGTAAAGCAGAAGAGGAGGAAGTTTGGACCCGATAAATACGAAGCATTGGATCTGGAGTAAAGAAGCTATTAAGCAACGACCTTATCAAAGAGGCGCTATGTCCCAGATGGGTGGCAAATCCCGTATTGGTAAAAAAATCAAATGGTGCGTGGAGACTGTGTATCGACTTCACGGATTTAAAGCTGCGTGCCCAAAAGATAATTTCCCATTGCCACACATAGACCAACTGGTGGACAACACGGCGGGACATGAACTCCTCACATTCATGGATGCATTTGCGGGCTACCATCAGATACCCATGCACCCGGACGACCAGGAGAGTACAACTTTTTACACCAACAAAAATTTGCTATGTTGGAAGAGAATGTCGTTCGGGTTAATCAATGCAGGTGCCACGTATCAGCGACTCGTCAACAAAATGTTCAATGAACACATTGGCAAAACAATGGAAGTATACGTGGACGACATAGTCGTGAAAAGCCCGAGAAAGGAAGACCATCTGGAACACTTAACACAAACGTTCGAGATACTCCGAGCATATAACATGAAGCTGAATCCTAAAAAAAGCAGCTTCGGAGTCCATTCAGGCAAGTTCCTCGGACATCTTGTTAGCCAGCGAGGCATTGAAGCAAATCCATCAAAGGTGAAAGCTATTCTGGACATGCAGCCACCAAGATCCGTCAAGGAAGTGCAGCGGCTTACAGGATGTCTGGCAGCTCTGAATAGATTCATATCAAGGTCTGGTGACAAGTGCCGGCCTTTCTTCGATGCTATAAAGAAAGACGGATTCCAGTGGACAGATCATTGTCAGCAGGCATTTGAACAGTTGAAAGGATATCTTGGCGATACCAAAATCCTATCCAAACCAGTCCCAGGAGAAAAACTATACCTCTACTTGGCAGCTTCAGAGGTGGTCATCAGCTCGGTTTTGGTTCGTGCAGAAGGAAAGTTTCACCTGCCCATATACTATGTAAGCCAGGCGTTACATGAAGCCGAAGTCAAATATTCCCCGATGGAGAAACTGGCATACGCGTTGGTGATGAGCGTCAGAAAATTACGGCCATATTTTTTCGACCACCAAGTAGAAGTCCTGACGACTTTCCCGTTAAGGCAAATCCTGCAGCGACCAGACACTGCTGGTTGCCTCCTCAAATGGTCCCTCGAAATAAGCCAATTTGGAATATCATATGCATCTCGAACAGCGATCAAAGGGCAAGCGTTGGCCGACTTTATAGTCGAACTAACCTTTCCTCAAGATCTGACGAGAGGTCATAATCATCCGTGGCATATGTACGTCGACGGATCATCCACCAACATGGCATCAGGAGCCGGAATAGTGCTAATCAGCCCAGACAGACAAATTTTTACCTCAGCAGTGCGATTTGATTTTATGGCAACAAATAACGAGGCCGAATATGAAGCACTGATAGCCGGACTCCGTCTAGCATTAGCAGTCGGGGTGAGGAGGTTACAAATATACGGAGATTCGCAATTGATAGTTAACCAAGTCCGAGGAGAGTATGAAGCTAGAGATGAAGGCATGGCACTATATCAGAAAATCGTAGCCCATCTAGCTTCCATGTTTGAACAAATATACATTGAACAGGTACCCAGGGAAAACAATGCTCAAGCGGACGCGTTGGCTCGCCTGGCCACCAGCACGGGTCCAGCAGAGTTCTCAGAAATCACCATCACAAAAATATGTCGTCCATCAACATTTGACTACAAAGTAAATCAAGTAAACGAAGAAAGCGAAGAGGATGATTGGAGGGCACCTATTATCAAATATCTTTATGATGGTGAAGTCTCGGGGGATCCTCAGGAAGCAGCTAAAATGGCCAGGCGAGCAGCAAGATTCACAATCATGGACGATCAGTTATACAAAAGAGGATTCTCACTCCCGCTATTGAAATGCCTAACAAGAAGGCAAGGCCAGGAAGTTTTGCAGGAAATTCATCAAGGCGTCTGCGGAAATCACGCTGGGGGGCGTGCATTGGCCTACAAGACAGTCAGACAAGGGTATTACTGGCCAACATTACTGCAAGATGCTATCAAAGTTGCAAGAACTTCTCACAGATGTCAAATATTCGCACCCAACATCCGCAAGCCACCAACAAAAATGATAGCAGTTAATAGTCCATGGCCATTTGCAAAATGGGGGATTGATATCATTGGACCTTTCCCGACTGGAAAAGGAAATGTGAAGTTCGCCGTGGTAGCCGTGGATTATTACACAAAATGGGCTGAAGCGGAGGCACTCGTGACAATCACACAAGAAAAGATGATAAGTTTCATATGGAAAAGCATCGTGTGTCGGTTTGGAGTCCCACAGGCAATCCTGACAGATAACGGACGACAATTCGAGGGCAAGAAAATAAGAAATTTTTGCGAAAAATGGGGAATTAAAAAGCATTTTTCAACCCCATATCATCCGCAGTCCAACGGCCAGGTGGAGGCAGTCAACAAAATAATCAAACATATACTGAAGATCCGATTGGTGGATAAAAAAGGAAAGTGGTCAGAAGAACTACTAGAGGTGCTGTGGGCATATCGAATATCCCACAGGACAAGTACGGGAGAGACCCCTTTCACCATGGCGTTCGGAATTGAAGCAGTGATACCTGTAGAATTGAAGGTCCCAACGGAACGAACAACAACATTCAATGAACAAACACACGACGAGACTTTAGCTGTAGAGATGGATTTGGTTGATGAAAAAAGAATTTCGGCGGAAATAAAGAACACAGTATACAAGAGAAGGATCGCAAAGTATTACAATTCACAGGTAAAGGTCAGAGAATTCAAAATTGGAGACCTCGTGCTCAAAAAGATTTTGGGGATGTTACCAGGAGTATTTGGACCGACTTGGGAGGGCCCATACAAGATAACTCAGAAATGGGACAACGACACTTATGATCTAGAAGACATGAAAGGCAACCCGGCCCAATACTCCTGGAATGCAGCTTTGCTGAAGAAGTATTATCAATAGACAGGAAGTTGCAAGGAAAATGTAGAATTTTAATTCAAAATTCTATGTCGTTTCGTATTTATCTGAAAACACAGTTGTAAATATTATGGAAAATATTCAGGATCTTGTATATTATGAATATATATATTGTATTGCAAAAAATAGTTTGTCAAA
The DNA here is from genome assembly GCA_947034835.1 of Ballota nigra. Taxonomy (NCBI): domain Eukaryota; kingdom Viridiplantae; phylum Streptophyta; class Magnoliopsida; order Lamiales; family Lamiaceae; genus Ballota; species Ballota nigra. Next base: position 80,392,455 of record OX344729.1, on the reverse strand, counting down.
ATTATTCGCTTGATAAAGTAAGTTGTTCGCTCAAGACAGTCATGCAGGAGGCGAGCAACAATACTAAAAGCGACCAAGACCCAAGGCCAAATCCACACGAGGATAACAAGGCCCCGATTTATGGGCGACTAAGAGAGAAACATTCAATTCAATGCCAAGTCCATGAAAGGACCAAGAGGCCCAATTATTTAAAACAAGTCTTTTTAAAAGACCATGAGCCCATGTAAGCCAGTTAGGCGACCATAAAGCACAAGAGTATCTATTCAAAAAGGAAAATAATGACAAGTCATACGAAAAATTTGAAGCGAGCAACAAAGTATGCGGCGAGTAAACGAGAAGAGAAGATGCATAATGAAATAAAACAAGTTATCTTCAAATTCATAATTCATAATTCATTAAGGGCAAAATAGTACAAGGAAGGAAGCAAAAAATACAAAGTTGCCCTAACATCTATCCAGAATAAAAAAACAACAAAGATTCTTCAAGAGGGAGGAGCTGGAGGTGCATCCGTGATCGCCGGAGCAGGAGGTGCTTCTTCAGTAGTGGCCACTGCGGTCGTGGTCGCCACGGCAGAGGTGCCCGCTCCATCAATGGGAGTTAAGGGGAGAGAGTGAAGGCCATCGAAGATGTCCACCTCCTTGCTCGGCTGCTCGCCGGAAGACTGGGGAGGAATAATTTCAACACCTTCCCCAAAAATATCCAAGGGAACTCCCATCTCCCCAAGATCAGCCAAGGGAAGCTTGAACCCTTCACCAAGGGGATTGTCTTGAACATAACCAATAAAGTCCTTTTTTGCAGTGGCCAAAACATCCGAGTTATGGTCCAAAGCGAACTTCACTGATCTTAAGCTCTCAGCATAGGCACAGATATACCCCAGATTGGTGTTGTCGGCCACATCTTGGGCATAGATGTCATAGGCGACCATTCCAGCTTTCTCTTCAGTAAGGCGAGCAACCTCAGCTTGCAGCTCTTCAACACGGGCGACCAGAGTAGTCTTCTCACCCTCCAGCACCTTTATCCTATCATCAGCGACCCCCAGGGAGAGAGAGAGCTTCTCAGACTGGTTTAGAGCAAATTGCTCGCTGGCCACAGAAGCATCATACATTTGCTCCAAGTGCGCCACAGCTTTGGCATGCTCAGCCTTTTCATGAGCAAGCTCCTCTTCCTTGTTCCTTAGGGCGGCCGCCTTCTCCGCCTCAAAGCCTTCAATCTTGCGGCCAAGGCTACGGTTGGTCCTCTCCAGTAGGATAATTTGGGCAAGGAGTCTCTGGGCCGCCACAGCTTGATGGCTGGCATTGTAGGCAATCAAGCGAGCATTGTCGCTAGCAGTTTGGTCCTGCACGATCTCCTCGGCAGTTTTAGTCCAGGCACGAGGAACCATCTCGGTTGCCCGGCGAACATGGGAGTCTGGTATATCCAAGTAAGGAGGGGGAGATTTAACACAGCTGATACTGTGGAGCACCTCTGATCGCCCAGGATACTCTTCAGGTTTATACCTAGAAGGAAAGTGAAATAGTAAGTAAAATGAAAAATACCTTAACAGACGATCATCAGAGAAAAAACTTACTCCCTCAGTTTTACGGAGTCATATCCCAGATACGTGCGATCATTAGATGCTCGCTTCTTCACCAATATAGCAGACACGGCCTGCTGCTCGCTCACGTCCTCAACGGAAGAAGGCCTTGGAGCCGGAGAGTTCGGATCTCGGCTGCTCGCCTCAATCATGGTTTTGGAGCATTTGGATGATCGCTCAGTAACCTCCTTCTCGCCACGAGAACTCTCTCGGGGAGTCTTCTTTGAACCTTTCTCTTTTTCCTTCCCCCCACCACGAGAGGAGGTAGCACCTTTGGGGGCTCCTTTAGGTTGGCGACCAGGAGCGCCTAGCTTTTCCCCAGCCCGGAGACGCATGAGAGAGAGGGGTGGATCCTGTCTCTTTCTAGTCGGCGCTTCAGCGGCCATCTGTTTTACTCGAGCGGCCAACAGGTGATAAGACTGGGGAATAGTTGGGATGGCAACGGTCACTCGCCGATCTGTTTTTAAAATCAAGATAGAATTAATCGGGGCGACCAGGCGAGCAAGCGAACAAAGAGGTTAAGTAACTTACCTTCAGGGACTTCTGCTTGAGCCTCCAAGTGGTGAGGACTCGTAAAGAGCTGAGCAATCTTCCGATGACTAGCTTTCAAGAGATAGTTTATATCGCAAGTAGCAGGATCCCACAACACGGTCAAGGCCAAGGTGAAGAAAAACTCGTCACTCAATGCTGGTTGTCCCCACCTCGCAGCTCTGGGTCCTGCAAAACAACAAAGAGACAAAAATTAAAATTAGTCCTCAACGCGGTCCCAAAAGAAAAACAAGGATGCCTACGTTTCATTCTCCCAAAACACTCGGGAGTATTAATGTGCGCCTGGCCGCCAGAAAAATCCGCCGATGCTCGCCAGTCTCCACCAATGAAGAAGAATTGGTTATGTCAACTCTTAACTTTGTTGGCAACCCCAGTGATGAGCTTCACCCCGGTCCTCGCCTTTACATAGTACCAGCCTTCACCTTCTTCGCTACAGGCTGAAATAACTAAGGCATAGTGGATCTCCGCCGTGCTAAGCTTGTTCTTATACCCTTCAAGGCCAAAAAGAGTCATCAATGCAAGCAAGTTACTCCACCCGATGGGAGTAATTTGGGTAATGGCTAGATTGATGTCCTCCAAAAAGCGACCAATGAGGGGATGGAGCGGCAATGGGAACCCCGTGTTAAGTATGTCCAGGTTGATCGCTGTACAGCCTGGAGGGGGGCGATCAGCAGTTTCTCCTTCCTTGGGGGCATAGAGAAAAATATCGTATGGGATCTTATAATAAGATCTGAAACCCTCCAAGTCGTCCTCAACAACTAGGCTCGAAATCCTGCTCGCCGCGTAAGTGTTGATATTCCTTTGAGTGGGCATGATTGCACGGGGGCGAACAGGGAAAGCACGAGAATAGCGAGCAGCATACTCCTCCCACTCATCTTGGCGAACAACGCCTTCAGGAATTTGAGATTCGGGAGCCACTCTGGAGGTGGGAAAGCCAATCTCCTCGAGGAATTCCCAAGTCACTGCCAGTGGTGGTCGCTCCACTTCAGGCTGGTCGCCCTCCGCATCGATCTCAGCGGCCACTTCCTCTGAATCTTCCCCCAAGTCAGAGGAAGTTGCTCCTCCAGTATCATGGCGACCAGCAGAATTCTGGACCTCATCGTCGCCAGAATTCTCAGAGGCGTGGGTTTCAACTGAGCGAACAACAGAGGACACCTCAGAACCCGTCTCTTCATCGAGCAGTAACGTCCTCGGATTTTAGGCCAAAGCCTGTCGAATCGATCGGCGAGGAGCAGGGGAAGCATTTTCTTCCATGGGACGTTTCCCGGGTTTTGTTCAAAAATCTCGATCGAAGCACCCTCACTCGAAGAGGACATTGTGGGGATTAAAAGAGAAAAGAAAGGAAAATGAAATGGTAGAAAGATATAGTAACGCCGGGAGACTGACGGCGGCGCTGGAAAACGGGTGGCGGCGGTGCAAATTTTTTTCAATAAAATGAAAATCAAATATGAAATCGAAAGCAAAATTAAAGAAAGAGATAAGTTTGGGAAATAGTAATCAAGGATTACCTGGAGATCACACGTGAATTCGATCGGGAACTCGACAGAAATGAACGACGAAAAGCTTGAAGGGGCACTTTAATAGCGAATGAGATGAAGAATTTCGAAAGAATGAAAGGAGGGAGAAAATGAAGTATTTATAGAGGTTGAAAATGGGGGCCAAAATAGAATTTCCAAGAAATTCTATAGGCCCCTACCTGCAAAAGTAGCATAGACGTGGGCGGCAATAATGTCACCTGCCGCCCACGATGCTTCGAGTCCCGAGACCTTTGGGAATCCAACCGTCGCATATACGCCTAATACCCTCATGTTCGCCCAGGTGACCGGATGTTCGCTTAAGAGTTCCCCACCTAATGAAATTTGAAACTTGTTGCCCGCCTAATGGATACAAGAGGCATTCTATCAAAAGTTGTGCCTTGCTCCTCATTAGTCAAATATTTTCCTAATAAAGAACAAGTCAGGGGGCAATGTTGATGAGCGACCAGGCGAGCAACAGTGATTGAAGAATTAAAGAACTAAAACTAAAACCAAGAAACAGGCGACCAGGAGAGTACAAAGGAGAATGAAGCTGTTGGCGACCAGGAGTGTAGTCAGACGTATCTCGGCGACCAACATAGCAAAGGACAAAGAAAATGAATTAACATAAAGAGAAAAGACAAGGGGCGACCAGCAGGTCCATGATACCCCACAAGGATGTACAAGCGAGCAAGAGGCCACCAGAGAAAGCAATTGAGTTATCTTAAAGACCAAGTACAACATTGAGAACTCCAAGAGTCACTAGTCTAGATATGATCCAAGTGTCTTAACACTTGGCATAAATCTAATGGACAATAGCTTAGATGTTGTACAAGTGTCTCAATACATGGCAAAAATCCAATGGTTAAACCATTAGGATAATGACACATAGCCTCCTTGTGTATCTATAAATACCCCTTTATTTGTATGAAAGGGAGAGATTTTTTCCCCATAATGAAAAATACATGCAAAACTCTTGCAAATTTCATTCTTGAACATTATCTATGATCATGATTCTTGTTTGATTATCTTAATTAGCATAAACAGCCACTAATCACCATTGATTACAAAAAGGTCATCAACACCGTTCATTTGGTTGAGATAAGTGCAGGGCTGTATTCACCATCCCTATCTCATAGGCGTGCCACTCATTCCGTATCATAAACCGGAAAGTGCCATCCCCCTGCATCTTCACTGAAGCTAAGAACTGCTCCACTAAGTCTTGGTGCGTCTTCGTGGAGACCAAGATTTCGTAAAATTGCTGCATATTGTTCTTCTCGAAAATACTCTTGATCTCGTCTTTGATCCCCAACTGCCGCATGAACTCAACACAGGGTCGCCTCGTCTTTTCCACTTTCCCAGCAACCAGATTCCACCGGTAGGCGTGAGCAAACCATCTATCCCCATATGTCAAATTATCCCAACGAGAGGGCATCAGTCCCTTCCTCGTCAATTCTGCAGTCAAAGACAACAACTCATCCCCCTCAACGAACCGATCCTCGTACTTCTTTGGAGGAGTCATAACCTAATGCATCACAAAAATTCATCATACCAAACTCATGAATATCTAAGAAAATCTCAATCAAGTCAAACACCCTTTTCAAGCTCAAATTTCATCAATGGTGTTCAAGGTTTCACACACGGGTCATATCATGATACAAATCAATCTATTGTTCATATACTCTTTCACCATTCACAAGAACTACAAAACATAAGTCTATCATGAAGTAACATTACACATACATGCAATTTACATGCTCAAGACTCAATTCATGATTCACCCTCAACAATTTCAATTCAAAATCTCCAAAAATTCCAAATTTCATAATACCCATGTCAATTCCTTCTTTCTCTCTCTAGAAATTTACCAAATTCACTCATGCTATTTCAAAATTGAAGCTTGAATTCGTAAACCCATAGCATTGAGATAATAATTATCATCATAGAATCAAAAACCAACAAGTTTCATGAAAATCCCCAATTCCTATCAAGAACATATGAACCCTAACTCTCACATAATCAATTCATGCTAAATCAAAGCCAAAACTAAGAATAGAATGAAGAGAATGATAGAATACTTACATTTTGTTGAAGAACCGGGTGAATTCGTACAAAGACAAACGAAAATTGAAGATTTGAGGGCAAAGAAAGATTAATTCATAGGTTCCAGCTTATTTTCGCCCCCCAAGTGTATGAAATGTGTGTGAAAAGTGTTAAAAATGTATTTATAGTGTGGAAAAATTCGGACTAGGGCTTAAAAATCCGAAGGTGCAATTAGGTTATGGCTCCTCCAAAGAAGTACGAGGATCGGTTCGTCGAGGGGGATGAGTTGTTGGCTTTGACTGCAGAATTGACGAGGAAGGGACTGATGCCCTCTCGTTGGGATAATTTGACATATGGGGATAGATGGTTTGCTCACGCCTACCGGTGGAATCTGGTTGCTGGGAAAGTGGAGAAGACGAGGCGACCCTGCATTGAGTTCATGAGGCAGTTGGGGATCGAAGACGAGATCAAGAGAATTTTTTAGAAGAACAATATGCAGCAATTTTACGAAATCTTGGTCTCCATGAAGACGCACCAAGACTTAGTAGAGCAATTCTTGGCTTCAGTGAAGATGCAGGGGGATGGCACTTTCCGGTTCATGATACGGAATGAGTGGCACGCCTATGAGATAGGGATGGTGAATACAACCCTGCACTTACCTCAACCAAATGAACGGAACACCAGATCGGGAAGGTACAAAGCTGATGAATTCTGGCAGCAAATCACCGGTGGGTTGGCTGGAAAGTACTCTGCAAGGACGTCTCGAGCTTCTTCAATCAGGAACCCTGTGATCCGATACCTTGAGAGAATCTTGGGGAACACCATCTATGCTAGGTCTGAAACTGGTACTGTGACTTCTAAGGAGTTATATGGAATGTGGTGCCTACTTCATCGAAGGGAGCACGACTTTGGAAAGGATTTTCTCGAGATGCAGGTTGAGGCCCCATACAAGTGTGGGATGAAGACTTCTAGGATACGAGGTGGAGGCCTCATTTGTGCATTCTTGGAGAGCCTGGACATCAGACCGATGGCAGCTCCTTGTGAGGGAAGAGACATCGACTTTGAGCACATGTATAACACGTGGATGTGCGAGCATTGGAGTGGGAAATACTGCATGAGACTTCGAGATGACGAGCTATTCCCGATGTCCAATGAGAAGTTGGTGACCTTGAGAGGTATGAAGAAGGAGAATATACAGATGGATGGTTCTAACCACAAAAGGGTAATGGAAAAATTCAAGGCCAGGTTGGAGAGCTGCGGAATATGGGATCAAAGGCCAAAGAAGAGGCATAGAGGTGCAGCAGGAACGAGTGGGGCCGAATCCCGTGGAGTTCGGGACCTAGATGAAGAGAGGGAGGACGAATATGAAGAAGGAGGGAACACACCTGAGGAAGAAGAGGCCGATGTTGGTGGAGGAGGTCAAGAACCTCAAGAGATGGAGATGGAGCAACCTGAAGTGTCCACTCCCGAGCCGTGGTACCCCACCCAAATTCAGTGGGATGGGATGAGGACTGATATTCAAGATCTACGAACCGAGGTTACGCAGCTTCGCACAATGCAAAATCAGTGGTACACGGACGCGACGAGCATGCGAGAGGAGTTTCAAGAGGTCCGATCAGAAGTTTTGAATTTGAGAAGATGGATGGAGGCACTCTTTGTCTCCCATTTAGGATCGGATCACCCGAGCTACAGCCCGCCACCGCCTCCGCCTCCGGATGCTTGAGGATCATAGGGATTCCCCCAGTTTATGTTCCCTTTTTCTTATCTTTTTCTTTTTCTTTTCTTATTCATTGCTTTTGGAGTGTGAACTTGTTTGAGTGTTTGGTGAATTATGGGATTGTATTGGAAGCACTTTAAATTATTGGGGTATGACTTGTTTTGAATTGATTGATGATTGATTTATTTCACTCTTCTTTACTCTTATCACTTGCTTATTGATGAATCTTGAGTATGATTTGGTGAGTAGAGTGAAGTTGTGAAGTTGAGTTAGGAATTCTTTTGTGTGAGTGTTTGAGTTAGAGTTGATTTGAGAGAGAACTAGTATGCTTGCGATTTTTCCTTTTGAGTGCTTGTGTGATGAGTGTGAGAATTCACTAGGACTAGCATGCATGTGAAAGCCGTGAGGTTTGAGCCTTTTGAGATTTTGATGCATAAATTGATCTCTTCGTTTGTGAGTGAATCGTCACCTTAGAGGATGCTAGAACTTGTGTGTGCTCTCGCTTCTTGATTGTGTCTAGTTTGATATGTCGAATGTGATCTTAGGCCATCTTTGTTTTGATTGAGTCACTTAGCCAAAATTTTCCTTACCATTGATATTTGTCCCTTGTTAGCCCCTTTGAGCCTTAAGCCTATTTTATTTGCTAACACATTTAAATAATATTCCAAGTTCCTAAGCCTTTTTGTCCCAATTTGAGTGGAGAATAGGAAAAGTGTGAATGTGAAGGGATTGATTTGAGTTGAAAAAGGAGAATTGTGATTGCTTGAGTGACTATGAGAAGAAGATGTGATGAAGAAAAATAGTTGTGGGAAAGAAAATATGAGAATGAGCAAAAAAAAAATTAGCTCATGTGTTTGTGCTAAAAAAAAAAGTGAAATGAGTTAGAAAAAAATTGAAGTGTTGAGAGTATTGGAATTGAAAGTGTGTTGATTGAAAATGTTTGAAGTATTCTGTTCCTAATCTCGAAGTACCAATGTTTGATTTTCTATTCTCTATTCACTTAAGTCACTTACCATATTGTTATCCCACCTGTCCAAAGAGCCTACATTACAACCTTGAGAAAAGTCATTTTTGATTCGGCATTGATTTCTAGAGTATGATCGGAGTTGAGAGTGCTTACAAGCCTATGGCTGCCGATATGTGTGATTGATTGTTTGAGTGAGTCTCTTATTCTTGATATACTCTTGTGAGGGAGTGAGACATGTTGGTCCCACTTGATAGATTAATTGCGGAAGCTTATGTTTAAATGTCTTTCCAAAATCTTTTATAAGAGAGCAATAAACAATATTTAAAATAAAGCGATAAAAGACACAAGATATATAGTGGTTCGGATAAATATCCTACGTCCACTCTCCCTTATCACCAAGGGGTCTCACTAACAACCAACTCACAAACTTACTTACTGGAATTTCTGAAGTACCAGCACCTTCTTACAAACTCTTTAGATCTAACTTCGATCTAAAGATAGACTTACTCCAACCTTGTCTAACAAGATGAACAGGTTGAGTATATAAACTCCTTACGAGTAGATGGGTAATTAAGAACAAAAGTGAGAGTGCAATATGCGTAGTGATCAAGAGCTTAGTATGGCTATATGCGCGTGAATGAATCTAGAGCTTTTTCTTGATCTGCACTCAAGTATATATAGAGGGGATTAGGGACATAGCCGTTGGGAGGCTAATCCAATCAGATCCTCTATATATGGAAGCTTCAATCAATCAATTCCCTAATTGATTGATTGGGTTGGTGAGATCTTGATTGATTATCAACAAGTACTTTCCAATCCTGATCTTGATTTGACTTGATTAATTACCAACGGATCAAAGCTTCCAATTGCCTAACTCTGATTCTCTCCAGAGAAGGCAGGACCAGACACCAGGCAACCTCGGTGTCTTCTGGTCCTTATCTGGTGAACAACCAGAATACTCAGTAGAATAAGGGGATCAAACTGAGCATCTTTTGTTCCACCAGACTCGTCTGGTCCGGACTCGTCTGGTCTGGGAAAGGTCCTCTGCCTCTGGTCTGATCTCCTCTGGTGAAGTCCTCTGGTGGAGTCCTCTGGTGGAGTCCTCTGGTGAAGTCCTCTGGAGGGGTCTTCTGGTGACTCTTCTGGTGAGGTCTTCTGGTCTGGCAGTTCCCCCTAGACTAAGTCCTAATCTAGATCATCATCTGGCTAACAGGTCCAGATGGTCCTATTACATCTTCTGGTTTGTTTTAACTCATCAAAACTAACAATTTTTATCCTAACAAAACACATTGTTGAGTGCACATCCATGTTTGATCTTGGTGTTTTCTTGTTGTTGTTGCATGAGTATGATGAAGGAAGGTGAGTGAGTATACGTATGATTGATCTCTGAAGCTCAAGTTCATTTACTTGCATGATTTGATTCTTTGACTCATTCCTAAAAATTTCACTTGACTTATTATTTCATTGCTTGAGGACAGGCAATATGGTAAGTTTGGGGGGGTTGATTAGGCGTGAAATTGTCATGATTCGTCGATAGAAATGCCCCAATTTTGATCGATTTTGTTGAGTATTTAGAGTTATTTGAGTATCATTTTCATAAATTAATGAATTTGTCTCTTTGATGCTTATAGATGGATAGAGGGCGAAAAGAGGAGTTTGTAGGTCTTTGAATCGACTCAAACGGATGCCCGGATGAGAAGATATCGAAGAAATACGAAAAGTATTAGTTCGAGGGAGCAAAAGTATCATTGGAATGTACAAGCGAGAAGAACTCGTGCAGCTAGTGCACGAGTGGTCGAGTATTGGGCTCGAGCAGATACAACTCGTGCACCTAATGCACGAGTACTCGTGCGCTGCGCTCGAGCTAGGTCCGGTCGTGCACCTAGTGCACGAGCTCGAGTGGTCGAGCACTTTTGGCTCTCTGGAAGATTTTCGCGCACGATGGGATTGTGCTCGTGCACATCGAGCTTGCTTGGTTTTTGGCCCATTAACTCCCGATTCGACCCGTTTCCTATTTATACCCCTTCCGAACACGTTTTTACACACCACGACATACCATTTGATACCATATCGCTTTTAGAGTTAGTTTTTTTGGAGAGAGGAAGAGAAGAAGAGACGAGCAAGCTTTAGTTTACGTATTTGAGATTTTGTTTACAAATTCATAGTTCGATTTTGCTTTTTAGTTTCGTTTCTTTAGACCCTTGTTCTTGAATACATTGAGACTTCATTTTATTAATTTGATTTCAGTTCTTAGCATTTATTTCTTGAAACCCTTGTTTATGTTTGATAATTTATTCATTAAAATCGTTATGTTCATGTTCATTACTTCTTCAATTGTTCTTGTTTTCATAAAAACCATGTCTAGCTAAAACTCTTGCATGCTTGGGGTAGGATGAACTCGTAGAAGTAGGACGTGGTTATGTAATTAGGATAATTCGTGACGTTTAGTTTTAATTCTCTTAATTAATGAATTCTTAAAATCAATCTTAACTTTACCGTTGAATTTAGTTCGAAAAGTGTTCGAGAGAGTACGATCTTATCACTCTTTAACAATTAATAGACTTAATGAGAGGGTTTAGAAAGGGTTAATTAATCTACCGGTTTATCTAAGGAGGACGACCACATCACCTTAGTTTAAATTAGGGTCTCGTTAATTAAGCACGATCGAGTTGGATGACTCGAGCGAGTCACTCAGTCGAGCACGACCAAATTTGCTCCCAACTCTCTGTAAACACCGACATTGACTCGCACGAGCCCACTTGCTCGGCCAAAGTGCTTGGTCGAGTGCGACTATTAAAAATGCATTTTTGATTCCCAGTCTAGTCGACCGTGTTGGATAACTCGAACGAGGCACTCGGTCGAGTAGCAAAAATTTCACAAATCCTTCTGTTGCCACCGACATCAACTCGCACGAGTTGGCTTACTCGAGCGGGTGGCTTGCTCGAGCAAGGCTTAACTTTTGTCTTTTTTTCCGTTTTGCTCCACGCTTGCACCGTTTCTTCTCGTTTCCTTATCCTGAGCACTTCAAAATTGAAATTAACACCCAGCAATGCGTGTAGAACTCGTGTTCTCTCATTTCTTCACTCCAATTCCTATAAATATCATGAAAATACGAATTTAGGCCAAATATCTCAAACTAAGCATTTTTCGGGAACTTCTTGACACACTTAAGCACAAAATGCACTCATAAGACACCAAAATATGGACACTTCTTCACCCAATAACCCCCCCCCCCCCCCCCCCCCAAACTTAAAGGTTTGCTTGTCCCCAAGCAAAAAAGAAATAAGAACACGGGGAAGAAGTGTGAATGATTTGACCAAAGTTCAAAGATATGCTCATCTTCTCAAGTTATCTTCAATGAATGACCACTTGAATCATGAAATCTCCTATCACTGAAATGCTCATCAAGCTTCAAAGAAAAACAATGCAAATTTCAACTTCACATCCACCAACTCACAAGGTATGTGTTTCACTCTTCACTCATGTGTTTAAAGGATAAGTTTCACTCAAACAAATCAATCATACAAGATGCAAAACCATAAGCTTGCCCTTTGTCTAAGTTCTCTACCTTTTACTAAGCTTCAATCATTAAATCAAAAAGGTTGTAATGTTGGTCTCTTTGATTAAGGTGGGAAAAATTTAGATAGAATGATTCATAAACTAGTGGAGCAAGAGTTCAAAGACGCCGGGAACATCGCTCAACTCTTAAAAGAAAATTGCACGTGATCAATTTCCAACTCAAAATCTCAAGCCCCAACAATTTATTTGTCTCATTTTTCAAACACATTCTTCACTCATCAACCATCAAGCACCTCTTTTGAACTTGAAACCTACTAAATAGTTATACAAGAGAGAGTTTCTTTACACAAATTTTCTTTTCACAAACCAACTCAATCTTTTTCTTGTACAACTCTTCACTCATCTCTTCACTTCTTTTTCAAACTTTTCACTTTCACTCAAACTCATCCACCAAATTCACATTAAAGCTCAACTCAACCTCACTATCCATGTTCAAGCTCCACTAGCTCATAGGAAAAATTAGGCTAACAAAAAGATAATTAGATTAAATTTGTAGTTTCCAATAAAATAGGTCAATAGGTTCAAAAGGGCTAACTAAGGAAAATTTCATTTGGTATGGAGAATTTGGCTAAGTGACTTTTCAAAACAAAGAATTGCCTCCTATCATTTTCAATAATTTTAACTTAATCAAGTTTCAAACAAGACCTGGGGCAAGTCCTAGAATGCAAACTCATAGATGACCAATCTCTCATGAAGAAATTTGGTGATTTAAATCACCTTCTTGGCTCAAAATCTTCCTAGTTATATTGAGTGGATGTGAAAATTGTCTGAAGCATTATTTTCATTTTAAAACTCAATTCCCATTTTCGTGACACAATCATTCACTCATCAATCAATCTTCCACATCACATAACTAGAAAATTAACAAAATCTAAAAACTACGATCAAAGCATCCAAACATTCCAACCATTAATACTGACAAAACAAACAAAACAACAGTTAATCCTAGCAAACAAATCCATAACAAACCTACTCAAGTACAATCCCCCAAATATCAATTCAAAGTTAAACAAAACCAACAAATTTCAAAACAAGTGTCTAAAGATTAAGAGTTAGAATGCCCCTTTTTGACCTTCACACATCAGGTCCAAATTCACTCGGGTCTCGATCAGGAAATTGAGTCATGCAGAGCATCCTCATCATTCGTCTCATGTCTCGTATGTCAATACTCATCCCATTCACGGTCGTGGTAAGAGCATTCCACTCCCCATGACTCAACTGCCATTCATTAAGGAATACGGGATTCTGCACTGGTTGAGGAGGTATTGTTGCCTCTTCTTCTTCCGGTTCCACTCTTTGATCTCTTGACGGCTCTGCCTCATCTTCCTCAATTTGCACTGCTCCCCGGTTTCGTTTTTTCCTTACTCCATCAAACTTTTGCCATGTGACCGGATGGTAAGCAGTTAACCCTTGGCTCTTATGAGTCGTGTAGATTTGGATTGCCAACTGTCTGTGCTTCGGTCCCGTCAGAGTCAAATTTCCTTCTTCTCTTCCAACTCTAATGGTTGTGAGAGTTGTGTTTGGCAGTGGGAAAAGACTCCCATTTCCTTGCTTGAAAAACCATTGATTTAACCGGACCTCAATTGTTTTGGTATTCTTTAGATAGCTCTCGTCCATGTCTAGCCCATCAGTATTTCATTCTACCTCTAACCCGAAACTTTCAACAATTATTGAGACTAATCCTCCAAACCTCACAACCCCTACATTGGACCTCATTTGAGTTCTCTCAACTTGAAGTAGAATGTATGCAACACAATTGAATTTCACCCCATTCAGAAGACACCACAAGCAATAGAGTTCATTGATTGGAACCGACCCACTCTCAGTACGCCCAAATATCGTGTTCATCAAAATCTTCTCGGTATATCTCAACACCGGATTCCTGATGCTCGTGGCTTTGGCATTTCTTGGCTCATAAGGAGTCGCTGCGTTACGAAAATCATGCGTAATACTGTACCAAAACTCTTGATCATTGTAGTTCCCATGCTTAATAAGTAGAGACCCATTCCTATCTTCAGGTGTGCCAAATACTTCGTTGATTTGAGCCGTTGTCATTCGTCTCTCGACACCACCCAAAGAGAAGGTAATGGCGAGTGGAGTCTCTGAAGCAAGCTTGTTCACCACCACGGAGCTCATGAACTCAAGAGTGTACTTCTCATCAGTCTTTAATACATCATTCTCCGGAATAAGCTTATCAAGAAAACGATCCATGGAGCTTTGTGCGAATAGATACCGCACATCATCATAAATCCCCATTTTGTTCATCACCTCAACCGATGGGCATCTTGTTCTCTCCACACATTTTGCAAACTTCTCCCATTGTTTAGCAATAAATGGCCACGTTGCGTCCAGGTTCAATCCAAAATCCAGAGGCGACATCCCCAAAGCAGTGAGCCTGCCATTAATTTCTGCCAAGCTCTCCTCGCTAGTTCTTCTCTTTTCTTCCATTAATCCGGTGACTATGAGCTTTATTTGATATAGGAAATGGCAGAAAGGAGAAGAGCTAGCAAGGAGAGCTTAGCAGAAATTAATGGCAGGCTCACTGCTTTGGGGAAGTCGCCTTGGGATTTTGGATTTAACCTAGACGCAATGTGGCCATTTATTGCTAAACAATGGAAGAAGTTTGCAAAATGTGTGGAGAGAACAAGATGCCCATCGGTTGAGGTGATGAACAAAATGGGGATATATGATGATGTGCGGTATCTATTCGCACAAAGCTCCATGGATCATTTTCTTGATAAGCTTATTCCGGAGAATGATGTATTAAAGACTGATGAGAAGTACACTCTTGAGTTCATGAGCTCCGTGGTGGTGAACAAGCTTGCTTCAGAGACTCCACTCTCCATTACCTTCTCTTTGGGTGGTGTCGAGAGACGAATGACAACGGCTTTAATCAACGAAGTATTTGGCACACCTAAAGATAAGAATGGGTCTCTACTTATTAAGCATGGGAACTACAATGATCAAGAGTTTTGGTACAGTATTACGCATGATCTTCGTAACGCAGCGACTCCTTATGAGCCAAGAAATGCCAAAGCCACGAGCATCAGGAATCCGATGTTGAGATATACCGAGAAGATTTTGATGAACACAATAGTTGGGCGAACTGAGAGTGGGTCGGTTCCGATCGATGAACTCTATTGCTTGTGGTGTCTTCTGAATGGGGTGATATTCAATTTTGCTGCATACTTTCTACTTCAAGTTGAGAGAACTCAAATGAGGTCCAATGGAGGGGTTGTGAGGTTTGGAGGATTAGTCTCAATAATTGCTGAAAGTTTCGGGTTAGAGGTAGAATGAAACACTGATGGGCTAGACATGGACGAGAGCTATCTAAAGAATACCAAACAATTGAGGTCCGGTTAAATCAATGGTTTTTCAAGCAAGGAAATGGGAGTCTTTTCCCACTATTCCTCAATACAGGTTGAAGTAGTAGCGGATGGAATGCAGCCATTATTGTACTATTTATAAGCTTTATCAATATTAATTACAAATTGATTTCTCTCTTATGTTTATCATTCTGCTTTCCGCTTACAATGTGTTTATCATTCTGCTTTCCACTTACAATGGTATCAGAGCCATTTAGTGTTTTATTGGGGGAAGAGAGGGATCTATTTTAAAGGCTTTTGTACTATTCAAATTGTTTTAAATTACTCCTGACTTGGATTAAAGCATTGGTCAGCCGTGAAATCCGTTGGTAAGCCTTGTTTTGGTGTTCCAGGTGGTGGTCCCGATTTATCCAAGATCTTCTGTAATTTAAGCCAATTTGAATAGTTGTCATGGCTTCCAGATCTAGATCAATTTTTTCCAAAAATAATAATACTAATAATTCTGGTATTGTTAGTTCACATGAAATTACTTTTCCTCAAAACTATTCCAATTGGACTATTCCTGAGCAACAAATTGAAAGTATTTATCATATTGGTATGCTTGGTTTCAAAACTGCTTACTCCATTAAAACTCATGAAGAAACTATTTCCATTAATGAAGAATTTCAGAGTATTCCTTTATTGTCAAATGTTTCTATCAAAAAATACCTTGAAAAGGGTTACAGGTACATCCATTTTGGTTTAATTCAAGTTGCTATTAAACCTCTTGTTCATATTGGAGTTGATGCTCCTGTTTATGTGGCTTTGAGAGATAACAGATTAAAAAGATACAAAACTTCTCTTTTATCCATGATCCAAACCAACATTTGCAATGGCCCTATGTATTTCAACTGTGCCCTCAATTTCTCTGTAGATCTTACTGATCCTCTGGTTAATGATTCTATTATTCTTGACGTTCATCTTCAAGGTGATGAGTTCAAAGAAACTTGCAAAAACTTTGCTGTTATTTATAGAATCTATTTTAGAGTCATGTCTTCTCAATTAAATCCAAAATTTCTTTTAACTCCTACCTTTAAAGACGAAACTGTTTTACTACAAATTGAAGCAGACAGTCCTGCGTTTTTTGTCCCTAAAAGACTCAAATGGAGTGAAATAACTATTCCTAATGAATTCATAATCCATACTCCCCAAATTCCTAGGAATCTCACTAGACGTGAAGTTTCTAAAATCATCGAAGAACCTGACGGCAGGGTTTTACTAAGATTCAATTCTTTTAGAGAAAATAAAAACAATATTCGTATTCAAGAAGTCAGATCTAGAAGTTCTTTTTCAGAAGCCTCTACCTCTAGACCCAATATTTATAATCCTAATCTCAAAGTCGATTTCAAAACCCCTCTTCCTGATACTAATTATCATAATGAAAATACTGACGATTCTTTTCCTGAATCACCAACTGCCTCTCAAATGGCTGGAATCAATATGATTTCCAATGATAATTTTTCTATTAATTTCAAATACCTTGAGCAAGAGTTTAATGATCCAGATGAAAAGGAAAGAAAAGACTGGTTTATGAAACTTGATGAACCCATTCGTAATAAACTTCAAGAAGAATGGATCATAGGTTTACATAAGTACAAATCTCAAATTCCTATTCTCGATTGGTTCAATGCCTACTGTCAAATCGAGAATATTCAAGATGTTTACTCCCTTGATCAAATTAATGTTCAAAGTAATCTTTACAAAAAATGGAACCTAGTTTCTGGAACCACTCTCACTGCTATTCATCCTCCTTTACAAAGTTTCAAAATCTCTGTTCCTGAAGGAGAAGTTATTGCTACACCTTTCAAAACAGGAAGAAGAGGAACGGATAATCCAACTATGGAAGATATCCGAAAAATTCATGAGCAAAACAACTTTTCTAATCAAATCCTTCATACTATTGTTGATCAGGTTGATCATTTGTCAAACAAAATTGATTCTAAAGCTTCTATTACTAAGTTCCCTAATGATAACTCCAGCCCTCATTTTATTCCTAGAAGTCTTCCAGGAAATATTGAAGATCAAATGAAATTCCCTTCAAATTCCAGTCTTATTGACAGAATTACTAAAAGAATCTCTACAGAAGCTTCTACTTCTGGTACTAAAAATATTAATTGTCTTGATAAAGATAAAGACTCTAAAGACAGTGAGGCGGATACTAAAGATCTATTCGATATTAATAGAATAAAATTCAACTCTGGGAAAAAGAATTACTACAACAGACCAACTCCTCCTGACGTTCAATTCGAAGAACGTAGTCAAACTAAGAATTCCAAATACGATGGAAATTCCATCCATGAATGGAATATAGATGGAAAATCTGAGTACGAAATACTCAATACTCTTCAAGAAATGGGTATGGCCAGAATGACATACAAACTTCAAAACATTACTGAAGAAACTATTGCTGCTTTAATCGTTTCTGGATTTACAGGTCAACTCAAAAATTGGTGGGATCATTCTATTGATCTTGCTAATAAACAAATAATTCTTAGTCATACTGCTATTTTTTAAGAAGAAGATGGTACCTTTACTACAAAGTCTGATGCCTGTGATTTTTTAATTATTACTATAGGCATGTATTTCATTGGCAACCCTAAAGAAGAACTTGATTCTACTCAAATAGTTCTCTCTAGTCTTAATTGCCCAACTCTTTCAGACTATAGATGGTACAAAGATGTTTTTTTAACTCATGTCTTAAAAAGAACTGATTGCAATGCCTCTTTTTGGAAAGAACGATTTATTGTTGGTCTTCCTAAACTCTTTGGTTCCAGAATTCATCAAAAACTCAAAGAGGCTACAGGCCTCAATGAAATTAAATTTGAAGATATTACTTATGGCCAGTTATTTGCCTTTATTAAAAAGGAAGGTCTCTCTTTGTGTTCTGAAATCAGAATACAGTCCAAATATGGATCCGAAAAATCCAAATTCAGAAAAGAAGTTGGCACTTTCTGTGAGGCCTTCGGATTACAAAAAATTCAAGCTCCCTCTTCAAAAGCCAAGAGAAAAGCAAAGAAATTCTCAAAAACTCCTAAAAACAAAAATCCTTTTAAAAAACGCTATGACAATAATAGCAATTCCCAACAAAAACCCTTTAAGAAAATAAAATCAAAGGAATTTAAAAAAGGACAACCTACTTGTTACAAATGCCACAAGATTGGCCATAAAGCTGATGTTTGCCCTTTAAAAAGGAAGATTGATGAAATTTTTCACGATGATGAAGAATTAAGAAACAAAATCTCTTCTCTTCTCATTTCCAATAAAGAAGCAACTTCTGAGGAATCCAACTCCTCTAAAGAAGATTTTCAAAACGATTTGATCAATTTTTCCTCTACTGATGATGATGATGAGGAGGAGGATTGTAATGGTAATTTATGTCCTTTGTCTATTAATGTTATTACAAAAGAAAATAATGAACAAGAACTTCTCTTTGACCTCATTGAGAAAGTTCCTAATCAAGAAGATCGTGATAAGTATCTTCTCCGACTTAGAGATCTTGTTCTTACTAATGAAAAACCAAAAAGGGATAAACTCCTTCAAAATATTGAACCTTTTAGCATTACAAAACTTTTTGAAAAAACTCCTTCTTCCTCTATTTCTAAACAAATTTCTACTGATGATCTTAAGAGAGAAATCAATACTCTTAAGAAAGAAGTAGGTCTTTTACAAAATGATATCATTAATCTTCATACAAAAGATTTAGAATTGGAAACTAGAATTTCTTTATTAAAGAAAGATGATACTAAAGTTAATGATCAAATTGAACTTGAAGAACCTCAAAATCAAGAAGATCATTCTAAATCTATTCAAACCATCGAAAGAATTTCTTTTCAGAAATGGTATTCTATTATAACACTGGTTGTAAATGATTTTAAAATCAATATTCCTTGTCTCATTGACAGTGGAGCCGACCAAAATTGTATTAAAGGACTTATACCTTCCAAATATTATGAAAAAACTAATGAAAGATTAGTTGCTGCTAACACCACTCCTCTTTTCATTAAATACAAATTGTCTAATGCCCATATCTGTAATCAAGGTTATTGTTTCAAAACTTCTTTCATTCTAGTTAAAAATCTCAACCAAGAAGTAATTCTTGGTACTCCTTTTTTAACCACCATTTACCCTTTTCTCGTCAACGGTAAAGGAATTACCACTAATATCATGGGAAAAGATATTTCCTTCAAATTCGTCACTCCCGTCAAAGAAAGAGAAATTTCTCTCCTTCAAAATCATTTTATTTCCAAACAAATTAATTCTATCCAAAACAAAAAGCAACATAATTGTTTTCTTCAAGAAGAAATCCCTTATCAAAAGATTGATGATCGTTTAAAAAACAAAGACATTCAGGATAAGATTTTAGAATTTGAAAGAAAAATAAAATCTGAAGTATGTTCTTATTTACCCAATGCCTTCTGGGATAGAAAGAGACATGTTGTTTCTCTCCCTTACATTCCAAAATTCAATGAAAAAGATATTCCTACTAAGGCTAGACATATCCAAATGAATCATAACCTCATGAATACTTGCAAAGAAGAAAATCAATTCCCTTCTAAAAAAGAAACTCATTAGACCTTCCAAGTCTCCTTGGAGTTGTGCTACTTTTTATGTCAACAATCAAGCCGAAAAGGAACGCGGTGTCCCTAGACTTGTCATTAATTACAAACCCCTTAATGAAGTTCTGGAATGGATTAGATATCCTATTCCAAATAAAAGAGACCTCATTAATAGGCTACACAAGGCCCGTATCTTCTCTAAGTTCGACCTCAAGTCTGGATTTTGGCAAATACAAATTCAAGAGAGTGATAAATACAAAACAACTTTTACCGTACCGTTTGGTCATTATGAATGGAATGTTATGCCCATTGGATTAAAAAACGCTCCTTCTGAATTTCAAAACATCATGAATGATATCTTCAATACCTATTCTGATTTCTCTATTGTTTATATTGATGATGTTCTTATTTTTTCTCAAGATATTGACCAGCATTTCAAACATCTCAACATCTTTTTACAAATTATAAAAAGAAATGGTTTAGCTATATCTGCCTCAAAAGTCAAACTCTTTCAAACAAAAACTAGATTCCTTGGCCACGAAATTATTCGTGGGACTATCAAACCAATTGCCAGAGCAATTGAATTTGCTAACAAATTCCCTGATGTTATCAAAGATAAAACTCAATTACAAAGATTTCTAGGTTGTTTAAATTACATCTCTGATTTCTTTCCAAAACTTAGAAATATCTGTAAACCCCTTTTTCAAAGATTAAAAAAGGACCCACCTATTTGGACTCAAGAACACACTAATATCGTTAAGAAGGTCAAAATACAAGTTAAATCCCTTCCTTGTCTTGGAATTCCTAAACCCGACTCTTTCATGATCATCGAAACTGATGCTTCTGACTTCGGTTATGGGGGAATTCTAAAACAAAGAATCCTTAAGAAAGAAGAGCTTGTTAGATTCCATTCTGGAGTTTGGTCTGGCCCTCAGCAAAATTATTCAACCATTAAAAAAAAAATTATGTTCATTGTTCTTTGCATTTCCAAATTTCAAGACGATATTTTTAATAAAAAATTCCTTCTTAGAATCGATTGTAAGTCTGCCAAAGAAATACTTCAAAAGGATGTTAAAAATATTGTTTCAAAACAAATATTTGCCAGACGGCAAGCTATTTTATCCAGTTTCGATTTTGATATTGAATATATCAAAGGAGAAAATAATTGTTTACCAGATTTTCTAACTAGAGAATTTCTTCAAAATGCAGAAAATGCACAGGCCAAGGATGCCGGGACCAAGGATGCAATCACCCGATAATTATTCAAAGCCTCTTGCAACCTTTAACCAATTCCAAACACTCGACTCCTTTCCTCCTCTCACTTTTGCACAAACGATTCAAAGTCCAGCTCCAAAGACCCCGATCAAAGGAGAATCCTCTTCATCACCTCAGGTTAACTCTCAAACTCAAAGCGGAACTCAAACTGCTTACTTTTCAAAACCAAATGATCAGCACATTACTCCAACCATTTTTGCTGATATTCAAAGCCTTGGTAAACTCAATGATATCATTAAAAATTATTTTCCCGAAGGATGTCAATGGTATTCTGACGATGTCCGAAAAACTAAAAAATTCTACGAATTTATTTTGGTTGACTCCGGCTCTATTGAGTTAATTCACAATATGGATCCCAAAAACCCGAGTCAAATCTCCTTTTCAAAATGTATTATTAAAAAGGTCTTCCGTTCAAGTGAATGGACTTTTCCTTTCTCAGAAAAGAATTTTTCAAAACCGTTTTCCCCAAAAGGATACACCTATCCTGATTACAAAATGGCTTGGTTTAAAGCGTTTCTTTTAAGACCCTTTAACCATTCTTGGTTCTTCACATTCCATACCAGCTTCGTCAAAAATGTTTTCCCTGTCTGGTTCTTGGATTGGTGGAGAGACTTTGGACCTCTTCCAAAGATTTTGCCCTCTGAAGTCCAACAAGGACTTTTGGTTTTTACTCAAAAGGCTCCTGGTGAGCAATGCAAGAAAGAAGTCCAGTTCTATGCCGAGTTCAAAGTCCCATGGATACTTTGTTGGAGTTATGCATTCAAACAACACTTCCCAAAGCCATATCCAATTTCAATTGTCCGTGAATTCAAGATCAAATGGTGGCATAAAGTTGTGATCAAGATTGCAATGCTCATGCAGTTCTCAAATTCCTTTCAATCGGAGAAAAAACCGTTTGGAACCCTGAAACACAATCCTCAGAAAAAAGACCAATTCCTTCAACACCAACCGAACCAACCCTTACTCAAACAGAAAGAGATATGTTTTCATTTTTTGCATCAAATCCCAGTATGGCAAAATCCTATGCTCAATTTTGCAAACTCAAAAGAGAGTCTGGTTCAGAACTAGACAATACTTCTGAAAACTCAAGCACTGATCTCGCTGATCCCTTCGGCGGTCCATGTGGTCAAGAACCTGATGATTACTATTTATGACTCACCGTTCTTGATCCAGAAATTCAAGATTCCATTCCTCGCACGGCGAAAAATAGAACTGCCTTTCAAAAAGAATTATTAATAAAGGCAAAAAACAGAACCGCCTCCAAAAAAGCCAAAGAAAAAATTAAAAAGGCAATTAATAGAAAAAGAAAAAAGAAATTTATTTAAAAAAGGATTCATTACACTCGATTTTCAAAAATGTTTTTTGACCACTCAATCAAAGAAGACTGATCACTTACTCAACAAGACTCTGCCAAAAGTACTTTGTCTTTACTTGGCAAAATTGTCAAAAGATGCTCACCAAATGGAGCCCACTCATGACAAATTAGTCAAAAGATGCTCAACAGATGGAGCCCACTTAAAGATGTCGTCCTCTCTTTTTCAACAAAGCTTATAGTTGCTCATTACCTGGAACGCACTGAAGGTCTACCGACACCACTGATGGCCGACAAACTCAAATTCAGATTCGAATTCAAATTCAAATTCAAATGTATTTGCTTTTATTTTCCTATAAATAGGTTACTCATTTTTCATTTCAAGCATCAGAAAATTTTAGGTCATCCATCCACTTGTAATATTTTCCTCTCTATTTCTCTGTTACTTCTTAATCTGCATTCCATCCGCTACTACTTCAACCTGTATTCAATCTACTACTACTGTAAGATTTTTCCATTATTGTACTATTTATATGCTTTATCAATATTAATTACAAATTGATTTCTCTCTTATGTTTATCATTCTGCTTTCCGCTTACAATGTGTTTATCATTCTGCTTTCCGCTTACAATGGTATCAGAGCCATTTAGTGTTTTATTGGGGGAAAAGAGGGATCTATTGATAAAGCTTGTATTTTGACCTTATTAACGATACAGGTTGAAGTAGTAGCGGATGGAATGCAGATTAAGAAGTAACAGAGAACTAGAGAGGAAAATATTACAAGTGGAGGGATGACCTAAAATTTTCTGATGCTTGAAATGAAAAATGAGTAACCTATTTATAGGAAAATAAAAGCAAATACATTTGAATTTGAATTTAAATTCGAATCTGAATTTGAGTTTGTCGGCCATCAGTGGTGTCGGCAGACCTTCAGTGCGTTCCAGGTAATGAGCAACTATAAGCTTTGTTGAAAAAGGGAGGACGACATCTTTGAGTGGGCTCCATCTGTTGAGCATCTTTTGACTAATTTGTCATGAGTGGGCTCCATTTGGTGAGCATCTTTTGACAATTTTGCCAAGTAAAGACAAAGTACTTTTGGCAGAGTCTTGTTGAGTAAGTGATCAGTCTTCTTTGATTGAGTGGTCAAAAAATATTTTTGAAAATCGAGAGTAATGAATCCTTTTTTAAATAAATTTCTTTTTTCTTTTTCTATTAATTGCCTTTTTAATTTTTTCTTTGGCTTTTTCGGAGGCGGTTCTATTTTTCGCCTTTATTAATAATTCTTTTTGAAAGGCAGTTCTGTTTTTTGCCTTGCGAGGAATGGAATCTTGAATTTCTGGATCAAGAACGGTGAGTCATAAATAGTAATCATCAGGTTCTTGACCACATGGACCGCCGAAGGGATCAGCGAGATCAGTGCTTGAGTTTTCAGAAGTATTGTCTAGTTCTGAACCAGACTCTCTTTTGAGTTTGCAAAATTGAGCATAGGATTTTGCCATACTGGGATTTGATGCAAAAAATGAAAACATATCTCTTTCTGTTTGAGTAAGGGTTGGTTCGGTTGGTGTTGAAGGAATTGGTCTTTTTTCTGAGGATTGTGTTTCAGGGTTCCAAACGGTTTTTTCTCCGATTGAAAGGAATTTGAGAACTGCATGAGCATTGCAATTCTTGATCACAACTTTATGCCACCATTTGATCTTGAATTCACGGACAATTGAAATTGAATATGGCTTTGGGAAGTGTTGTTTGAATGCATAGCTCCAACAAAGTATCCATGGGACTTTGAACTCGGCATAGAACTGGACTTCTTTCTTGCATTGCTCACCAGGAGCCTTTTGAGTAAAAACCAAAAGTCCTTGTTGGACTTCATAGCTCCAACAAAGTATCCATGGGACTTTGAACTCGGCATAGAACTGGACTTCTTTCTTGCATTGCTCACCAGGAGCCTTTTGAGTAAAAACCAAAAGTCCTTGTTGGACTTCAGAGGGCAAAATCTTTGGAAGAGGTCCAAAGTCTCTCCACCAATCCAAGAACCAGACAGGGAAAACATTTTTGACAAAGCTGGTATGGAATGTGAAGAACCAAGAATGGTTAAAGGGTCTTAAAAGAAACGCTTTAAACCAAGCCATTTTGTAATCAGGATAGGTGTATCCTTTTGGGTAAAACGGTTTTGAAAAATTCTTTTCTGAGAAAGGAAAAGTCCATTCACTTGAACGGAAGACCTTTTTAATAATACATTTTGAAAAGGAGATTTGACTCGGGTTTTTGGGATCCATATTGTGAATTAACTCAATAGAGCCGGAGTCAACCAAAATGAATCCGTAGAATTTTTTAGTTTTTCGGACATCGTCAGAATACCATTGACATCCTTCGGGAAAATAATTTTTAATGATATCATTGAGTTTACCAAGGCTTTGAATATCAGCAAAAATGGTTGGAGTAATGTGCTGATCATTTGGTTTTGAAAAGTAAGCAGTTTGAGTTCCGCTTTGAGTTTGAGAGTTAACCTGAGGTGATGAAGAGGATTCTCCTTTGATCGGGGTCTTTGGAGCTGGACTTTGAATCGTTTGTGCAAAAGTGAGAGGAGGAAAGGAGTCGAGTGTTTGGAATTGGTTAAAGGTTGCAAGAGGCTTTGAATAATTATCGGGTGATTGCATCCTTGGTCCCGGCATCCTTGGCCTGTGCATTTTCTGCATTTTGAAGAAATTCTCTAGTTAGAAAATCTGGTAAACAATTATTTTCTCCTTTGATATATTCAATATCAAAATCGAAACTGGATAAAATAGCTTGCCATCTGGTAAATATTTGTTTTGAAACAATATTTTTAACATCCTTTTGAAGTATTTCTTTGGCAGACTTACAATCGATTCTAAGAAGGAATTTTTTATTAAAAATATCGTCTTGAAATTTGGAAATGCAAAGAACAATGGACATAATTTCTTTTTTAATGGTTGAATAATTTTGCTGAGGGCCAGACCAAACTCCAGAATGGAACCTAACAAGCTCTTCTTTCTTAAGGATTCTTTGTATTAGAATTCCCCCATAACCGAAGTCAGAAGCATCAGTTTCGATGATCATGAAAGAGTCGGGTTTAGGAATTCCAAGACAAGAAAGGGATTTAACTTGTATTTTGACCTTCTTAACGATATTAGTGTGTTCTTGAATCCAAATAGGTGGGTCATTTTTCAACTTCACATCCACCAACTCACAAGGTATGTGTTTCACTCTTCACTCATGTGTTTAAAGGATAAGTTTCACTCAAACAAGTCAATCATACAAGATGCAAAACCATAAGCTTGCCCTTTGTCTAAGTTCTCTACCTTTTACTAAGCTTCAATCATTAAATCAAAAAGGTTGTAATGTTGGTCTCTTTGATTAAGGTGGGAAAAATTTAGATAGAATGATTCATAAACTAGTGGAGCAAGAGTTCAAAGACGCCGGGAACATCGCTCAACTCTTAAAAAAAAATTGCACGTGATCAATTTCCAACTCAAAATCTCAAGCCCCAACAATTTATTTGTCTCGTTTTTCAAACACATTCTTCACTCATCAACCATCAAGCACCTCTTTTGAACATGAAACCTACCAAATAGTTATACGAGAGAGTTTCTTTACACAAATTTTCTTTTCACAAACCAACTCAATCTTTTTCTTGTACAACTTTTCACTCATCTCTTCACTTCTTTTTCAAACTTTTCACTTTCACTCAATCTCATCCACCAAATTCACATTAAAGCTCAACTCAACCTCACTATCCATGTTCAAGCTCCACTAGCTCATAGGAAAAATTAGGCTCACAAAAAAGATAATTAGACTAAATTTGTAGGTTGCCAATAAAATAGGTCAATAGGCTCAAAAGGGCTAACTAAGGAAATTTTCATTTGGTATGGAGAATTTGGCTAAGTGACTTTTCAAAACAAAGAATTGCCTCCTATCATTTTCAATAATTTTAACTTAATAAAGTTTCAAACAAGACTCGGGGCAAGTTCTAGAATGCAAACTCATAGATGACCAATCTCTCATGAAGAAATTTGGTGATTTAAATCACCTTCTTGGCTCAAAATCTTCCTAGTTATATTGAGTGGATGTGAAAATTGTCTGAAGCATTATTTTCATTTTAAAACTCAATTTCCATTTTCGTGACACAATCATTCACTCATCAATCAATCTTCCACATCACATAACTAGAAAATTAACAAAATCTAAAAACTACGATCAAAGCATCCAAACATTCCAACCATTCATACTAACAAAACAAACAAAACAACAGTTAATCCTAGCAAACAAATCCATAACAAACCTACTCAAGTACAATCCCCAAAATATCAATTCAAAGTTAAACAAAACCAACAAATTTCAAAACAAGTGTCTAAAGATTAAGAGTTAGAATGCCCCTTTTTGACCTTCACACATCAGGTCCAAATTCACTCGGGTCTCGATCAGGAAATTGAGCCATGCAGAGCATCCTCATCATTCGTCTCATGTCTCGCATGTCAGTACTCATCCCATTCACGGTCGTGGTAAGAGCATTCCACTCCCCATGACTCAACTGCCATTCATTAAGGAATACGGGATTCTGCACTGGTTGAGGAGGTATTGCTGCCTCTTCTTCTTCCGATTCCACTCTTTGCTCTCTTGACGGCTCTGCCTCATCTTCCTCAATTTGCACTGCTCCCCTGTTTTGTTTTTGCCTTACTCCATCAAACTTTCGCCCTGTGACCGGATGGTAAGCAGTTAACCCTTGGCTCTTATGAGTCGTGTAGATTTGGATTGCCAACTGTCTGTGCTTCGATCCCGTCAGAGTCAAATTTCCTTCTTCTCTTCCAACTCTAATGGTTGTGAGAGCTGTGTTTGGCAGTGGGAAAAAACTCTCATTTCCTTGCTTGAAAAACCATTGATTTAACCGGGCCTCAATTGTTTTGGTATTCTTTAGATAGCTCTCGTCCATGTCTAGCCCATCAGTGTTTCATTCTACCTCTAACCCGAAAATTTCAACAATTATTGAGACTAATCCTCCAAACCTCACAACCCCTCCATTGGACCTCATTTGAGTTCTCTCAACTTGAAGTAGAATGTATGCAACACAATTGAATTTCACCCCATTCAGAAGACACCACAAGCAATAGAGTTCATTGATTGGAACCGACCCACTCTCAGTACGCCCAAATATCGTGTTCATCAAAATCTTCTCGGTATATCTCAACACCGGATTCCTGATGCTCGTGGCTTTGGCATTTCTTGGCTCATAAGGAGTCGCTGTGTTACGAAGATCATGCGTAATACTGTACCAAAACTATTGATCATTGTAGTTCACATGCTTAATAAGTAGAGACCCATTCCTATCTTCAGGTGTGCCAAATACTTCGTTGATTTGAGCCGTTGTCATTCGTCTCTCGACACCACCCAAAGAGAAGGTAATAGAGAGTGGAGTCTCTGAAGCAAGCCTGTTCACCACCACGGAGCTCATGAACTCAAGAGTGTACTTCTCATCAGTCTTTAATACATCATTCTCCGGAATAAGCTTATCAAGAAAATAATCCATGGAGCTTTGTGCAAATAGATACCGCACATCATCATATATCCCCATTTTGTTCATCACCTCAACCGATGGGCATCTTGTTCTCTCCACACATTCTTCAAACTTCTCCCATTGCTTAGCACTAAATGGCCACGTTGCGTCTAGGTTCAATCCAAAATCCAGAGACATCCCCAAAGCAGTGAGCCTGCCATTAATTTCTGCCAAGCTCTCCTCGCTAGTTCTTCTCCTTTCTGCCATTAATCCGGTGACTATGAGCTTTATTTGATATAGGAAATGGCAGAAAGGAGAAGAGCTAGCAAGGAGAGCTTAGCAGAAATTAATGGCAGGCTCACTGCTTTGGGGAAGTCGCCTCGGGATTTTGGATTGAACCTAGACGCAACGTGGCCATTTATTGCTAAACAATGGGAGAAGTTTGCAGAATGTGTGGAGAGAACAAGATGCCCATCGGTTGAGGTGATGAACAAAATGGGGATTTATGATGATGTGCGGTATCTATTCGCACAAAGCTCCATGGATCGTTTTCTTGATAAGCTTATTCCGGAGAATGATGTATTAAAGACTGATGAGAAGTACACTCTTGAGTTCATGAGCTCCGTGGTGGTGAAAAAGCTTGCTTCAGAGACTCCACTCTCCATTACCTTCTCTTTGGGTGGTGTCGAGAGACGAATGACAACGGCTCAAATCAACGAAGTATTTGGCACACCTAAAGATAAGAATGGGTCTCTACTTATTAAGCATGGGAACTACAATGATCAAGAGTTTTGGTACAGTATTACGCATGATCTTCGTAACGCAGCGACTCCTTATGAGCCAAGAAATGCCAAAGCCACGAGCATCAGGAATCCGGTGTTGAGATATACCGAGAAGATTTTGATGAACACGATAGTTGGGCGAACTGAGAGTAGGTCGGTTCCGATTGATGAACTCTATTGCTTGTGGTGTCTTCTGAATGGGGTGATATTCAATTTTGCTGCATACTTTCTACTTCAAGTTGAGAGAACTCAAATGAGGTCCAATGGAGGGGTTGTGAGGTTTGGAGGATTAGTCTCAATAATTGTTGAAAGTTTCGGGTTAGAGGTAGAATAAAACACTGATGGGCTAGACATGGACGAGAGCTATCTAAAGAATACCAAAACAATTGAGGTCCGGTTAAATCAATGGTTTTTCAAGCAAGGAAATGAGAGTCTTTTCCCACTGCCAAACACAGCTCTCACAACCATTAGAGTTGGAAGAGAAGAAGGAAATTTGACTCTGACGGGACCGAAGCACAGACAGTTGGCAATCCAAATCTACACGACTCATAAGAGCCAAGGGTTAACTGCTTACCATCCGGTCACAGGGCGAAAGTTTGATGGAGTAAGGCAAAAACGGAACAGGGGAGCAGTGCAAATTGAGGAAGATGAGGCAGAGCCGTCAGGAGAGCAAAGAGTGGAATCGGAAGAAGAAGAGGCAGCAATACCTCCTCAATCAGTGCAAAATCTCGTATTCCTTAATGAATGGCAGCTGAGTCATGGGGAGTGGAATGCTCTTACCACGACCGTGAATGGGATGAGTATTGACATGCGAGACATGAGACGAATGATGCGGATGCTCTGCATGGCTAAATTTCCTGATCGAGACCCGAGTGAATTTGGACCTGATGTGTGAAGGTCAAAAAGGGGCATTCTAACTCTTAATCTTTAGACACTTGTTTTGAAATTTGTTGGTTTTGTTTAACTTTGAATTGATATTTGGAGGATTGTACTTGAGTAGGTTTGTCATGGATTTGTTTACTAGGATTAACTGTTGTTTTGTTTGTTTTGTCAGTATGAGTGGTTGGAATGTTTGGATGCTTTGATCGTAGTTTTTAGATTGTGTTAATTTTCTAGTTATGTGATGTGGAAGATTAATTGATGAGTGAATGATTGTGTCACAAAAATGGAAATTGAGTTTTAAAATGAAAATAATGCTTCAGACAATTTTCACATCCACTCAATATAACTAGGAAGATTTTGAGCCAAGAAGGTGATTTAAATCACCAAATTTCTTCATGAGAGATTGGTCATCTATGAGTTTGCATTCTAGAACTTGCCCCGAGTCTTGTTTGAAACTTGATTAAGTTAAAATTATTGAAAATGATAGGAGACAATTCTTTGTTTTGAAAAGTCACTTAGCCAAATTCTCCATACCAAATGAAATTTTCCTTAGTTAGCCCTTTTGAGCCTATTGACCTATTTTCTTGGCAACCTACAAATTTAGTCTAATTATCTTTTTTGTGAGCCTAATTTTTCCTATGAGCTAGTGGAGCTTGAACATGGATAGTGAGGTTGAGTTGAGCTTTAATGTGAATTTGGTGGATGAGTTTGAGTAAAAGTGAAAAGTTTGAAAAAGAAGTGAATAGATGAGTGAAAAGTTGTACAAGAAAAAGATTGAGTTGGTTTGTGAAAAGAAAATTTGTGTAAAGAAACCCTCTCTTGTATAGCTATTTGGTAGAGTTTCAAGTTCAAAAGAGGTGCTTGATGGTTGATGAGTGAAGAATGTGTTTGAGAAACGAGACAAATAAATTGTTGGGGCTTGAGATTTTGAGTTGGAAATTGATCACGTGCAATTTTCTTTTAAGAGTTGAGCGATATTCCCGGCGTCTTTGAACTCTTGCTCCACTAGTTTATGAGTCACTCTATCTAAATTTTTCTCACCTTAACCAAAGAGACCAACGTTACAACCTTTGGAAGACCTTTTTGATTTAATGATTGAAGCTTAGTAAAAGGTAGAGAACTTAGACAAAGGCCAAGCTTATGGTTTTGCATCTTGTATGATTGACTTGTTTGAGTGAAACTTATCCTTTAAACACATGAGTGAAGAGTGAAACACATACCTTGTGAGTTGGTGGATGTGAAGTTGAAATTTGCATTGTTTTTCTTTGAAGCTTGATGAGTATTTCAGTGATAGGAGAAATCATGATTCAAGTGGTCATTCATTCAAGATAACTTGAGAAGATGAACATATATCTTTGAACTTTGGTCAAATCATTCACACTTCTTCCCCGTGTTCTTATTTCTTTTTTGCTTGGGGACAAGCAAACCTTTAAGTTTGGGGGGGGGGGGGGTGATTGGGTGAAGAAGTGTCCATATTTTGGTGTCTTATGAGTGCATTTTGTGCTTAAGTGTGTCAAGAAGTTCGCGAAAAATGCTTAGTTTGAGATATTTGGCCTAAATTCGTATTTTCATGATATTTATAGGAATTGGAGTGAAGAAATGAGAGAACACGAGTTCTACACGCATTGCTGGGTGTTAATTTCAATTTTGAAGTGCTCAGGATAAGGAAACGAGAAGAAACGGTGCAAGCGTGGAGCAAAACGGAAAAAAAGACAAAAGTTAAGCCTTGCTCGAGCAAGCCACCCGCTCGAGTAAGCCAACTCGTGCGAGTTGATGTCGGTGGCAACAGAAGGATTTGTGAAATTTTTGCTACTCGTTCGAGTTATCCAACACGG
Organism: Ballota nigra; assembly: GCA_947034835.1. NCBI lineage: Eukaryota > Viridiplantae > Streptophyta > Magnoliopsida > Lamiales > Lamiaceae > Ballota > Ballota nigra. The sequence goes on along the minus strand of OX344729.1, from coordinate 80,360,997 downwards.
TCGAGTAGACTGGGATTCAAAAATGCATTTTTAATAGTCGCACTCGACCAAGCACTTTGGTCAAGCAAGTGGGATCGTGCGAGTCAATGTCGGTGTTTACAGACAGTTGGGAGCAAATTTGGTCGTGCTCGACCGAGTGACTCGCTCGAGTCATCCAACTCGATCGTGCACCCTGTAATGAAAAGCTAAACCCCGCGTTTTGAAATCGTACTCGACCAAGCACCTTAGTCGAGTAGATCGACTCGATCGAGTTGGGCAGAATTTAGCAAATTTCAGCTCTGACCTAGGGATACGTGCCAGACATCGGGAGGAGGATATAAAATGAAGATTTTCGGATTTGAAGGAGAGGATTCCATTCTGAGAAGCACCCAAGAGATGATTAGCTAAAATTTACATTTCCTTTTAAGTTTTCTTCCATAGATTAGCTTAGAATTAGCCATAGATTTCAAGTTTCAGAGTAGTAGATTTCATTTCCAAGCAAGATTGAAGAATTTGTTGAAGCTTTCATATATTTTGTGAACCAAAGAGGTGATATCTTTCTATTTCATTGCAATTTCATTTAATATTGGTATGGATTTCATGCTTTGCTCTTGTTTAGCCATGGGTTGTTCTTTTCAATTCATGGACTAATCTTTTTATGCCTTGAATGGTGGAAATTATGTGAGAATTAGATTTGGGTTGTTGATCTATGCCTAATTTTGATTGTTTGTGGAATTATATTCTTATTGATTGGAATTTAGTTTTGCTCTATGCATGAATTGGTCATATTGATGTGTGAATTCATTTTAGTGTAGATGAGAATTACATTGATTTGATAAAACCTTTGTGTATGAGCAAGGAGTGTTTAGATGCGTATATCTCTTTTTAACTCGTCGAGAGAGAGTTAGAACGTAGGATACCGTCAATAAGCCTTAAACATTTGATAGTCCATTGAATATTTAGGTAAAGTGTTACTTGTTATAATCCATGAATGATTAAGATTTTGGCATAAGTCAACGTTTGAACCTAAGGATCACATAATGGAAACCATTTCGGGCATAGCTCTCTCTTTGCACTTCGTCGCACGAAGTTAGATTAGTTGTTTATTTTCTTGCTTAGAGTTATTTCATTTTAATTAGTAGTCATTTACGTTTTCTAGCTAAAACCAAACCCGAAAACTTTTAAATATAACATAATGTCGACTTTGAGATTGAGTCCTAAGAACACTTTCCACTTCCTTTGGGTTCGATAAATTTTTAACTTGGTCAATTACTTACAATACAACGAACTCGTTCAGTTGCGAGAAGTTGGAATTTGTACTTAAACGAATTATGCAATCACTCGTCCTAGAGAAAATTCAACCCAATTACAAGGTCCCCCTCGGCCCAGGATGGGAGGGACCCTTCCGAGTGGCAAAATTCGTGGCAAACGGGGCATACGAGTTAGAGCACATAAATGGCGTCCCAGACCGATACACGAGGAACACCGCCAACCTTAGAAAATACTACCAATAAACGAATGTAACCATTTCCCCTTTTGGTTCGATAGTAAGATATAAAGTCAAATTATCTATGCTTCATCCCAAAATTCCACACAAACCCCAAAACATAATTCCGAGGCCCGGGCGGGGACAAAGCCCCTCTGAAAACACGGGCCCTCGGTACTCAAAGGCCCCTCGCCGAGGAACTAACCTCAGAGGGCAAAAGCCCCAGGCCGAGCATGACCTCGGTCTCGGCACCCAAGACTCTTTAGGAGGTTAAGTCTCCCAAGAGCATTAAGACCAATCACACCAACGTACGTCGGGGTGGCATAAAAGTCCCCGGACGAGACACGATCTCAAAGGGGCAAAAAGTCTCATTGAGCAAAAGCCTCCCGAAGGATCTTAGAGATTCGAGGCGAGCACGTAACAGCGAGACCTTTCCAGGCAGTCAAGTTACACCCAGACTCTTTAAGAGGTCAAGCCTCCCTAGAGCACTAAGACCAATCACACCGACGTATGTCAGGATAACATAAAAGTCCCCGGACGAGACGAGATCTCAAAGGGGCAAAAGACTCCCTACGAGGTAAAACTCACAGGCGAGCGCTAACATGCAAGCCTTTTAAGGCGGCATAGTTAAAGATTCATACCTAGAGCCATGTCTCGAAGTATGGGTACAGAAGACTCGTACCTAGAGCCAAGCTCTCGACGAGCACAGAAAAGCCTCGTACTAAGAGTCTCGCCTCAAAGTACGAGCACAGATAAGACTCTCGACGAGCCCAAGCTCTCGACGAGCACAGAAAGCCTCGTACTAAGAGTCTCACCTCAAAGTACGAGCACAAATAAGACTCTCGATGAGCCCAAACTCTCGACCAGCACAGAAAAACCTCGTACTAAGAGCCTCGCCTCAAAGTACGAGCACAGTTAGGCCTCTCGACGAGCTTCAGCCCTCGACGAGCACGAAAAGACTCATGCCAACGAGTGCAGACGAGGCCCCAGATCCGTCTAAAGAAAGAATAGGAAAAGTCTTGTCCAAATCCATCTTTCCAGTATTCGAAAAGATGTCGATGCGTAGCAGAACAAAAGGAGTCATGAAGAGGTCAAACTACGCCCCTAAGCCCAAGGGCTCGCGACGAAGTTTAAACCTCGGGGGCAATTGGACGAGGCTCAGCCATGAAGAAAGGAGTCGTTCTCTCAAAGTTCAGAAAAAGAGAAACGTAACTCGAGAGACGAGAAAAGAGATTTCATTAATAAAGGAAAGATTACATAAGATATCCACCAGGGGCAATTACATTGAAAAAAAGAAAGGGACGGAAGCAGATAAAACCTAGTCTACTAGGGAACATGTGTTTCGGCAGCAGCGGCGGGCTCTTCAGTAGTCTCAATATTGGCAGCAGCAGAGGCCCCTTCATCAGCGGGGACGGATGGATCTTTTTCTTCGTCCCTGTCGTCAGAAGAATCAGGAGGCCTCTCCCCGGGCATCAGTAGCCGGGAGCGGTCTGGCCACCAGCTCAAGTCGATCCCCATTTTTTTCTCCAAGTCAAGGCATCCAACGTAGATATCACCGTGGAGAGGATGGGAAAGGACATACTCGCAGAAAAACTGGGCCAACTCATCAAGGGGATGCCCGGCCTTGTGCAGCACCCGGAGCGAGTCCGAGATCGCCAGATAATAAGAGTAGTTGGTGGTTTGAGCTAGATCGCTCAAAGCGTCATACTCCTCCAGAGAGAGGGCTGGCTTCTTCTTGAACTCCTCCATCATTTCCTTCGCCGAGGCAAGCTCGTTCCGAATCAAGACCATCTCTTGATTAGCTTTCTGGGCCTCGGCCCCAGCTGCAGAGGCTCTCTCCTCGGCCTCCCGCCTCCTCTTCTCAATCTCCATTTTCTCCTCGGCCAGCTTGGCTGCAGACGCTGCCTCCCGGTGCAACTTCTCCTCCAGAGAAAAAGTCTTCTCGTCTTGCAATCGAATCCTAGCCGAGAGTACGGCCATCTCAGTTGTCGCTTTCTTGCCCGCTTCCACCTCGGCCTCTAGGAAAGCCACCCGCACCTTAAGTTGCTCAAAGGTTTTCCTCTTTTTCTCGGCGTCCTGGGAAGCACGCTCGGCGTCACTCTCTTTTTGGGAAAGGGCCTGGCTCATCACAGAGGCGGCTTTCAGCTGAAGGGCCTGGGCAAGATAGAGATTGGAATTACCAGTGTTCTACTTGACGGCGGCATCCAACTCGACATCCCAGGCGCGAGGGGCATCCCGCATCGTCCGTCGAAGGCAAGCGGGGAGTTCTTCAAAACTCTCGGCAAACTTCGAGCCGACAAAGGCGAGAACTTGCGCCGAGGGCGCGGGATCATCTTCCATGCTACTGGAAGAACAAAAAAGAGTTAGTAAGTTTCGAGAAAGAGTTAAAAGTACTAATAAGAGGCATCAGTCATACCAGACCACCCTATGGGGATCCCGTCCCAGGAAAGATCAATCCAGCATTTCTCTGGAGCGCCATTGGGGGCTCCCGGATCCGACCCCAGATGCCTCTCCGCCGAGGCCAAATTTCTTAGGCAGAGGCGAGACGGCCACCCCGACATACCCAGGATCCTCTGTCGACCGCCCTCGTTTGGCCGGGGGAGAAGGGGTTTGGTCCTCGGCCGAGGAGGTAACCGCCACTCTTGGCACGACAATAGCGGTGGGAATCACCACAGGCGCAGTCGGGGGGGGCAGGAATCGGCAGCGACCTCTTTGTCCCTTTTTTTTCTTGCCGACGAGAGCTTTCATCCGAGCAAAGGGATCTGGCATCTCCATGACGAGCTCAGGCGAGATAGACGGGATAGTCACCTGCCGATCAAGGTAGAATGCATAAGAACAGGAGTAGCCAAATTGAACCACACCAAGTTGACAAAAATACTTACGGGGAGGAAGTTGAAGGTGCCGAGGAGGACAGAAGAACTGGGACTCCAATCTTTTCTTCTCGGAAAGAAGGGTCCGATAATGACGATCCCGGTAATCCACAAGATCAACTTTGGCGAGGACGAGATGGGAATCGAATGGACGCTCCTCCCGTCTAGGCACCAAGTAACCTGCAAACAAACAATGTATTAGATCAGTAAGAGATGATCTAAGGAATTCACAAGGGCTTACTATCTTGTTTATGAGCAAATTTCGTGGGAATGTCGACGTCCACGTTACCTCGACCGAATTTCCACCTCCCCGACACCCAGAATCAATGCTCGTCTTTGACATGAACTTTAGATAGCAGGTCATAGATAAGCTTCTCAGGCCGATGCTTTACGTGGACGAGGCCATTCTTCTTGGGCTCTTTCGCCAAACTATACAGGTATTTCATCTCCCCGACATTGGGCATACGGTACAGACGATGGAGGCCGAAGAGGACATAGGTACCAATCAAGGCACGCCACGAATTCACGCTGAACTGGAGCGGGGCCAGCCCCCAGGCGTTCAAAAGATTGGTCAAGGCCGGATGGAGAGGAAAACGGAGACCCGCATCCATGATGTCGTAGTACGACACAACAACCATGCCCATCGGAGGTTGATCAGCCCTCTCATCAGACTCCGGAACGTGAAAGTGAACATCGTTAGGAACTTGGAAGGTCCTCCGCCAATCCTTGAGGTTCCTCTTGGTGACTTTGCTCGTAATGTTATTCCAGTGGAACCTCGACGTGGATGGGGTAAAGAATTCGAACGGCTGGCGTCCCGGCCGATCATTTTGATATGAGGCCCTGTAGTAATCATAGATGAAGTCGGGCCCCGGCACCGACCTCCTGTCCATGAAGGCCGCCTACAACGTATAGCCATGTTCAATCTCTTTGGCCCTCCTCCTCTAGAACACCAACTCATCCGCCTGTTTCGCCGCAGCCTCGGCCTCCTCCCTTTCCGACCGATCGCAAGCCTCTAAATCTTGGAGGATACGGTTGGCCTCGTTAGGAGGATCCCGGCCCGAAGGTTCGTTTGCTCCTCCATCACGATTGGAATTTTCACCAGGGAAGGGCGGCGCAACCCCGGGAATGGGTGGCGACGCACCAATTGAAACGGGCGCACGACCAAAAACCACATCCAGGTCGTCATCATCACTCGGCGCAAAAGGATTACTCCCCGTAATTCACCGTTGCAGACGACTCCGGAGCTCGCCAACGCCATGACCAAGACCGGAGGAGGAAGAAGCTCGATCCATTTTGCAGCAGAATAGAGAAAAGAAACAAGGGAAAAGTGGACTAAGGACTTACCAAAAAGAAACTCCGGAGAGAACGCGAGCGGATTCACCGGAAAATCCACGCTAAGAAAGCACTTGCAGACTGAATCATGAGCGGAAAGTGAAGGGTTTTTTAAATGAGGGGAACCTCCTCCTTTTATAGAGGACGGAGGAACTGCCATGCAAATAACACCTCCACATTGTGGGGGCAAAAGCGAGGTACAACGCGAATCCAAGGACTTTACAGCAAACGCGTCACATCCACGACAGCGCATCTCGGACAGTTGCGACGTTTGGGTAGAGCGCGTCCAGCCCCCTCAAGCCTTTTCTCGAGAAAACAGCAATCATTGCCTATGGATAGGACGGCCCATCGGGAACAGGCGAAACGCTCCTTCCCCTGAATTACGTCTTTTTGGATTCTGGTGATCTTTGAATTTCCTCGACGATCACTCGAGGTCACCCGAATAGCCCGCCTCGTCGCACACAGGAGTCGTCTCTCCCCGAAGAATACTCCGAGGCGAGCCGATGGGCAATTGTTGTGTGTCATATAATCCATAAGGACGAGGACGGCATGGGAGCGCATCTCGAGCGTTCGCCAAGCAGGAGACGCCTACGTGTCGGCCTACGGACGAGGTCCCCACCTCGGCGTCCAATTCCCGTCCCAGGTTATCGGCCCCATCTCGAGGGCCTCGGTCTGACAGGTTTGACCTCGACACGAATTCGTATACGACGAGGGCGAACGTCTCGGCATAGGATCGACGGAGACGAGCATAAACCCCCATGGCACCTAGATGGGGAAGGCAACGGCCGAGGCGAAAGGAGGAGTACCGGCCGAGAGAAAGGTGGCTCCCCGCAGCTTTAAGGATGACGAGACGTACACGCGTTTAATCTTATCCGAAGATTGGGAAGATTTGGGCGCCATCAGAGAATCATTCCCCTCCCAGTGCGACAAACAGTAAATCGGCACCAACCCAGTATGGCAGGCCATACTTGTGGAAGAATATCCCGCGATCTTGGGTGAGGGTACGATTACCTTTCCACGTGGCCAGCCATAATTGGGGCAGGGCTACCAGCCCAAAAGATCTGTGTACCATCACGGTATGGGCCTGCCCAAAAGCATTTAATGCTGGGCTGCCCTTATCCTTCTAGGTCAGCCCAGGGGAATGCCCCTGGACTATAAATACTTGCTTGTTCGCAATAAATAAGGCACGAACTATTTAAAAGCTCAAGTCAAGACTGACTGGGCAAATCTTCTCCCATTTATTGCTTTTAGTTATCATTAATTATCAAAAGACCTCAAGCCATTAAAAAACCTAGAATCCACGAATCACTAAAGTCGTCGCCCATCCAAAGCCACACTAATCCGTATTTCGATACATTATTTAGGTAACAACATAAATAACTAACCATTTGGATATGAGTTTAAAAAATCTAAATTTAAATTTTGCATTTCAAAACTCCTTCTAGTTTGAATTTTAAAATCAGATTTTTTTTAATTTTAATTCTACAACCATATAACTAATCTATACTACATCATTTATTTTTACATCATAAATTAAAATTTATCCTACTCAAAACTAAAAAATAACACAAAATTTAAAATTCTCTAAGTTCAAAAAAACCACTAATTCAAAAAAGTGTAGGTCTTGCATGAAAATGGTCCATGACAAATATATCATGGAGCTGTTTTAAAGTATCAAAGATTTGATAAGGAGTATCATTAATCTGTATTTAAATTTTTTCACAATAATTATAATATAATACCACTGATTCAGATTATGATACTCTTGATGTGATTATTAATACTTTAAAATTATTTCAATTCTCAAGTCTTTTATCGGTCAATTTTAAACTGGCCTGGTCAAATGGGAAATTTGGTCGTATGCTTTTGAACAACTTTTTTAGTTTGAATAGCCTCTCCCATTTAATCTAAAATAATCTGATCATATTTTTCATTTAATTAGGTCGTATGAATTTTGGTCACGATTGGGATGACAATAATGCAGGACGGTTGCTAAAGAATCCAAACTCGCCCCATTCTAAATTATATTTTAATTGGTTAAAATAATACCCCATCCAGCCTTGAACATTTCACAATTACTTTTATATCTTTTAAAAAGAAATAATTCTCTCACAGAAAACAATAAAATAAATTTATATTACTAAAAAGTATTCAACCCACCACTCACACATTTTTCTTTAAAAAATATATACATAATTCCCTACTAAGTAGTTCTGGAGGAATATATTTTAAATGTTTAAAGTTTAAATTAAATTTAAAACTGAAAAAGCAATGCTCTTTATCAAAATTTATTGCTACTTATTGAAATTGTCACCCTCTCCTTGTAAAACCGATATTTTCATAAATGACAATATTATCTTGTCTGCACTGTTATACTTACATCTCATATTATTATTTTACATATATTAATTCACATTTATTAATTAAACTCCATCTAACTTAAGATGACAAATAGTAAGGGGGAGTGTATGACATTAATATCATATCTATGATTTTATATATAAGACTTACCCGTATATGTATTTATCTCCATAAGAAATGAATGATAAGTAGTTCCAACCACTTGTCATTACTCATTAATTATAGCTCAAAGATTTGACAGATAGATATCTACGTACAGTCGTACACACACAGGTATAGATATAAATTCAAGTATACTTCAATTTATTTATTAAAAATCACCAATAAAAAGAGGGTAAAAAAGATTACTAGCAAATTTGCTGTTTATATAGAAAGTCAAGAGTATAGGGTCTTTCAAAAAAAAAAAAATTTTATCCCAAAGTAAGTTATTCAATACTCCATATTAGATAAAAGACAAATTTTAGCATCCACTTGGATTTTAAGTATAATTTTGATTTTTGCAAAACACAAACACCGAACTGTGTATTTTTTTTAGTTGGGTATTACTGATTACATCTTGGGGTATTACTGACTACTTCCTGGGATATCATTGATTACGTATTGGGGTATTACTGATTTCTACTGAGATATTTTTTTCAAAATTCAAGTGTATATCATGCATTCAAGTGCACACTAGAACTACTCTAAGGTAAAAGCTTGAATTTGAAACTTACTCAAAAGCCTTGACCAAAATAGAACATGTATAAAAGCATCAAACTACTCTAGCACAATTCAAGTTCAGATGGTTTAAAGCTTGTTCGAGCTCGATTGGATTGATTAATTATAGTATAAGCTCAACCACAAATTTCAAGGAAGCTTAATTACAAAGTCTTGAGCTTGACAAGTAAAACAATAAAATTAAGTATAAAAACATCAAACTACGCTAGTTCCATTCGCGTTCAGATCGATTAAAGCTCGTTCGAAATTTCAAGGAAGCTTGAATACAAAGTTTTGAGCTCAACAAGTATGAAAATATCAAAATACTCGAGCTCAAATCACATTCAGATCCATTAAAACTCGTTCGACCTCGACTCGACTAATTATAGTATAAGCTCAACCAAATTCTTGAGCTCGTCAAACAACTCTAATTAAATTCGTGTTCAGATCGATTAAAGCTTTGTTCGAACTCAACTAGACTAATTATAGTATAAGCTCAACCATAAATTTCAAGGTTCTACAGCATTTCAATTTCAAAGTGATAATGCGTTACGAAATTTGATAATTAAGCTCTATTCGATTTACTTCAAATCCCATATATCAGAGTTCCAAAATCACATTACACGTATAAACCAGTCACACTACAATCGCCATTAATTAACACATCAAAAGTACAGTAAAAAGGAACAAACCTGTGAAAAATTCAAGACGACGATTCCACCTTCAATCCTTTAAACGCAGGATGCCGCAATCCATACTCATCTTCTTCCTCCAAAGGATTGCTAGACTCATTCCTAATCCTCTTAACCCCTCTCCGATCATCGAGACTCTTATGAGCAAAACCATAAATCTGCAGAATCTGGTTATCAGCAAAGTTGAACGCTCGATCCATCTGCTTCAAACACTTCTCAACCGAGTAATCCACTCCGAATTTGCCGCAGGGCTTGCAACCGACAAAATGCGTCACCAACGGCCAGCGGTGGTCGCCGTAGCCTGGCCGGAAATTCTCAATCATTTCTTCGTAACCTTCCACTATAATCCCCCAATATCCGTGGAGAAAATAGGCGCTCTCTAGATACACCTTGTTCGCCCATTTTTCCTTCTGTGTTACCAGTATATACACCATTGCCGATTGATCGTCAGCTTCGAAAACCGGCCGTTCCTTCAGCTCGCTCGTTAAGACCTTCCCTGCTTCTTCTCGAATCTTCCCCTTTGGCCCCATCGGAGCTAGGGTATCCAGAAAATCCAACGACCATTGACAATTCCGGATCAGGAAACTACCCGTGTTCAACCCGACCCATCGCTTCAGATCGTAGACATCCGCGTTCCATCCATGGAGCACCAGGTTTTTATCCTTGTACTTCTCCCATGGAATCTCGAATTTCATGTCTGTAAACATAGCATCACTGTCCATCCACCATAGGAACTCCATTTCCGGATGCGAGAGCAGAAGCTTCCGGAGTAAAGGCAATTTCGCCCAGAAACCAGACATTTCCGCATCTAACAACGCCATGTTATAGTACACCTCAATTCGATGAAGCCTGCAGTAATCGACCTTGTTTTTGATCGATTTCACGAGATAATGATCCCCAACCGGATTCTCACACGGTTTGGGCGACGATCCGGTCACCAACATTACCCGAGGCTTGCTTTCACTCAAAAAACTAGGCGAATCCGGATTCCGTTTCAGCCATTCCGATCTCTGCTCATCCCAATCGGTTATTTTCGGCCCGAGACTGTACGGCTGCGACGGATCGCGCTTGAATTCGTCTACTCCGTCGACTTCATCCTTAATAACCTTCGATATATCAAAACCTTCGTAGCTGTACTTCCCGTACTCTGTACTTCTGCTCTCTATCTCCTTCTCCGCCGCCGTCACCGACGCCTCCTGCAGAGCTCGGCCGTGCCTTCTAGTGTAGGAAAGTGTCCCATGGATCTCATCCGAATCCGAATCCGAATCCGTCTCCTTAGGTCCGGACTTTATCTCAGCGAAGTTTCCATGTAAAACTATCATTACTAGAACGAAGCATAGAAGCTTCAGCTTGTGCTGCCGGAGAACGGCGAGGGCACCGCCCGCCATTGCCGTTCACGGAGGTAGCTCAGAGAGGTTAGATCTTGGAAACTTGAGCTGAGATTTTGCAGGTGTGAATGCTTTTGGTGAAAAGAAATGGGGTTTTTGGGGAAAGGTGAAAGGCTGTTTTCGTGGAAGAGAGAGAAAGTTTTTAGTGTGAGAAAGCAAGTGAGGAGAATGCGGTTGAAGTTGAAGGGAGGGAAAGCTTATCAACATTTTTACTGTTATCCGTATTTCGTACCGTATATTAGTATTTGTTAGGTATTTGATTTTTTATTTTGACAATACACGTGGTGAAACTGGTTTATACATGAATTATTGAAAGGTATTAGTTGTTTTCACTAAAGAGTATTAGTTATTTTTACTGAAAAATATTACTTATTTATACTAAAGAGTCTCAGTTGTTCAGTAAAAAAAAACGAAGATTTTCAGTGAAACAACTAATACTCTTTAGTTAAAACAACTAATATCCTTAAAAAAATTCATGTATGAACCAATTTCACTCTATACATACTCTTTTTATTTATTTAAGACAAACTATTATATGAAATAGTTTATGATAAATTTATCATTATATAAGTTTAAAGTATTATTAATTTTATTAAAAATATCATTAATTTAATTTTCTTTAACTCAAATTAATGATACTTTTGATCAAATACTCAATACTATAAAAAAAAAGTTTAATGTATATTTTCATATAAAATCTACTCTTCCTTTAAATACTGAACAGATAAATTTGGAGTTCCATGACTCATGCGTCGGTGGCATAAAATGGAAAATTCGAATTTTTAAATCCAACAATGACATTTGAATTTAATTAAGTGCGGTTAAATTTATTTGGAATAACTGAATCAACCAAATCATTGCTATTTTGGTTTTGAACTTGGTTAGTAGTTAAATAACCGAATGAATCGAAATACTATTTTTATGCATAATAATTTATTTATTTATAAAATGAATAATATTAATTATTATTAAAATTTTAAATTTATCATTATTAATTTTATTTTGTATCATTAATTTTTACATTTGATAAGTGGGTACCTTTAATTTTTCACAAGATTTTCTATGAATAAATTTCATCGTATGAAATTTATATCACTATGAAATCACTGATATTATTGTTACATGCTGATATCATTAAACTTAAACATTAAAATTTTAGTGTAAAATATTATAGTTTCATTCCATGCATGTAATATTACTAATTTGATATGGTGAACCATGAACAGGCATAAACCTCACCATTTTTTACTTTAAAGTCAAAACAAAAAAGTAACATTATTTCAAAAATTTGTGTAAAATGATTCACATATTAACATACAATATTTTTTTAAAATATTAATGTGTCATATTCAACTTATACCCTATTTTATAGTGAGACAGTCTCACGAAGGACCTACTCAATTTATTTTCACTGATATAATCAAATCAACTGACGACATATCAAAATTAACTGTTTCTATATAAGTTTAATTGTTTTTTTTTTTTTTTTTGTTCGGAAAAGTGTGTTGTTTATTAATATAGTGTAGCACATTTTGACTTTTGTATAAAGTAATGAGAAATTGTGAAAAATAAAAGGTAATTGTTTAAGAGAGTACTTATTAATATTCAAAGTGTTATTTTTTATTGTAATGAAATAGAAAATTTATAGATATAAAATAAATAATTGAAAAAAAAAAGGAGTAGGAAACTTGTAGGATAGAGGGAGTAATTTAGATGGACCGTGTTTGAGGCTTTGAGCTGTAGTGGACTAGAGCTGTAATTTTGTCGGGCGTATTTATTTATATATTAAATTGAGGAGAACATGTGAGCACGACCTGGCACTTTGGGTTTTATTATTTTGGGCCATAATAATGGAGTGGGGCCCAAACTTGCATTTAATAAGTAGCTGTTGTGTATTTGGTAGGAAAAATAGCCTTATGACATCTTTAATACGAGTATTACTTATTGGGAAAAAACATTTATTATTATTATTTGTGGAAAATGGGAATATTACTTCCTTCAAATTCAGTAAACAAATATGTGCATATTCAATTATAGATAAAAAAAAACCTTTGTGAATTATGAGGTTGAAGATTCTGAGTAATTTTAGTGTGCACTTGAGTGTATAATATGCACTTGAATTTTAAAAAAAAAAAATTCGAACAAAAATTAATAACCAAAAAAATAATTAATGATAGTCCAAGTAGTAGTCAGTAATACTCCAAATGGTAGTCAGTGATACCCTAAAAAATAATTAGTAATACCCTAACTACAAAAAAATACACAGTTTGGTGTGTGTTTTGAAAAAATCAAAATTTAAATGTATGCTATGCATTTGAGTGCATACTAGAATTTTTGAAAAATTATGCTAGTAGTCTAGAATAAAGAGATGACATTTTTCTTTAATAAAAATTAATGGGTATTATTTTTCTAAGAATACGAAAATTGACATAAAACTCAATTGTATATGGTTGTTACGAGTAGAAATAGGTGTATTCTATACATGTAGGCTATATTGTATAGTTGTAAATATGTTGTTATAAATTATTATGGCGGTGGAAAATTGTACAATCGTGTGGCACGATCTATATAAATGTGTTAGAGAGGTGACAACATTTGTCGGTTGAATATTTAATTTCACTCAATCGGAATTACTCCGAGCATAATACTTGTTTGACATTTTTACATTTATTTTGTTATTTTGTTTATTGAATTTGAGCTTGAACCGAACTTTAAATTATATTATATATAAATTTATTTGATTTATTTTTTATCATATGATTTCGAATTGAATATCAAAATAGTTTGATTTTATTATTATTTTAAAAATGCTTTATTTTGTTATTATGACTTGATGGCAATTTTGTAGATATTACTCTGCACAATATTGTGACTTAGTGAGTGTTTGCAAATTCTACTTTGTAGGTAGAATCACTTATTTTTTGAAAATAATCTATTTTGAAGTGTTTGCAACTACTACATTAATTATTTAAAATCTATTTTGAAGAAGTTAAAAAAACCTGCTTTTGGATTATGGAGAATTGATTTTCTTGGTACCCACTACTTTTGTACTTTGAAACTAAAAACTACTACTGATTTTTTTACAAACACTTCCACTTCTAAAATCACTTTATTTCAAAACATTCCCCACTTTTAATTTTACTACAAAAATCAACTAATATTACTTTTGATTTTGCAATAAAGTTTCAAAACACACCCTTAACAAATTCTGTAGTTTGCAAGGCTCAAGTTACGTAGCGTTGTATCTTTTGCTAATACACTTCATCTAAAAATTGTTCGTAAAAAAAAAAAAAAAAAAATTTGACAATTTTTTATTTTATGACGTGGGGCAGCTTATGGATGATCGCCAGTAGAAATTAAAACAGCCGTAATTTTTGGAGTCGGGCTCAGAATTGCTATTATGATACATTTCTGGAAGCGGATCGACGATTCGAGTTGAACGCACAACGCATCAGACTGTGATGTACGTTGTCCTGAGCCCGAATTCCAATGTTTGACAGCTTTGAGCCTATTTTTTTTTTTTTTTTTTTGTTTTGGACTAATATTTTCTATTATCGGCAATTATATTTAGTTCCGTTTTTTCCGTTTTAGGGCTTGGGCCTTTCCCAATTATATTACTTCTCTTCTTTTCAAGAAGTCCAATGATCAGGTTGATCTCATGTGTAAAGCCTGCTTCAGATAACGGTGATGGGCCTGGTGGGTTATTTAAGCATCACTGGGCCTGTAGCCCACAAATACATAAATTTATGCTAATTTTTATATATATCAGTGCACACTGCACAGTGCAATTGATGTATATTTTAAAATAATACTAGTTGTTTTTAATAAAAAAAATTAGTTTTTTTAATGAACCATTTTAGTTGTTTAATGTAATAATATTAATTATTCTAATAAGCACTATAAATTTTTTTTGTATAACAATATTAATTGTTTTTGCAAGGAACATTAGTTGTTTAGGGAAATTTTTGATATGACACAAAGTAAAGAACAAATGAGAAGTTTAGAGAGGAATGGAGGAAATATAATTTACTACTATTGTGATCCAATTTTTTTTACAAGTGGCTTAATTCATAATAGGTTTTGGACATAAATGGTTAGTCCAATTAAAGGTATATGGATTTGGGCCCGGCCCATTTACGTTCCAAAGATAAATTGCTGGATTTTAGTAGCTAGAATTTCTCTCTTAATATTTCAAAACAGGGATGGTATTATTGGTTGATATGTTTTGATTTTGATGTAAATTTTATTTTTACTCATTATTTTATTCCATATCTTTCTCTTTCCAATATTTCAGAAAAAATATATAGAAAAATCGTTCACCACTCATTCTTTGTATCAAAGACGTAAAGTTTAAGTTTTCTTGTTCTTATTTTAGTGGAGAGAATAGTACAAAAATATCTAAGTTGAAAGTCAGATTTATGTCACAAGTCACAAGTCACAACTCACAACTCAAATACCACAAAATCAAGAAAAACGGAGTGATGTCGCATTCAGAAAATCAATAAAGATTTTTATTATTTATACACTAGTATTATATCGAAATTGTAATGCATACTACCTCCATCCCATTTACTTTATGTTTTAAGCAAAATTGTTATCTCAAATTACTTGATGTTTCTAGGAATTCAATGTGTTTTTTTCAAGTACAATATATATAATCTTTCAATAAAATCTCTTGGAAGTTAACTGATAAGTATATTTGGATGCAAATAGGTATTATATGATAATGATTCATGATAAGCTTGTCAAGAAACTGTTTTAAAGTATCATTAATTTTATTAGGAGTATCATTAATCTCATCAGAAGTATCATTATTTTGGGTTCAATTTTTTTTAGAATAATTATAATATAATACAATTGACCCAAATTAATTATACTTCTGATGAGATTAATGATACTTTAAAATTGTTTCATGATAAGCTTATCATGAACTATTTTCATATAATACTTTGTCATAAAATTATGATCACTGTTTTCTTTTTTTTAACATTTGTGATGAGATCACACGTTTCTGATTGAGTTGTTATTTTTATTTTATACCGATTTTACAACTAATTTTATAAATATAACTAATATTTTTAATAAATAATTAATACTATTAAAATAATACTACATTTTAATTAAATAATTAATACAGTTTAAAAATATGCCGCCGTTAAATCTGACTTATGCAAGATGTTGTCTTTATGATAAGAGTTGTTGATCAAGTAAAGTAGTTATCAGATCATCAAGAAAAGAAAAAGAAAAAAAATGAACGGTGTGTGATCAAGAAATCAACTTTGTTTGGCTTGAGTTGATATTCTTATCTAGCTTAGTTTGTTTGGGGTTATTGTGTTGTTGAATGTCTTCATCTTTGGCCCCTTCTTCGATTTCATGTGTTGTTTCAATCCCCCAAAAGTTGCATTAATAGTGAAAATTGCAACTTGATGAAATTCCACGTCCTAATGTTATTTTCTGATGTTAGAAAAATAATTGTGCTAAAAATCAAATCAAACCAGATCATTCGATTAAGAGTACGTACAAAGTGAAATTGGTTCATACATAAATTATTAAAAAATATTAGTTATTTTTACTGAAGGGTATGAGTTGTTTATACTGAGCAACTAATATTCTTTAGTGAAAACAATTAATACCCTTCGATGAAAAATTCTTTGGTGAAAACAATTACTCCCTCCGTCCATGAAAAATAGACTTGTTGTTTTTTGCACGGTTACTAAAAAAGTTGATATAATATGTAAAATGTAAGAATATTGTGTCACATCAAGTACAAAATAAATTATTTTTAAAATGTTATGTGTGTATGTTGAAATGTATAAATAAAGTTTATTATTTCCATTTTAGGCAACAAGACTATTTTCGTGGACGGCCCAATAAGGCAATCAAGCCTATATTTCGTGGATGTAGAGAGTAGTATCTTTTAATGGTTCATGTATGAACTATTTTCACGTCTTCGATTTGATATCAATGTTAAAGATTGTCAGCACTCGATGAATTTGAATGTTTGATAAAATTCTAAAGCTTAGTTCAAGGCTCTTCTTTGATTTTATTGGAATTTGTTTACCTTGGGCTCTGTCGAGAAGTCTTTACAATATAAGAGTGTATAATAATGTGAAGAGTAGGTTTTATATGAAAACGCTTCATAATAAGCTTAATATGAAATAGTTTTAGAGTATCATTAATCTCATCAGGAGTATCATTAAACCTGTCAGGGGTTATCATTAGTCTGAGTTCAAAAAAATTTAAAAACAATTTTCTTGAACTCAGACTAATGATACTCCTGATGAGATTAATAATACTTTCGATGAAATTAATGATATCATGAACTATTTTCATATAATACTTTGTCTAATATGAATATTACTTTAGTACTATAAAAAATGAGAAAAGTATTTTACGAGAGCATGTCCAACTAGGTAAAATTTTATATAAAAATAATTCATGATAAATTTATCATGAAATTATTTTTAATATTAAATATTTGATCAAAAATATTGTAATTATTATTGATTTTTTTATTCCAATTTTAAATACTTTTAATAAAAAAAATTGATACTTTTAATTAAATACTTATATATTAAAATTGTTTTATAATAAATTATGATAAAGTATTTTCATTATAAAACCTATTACGTCGACTATAATTATAAGACAAATTTTAAGGTGCATCCAAGTGCATAGCATGCATTTGGATTTTAAACTCAATTTTTACTTCAATTTTGATTTCTTCAAAATACACACAAACACACCAAACTGTGTGTTCTTTTACAATTGGGGTATTACTGATATTTTCTTGAAGTAATACTAATGTCTTCTTGAGATATTACTGATTATTTCTTAATATATAATTTTTTACCTGAAGCATTTTTTTTTTCAAAATTCAAATATATACCATGCAGTTAAGTACATGTTAGAAGTTAAAACTACTCTAATTATAAATGTCATGTGGAGTAGTTTCGTACCCAATACTAGAGCTGGCAAAATGGGCGGGCCGGGCCGTCGGGCCAAACACTATTCGCGGGTAGGGCCGGGCTGGGCCGGCCCATTTGCACGTCGGGCCTGTAAAATCTCAGCCCAGCCCGGCCCAAGCATAGCCCGCGGGCTAACGGGCCGGCCCGGCCCGGCCCATTTCAATTTTTTTTTTTTTAATCTAAAAATAATGTTTGGTAGAGTTTTTTTTATTCCACGGTACTGAAAATTGAGGGGCTTCATTTACAAAATTCTTTATTATGGCATCAACTATCAAGTCAAGTATGTTTTAAAAAAAAACTAAATATACAACACTAAATATCATTTAAATATCACTAAATATCATTTAAAAACTAAATATACAACACTAAATTCCTTATTATGGCAGTATCAAGTTAAGTATATCCATATATTTATAATTACAACATTAAATATCATTTAAAGAAACAACACTAATTATAATCTTTTAAAAAAATAGATAAAATAAATAAATAAATAAAATCAACCGGGCCAAACGGGCCGGCCAGTGGCCCGTCGGGCCAAGTCCATTTGGTCCGGCTCGGTTTTTTCGGACCTCTATTTTTTGGACCCGGCCGGGCCCAAATTGCCAGCTCTACCCAATACATAGGAGGAATATAAATTGAAAGAAGGTACAATTATGAGAAAAAGCTTGAGTTTTAAATATTTACAAGTGTACAAATGGGGAGCTAAGTGGTTGGTGGGCCCTAACTTTGTTATCGTCTCCAAAATTATAAGATTCCAATTCCCATCTCCAAAAATTTCCTTTCACTCCCCAAAATTTCAATGTCTCTGGTCAAAATTTTAATATTCATCCTCAAAATCCCAACATTCACATGCCCAATATGTTGTTTCTATAATAAATAAAAACAATTACTCTTAGATAGTTAGTTAACTAATTTATTTGGTTAATATAAATTCATTATTTAAGAAATTAATATAATTTAAAATAAAGTAATGTAAGAAATATTAAACTGATAAAGAAAGAATTCAATGATGTTAATAGTGGATCCTGAAATAACATCAATTATACTTGAAATTATTGGGAAGTAGATTTCTTATTTGATGGTTATGCTTTTACTTTTGATGTGGCGGCTAAAGTGACCCATATTTATACTCGGGGTTAGGTATTTAAGTGGGAATGTTCTTATGGTAGTAATTGATAAAATGTAATAAAATATAAGTTATTTTAATATATTGCTTGGTAGAGTACATAAGATAAGATAGGAAAAATTGTGAAAAGTCATAGTAAAATTGTAAAGGAGAAAAACGAGATTTTTTTTACGGATTTAGACACATAAAATCCGGGTATACCATATTATACTCATGCATAGTTTAATGTGTTCTGCCAAATAGACTACTAAATTCTTACATGAAATAAGTAACACATGTTTATACTAGTTGCATACCATATAATTGGTGTACAACTAGTACTATTCAACAAAGCTCCACTTGGTAGCTTGTAAAAGACTCGAATTATGGTCTTATTAGTACGTCTCTTGGTAGCACACACTAAATTAATATGGGCCCGAACATATTACACCGGCCTGATATAAATTGGGTTCTTATCTACCTAAATTAATAAATTGAGTTCTTATTTACTGAAAACAAAGTCATAGTTCTCAAATATGTGAACTATGGGAGATTCCTTTGTTTTTGGAATTAAAGTCATTGTAGAGTCATTTCAAACACACACTATGACTTTGATTTTCATTACCCACCTCCTAAAGTCTCCAACCAAGCACCCCCTAAGACTCTTTAGTGAAGACAACTAATACTCTTCAGTGAAGATAGCTAATGCGCTCCAATGATTCATGTATAAATCAATTTCACATTATACATACTCGCAATGTGGTATGTTTGTTTGAAATAGAAAGATACATACATTTGGTGAGAGATGTTAAAACGGTCATGGCTAGAGTCAGCCCGTTTAAACCGATAAAATTAAGGTTTAAGTCTAGTGTTTCTTAGGACCGTTTAATTAAGGGTTGTTTTGATTTGGACCGGTTAGTCTGAGACCCTATAGTACTAAGCTCTGTAAGGTTAGGTCCAGCCTGCCAATCTGTTTAATTTTTTTTTTAATTTAATTTAAATAGTATTTTATGATAATGATACTAATTATTTAATTCTATTGTTGTATATATTTTATATGAAGTGAGTTAAAATATTACATTTTATTCAAATACACAAATAAATATAAAGTAATAGAGATGTTGAGTATTAAATAGTGTTATATTTTTAGTAATTCTTGATTTTATTTAAAATTTGAGTGAAACAATTTAATACAATTAACAATACAATAATTATGTTATCATGTATCCTTTAATTTTACATGTTTCATCATATATAATTTGAATTTGATTTTTTTTTAAAAATTATATAGCCCGTTAGTGACCCATTTAGTCCGCAATCCGCTTGGGTTAGAGTTAGATCCCAACTATTAGTGGCTCATTAAGAGTGAACCACTAAAATTTTGGATCGTTTAGACCCGCAACCCTATAAAACTGGGCTAATGTATTAGAGTCAACCCGTTTAACATCTTTACTTTTGATAAGTAAAAATGATTCTGTGGTTTCAACATTATTATTGATCTTTAAATAGCAACTACGAATTTCTTATTTAAAAATAAAATAATATTGTATTGGGTCCTTTCAAAAAAATTGTGTAGGGTATATATTTCAGACCGAGTTGCCATTTTAAGAAACTAAAGTTATATAAATATAGACCATATAATTTCATATGGAGAAATGACTGAATTATAATTCAAGTAGCTTAATATGACAAAATAAGAAGATTTGTTTGCTTATACAGCAATAATATATCATTCCACTTGCATATGAAACAAAATTGCTGAAAAATATTTTAATTCATGAAGATTCACTAATCACTATGCTAATTATTAATAATGGTTTCTATTAATTAATTATTATTTACAGCCTAATAAGAGATTAAGGCTGACCTACCATTTTTTATCTCATGGATCTAAATTGTACGGAGAATAAAAACACTTACGAGTAAAATTTTCAAATATAACATGAAAAATGTCTAAGCATAGAGCTAGTTCATATATGAACCTTTATTAGTTGTTTTCACTAAAAAGTATCAGTTGAAGGGTATAAATAATATTAGTTGTTTAATTGAAGACTAAAAAATATTAGTTGATTATACGTAAGGGTATTAATTGATTATACTACAAAATATTTTTAAATTAATTTATTATAAATCAATTTAAATTTATACATACTCCATGAAAAATAGTTTATATCTATTTATATACCCAAAATAATATATTTCTTATTGGTGGGTTTATAAACTCTTCCTTTGAAAAGGAAATATATCAAATATTTGCCGGGCCTAAAGAGTCTTGATTCTTGACTAAGTCTATGCGAACCCTTTGAATAGTACGTGTTTAAATAAAAAAAAAAAAATATTGTATATTAGTATTAAGAGGGGTAAAATTAAAAGTATATTGATTATTTCTACTTTATTTAAAAGAGTTTAGTTAATTTTTTAACGGTATATTGCAAAATGAGTTGACATAAGACATGCATAAGAGATGTTTGTAAGTAGTTAATTTTGGGATATAATAATTTTACTACAATTTAGAGCAGTCTTAAAAGGGACGGAAGGAGTATCATTTAAGAAAATAATAATATTATTCAGTAAAACAAGTAATATTATTTAACTGGTGTACATAGTGCAATCGATTTTCAAATGATACTCCCTCTGTCTCCTATTAAACTTCACGTGTAGTTGACACACTTTTAAAATTAGTTGTTGAAAAATAATTTTTAATAATTTTATTTAAATATAAAATGATAATGTGATGGAGTGCAATTTTCAATTTAGAAGTGTGGAGATTATTATGAGAGGAACGATAAAAGAAAGTGTAAAATATATGGTAAAACTTAGGATTACCATTTAATAAAATGAATAACACTACTATTATTTTGTAAAAGCGAGTGATATCATTAAAAATAGTGCAGTAGGAATAGTGTAACGATAGAGTTAAAATTTAACATTAATTGCAGTTTGCACATATAATGAGTATGTAATTTGTGAATTCATGCATCATGTGAACTTTTTTTAATTTTTAAATATTATTGTTATGTGTATCAATTATCACATTTAAAAAATACTTAATTTTTAAGTCCATGATAACATGTATATATGTTAAAAGTAATATTTGAAAAAAATATGAAAATTGTTCATGATAAGTTTATCATGAAATAATTTTAAAGTATTAAATATTTGACCAGAAATATCGATAATCTCACCAGAGGTATCATTAAGCTGGATTTAAAAAAATCTACAATTACAATATAATACCACTAATCCAAATTAAAATTATTTATGATCAAATATTTGTTACTTTAAAATAGCTTCATAATAAGTTTATTATAAACTATTTCATATAATATTTTCTTATGTTATAGTAATATTTAAAAAATTGAGTTTATGTAAATTTGAGTTTAGTAGTTCACGCAACCTTTTGTCTATAATAAAGAGTAAGTCTCTTGTACACTTGGTGTATGGTGTATTCACTTAACAGTTGATATTGTTTACACTGAAAAGTTGTTCCCAATTACAATGAAAAATTTACACTGAAAATCAATTTTAGTGTAAACTTTTCAGTGTAATTGAAACCAACATTTTAGTGTAACTGAGACCAACTTTTTAATGTAAACAATATCAACTGTTGAGTGAGTGCATCGTGCAGTTGGTGCATGAATAAATGATAATAACATGGGTATGTATAGAGTGAAATTGGTTTATATATGAATCACTGAAGGGTATTAGCTTTTTTCACTGAAGAGTATTAGTTGTTTTTACTGAAGAGTATTACTGGTTTACACTGAAGAGTCTTAGTTCATTTTCAATAAACAACTAAAACTCTTTAGTGTAAATTAGTAATACTCTTCAGTAAATACAACTAATACTCTTCAGTAAAAACAACTAATAACCTTGAGTGGTTCATATATAAACCAGTTTTAGTCTATACTTTGTCTAATAACATAAATTCAAAATATTAAAAGCAAATTAAAAAAAGGTGGGGGAAGGTGATGAGAGAGAGGGAGGGGGTGGAGAATGTTTATAAGCATCTGGAAAAAGGAGGGAGGTTTGTTCACGTCCAACGAAGAAGAGAGAGGAGAGAGAGGTTTTCTGTTAGGCACAAAAGGGGTGAAAATACAGCCATCGAATTGGCTCATGATACTCTCAAATCTCGAACGAAGTCACCGGATTCGGTGAATCGGAAAACAATTGACCTCATTTAGCCAGCAATAATCATCGCCCAATCAAATTCATCTGTATCTAGAAGTTTCTCTCTCTTGATTAATACGGCCACATCCGAAAATTTATTGAACTGTTTACTCTCTCTCTTACCTCAGTGCGTGTGTTACAGCTACTCAGTTTACAATCTGTGGATGAGATATCATTTCGAGGTTTGGAGATTTTTTCGGTGAATCCTTCGTTGCAAACCAAAAGGTGAGTTTTGATTTTGCTTGCAATTTGGTTTTATTGCCGTGTTTATGCTCTTTTTACGTTTTCTGGAGTTATAATGACTGTGTTGAATTATTTGTTTATTGTTTTCTCCCTTCCTTTTTAGGAGTTGATGCCGTTTATCTATCGATATCGTTGCAGAAATTACCGTGAATATTGAATATGCATTCCGTGAATTTCTTTGGTTGACCATAATGTGATTTCATATTTGGAAAATTATAGTATATTTTTTCTCTGGATAATTTTAAACAAAAAATGAGTGGATGGTAGGATCTTGTTCATCCTCAGAGATATATACATGAACGGAGAAGCTGTTAGGTGTAGAAAAAAAAAGCCAATCTCGTTGGTCTCTATTTTGCAATTCTTGAAGATAGTGATAAATCTGTTAGGTGTAGAAAAAAAAGCCAATCTCGTTGGTCTCTATTTTGCAATTCTTGAAGATAGTGATAAATTTGTGTTGTATTGAGTTTTATTTGTGATCTAGCCTCTTGTTAAGTGGCCTCGCATCTGTGATATATACAATCTAGAAACTAGCAAGATCTGATGTGTTTTTTGTATAAGGATTGATTTCCCTTTGATTGTTAAGTACTTCTTTACATTATCGTATTTTCTTTTGATTATAGTCGTAGCGACTTTGTTAAGTGCATATGTGTTCTCCTGCAAAACCTATTTCATAAGAATTGTGATCACAATTGTATGATCACCATATGAAGTTATCGAGCATAAGAAAAAAGTTAATTTATTTTCCAAGCATTTTTCTCGATCTATTAGCCAATGAATATTAACTACGGAGTATATGATATATTACGTTCTTCACTTCAGCTTTTTTAACCATTTAGTGGAGGTATGACTAATGCTAAAATTCAATCAATTCCTGGTATTTTGTAGTTCTCTTATAATGGACTATATGAGCTCATTCACATTTCTTCTTTTATCAGCCCTGATGATGCATGGGGAAACCATAAATGATTCTGGAGAGATTAAAGTTAGTTTTGGCTATCATTGCAATGGCAAGATTGATGATTCTTGGGATAGACCAAATTACATCGATATTCCTTCTTCTGGTGGACTCCGAAGAGCCAGTAGCTCGTTTTCTTGCCTCTCGGGTGCTGCATTAAGCGCCAATGCTACTCTAGCTAACACAAATATTTGCAATGGATTGATTGCCTCGGAAATACTGCCTACTCTCGACTCTCCCAATTCATTCCGTAGGATTTCATCTTCAACAAAGATTGACATTTTGTCAACTTCTCTTCAGAGTAACATGTCGAACTTGAGTTTTAGTCCATCCTCACCTAGTGAGATGCTTGATTACGATTCTTTTTCACTCAAAACCATGAGTGCTCCTTCTAGAAGCGACAGCTTTCTCAATGCAATGGAAGTACAAATTGCTGGAGGGGCAGCTGGGGAAGATAGAGTTCAAGCCGTTTGTTCTGAAGAAAATGGATGGCTTTTCTGTGCCATTTATGATGGCTTTAATGGAAGGGACGCAGCTGATTTTCTTGCTGGAACTTTGTACGAAACAATTAGGTTTCACCTTAACTTACTCAACTGGGACTTTGATCAAGATTCGGTAAAAGCTTCTGATTGTTTGTACACATTCAAGCAGAGTGTTCTCAGCAGCCTTCAACATGCTCTCAATCAAGCAGAGAGTGATTTTCTTCACATGGTTGAACAGGAAATGGATGATCGTCCTGATTTAGTCTCTATAGGATCTTGTGTTTTACTTGTTCTACTCCATGGGAAAAACTTGTACATACTAAATCTTGGCGATAGTCGAGTTGTACTGGCTACCTATGATAAAGGAAACGAGGGGTTGCAAGCAGTCCAGCTCACTGATAGTCATACTGTTGATAATGACGATGAAAGAATCCAACTTCTGAATGATCATCCAGATGATCCTTGTCCAGTTGTGGGGGGAAAAGTCAAAGGGAAGCTAAAGGTTACTAGGGCTTTTGGAGTTGGTTACTTGAAAAAGGTACAACTATTCATGATGTAATAATCTTCGTGTTTTAATGGTTTATACTAATTAGAGTTGATTAACATCCTTTATATGTTATGTTACTTGCATTGTTCTGCAGAAAGAAATGAATGATGCACTGATGGGTATTCTTCGAGTTCGTAATCTCATAAGCCCTCCATACGTATCCGTGCAACCATCACTTAGTGCACACGAGGTTTCAAACTCCGATTACTTTGTTGTACTTGGGAGCGATGGCTTGTTTGACTTCTTCAGTAACGATGAAGTTGTAAAACTCGTACATTTATATATATTGAGGAACCCTTCCGGTGATCCAGCTAAATTTCTCGTCGAGCAACTGGCTGCAAGAGCAGCAGATTCAGCCGGTATGTCACCATCTACCACAGTATGCAATATTTGTTCTATATGCAAGTCAAATAAATAGTTACCATATTATAATGTATTCTGTTAGATATTTTCTAATTGGCCCACTTGATTTGCATATGTCATCAAGACATTTTAAAACTTGTTGTCCGCTTTCGTTGCTCTCTGTTTCAATTATTGTTATAAAATTCATTGTAGGGCTCAAGGCAAGCAGTGCCTTACATTAGACCAGATTAATCAAATCATGTCTTAATTTCCTAACCACTATCATAATTTCTTTGTAATGATTAGTTGCTTTTGAAAGCATCAGAAAGAATATTATATTAGGCTATGGAGGTCATCCACATATATAATAATTCAACTTTGCAAAAGCATTGAATTGGTTTGTCTTTGCTGAAAATCTCTGAATATATTTATTTTGGCAAGGTCTTATGACCGTACAACTGGTTTTTTTATTATGTGTATTTTTAAACATTATTAGTTGTTTCATTAAAAAATATTGGTTTGTTTTATTATAGAGTAATGGTTGTGAACCAATTGCATAGTAAAACTATTTTACATAAGATGGACTCATTTATTTAATTACGCCTTTTTCAGGTTTTAGTATGGAAGAGCTGATGAATATCCCTGCTGGAAGAAGGCGGAAATATCACGATGATGTTACAGTCATCGTAATCGTCCTGGGGACGAATAAACGGACCTCAAAGGCATCAACGTGTCTGTGAAGTTTCAACTCCAGTTGAAACCATATCTTTTTTGCAGTCTATTAGCTATGAATTCTTCTTCCAAAAGATAAGTTTGCAATAGTCATGTGTTATATACCTCTGTCTAAAACATGAATATGTCACCATCTGTTTACACATTAATCTCTATTTTTTTGGTGGAAATTGGAATAAGCATCTTTATCTGCAAATTGCCCCTTTACGTTTTCGTTTCCATCTTTTATGCTGATGGTTGGCTGATATGAATGGTCAAGAAGCTTGATGCTTAAGCTCGTTGATTTTGTGGAATCTTTCAATATATAAACAGCAAAGTTGTGGAAAGTTGGTGCTCTGTTTCTGCGCGATTTTAACTCGCTAAACGAGCTTTTGATTCGATAGTAATATCTGAGGATCACTTTTAGTTTGATTCCTTTTTGGTGGTGCTCATCTTTATAGCTTCTTGATTGTATTATTCTGTGTTTATGCTCTTTATCAGCCCTTAACTGTACGGAAAATGCTTCATGATCTCTTACTAGAGAATATTGTTCCTGCCCATCTACTTTTTCATGTTACTGTATAAATTCTTGAAATAATTGTTTAAATTTCATTTAGATTTCTTTACATATGATGAAGAAATCCTAAAAGGACCATGAGTACTTGTTGGGTAATTATTCTTTCTTGATGTCTTGTAAATCAAAATCTCAAATTACAGCCTTGTATGCTAGCAAGCACCATGAACTCATATCATGGACTCATATCTAGAAATACAGATGTTAAACGGCCTGACCTAATTGTAATAACATATTTGAGTTGGGTCTAAGGGGCTTTGAGCTAATTTTTTTTTTTTTTTTTTATTAGTTAATGTTAGTTGTTAGTAGTTAGATTAGTTCAACAAGCCCCCAAATACTCCAAGAAATCTCCAAGTCACCTTATAACTCCAATAATTCGTTCCCGAAAGGAATCGAACCTGGGTCACTCACTAGAGTGAAAAACCCGGTGGCCAGGTGGGCTAAGTCACCTGGTTGGGGCTTTGAGCTAATCATTTCAAACAAAAATGTCGGGATTTAATATGGCTAGGAAGAATTAGGTCTAAGCATTTCTTTTAGGCTCATGTTACCTACAGTCCTATATTTTATTGATACACTCCACCCAAAAAATATTGGGAGAAAAAATTCGAAAAACTTGACAATATTCGGAATTTTTTCGTCTTTTTTCTAATTCTCGGAATTTTTTTTTCTGAAAACTGTCAAAAATTTCGATTTTTTTCCATGGAGTGTATTAACATAAAAAAGGGAATGTATTTAACCTAGACCTTTCTTTTTTCCACATTTAATTAGATTGAGTGGGTTGTGGTCCATTTAACTATCTCTATCAGAAAATTTTTGTAGGACCATAAATACAATCTGTGAAGCGTTCACCATCACATT
The DNA here is from genome assembly GCA_947034835.1 of Ballota nigra. Taxonomy (NCBI): domain Eukaryota; kingdom Viridiplantae; phylum Streptophyta; class Magnoliopsida; order Lamiales; family Lamiaceae; genus Ballota; species Ballota nigra. The sequence goes on along the minus strand of OX344729.1, from coordinate 80,333,235 downwards.
TTATACATACATGTTCACCAATTTATAAAAGAATCAAGAATTGGTTGGGACCCTAGTCAAAGACTCGATTTTGGAATTTAATTGTGTAGGATTATATACATATTGGGCCAAGCCCCTATATTTGGAATGTCAAATGAAGTTTAAGTTGGGGGAATAAAATACATGCAGAGTTTGGGACCTTTGATGATCCAATGAAGTCAACTCTATCAGAAATGAAGGATAACTACTTTTGTGCAAGTATTTATTAGGGAAAATTGCAAATTTGGTTCCCTGGGAATTTTTCAATAACAACTTTGGTCCCATGTTTTTTTTATGGTCCATTTTTTTGCAAATTTGTTTCTTTCCATTAATTTTTTGGGACTAAAACTGCAATTTATACATTCTTTTGAGATCAAAACTGCACTCTTCTTGGGACAAAAAAATGTCGAATAAAATTACGGAACCAAAAATATCGAGAAAAGACGATTTTTGCAAACCACATATTCTCATGGAACAAAAACAATTTACCTGTATTTTATGTTGGTCTGGATTGCTTATCAAAATAATTTTTAAAGGATACTCAATTTATTGTTAGCCAACCAGTTGTCATATTAATGATGTTAATTTTATATAGTTTGTATACACATTTTGGAGTATAATTAATTTGTTAGATAATTAATGGGTGGAGATTGAGAACAAATATTATTTGTGAATATTCTTCATTGATTGGTCATGCTAAATTATTCCATCAAGTGCCTGAAAAAGTGTTCTTCACTTATAATGGAGATGTGATAACATACCAGATTCTTATTTTATTACTACTAAAGAGTGATTTATAAGATGTAATAAAAAGTATTTTTATGTTTAATTATAAAGATGTTTTGGTCTTTTTAATATTTTGTTTCGAGTAATCTAACGTGAGACATTTCACTCATTTAATTCAATGAGATGAGTCTATATTTGATCTATACAAGTGTCAAATCGAATCCATTTAGGGGGCGCTTGATTAGTAACTCTTTAATAGTAATGAAAATGAGATTGAAATTAGTGTAATTATGATGGTTAATGAGAACAAAATCACTACATTCTCTCCTAAATAAGGTAATCACTACTCCATTTTTATTACCCTATTTTCTTCCTATAATCATCCCCCTCAATCAATCCCTCATTCCTCTACTAACAATCATTTGTTGTCTACTTCTATTTCAAATTGGGGCATGACACTAGCAATAAAATCACAATTGTAACAAATTCTTCCCATGACATATGGCCTCATTTTTATTATGGGGGCATAGATGAAAAATAAATTTCATTCTCATTACAATTGAAGAGTTGCTAACCAAGCGCCTCCTTATTTTTCTTTCTTAACAAAATATTGATTAAATGAACATACATATTCATTTCGTGGTTTCATATAATTTTTTATCTTCGTTTCATTTTATATTTTCATAACTAAATTGTGTGCGACGATTTTTTTTTAAATTTGGGGTAAGAAGTAAAGAGTTTGGAGGAAGATAATTGCACATATAAATAAAGGACTATTGTAATAAAATACTCCAATATTATCTTCGTTCCTAAAAATTGGTCCTGTTTTTTTGTACGTGGTTTAATGCGATATGTCGGAGGGTATTACGGGGTTTTATGAGGTACGTTTTTTAATAAGATGATCGTTAATGGAAAATTTGTTTCGCATATTTTTCATAAACGATCATTTTATTAAAAAGAGGGACCTAAATTTTTTTTGTAATACCTTCCAACATATCGTATTAAATCACGTGTAGAAAAATATGACCAATTTTTAAGAACAAAGAATTATTTAAAGACACATTTCTAAGCAAATAATCACTTTAGTATGTGTTATTTCGAGTTTTTTTTTTTTTTTGGGGTTGGGGGGGGGGGGGGGGGGGGGGGGGGGGGGGGGGGTTTACGGTTGAGAGACTTTATTTAAATTAAAAGCTAAAATCGTCAAATTAAGCTTTGGTGTGAACTAAAAAGATTAGTTTGCATATTTAATTAAAAGAAAGAAAGTTCTAATTATTCGAGTATAATATTAGGAAAAAAGGGGCTTTCGAACCATATCCTAAAAGACAATAACATTGTTGTCTGAATGACTCGAGAACTTTCCTGACTGCTGCGTAGCAGAAAAAGTGCTAAAAGAGAAATCATGCAATTATTCTAATTTGATATTATGTCAAGTATTTTAAATATATTTGATCAGGTTTATACAATTAATAATTTTGTTTAGTATATGTTGTTTGCCTAAATATGGGGAGAGTTTATATGGATTTATGTGGCTTAATCTAGGAAAAAACACCAAATACATATTTAAGTAGAACAATAAATAAATACTATGGTTATATTAAATGAGGATGATTAGCTATGAATGTAATGTGGAAGATGAAAGATGGAAATCAATAAATTGCAAGGGATTTATCAGGGCTAGGAACTCTGGGCTTAATGAGTTTTTATGTGTATATTTACTGTAAATGTGTTGGAGCTTTAATTAGCTCTATTTATAGTGTACAAGGGGGTACAATGGGGAAACTAGCTCAGCATTGGGTGGAGACCATAAGATAGTGGGATTGGTCGGCGTATTTGTCTACGCGGTAAACATGGTCACAACAATATACAAACTAATACTATTGCTATAGAAACTAACATTCTCAAACACTAAATATTAAAGTGATACTCTATTTGATACATTTAATTGACTCACATAATATTATCCAAAGTCCTAATATTTCATTTTCGGGTAGTTCCAAAACTTGGTATTCACTCTAATGTTCTCTACTTGCATGCATAACTATTAACATGTTACATTCCTTTATTTTTACAATTCGGTATCCAATTCAAAAATCGATTAACTAGATATTCATAATCTAATATCCATTAACGGAGCTCTACATTAAACCAGATCAAAACTTTATATGAACTGAACCATTAACTAATCACATTACTAACATTATAGTACCAAAAGTCCAAAATCAACATATTAACATAACCTAAGAAATTAAAACATCATCACATCCAAAATAGCATATCAAAATTTCCCCATATTTCCAACTCCTTTAATACATATACACATCGTAACATTAGTAGGATCACATAACGTTGCACCCATTAGGGTTCTCATCACTCAAAACCTCGAACGAATCCAACGGCTCGGATTGCTCCTCTCGCGCATACGTGTACGGCGATGGAGGCATGTAATAGGCAGGACCAGCGGGTTCGGTAGGGTGCGCCGCATTGTAACTCATCACGTACGCTTGTTGGGGACCAAAACCCGGGGGATAAATCGGAGGGCCAGGATTAATCTGATCAACGGTCTGGACAAAACCCACCTTCGGAACCTCCAATCCTGTGTGCGCAGGCGCACCGTTTAACGGTGCACCCCCATTGCTATTGGTTTTCCCCTTTCGCTTCTTTTTCTTCTTCTTTTTACCACCCCCGCCGCCGCCTTGCTCCGGCGGAGGGGGTTTCTCGCCGCCGGAGAAATTTTCCGGCAGGTCGAATTTAACCGTTAATCCGCCGTTAATTCTCGGAGAAGTGATTTTGGCATTTTTATTATCATTATTCTCGCCGGAATTCTCGTCTTCTTCATCTTCGCTGTTTTCACCGTCTTTTTCTTTCTCTTTTCCGGCCTTTTTTCCCTTGCCGCCGGCGGGTTTTTCCGGCCACAGCTCTGCATTTTTTCCGGTTTTGATCAGTTTCTTGATTAGGGTTTGGGCGTCAACGTTTCCGGCGACGGTGACTTTATGCTGCTGGGAATCAATATTAATTGTATAAACACCTAAAAAAAAAAGAGAGATTAATACTAGTTAAATTAGTTTTAATTTTTTTTAAAAATGTTGAAAATGTGTTGCTTTTATTTTCAATTTAACACACCTAAAAACAGAGATAAATATTAAGTATAAAAAAACCACTAAAAGAAGTTAAGTTATTATTATTATTTTTTTAATGATGAAAAGTGTGCTGCCTTCAATGGTTAACCGTGTTAACACCTAAAAAAACAGAGATAATATGAATTAAAAAAACCATTTAAATGAGTTAAATTAGTTTTAATTTTAAAAAAAAATGCAAAATGTGTTGCCTTCAATTTAACACGCCTAAAAAACAGAGGTGAATATTAATCTTTTTAAAACCATTAAAATAAGTTAAATTGGTTTTAATTAAAAAAATTGATGAAAAATGTGTTGCTAACACCTAAATACAAAATTCATATTAATTATAAAAAAACCCATTAAAACAAGTGAAATATGTTACCTTCAATGGTTAACACATAAAAAAAACAAAATTAATATTAATTACAAAAAAAACCATTAGAACAAGTTAAATTAGTTTTAAGTTTAAAAAAATGGATGAAAATGTGTTACCTTCAATGGCTAACAAATAAAAAACAAAATTAATATTAATTATAAAAAAACCATTAGAACAAGTTAAATTAGTTTTAATTTTTAAAAATGGATGAAAATGTGTTACCTTCAATGGTTAACATCTAAAAAAACAAACTCCCTATCAAGTATAAAAAAATAAAAACCATTTTAACAAGTTAAATTAGTTTTAATTTTTTAAAAAAATTAATGAAAAATGTTTTACCTTCAATGGTTTGAAGCACTTTCTTGACTTTCCTTTTGCAGCCCTGACAGTGGATGGAAACCTTGAGAACCCATGTCTGAAAAAGCCAAGAGAGAGAAGAGTGATGAGAGAGAGAGAGAGAAAGGAAGGGGTGAAATTGGTTTGGAAAAAGCATGAAGAGATGCCATAATTTTACCTGGTATTGAAGAGGTGGCTGTAAAGGTTCTTCTGCTTGTCCTGAGGCCATGAGAGAAGAGAGAAGAGAGAGAGAGAGAGAGAGAGATTGTGTATAAAGAAGTGATGGAAGAAGAGAGAGTGGAGAAAATTACTCCTCCAAGATCATCATACATGATCTAATGAAAATAGCATTAGATGCTCCACTTCCATAGGGAAAAGGATAATTTATTTTTCCTTTTTTTTTTTTTTTTGCAAATATTTTGTAAATTTCTAGAGCTTTCGTAAAGAATGTTCTTCCCATGGTAATAGTTTTAACTTAGGAAAAATTATTATTTTCGTCCTGTAACTTTACCTCATTTTGATTTTCGTCCTACTGACTTTCATATTTTGATTTTAGTCCTATAATTATACTTTTTTTTTTTCGTCCTGCTAACTTTCAAATTTTAATTTTAGTCCTATAAGGGTTAGTAGGTTGTAGGACTAAAATAAAAAATATATATATAAGTTACAGGACGAAATTCAAAATATGAAAGTCAACAAGACGAAAATAAAAAAGAGGTGAAGTTACAGGACTAAAATCAAAATTTGAGAGTTAGCAGGATGAAAATAAAAAAGTGGTAAAGTTATAGGACAAAAAAAGTAATTTTCCCTATAACTTATAAATAAAGTCAAGACTAATTTCATAAGTTTGTAAGTAATGGGTATGATCTTTTTGCTGAGTGTGCATGCCCTTTTGAGAATTGAGGAATATTGAGAATTGTATAAAAAATTAATTATATATTCTTTTATAAGTTTAGACTTTAATTTTTTCAAAGAAATATATTTTAGAATTGGGAAAATTGAATTAATTTGTTGTAGGTGATTTTAGAAATTAATTTTGAAATTTTGTTAATTTTCTAAAGGTATATATACACGGTGGGGAAATTTGAGGTGAGGCGTGTGTCACCCCTTGCCTATACATCCCTCCGGCCCTGTTTATAACCATAATAATAATGTGTATTCAAAACATTATTGCTTAAAAGAAAATGAATAAATATGAATTCGAATTTACATAATTTTTTTGTCTTACATAATAATTGAAAATATAAAAGTGAAATCCACACAAATTCTCTTCACAAGTTGATATGCATGCTTCTTCAAATCTATAAGATATTTTTTTAAGAATGAAACATATGATTTCTCTATTTCTCGTAGTGTTGAGGAGAAAAGGATACTACTACATGAGTTTAAAGGCAAATGAGTTCAGATTCTCTAGTAAGAATGATAATATGAATCATTTAAGAGTGAATTATAATGAAAACGAAATGATGGTTGTATTGATTTGCCATAATATTAAAATGAATAGGGATAAAAATAATTTGTTGAGAAATATAGGAATGAATAAAAATAAACAATTATAGGAGATAAAAGTACTCGATCAAATAAGATAATAACTAATCTATTTTGAGTATATTATCATTTATGAAGCATGGTGAATGTGAATTGACCATAAATGATGTTAGGTTTGTTATAAAAAAAATGTGCCAAAGAGTAGTAATGATAGGGGTGATTTGTAAGTTCATATATGAGTCACTTTGATGCTGCAAGAAACACAAAATAAATGTAAATTCGTTGACTATGTGAATATCTAAATAGATACAATATGATTATATTGATTTCAATGAATACTAAAATAACATAAAACATAAAAAGTAAATAACTTAATATATTTTTTATTCATACTTTCGAATATATATAGATATATATATATATATATATTATTCATCATCAATTGAATTACAATAATTTTGAGACTCCTATTATATTACTCCCTCGTCCATCCATCAACCTTCACCCATTTACTGTTGAGCACAAAATTTAATGAAAATTAGTATTTCATTAAAAAAAAAATATTGTGGAACTCGTCTATTTGTTTGTGAGTGTTGTTTATTTTTCAAAAAAAGAAAATTGAATAAAAAATTGGTGGACGGAAAGGTACTAAAGAACTCAGAGAACAAGAAATATAATTAAATCCAATTAATGCTAATTAAATAAAATAAAGGAAATATAATCTTTTTTATTCTACAAATTTTTGAATAATTATCCCATATCGCTATCTCGATCCCGCCTTTCATCACACTTTCATGAGAAACTTGTTCATAGTACGAAATTGATATCGTTACATGCATTCATTGATACCATAATATTTTATAGGTATAATGTATCAGAAGACCCCTAAACTGTGAACTTTTGTTTCAAAAGACCTATGAATTATTTTTATTTTAAAATACCTTTAAACTAGTAATTCTTCTTTCATGGGGCCCTTGGTACCGAAGACCGATTCATGGATTTTGCTCGGTAAATTTAATGTATTTCATTAAAAATTTATGGATTAACCAATTTTAATACTATTAAAATCGAATCTTAACAACAAATGCATCTCTTATGGATTGTCATAAAGAATCCTGTGAAATAAAAATTATACACTTTAAGGACTTTTTAAAACAAAAGAATAGTTTATGGGCCTAATGGAACAAGAATGTTATGGTTTAAGGACTACTATATATAAAAATTAGTTCATGGGTCTTTCGAAACAAAATCTGGTAGTTTAAGGGTTTTTGTGATACATTATGCCTATAATATACTACGAGTTTAATTTATAAGTGTAATGGTATCGATGAATATTTATAATTGTAGCAATGAATGAATGTAATAATATTAATTTTATACTGTGAACATACAATAGACTTTGTGTTTAATATAATCTATCAAAAGAATCTTTTGTGCACCTAATGCATGTTGCACTCACTCAACAGTTGAAATTATTTGCACTAAAAAGTGAGGATTAAAATTAATTACATTAAAAAATGTGGGTTGATTATAGTGAAACAGATAACACTGAAATTTTTTCAGTATAATGAACTCATGCTTTTTAATATAATTACCTCACACTTTTAACTAATGAATAAATGCTTCATGCACCATGTGAAAAGGACTTACTTCTATCAAAATACTCAAGATAACCCAGTACTTCCCACAGAGAAAACAAAAGCTTGTTATAAATATTATTTTCAGACACCATCTTTTTTTAATCCTTTTACAAAAATCAATTTAAATTAAGGAAAAATTGCTATAAATCATTTGCATGCACATTAGATGAGAGTCATTGAATAGCCCCTATCCTGCCCTACACTATTTCCTCAATAAACAATTAAACTTAAGAAATAAATGTAGCCTTTTTCTACTTAAAAGTTACAACCACCCAAAATCATCAATTTATATTACTGCAACTTTAATATTAACTTTTGGCGGAGACAAGACTTGACAAATTAAAGACTACTCATTCATTTATAAGTTTTTTTTTTTTTTTTTTTTTGGATAATGGTGTGTATACAATTGCACAGGATAGTAATCCTATTAAAAAAAAGAAATTAACATGAATTCGAATTCACAAAAAAATCTTAATCAAATAAAATTAAAAAAGTGTGTAGAATTTTCATCAAATTCAATGGTTCAAAATCTGCATTTAAAACTCATGTATACTCGTTGTTATACATATCAACTACTCCCTCCGTCCATGAAATATAGTTCTGTTGTTTTATGCACGGTTATTAAAAAAATTGATATAACATGTAAAAAGTAGGAATATTGTGTCACATCAAGTACAAAATAAATTATTTTAAAAATGTTATGCGTGTATGTTGAAAAGTGTAGATAAAGTTTATTATTTCCATTTTAGGCAACATGACTATTTTTCGTGGACAGCCAAATAAGACAACCATAACTATATTTCATGGACACAACCAAAATGAGCAGTTTAGAAGTACAGTTCAGAAGTACTTCTAAACTGTGAATAGAGTTTGCAAACACCCCGGCTCAAATAAAATTCATATAAAGTGTGTAGAATTTTGAGTCAAATTCAATGATTGATATCTACATTGAACACTCGTGTACAAAAGTGGATCTAAATCCCAAACGCGAGGGAGGGGGGAGGGGGTCCTCCTTAAATTCATGAAAAAGGGAGAGTACTAACCTATCATTGTCCTTTTCAAGTTAGATTATTAATTTACTTTCATTGCATTTGTAATGTGTGAAAGGGGTCTAGAGCTTATAAATGAAATGCTGGTTTACATTTCACTATGCAAATTTTGAAATGAGGACATTGCCAAACAGAAGGCTATCAATACTTTTGCAGGTATTGACAACTGTGTTAATTAATGAGCTGAAAGGCCACAAAATAAATTGACATTGAGAAAGAAAGATAAAAGGCAAATTGTCTCGGATTTCAATGCTAATTTAATTGAAAATGTTGGATTAATAATTAAATTTAGAGCGGGTTGTTGAATGGTACAAAATTGAATTAAATATTATTTGGAGAGGGAAGTTCAAATTTTAAATTATTCTCGGATACAAAGTGCAACAATAACGCACGTAAGTTCAACTTTAACACAACATAAGTCCAACAAAAAAATTGAACTTTAGTACCTCGGGTAAATTATTTAAAAGTTGATAATTGTTTCACAAAAAAATGAAAAAATTGTGTACTTGAAAGACAATTTTCCTTAAATTAAATTTACTTATTTACGCAATAGCAATTTGTGATTTTTCAATATAATCAATCCACAATATTCAATATAAACAACCTCATTTGTATGGAGTGAATATGAAACCTTGATCTTGAAATAAGATGATTAATATAGATAATTATATATATACTCCCCATCCCCTAATAATCTTCACACGAAGTTGTTTATTAATATTTAAAATGATAAAATAATATTTAAGAAGGGGTATAATAGATTTATCTCTTTTCTATTATACAATATTTTAAAAATTATTTTATCATTTTAAATATTAATAAGAAAACATGCTCGCTAAAATACGAAAAAACAGTAAATTTGAAACCTAAGACTTAAAGAGGGGACGGAGGGAGTACTCGCTTAGAAGTATCACTATCCCAAAGATAAACTTCAAATTGACAAAATATAGTAATTTCCAATAGCTAGACAACAAAATAAGTGAGAAATTTAGCTTCCACATACTTGATCTAATAATAGATGCATCCCTTAACCAAAATACAATCTAAAGTCCGAGTAACTAAAAACTTAATTAAAGAAATTTAAATAGATGGCAACAGATCACTATCAGTGATACTGAGCAAATCTCACATAATGAAAATTAAGATGGAGAGATTAGGCTGCAGATCAAACAAATTGGCAACCATAATGACCCCAAAAACAGGGTGATGGCAAAGGAGTGATCCCAGAAAATTTTGAAGAAAACTTCAATCTATTAATGATCTTCTTTATGATCCTCGTCTTTTGGTATACGTAGATCAATCACATTGCTGTTACCTACGTCTTTCGGATGATTCTCGTCTTTTGGTATATGTAGATCAATCACATTGCTGTTATCTACATCTTTCGGAGCTTCAGTTTTGCCTAAATCATCCTGCAGCTATAACCAGATTTAAAAAAAAAAAAATGGAATTGAGCATTTTAATGAATGCCTAAAAGATCAAGAATGGAACCATGATAAACTGAGAACGGAAAAACTGACCCCTAAATGTTTCAGGCTGACAGTAACATCTTCCTGCTGCTGTTGGAGAGTGGTCCTCAGTTCTTGAAATTCCTATGTTTGTTAATCAAACAAGCACGTGATAAGCACGTAAAATTACATTACGTAGCACAATTATGAAGTATAGGAGGGCTACTCACAGTACGAAGTTGCTCAACCTCAGAATTTAGTGAAGTCTTAAGCTCTGAGAGCTCCTGGAGGAAGATTTGGAAACAGAAAACCGAATGAGACGAAGAATTACAAAATCAGTCACCATTAATTGATGTGGTTAGATAGTTTTCGAGAAGCCTTGCTAAGGTAGCATACATATGTCATAGTCTAAGAAGCAGAATTAGAACACTTGAAGGACAGTTGATCATCTATGTGTGACCCTTGTTTTAAACTGCGACGAAGTCCCAAACTACTAGAGCAGAACTTTTTCACTCAATTAGTGTAAACATTACCAAGTACCTCATAAAATGTCACAAAAAGTCGAAAACTGCATTCAATAGGTGTGAATTTGATAGTGTTTGTGTCCGTATTTAGGCGTTGAGCTCCAGAAACCGAATGTTTCATAGTTAGGGGGTGTTTGCAAACTCTAGTCACAACTTAGAAACACTTCTCAAAAGCTAAAGCAAGTGGTGTTTGCAAACTCTACTCATAGCTAAGCACTTTTAAAAAGTTAAACTGAGAGGCAACTTAAAAAAAAAAAAAGAAGAAGAAGAAGAAGAAGAAGTTGTTTTTGCCCCCACTTGTTGTGTTTGCAGACACCCTCTAAGGGGGCAACTTTTAAAATAAGTGATTTTGCCCCCTCCACTTGAATTTGCAGACACTCCCTTAAACAAGGTGCCCACCAACAAAAATATTTGTATTTTTCGGGAATGGATAGTCCAACATACTCAAACATGAAGATTAATCTGTCATCATGATCTGGTGAAATTTGATCATTCTCAGTGTTACAATCCCACTTTTTATGATTCATCAAACAATGCACAGACTTCCATATTGCATCTTTGATTTTACTGCATATGTTCTCGTGCTTGGAATTTTGGATTACCCAATATTTAATTTACACTAACCTACATTGAATGATCACTTATAAGGACAGTTTCTTGCTCCACTCCCATTCTAGTTTCATCGTTCTAAGCCCCATTTAAGGGCTTAGACTTGATACTCAGGTTTAATTCATAAGAAAGTTCTAATTCATAGATTATTTGCTAGTTAGACACTAGGATGAACAGCCCATTTCAAACATCATCTAAATGCAGAAAGACACTAGCAACTCTGTTGGATTAAACTAATGCTGAAGTGCTACGCTGCAAACATACTCAACATAATAAGACTATATAAGAGCAGAAAAGCATTAAAATAACAATTGATAAGGACATAGTAACTCATCAAAACTATCATAAAAACTAACAAACACTTACCTCACGGTAAACCTTAACTTGAGTGTCCAACTTCGATCTCCACGTTTGCAAGTCCTAAGAAGTATGAAAGTAAAGGAATGTTGCAAATTAAAGAAATATTAAGAGAAACTTTACACATCGATATAAGGATTATAATCTACAAATCAAGCTAATCACAAGTTTTATGTAAAAAAATCAACTTTTATTAATTATTCTTCTAGTCAATTTACCATAAATACTTCAAAATCTAGCAACAACTTTCCACTGCAGCTAGTTATTTTCTTCAATACCTAAACCTACAAAACCCTAAATGCACCAATAAACAAATATACCTGTTTCAGATTCTGTATTCTGCTGAGAAGCTCCTTCCGCGACTCAGTCAATTCCTGCAAACCACATAATCTTCGAATTAGAACAATATTTAAATCAAAAAAAAAACGCATAACCAGATTAAAAGCGTACCGCAATCTTAGGGTTGATCGGCGTTACATTCTCTTTCCTCTGCAAAATCATTAACTCAAAAATCACAACAAACCAAAACAAAACGCCCAAAAATGAAAATATAAACTAAATTGCTACTCCCTACCGTTGTGAGAGGAGCTGGAGGAGGAACCGAGGGAGCGGAATCCGGATTTTCCATCGGAAATATGGCGTTAATCGGAGAAATTTTAACTGGATTTGGATCTGAGATTCCTTGAGAAGGAAGAACTATTTGAAAATGATGTAATTATCGAAGTAGTAAAATTAAAAAAACTGAGTTTCAAATTGAATTCGAGTTCAGAATGAGGGCGGGCAAATTATTGGGGTGGATTTGGAATTTTCTTTTTTTATATTATTTTTAACCTTTTTTATTTACTATTTATAAGGAAGTCTAATTATTAGGAGAAATAGACTTTAATGAAATTAATAGTGTTGTGGCATTAATGAAATTAATTTATGCCGGTGATAGATAAAGAGTCCATTAAATAAGTACTACGAATAAAAACATAATTTCTTAAAACACAATTATTTTCTCTAAATAATGTTGGTTTACTATATTAATCGATTTAAACGATTGATATTGTTTAAAAATATATTTAAATGGTACAATTCACTTGATAATTGTTAGCTTTTTGTAAAAAAAAAAAAGGGATACATTATTGATTTTTATCGTCCTATTAACTTTTAAATTTTGATTTTAGTCATATAAATTTACATATTTTTTTTATTTTCGTCCTGTTAACTTTTAAATTTTGATTTTAGTTCTGTAATTTTATCGCTTTTTTATTTTAGACCTGTAACTTTACCTTTTTTTTTTATTTTAGTCCTATAACGAAATTACAAAGCCGCGGTGCTCTACGTGCAAATACAACCTTAAATTGTGTGTTTTGCAATGAGACGCCTGAATCAGTAAGTCATATATTTTTTGAATGTTCGTTCTCGTACCAAGTATGGATGAAAAGTATTTGCTGGTTGGGTGTGGAGTCGGTTATTTCCTCGAATCCTGCGACAAGCCTACTTCATTTTAGTAGGCTTCTTAAAGGAAAGAGAGGAAAATTGACAGTTACGTGTATTTGGGAATGCACTCTGTGGTTGTTATGGAAAGCCCATAATGAGTATATTTTTCGGAACAAGCCTCCAGTCCTGGAATTGGTGTTCGAAGAACTCAGAAAACGCACATGGAGTTGGGTAGAAAGGCAGGTGGGCTGCAGGAATGAGAGCCAATATTTAGAGTGGTGTCATTGGCCAAAAAAATTGTTGGATTGTTAATAAAAGAAGAGTGGCTAGGAGAGTTTGGTTATTCTTGTATTAACTGGTAATTGTTCTGTACACTGTGGGTAATTCTCATACCCATTCTTTTTCAATTAATAAAAATTTTCCTTATAAAAAAAAAGAGTTAGTAAGTTGTAGGACCAAAATAAAAAATATATGTAAGTTACATGACGAAAATCAAAATTTGAAAGTCAGCAAGACGAAAATAAAAAAGAGGTAAAGTTACAAGACTAAAATAAAAAAGAGGTAAAATTATAGGAAAAAAACAATTTTCCCAAAAAAAATAAATAAAAAAAATACATGTGTTTTGGTTGATAATGATAAGATAATTTATAGTTGTTATTAGATTATTACAAATAAATGTGTTATTGTTTTAAATATATGTCAGATGGAAATTATATCATATCATTAGTTACTAATGATGTACATAAAAAGAAATACATATTTTATGAAAATTAAATTAAAATAGGAGATTAATCCAGAGATGCAATAATTATATGTTACAAAAAGGTGGTGGGCAATGAGCTCTTTTATCATGTGAGGCGGATTAGAAAGAGTTTACCAAAATTATTCAAAATACAGATTAATTCTGAGTTTTTCTTCTGATTTTTTTATGTAAATTTATTAGTATAAAATCAGGGTATGTAATGTTATATTTAATTGTATATTAAAGAAATCATTAAATAAATAAAAAATGTACATATAAAATTTAAATTTTGATAAGAGGTCTTTCTGAAAAATATTTGAAATTGGTTTAAATTTTACTGAATTTCACAGAAAAATATTGAAAGCCTTCAGCGATGAGCATTGACTTATATTTGAGTCCATTTCTGCATATTGGCCCAATAACAACAATTATACAAACTAAGTCATATTTTAAAAAAAATGTAGGTATAAAATTAATTTATTAAACGATGAGTATTTACTTTTGTGGGAAAACTAAGAGGTATTCATTGGAATTAATTTTAATTTTTACCAAATTTTTGTCTAAATATGAATAAATATTGAGTCATTTTATAGACTTCAGAATATTTAGCTTAATAGGAACAACTCTACAAACGATACATTTTAAAGATAAAAAAAATATGTAAATATAAATTTAATTTTCTCAGTGCAAATTAGTGAATTATTGGAAATAGAATTAAAATTTTACCGATTTTTACACAAAATTAGTACTACAAAACTTAAAACAAAATTATCTAATGCTTTATGCATTTGGACTTATGATTGAGTCCTTTTTGGGCCTTCAGCATATTGGCCCAATAAGAACAAGTCTACAAACTAAATCATCTACTTTATTAAACATAAAAATATTGTAAATATAAATTTTAATTTCTTTCTCTTTTTTTTTTTTTTTAAGAAAAAAAGAGGAACTTAGAGGGAAAATGAATTTTAGTAATTACGAGAATTTTAAACAAAAGAGAGTGCATTTGAGCCCATTAATGGCCCAATAAGAATTAAGAACAATTCGACAAACTACAAAAGATGAAATCATTTATAACCGAGTGAATAATGTAATTCCAGTCATTATTTAAAATTATGAATGTTTGCCATTTGTTTATTACTGAACTATAAATATGATTAGCTTCATATAATAATTTTTACATTAATTCACGCATGACACAAATATTATATTCTAAAATATGTTTAATAGTATTACAAGGACATAGTATTTTAGCAAACCCACATGTTATATGAGTTACTTGAGTTGGAACAAAAAGATGAAATATTATTTAGAATGAAGAACATTAGTCAAAAGAGAAAAGGAACATTAATTTGAATTAAATTAGATAAGTAAAATATGATACCAGGGCCGGTCCTAAGAATGTTATGGCCTGAGGCGAATTTAAAATTAGACCCCTAGATTTTTTATTTTTTTTATTTGACAATATAAAAACACTTCTATACTCAAATTAATACGAAAAGTATCTCTTAGAATAATTACTTAAACACTACTTTAACTCAGATTTACAATTTTGACAAAAATAAATTATAAACTGTGGATGTATATAAAAAAATCATAAATTAACACTGATTAAAAAAAAAAGAACAGGTGTATAAAAAAATATGCAATTAATATTAGATTTATTAATTTCCATATTTTGTTACGAACATATAAATATCATAATAGAGAAATTTGCAATTTTGGTCCTAATAGAATGAGACAAAAATATTTTTGGTACCTATTAACTTTTAGGACCAAAACGACAACTCTACCCCATTCACTTGAGAGCAAAATTGTAATTACCCATTCTTAGGCACTAAAATTGCACTATCTTGTGATCAAAAGTGTAAAAAAAAAATTAGGGACCAAAAATATAAAAATATATGACCGTTTTGAAATTGTCCATTCTTTTCGGATTAAAAGTGCAATTTATCTTATCATGGTATGATAAATTTCAAATTATCATCATTTGGAATTAAATTTTGTTTTTTCAAATTGTTAGAGGATAAAGTTTTATAATTGTGCTTAAGAAAAGATTTTGAAGGTAAAAAAAAAAGAAAAGAAATTGTCTATGTGTTGTTATATTAATACGTTTAATAAATAAAAATATAAACCCCATATAGTCAAATTCACCGGATGCATTACATACTCTAAACAACGTATATTCAATGTGTGTTAAGTTGTAAGTATAAGAATACACTACAAATCTTTTAAAAAAATGGGCCCCTGGTATTCAAGTTAATTTTGGGGCCCTGAGTCCTCCGACTCTTTGGACTCAAGAGAGGACCGGCCCTGTATGATACCAATCTCTAAACACTTTGATTTATTTGTTGTAGATGAAATCATCTGTTCCACTTTTTATGTTTTATTTTTGTGTTTCATAGTCTGAATTATTAACACGTGAAATTTTAAAAAAATATTCAATGAACCGCCATAATGATGGGTCCATGTGTTAAAGATTCAACATGTAAAACACAAAAAATATACAAAGTGAAACAGAGGAATCAAACTGATTTTATAGAGTTTCTTTTAAAAAAATTGTATATTTAACACGTTAAATTATAAATAAATCACAACCTTTTCGTAAATTGCAATCTAATCTAAATTTTTAAATCTTGGCAAACAAAACCTTAACTTAACATTTGTTTGCAATTTGAACCAACAAATAAATTTTTTATTGTCCAAAAAATGATGTTTCACTTACCTGACAATGAATAGTTAATAGTACTGATATGTTTAAAGTGGCTTGAATAACAACACATAATTTATCATCACTTTCGGGTTGATTGAAATCTACATTTTGGTTAAAATTGCAATCAAATGTTAAGTTGGAGTTTTGTTTGCAAATGTTCAAAAATTTAGATTAGATTGCAATTTGCGAAAATATTATGATTTTATTTGCAATTAACCCTTTAATATTTGACTTTTGTTTTCATTTTGATGTCCGAATTGAATTGGCACTTTTTCGATCAACTCAATTTTATTTTTATACTTTTGATGAGTTAAAACTTTTTTTATATACATTTCTTTACTCAAGAACATCTTTCAATTTTTTAAATTACTTACCAATGTATAATTTATGCAATATAAAGATAAAATATAGAGTGAAAATGGTCCACACATGAACTATCGAAAGGTATTAGTTAATTTCTCTGAACAATATTAGTTGTTTCTATTGAAGAGTATTGCTAGTTACACTAAAGAGTCTTAATTGTTATGTGAAAACACCTAATACTCTTTAATAATAATAAATTAATAATCAATACCCTTCGATAATTTATGTACGAACCAATTTCACTCCATACATGCTCCAATATAAAATCCTCAAATGATTTGAGACAAACTTCTTTGACTATTTATTGAACCCACATTATCGTCCACCCACATAAAGAAAAGGTCAAAGTTAAGACTTAATTATTATTTCGAAAAAAAGAAAAAGTTATTTGAGACAAAAGTTCCCACAATCTGCAGTCAACAAAATCTTGCGACATTAATTATCTAATTAGTTAATTAATTAAACAAAAACCACATGTGGCCTCTTCCATTAACACGACGCCGCACTTCATTGATCCTTTGCCCATGTTTCTCATCCTAATTAAAGAATCACAAATTTTTAGCAACCTTAGTTGCAAAGCAAAAGAACTCTATGTTTGCTTCTAGATAATTCAAATCATTTTTATTCTAAAAAACTCCTTCCATATTTATTAGATAACTATGACAAGAAATCAGTATATATATTATTAAAATTTTACAAATTAAATTAATGCCCTTTTAGCTATTTTTAAAAAAAAAAAAAGAAACTTAAACTTTAGACAATATTACCATTAACTAGTCTTTAAATTATCTGAACAAAATAAATAATTGAGTAAGTTTTATGTGAAGTCGTCTTATAGTATGACATCAATACTATGTGAACCACTTTTAATTTAAAATGTGTCACTTATTGATTAAAAAGTTGTCACTTTTATAAAGTGATAAATATTTTAACAAAAAATAATTTTTTTTCTTCTTAAAAGTGACTTATCTTTTTATTTGAAAACATTGGTCGTTCTCATAATATGAGACGGTCTCACATAAGTTTTTGTCTAAATAAAATGAAACAAATTTTAATATCTGAAAAGTCATATAATTAAGGAATAGAGAGTAGAATTTATTCCCAAGTATGTATTCAAATAACAAGCTCAAGTTTTTTGTGTTTTTTTTTTTTTCATTTCATTAAAATTTAACCAATAATTTATGCTTAATTTTCAATGCTCAATAAATAATTTGAGACAAGAATACCTCAATTTTCAAAATGAACTTGTATCATTCACTCCTAAAGAAAAAGGAAGGGAAATTTTTAGGCAAAATGTCTTCATTCTAGAATTTAGACTTAATAAAATAAAAAAGTCATAGAATTATTATAACTTTTCAAACCTAATTACTCGGTTTTATACTTTTATTAAATGCAAAACTAATAACTATACTAATTTATTATATCAAAAAGCACAAGTATATTAAATTACCCATCTATTGGTTATAAAACAAACTTCATAGGACCAAAATAGACAACATAATTAAAGAGCTAATTATTAAAAAAAAAAAAAAAAACACCAGCTCTAGCCTCCCTATTAGTCCCACATAAAAATCAGAGCAAAATCAACCGGAAAAGCGTCAAAGAAAGCAAATTTCGATTATTCCGGTTGTGGGTTTCGTTCGATTCGCGTTTAAACCACTGAGTCACCGAGTCGACTCAGTTATGGGGCAAGAATCGTTCATATACAGCTTTGTGGCGCGTGGCACAGTGGTTCTGGCGGAGTACACCGAGTTCACCGGCAACTTTCCGGCGATTGCGGCCCAGTGTTTGCAAAGGCTGCCGTCGACGAATAACAAGTTTACTTATAACTGCGATCACCACATTTTTAACTTTTTAGTTGAAGATGGCTACGGTAATTTTTGTTTTTACTGTTTGAATCTTCGTTTTTTTGTTGGCTTGAGCTGATTTGGGTTCGAATTTAGGGAATTGAGGAAGAATTTGAGATGGGGTTTTCTTGGATCTGTTTTTTTTAAAGCAATTTTGTAGTTTTTTAGTTCTGGAAATTCATTGGTTTGGGAGTTGGATCTGCTGTTGTTTTGGTTTCAAATAGGTGAAAAATTAGAGAATGCTTGATATTAGGTTTATGCCATTTTTTGTTTTGTTTTTTGTTTTTTCTGTTCCTTTCTTTTTCTAATTTATGGTGGTTATAAATAGGATAGTTTCATAATATTGACAAATTGTGTAGATTGTTATTGTGGGCAAATTCTTGTGTGCAATTTGATTTTTGATCCAATTTTGAATTAATTTTAGGTATATTATGACTTCATTGACTTGTTTAGGATTGAGCCAAATTTGAAATTGAAATTGAAGTAAAATAGCACCATTAGGTTTATGCTATTTTTTGTTTTGTTTTTTATTTTTTCTATTCCTTTCTTCTTCTCTTTGCAGCTTAATTTATGATTGTTATAAGTAGGATATTTTCATAATATTGACAAATTGTATAGGTAGTCATTGTGGGCAAATTCTTGTGTGCAATTTGATTTTTGATCCACTTTGAAATTAATTTTAGGTATGTTATGACTTGTTTAGGATTGAGCCATATTTGAAATTGAAGTAAAATAGCACCAATTGCACCATACGGAATTGGTGCACACAAGTGTGAATCATAAGGTTTTGCACAAGTCTGAAGTATCATCGAGCTTTTCGAAGAGTTTTGAGTTCAAGATAATTATCGAGGGATACAGGGGTTGCAGTTTTACATATAGATTCTTGAATGATTTTATGTGATTGTTAAATGAAAAATATATCTTAGCTACATCATAGGATAATCTTGATTGGAATTGTATGTGTTTCACCCCTTGATTGAGGCAAATCAGCCTTTCTCGTGGCTCGTATAATGTACAACTTGCTTTAAGTTCGTACTAGAAAACATCGTGAAGTTCTAAAATACGAAAACAAATCACACAAGTGTTTGAGTGGCTATTATATGAGGTTCTGTATCTTATCGTTGCATGATTTTACTATGGATTTTGTCGCTTTTACTCAAACACTCGTGATAACAATGCAGCTTACTGCGTTGTCGCCAAAGAATCCGTCGGGAAACAGATCTCGATAGCCTTTTTGGAACGCATAAAAGCCGATTTCAAGAAAAGATACGGTGGTGGTAAAGCAGATACCGCTGTTGCAAAAAGTCTCAACAAAGATTTTGGGTAGATATTCGTCTCTCTCCCAAATCGTGTTCGATTGTGATAACATAAACACATGTTTTAACAGATTGAAAAATGCAGGCCTCTAATGAAAGAGCACATGCAGTACATTATCGATCATGCTGACGAGATCGAGAAACTGTTGAAAGTTAAGGCCCAAGTTTCGGAAGTCAAAAGTATTATGCTGGAGAATATCGACAAGGTGATTTGCTAAACTTTTCGCTCGATTTTTCGACCTTGTTCTTCTCATGCATAGATGGAATTTAAAAGACTGTTATCTTGATTGAATTAACCACAAATTTTAGTGAGGTTTTTTCTAGCTTCTACTTCGGTTTACAGAAGGTTTTTTTTCGATTATGATCTATCGAGAACAAAGTTTGATGGCGTTTTTGAGTTTGGACATACATTTTGGTGTGATGGGAACAATATTTATGCTAGCTTTGGTTTATGTGTATATATATATATGGGTATGTATAGAGTGAAATTGTTTCATATATGAATTATTGAAGGGTTTTAGTTATGTTCATTAAAGAGTATTAGTTGTTTTCACTGAACAGTATTGGTTGTTTACACTGAAGAGTCTTAGTTTGTTTTCAGTTACAACTTACAACTAATATTTTTCAGTAAAAACAACTAATACTCTTTAATGGTTCATGTATGAATCGTTTTCACTCTATACTTTGTTTATATATACACACACATATACATGGTAATTCAATTTTGATATGAAGCCGGATGGTGGGTTTCTTATGGAACCGAACATCAGTATACCTACTTGTACCATGCTACAAAGTACAAGCGTTTTATGCACCTTTTCGAGTGAGTTAGCTATCATCTTTTCGAGTGTTATATATATGCACCTTTTCTACTTTGCAAGTTTGAAAATTAAGTGGTAGAAATACCCTATGTATAAATGATTTGCCTAAAAAAGGTTTCATTTCTTGATCCTTTAACTTTTTTCAGACTATTGAAAGAGGCGAAAACCTAACCAATCTTAACGACAAGGCTCAAGACCTACGCGATTCGGTATGTTGATTGCTCGATTCGTTCTCTTTCTCTCATTTACGAGCACGAAAACTACTTAGCTCGATTGTTTCCTTGTCTGTATAGGCTCAAGAATTCAAGAAAAAAGGGACACAAATTCGGCGAAAGATGTGGTACCAAAACATGAAAATAAAGTTAGTTGTGTTCGGAATTCTCGTCCTCCTCATCCTCATCATCTGGCTTTCGATTTGCCGCGGTTTTAACTGCTCCAACTAGAACAAGTTGTCCGATTCCCATGTAATTGCTGCAACTTTTGTCCTAAATCTTGATTTGATTGACATTTTTTGTTGTTGTAACAAGTGATAGAAGATTCAATCAATGCTCGTTGGATATATATTTTCATTAGAAAGCGGTAGTAAATACATACCCCAGTACCCAAAGAAAAGGGGTTAATTGCAAATAAAATTAAGACATTGTTGCAAATTGCAATTTAATCAAACTTTTGAATCGTTGCAAGTAAAATCTTAACTTAATTTTTTTTAGCAATTCTAACCAAAATTTTAGTATGTTCGAAAATGATGATTAATTATGTTTTGTCTTTCTAACCAATTTAAACATATTACTTCCTCCTATTCATTTTAGATTACACATTTCTCAATAAAAGGATTTCCCCCCTCTCCCAAAATAGCAAAAAGGAAACTCAATCTTTTTAAATTTACCTCTTAAAAAGTTGAAATGACTCTTTTACCCTTACATAAAAACAACTTTATACCCGCAAATACTAATAAACAACTCTTTTATTAAAATTCGTTCCCTTTTGTTTGAGACAATCTAAAATGAATTGGAGGGAGTAATACAATTCATGTCAGATAAGTCATCATTTATGAACAACAAAATTTTTGTTTGTTAGTTCAAATTGTAACAAATGTTAAGGTGTAGTTTTATTTGCAAGTTTCTAAAAATTTAGAACAGGTTGTGCTTTTATTTGCCAAAAAAAAAAAGTGATAAATAATATGGGTTAAGTGTTATATACGATCCCACATCGATTATTAATAGAAGAGATTAAGGTAGAGGTATAGTATAAAGTGGGCCAACCCAGCACTCTAAAGTTCATACCTTTCTCGGCCTTTTGGCTAAGATCAAGTGTAGTATCTGTTCTTATCAGTTTAATATCTGATATGTGGGCCAATGGCCCACACGATATTAAATTACTTTTTCTAGGGTGAAGGCCCATTAAGATAGCTTGCTATCTGGACCTTCGTGTGTCGCCCAAGCGTTGCACTATTGCTTGGGCCTGGCGCAGCCCACCAAAATCAGTCCAAGAATACATTTTAGGTTATATGGTCCAGTTTACCTTCTACAAAAATGTCTATGATGTTCTAGTTGTTTTTATTATTTTTTTTAACAAATGACAAAAAAAAATATTCCGACTAGGTTTTATATGAAAATGCTTCATAATAATCTTAACATGAAATAGTTTTAGAGTTATCATTAATCTTATCAGGAGTATTATTAAACCTGTCAGGGTATCACTAGTCTGAGTCAAGAAATTTAAAATAATTTTTTTGAACTATTTTCATATAATACTTTGCCAAAAATTCCGAATTATGGGTTTCTCAGCTTTTTAATAAAAAAAAATTAGGTATGTTTTGTAACACTAACAAAATTAGAAAGTGTTTCGAAATAAAATGATTTTAAATGTGAGAAGTATTTGAATAATTTCAGAGATAAAAATTGTTTGCAAAAAATTCACTTAAATAAAGATATAAAAGTATGAGTCAGTTTTTTATAATCTAAACGCAAGTTTGGACTGCTTCTCTAAAATGAAAATTCTAAGTGTTCAAAATAATAGTTGCGTACACTTTAGAATTTTTTTTTTTCAGAATAAAAGTACTACTTTATTTTTTTGTAGAGTTTGCAAACAAGTATTGAGTCGATTATAAAATTTTGAGGTTATAATTTATAATTTGAATGTTGCTGAATTATACTCTGTTGGATTCATAATTAAAATTCTTAGAGATAAATTTTGAATTATTAGAAATATAATTTCAAGGTGATTTCTTATTCGTCAATTTCAAAATTATTTGCACACTTAAAAAAGAAATATTGATTTATATGTACACTTTCAATAATATATACATATTTATTTATATACTACTAGTTTACTTAAAAAAGTGCATTCTTTTAACTATATAAATAATATTGAAACGGAGGAGTATATTATTCTAGCTAGTCTTTAATTTATTCTAAATAGGCTCGCAGAAATTATAAACCTTTTGCATAAAATCAAGTGGGAAAGAATGAAAGCACGTGATCTAACATAATGAGTGGCTTTGTAATTTATTTAATTTCTCGAAAATTAGTCGAAAGCATTATTTCTAACTTGACGATTTATTTATTTATTTTATTTTAGTTGGCATAAAAGTCACTATTTGCCTAACTTGTCAGAATTGGGGGGAGAGGAGTAATTCCTAATTCCAGGAAACATGGTGGGCGCTGCCAAACACTTCAAAACATTAATAGGAAGTTAGGTTTTCCTAGAAGAATATACCTAGATATGGAATTCACAAAATTAATTATTGGTAAAACATTGAGTGGTATCATTTCATACACAAATCAACATTAACAAAATATTATATAAAAATAATTCATGATAAATTTATCATGAAATTATATTGAATATTTGACCGTGAATATCGATATTCCCACCAAGAGTATTATTACACTACAAGAAAATATAAAATTTGTCTACGAAAATTACCAATATGGCTACAAAATTTCTAACAAAAAAAGTCATAGTGGGAATTACCTACAAATTGCCTACAAAAATTTCTAATTGTATAGGCACCTTCTCTTCCCACCTACAAAAAATTTGCCTACGGAAATTCCATAGGCAAATTGTGTTGTAGGTAAAATTTTGTAGGCTGACTTGTAGGTAATTATACCTAGGAATTTTATTTCGTAGGCAAGTTATTTCTAGGTTGAGAAATGTAGAAGCTTTCATAATTAGAAAATTCTGTAGGCAAATCGTAGACAATTCTTACTATAAATTTTTTTGTTGGAAATATTTTGTAGGCAATTATAATTTTGTAGACAATTCTTTATTTTCTTGTAGTGTTAATCTGAGTCGGTGATATTATATTGTAATTATTGTAAATTTTCTTGAACCTATATTAATGATGTTCCTGATGAGATTATCGATACTCCTAGTCAAATATAAGATGTTTTAAAATAATTTCATGATAAACTTATTATGAATTATTTTTCATATCAAACTTAGTACTCATTAACACTCTATTCAGTTAAAGTGCTAGTGCGTCATGTCCAATTTATACTTGTTTTCGAAGAAAATGTACAATCTACATTTATACCTAGAGATGGAATTAAAACAATAAATTATTTCTTGAATTGAAAGTAGAGCATTTTATACGTCATCTATCTATATATTCTCATTTATGCATCTACTTTTATTTGTATAGACTTAGTCGTGAGAGTACGTATCGCAGAAATTTCACATAAAAAGAATCTTTGACAAGAATTTATTTCTGATCGGTTAGGGTTAGGAAAAGTGTAATATATCTATTGATGTATATAAAATTGTTTGTTATCAACCATTTTGAAGCATCTTTGTCAAAAGAGAGGGGTATTAAATTAGTAAGAATCTGGACAAACAAGTCATTATAATATTATATATGCAACATTAATGTCCCATCACTGTATGAGTATCAACCAAAATTAAGTATTGCAATATCTATATACTCCTACGAACCAAAATAACCCTAGGACCCCAAAAAATTAGAACGAATATATATAATTGTAAAAATTTGTGTAGGACCGTCTTATGATATGAAAATAACATAACTTAAATAAAGTATGGAGTGAAAATGGTTCATACATAAATCATTGAAGGGTATTAATTATTTTCACTAAAGAGTATATTAGTTGTTTTAACTGAAGTGTATTATTTGTTTACACCAGAGAGTATAAGTTATTTATTGAAAATAAACTAAGACTCTTCAGTGAAAATAACTAATACCCTTTAGTCGAAAATATAATATCCTTCATTGAAAACAACTAATACTCTTCAATGATTCATGTATGAATAAATTTCACACTATACATACTCCACAAATTAATATTCACATTTGTCAAAGTATTAATGCATCATGCCAAATTTATACTCCATCCTACTGTCTCATGTTCTCACACAAAACCTACTATAAATACTTCATTACAGTAAAATTCATTTTTTTTCTTTTTTTTGCAAATTTTTATATGAAAATTATTTATAATAAACTTATCATGAAAAGATTTCAAAATATTACATATTTGATCAAAAGTATTAAGAATCCCATTAGGAGTATTAAAAATTCGAACAAAAAATACAACAATTAATATATGATGCCTCTGCTCTGATCCATATTTTTGATACTGCTGATGAAATTTTTAATGTTTTCGCTCAAATATTTGATACTTTAAAACAATTTTATTATAAGTGCATTATAAACCATTTTCATATAATTTTTTTTATTTTATAAAAATTAATGTATGACATTAATAAGTTACTAATATTCTCGCTAAATTAGCTCCTTTGTTTCTTTATTGGATGCACTATTTTGATGAAAAAAAATTGAACAACTTATTCAATCATATTTACTTTATTTTGTGAGTGAATTGTGTGAAACACAATGAATTATCATAATTTACTTTTAACTAACTTTAAAACATAACTATATTTATAATTTGTTTACTCATAGCTGTTTAATAATATGAATATTGAATAACATTAATCATGCATATGTCCAACCTGCATATATATTCATCAAAAGAATAGTGAAATTGCATATGAATTCTCTCTTTCATTTCGTTCATGTTAATTCCTTGCAAGTTTAAGGAGGAAAGATACATATATATATATATATATATATAAATGACAAAAGCGTACGTGAGACTGTCTCATAACATGTGAAAATACAAATTAACACTCACTTCTATTAAAATATTAATATGTCAATGCCCGATTCATACTCCATCCTACAGTGTCACGTCTCACATAACATCTATTCATAAAAAATGATATAGGCTTCATTTATGATTGAAAATGAGAATAACCAAACCCATTATTTTCTTCCATTAGATCATATGCATGCCAAATTATTATTATCCAACACATGATATATTTCATTTATCATTTATGAGTATTCCATATGTATTTTTAAATTTATTTTCACAGATATATGCCAAACTGATGTCCACCATAAGAATTAATTTAATTAGCACATTTTAAAGAAAAAAAAATACATCCCAATTTCACTTATAAATTAACGTTCTTCTCATTTCAATTATACATGTATTGATTTTAATATTTACTAGTATTACTTATATATTTTTGTGGAACAGTATTAATTATCGAACTTAATTAACTTAAGTTAATAGATACACATCCGTTTAAAAAAAAATAATAGATACTCATACTATAATAATTAATATTTTTGTAACAAAAAAACATGATAATTAATTCGCGCAGAATCACAAGTACATTAAAATTCACCGAACATAGCATCAAATCAACACTCTTTTTCAACCTTCTATATTACACCAATAATTCCCTATATTACCCTTATTCAATTTTCTCACTTCTCAACCACGTCCAAACCTAAAAAGCTACTATCAAACACTTGATGTTGAGGCCCTATAAGAGGGACAAAACTTAATTAGAAAAAAGAAGAAGAAAATACCCTCACAAAGATCATACACAATCACTCAAATTAAGCACAACCCTAAAATCGAACCGATCACTGCACATCCCTAACTTCAAACTCGTTTCGATTCTTGACAACGATGTCATACATGTGCATGGACTTGAACTTGTTGAAGTCCCTAGGGAGGGAAATAAGATGAACGGTAGATCTCTTGTGAAACTGTAGGAGATCGACATCATCATAATATCGTTCCCAACCTAGAGACGATAGCTTCGTCTCTAGGACGGAATAGGATGTAATAACCTCGTTCGAGGGCACGTGGACTAGCATTTTCTTGCTATGGCACTCTCCGGCATTTTCCACGAGGCGAACGACGCCGTTTTTGAACACCCAAACACCGGACATTTTTCTTTATGTAAGAGTTGTGGTGAATTCTTAGTAATTAAGAAGAGGGTGAATATGTATGGAGATATTTATAGTGGGTGTGATCATGTGATGTGGGGTTTTTGCATTATATTTTTTAATTAAAAAGTGGGAAAAATTTGAGCAAGATATATATGGCATTAATAAATTGTTCTTTTCTTTATAGCTTAGAACTAGGTTCTTTCTTATATGAAAAAAGATTGCTTTATTAGATTGTAAGCAATTAAGCATCTATTTTGTTTGGCCATAGTGAATAAATCCTATGCTTAATTTTTTTTATATACTTGATTTTTGTCTTAATGGGTTCTCAAGAACCTTCTCTCTTCCATATTATTCTTTCCAAGATATATAGTTATATACATACATATACACACATGGATGGAGAGAGAGAGGGAGGGAGGGGGGAGGGAGAGGAGAGGGAGAGGGAGAGGGAGAGGGAGAGGGAGAGGGAGAGAGAGAGAGAGAGAGAGAGAGAGAGAGAGAGAGAGAGAGAGAGGAACAACTTTGAGAATGGATCTATTCCAACTAATATATAAGTACTTGCCTTTTGTGCAAATGGCAACCTCTAAAGAGAGAATTAATCTCACTTTGGTACAAATTAACCTTTCTAGTGAGTGTTTTAGGGGTGGGGTGGATACTTGATGTATAGTGAATGAGAGTACCTAGTTGTGGGATATGGAAAATCATAATTCAATTCAACTAATGCTTCCAGCAAGGAAAAGACAATAAATCAATCTTTGCAGAAAGGAAATTAAATAATAATAATAAAAAGTAATAATAAGGGCAAAAGTTTCATGCAAATGGGAAATTCATGCATGGCATTGAGTGTGACAAAAGCTGTAAGCAGTCAAAATCGAACTCATGAGGCCAAATGGAGAACTCTCTTGCCCCATACTTTCTTGGATAGGAGGATAAGAAAGATAAAAGCCCAATACACACACTTGATGTGTATGTATCACTATTTTGTCCTCTCTCACTTATTATATATATATATATATATATAAATATATATATAAATACCATTAAATATCTTGTGCACCAATTATACCGTAAAACTCAACTTTCATGTATTAGTTATTTTTATATATAGTAATAGTAATAAATATTTTCTATGTCTCATACTTGTTTGCTACTTGAGCAAAATATCACTTCCACTACAAGAAAATTTAATATTGCCTACGAAAATTATCAATATAGTTACGGAATTACCAACAAAAAAATTCTTAGGGGAGATTGCCTACGAATTGCCTACAAAAAACTCTAATTGTATAGACATTTTCCTTCCCCACCTACACAATAATTTGCCTACGGAAATTTTGTAGACAAATTGTGTTGTAGGTAAATTTTTGTAGGCAAATGACTTGTAGGTAATTATACCTAGGAATTTTATTCCGTAGGCAAATCAATTATGTAGGCAAATTGTTTTAGGTTGAGAAATGTAGATGCTTTCATAATTATAAAATTTTGTGGGCAAATCGTAGGCAATTTTCACTACAAACTTTTTTGTTGGTAAATTTTTGTAGACAATTTAATTCCGTAGGCAAATCATTATTTTCGTGTAGTGTTCCTTGCTCAATCGATATTTCATATATGACAATAAAATATTATTTTTTACAATTATATCTTTCTATACTATTATATTTACATGTCGCGTTATTACATTACACATTAATTCACCTTTTATTAATTAAATCAACTTAGTTTAGAAGGTAAACAATAAAGTAGCAAATGAGTTTAGGACGTTGAGAGTACCTTTTAATGAAATTACCAATTTCAAGATGAAACTAGTTTACCATATACATTGCCATATATATATATATATATTAATTTTAATTCATAAATGGTGAATTAATGTGTAATGTAATAACACATTACTGAATTTTTTTTTGAATTTTTTGTCTCAAGAGAATGTGGTAAACTAAATTACATTTTTAGTCCCGAAAATTAATTGATGGGACCAAAATTACAAATAAAGGACCACTTTGGCACATAGATACCAAAAGTGTTTTGGAGATATTCTCTTGATATCAAAAGTACAATTATTTCTATATTACGTATGCATGAATGTGTATGTATATGTGTGTGTATATATATATATATTATTATTTTTTAATTAAATTTCCTGTGTATTAATGAGGTGGAGAGGGAAATGTCACAGAAGCCCATTAAAGAAAGGAGTGGGCTTTTTCCATAGGGTTTAATTTTCGAAAGAATTTGATATATAAGCCCCTTATCTTCATAAGTCAATGGCTCAATAATATATTTACGAATATTTGAGACATGTACACCTGTACATATATTTTCCATATTTATGATCAGAATCTGGAAATTAAATCCAGCTGAAATTAGAAAGATATCATGTGTACATATATCTTGTACAGCTTTTGCAAGCTTTCTCTAGCTAGCTGGCCTACTTGGAGGGGGAACTTAATTTCCACCCATATCCTAAGTCGTTTTCTGCGTTTCATCTTGATTTTATAAACCTACATATACGCCATTTCAATACTATACGTACTTTATACGTATCAATATGAGTATTATTAGGAAAAATAATTTTTTTCGTCAGGTAACTTTATCTCTTTTTTATTTTCGTCCTACTGACTTTCAAATTTTGATTTTAGTCCTGTAACTTTACCTCTTTTTTATTTTCGTCCTACTGACTTTCAAATTTTGATTTTAGTCCTGTAATTTTATCGCATTTTGATTTTAGTCCTATAAGGGTTAGTAGGTTGTAGGACCAAAATTAAAAAAAGAAGTTACAAGACGAAAATTAAAATTTGAAAGTGAGCAGGACGAAAAAAAAAGTTATAGGACGAAAATCAAAATTTGAAAGTCAGCAGAACGAAAATAAAAAAGAGATAAAATTACAGGACTAAAATCAAAATTTAAAAGTCAATAGGACAAAAATAAAAAAGAGGTAAAATTATAGAAAAAAAAAGATAATTTTCCCATATATACGTTCTATATATGCATGTGTCACATTGTATATTAGATGGTGCTTACATTAAAGTCTCTGAAATAAAACAAGCTAGACATGAATTAATTAAGACATAATATATTGTTTCATTAAAAGCTATCAGTATAATAATTATAGTGTATAATGAAAATAATTGACATCATTTTGAATTCGTAAATTTGCAAGAGATTTAAAACGAATTCAGGTAAGAATAACTACACTAACGAAATTACACGTGCCACCATCCTTCTCAAATCAAGTCGATTGATATGGATCATTTAGGTCAATCAATCTAGCATCAAATCTGGTCGATTGGGACATAGGATATTTTTATTAATTTTGTAGAAATTAGTTTAGCTAAAGGTATTTTAAATATTTTATAGTTTATTTTAAAAGCTTATAAAATGTAATTTTTAAATAGTTTAAATGTTTATAAAATGTAATTTTTAAATAGGTTAAATTGTTAAAATGTCTAATTAATAAAACTTATGCCCTTCGTTCCGCTATTAATTTTTCATTTTGCTATTTTTGTCCATCCCACTATTAATTTCTCATATCTTTTTTGGACATCAACTAATAATATTATATTCATAGACTTTATTCATATTCACTCATTTACACTTTATTCTCTTCTCTCTCCATCACATTTCTTAAATGTTGTGCCAAAAAACAACGAGAAATTAATATCAAGACGGAGAAAATATAAGATCTTTGATATTTTGTTTTTGGGTTGAAGTAGGTGGGTTAGAGTGAAGGAGGGGTGGTGAGGATCACGTGGTAGGTGGGTGAGAGAGGTTAGAAAAATAAGTTGAGAAATTTAAATTTTTTTTATAGTTTATAAACGGTAAGAAACTTATTATTAAATTTTATAAGTTGTTGAACATCTTATTTTAACAAACAATATGAGTGTGCCTATATAAGCTCTTAAACAACTTATAATCTATTTTAAAGAGTTTATAAGCTCAACCACACGGCCCCAAAACTTATTTTAACCATTTTAATCCTTGAATGCACTAACTATAGCTGAAAGGTTATGAGTTTGAGTCACAACTTACTTATAAAAGAAAATAGAAATGGAAAATAGAGAAAATAGATATTTGTTGACACAATTTGTAAAAATTACTACATGTACAAAATTTACTATTTTGTGTGTAATACAAAATACAATGAATTCAGTCGAACTCAAATACTGTTTAAACGGCAAAAATAATATAAAAGACACACACTCATATGCACCAAGTGTATGGTGCACTCACTCAACAGTTGAGATTGTTTACACTGAAAAGTGTAGATTGATTACACTGAAAAATATGATTAGATTACATTGAAAAGCTTACACTGAAAGCCCATTTTTACTGTAAACTTTTCAATGTAATCTAACCACACTTTTCAGTTTACTCAAATTATATTTTTCAATTAAATAGTTTCAACTGTTGAGTGAATACACCATACATCAAGTGCATAGAATTACTTAAAAAAGAAAAATACACTTATCAATTACCATGCACATACATTATAGGACTACATTAACCAATAAAATTGGAGGATATAAAACAGAGAGAGAGAGAGAGAATAGATGTTAAGATTTTAGAGGCCAAGAGAAAATTAATGGTGTCGAGAAAATGTCCCTTCAAATTAGAACCTTCCCTTCTTAAAGGCAAGTTTCCATTTCTGGTTAGAACAAATACCAATTCAGAGAATTCTAGGGCGTTTATTTTGGGCCAATTATTGGTCTATTTTCCTGATGACACGTGTCATCATCATTATCTTGTACTGAAACCCTGTCCCTTTTCTTTAATTTCATACAATATTCCAAATTAATGTGTAAGAAAACAAGCAGTTAAAAAGTTCATCAACCATTCAACCCTATGATCATGGACGGTCGAAATTAGATAATTATACCCTGCAAATCAAAATCGGTTTAAATAATTTTTATTATATAATAACATTATTACCAAACTAATATTATTTTAAAAAATAAAAATACTCTTAGCCTTAACAATTTTCACGATGAAACTAATTCAATTATACATTGCCTTATATCAAGTTTATCTTTTTAAAGCATACCAAGTCTTAAAAAGGCATACAAGAAAAATGTCCACAAAAAATGGCCTTGTTTTTCATGTGATTTTATGTGATATATCTTATATCGCAGGGTATTTAGGGGGTATCTTAAGGTCCATTTTGAATAAAATTGTCATTTTTTAAAAGACACAAAATAGTATAACTCATGTCGTTATCATGAGTTCGAGTCGTATCTTTACCGATAACAAAAGTAGAATATATGAATTGGTTAAAGCATACTTTTCACAAATGATTATTTTATTAAAATACACGCCGACATATCGTATTAAATTACCTGAAAAAAAAACAGTACTTTTTTTATGGATGGAGATTAACTCTATTTCTGGGACAATGAAGTAGATATTAAACACATTTCACCAAAGAGGGAATCACATTTACCCCCTGCTCAATTACCAATTTAAAAAAACTAAAATAAAATATTCCCCATCACATTCACAAAATTTACAAGTTAAAACGAAACACACAATTTTTTCCCCATTACATTCACACAATTTACAAATTACAAATCTTCAACATCACAACAAGCAATTAATCAACAAACCTACAAACACAAAACCTTAATTGAAAATCAACAACAAGAAACCAACAATTAATCACATATCCCTAACTTCGAACTCGTTTCGATTCTTGACGACGATATCATACATGTGGATGGATTTGAACTTGGAGAAATCCCTAGGGAGAGAAATAAGATGAACCGTTGATCTCTTATGAAACTGCAAAAGATCCGGATCATCATAGTACCTTTCCCACCCTAGAGAAAACAAAATCCTCTCCAAAATCGAA
The DNA here is from genome assembly GCA_947034835.1 of Ballota nigra. NCBI lineage: Eukaryota > Viridiplantae > Streptophyta > Magnoliopsida > Lamiales > Lamiaceae > Ballota > Ballota nigra. The sequence continues at coordinate 80,300,205 of OX344729.1, read as the reverse complement.
TACGAAGTAATGGCCTCATTGGAGGGCAAGTGGACTAGAAGCTTCCGACGGTGGCCGTCGCCGGGGTTTTCTAGCCGAACGACGCCGTTTTTGAACACCCACACTCCGGACATTGAGAGATTTTTTTTTTCTTGATATGGAATTATAAAACATGGTGTGCATGAGGTTATATATAGGTGTGGTGGAATATATAGGATTTATTATATAATTAGTTTTTTTTTTTAGTAGTAGGCACACTATGAATTGGTGACATATGGATTGGAATGTGGGAATATATTGTATTGTATGTATAAAGTTTTGTTATAAGCATAATAGTGAAGATCAATGTGATCATGATTTAGTCTTGCTTTATATGTTGTTCACGTGGGCGTGTATAACCTCATTTTTTGAGAAGAAAGATAGCATGGGATTGGTCTAGTGGCTAGTCGATAGATACCTTGTGGGTCCCTTATGCTTCAATTTTTATATTTTGATAATTCAATCTATGTATGAATTTTTTTTGCATATTTCAGTTTCGAGAGTAGTTTTAGTGTGCACTTACATACATAGTATGCACTTGAATTTTGAAAAACTACTCCAACAAAAATCAGTAATACCTCAGAGGATAATTAGTGATACTCCAAAATATAGTCAGTAATACCCCAACTGAAAAAACATATAGTTTGGTGTATTTGTGTGTGTTTTAAAAAAATCAAAATTGAACTTAAAATTCAAGTATATATTATGCAGTTGAGTGAATGCTAGGATTTATTTGGTGTGATTTTTTTTAACAATATTAGTTATTTCTCTGAATAATTAATATTAACTGTTTTCGCTGAACAATATTAGTTATTTTACTGAATAATATTAATATTTTCATAATAGTTCGTACGTCCAATATACGTATAGTTATGATTATTGTTGGACACGAGTTTTTAGTACACTTGGACCATTAAGATATGATTATTATAGAGTTTAGTATACTTGAAACACTTAAAGAAAAAAAAAACAGTTCGAAACGTGTAAAATTCTATATCAATTTTAATGGTTGTTTTTTTTGTTTTTTGCTCTTCGATCTTGTTCATATTTTGCATTAAAATAATTAAGAGTTTGGATGGAGAAGAATCCAGCTTTATGTGATTCTCCAGAAAACTCCACCCCCATATGGAAGAATCTTAGTTGTAAATTCTTGGAAATATATATCAAACTTTTCCAGAGAAAAGGGTTTACAAGAAAGGATCGATGAGTAGATTTGTCTTAGGGTGGCATACCAAATCTTGTTAGAAAACAATTCATATAGGGTAACATTGCTGTCATGAGAATTGTCCTATAGGGTGAAAATGAAGCAATAATAGTATAGGGTATCAACTTTATTTTGTGCATGCATATTAAATTGAAATTTTCTAAAATTTGATAATTATTCCTACGCGACGTGACGTACACTAATTGTTTTATATATAATTATGCGTGTGATTAATTGCTTGATGATTTATTTTCTTGTTATTAAGACGTGAGAGTGAGTTTCCTGTAAAACAGTTTCACCGTGTAAAAATTAATACAAATAAAATGCAAATAGCTAGGTTTTACGGTAAAATTGATTCACAATGTACTTTATAAAGACGGAGTAATACTTGTGTGCACCATTTGTATCGTGCAACTGATGCACAACAACTAATTAATATTGTTCAATTAATAGAAACAACTATTAATGTTCAGTGAAAACAAGTGATAATTGTTTTTAAGGACTGTAACTTAAGGAGGTTAGCAAACAAGGACCATAAGTTTTATGGGCTGACAAAATGAGGACCATAACTTTTTAAATTGACAATTTAAGGACCGTAACTTTCAAAAGTTGCAAAAAAAAAAGCCAAATTCACCTCGTCTTAAGGCCAAATTGACCCCGATTTGGGCCCAAATCGGGTAATTAGCCCGATTTGCATTGGTTCGGGCTGATTTGTATTCAATTTGCCACATTTTAAAGCTACTTCCTTATTTTGTAGGCTCCAAAACTTACTGTCCTTATTTTGCTACTCTCCTTAAGTAACAGTCATGAAAAAATAATTTTCCCGTGAAAGCAAGTAATATTGTTCAATGCAGACAACTAATATTGTTAAGTGAAACAATGATACCATTTAAAAAATACACATTAATTGGTTGCACAGTGCAATTGATATATGCAAGAATTTGTCTCAATTTCCAAAATCTATATATTATTTCAAAAAATATATAAGCTTTATTTATTTTTAAATAAATGCTTTTAATAATATTTAATATATGTTGAAGTCTATATTCAAGCAACCATTGAATCAAGTATAGCATAAATATATTGAGAATCGTAGTTTCTAAAGTTGAAGGAAAAAATTGGATGTCTTTTCAAAATGTGTGAATGGGGTGTGTGAATAGGGTGGATTCATTATTCAAGAGGTTGGGGGGCATGGGCTCTTTGGACCAGAAACAAAGGGAGATTCTTGATTCATATTCACTTTGCTTTATACTAGATTTGACCTAAGCCCTTCATAATGGACTATTCAACCCCCCCAAGGAAAACACTCTCACATCTTCCTCCCATGTTCATATTCTTTTTTGCTTCATCCATCAATTTATTTTAGAAATTTTTAATTTATTCTGGTTCGAAATTTTGGAATTCGATATACAACACCCGTTGGATTGTGGAACCTGAATGGACTGTACACTAAGGACTGAATCCAAATTTTTTGGCTCAAACGATCCTACTGGGTTTAGGGTTAGGACTCGTTATTATCTATATAGATTAGATGTTCTCTCATTTTATTCGATATTAGAAAAAATATAGTGAAAAACCTTGGCTTGACGTAGTCGTAAGACAAACTGGGTGAATAAATTTCGTATTTTTCTGTCTTTCGTGATTGCGTGTGTGTTTTTTCTTTAACAACACCTACACTTTCTTTCATACAATCAATTATTTTTCCTTATACTTTAATCATAATCACATCATCCAACCACACTCCTAGCTAAATTTCAACAGTCTTAAAAATCACTTAAAACCTAAAATATACAAACATCACATAAGGACTCACTCCCCTTGTTAAAACCCTTGTTAAATTGAGTTCTCTCTTTACATTTTTTGTTAATCTCCTCTTTAAATATATAATTTTTCTGTAGCATTCTAGATTCTCTTATATATAATCAACAAAATTGTGAGATTTTTTGAAAAAAATAAATATAAGTGATTCTTCTCCTTGAATAGGAGAATATATAACTACGTAGGTAATTAATAATTATTTATAAATAAATTAAAGGGGGAACGTGATGCTCAATGGGAGCAATTTCAATGAAACTAAGTCTATTTCAAAGTTTTTTAAGGATAAATAATTGATTATTGTTAAGCTTGTCTGTGATTTTCAACTGAAATTTTTCGATGTTTATACAAAGTCAAATCGAGGGTTAAGTGGAAAGTAACTTAAAATTAAAGTTACATCTGGATTATATTATAAGTAGTTAAAATGAAATTATTTCAAATTTCACCCGAATTTGGTAGATTGAGTGATAAAATTCAAATGCATATTATCATTATTCAATCAAACCACAATAAATCTACAACTGATCTATTTCAAATTCATGCAAATGAAAAGGGATTCTTAAGTTTTCTTCATTATAGTACTAAATTACATTTAATGAAGCACATTATGGATAACTAGTTATTGTTTTTGTGTGACAAATTAATAGAGTCTAATAATTGTATATATGCAAGAATAATTATTCTTTGCGGATATATTGCCTATATATTCTCTTCTTTTTTATCCATAAAAAAAAATTGAAAAGATAAAGAGAGAAAAAGGTGAAGGGGACGTAATTGTTGTAGGGTTTTTGGCATACAAAATTTAGAATTGGTGGAAAATTGTTGAATTTGTCCCTCGTGATCCGATTAATGGTCCTATGACCCGAACTTACCCAACCACCAAATACTGCCCTTTTCAACAAAAAGATTTTTTGTTTTTTTTATCAATTTATCCGAATCTCATTTCAATGGAATGGACCACCCTCTCTCTCTCTCAATATAGAGACAAAGTATAGTGTAATAATGACTCATACATAAATTATCGGGGGATTAATTGATTTCTCTAAATAGTATTTATAGTATTACTAGCTTATACTGAAGAGTCTTAATTATTTGTTTTGTAAAAATAAATTAAACTTTTCAGTGAAAACATCTAATACCCTTCGATGATAACATCTAATATTTTTTAGTGATAACAACCAATATCCTTTGATAATTCATGTATGAACCAATTTCACAATACATACTCATATATATATATATTTTTAATTTTTAATGTAGTTATTTATGAAATACTCATGCTGCTCGATGCTTAACTAATCTCAAATAAAGAAAGGTCATATATCATTCCATTCCCATGTAGTAAAGCCTCAAATATAATATTTTGCATAAGTATTAAAAAAAAATCGATAAAATAATATGAAAAATATGGAAATATGCACTAAACGTTACTAAAGACCTTTTTCGGTTACAATTAATCATAGGAATCGAAAATCTCTAGACATATAGTGTACGCAATGGTTTTTTTTTAATTGCCATAATTAAAGGGTGATTGTGTTTTAACTTTTAAAAACAATATATTTTTGTTTTGTGGAAATAAGACAGTGTTATTTTCGTACTTGTGACTCGTAAAAATTGGCCAATATATTTTAAAAAACAATATATAAAATAAAAAAGGACAATTGAGTTCGAATTAGAAGCCCGAAATACACCCTCACGGGCTCAGTTGTCCTACATTTATAAAATCGAAAGTATAGTAATAAGTTCATAAATTTTCGCACAATCATATCACTATATATATAAATTTTCGCAGATGGGTGATACTGAAGCGGCGGAGGCTGAGTTCTCTCAGCCCCGCTGAGAGCCATGAATCTCATCGTCTGGAACGCACGAGGCCTTGGCAACCGTTGTGCGTTCCGATCACTAAAGCGACTAGTCGCTGAACTCAAGCCATCTATGTTGTTTGTGAGTGAAACAAAAGTGTCGGTTAGATCAGTAAGTTGGTGGAAATACTCCTTGTGCTTTGATGAAATGTTTAGTGTTGATGCTAGTGGGTCGGCCGGTGGCCTTGTTCTATTTTGGAAGAAATCAATGAATGTGTCTATTTTGTCGTACTCTTCTGGGCATATTTTATGCAGTATTAAGTTTGATGACGTTTTCTTTTACTTCACGGGTTTTTACGGCAATTCTAACACAAATTTAAGCTACGTATCGTGGGAACTAATGAAAAGAGTAGCAAGTTATCCTCATAACCTGATTATGTTATGGCTTGGGGGGGGGGGGGAGATTTTAATGAGATTAGGTCTGAAATGGAGAAGGGTGGGGGCCGAAAGCCTTTCACACAAATGAAGGTTTTCAATGATGTTATAAATGATCTTGAACTAAGGGACTTTGATGCAAAAGGACCTCTTTTTACTTGGAGTAACAAGCGAAGCAGTGGGGGGTTCATAAAGGAAAAACTTGATAGATTTTTGGCTAATATTGCTTGGATGAATTTGTTCCCTAAAGCGGAGGTCACAAACAAGAGCTTCTATGGCTCTGATTATAGAGCTATACAAATATCTCTGATGCGAGATGGGAAGGTGATGAGGGATAGGATGCAACACATCTTTCGTTTTGAGAACAATTGGATGCTTGATGCCCTAAAGACAGCATGGGAGACAACTAAACAGAAGGCAGATTTTCCGGACATGATGAAGGATTTTTCTATTGTTCTTGCTTGCTGGGCAAAAGGCCAAAATAGAAATCTGGGCAGGAGGGTGAAAGAGCTCAGGGCAAAAATTGATGTACAATGGGAATAGGACAAGGAGGACATTGATTGGCCTAAACTAAAATAGCTTGAAAGGGAGCTGGAAAAATTAGAACTAAAGGAGGAGATTTATTGGCAACAAAGGGCTAGATACTCGTGGCTTACGTCGGGAGATAAGAACACTGGATACTTCCATAGGAAAGCATCGAGTCAAAGAAGTACAAATCAGATCTGTGGGCTGCGAGTAGAAACGGAGTTTGGTAAACGAATGGTCCGAAAATCGAAGCCATAGTTCTTGAATTCTATGTGGAGCTCTTTACATCAAACTCCCCTTCTATAAGAGAGATGGATGAAATCATAAGCGAGATCAAGCCTGTGGTGACTGATCAAATGAATGCCTTTCTCTCAATCCCATTTTCGAAGGAAGAGGTACGGAAAGCAGTCTCCGACCTCAATCCAACAAAAGCTCCGGGACCGGACGGTTTCAATGCAGTTTTTTTCCAAAAGTCCCGGGACTTGGCTGGGGAAAGAATAACGAAGGCCATTTGGATGCTTTACATGGGGATAGTCCACTGGAAAAATGGAACGAAACTGTTGTAGCGTTGATCCCCAAAAAAAGGAGCCAGAGAGTTTAAAAGATTTTAGGCCGATTAGCCTATGCAACATGGGGTATAGAATACTTGCAAGAACAATCACCAATAGGCTAAGGAAAATTATAGCATAAATTATTGATCCAAATTAAAGTGTGTTTGTGCCTAGAAGATTGATAACCGATAATGTGCTGGTGGGTTATGAACGTATGCACTGGCTGTGACACAACAAGAGCAAAACATGCTATGCAGCTCTCAAATTGGATATGTCAAAAGCATACGACAGAATTGAGTGGGGGTATCTGGAGAGAATCATGGCAAAAATGGGCTTCAATAATAAGTGGATCAGCATGATCATGAAGTGCATAAGCTCGGTGTCTTACTCTTTTCAAACTGGGGGATAAAATAGTTGGTAAACTCCATCCTTCGAGGGGATTGAGATAGGGGGATCTACTCTTCCCCTTCCTGTTCTTAATATGTGCTCAAGGTCTCTCATATATGATCACCAATTTGGTGGAGCGAAGAATGATATGTGGTGTAACCATTACCAGAGGAGGGCCGTGTATTTTGCATCTTTTCTTTGCAGACGACAGCTTAATCTTGTTCAAAGCCTCACCCCCGGAGTGTGCAAATCTCAAAGAAGGCCTTAGCAAGTACGAAAGAGCCTCGGGACAGCTTATAAACTATGAAAAATCAACAATCACCTTCAGTCCTAACACATGTGCAAGCAACAAAAATGCCATTAGAGGGATTCTTGATGTGAAAATGAGGCAAGGGCATGATGTTTATTTGGGGTTACCCACTTTCTCTATGCAAAGTAAGCGACTGCAATTCACCTATATTAGAGATCGAGTGGCAAATAAACTCCAACCCTGGAAGAATAGAGACTTCTCGAAAGGTGGCAATGAGGTGTTGATTAAGGCGGTACTCAATGTTGTACCCACGTATGCAATGTCATGCTTTAGGATTCCGTACTCCCTTTGTCATGAAATTGAGAGTATGATAGCAGACTTTTGGTGGGGAGTCAACGAAGGGAGAAAGAAGGTCCACTGGACAAGCTGGAGTATACTTTCAAAGCCGAAAGATCAAGGGGGGATGGGTTTTCATGATTTTGTGAACTTTAATAAAGCCCTACTTGCTAAGCAGCTTTGGAGATTTATCACAACACCGGATTCGTTAGTAGCTCGTGTTTTCAAGGCAAGATATTTTAAATATGTTGATGTCCTAAAGGCATAACTTGGATCCAACCCCTCTTTTATTTGGAGATCGTTGATGTGGAGTTGGAGTCTGCTTGATGATGGGATTCGATGGAAAATTAGGGACGTCGATCTGGTGCAAATCTATAAAGAAGTATGGGTGCCATCTCTAAGCGGGGGCCGTATACTCTCAAGAAAGGCCAGTTGATCGAAAGTTGCTAGGTACATCAAGCCAGATGGCACCTGGGACTCGGAGGTACTGAGTAGGCGTGAAATTGTTATGAATTATAGCTCGTTTTGCCCGTGTTTTGAGTGAATTCGGTGAATATTTAGAGTCAATTGAGTACTATTTTCATAAACTGATGAATTTGCCTCTTTGATGCTCATAGATGGATTGAGGGCGAAAAATGGAGTTCGTAGGACTTTGAATCGACTCAAACGGATGCCAGGATGAGAAGATATGAAAGAAATACAAAAGGTATTAGTTCGTGTAAAGAAAAGTATCACTTGGCTCAAGGAAGGAGGTGTGGTGCTCGAGCAAGAGGGGGTCGAGTGCCTATTTGGCTCTGGAAGACAAGGCACTCGACCATGCTGAGTTCGAGTGCCCCCATTAGACCACATGCATGCGCTCGACCAAGCCATGGTCAAGCAGCCCCATTCGACCCCGTGATTCATTCGACCAGTGAGAATTCGAGCGCTAGCGCTCGACCACCGCTCGAGCTAGTGCGAGATTTTGACCTTTTTCACCCATTTTTGGCATGTTGCTTATAAATACCCGATCCCAAGCTCGTTTTTAGACACTCTTTGATCACCTTTCATATTTTGGCATACTTGGAGCTTGGTAGAAAGATTTTGGAGAGTTTCATACTTGTAATCGAGGTTTTGATTTATGAATTCATAGATTTAGTATTTCTTTTGAACTTCTTGGATTAATTCTCTATATCTTGAATCTCTGAGACTTTTAAACCCTATTTTTCCAGATTTCCATAGAGTTATTGAGACTTGATTTAATTTCTTCATAATTAGTTTATGTTCTTGGATTTATTGATTCTTTTAATTATGTTAATGATTGTTTATCTATTGATTGCTTTTGTTCTTCAAACTACCATGTTAGGCTAGAACCCTTGCATGCTTAGGGTAGGATGAACTCGTAGAAGTAGGATGTCGGTACGTAGTTAGAATAATTCGTGATGTTTAGTGCTAGTTCTCTTAATTAATTGAATTCTTAAAATAAACCCTAGAATTATCTTGGAATTGAGTACGAAAATTGTTAGAGAGAAGACGATCGTATCACTCTTTAATAAGGATTATGCTTAATGAAAGGGTTTTAGAAGGGGTTTATCATCTACCGGTTCATCTAGGGAGGACGACCGCATCACCTTAGGTAAATAAGGGTCTCATCCATTAAGCACAATCCATATAACTTGTTTAGTGGGTTCGTGAAGTCGGTTGATAGGATGAAGTATTATGGTTAATTCTTGAGCTTTTAGTCTTTCAATCTAATACACTTAGAATTATCACTTGCACGTCACGGTTATTTTAGTTATCGTACCAACTCCGTTAGTATACGTAGGGATTCCTATCCTGAGCATCACCATCTTATATCTTATTAAAACCTTAGTTATTCGATTACTTTCATTATTTGCATTAATAGTACTAGAGTATAGAGTAGTTTAAAATAATTCTTGAAACCGAACATCCACTCATATTAATTACGACGCGTAGATCTCCAGGGCTCTATTCGCATACAAAGCCTCCCTTGGGTACGATACTACTTGGTCCCTATACTTGCCAATACTACAAGGAACTCATACGCTTGTGGGGTAACTACTAGTATAATTAGTATTTTGTGTTCAAGTCAGCTACTAACAGAGGCTTTCCTGCCGTTTGAGAAATAAGCAATCTTGCGGATCCCAATCAACGGTGATTGCGACCAGGATCTAAGGTATTGGTGCCCGGACCCGAAAGGACAGTACACTGTGAAGTCGGGATATCTTTATCACACAAGGAAAAGAAGCAATACACAGGAGGAGGAGAACTCTGGGAGAGAAAATCAGTTTAAGAGATGGTCGAATTGGATCTGAAAGATGGAGGTTCCCCCCAAAATTAGAATTTTCCTATGGAAAGTGGTAAATGATGCAATTGCTACAAAGGGGAACCTGGTAAGACATCATGTCCCAATATCGGCAGCATGTGACTGGTGTAAAATATGGGATGCAGGAACAACTCATGCACTATTTTTCTGCCCACTAGCCCGCTCAGTGTGGAAGAAACAGGGCCTTTGGAAAGAAGTCCGACAAGGGGACTTTATGAACACAAAGGACCTACTCCACATGGTATTCTCAAAGTGCAATCATCTGGAAAGGGAGGAAATCGCTACACTGTTGTGGGCCATTTGGAAAGAACGCTGCCATATCCTTCACGAACCGGTCAAAGATGGGCAACCCAAAAGAGGGGACGTTCGGGTAGAGTGGGCAATGGAGTTCTTAGGCTCCTATCGTGAGGCAAACAACCAACTGAAAGCTTTCACGAGTGCGGCACAAACACTGAAGAAATACGCCCGATGGATGATTATTTTGAAGGTGTCACGGTGATGGTGGATGCAAGTTTTGATGATGATAAGAGGAAGTTCTCTATTGGCTATATATGCATGGAGGGAGAAGAAACACCGCTTGAAGCCGGATGCAAGCAAATTGACCCATCGTCCTTGGTCTTGGGAGCTGAGATCCAGGCTATTTATGAAGGAACCAAAAAATGCTTGGCTCTGGGGCACAACAGAGTGAGAGTTTGGTCGGATTCGCTGGAAGTGGTAGAGGCATTGCACTTGAAGGAAAGATTATTTGGTCCAGAAGGCAGGATCCTTAATGAAATATGGGAAATTATGCATGACGGCCGAGTGGTTGCCATCAATCATATCCCGAGAAAACGGAACGCTATGGCCCACGAGCTTGCCAAACGAGCTTTTGACTCTCCGTATCCTCAAGACTGGAACGGGGTAGAAATACTGATAGCAATCAGGAATATAACCCATGTGATGTAATGTTTCTTTGTAATAGATAGGGTTATATGTTTTCAATGTGATTGCTTTAAAAAAAAGCACTTCATAAGTTCGTAGATGATGCACGCAACGAGAAATAAGACTTTTACAACGCGGCATACGAGCTAAATATAATAAATAATCACCTTTATATTTTCAATAAATTAAATCAAGCCAATGTACAATACAGGAAAGTTATATTTAGTGATAAAAATCTTGGACAATAGACAAAGTATAAAGTGTAAATGGTTTATACATAAACCATTGAAGGGTGTTAGTTGTTTTTATTAAAGAGTATTAGTTGTTTTCACCAAAGATATTAGTTGTTTACTTAAAACCAACTAAGACTCTTCAATAATAACCATTAATACGTTTCAGTGAAAACAACAAATACTCTTTAGTGAAAACAAGTAATAATCTTTAATGATAATATATTAATCAATTTCACTTTATACATACTCACAATCTTATCATTATAACTTCTCTAGCTAAATTTTAATGATAGGTAGAGACAATCTTTAATGATAAAATCTTGTCCTTAAGAACTGTTTCCGATCCTATCATAACAAAAAAAGATCTTAGTTAAAAAAACAAAAAAAAAACCCCTATAATGACAAAATTACTATCACCAAAAGTCAATTTTTTTTTTTTTGTAGTGATATTTAAATTTATATATAAATAATTAAAATGTATGATATATAAATTCCACCCTAGCTCGAAAAGATGATATATTTCGACTAACATGGAGACATGTATTCCATCATAGAAAAGAAGTGAATATAATTGATAGTGATTGAAAATTACATAATAAAACATACGTGTCGTACGTAAGTAAATAAGTATAGGTTCGGAGCATAATAAATCGTTGATGATTTAATATGTTTTGAGAATGTTTATTGAAAAACGAAAGATGATTTTGTCGCGAAAGAAATGGGACAATACAAATTATGAGTTTGTTTTCTATTTTTATGTACGACATTCTTTAGGTTTTATTGACGTAGGATATTAACCAAAAAGTAACACGAGTCTTAATTGTTACCTATATATATAATAAATACTTAATAGTATTAAATACATAAATACTTAATAGGAGTATTATTTAAACGCAAATAGTGATCTAATGAAATTTGGTTATATCAAACATTTACTATTAGATTAACCATGCAATAAAATGAATAAATTCTAGGCATAATGCATCAAGAGACCCCTAAACTATCAACTTTTGTTTCGAAAGATTTCTAAACTATTTTTTTGTTTTAAAAAGCCCCTAAACTATCAATTTTATTTCAAAAGGCCCTCGAACTATTTTTTTTTTAAAAAAATCTCTTAAAATATATATTTTTTTGTTTCATGAGACCCTTATTTGACAATCCATTAGGGCATTTTTTGTTGGAATTCAATTTTAACAACGTTGAAATTGGTTGATTAATCATATTCTAATGAAATGCATTAAACTAACTCATTTAAATCCTTCAATTTTCGTTATTAGAGGTCTCATGAAACAGAAATTAATAGTTTAAGGGTCTTTTAAAATAAAAAAATAGTTAAGAGGTCTTTGAAACAAAAAGTAATAGTTTATGGGCATTTTAATGCATTATGCCTAAATTCTAAATGAAGAAAACAAAGCATATGTGATCTATCACGACATCATTTTTTAAAAATTAATGGAATCGAACATCTCTCACAAAAGTGAGATGAAGATCATCAATAAGAATTTCATCTTCTTAAAGAAGAATTACACATTCAATTATTATATTAACTTGGGCAAGAATGGATTCTCCAATACTTCCAAAAAAAATGCAAGCACCCAAAACCTAATTGGAATGCTAAAAGTGAGGACTTTTCAGTGGTACTTATTTAGTAATTGATTTGATTAGAATTTTTATATTTTAATTTAATATTTCATATCGTGTTTCATTACTTTAATTTACCTTATGTGTTGATTGATGACTTCAATTAGTACACATCACACAAGTATTATAAACAATAAAATGATAAAAATTTGTGTAAGATGAATTTCTTCTAAAATGTTAAAGCATCATCCCCAAATAATATTCCGATTCATCGTGAGTTTGTTTTACTCAAAGATCAATTGAATAAAATATAAAATTCCAAATTAATTTAAAGAATCTAGTGCCTTGATATACTCTTAATTTGAAAGAATAAATTGTCTAATATGGTATAAAGGGAATATTTAAGGTAAAAAGGAGCAATGAATTTTTTTTTTCTATCATTAGGGTTATGCTATACTTTAGAACAAAAAATGATGGGATTAGATCAATTATTACATTGAATAAGAGAATAAAGCTTATAACTTTGGAATTAAGGATCTATTCCACTTTTGTTTCCTTTTTTTAAAAGAAAATACTCTTAATTTTTTTATAAGAATATTTTTCTTGAAATCATCCCCTAATTCTTAGAAAATGACTGCTATAGACATATTATATGCATCAAATATAGTTAGGAATTTGAGTACGTAAATATTGAGAATCATAACTTTATTCCTTGTCTTGATATGGAGTTAATTTTTAAATTCTTTTTCATAATCATTTTCTTGATCTTAGCTATATTCTTATATATACTTGGATCAAATTAAGCAAGTAAATGAGGAATGATAACTTGGGCTTTGGTAGGAGATTTCCTCACTTCATTGGGCTTATGTATAAGCTGATAAGCATATTATTTGAGAGGTCAATATAACCAGCCTTTCAATAAATTGATCCAAGGGATTGTGTCTATAGTAATCTTCCATCCAAATATATATTTATTTCTAAAATTATCACATGTTACTTGTTCCTAACTTACTCTCCTACCTCTTCTTTTTTTCGCATCAACTAATTTTTTCTTCTACTTTTTTTTCATCTAATTTATTTCTCCACTAACTAGTTATAATAAAATAATAAATTATCGTCACGCGTAAGTAATTGTTTGACATAAAGTTTCATACATTTTCACTACATTCAATACAAAACAAATACTCTCTCCGTCCACTAAAAATAAACATTTTTCTGCACGTGATTTTATGTGATATGTCGGAGGATATTTTGGAGTCTTGTGAGGTCCGTTTATGAATATTGTGATTGCTTATGACAAGTATGCATAACATATGTTCAACAAACAATAATTTTATTCATAAGTGAACCTCACAAGATCTCTAAATACCCTATGACATTTCGCATTAAACCACGTGTAGAAAAATGTGCATACTTTTAATGAACATAAGGGAGAACAATTACTATTCACAGGATTTGTCTTATCCATTTTTTTTTCTCCATTCGTCTGTGCTCCTTATACTCTAGTCGAAATCAAACACTATCTAAGGGTAGAGGTATTTGGTTGATAAATTAAGGCTCTTGGTTAACAACTTTTTAATGGTAATTAGAATGAAATTGTATTTTCTATCTATGCCCTCATGATAAAAATGATATGATGGAGGAAGAATTGTTCAAATGGTGACTCCATTGCTAGTGTCATGCCCCAATTTTGGAATAGAAGTGGACAACAAATGATTGTTGGTGGAGGAATGGAGGATTGATTGAGGAGGATGATTGTAGGAAGAGAATAGGGTAATAAAAATGAGGTAGTGATTATTTTATTTAGGAGAGGAGGTAGTGATTTTGTTCTCAAGAACCATCGTAATTACACTAATTTTCATTCTCATTCCGATTCCCATTACCATTAAAGAGTTGTTAACCAAGCGCCCCCTAAATGATTTAAATAAAAAAAATATGAGTATTTAATTAAGTTTATAGTACGAAATTGATAGATAAAATATTTAATAGATAAGAGATTTCCGTAGTTGCGCATCTGGTGTAGTGGTATCATAGTACCCTCCCACGGTACTGACCAGGGTTCGATTCCCTGGATGCGCATTTTTTAAGCTTTTTGTTTACCTTCTAATATTTTTTTAGTTGTTTGAATTATTGTTGTTGAGTTAATATTTATTCAAACTCATTTAATCCTTTTACATTTTTGTTTTTAACTCAAAAAATTATGAGATTGGTTTCATAACAAAACGAATTGTCATGATATATATTTAAGGGAAAATGATATTTTTCTGTCCTATAATTTTACCACTTTTTTATTTTCGTCCTGCTAACTTTCAAATTTTGATTTTAATCCTATAACTTTACCGTTTTTTTATTTTCGTCCTGTTGACTTTAAAATTTTAATTTTAGTCCTGTAACTTTACCTCTTTTTTATTTTCGTCCTGTAAGGGTTGGTAGGTTGTAGGACCAAAATAAAAAAAAATATGTAAGTTACAAGACCAAAATCAAAATTTGAAAGTCAACAGGACGAAAATCAAAACTAGGTAAAGTTATAGGACTAAAATCAAAATTTGAAAGTCAGCAGGACAAAAATCAAAATGAGGTAAAGTTACAGGACAAAAAAAACAATTTTCCCTATATTTAATATGTCCCGTGAACTTAAATTTTTTTCTTTTAACATTTATGTCTCCTTAACCCAAAATGAGATGTTTTTTGTTCAACTAATGTGGTTAAATGTAAGGTTCCCTACAAACATAAAAACATATAATTAAAAAATTTATGTCAAAAACACATAAATACAAATATGATCTCCATGCGTATCCATATTCAATAAAAAAGAACACATAACTGAGTTCTCAGTAATAATATATATCTCTTGTAATATTGCTAATAACCAAATACCAAATCAACATTCCCGGAGCTTAAAAACAAATAGGACATTCCTACATCAAAGAACTCCCCAAGATGGCATGAAAATTTTAAAAGAGTTGAGAAAGAGGAACACTTAATGATACAATAGTCGGGCGTGCATCTGAAGATCGGGGAAACACACAAGTGTAACAGAAATATCGATCCAAAACACCAAGAATACTATTTAGGGCCACAAGAAATACCACAAGAATCATCACACTCAGAGAACATAAGAATGATTTCATCAGCTGGTTCAATGATGACCAGCAATAGATTATATAATCTGCAGCATATGATTTAATCCTGCAAACACTACCAATAATCCAGCAGTATATGAATACAAGCCTACTTCGATGCAGATACTAATGTTTTGAACGATAAATGACTATATCAACATTTGTCAATAAAGAGTTCTATGCACAATTGCAGCTTAAACAAAGCTAGGAGGCACAAATTCATAGACCAACTGCTAAACATTATACCAGCAGCATTGTATTTGTAAAATGCAACTAACTCAAAGCATCAAAAGTCACAACACATGAACAAACTCTAAAATCAAAGCATCACAACCGACATATTTTAAGATGCACAATAGCGACTGAAAAACCAGCAAGGAGCATGATAACTAGATTCATCAATGGTTATAATGTGCCTCCATTGATATCAAGATTATACAAATAGAGTCCAAAAAGCAACGGAATCACTATAGTTTTCACTCAAATACATTAACTTCATCACCAAAAAAAAAAAAAAAAATCCCACCTACAGACCTTCCCCTCCAACATCAAGACATCACAACAAACAAATTTAAGATATGCAATAGCAATTGGAAAACCAGCAATGAGCACGATAAATAGATTCATCAATAATTATAAATTAACAAGATTACACAAATAGAGTCCAAAAAGCAACAGAATCACTATAGTTTTCACTCAAATAAATAAACTTCATCACCAAAAAAAAAAAAAAAAAAAACCAAAATCCCACCTACAGACCATCCTCCAACATCAAGGCATCACAATAAACACATTCAAGATACAAAATAGCAACTGAAAATCCAGCAACAAGCACCATAAATAGATTCATCAATAATTATAAAGTATCACAATTGATATCAAGATTACGAAACAGAGTCCAAAAACCCCAGAATCACTATAGTTTCCACTCAAATACATAAACTTCATCACCAAAAATAATACCAAAATCCTACCTACAGATCATCACAACAACCACATTTAAGATACACAATAGCAACTGAAAAACAAGCAAGAGCACAAAATAGATTCATCAATAATTATAAAGTATCACCATTGATATAAAGATTACATAAACAGAGTCCAAAAACCCCAGAATCGCTATAGTTTCCACTCAAATACATAAACTTCATCCCCAAAAATTCCCAAAATTCCACCTACAGATCATCCTCCATCCTCAAATACTCCCCAATATCGGCATGCCTGTGCACAACAATCCCATTCGGATCCATTTTCCGACAATCCACCGTACTCTTCGCCGCATCCCCAAACCCCAAGGGCACATCCGACATCGAGAAAACAACAACACCATCATTGACCTGAATGTTCTCAGTAATCCTACCCAATCCACCTTTCAACACACTATTCCCGTACAAAAAACTCATCTCAGCAGTAGGCTTAAGCCACACTTTATGCTTCGCATTCGCGGCCAACAAATTTAAGCACTGAATCGTGAGGAAAAACTTTCCAGTTTTCGTGAATTTACCGATTTGAGTGCCGAGGGAGACCAGCTTGTCGCGCTTGACGTTGGTGGCCCGCTTCACGAGGGATTCGGATACGTAGTAGACCCGATTCTTCTGCATACGGAAGCAGTATCGGCCCGGATTCTGTTCGGGCCCTTCGTGCGCCTGGGCCTCGAGGGCGATTTTATTGATGTTGCTGCCGACGAATTTGTGGAGCTTGTTGAAGACGACGGTGGTTTCGTTCTCGTCGAGAGGTCTCATGGCTTTTGATTTTGCTGATTCTAGGGTTTTGCGAAATGGGGATTTTTGACCTAGGGTTTATGGTTGCAGACATTATAGATTTTAAGGACCAACTGCTGTTGGGCCCTGTTGGGCCTAATTGGCCTTGGGCTTTTTGAGAACAGCCCAATGGATTTATTTTAATTTGGCGCAGGTTATTTGCACTAGCCCCTTTGTTAAAAACACTACCGGATGAATACACTATTTTTTTCGAACTTTTTTTTCGAAATTTTTTCATTTTTTCAAACTTTTTTTTCGAATTTTTTTCATTTTTTCGAAATATTTTTCCGAAAATAATTAAATTCACAATATTTCGGAATTTTTTTTCGAATTTTATGTTTATTTTCGGAATTTTTTGCCGAAAATGTTACAACTTTTTGGAAAAGTTGATAGTGTATTCATCCGGGTAGGGTATTTAACAAAGAGGCTAGTGCTAATAACCGTTGCCTTTTAATTTTCGTATTTATTACTCCTATTAAAGAAAAGAGCACGGTTATTAGCACTAGCCTCTTTGTTAAATACCCTACCCGGATGAATACACTATCAATTTTTCTAAAAAATTGAAACATTTTCGGCAAAAAATTCCGAAAATAAACATAAAATTCGAATTTTTTTTCCGAAATATTGTGAATTTAGTTATTTTCGGAAAAAAAGTTCGAAAAAATGAAAAAAATTCGAAAAAAAAGTTCGAAAAAATGAAAAAATTTCGAAAAAAAAGTTCGAAAAAAAATAGTGTATTCATCCGGTAGTGTTTTTAACAAAGGGGCTAGTGCAAATAACCTGCGCCTAAAGAAAAATGAGATTTCGAATTATTATTTAAAAAGAAAAATGTAGCAAGCCTCTCAAGGGTATCATAATTCATTCACCCAACGTCAACTTTTGTACTCTGCTTTATGTGTTACATTATATTTGTTAAATCTTACCACCTCCGTCCCGGGAGGAACTTGACCTCTGGGCACACTTTTTAAGAAAAAAAATATTTTTTAAATAAATTAGTGGCATATGAGTAAATATGTATATATTTTTGTGAGTGTGCATGCAAATCAATGTTTTCTTTTAAAAGGTGTGCAAGTTCCTTTGGGACGGGCTAAAAAGGAAAGTGGACAAGTTCCTCCGGGACCGCGGGACGGAGGGAGTATAACTTTAGTTGATTAAATAGGTTTATTTTTTAGCTTTGTGTTTCATTATATCTATTAAATCTTATAATTTTAGTTGATTAAATAGATTTAATTATTATGTTTGAAAATCATGCATAACTAAATGTCACTTCAATTTATATTAACAAACTGAATATCTGTTTTAACGAGTTTTATTAAATCAGCTGAAACAATTTATTTATTTATTTTTGGTGGAGATTTAAATAATTTGGGATCGACTTGATTTAATTATAATAAAAAAAAACTGTACACTCTGAAGAAATGGATGAGATTTGAGGAAAAAATTGCTTTTGAAGCCTATTATTGAAACTTTCACATTAGAATAAGTTGTATTTTGTTTGATGAAAAAAAGAGTTGTATCTTTGACATTATATATTTTGGAGAATGGAGTGTTCTTTAATTTGCATTTATTTCTATGAGTAAGGTGAACTAGTCAAGTGTTTGGTCACATCGCTCCCTAAATTCCAACATTTTGAACCCATGTTCGTAATTTTCAACCTTATTAGCCTTGTAGAGCTATTAGGTTATGATCCTTCTAGATCTCAATGGAATTAATTAGTACTTGAGAAGGGATATCTCACCCATGGATATGGATCAGTTAAGATCGAACCACTTAAAAATGGCAAAATATTATATGAAAATAGTTCATGATAAATTTATCATTAAACAATTTTAAAGTATCATTACACTACAAAAAAAATACAGTTTAGCGACGGAATTTTCGACGGAGAATCCGTCGCAAACCATATTTTGCGACGGACACGTGTCCGTTGTTAAAACAGCCGTAGTTAATGTTTGCGACGGACTTTTGCCTCCCATCGCAAATTTACGACGGACAAAACCGTCGCAAAATTGGCGGGTTTGACCGACCGGGTCGCTCAAAATTTGCGACGGCCTATAGTCCGTCTCAAGTCATTCGAGTCAGACCTAATCGGGTCTACAGCTTTTGCGACGGATCATTGCCGTCGCAAATGTTTATTTTTTTTTTAATATTTTCGATTACAATTTGCGATGGGTATATTTCAATTTGCGACGAAATTTGGCCGTCGCTAATTCCGAACCTGTACAAAAAAAAAGTGGTTCGCGTGGTTCGAGCCCGGGCACCCGGGGCGGGCTCGGACCACTAGGCCACCAGCCCATAGCTTACTATATGCGGCCCACCTTCTATATGTATCAATATTAGACCTTGAACAATTAATCCAAGTTTGCGCTCAAGAGGAATCGAACACGCGACCTCTTGTGCAAGGGGAGGAGGGGCGGCCGCTAGGCCATGTGCTTCTTTCGTTTATTTTTACGCAATTAATTGTATATGTATTCAAATTAAGTCATTTTTTTTTTATAATTCACCAAATTAATTTCTTTTCGTATCTAAGTTGTTTATTAAAATATTTTGCCCAACTTTTTTTTATTTTGTAAAATTATTTATTTCGACAATGCATAATTTTATAATTCGTTCATTTGTACGCAATTAATTGTATATGTATCCAAATTGACTCATTTTTTTTTTCATAATTCACCAAATTAATTCATTTCCGTTTCTCACTTGTTTTTATAAATGTTGGGGTCATTTAATTTTTATTTTTTTGGTAAAATTATTTATTTCGACTCCCGTTTAAATTTATAATTCGTTCATTTGTATGCAATTAATTGTATATGTATCCAAATTGATTCATTTTTTTCCATAATTCACCAAATGAATTCATTTTCTTTTCTCACTTGTTTTTATAAATTTTGTGGACATTTAATTTTTATTATTTTGGTAAAATTATTTATTTCGACTCCCGCTTAAATTTATAATTCGTTCATTTGTATGTAATTAATTGTATATGTATCCAAATTGATTCATTTTTTTCTATTATTCACCAAATTAATTCATTTTCTTTTCTCACTTGTTTTTATAAATGTTGTGGCCATTTAATTTTTATTATTTTGGTAAAATTATTTATTTCGACTCCCGCTTAAATTTATAATTCGTTCATTTGTACGCAATTAATTGTATATGTATCCAAATTGACTCGTTTTTTTCCATAATTCACCAAATTAATTCATTTTCGTTTCTAACTTGTTATATATACAATAATTTAGTAATTCTCATCATCATCTTCATCCTCCTCACCGCGCTCTTGTCCATCATCCTCATGATCACTTTCAATCATTACAATTTCTGGATTTGCAGCAAGTAAGTCGACAAAAATATTCACACCTTCTTGATCAACCTCTGTTTGAGCCTCTTGTATCTCTGTTTGAAATAGATCTGTTGGTTCTACACCGTCTTTCTTTGACGGATTAGAAACTTCAACCAATGATCTTGCCTTCACTTTGCAAATTGTCCTCAAGTTGGGCATACTTGATCCGGAGTATTTGCAATAATATACTTGAGATGCCTGCGTTGCAAAAATATAGGGATCGTATGCCGCCGGAAACTTCTTTCCGGTGTTGATATCAACAATCTTGTAGTTTTTGTCGACTCTTGTTCCTTGTTTCTCTGGATCATACCATTCACACAAGAACAACACTATCGTCCTCTTCGGCCAACCCAGATATTCTATTTCAACTACTTCTTGCAGCACTCCATAGTAATCGATAGGTTCTTCGTTGTAGTTTCCACCGGTAACGCAAACACCACTGCTTGTAGTCGATTTCATTGAAGCATACGCTTCAATATGAAATTTGTATCCATTTGCATAATATTCGTGGTATGATACCACACTACGTAGTGGTCTTTTGCTCAGAGCTTCAAGATGTGGGTTGTTATTAAGTAGGCCACTTTGTCCTTGTAAATATTAAATTATCATGTACAAAAATAACAACATATTTGTTATAGGGTAAAAATCATATAATTATGTGATACTCACGTAACGTTGGAACCAAAACATAAAATCATTGCGGATGGATTGAAAAAATGTTGCATCTGTGATGTCTGGTTCTACTTGACGCTTATACTCACATAACATCCTTATATATCAGAAAAAAGAAATTAATTACTTTTCAGATATCAACAGTATACATATTGTAAAAAACTCAACTAAAAAATTAAATTACTTACTCTATATACGGTTGGACTTCAGGACAATTCATCAAAACATATGAATGTATTGTTTCCTCTTCAATACTGTCCCTGAACGGTCGTTTGGTGTCCTTACCCATTGGTCGACTCAGATGCAAAAATACAGATAACATACCTTCAACATCACGAAGGGGATGGTCTACTCCACGACCATCGTAGTTGCGAGCCACATTTCTGATTCTGGTTTGAACTTGATCGCCGAAGTAGTAAGAAAAAAATGCTCCAACCTCTTCAGTAAGGTATGCATTAACAATTGATGCTTCGATGTGGACCGCATTTCCAATATTGAGCTTTAAGTTGTGCAAATACCTAAAACAAGAAGTGTTAAAATATTTATTCAGTATTGGTCTTAAAAGTCGATCTAAAAAATGGTATAGAATTATCTCTCAAAAGGGTACATCCATCGATACTGTACGGGACCAGCAATTGAGGCTTCATACGCTAAGTGTACGGGTAAGTGCTCCATCGAGTCAAAGAAGCTGGGTGGAAAAATCCGCTCAAGTTTGCATAGAATAACAGGGATCTCCTCATCCAAATGCCTCATGTCCTCAACTGTAATCGTTGATGTCGTTAAGTGTCTGAAAAAGAGACTTAATTCCATGATGACACTCCATACATTCTTAGGGAGTGAGTACTGAAATGCAATAGGTAAGAGTCGTTGCATGAACACGTGACAATCATGACTCTTCATTCCAGACACATTTCCGGTTTCCGTGTCAACTCTGTCTCCCAAATTCGACACATAATTATCAGAGAAGCTCAACTCTTTCACCCACTTACACAAATTCTTCCTTTCTGCTTTACTAATTGTGTAAAAGGCCTGGGGATATGTTCTTGTCTGCTCATCCTTGTGTAGGAAAGCACGAGAACAGAAGAGCCCCAACTCATCTCTGGATTTTGAAGTGTCTTTGGTCTTCCCTTCAGTACCCAGGACCGTATGAAACAAGTTATCGAAAACATTCTTCTCTATATGCATCACATCCAAATTGTGTCGAATCAACAACTTGCTCCAATAAGGTAAGTCCCAAAAGATACTTCTCTTCTTCCAACCACCCTGGATGCGTTTATGTGCTCCATTGCACCCGCCTCAGTTGTCTTCATCAAATCAGTGACTGTAACCTCATACAACAATGAATCACCTGAAATAATTAATTTATATATGGTTAACTTATTTATATGAGACACATAGACATAAGTAGTGATTCAATACCCAGACACATACCTGATCGAATTCGTGGTCTTGGGCGGCCTACTGCAATTTTACCCTTTAGAAAGCCTGTTTTGTTCCTCCGAAAGGGATGATCAGGAGGAAGAAACTTGCGATGGTTGTCGAACCATGACACTTTTCTACTCAATGGAAGATAGAATGCATCAGAACCGTCCATGCAATACGGGCATGCTAGTTTTCCTGCTGTTGACCACCCAAACAACATATAAAATACTGGAAAGTCACTAATGGTCCACAAAAGTGCAGCTCGCATCGTGAAGTTCTGCTTCCTATGAACGTCGTAGGCCTCCACCCCTGTAGACCACAAAGATTTCAACTCTTTAATCAGTGGCTGGAGATATACATCCAATTTATGCTTGGGGTTGTGTGGTCCAGGCACCAAGATACTAAGAAACATATGTTGAGGCTTCATGCACAACCAAGGAGGTAGATTGTACGGGGTCAACAGCACAGGCCATAATGAATACTTTTTTCCGTGCATTCCAAATGGAGCAAAACCATCCGTACACAAGCCTAATCTCACATTTCTCGTCTCCCTTGCAAAATTTGGAAACTCTCTATCAAGATGTTTCCATGCCTCCGAGTCTGCAGGATGCCGCATCTCTCCAGAATTCTCACCAGAACACTCCTCAGCATGCCATGTCAATTCTTTAGCCGTGGCACTAGACTGATACAACCTCTCTAGACGAGGAGTGATGGAAAGGTAATACATTGCCTTATAAGCCTTCAACTGCACTTTCTTCTTACTTTTTGTACGACCAGATGGTTTGTACAGTGGGTGACCACACATCTTGCAATGGTCCTCATCATCATCCTCATCCCAGAACAACGTGCAACCGTTTGTACAACAATCAATCTTCTCAAAGGGTAGACCCATATACTTCAAGAGCCTCTTGCTCTGATAGAAATTATCAGGCGCCGCGTTGTCTTCAGGTAGAGCTCGTTTGAACAATTTAGCAAATTGATTGAACACTTTTTGACTGACCTTGCCTTCAGTTTTGATGTTCAACATTTGAGCATTGATAACAACTGCGTCTCAGTCTCACAACCAGGAAACAACTTTTGATCAACAGTTTTAAGCATATCAGAAAACTTCTTTGACCGATGATTTGGTTCCTCCTCCATAGGCGTTTCATTGAATTATGGTTGACCACCCAAAATAGATTCTGCAATCATCATCCGATATCTATCAGGTTCATCCTCTATTTGTGGTTCAAATTGAGTATACGGAACTGTTGGAGTTATACGTGAAAGTATGCTTTTACTTTGTATAACTCGTGTATCAAACACTCGTTTTATGAGAATAATTCTTTTATCGCATTTGCTTTAGTTATGATTGAATGTTGAATTTCTATTGCAAACCGTTCAATACATATAGTACGTGTTACATAGTAGTTAATGTGGTGATACCCGATCACGGAAGACAACATTAACGGTTTACTTGTAACTAAACGTACATTTTCACGACCTAGGTGGAATTGAACAAACCGCCGTGAAAGGTCGATGTGTAAGGCTCAGATTGGTCTGTCTTGACTAAGAGATTGCACTAGCACATTTAGTATGTGTTGAAGAGGTCTTACAGCGAGGATAAATTCTTCTGTTCTGAAAGGTGAAGAATTAGACCTCAGTGGTTGTTGATTTCTTAATCTCCGTCACTTAAATAGGACCGTGTGTGCTTAGTAGTTACTGCTTTGATTCATGTTGGGTGAGAATCATTGTGACTTCGAACTTTGTGTCTTGGGCAGTAATATTAATCATACGACGGTTGCTAAGATTTAATACGGAGAAACGCGTGCGAGTACGGCTCGTGTGATTAGTCCCCTTGGTGGGCTCAGAAGTTTTATTGTACCAAATCTTGCAAGTGAAGAATTAGTTTCTTCGGTACGAATAATAATGTTGAGCTGTCTTTACTCCAAGGTGAAATATATTAATTAATTTAGAGCTATTCAGAAGCTCAATTAATTAATGGACTTGATAATCTTAAACGCGGAAAATAATAACCGGGAGCCCATATTATTGTAATATGGATTAAGATGGATAGTGCAATATTAATTTATTAGTGGTAATAATTAATATTAATGGGCTGAATTATATTGGGGCTCAATATTGAAATTCAGAAGTCCATTAGGAGGTCCAATCTTAATTCTCCTTAAGGCCCCTCAAGTAGCCCAATTAAGTAGCCCAATAATGATAAGGTGATTAAAATAAAAAGAAAATAATATGCTGATTTTTCCCTTTAATTTTCGAAAAATACATGATAAGGAGGAAAAAGATTTTGTTGATTTTCTTGGAAAGATATTATGCAAGATATGTATTCTAGGAATACAAGAATATCTCATATATTCAAGAAGATCCAAATCTTGGATTTTCTCTATGTGAATTTCGAAAATTACACTCTATAATTAAGAGTGTGAGATTTTTGTGGAATATTTTATTTTGGAGAAAAGAATATATGAGATATATTCAAGATTTCTTAGAGTCTAAGAAAAGATTTTTTCCAAGCCCATTAACCACAATATTTTCGGCCACTTTAATTATAAATAGGGGATGATTATTTCATCCCCAAATACATAATTTCATGTGTTGAAAAAATCAAGAAGCATAGATATTTTTCTTTTTCCTTAGTTTATTAAATTGCTTGAAAGCGTCTCCCACCGGCGATCAAGTGGGGTGAAAAGGGAAATACTTGAGAAGGCTTTGGGTTGATAGAACGAGATTACAAGTGTCCCGTATATCCAAAGGCCATTACTACGAGAGGTACGTTAATCGCATATTTACTTGTTTAATTCCGCCTAGTTAAATATGTGAAATTAATTTAACATGCATGATGATAATTAGTTGTTGGAATTATTATTTGTATTAATTAGGATTAATTCATGCTAGTAATAATTGTATTTAAATTCGTATTTAAAGTTCATCCCGAATAGATTCCGGGCACCCCTATTTTCCCAACAGGAACATAACTTGAACCACCAAGCAGAACTTCCACCACCGCTCCACCCAGTATACCAGTATTTTACGGTTTCGATGTCAATATTCCACCATTGTTCACCGTGACTGGTCCAGTTGTAATAACAGGGAACAAAACTGGAAATCACAAGATGGGTTCTAACCTCATCAACACTCAAGAGTCTCATATTTCTGCATCTTCTGTCTTTACACGGACACCTAATATTACCCATACAATCCATACTGCATGGATGTTGTAGTGCAAACTCAATAAACTCATCAATTTTATTGCAAAAGACAGAGTTAATGCCTCCTCCTATCATTATAGATATTGAGTACATCCAACCACGGTCTGAAAATTGCATCTGTTACAGATTAAAAGTAAATATCACATGAGTTGTAAAAAATTGGGCAGAGTTCGCCTAAAAATAGGGATATACAATTTTTTCCATCACATAAATCAATCCAACACAACCATATATCAATCATAGTAAACCAATCAAATAAACAAATATCACACAATTTATCTAATAGTGTACAGAAAAATTGAGCAGAATTTCGACTAAAAATAGGTATAAATATCACACAAACTAAAATTAACCCAACAAATATAACCATATATCATCAATCATACTAAAACCCATCAAATAAACATATATCATGGTCATTACTTAATAGTGTACTAAAAATTTGAAACAATAAAAATATGACATTTAAACGGTTAAAAATGTGAAAACGTACGGTGAAGTTGAAGGCAATGACAAATACGTACGGTGAGGTAGAAGGCAATGACAAATACACCAATTATACGTGAAGAACATATGAAAACCGCATCATTTCTTATTTTTTTTTCGTGAGTGAAAGTGAAAGGGAAGGAAAAGGAAGTGGACTGTTATAAATCTGCGCAAATTTGCGACGACCTTAATTACCGTCGCAAATTGTATATTTTGCGATGGCTTTTCCGTCGCAAATAGCGTTTGCGACGACCCGGGTCAATTATTGGTCACCAACCCGCCTGACAAGATTCAACCGCTCAAATTTGCGACGGAAAAGTGTGCCGTCGCAAATTTGAATTTAAAAGTTGCGACGGAAAGCCGTCGTAAAATGTAACCCGGCCGAATTTGCGACGGAAATGTTGTCCGTCGCAAATTCAGAATTTGCGACGGCGTCCGTCGCAAATGGGTACAAAACGTCGGCGTTTTATGTCTCCGTCGCTAAAGTCCATCACAAATTTGCGACGGGCTTCTCTTGCCGTCGCAAAAGCGGTCAAAATTGACAAACTAAAGATGTCCGTAGCAAAACTATCAAAAGTCCGTCGCAAATGACCTATTTTGCGACGGATATACGTCCGTCGCAAATTTGCCGTCGCTAAAATCCGTCTTTTTTGTAGTGTTAATCTCACTGGGAGTATCATTAATCTCATCAGGGGTATCATTAGTCTGAGTTCAAGATTTTTTTTTAAATTTTCTTGAATTCAGACTAATGATACCCCTGACAGGTTTAATGATACTCCTGATTAGATTAATGATACTCTAAAACTATTTCATGTTAAGCTTATTATGAAGCGTTTTCATATAAAACCTACTCCTTAAAAATTGGTGGTGTTTTCTATCTTTCATTTTTTTTTCTTTTGATAATTCATATTGATTAATTAAGGCTTTCAATCCATACATTTTAATGGTAAAATCAGAATGTTAGATAGGCAATAGAATCATAACAGTACTTAATAATAACTCACCCTAAACACTATTCATATGTTGAGTGAGATATAGTTATTGCATCAAATACTAGGTTGTGTAATTTATTTAAAAAAAAAAAAAACTAGGTTGTGTAATTGGACGGCCATGATTGTCGTATAAGGATAACTAGAGATCCACTTGATTCATTCAAATTAATAAAAAACATTGAGCAAATTTTATAATCCAATGAAACAAGTGAAATTTTACAATCTCGAAGATTCAAAACCTTGAAAGAAACAAGTGTGATAATACAACCTAAAATCTATACTCTCTCAATTTTAAAATAAGTGTCATTTTAAATTTTTTTTATGACAATTTAAAAATCACAATTTTTTTATATATATACCCATATATATGTATATATAATATTTTATAATTTAAATTTAAATTCGGGGTAAATTAAAAAATGTGGAAAAGATAGTTACAGCGATATTTATTTTGAAACAAAATTTAACCTTTAAAACGATATTTATTTTGAAACAGTGGGGCAAGAAACAAGTATGTTTCATATAATTGGAAAAAAAAATCAATAGAAAATATAATTTAATAAGGTGCTTGGTAGTTGGAAGAGAACTTCACAAATCAAATCACAACTAGAGAATGGAAAATAGTGAAAATAGAGAGTTTAATTGACAACTTTAATTCCTCCACGGTAACACACTAACACTCATTCAAAAAGTGCTTTAAAAAAAAAAAAAAACACTCATTCAAAAAGTGAGAATCAACAAAGATTTTTTGGGCCCCTCTATTCCACTCAAAAATTAAAAGTGTTTTTGGTTAAGAGAGAGGAATGAAAATTAGTAATTTGATAGTTTCATTCTCATTTTTCACCATCAAATAACATACCCTCCATACCAATTTTGCATGTTTTTCTTATAATCCGTCGTAAAATTATTTACATTCTAAAAAAGTACTCACTCCGTCCCCTCTTAACTTTCATAGGTGGGGTGACACAAATTTTAAAAAAAACTGTTTTATTAACTTTTTCAACCAATGAATGAAGAGTATTTTGAATTAAAGTAGGTAATGTGAGAGTATTTTATTCCATATTTGGGGTGTGAAAGTTATTGTGGTACGTCCCAAAAAGGAAAGTATGAAAGTTAATAGGGGACGAAGGGAGTATTAATTTACATATACACTCACAATCCGAAAGCGCTGAGGCTGTGCGGGTCAACGTCCGCTTCCTCTTTTAAAACATAGTCTTGCCGTTGAAATTTTGATTCGAATAAACAGAGATGACAAAACATAAGAATGATAATTTGGGTTTTTCTTTAGGTTTTTTCGACTCCAGTAGTGAAATTTATAATTTCATAAATTCTGTTAAAAATAATAATTAGTAAGGATAGTTATGTAATATATTTATTTTAAAAATTAATTTACTTATTCATGGCGAAAGTGCATCGCTCAGGACGAAGTTAGACGATGTGTCAGATATTTATTGGTTCACTGACGTCAGGAAGAGCGAAATCCTTTCAGACGGTAGAAAAACTCATCAAAGAAATACAATAATAAACACATTTCTTCAATTTCTTTCTATCATTTCTATTTTCATTTCTTGAGTTGTGACAACCCTAAATATAATTAATGATAGTTGTACATTTCAAAATAATAAATTTTTCTTTTTTCGTTCCAATTTTGTTTACCAAAAAACCCAAAAAAGAAAGGTAGTTTTTTGTTTACTCATTTTCAAAAATGGTAAAAAATAATATTATGTTTCCAAACTCAACCCTTAAAAAGTTACTTTATACTAAAAAATATTAATAAATAATTTTTAAAAAACCACTTTATACTAAAAAATATTAATAAACAATTTATTTTTTAAAATTTGTGCTATTTTTATATGGATAATCAAGAGTACGATATTTTGTTTGAGGTCAACATATAAGACCGGGACTAAGACATCACTTCCAATCTGTCAGTGAATATGAAAAAATCAATGTACATCAAAAGAAAAGAGTAGAGACAAATAAACAACTGTGAGTAATGACAAATTAGCAATTGTCCATGGCTTAACAAAAACATGCTCCTATTCGCACAGAAAATATATAATCACAAAAAAATAATCTTAAACTTTCGAAAAAAATTAAGAGCAAATCTCAAACTAATATTATTATATAATCTATTGATACTGTTACATACATTTTCTAATACCATTATAAAAACATAAATTCTATAACAATTTGTAAGCGATTATAGAGTCTATCCATATCAAATTTCACAAATTTCTGTAAAAATATATATTCCCTCCGTCCCGAATCTTTTTTCACATTTATGGGATGTCCCAAGTCCCAACTCTTTTTTCACATTTAAAAAAAAAAAAACAATCAATACTAAAAAAAATCAATAAAACACATTTTATTATTTTATTATTTAACTTTACACTCACAAAACTTCATTTTTTTTAAATATTGTGCAAACTCACATATAAAATGAGGGAGTATATATATCACATTTCACAAATAAGTATAAATTCTAAATTAAAGTTCCACTTCACAATCCAATTAAAATACGGAATCCAACATCCAAAAAATGAGATAATTACAACAAAGGAGAAAACAAAATTTGCAAATTATGGAATCCACAAAATTATAACTTATCCACATCCAAATTTCAATTCCAACAGATAAAGTCAAAACATCGGTAAATTAAATAAACAAATGTTAATTAATGTAACTTGAAAAATTGAAAATGGTATTATTAGACAATAATTAAATCAAAAATCAAAACCACCGTCGAAATCACCAACATCGGAAATCATATCTCCGACCAACATTCCACCAATCGCCCCACCGAGTAGCCCCGCCCCCAATCCCATTCCCATCCCGCCGAACTTATTCTTCTTCGGCGGTTGAGCCACCGGCGGCGGTGGCCCGTACCCATAACCCGGCTGCGGAGGATACCCGTACCCTGCCGGAGGCGGCGGTGGATATCCGTACCCAGGCGGCGGATACCCGTATCCTCCATGGTTTGGAGGCGGAGCACCGCTAGCCGGTGGGTACCCCATCGGCGCTGGATAGAGTTTACTTCCTTCAGCCCCATGGTACGCCGGCGGTGGATAGGGTTTATTTCCTTCCGCCCCAGGGTACGGCGGCGCTGGATAAGGTTTACTTCCTTCGGCCCCAGGGAACGGCGGCGGTGGATAATGACCGCTACTCCCCACCGCAGGGTACGCCGCCTGTGGCGGCGGCGGCGGCGGATAATGGCCGCTACTCTCCACTACAGGATATGCCGCCGTCGGCGGGTATACTCCCGGTGGCGGGTATACCGAGCTGGATCCGGATCCGGATCCAGCAGGATAAGCCGTGACTGGTTCAGAATCGGCTTTTCCTAACGGCGGCGCCACCGGAGAAGCCGTCGCGTACGGCGAAGCTACAGCGCCGGCGACAATTTTGTCACTAAATTTATACGAAAAAGCGAGCTGGCCTTTAGGCTTACCGCTAGGTTTTCTGATCTGGTAGCTCACAAACTGCTTACCATCGCCGCCGGCTTTGACAGGAGAATCGATTAGCTCCTTTATCGGGACGCAAACTTCGCCGACGTCTTTATCCCCCAACGCTCGCTCGCAAACGAGCTTGAAATCGAGCGTAAGGCGGTTCATCTGCAGCGCCGCCTCGTCGATCGTGAATCGCATCGTGAAATTCCACACAGGGTTAGCGTCTCCGTCGTGATCGACCGGCGATTTAGTCTTCTGCTTCGAGTTTTTGTCGCCGCCGGAGATCGAAACGACGGCGTAAACGTCCATTTTCGTGAAGAGATTGACGCTGGCCAAATCCTTGGCCGATTGAAGCGTGATTTCCAGATTTCGAGACTCCATTGTTTCTGATCTAAAATCCAGTAACAAATTTTGCTTAGAAAGGGGGTTTTAGAGAGAGAAAGTGACAAATTCAACAGATTAGAGAGAGGGGAAATAGTACAATTTTACAATGAGTACTAAAAGCGTATAAATATAAAATTTGGGGAAACGTGTTAACAATTTAGGCAGTGTTTACTTTGGAGGGTGAGTTATATGTGCTGAAGGGATAACTTGGGTGTTGGATTAATTTTATTTGGAATAACTCATGTTTACTTTGAGTGGCGAAATTTTGGAACAAAAATGCAAGATAACGTTGAAAATTACAATTATACCCTTTTCTATTTTTTTTTTTTTCCATTTTTTTTCTAGAAGTTTGGCATTTCTCTCTCACCTTATTATTCTTCACGTCTCTTCTTCATCTGACTCTCTCCCCTCTCCACTTAACTACCACCAGAATCGTTCCCCTCTCTTCACTTAACCACCACGATGAGTCCAGTGAAATTAATGGATAAAAAATTCAGCCACAGCCAGAGTATGCTTTTTGTGGTGATGAATTTCATAAATTATCCAACAATTTTGAGGTATTAAAATCACCAAAATCTCAAATTGGAGGTTGTTCATAATTCGCGATCTGCTCTCTCAATTCAACCAAAACACAGAGAAACAATTTTCAGTTCAGGTCAAAGTTAATATGTGAAACCCATAACCTTCGCCATAATTTGCTCTCAAGATTGAGGCACAGTACGCGACCTCTGTTCGCTTCCCAAAAAAGAGGAGGGATAAGTACTATTGTTGAGGACAAATTTGTCAGATAATTAATGAACAGTATATCTGATAACTTAAACCTCCCACTCCACGCCGGATAGAAAATGGAATATAGTGGGCCTTTAACCCGGGTATACGTGATAACCCGGAAATATTAACTCATAAAGTAAACAACATGCAAAAGTCTATTAATAGTGTAAATGACCTTTATCTCAGAAAGTAAACACAACATAGGGAGTCAGCGGTTACACGTTTTATTGCCTTACTTGGCGGCTTCCTTTTATTTTCTTATTCTTCGTAATCAATTTCCTTTTCTTATTATGAAATATTAATTTATTTTTAAAATACACTTCATATATTTAAGGACTCCATTTTTTACTTATTTTACCCTAAGTTAAATATTCACGCTCTTTTTTAATCGTTTCTTCCCCATATATCAAAAGCGAAGATTATAGGATAACCTAGTTTATTACCTTGTGAAGTTAAGAGGAGTGTATTCAATTGAGATTCTATCGGATTTTTTTGGACTTTAAAAAGTCTGTGGATTTAGAAAATCTATAGACTCCATGCAGAGTTTGACTGACTTTTTTTATTGATTTATTTGGATTTTCATAAACTTTACAGGATTGTGGAATACATTTTTTATTGATTTACATGGATTTACATAGACTCCGGCGTTGGAACCATTAATCCAAATATATATGGGACACACTTGTATATAAAAAAAAAAATTATCCAAATTATTTAAAAAAAAAATACATTAGTTAAAAAAATACATTATTATTTCATCTTCATTTTCATCACCGTTATACCTCGCCCTCATTAGAAGTCTCAGGTTGTTAGAAGAGATTTTGGAGAGTAAAATTTATATTTTTTGAAGAGTAGACTTGACAACGGGCGGGTAATCCCCAAAGCAAACAGGGACGAATTTTTTTTTTGCCAAGTAGGCGGGGACCGGGATAGTATTCTCAGCCCGGGGGATCCCCGTCTCGTTCCCCGTGGGGAGCCACATTATTTTTTATATAATTAATATATTTATATGTAATTTTAATGTTAAAGTAAATTACAAATAAATATTTCAAAGTTTCCTACTCAATTAACTATTTATTAAAAAAAAAAATTTGTTTATTTAATGTTATGTTATTAGTTCCAAATTATATTATTTTCACTTTAGTATACATGTTAATTAAAAATATTAGAATTAGAGGTTCTTCAAATTGTTTAAATTAATTTTTTTAACACCAACTTAAAGTAATTGTTGTGTATATTTAAAGTTTTTAATTTAATTTTTTTTTTTATATTTTAAAAATGAGATAAAAAAATAAGTAGGCGGGGAACGGGGAATCGCCGCGAGACAGGGATGGGGGAAACAATTTCCCATTTATTTTGCAGGGACAGAGATGAGGAATGACCCTGCGTCACCGCCCCGTTAACATCCCAATGGAAAAGAATCAAAGAAAGGCCATACACTGTTGAATACCTAAAGATTTTTTAAGACTTTTCAAAATCCGTAGAAATCTCTGGTTATTAGAAGATATTTTGAAGAGTGAAATCTATTCATATTTTGGAAGGGAAATCTAAGAAAATCCGTAGAGTATTAAAATCCATAGACTGTTGAATACCTAAAGATTTTTTAAGACTTTTTAAAATCCGTATTGAATACCTCAGGATTTTTAAAGACTTTTGAAAATCTAGATTGAATACCCCCAGATTTTAAAAGTCTAAAAAAATCCTACAGACTCTATAACCAATACACCCCTCTAAATGAGATTAAAATTTTAAGATGTATAATGTTAAAATATAATTGTAATTTTGCAATATGGTTGGTGCGGTTTGCAGTGAAAAATTACTATTGTACCGATTTTGCAGTACAATTTTAATAGCGGTGTAATGCAGTTCGGTGGGATGATTCAAACGAGTACTACCTGTTAATGACCTTTTCTAATCGATGGTGATTAGTGGCTGTTTTTACCAAGTAAGATCATCAAACAAGATCAAAAGATCATGGATTTTAGCTAAGTAATGTTCAAGAAATGAATTTGCAAGAACTTGGGTGTATTTTTGAATTATTGAACTCCCCTATTTCATGCAAATGAGGAGTATTTATAGACATACAAATGAGTCATGTGTCACCATCCTAGCTATTCTATCATTAGATCTTTGTCAAGTGTTAGGACACTTGTATTACATCTAAGCTATTGTACATTGGATGAGTGTCAGGTGTTAGGACACTTGGACTATATCCAAGTGATTGGCTGTTGGAGTTCCCCATGTTGTACTTGACCATCGGGGTTACCCAGTTGCTTTCCGTGGTGACCAGTTGCCCGCCTGTATGTCTTCGTTGGGTATTTGAACCTTTACTCTCTCAGTTGTTCGCTCCATGTTTGTGACCTTTGCACAGTTGTTCGCTTGGATGGTCATCATCTTGACCTGCTGCACGCCTTAGCGTCTTGACCAACTGCTAGCCTAGGCTCCTTGCACAGCTGCTCGCCTTGACCAGCTGCTAGCCTTGGCCTCTCGCATAGTTGTTAGCCTTAGCTCTCCGCTCAGCTGCTCGTTTTGGCCTCTTCATCCAGCTGGTCGCTTTACTCAGTTTTGAGACATTTGTTCAGCTGTTCGCCACTAAGCTTAATGTCTTAATTATCTTTAACCCTTTGCTTAGCTGCTCGCCTACCAACACTACCTAAGTCCGGGCTCCAAAAGTATGACATTCGATTTTTTAAAAATAATTTTATTTTCTTTACCATTCAACAATTACTTAATTATTTCACATGTTATTGATTTTACACTTACAAACAACTACTTAATTCATAAATAAATCATACAATACCCTAAAATAATCTTATTTTATCTACGCTTTTCTTAAACTTTGTAAAAAAAACAAACGAACGTACTTTTTAGGGATGAAAATAGTATTAATTGTTGTGACCATAAATACCTGCCTTCAAGACGAAATGAAAGGCAGTCCGAGCCGAGGTCAAGATTATTGAGCTCGGCAAACAAGTATGGATCGGGACGATGTCGAAGGTCTCACCTCGGCCCCCAGAAGAGATGATCACAGACCTATCCTGGGGACAAGAGTGATGGTCTCGTCAGACGAGGCCAAATAAGAAGCTCGACCTAGGGGGCAACAAGGAAAGAGACGCGGAGGACCTGCTTCGGAGACGAAATTCACCACCTCGGCAATGACGAGGCCGAGGTAGCCTCCACTCAATCGATCTTATCCTCTGAAGACGGTGTCGAACGCCATCAGAGGCAATCATTCCTTAAAAGGGGCGGTCAATAGTGAATCTCTACCTAACCCTGAGGGACAGACCATACTTATGACAGTAAATCCCTCAGGGTCAGAGGCAAGGACGATTCATTTTCCACGTGTCCATCTCGCGTTGGGCCGGGTTCCCCTACTCAAGGGACCTCGGCCCAAACTCGAAACTAGGGTCAGCCCATCCATTAAATGCTTAGGGCAGCCCAAGGGCATTCCCTTGGACTATAAATACTTATTTTTCAGCATTTAATAAAGGATTACCAACTTTAAGTCTAAAGCTACGCAAAGACTTGACAATTCTCTTTGCATTTATTGTTTTATGTTCATTTATTAACCTCAAGCCTCAAACAATTAATGTCCAATCTCCTCATAATTATAGTTTGTTAGTCATCCAAAAGCCACATAAAACCGTATTAATATACATATTTTGGGTAACAACATTAATGATCCCTATTCAAAGGTGAAGATGAAAGCAGAAAAAAAATATTTGTAATTTATAATTATCATTGAACTTTTATAATAATTACTTGGTTCCACTGCAGACTAATTCTTGAACCAAGCTTTTTTATTAATACAAGTATATGTATGTATAATTTATGAAGTACCTTTTCAAGTTTGAATATTTCCTTGATAGTTAAGTTACTCAAGTAGTATATTCATTAATTAATTTAATTGTTAGAATATAATTGCCAACTTCCAAAGCTATTTGGATATTTCCAGTGTGGACAAGTCAACTTGAGGTGTGGGCCTGTGGCTGTGGCTTCTCGAATCATGGGTGTGGCTTTCCAACTTTTATTAAAAAGGAAAAAAAATCGTGATACAAGTTTTTGGACACACGAATCTCATGTTACAAAAAAATGTAGCATCCAGTTACACCGCCTAAACTAGATGCACAGACAGTGTAATTATAAATATGAATAGTTAGATAATCCCATCCAATTTCCGAGCAAGTTTTACCATAATATTAATTGTTTTTATTGCATGTATTAGTTCTAAAAGATATTATTTTTTTACTAAATAATATTAATTGTCTTATTAAAAGATATTAATTATTTTAATACTCCCTCCGTCTCAATTTTGTTTACCCATTTGACTTTTGTTGACTTTAATATGAGACTTAATTTGTAGTATTTAAATGGGTAAAATAATTTTTTTTTATTGCGTATTATTCAATTTAAGTGCATGAAACAAAATGAAGTTATTTTTCTACGTAATTATTAGTAGAATAAGGTGTCATTTAGAGGTATTTGAAAGGGTAAATAATGAAATGAGTAAATAAAATTTGAACGGGGGGAGTATAAAGTATTATTGAAATATTGTTCATTGTAATAGTTATCGTAAATATTATTCACATAATACCTTTACATTTTCGAGACGCTTTATTTAATTAGATGTATTTTTGTTTGCGAACATATTTTCATCAATAATTTAATCTTATATTTCTTGATAAATTTTGTGAGATAATTAATTTGTCAATTCTACTTAAAGGTGCCTCATTTGTAATTACCATCGCCCCTTGTATCCATATGTGCTTTTCTAAACTAGTGTCTCTATAGTGCAATGCACGAAGTGAATAATTTAATTTTTTTTTTTAAATTAGTGTTTCTGTCGTGCGATGTACGAATTGAACATTATAAGCTTAAACGCGAGATTGTATAACGAATGAATTATTAAAAAAAATATTAAATTAATTTTTTTATCCGTAAACCAATTAATATGTAAAGATTATATTGTACATATGTGAGTATTACAATTATTTAATTAATCATATAATTTTCAACTATGTACTAAATTCACAACAAATACTAAAATTCGTAAAATGATCTTAATATTTAACAAAACTTATATAGTCTAAATTTTTTTATTTAAATTCAATCCACCTTATAGTTAAAGTAAAAAAAAAATACTTTAAAAATAATAAAATAAATATTTTAAATATAATTTTTCTTTTTATAAGTGCATGCAATATATATGTTAAATTAAAAATGTTCAAAAGATAATTAATTTGATAAATTATTGGTGCAAGGTAAAAAAAGAAAAAAATATAGTAAAATTAAGGGTTAGTTTTATATAAATTCACAACCTTTCGAGTAAATTTCAATTTAATCGCGACTTTCAATATTTTCGTGTAAATTCACTAATTTTTTAATTGTTTTTAATTCAATACACGGTTTACATTTTTGACATAAATCTTTCAATGCATGTAGGTGACTTAATGCTTGGATGAAATATTTTTCTTCATGGATGAAACTGTCTCATGGAGGACATAAGAAGTGTTGGACGAATGGCTGAAAAAGTTATGTCATAATTTAAATGTGTGTATCAAATTGAAACAATTATACAAAAAAATATTGAAGGTTGCGATTAAATTGATATTAGCTTGATTTCTTTAGTTCTCTTATAAGTCCATCAAATTTGTGTAATAATAATAAATTTAGAGTTTTGGAGATCATGCCCAAATAATGAAGGAGATTGTATTTTGAGCTCTCATAGATAGTAGCTCAAGTGTTATTATGTTGTGTGTATTTGATGCATATTTTCTTCAAACTTTCTTTGCTAAAAACATTAGGTAGCTCAAGTGTGATTATGTTGTGTAATTTGATGCATATTTTCTTCAAACTTTATTTGCTAAAAACATTAGGTAGCTCAAGTGTGATTATGTTGTGTAATTTGATGCATATTTTCTTCAAACTTTCTTTGCTAAAAACATTATGTAGCTCAAGTGTGATTATGTTGTGTGATTTGATGCATATTTTCTTCCAACTTTCTTTGCTAAAAACATCATAGATGAAATTGAAAAAGGAGCATCATAGATGGTCAAACTGTATAAGTAAAAAGAGCAAGATATTTTTTTTTAGTTTTTTTTTTATAAAGGGTAAAAACTAAAAAGAGCAAAAAATGAAGTTTGAGTTGTAGGATATTTGCTTGCTCGATGCAACACAAAATTTCTATTTCGACGGAAACTGTAAAAACCTCTAGTGATATAAATTAATTTCTTAAGTTGAAATTACCAATTGTGCAAGTTTCGTGCAAATATTAGAGTCATTCTCCTATAAAATTTATTTTTAACGTGAAAACTAATAATATTAAATTACGTATTCATGATATTGTAACATATTTATATTATACTGTAGTTTTAATTTATAAGTCTAATGGTGTTAGTAAATAAATATATGATATTCATAAATATATTTAATAATATTAGTTTCATGTTATGAAGAAGCTTTTCAAGAGAGTTTGTGTGAATGTTACTATACATGCAATCTATCTGTTTGTACAACATAGAATCCAAATTCGACAAATAAAAAATAATGTTTGTAGAAGAATACACACGGTTATAAAGTGTGGAAAGAGTTTATATGAGATTCCATTGGAACTTTGGTTTAAGTTTACTTGCATGATTTCAATTGCTTTCTTGCCTATTGTTTTGTTCCCTAATTTGGATACGTTTGTTGTAAATTTTAAGTTTCGGTTTCTATTTGATGCACTTTATTTCACGGTGTATTTCATGTGATGAAATTATGATTTTTACTGTGAGGTTATTTTGTTTAAATGAAACTGATTTCTTTGGTTCCATTGAAATTCCATCGGCCCCGAGTAGCAAGTGAAAGTCCCTCGACTTAGGGTCGAGCCGAGGAATTCGACAACGGTATAAACTAGAGCTCATCCCCCGACCAAACTTGTTGGATCACCGGATTTGATAAAAAGCTGAAAAAGACTGACTCATTCTCAATCATATGTATTCGAGAAAGATTTTGTTTTAATTCAATAGTTAATTCAGATGATATACATAGGAGCAATATTGTCATACTATTCGAGAAAGATTTTGTTTCTATTTCCACTTGTTTTCATAGTCTGTCCCAAAATTTACTCTCATACCACTTTTAAAAAAATATCATTTGAACTCTATTCTAATAAACCCTACAATATCCCTTAAAAAAAAATCTATAATATTCTTACTTTATCTCATCATGTTACAACATCGATATTTTGAATTTTAATTTA
The DNA here is from genome assembly GCA_947034835.1 of Ballota nigra. Classification (NCBI taxonomy): domain Eukaryota; kingdom Viridiplantae; phylum Streptophyta; class Magnoliopsida; order Lamiales; family Lamiaceae; genus Ballota; species Ballota nigra. The sequence goes on along the minus strand of OX344729.1, from coordinate 80,260,974 downwards.
ATTTTTTAATATTTTTTTATCCAACTGTCCATTAATACATGTTTAGCTTACAAACCACTAAAAATATAATTAGGTCTCAATTATTGGGGGCCCATTTATCGAAAACCTATAAGGCCCTAAAGCCCGCTGTCCATTTAACATCGTAAAATTTTCCTGATTCCTTATCAACTATGTATTCGAGAAAGATTTTGTTTTGATTCAATAGTTTGTTCAGACGAAAGACATAGGAGCAATATTGTCACACTATTATGAATTAGATCTTCAATAATACTTCTCCATCCGTCAAATCTATTTGGACTTGCTTTCTTAGTCTGTTACCAAAATTTAATCTCATACAATTTTAAAAAAAATTATTTTAACTCTATTCTAATGAACCTTACAATATCCCTTTTTAAAAAAAAAAAAAAAAACCTACAATATCCTTACTTTATCTCATCATCTTACGACATCATATTTTGAATTTTAATTCAATTTTCTAATATTTTTTTATCCAATTGTCCATTAGCACACGTTTAACTCACGAACCACTAGATTAGGGATGACAATGGAGAGGATCAAGACGGATATCTCAATATCCATGCCTGCCCCGCGCCACCGCCCCGCCCCGCCCTGCTCCATGCTCCACTGCGGGGCAGCATTTTGTGATCCATGTCTGCCCCGCGCGGGGTAGATTTGATCCGCTCTGCTCCATCTCATTCAAGTTTGTAAATTTTTAAAATCAATATATTAAAAAAAAACCTGAAAATTTTAAAATTGAAAAAACTAAACAGTAAGTACTATGGTTTCATAATATTATTACTATATTTAATTGAATATAAAATTAAATTAAATTTATATATATATATTTAATATTGTATGTAGCGGTGTGAAGTAGAGCGGGGCGGAGCAGAGCAACAAATATAGAGGTTCATATCTGATATGCTCCGTGAGGGGGGCGGGGCTGATCCGCTCCATTCTCAAAATGGGACAAGGCGGGACTGATCCATTCAGAGCGGGCCGGAACAGATCACTTGTAGAGCGGATAATTTTGCCATCCCTACACTATATATACGATTAGATCTCAAATATTGAGGGTCCATTTATCGGAAACCTATAAGGCCCTAAAGCCCGCCGCCCATTTAACATCCCGAAATCCCCCTCCCCACTATAAATTTCTCTCTCGACTCATTAAATACAAAATCTACCCCCTAAAATCAAGAGAAAGAGAAAAAATAAAAAGTTGATCAGCTTTCCCCTCTCTTCGATATAATTTGTCGCATACAACAAAACCCAGGTTATTTTATATACATGTCTTCTTCGTGTGTATATATACAACTTCTGTATGTTGAATTTCTTAATTTCTTTTTTTGTTTTTTATTTCACGGTTTCTTTCCCTCCACGTCTAATGCATACATGTATATACATATCTTTCACTCGAGGAAGGTGATTTTTGTACGGAAAAATGAATTAATCAACTGGGAAAAGAGTTTAATTTAGTTGGATCGCATTGAATTTAGTGGAATTTCAGAGCTTTTTTTCTTGTTGTCTTGTTGAAATTCGATTTATTTGAAATTGTGTTGATTAATTATTTTTCCAGACCCGGGTCTCCGATGATGATGCCCCGAATTGGGAATAAGTACCGGGCGGGTCGTAAATTCGGGGATCCGCCGATCCCGCCCCGAATTGGGGACGAGTATCAAGCCTTACTCCCCGAGCTTACCCGCGACCCGGATGACCCGTTCGGAGACCCGGTTATCATGCCCCGGATTGGGGATGAGTACCAGGCCGAAATTCCTCAGCTCGGAGAGAATGCTGATCACGACCCGCATTTCCTTGTCGGGTTACCCGTACCCGTAATGAGCTCCACGACCCGTTTGGATCTCAATAGGAGTGACCCGGGCGAAAGTTTAGTCCCGGGGTTTGATGGGGAGAGCTGGAGTGGGTGGAACGGGATTGTTTTCTTCTTGGTTTGTACGTATTCGAGAAAGATTTTGTCGGGGTTCGACGGCTAGTCGAGACGAAGGAGATGGGGGCGATTTTGTCGTACTATTTTGGGAAGTTTTGCGCATCGTCGGAGTGTTATAGATGGCGCGATTGTCGAAAGACGAAGAGGTTCGGTAGGAGGACGTTTTCGGGGCAGAGGGGGCAGGAGCTCGTAAATCGGGTGCTTCCGGGGTTGGACGTGGAGTGTCGGGAGGCGTTGTTGGATGTACGTGCGTGCGTTCGTACTTGTGGTTGTTTCGTGTTGTTTCGTATTTTAAGTGATCTTTTTGTTTCGATTCTTTGCTAGGATTCAATGTTGCATGGAGACGGGAAAATGTCGTTAGTGGAATACGTCGTCTCGTTGAAGGCCTTAGTCGGGATAGACACCCTCGTGGAGGCGGTTGGTCTCGGAAAATGTAGGAAGGATCTTCCCGATTGCTTGTCCCTTTCGCCCTCGGAGATCGTCGAGTTCTTACGCGGAGATCGCCGTTTGAGCAAGGCTCGTTCGAGTGACTTGTTCTGGAAAGCGGTGTGGCCGCGCTTGCGAGCAAGAGGGTGGCGCTCGGAGCGAGGAGTGAATGGTAAGGGCACTTTGGTCTTTTTAACGCCCGATATCAAGAACTTATGTTCGAAAAAGTTGGTGAAGGGAGATCAGTACTTCGACTCCACGACCGAGGTCCTGAGCAGAGTTGCTCAGGACCCGGGACTTATTGGTCTCGGTTCTGAAGCTGAACCGAGACCTGCGGATGCGAGTAGCTCCTCAAACGAGCGTTTATCGTCTCACGTGAGCACACGTCCATCCGCCAGTCATACCGATAGTAGCGAGAATCCTCGACCCCACGTACCATTCGACCTAAACTTACCCTACTCGGAGTCCGAGGATGTTGCCTTCGTTATGGACTCGACTAATGAGCAAGATATTACTTCAAAAGATGCGAATGACCGCCATCGTGCACCGGATCCAGAGATCCGGGCCGACGTGAGCGAGAGGAGACATAGCACAAGGACTCGGCCTCCAACGGCTAGGTTAATATACGAGGCAGCTTATGGGTACAATGCGGTGAGACGGAGTTACAAAAGGAAGGAAGGTGGTGGCGATGATGATCAATCGAGACCGTCTCAGCACGCCCGTGGCGTGGTTGGCCGAGTCTCGGCTCGTCGGACCGAAGAAGATGACACCGGTGCACCGGGTGAACGAACAACTTTCGGAAGAGGCAAATGAGGGAGCAGATTCGAAGGAATAGGATATCGGCTTCAAATTCTTTTTTAGGGTATTGTGTTTTCATGATAGGCAGATTCATTGAGAATTGGTGGACAGCTCCATTATTGGTAGCAAAAATTGAAAAATACTTGTTTAGACAGATTGATCAAAATGTAGCCAGCATTTTATTTTCGAGAATTTTAACAGAAAACTGAATCTTATAAACATTGCTAATGTCTTTTTTTTTTTTTTTGGTTTTAAATGACTTTAAAAATGGGTTTTTGGAATTCAGTGGTTTTTCAAATTCATGGAATTTTAAAGTTGTAATTTTTTTTAATTTTAAGTAGGGTGAATTTTAACTTTACGATTGAAAATTAAAACAAAGTATTAATAGTTCATGATAAATTTATCAGAAACTACATTTAAGTATTAAATATTTGACTAAAAAAATCGATAATTTCATCAGGGGTATTATTAATCTGGTTTGGTGGTATTATATTGTAATTATTTTAAATTTTCTTAAACCCAAATTAATAATATCAATACTTCTAATTAAATATTAGATATTATAAAACAATTTTAATGATAAGCTTATCATGAACCATTTTCATATAAAACTTACTCAAAATTTAAAGGATGTTGTATATGTTATTAATAGGGTTGTGGAATTATGATTTTAAAAATCTAATTTTAAAATTCAAACTAGATAGTTTTTTTAAATGCAAAATCTAAATTTGGATTATTAAAATACAAAAAAATGTAAAAGTGTAAAAATAAGACACGAGTAAGAAGATCCACTATTATTTTAATTAATTGATTATTTTAATGTGTATATATATTAGTATCACATTCGCGATGGACATATTCTAAAATGCTCTATTTATAAAATACTTAAATTTTGAAACAGGGAATCAAGACCTGGCTTAAATTTTCAAAGGATCTTAAGTACGAAACAATTCAAAAGTAAATTATATATATCATTAAAATCAGACAATTTCCAAAATATAATAGTCAAAAACGAACCTAACACATCTAAATCTTGCTAATTTTCTTGCTAAAACTATACCTATGAATGCTCAACAATACCCACATTTTGGTGGGAAAATTTCAACATCAAACTCTAGTTAAATAAATCACTATGATGCAGAAAAGAATGAAGAGGCAAAAGAAATGGATCCCGATAGTCGAAAATCACGTCCAGATCGACTCTAGCCAGTCCGACGAAAACTCGTACGCAACGAATGTTACTGCACCGGCAGGCGCAGCTTTGACGACTGACGGGACGATGCCTTTGTAAAGACCGGCCCAACCCTCCGAGCGCAAGATTTGACGTAGGGCATCGTTCATGTTTCTGTATGCATCGTGCTGCACCCGAGCTCCGTATCTTGGATCCCGTTGTAGTCCTTCGATCTACAATCGAATAATGTGAGTAAGAGGGTGTTTGGTTGAGCTTATAAGCTCTTTAAAATAGCTTATAAGCACTATCAATGTGTTTGACAAAATAAGATGCTAACAGTTTATAAGATCATGAAATAAGCTCCTAACAGCTTAAAAATAAATTGGGATTTCCCAACTTATTTTCCTAACCACCCATCCCACCTTGGAACCACCCCACCATCACTCACCTCTACCTCAACATAAAAAATAAAAAATTGTTTTATATTAAAATTTAAAAAATATTTATTATAAATTACCAAAAATCTTATAAATTGTATTAGTTCAATACTTTATCAACTTATAAACTACTTAAAAATTACATCTTATAAGCTCTTAAAACAACCTATAAGATGTTGGAGCTTATAAGATATTTCAAATAAGTTTAGTCAAACAGACTCTAAGGAACGTTTGGGTCGACTTTAATGTTGTGTTTGTGAACTCTACAAAGTGAGTCGGAGTCACTTTTTTTTTTAAAGCTACCACTCATAGCTTTTGAAAAAAAGTTACTGTGGAAACTATCGAGACGTACCTGAAACCTCTTCTTCACGACGTCAAGTGGATGACATACGAGTTTAGCACACGTTCCGGCAGCCAATCCACATACAAAAAGCTGGAAGCTTGAAATAGAATCATCGGTTTGGGAAGCGTAACGAGATCTGTATTGATTCCACGCCTAGACGAGCAAGAGAACGAATCAAAATCCAAAAATGCGACAAAATTATCGAATGTTTCTACCATCAAGCACGACCTCCAGATACGCTCATGGGAGGAGCTATGTACAAAGACAAAGTATAGAGTGAAAATGGTTTATACATGAATTATCGAAGGGTATTAGTTATTTTCATTGAAGTGTATTAGTTGTGTTAATTGAAGAGTATTAGTTGTCTATTGAAGATAAACTAAGACTCTTCAGTAAGAAAAACTAATACTCTTCAATATAAACAACTAATATTTTTTAATGAAAATAACTAATACCCTTCAATGATTCATGTATGAACTAATTTCACTCTATACATACTTATGCACAAATTGGAAAAAGGGGTAAATTACCAAAATACCCCCTAGTAAGACTAAAAAAATTGTGACTGGAGAATACTGCAATATTCGAAACAATTAACCGATGCTCAAAGTAGGGCAAAACAACAAGTGAAATAATATTGCATTTCTTGACCAATCAAACAATTTTTTTTGTCTCTTTCACGGGATTCTTTTGGTAATTTGGACGAACCCCAAAAGGCTTGTGCAAAGATGGGAGCTCAAAATCCTCATAACTTCGGAAAACACTGGATTAAACTCGCTAGGCAGTTGAGTGTGTGTGTGTGTGTGTGAGAGAGAGAGAGAGGATCACCATTGCCCAACGTTTGAATGTATCGTAGGTTCCAAACTGCAATCCAGCATAAGGAACAATCTCTATCAGTGTAGGCGTCAATCCAGCATACAGCCCTCGAACGCCTCGGGTTTTAAGTATATCGGTGAACGCAGACCTCATATTAGGATAGATCTGAACAAGTGCACACAACCTTACATTCTGAAATCATTTCTAATCATCAACCAAATATAACTTATCCTAACCATCTATTATACGAGATCATGACAAAGTATAGAGTGAAACTGGTTCGTATATGAACCATTGAAGCGTATTAGTTCTTTTCACTAAAGAGTATTAGTTGTTTTCACTGAAAGAGTATTACTCCCTCCGATTCGTTTTTTATTGCCCCTAAGGAAATGACACGGGTTTTAATAAAAGAGTTATTCATTAGTATTTGTGGGTATAACGTAGAATTTTTAAAAGGGGCAAGAGGGTCTTTCCAACTTTATGGAAGGTATTTGTGGGTATAAAGTTGATAAAGCAGTGACATGAGTGTAAATAAATGATGTTTTTAAAGGATAAGTTAAAAAGGGTAGTGTTTGTTTTTTGCTATTTTGGGTAAGGGGAAAACAAAACAAATAAATTTTCCTTTAATGGAAAAGTGGATAATCAAAAATGAATCGGAGGGAGTACTTATTTACATTGAAGAGTCTTAGTAGTTCAGCGAAAACAAACTAAGACTCTTCAGTGAAAACAACTAATACTCTTTAGTGAAAACAACTAATACCTTTCAATGATTCATATATGAACCAATTTCACTCTATGCATACTCCATGATCATACGTTCTCTATTTTAACAATTTTAGATGGCTAATTTGTAGTTTTTCCTTCGAGGATTAAGCGTGCAAAAACATGCAACATCCCTTAATTCTACGTGTAATAGTCGTTACCTTTGGCTCCCCCTGCGAAGCTAAAATGGTTCTGAGAAGATCGAATGGATAAGATCCAACGGTGGCAGCACAACCCGCTAATGCCCCACTAACATACGAAAGATACGGACTTATATTGATATGGTCTTCTGCATATAGAGAAAACAAGGTATTAAAACGACAGAAAATCAACATTTGTACGAGAAGTTCATTCTTTTCTAATACGGAAAAAGCAATTATTGTTTCTATATATTACAAGAACTGCAATTCGAGATTCGGAAACTGAAGGGACTACTCACTTTAATATGATAATATGGTAAGATCGAACCAAAATATAAAACGCAAAGATTATGTGCACGTTGATAATTAATCAAAATCCCCTGCATTTTCCACACGGGATTCAGGTAACGTGACAACGATTCTTCAAAGCTAATATAGTATTATTGATGGAAAATAAGTACTTGGGACTATAAACGCTAAATAGAAGCAGAAATATTCCGACCTGCCTTCGATGAACCAGAAGCTAATGACTTTAGTTTGTGCAAAACTGTAAATTGTATTGCTGTGTATGGCATAACCATAAGCAAGGCTGGGACATTACCCCTCCAAAAACCCTGTTGGAAAAAATTATATCAATTAAATTAAAACGAGAAATTCAAAACAATGGCCATTAGAACCAAATGGAGCTAAAATTAAGAAATTTATTAATGAACAGAATACTCAATATCTAACATATAACCCCTGATACATTTCTTCCATGCTTTCTACCCTTCTCTCCGTCTTCCTTCCTGATTTTCGTCATATTTTCCTTCCATTGTATCTGTGTTCCTCTAGCTATTTTTTTCTTTGCGTTCACCTTTCATCATACAACTCTTTCCCACCCCAGATAAACCAAAACGGCAAGAAAAACGGGACATCCCATTTCTTCTATTCTTTTTATATTTGCAGAGGTCAACAATCATTTAGTAACATTCCAAGAATTGCATAAGCATGTTTTTGCTGCTATACTAAGTTCTTCTCATCTTCACACGAGCAAATTCTAACCTCAATCCCCAAAATGACTTAAAACATATTTACGGTCTACTAAACAAGTAAAAGAATAGATGCAAAGAATATTAATAGTGATACCATACTGGACTCGACAAATGGAAAAAAAAGGACCGTGATTCCAAATATTCTACCCCTCGAATTAAATGGAAACAAAGTCAAATAGATTCTAATTCATAATTAACCAATACCGGCCAGCCTTCCTCCCTAAAAATGTCCTTGGTTGCTTGCAGCATACCCGTATATTTCGATGGGGCGTACGCATTTCTCCGAAGTAAAGCCCATTGTGTAGTGGGTTCGAGTTGAACCTGAAACCCAAAACATAATACAAGAAATGTAGATTAGATGGCATAATAGCAGTCAACATAATAAAATTCAAATTGGCAAAAACAGAATCACATCATCAAGCAAGCATCCAATACAAAGAATTTGCAGAAAATAACACAAAATTTAAATAGAAAATATGTTTAACCTGAAATCTAATTTTGATCACATCAAGAGGTGAAGTCACAGTTCTTGAAATACCACCAGAAATCGCACCAGCAGAAGCATCAATCAAAGCCCTTTTTAGCTGGCCCCCAGATTCTTCCATTCCCCTCTTTAATTCTAAAAACCTGCAAGAAAACATTTTTCAATAAAAACCCACATTTTCCCAAAACCCCCAAAAGCCAGAATCAATACCCTCCAACACAACCCACAAAAAATATATGCTGCAAATTGTCAAGTTTCGCATTAAAATTTAAGGCTTTACCCAAATTCAGCAAATCATTTTGCCAAAGCAATGATTCTAAAGCAAAAGGGGATTCAATTGAATATGGGGTTTTGACAAAATAACATCCACAAAGCAGAAAAGTAATTGGAATTGAAAAGATTCAAATTAACTGACCTCAAAGGAACGGAGGAGGAGAGGAAGAATTCATTGATTATTTTCCGAAGGAGTCAAAAAAGGGGTTCAAATCGTCAACCCTATTAACATATATAAAGATTTTTAGGCGGCTTGTCTTAAAGAGGGAAAGAAGATGAGAGAGAGAGAATTTCTCAAGGATATTTATTATCAATTGACAAAAAAATAAAAAAAAAATCAAATTAATTAATTGGAGGTGGAGGTCACCGTCCACGTCTGTGTGGTGTGCTCACGCTAGGGGTGGGCAGGTAAAGGTCGGCATTCGGTCCATATTAACCGGGCTAAAAACCGAACCGAAATTCGGATAAAACCGAATAAATCTGTCTTCTTCTTTTTTTTTTTTTTTTTTTTTTCCAATTTGGTGCAAAACTTGATTTTTCTTGCATTTTTCAACATATTTGGCACCAAAATCAAATACAAATACAACAAAGTTCATCACACTAAAATCAAATACAACCCACGAATCATGAAAAAAGGAAACCCAGAAATCGGTAAATAAAAAAGAGCACCGGAGAATCAATCTTACCTGGGGAAACACCAGCGAAACAAGGAGAGGGGCGGGCTGAGCGCGGCGGGAGGCGGCAGCCGCTCTGAGCACCGACGGCGCCGCTGAACCTTGAACGAGCCTGTGGCTGTGGAGTGTGTTGAATGAAGTTTTGAATTTTAGTAAAGGAAGTATAATCGAGGCATAATGCATTAAAACACCCCTAAACTATCAATTTTGTTTTAAAATGCTCCTAAACTATTTTTTTTAATTTTAATAGACCCTTAAATTAATAATTTTTGTTTCATGAGAAACCTCATAACGAAAATTTACAGATTTTACTGAGTTAGTTAGTTTAATGCATTTCATTAGAATATGATGAATCGACCAATTTCGAAGTTGTTAAAATCGAATTCAAAGAAAAAGTGTGTCCTAATGGATTGTCAAAAAAGGGTCTCATAGCACAAAAAATATATACTTTAAGGACTTAAAAAAAAAATAGTTCAAAGGTCTTTTAAAATAAAAAAATTGCTTAAGGGTCTTTCGAAATAAAAGTTGATAGTTTAGAGGTTTTTTGATGCATTATGTCATATAATTAATAAACGCGAAAAGGTACTTCAGGTACAATTTGGATCCTAAACTATATTTTGGCTTAAATAAGCTTTAAACTAAAAAATTTGGGACAAACACACCCTTCTATTAAAAAGAGTAATAAAGTTAGGAGGATTTAATTTTAATTTATACATATTAATTTATATTCTCTAAGTAAGTTGATTAATTCTAATAAAAAAATTATTCTCAACCTTAATTATAGCTAACTAGTGCAAAACTCGCGTGTGTAACGTGTTTGAAATAAATTGTATATTTATCCTTTAAAAATATAAGTTATATATTAATTCTAAATTAGAATTTTAAAAATAATTTTAATTTTATTATTGATACATATTTTTAAATATTACGTACCCTCCAATCATTTATCGTGTTAATTCGACATTTATTATATTTTTTATTAAAAGAGTAGTAAAATATTGTCTTGTTATAATATACAATGGACTACAATTGTATGTTTTAAAATTCTTATACATTCGTCTGTAATAACTATCATCCAAATATAAAAATAAAGAAAACGAATAGAGTAATATTATCCACATAAAAATCAATCATGTTAAAAAAATCTGCCCATATTTTTCAACTTATTTAAAAATTATTTCAATTTTATTAGTAAATACTAGGACCTAAAATTTTACTCAAATGAAGCAAACAAACATAATATAAGTACACATATGTAATATATTATATATTAAATCATATGAACTATTTTTTAAAGCTTATAAAGTAATTGAATTATAATATTTTTTTTTTTTTAAAAGGGTGTGTTTGTTCAAAAAAATATAGTTTAAAGGTATATTTTGAGCAAAAACAATAATTTAGGGTCCTGATTGTACCTGAAATTGAAAATTCAAATTTTCGGTTTTTACCCACCCCTAAGAATGCACAATGCATAGAAAAGTTCTCCTATGTACACACGTTACCCTTGAGTATCAAAATGGGGAATTTAAGATACTATGAAATTGTTGTGCATCAACTACAAATAGTTTAATTATTTTTAAATAGTTTAATGATGAATCTACATTCACCACTACAGGGGCACATGCATGATTAAATTCTTGGATTTAAGATAAAAAAAAAAATCTTTATAATTAAAATCATAATAGACTTGTCTTACTATGTACAAAATATGCCGCAAATAGTTTGCTCTATGCTACACAACAGTGTACTACTATACAATAGTACTAAACAATGCATTGCCGTGTACTAAAAAAAAATCCAGCAAATTATTTGTTAAGGGCAATGATTCTAAAGCAAAAGGGATTCAAATGAATATGGGGTTTTGACTAAGTAACATCCACAAAGCAGAAAAGCAATTGTAATTAAAAAGATTTAAATTAACTGACCTCAAGAGAACGAAGGAGGAGATGAAGAATTCATTGATTATTTTCCATAGGAGTCTAAAAAGGATTTTTAGGCGGCTTGTCTTAAAGAGGGAAAGAAGATGGGAGAGAGTGAATATCTCAGGATATTTATTATCAATTGACAAAAAAAAAAAAAAAAAAGTCCGTCAAAAAAAAAAAATGACAAAAAAAAATCAAATCAAATTAAATTAATTGGAACCGTCCATGTCAATGTCGTGTGCTCACGCCTCAACCGTTCACTTTTGGAGAAATTTATTAGGTATTTTAAGATACTTCTTTTATTCCTTTCAATTTCCTTTTTTAAATTTGTTATCTTCAATACAATAAAAATATATTTTTGGATTCATAAAATCTATGTTATCACATTCATTAAGTGATATTATAATATTCATTTTATGATATCATTACACTTATAAATTAATATTACATTATAATATGCAATGATTTTAGTTTATAAAAGTAATGTTATCACTGAATGAATGATATGATACCAGTTTTATACTATAAACAAGTTTAAGAAGAGTTGACTCTATAATAAGATTTGTTTGGAATAATGCAATTTAGGACCTGAAACATAGTAAAATTATGAATTTAAGACTTAGAAGATTTTTCCTATTGATTCATGGTCTGAAAAATAGAAACCTATCAATTTAACGCCTGAAAGATAGAACCTATTAATTTAGGGGTCAATATAATTAAAATTATGTTTGACATATTATAGTTCATATTTTTATTTTATATAAAAAAATTATTCCCAAATATATGGAATTAATTTCTTTTTAAATATGATTTATAAAAATATAATTGGATAACTAGAAATTATAAGAGATCGATGAAGAAATTATTAAAATGTGTCTAATATGGTTAGAATTTGATATAGAGAAGACAACTTTTTATTTAATGTATACAAACTTTTAAAAATTAAGTTGAAATTCTGTATAAATTAATTGTGGTGTCCATAGTTACTTTTGAACAAATCTTGCTTGGTAAAATTGTTGGTTATTTGTGCAATTAACATGTGATGCATGTAAAATAAGATATAGGCCCGCTGGGCCAGATTCAATTTCCATCACCAATATTAAGTCTAAAATGAATCAAAGGCCCAAATTTTTATGAATTTGACCAATACGAAAAACTCACTAAATCCTTGAAAATCAATGATTAAACACCTATCAAAAGGAAAAGCTATTTGTGAACATGTCTTGTTGAGACCTGAAATGTTATCAAATATTCAAAGCTATTAGGTCAAATCATCATGAATGGAAACCAGGACCTGAAAGAACCTAGGGTCCGCTTGGTTGGGGGTGATAATTATAGGGTAATGGGAATTACAGTGATTGAGGAGTCATTCAAGTAGAGGGTAATGAATGAGAAGTTATTTGATAAGTAAATTATAACTCATTTTAAATCTTATTACAATGTATTGATAATACCAAGCACTATTAATGAAATCATTCCCATTACTCTATAATCATCACCCCCAACCAAGCGGGCCCTTAATCTTCACAATGCATAAATTCTTCAAAAGACGAACTCCGAAATGGTCGTACGTTTTCTCTCACTCTGACATGTAGTACATTTTAGGCGTCTGGATCAGATGTAAAGGCCACAATTCGTACCAGCTTAGCAGTACCACACTACAAGTGGACCCTAATTGCTAGGGCAAACTACCCTCAATTACACGCAAAAAGTCTTTAATACCCTCAAGTATGAAATACCTATAAATACTCACTCCATTTGTCTTTCAAATGTAACAATTAACTTTCTCAGCCATTTTCACTACTTCACTCTTCCTTTGCAACTTATCTCTTCTTCCAAAAAATACTGATCACTGACTTGAGTATCGGAGATCCAATGTCGGGCAAATCTCCAGTGGGTTCTTGCAAGTCCCTTCGCGAAGCCGAAGGAAAAAGGAGCAGAAGCAGTCTGTCTTCCACAAATTTCACTCTAAAATGCTATTACAAGTTCTTTTTATTAGGAAAAAAATTAGATTTAACAGTGAGTACAAGGGGTACTCCAACCCTTACAAAGAAATAAAAGTTTACAAAATACTACACACTCTCCTGAAACTCGGCTATCCTTCACGCTTTTAACAAACAAGGAAATTAATAAATCACCCACTTAACAAAAAACTACTCAACACCGTCTCCCTAGCATTTAACCACCAAGACCATACTCTTGCACCTTTCTTGGCACATTCGGGATCTCTCCAGTGAACACCAAATCATTTCTACTACTCCAAATAGACGAAATGATACCCACCCAAAGAGACAATGATGCCTTGGAGCTTATCGTATAGTTAAAAAAATCATCATGTTGTAGGAAATGAATAATAAGGTCTCTATGAGGTGCTAATTGAAAGTTTGTCCACCTATAACAAGAGTTCCAAATTAAGAGAGCAAATTTACAACTAAAGAATAAATGGACAACACTTTCATCTTCCGCACCACAAAAATGACAACTTACATTTCCATTTGCAAACGCCACACCTCTTCTAAGTAGATTTGTTTTGGTAGGCATTCGTTTTTTAAGCACCTTCCATTCAATCGCTTGAACACTTCTCGGTGCAAAGCATTTCCAAAGTCTCTAAAATGCCTCCTCTTTAACTTTGTTTGAGAATCCTGAGAAATGTCCCGCTTCATAAGCATTTTATATGTCAACCTTGAAGAGAACATACCATTATTAGCATGAATCCACATATCATCATATCCCTCTTCAGTTTACACTTGTTGAGATCATTTAAAAGATCATTAAAATACTCAACTCTCTTTTTCATCTGAAATTCCAACTCTATAAACCTCCCTCCCAAACCTCCATCTCACTCACTTTATGACCCTTTTGCAAGTTTAAGTTAAACAATCTATTAAATTTTATTCTAAACAACCCACTCCCTATCCAAACATCTTCCAAAAAATCTGTAATATTTCCCCGCCCGACCTTCTTTCTCAATTCCCCACACATCTCAGTCTTTGTCCCTCCCCAATATATCTCACAGATCACCTTCCACCACCTTGAGGACGAACAACCCCTACTTCTCCCTCTACCCGAATTCCCTCTTCCCAGAACCACCCCAAACGGATTATCTCCATACCTTGATTTGATAACCTTAACCCATAATTTATTTGGGTCATAAAAAATCTCCAAATCCATTTTTTAGTAAAGCAATATTACAAAGACCCACATCTCGAATTTCCAAGCCCCAAAATATTTTTCCCGAACAAACCTCTTTCCAACTCACCCAAGGATACTTCATTTGTTCTCACTCCCACCCCACAAAAAAATTTCTTTGAAGTTAAATAAGTCCACTAATGGATTTAATTGGCAAGCGATAAAAAGACAAACAATAAATTGGCAAGGTTGAAAGAACTGCTTAGACTAGAGTGATACGACCCCCAAAAGAGATGTGTTTGTCATTCTAGTAACTTAATCGACACCGCACTTTATTCACCAAATGAGACCATGAAAACTAGATTTTGTGTTTAACCCCCACTTTCAAACCTAGATAGCCAAAAGGTAGCTGCACAATTTTACAACCCAGCACTTTGACCTTATTTCTCAAAGTTGTCATCTCCATATTGATACCAAGAATCCCACTTTTATAAAAATTCACTTTCAACCCAGAGATCATCTTATAATTTCGTAGGACCTTTTAATGGAAAGAACATTCTCCAGCTTACTGGTGTAGGTGAAAATGGTGTCACCTGCATATTGATGATAAGAAAATTTCATCTTATTCGCACCCACTTCCACTGCTTCGAAACAACCCACCCCAACTGCTCTTTTCATCAACAAACTTAAAATCTTCAGCCGCAATCCAAAAAAAAAAAGGTGATAATGGATCACCATGTTGATGAAAAGGCTATTACAAGTATCCCTTCATTAAATATATTTTCTTATTTTGTAATCATGATGTTATTATGTGATTCAAATCACTTCTCAACAACGTACAATTAAGTTCATTGTTTGTGCGGGTCACATGTAATAATATATATATAATTTACTCATATTATAGTAATACAAAATATAAATAAATTTAGTAAATTTAGAATTAATTGTAGAAAATGATATATGGGACAAAGTCAAAGACAATGGAAGAGTTGAGGTCAATACATATACGCCCACCTTCAATTGAGTTCGTGAACAAACATATGCTCACTTCACGAGCGGTTGACCCACTACTCAACGTCAAATATTCCATCCTCTGAGATATCGAACAATTAACACTAATCAATTAACTAATTTTGGTGTAAGAACCGCACTAGATATACTTAACTTGGTGTGAAAAAAAATTGAAGGTTAAGCATGAAAGCAACATGTTTTGAAAGAACAATTAGAACACCCAGTCATACAAATTTATGATTTGGCCTAGATGGTTGATGGATGATAATTTACGATATAAGACAATTACCATAGTCAAACAACAAATAATAGTCAGTTTTCCAAGATCTATACAAGAAATCATATTCCAATGTTGTCTTAAATTTAAAGAAAATCTTCTTTCTATATATAGGACAAGAAATATGCAGGTACGATGCACCATAAATTTATTTACAACGTTCATAAAATTTTTATGTAAATATGAAATTGAAGGGCATCTTTTGGCGACTAAGAAAAACTCATAAGAACATTTTTTTAGTGACATAATAAAGCATAAGGTGTACTAGACAAATTAAATTATACATAGACCAATCTTCACAATATATACACTCACATATATTCTAGGAAATTCTCAATTTCCATTTTCCAACCCCTATTAGTTCTTTTATCCCAGCATTAAATTAGTGAATATTATATACATTTGATTTGAAGAATTGATGTCATATGTTGATACACTATGTTGTTTAATTCAAAATGAATAAAAGTTATAAAAATATTGACTCAATTTGCTCTCTAGTTCTAACATTTTGTTTCCATGTTTTCTTTATAATTGATTTTGTTGGAATTCAACCAAATATTTTGAAATTTCTGAAACCATTTAAATCAAATAGATTATCAATTATCATATATCATTCGCCTATAAAAACACAATAGTCTAAAGAATTTAAAGTTGATGACAACACATAAAAAATATTTCTAATTATTTTGAACTTGTTTTCTTCTTTTGGCTCTTGGGCGCTCTGGTTCATATCCATAACTTGCAATATCTATTAGTCTAGAAGTTGGAGGTCGAGTCCTCGTGCTATGCCTCCTACAACTCACATCAGTCTGAGTGTCTAGTTTCACCAAGCGGCGAGGTTCCTTGGGCTGCTCTGAAATGTTATCTTGCTCGCGAGTTAAGTCCACAACATCCTGATCACATGGAATAATGTTGAGGTCAATCCATAGACGACCACCTAAAGATGAACTCGTGGAAGGACAAATGTTCAATTCACCAGCATTTGAACAACTACTCGACACCAGACTTTCGATTGGAGGCATTGAAGTTGAAGGCAAGTGAGTTTGCGTATCTTCCTCGCATGCTTGCTCGGCTATAACACATGCCGAGTCTATATGTATTTGCTCGAGCTTAGGGTTAATTCGGAGTTCACATACATTCCCATCAGAGAGACTGGTATCCACCACTAAAAACTTATTTGCCCGCTCCAAAACCCTTGTTACAAGACCATGTTCAAGATTACCGTTGCCAATAATCTCTACGAGGATGTCTCTCCCAACAATGTCTTTCAAAGTGAAGACATACTTTTCTAGCCCCATGCGTTTGCTCGCAAAAGATCTAGAAACCTATGAATTTAATAAACATAACATGAAAAACATAGCAAAAGTCAGAATGACCAAGAAATAAAATGTCGACATTTACAAGTACCTTTTCCAATATGCGTTTTTTAGTGACTCCTTTCACTCTCGGAAGCATTCGGGAGCAAAGCTCGTGCGCTTCTGAGCGAGGAAATATCTTCAAACCCAAATTGCATGTATATCTCTTCATCCCTAATAAGCAGCTTGACCATCTACGATGCTCAAGCGAATGGTGGAATTTTTTGTAATAGTATGACAAGACTTCCCCCTTTTCTTTTGTTCCAATAAATTTTTGGACCAAATTAAAATTTTTCTCAAATATGTATAAAGCGAGAAGGAAAGAATCTTTCTCCTCTTCAATCCATTTTTCTCTATCAGGTTCATTAACCAAACTCGGACCAGTATTTATAACAGGAGATGTTTGGTTAACGCAAGCTCTAGTTTTTCCATATACCAACTTCTGGGGCTTGCCTTTAAGTTTAGGGAGTATTGCTTGATACGCATCCCCAATTCGTGGTTTCTTCAAATTTTCAGTTGCTTGATACTCATCCCCAATTTGTGGTCTCTTCAATTCTTCAGTTGTATTACACCAATCATATTGAAATCGTTTCGAAGCCATCTGCCAGAGAAATCAATATATTTTATTTTAGAAGATAGGATACATAACACCACGAAGAAATTGTTAAAATGTGTTGAATAATATATATAAATTAGGCAGGAACTTAAGTCTCATATGCACATGGTTCATAAATTTTAGATTCATGCTGCATTTCAATTATATTAGCCAACATGTTTCATTTCACATTTTTTATTTAAATTAAGTTTGCACATTTAAATTATATTAGTTTATACATTTCAATTATATTTACCTATATGTTATACTTATAATAGTTTGTACATTTCACTCATGTGCTCAGTAACACAATGCAATTAATGCACGAAAGACTGACTCATATATATGCGTGTGTGTGTGTGACAAAGTATAAAGTGAAAATAGTTCATGAATGAATCACTGAAGGATATTAGTTGTTTTCACAAAATAGTATTAGTTGTTTACTGAAAATAAACCAAGACTTTTTAGTGAAGTCTTAGTTTATTTCAAGTAAACAACTAATACTCTTTGGTGAAAACAACTAATATTCTTTAATAAAAACATCTAATACACTTTAATGATTCATGTATAAAGTAATTTCACTCCATACATACTCTCTCTCTCCCTCTCTCTCTCTATATATATAGAGATTGTTTAACATTTAACAAGAAAATCATGACCTTATACATATATGGAACAAGCTAGGTATATAGATTGTCCGAATTGAAATAAAGATGAAGCTTGTGCATCATTTTAGACTTCGAGATGCATGATAAATGATTTTACCAATGAATTGTGTGATGTTTTAAATTTAGAAAATAATAAATCAACTTACGAGAATTATCTTAATCAATGTACATAAATAATATTTTATATACAAAATTAAAAGATATACTGAAAAACATATATAGATTTCATCAAAATCTTTGGTGTCTGTGACAAAATTATTTCTAAAAAAATATCTAATATTAACTACCATCAATAAACAAAAAAATTAAATTAAATGAATGGCGTGACAATTTAATTTATTAATAAACGAATTACAAGAAAATTTTACAACAATTATTAAAAATTGATGTTCAAGAAATACTTAATTATTTATAATAATTAGATTTAAGGTAAAAAAAATGCTATGCTATAAAATCTTTAACAAAATAAAAAGAAATATCCCAGATTTTGAGATTTTTTTTTTTTTAATGAAGTCGTTGATAGAAGATCCCAGATCTTGATAGAAATGGTGCAATACAGAGGGTATTCAAAATAATAAATGATAGATTAGAACATATAAATACCTAATGTTGAATGAAGAAGTCGTAGTTTTTCCTTACCGTCGCAGTAATGTGCCTTAAAACACCTTTAAATATGTATTTGTTGAAAGAAGCTCTTATATGAACACTCGAACTCTTAAATCGGCAAAGACTTCAGTGAAAGCGTTACAAAGACCTGGAGAACACGAAGAAGGAAGACAGTGTGTAGTGAGAGAACTTTATATGCCTAATATTGAGAATCTTTTTTCGATATTTTCTAGGTGAGTATTTGCGTAGATCTGAACGTCCATAAGGGTAATTTTGTCATTTGAAGTCTTAAAAATCGTGCAACAAAATATAAATTTGCCAGCGCATGATTTGATGTAGTGAGTAGGTGGCAATGCACACTAAGTCCCCCTGAAATTTAATTTTCTTTTCATTAAATGTATCACAATTGGAAAATATTAATTAATACTCACTCGGTCCCAAAATAAGCTTTTCATGGTGTTCTTATTCACGAAGATAAATGAATATTAATATAAAATAGAGTGTTTACAAATAATGTGATTGAATAGAGAGAATAAAGTAAGCAATGTGAATGAATGTATATGATAAAGTGAAGTATGAAAATTTGAAAAAAAAAAGTAAAAGTGGAGTAGGTGAGTTTCCAAAAATAGTATGAGATGCTTATTGTGAGATGCCTGATTTGGAAAGATGAAAAACTTATTGTGGAATTGATGGAGTATAAGTATAAATTTTTAATTCGTGTTTATCTCTATTATCTTTAATAATAATTTAGTAATGTGCATGTTAAACTTTTTAAATATCAGAAATTATTATTGTAATTAAATAAGACAATATTGCAATTTGAATAAAATAAACCACATGGTTTATTTTTGCAAACAAAAAGCGTATACATGTTTGTTTTCATAATTTAATTTTAAAAAATAGGAGAAAAAACTGCTATGAAGCTGCCCTGTTGGGTAGTGCATAGTGCATAGTGCATAGCAGGGTTTTAACATATTGTACCACATGCTATGATTTGTGTACAACATACTAAAGTCCAATAATACAATACATTACAACATATGGTATAACATAATACCCTAGTGAATAGTCTACAATATATCACAATATGTGGTACAACATGCTAAATTGTTGTTGGGCACTATCCAACAGGATAACCTGGGCGACGTTTTAGAAGTTGGAGCAAGTTGAATTTGCATTGATCAGCTGAGACATAATAATTCAAGAAATTACTAGTTATTAATTTAATTAATTTTTACGAAATATTTGTCAACTAATTAAGAGCTCATTTTGGCTAAACTTATTTGAAACATCTTATAAGCTCTAATATTTTATAAGTTGTTCTAAGGGCTTAGAAGATGTAATTTTTAAGTAGCTTATAAATTGCTAAAGTGTTTGACTAATACAATTTATAATATTTTTGAGAATTTTTTATAATAAATATTTTTTTAATTTTAATTTTAATATAAAATAATTTTTTTATTTGTTTTATATTAGGGTAGTGATGGGTGGGGCCGGGGAAGGGGTGGGATGGTTTCAAGGTGGGGTGGGTGGAGGTGGTTTGGAAAATAAGTTGGAAAATTTCAATTTTTTTTTTTTTTACTGCTTATAACTTATAAGCTATTGGAGCTTATTTTATGATCTTATAAGCTCTTAAATATCTTATTTTGTCAAATACATTGATGATGTTTATAAGCTCTTGAACAATTTATAATCTATTTTAAAGAGCTTATAAGCTCTTGAACAACTTATAAACTATTTTAAATAGTTTATAAACTCAGTCAAACACCCTCTAAATATACTCCATTAATTTGCCATTTGGATGTCTGTGCGGTTTTTTAGTTCAAAAGTTTGACAAGAAACACAATTCGCTATCATTGAGTATTTTATTTAGTGAGAATTTTTTTGTATAACTAGTATTCTCTGGCTATTCAAAATCACACATTAGTATACACTTAAATGCATAGTATGTATTTGAATTTTAAGTCTAATTTTAAATTAATTTTGAGCTTTAAAAAATCAAAATTAATTTGAAATTTAACTCAAAATTCAAGTACATATTATGCATTTGAGTGCATACAAGAATCACTAATTCAAAATAAATGTCGTTCTAAAATTGTCTCATCTTTGGTTGAGATATAGGAGAATATCTTCTCCATAAAAAAAATGATATATATGGAATAATAGAGTGAAAAAAATTTTAGAACGTCACTTATTATTAGAATAGTTTAAAACGTAGAACGATACTTATTTAGAATATGAGGGAGTATTTTGTTGATAGGCGAGCAAGATCACAATTTGGGCGAGCAACTTTATGATGTCTAATCTCAATATAAGAGATTAAGAAGGTCTAATCCAAAGGTGACGAACTTCGTCATGACGATTGATTAGGCGTGAAATTGTCATGATTCGTAGCTAGAAACGCCCTAGTTTTGGTCGAGTTTATAGAGTATTTAGAGTCAATTGAGCATTATTTCTACACATTGATGAATTTGTCTCTTTGATGCTCATAGGTGAATAGAGGACGAAAAACGGAGTTCGTAGGACTTTGAATCGACTCAAACGGATGCCCGGATGAGAAGATATTGAAGAAATACGATTGGTATTAGTGCGGACGAGGAAAAGTATCACTTGGGAAGAGTTGGAGGTCACTCGAGTGACTAGGTCGAGCGCCCCCGCTCGAGCGCATTGCTCGAGCGCCTAAACGTACAGAACCTTTCTTGCGCTCGAGCAGCTCGAGCGCCACCGCTCGAGCGAATCGCTCGAGCGCCCAAAACTTACAGAATGATTTCAGCGCTCGAGCAGCTCGAGCGCCACCGCTCGAGCGATTGTGTCATTCGAGCTACACTGCTCGAGCGGGACCGCTCGAGCGCCCATGGATTTTCGCCTCCGGATGCGTATTTTCGGCCCATTAACTCCCGTTTCGACCCGTGCCTATATATACCTCTTCCAAACACGTTTTGAAAAGAACCCGAACGTTAGAAATAATTTTAGACTTAGTTTTTGGAGAGGAAGGAGACGTGCAAGCTTAATTTTACGTTTTGTTGAGGTTTTTCATACGAATTCTAGTTTCTTTTCAATTCTTAGTTTCTTTTCATTAGTTCGTTACTTTGAACACGTTTAAACTTCGTTTTTATTAATTCAATTTCAGTTCTTCGTATTTATTTTCTTTTTAAACCCTAGTTCATGTTTCTTATTTTCTTCGTTCAATTCGTTATGTTTATGTTTGTCGTTTCTTCTATTGCTTTAATGTTTGTTACAACCATGTCCGGCTAAAACCCTTGCATGCTTAGGTTAGGATGAACTCGTAGAAGTAGGATGTGGGTACATAATTAGGGTAGTTTGTGACGTTAGTTTTAATTCTCTTAATTAATGAATTCTTATAATTAATCTGAACTTTACCTTTAAATTTAGTACGAAAGTGTTAGAGAGAGGACGACCGCATCACTCAATAACAACTAGTAGTCTTAACGAGAAGGTTTAGGAAAGGTTAATTCATTTACCGGTTTAGCGAAGGAGGACGACCGCATCACCTTAGTTAAATTAGGGTCTCATTAATTGAGCGCTATCTATTAACTTGTTAGTAGATTAGTGAAGTCGATTGCTAGGATAAAGTATTAGGGTATAAAATCTTGAGCTTTCATTCTACGATCTTTTACTTAGGTTAATTCTTGTTTGTCACGATTACTTTGATTATGTACCTGCTCCGTTAGTATACGTAGGGATTCCTATCCTAAGCATCACCATCTCTCATTAGAAAACAACCTTAGTTAATTCGTTTCTTTCGTTATTCAGTTTACTTAGTTTATTTTCGTCTTTTAATTAATCTTTCAAAAATCCAAAAACATACACTCATATTAACTACGACGCGTAGATCTTCAGGGATCTATTCGCATATACACCATCCTTTGGGTTCGATAATACTTGGTCCCTATACTTGCCCATACTACAGTGAACCCGTTCTCTTGCGGGGTAGCTACTAGTAGAAGCTAGTGTAGTCGCTTCAAGTCAACGATCAACTGCCACCTGGCGACCTGCCCCACATGGCGAACAACTTCACATGTAATAAAAAAAGACTTCACCTGAAGATCAATAAGGCCCAGGCGAGCTACTTTGACAAAAGAACCAAGACAGATTACCAGCCAATAAAAAATCAAGCTAAAACTCCTCAAGAAAGAGTCTAAATGTGACGAACATCTCATGAATACGAGCTAAATCAGTTTAGATGATAGAATTTAGCCTAGATAAGTTCAAATAGTCAACCTTTTCATGTGTCAAGCATGCACACATGGAAGAGCAAAGGTCAAGTCACCTCATACTAGGAGGTTTGTATAAAAGCCTTAATTTTTAATGAAATAAACTAAGTCTAAATTCATAAATACATGAAAAGAATTCCTACACACACTCATACACCACTTTCACACACACATACGAATAAATATGTAATCAATATACGTATTTACCAATTTAATTCTGACTATTCGTATTTACCATTTACAGTGGTAATTAGAGCTGTTAAACGAAACGAGCTGCTCGTGAGCTCGACTTGACTCGGCTCGACTCATTTGATTAAATGAGCTCGAGCTCGATAGACTCGATAACTAATTTTTTTTATTATTCCACTAGGCTCGATAGGCTCGACTCGACTCAATAGGCTCGATAGGCTTGTTAGACTCGTTAACGAGTCAAGCTCGTATTATTAATCGTTAATATTAACGAGCCGAGCTCGGCTCGACTCGATAAGAGCTCGAGTATCAAGTACTTGAGCTTGCTCGGCTCAAATAACAGCACTAGTGGTAATCACTCACACACAATTGTTTGACGATCACCTAAATTAGCCTAAAACAACCACTAATCCTTTCGATTAAATTCGATCATCAACGTATTTTTATTTCACTAAAATCTTCTCTATCTCCGCTTTTCAAACATGGTTTAAGTTTTCCAATAGAGGTGGTCATTACATTCTAACAACCGTCTGAATCGTCCATATATATCGAGCCGCATTGCACCATTATTGTTAGATTTCTAAGATAGACTGCGGTTATATTTTTAGTGTAAAGCTGCACCGTTAAGTCGGTGCAATTATAATTTGAGTAGGGATATTTTCACCCCCACAGTTTGATTGTTCACACCCACCCACCCCCTCCCCCCTCTAAATTTTTGTTCTAAATTTTTTTTTTTTAGAACATTTGTCATTTGTTCGAAAAAATGACTAGAACATTATTCACCCCCCACAAAAATATCTAAATGTTCTAATCGTATTTTCGAACAAATGACAAATTTTTTTAAAAAAAATTCGAACAAAAATTTGGGGATGAACAATCAAATGGTAGGGGTGAAAATATCCCTACTCTTATAATTTTTCATTGCAAATCCAACCGACTACACAATAGTTGCAATTATAATTTACTAGTTGCCATCCTAAATTTCTATCCTCGTTCCTCATCTAAAGTCCACAAAGTAATAAATTATGTTCATGATTTTTCTAATCCAAATTCTTAGCCTTTACAAATAACAAGTTATACATTATACTTAGACAAAATATTATAAGAAAATAGTTCAAGATAAATTTATCATGAAACTGTTTAAAGTATTGAACATTTGACCAGAAGCATCAATAATCTCATTTGGCGTATCATTAATCCGAGTCAATATTATTATACTGTAATTGTTGTAAAAAAAGTTGAACCTAGATTAATGATACCACTGATGAGATTATTCCTGGTCAAATATTTAATACTTTAAAACAGTTTCATAATAAACTTATCATAAACCATTTTCATATAAAACCTCTTATATTTAATACTATAATATTCAATCTTTTTCAACATATTTCCAAAGAGTTGGACCTCCACAAATTAATCATGTTATGATGTTTAAAATATTATTTCATGATAAACTTATCATAAACCATTTTCATATAAAACCTCTTATATTTATACTATAATATTCAATCTTTTTCAACATATTTCCAAAGAGTTGGACCTCCACAAATTAATCATGTTATGATGTTTAAAATATTATTTCATGATAAACTTATCATAAACCATTTTCATATAAAACCTCTTATATTTATACTATAATATTCAATCTTTTTCAACATATTTCCAAAGAGTTGGACCTCCACAAATTAATCATGTTATGATGTTTAAAATATTATTTCATGATAAACTTATCATAATCCATTTTCATATAAAACCTCTTATATTTATACTATAATATTCAATCTTTTTCAACATATTTCCAAAGAGTTGGACCTCCACAAATTAATCATGTTATGATGTTTAAAATATTATTTCATGATAAACTTATCATAAACCATTTTCATATAAAACCTCTTATATTTATACTATAATATTCAATCTTTTTCAACATATTTCCAAAGAGTTGGACCTCCACAAATTAATCATGTTATGATGTTTAAAATATTATTTCTTTCATCGCTAAATATATATTTTTCCACTTAATTATGTTATATAACATTGGTTCAATCAAATGTGATATTATTAGGTTAAATTGATATTAATTTTTTCTACTAACATTTATGTTCATTTTAAACAGTCAAATTACAATAACCAAACGAAATCGTTCAAAATGGCACAATCAATTTTTCATGAAAAACACGATTTTGAATTTTATAATAAATTGAACCTATATAGCTAGACAATTTGAATTAAAAAAAAAAAAAACTCGCAAAATTCCACCGTGATCATCCATAATTTCCAGCCTGCAAAATCAAAAGGTACAACACGTTTCCATCTTTTTTATTTTTAAATATAACTACAAATTTAATTTAAGTTGTAAATGTCTAGTTTGCCCTTAGTAAAAGATCTTCTCTAATATAAGTGAGTGTTTGCAAATTCTATTTTGTAGGTAGAATCACTTATTTTTTTAAAATAATCTATTTTGAAGTGTTTGCAACTACTATATTAATTATTTAAAATCTATTTTGAAGAAGTTACAAAAATCTGTTTTCGAATTATGGAGAATTGATTCTCATGGATCCACTACTTTTGTACATCTTAAACTAAAATACACTATTGATTTTTATAAACACTTCCACTTCCAAAATCATTTTATTTCAAAACACTCTTCACTTTTAATTTTACTACAAAAATCAATTAATATCACTTTTTGTAAGAAATAAAATTTGAACAGTTCACAATCGATTTTGTGGCTTGCGCCTATTTTAAAATCCGGCCACCACTCCTAGAAAAAAAATATGTAAAAGAAAAAAAAATCTATTATCTTAAAAATGATAATTTCTGTCACACTATATTATCTTCTTCTATAACATGGTAAATGGAACTCGAAACTCCTACTATCGAACTAGTTTATAGTGATTACAAAAATTTCGATCAGAAAATCAAAATGGTTGTCTTTCTCATTCGAACTTAATTGAATTAAGCAATTCTAAAAGAATTTAGAATGCTTCATCTAAAAGTTTGAACTTGTAAAGAGGTGTAAAATTAATTCATTAAATTATTTTTCTTACTCTTCCCCTCACTTATGGACCGGACTCAAATTTTTCTCTTTGGAGAGGTTCAATGAGTGGACAATTTAATATGTGGAGATGTGATATCATGAAGAAATTCCACCTTATCTGAAAGTCAAAACTTATAGAGAGATGTACAATTAATTAATTTAATTATTTTCCTTACAAATTCCTTTATTCTTGTTGTAAAATAAAGAGCGTGAACATGAACACCGATTTGTTTACTCAATTCGTCATGAATGACTACATCTGAGGGCATACCGAGCCAGGTGTTTTCCACTATATTTCTGTGTTGTACATGTGTGTATTGCAATACTGAGTACGAAGATATATATAATCAAAACCCTAAAGCCTATTAGGCTACTTGGCCCATAAGTAATGTCCACATCAAATCTTCTAGATTTGACATATCAAAACTTCTAGATTTACAACACTCCTCCCTTGGCCATTACGACGTAACGTCTTTGTCACGTCAAAAACTCTATAGACTAGGTTGCCAGAATAAAATATTCGACTGGGGAAAGAGTACAACTATTGATCTTCCGGATCCAATCTTCAGGATTGTTTCGATATTGTTACTCCCCTTGAAGACAACAACTTTCTAAGTTTTCACATCCAAATACCATAAACATGCTTTTCAAAAGTAGGGTAGGTAGGGACTTAGTGAATAGATCTGCTAGATTATCACTAGATCGCACCTATTGTATGATAATTTCGTCACTCTTCTGGAGTTCGTATGGGAAGAAGAATTTCGGGGAAATATGTTTCGTTAAGTTCCTCTTAACGTACCCGTTGTTCATTTGTGCAACACAAATTGCGTTGTCTTCATCGATTACAGTGTGGAATGTATTGTTTAATGGATCTCCATGAGATCACAATATCATCACAAAGAAAGATATAACCAGTCTGAGTTATCATAGAATGTGTTTAACATCATTCCAATGTCTTCTTCTGGGAGAAGTGTTATATCTCGCAAGCAAATTTACAACAAATGCGTTGTCCGGACTGGTGCAATTTGTGAAATAAAGTATGCACCAAATAGCGCTTAGATAAGGAACTTCCGGTCCTAGGATATCCATTGTATCTTCTTTGGGTCTAAATGAGTTCTTATCCACTTCAAGAGATCGAACTACCATAGGTGTACTAAGTGAAAATTTATCCATGTAGGATCTCTCAAATAACCTTTTCAAGTAGGTTGACTGGTGTATAAAATTCATTCGTCCTTCAGGGAGATATCATATTTATTTTTCCTTCAGGGAAATGCTCGAATTAATTTTCCTTCCGGAAAATACTTAAATTTAATTTTCCTTCAGAGAAATGTTTTTACTTTTCCTTCAGGGAAATGCTCGAATTAATTTTCCTTCGCGAAAATACTTAAATTTAATTTTCCTTCAGGGAAGTACTTGAATTCATTTTTCCTTCAGGAAAATTCTCGAATCAGCAGGTCGAGACTATACTTGGTTTTATCCAAGATTTTCATTTCGAATTCAACTTTCAAGATTGGACTGACTTCTTCAATCTTTTTGCATGTTCCGATTATGTTTAGGTCATCAACATAGACAAAGATGATGCAAGAACCACTTTGCGATTTCTTTATAAATGCACAATGGAAAGCTTTATTATTTATATATTCCTTCTACGAGAGGAATTCACTAAGTCGATCGTACCATATTTGACCTGACTATTTTTAGATCATATAATGACCTTCGTAGTTTTGTACTATACATTCTGCGGTTTTCATAATTTCTCTTCTGATGAATCTTAAATCCACCAGGGCTATAAATATTGGCATGTAATAACCATATAAAATATGCGGTTTACAAGGTCCATTAACTGCATTTTATTTTTAGTTGTTAGTGATTAGCGGAACTTTGTTAGTTCATACCAAGAGAATATGTTTGATCACAAACAATCATGAGTTTCTGCGAAAAACCTTAAAGCTATTAATCTCGCTCACCACCTTATTTAATTTTCGTGTAAACACTCGTTATCCAACAGGGATAACTTTAGAGTGTACGTACAATAGAACCAAACATTGTTTTTAGCGAGTTTAGCTCTGCCACACTTTTGCTTCTTCCTTATTGCACCCAAATCAAAGTGCTTCGGGCACTTAATTTAGGTACTGGATCCAGATTTTAGAAAGAGCAATTGTGGACACAGATAAGCTTTCGACAATAAATTTATATTATTTCTCTGGTATTTATTTATTGATCTCATATTAACCAGATTCACATTATTTCCCTTATGTATTTGATCTGGTTGTTCCACAATCCTAATATTAGATCATTTTGTGCACATTCTTTGTTACTAGGATTCTTCGTCTTCAGGATGAATCTCTTCTAGAGATTTCAAGTCTTCTGGAGATTTTAGGTCTTTTGGATGTATCTCTTCTGGAGATTTCAAGTTTGGCTGACCAGTTTTGCTAGCTTTCATTCTAGGTGTGTATATTTCTTTTATAGGTCCTTTACGCTTCTGGCGTTTGGGGCATGTATACTCGTTTTCATTGGGACCTCTACACCTTTGTGGTCAGTAAATGTATCTGGCAGATTACTTGATATACATTGCAAGTTACTTATCTTTTGAACTTCAAGTTCAGTCTAACTAGTGCATGAGTCTAAATATCGAGAACCTCTTTCCTTCAGGGAAATTTCTTTGTCCTTTTTCCTTCAAGGAAAATGTCTCGATATGTTTCCTTCGAGATTTTTGGATTCTAATCTCCCCCTAATGCCGAGAATAAACTTTTCATCAATTATGCAATCAGCCAACAGGGTTGTTGACGTGTTGTGGTGGTACGCGTACTGCAAGAATGTTCACAGGTGAGAAATGATGTATCATTTTCTGCGCACTAGTTGTAGAGGGGAGTATTAATGATATGCAGTGGGTCGGATTTAATTCGAGTAAATGCATGTAAATTTCATGCCCCTAACATGTAGCTAAGTTGGATTTTTTTGCAATTACGGTCTAGCGAATAGTTTGATGCATCATATTAGTAACTCACCTGGACCATTATGGTGTGGACATAAGGAGACTTAATACTTCACTTTACAATGCCATATACTAAACATTGAATGCAGTCAATGTGAGCTCACTGACATTATCCATTCGAATGGACTTAATTTGATAATTTGGGAAATGAAAACTAAGCTCAATAGTGTTACAATAGGCTTGACAAAAACGTGATTGCAGGTGGATAACAAGCATACATAAGTCCACCGTGTGAAAGCAATAATTATGGCCATTAACTATCAAAATGGTCCCCATACTAGGATAATCAGTCCACAAATATCTCAAAGAAACCATTCTAAAAATGGGAGATTTAATTCCAATTTTAGTACGATTTAGCCATACTCTAAGTTCACTCTTTGTACATACCATGAATTTATTTACGAAAGGGTTTGACGTATCATAGCCAATGAACTTAGACCAAATCCGACATATCACATTATTATTTTAGATGGACCAACCGCTCATGCTATAATATGTATGAATCTAAATTGGATATTAAGACCAGATCTACAACTCTTCAGGAGGTTGGATTTTGTTAATAAGGTCTTTCACGCTTCAGGCGTGCTTTAGATTCATTGGCATGTGATATTTTGTCCTTCAAGGACATAAATTTTAACCGGGATTTTTCTATATAAATATGAGATTTAGTAACTCTGCTGGAGTTGGTAAAGACATCCGGTAATTGAGTTGTAATTTTTTGCAAATATTAATCATGACAAAACATATAGTCATAACATGCATAAAAATCACAAAATAATGACACTATGTATCTTGACAACTCATAGTCTTTAATGTCATGTCACTGACAATGTTCATGTTTGCTTCAGGCAAATTGGGAATACTCGATCTGGACCATCTCAATAATTATTTGGCATCGTCCATGATTTTCATCTATCGATATTTTTTGCTATCGAATTTATCAAATTTTGTCGATGAATATAATCCTTCAAGGATTTTTATAAATGACGATGAATATAATCCTTCAGGAATTTTTATAAACGGCGATGAATATAATCCTTCAGGGATTTTTATAATGACGATGAATATAATCATTCAGGGATTTTTATAAATGACGATGAAATATAATCCTTCAGGGATTTTCCATAAACAATTGATATCTTATTGAGATGGTATCAGAGAATTTAATTAGTGCATCTGCCTTCTGGGCAAAGATGGGGTCAAAGTTTCATTACATTTGTCCCAAATGAAGCAAGAAGAATCTCAAAGCTCAAGTCAGGATACTAACAGTGTCCAATTATGTAAATCACTCATTGTCTCCAAAATCTTCGAGCTCTAAGCTCAAGAGATCATCATTGTCTATGTCAAAATTTGCTTTAGGCAGACTGAAATGGTGAGATTCACCTTGAGGGGTCATACCCTTGTTGTCTTTTTGTATCTTTCGATAAGCCTCAATCGAGTGCTTGGATTTGCGGATTTCTTCCCTTCCACGCTTACGCCCACTCAGGGTCCCTTGAGCTACAACATGTGCTTCAGGCACTGCTTGTGGGTCAACCGATCTAGTATTGTGATTTCTCATCAATAGTTGGTTGTGTTTTTCTGTCACTAAAAGTGCAGAAATTAGGTCTGATTGAGAGGTGTACTGCTGTTGGAGTACAAGGTTACTAGCATGGAATGTTGATAAGATTTTATGTATCAACTCGGCCTCAATAATTTGATGCTGGCATAATTTTAACTGAGATACAATACAATGCAAGGTAGAATTACACTCCTTTTATAAATCTTAAAAATGGAGATTCAACCAATTGTATTATGCCCGAGGAATTATATCATTTTGTTGATAGAAACAATCCTTCCGGGATGTCCATAAAATGCTAGGGTCCATATCATTAAGGTACTCATATTTCAAGTCCTGATTTAAGTGGTATCTGAAATAAATCAACGTTTTTGCCCTCTGGGTATCAGTGGATTTGAGACCATGGACAATGATTCCGCTTTAATTAGGATGAGGTTAGATGAATCTCAATAACTATGGACCATGTCACGTAGTTATTACCATCGAGAGTAAGCTCAGTAAATTCTTTCTTAGTAATACCAAGCAGTTTCACTACGTTTTAAATGGACATAGTGCAACATACGATTTGAATTTTCATTAAAAAGGGAGAAAAATAATTTAATTTACATGCTCAATCACAAAAGGAGCAAATATTGGGTGCCGTCTACCCAAACATGATTTTACGGCCCGACAAATACTAGGTGCCGCCTACCCCGACAATATATGCGGACTATAACCAATAAAATAAATTTAATTCACATTAACAAATATACAAGTAGGAGCAACTATTCAAGTTCAAATTTTAGTCAATGCTCATGTTTGCTTCAAGCAAATTTGTATACGAAAATTTTGGGCATTGTTTGAGTGAATTAAATTAGCAGCGAAGGTAATAATAGGCACACAAGGATTTTTCACATAAATCCTAACTTCTATAGCAAATAATTCACAAGCATATGTTGCGGCAAAGTGAAGGGCGCAAACAGTGCTAATTGCTGAAGATATAAAAGAAAGAATTAGGCCTTTTACCAGGGCGGAACCCTAAGATAAGGGTTCCTAAAGATCTGTTGATGGATTCAGCTATCATCGGACAACCTTGGATACGTCTCAAGTGGGTGGAGCAATCATACAGGTATCGAGTCCAAAAGAAAGCTCACGAAATAGATTAGTAAATTCCAAGAGACAATTTATTTAATATTTTGAGAACTAATATAAAAATTAATTCTAAAACATTGGGATTATTATATGCAACAATTTATTTTATTTTATTTTCATAAAAGGATAGGCCCAAATAAATTAATTAAAAACCCAAAGAATCATTTTCCTTTTATTTATTTTCTTTTCGGCCCATTTGTTGGGTTACAAGCCCAAAAGGGGGGCAGGGTTCGGTTGGGAGGAAGGGGCCAGCACGGCCATTGCAATCGGCGGGAAACAGCAGCCGATCGAGGACCAACGACAGCCCTAGGCTGCACGCCAAACCGCTGCTCCGTGGACAGACGATGATTGACATAGGTCGCCGCCGCCAGGGCTGGCGTCTATAAGTTGCAGCGCCGTGGCGGCACGCCTGGCGAGCGACTGATTTTGCTCGACCGTGGACGACCAACAGTGGTCGTCGCCGCCATGGGCGACCAGCAGCCAAGCTCCACGAGCAGACACCGATAGCCGCAGGCCGCCATCGGCCGTGAGCGGCGCGACTCGGATCCTCTCCCGGAGGATCGACAGTCATTTTCCAGCCGCGACCGATTTGTTTATCGCTGCGACTCGGATCCTCTCCCGGTGGATTGACGGTCGTTTTCCAGCCACTGCGAATTTGTGGCAGCGGCCGATGCTGCTGGGTCTCGGTCGTGATTTTTTTTTTCCGATCAACATATGAATAATTGCAGATGTATTAATATAGATGCAGTGTATATATTAAGTTCACAATAGCATATAAGTTCATAGCACATAAGCATGTAAAATTTGATACCACAATTAAATGGATAATTAATCATCATACTAAAGAGAAAAATAAATTGAGATTCGTACCGATTAACTGCGAGTAGAGACTCGTGCTGATAACGTGTTGTAAAATAAAGTGCGTGAATATGAACACCGATTTGTTTACCCAGTTCGTCATGAATGACTACATTTGGGGGCATACCAAGCTAGAAATTTTCCACTATATTTCTGTTTTGTACATGTGTGTATTGCAATACTGAGTACGGGGATATATATATATATATATATATATATATATATATATGTATATATTATATATATATATATATATATATAATATCAAAACCCTAAAGCCTATTAGACTACTTGGCCCATAAGTAATGTCCACATCAAATCTTCTAAATTTACAACATTTCTAAACAAAAAGTTCTCCCATACCAATTTCCATTTTGATTACTTAATTAATGAATTTCGGTTACAACTTACAATGACAACCAAAATAATTGAAAAGCAGGCCAAGGCCCAATAATATTCACAGTTGGCCCATTTTACGAAAGAAATCGAAACTGTACGGTGGGCCCGGTTGGTTTGGTCAAAAATCATGGCCCATTTAAAGATAAATGAACAACAAAATAATTGTGTCTAAACAATCAGTTTGAGATATAGAGAATGAAATTAGTTAAATATTAATTTTCTCATATGTTGGGAAAGTTAAAAATAAAAAAGTATTTTAACTTGTATATAAAATGGGAATTTTGTAATGTTCCGATCGTTCCATTTTCCTAGAGACATGAATTTTAAATATTAAATATAGGTTATTATATGAAAAATAAGTTGTTTTTCTTATTTATCTTCCAATTTTATATATTACGAGCTTCAATATCCCTAAATTGATCTATATTCAGATCATATGAATATTTTAGTCTTATTTTTTCTTAAACTTTTTTTAAGTGGTGGACTAAATTCTCAACTCTATTTTTTTTGGGGAGATGAACAATGAGTGAACAATTTTAATATAAGTGGAGTTGCTGCAGAAATTAAATCCAGGATATTTTGACTAAAAATCTGAACTTATAGAAATATGTAAAATTAATTCATTTAATTATTTTCCTTATACAACATGCAAATAAAACTGTATTAGTAAAAAAATAACATTAGTACAACTGCAATATCACCGTTCTGGATGTTTTATCATACAAAATCGACTACCTCCTCTATCGCACATCACGATGAACACTACTAAAAAAAAAAATGAATTTGCTTACACACTCACAAACATATATACATATTTATCTATATGTCACTACATTATTTAAAAAATGTGCAATCCTTTGGGGTGCAAATTGATGTGGGATGAAGGGAGTATAATATATTAATGATTATTAATATATTAATGATTATTTATATGGAGTCTAAAGTAGAATATATATATATATATATATATATATATATATAATGGTAAAATTAATTTATACATGAATTATTGAAAGATATTAATTGTTTTCACTAAAAAAATTTAGTTTGTTTTCAATAAATAATTAATGATCTTTAGTGAAAAAAATTAATACATTTCAATGATAACAATTAATACTCTTTAATCAAAACAACTAATATCCTTCAATAGTTCATGTGTGAATTCACTCTATACTTTATCCTTCTTTTTTAATATGGAATCAATTTTACCATAATTAAATAAATTAAGTGTACCAGCATATAAGAACTTAATACCAAGTATTCATATGGACCACTCATTATTTTAAAAAAAAATGCTTTTTTTTAATAAAACCTTACACCAACTACATAGGTTTTGATTTAACTTAATTTAAGCATCTTATTTTATTAAATAAAAAAAATTATGCATTGTTTTGTCATTTTTTTTAACACAAATACAATATTTCATAGCGTTACAGAGGAAATTAATAAATTATTAATTTTACTAAAGTATCAATATGGTATATTAGATAATAATTGTAATTTTTTTTCCCATTATTAATAAGATTACATAAACATAACTCACCCTATTACAATTTTGATTATCTAAGTTACGAAATAACAGTTTTATATTCTAAAACTTAACGCTTTCGAACATAACTTAATATTTCATTGCACTAAATTTTTCAATATACCCCTTAGCAATGAACTAAATTCCATTCAATAAAAAAGACGGACTAATAAATTCTCAATTTTACATCTTTTAACACTTAATGAATAATTTTTTTATTAACATAAGTATTATTCAACAGGAATAATCTAAATTGTAATAGAGGGAGTACAATATTTTAGTAAAACACATACATCCTAAGCAAATTATAATTTCTACACCAAAAACATATATATACGCCTAGCTAATCCCTGAATATTTATATAACCTTCGATTAAAACTATATCCTCACATATTCATGATGATTAAGTGAATTTAAGATTTTTGTTTCATCTCTTTGATAAATGATGAAGCCGTATAGAGATTATTTTTTATACGGTATTCGAGTTCAAATATTATTTTAGAGTTGTAAAACAAGTTTTAAGGTACAACTGCTTCACAATTATTAATATTTCATAGTAAAACAAATACACAAATTCTAACCAATTTTATAATATAAAGTTAATATCATTAGATGTAATTTATTGATACCATTAAATTTATAAATTGAAATGAAAGTATAATGCATCTAATAGTATTAATAAATGCATCTTATGATATCAGATTCCTATTACGAAGAAGTTTCACAGAAGTCCTACTCAAACAAATAAATTTTTTTAATAAGACAATTAAAATGCATATAAAATACAAACGTTGAACTGTAAATTAGTCTATGCAAGAGTTTGTCATAATTATGTATGAGTAAATTTAAATATTAAAATTGCGATCGGTACATATGAAAATACACTTATATAAAACTTTTGAAATTTATATTCCAAATGATAAATAGTTATTTCCAATAAAATTCATCCGAATGCAATATTGTATGCTTTGTAAATGCATGCCAACTAGGGGTGAAAACGGATCGGATATTTTCCAACCGATTCGGAGCCGTATCGATCCGGTTGGTATCGAATTCGGTATAAAAAAATTATTATCCGGACGGATACGGAATCGGATACGGATAGTTGACTTCGGATTCAGAATCGGATTCGGAATAAAGAATATCCGATCGTATTCGACTTTTACCATATTTTATCGGATATTATCCGGATATCCGGATTTTTTAATATATTTTATTTTATATTTTATATTAATATATATATATATATATATATATATATATATATATAATATAATATCAATGCCCTTCTAAATTCTAATATTATTAGTTTCATATTATTAGCAGTAGATATAATTTTTATAATTTGCATTCACTACAAAAAAAGTGTGATTTGAAGAGGGTATTTAAAGAGGGAAAAATAGCCCTCGTATTTGGAGAGGGATTACACGAGGGAAGAAACTAAACTAGGGTTTGGACGAGGGAAAATTTTCTGTCGATAAACACGTGGGATTTCACGAGGGAATTCTGAGCCCACGACAAATTCACGAGCGTTTGGACGAGGGAATTTGTGTGTTAGAACTCACGAGGGTTTTCTTTCCCTCGTCATTGTGCACCTGAAGTTTGTCGAGGGAATAAACCCTCGTCCTGCACCACGTGAGAGTTCTCGAGGGAAAAGCTTCCCTCGTCCTACACCTCTGACATTTCTCGAGGGAATAAATCCCTCGTCCGGCCTTGGATTCTTTTCCACGAGGGAACACTTCCCTCACCAATTTGAAAATTCTGATGCATGCAGGCTTTCAACAAACTTTGATGACCGTGTTTGGTTTCAGGCGTGGGACCCGGAGAATCTAATATTTGAAGAGGGAATTTCCCTCTTAAAAAACCCTCGTCCAAGTGTGTATACTTCACACACCCACCCTCATTTCCAGCAATTACAGCCGAGTGGAAGAAAGGGAGGAGGAGAGGAAGAAAGGGAGGAGCTAGGAAGAAGAGTCGTCGGCTGCCGTCTATCACCTCCGCCGGACGTGAAAAAAGTTAAACACTAGTCGAACTTTGCTCTACACGTTCACGTGAGCATTTATACTGTAAGTATTTTCATTTTAAACAATTAAATAATTATTTATTAACTAATTTTTGCATTTTCAACATGCATATATATGTTAATTTGTGTATGTATATATGTTTTATGCATATTAGTTAATTAGTACGTTGTTTAGTTTGTATGCATATAATTTGTTTAATTTTTAGTATATAGCTAATTAATTAATTTAATTATAATATATTATTTAATTGAATGCTTGCTTAGTACTTAATTAATTAATTATTAATATATATATATATATATATATATATATATATAGCTAGCTATATATGTTCGTGTAGTATATACATATAATTAGTGTATATATATAATTTGTGTATAGCTATAATTATTTGATTTATTATGTTGTATATATACATGTTAATTGGAGTTGGAGGAGAGATGTTGTTTATTGTATAATATGTGTGTTCCGGCTTGATTAATTATAATTAATTAAGTCGGAAATGGATGCACATAGGAATTTTGAGTAATTTGGGAATACGAAAAAACTAAACGAAACTCTGTCGAATTTTTTTGAAAATATTAATTAATTAATAATATAATAATTAATTAATAGGAGAATTAAAATTATTAATTAACCTAATTTGTGCATATATTGTGCTTCATGGAATTTAATTTTTTTATGATATTTAGTTGTCAATTAATTTGTTAATGCGTATATATGCTTCATACATATGTTGGGGTTGAAGGAAGGATATTCATGAATATTTTTTGTTAATTGTAGAATATGGGTGTTCCGGCTTGATTAATTATAATTAATTAAGTCGGAAATGGATGCACATAGGAATTTTGATTAATTTGGGAATTCGAAAAAATTAAACGAAACTCTGTCGAAATTTTTAGAAAATATTAATTAATTAGTTAAATTAATAATTAATAGAAGAAATAAAAATATTAATAATTAAGTTAGGGGCCTCGGTCAAATGAAGACGATGCGTATACAATCTGGCCCAGGCGGGACATCAGCTGGCACACACATTGGCGGTTATGATCAAAGAGATGTTGATCGTTTGCTGGCTGAGGAGCGCGCGAGATACGAAAGATTGCTGGCCGAGCAACAAAGACAGCAAAACGAATTTGTGCGCCAGGAAGTACACAATCAGATGATGACATGGTTTCAAGGCCAACAGGGAAACCTACCTAGTGGGTTTTCCCAACCAGCTAGTGCATATCCTCCTTACCCAGCTTATCCTTCATATCCTCCCGCCCCTTCCGCATCTGGTTACGCCCCTTATCCTCCCCCCGCCCCTTATCCCTCGGCCGGTCCTTCTACTGGTATTCCTCCTGTTCCTCCTACTGGTTTTTCCACCGCCCCTAATCCTCAGGCCTCTCCTGCTCGTCCTCCCGCTTCCGGTCCTTCATCTTCTCGTCGCAATTCCATCTCTCCAACTGGGTTTATAGACCTACTTGAAAGAGGTACATATTCTAGTTACCCCCCGAGGGGTAATTATTTCGGAAATGAAAGAGGTGATGATGATGATGATGAGAGTTAGGATGTCATAAATATTTGAACATGTTTTGGAACTATATTTGTTGGTTTGATATTTTACTGTTTATTTGGATTTATATGTCTGGATATTTGAGCATGTGAGTTTGTTATTATCATTATTATTGATTATTAGTTATGAATATTGTTGAATATTAAAATTTTATTGATTTTTAAAAAATATATTCATCAATATAAGTGTATATGTGTATATGTGTATATGTGTACACATATTAGTAATTAGTGAAGAGAATTTAAAAAGTATGTATTTTAAATTTTATTGATTTAAAAAAAGCGATCAATATATGTGTATATATGGACACATATTAGTAAGTAGTGAAAAATAATTTAAAAAGTATGTATTTTATAATTTTATTGATTTAAAAAAAAAATCAATATATACATATATACATATATACACATATTAGTAATTAGTGAAAAAGAATTTAAAAAGCTAAATATAAATGTACACAAATATATAAGTAGTGAAAAAGAATTTATTGATGTATTCATTAAAAATATTTTAATATTATAAATAATAAAAATAATATATATAAGTGATAGTTTAATTTTATATGTAATAATAATTTACATATAAAGTATAACAAACAATTAATATTAATTAGTATGATATTTAAAATATATAACACAAAAATATATGATATATATATATATTACACCCTAAAACATAACAACTAAATTGCCTTGTCCAAGCGGCACGGCAAAACACGCAAGACCTCTCCATACATAGAGGTCGCGTGTTCGAAACTTGAGGGGGGTGAATTTCGCCCAATTAAAGCTGAGAGTGAGGTTGGAGGCTGGTAGCCTAGCGGATCCGCGGGGGAGGTGTTGTGCTAGAGGTCGTGGGTTCGAAACCCACGAAGTTACATTTTTTTCGGTGGGAACTAGACGAGGGAAATACACGAGGGAATTTCCCTCGCCACGTCAGCCGAGGGAAAATTCCCTCGCCAATGCCCACCTGTCACGTCAGGGTTGAAGAGGGATTTAATTCCCTCGCGCACATTTCCCGAGGGCTTTAAAGAGGGATTTAATTCCCTCGCCCACGTTTCCCGAGGGCTTTAAAGAGGGAAAATTCCCTCGTGCCCCATTCCCGAGGGTTTAATTCCCTCGCCTTTCACGAGGGTTTAGCCGAGGGAAACTTTGTCGAGGGATTTTTTCCCTCTTCTCTTCCCACGCGAATTCCCTCGTTAAAACCCTCTCCATTTTTCGAGGGATTCGTTTTTCCCTCGTGCACAGATTGGCGACGAGCATTTTGGAGAGGGAATAAATCCCTCTTCAATACCCTCTCTATCTTCAATTCCCTCTCCAAAACCCTCTCCAAAACCCTCTTTAAATCATTTTATTTTTGTAGTGATTAGAACTTCTTCGAGATATTGCATAGGTAGTTTTTTTTTTTATGTGTTTCAACCACATTTTGATGATTTTCGTATGAAATATATAATCCGATTATAGTTATTCGAATTCGGCCTTGATTTGTCCGATATGCGTCCCGTATCCGTTTACTGAATATTTTGAATTTGTATCTGAATCCGTCTTTTCCGTATCCGACTCCGAATTCGAGAAAAAAATATGATTTAGAATACGGTATAAGTTTTCACCCCTAATGCCAACTGCCAAGAATGGAATTAGTTTAATATGGCCGCAGACCTTATCAGAGGTTGGTCAAACCCTAGTTGAACAATTCCAAGATCATACAATTATTAAATAAAAGAAATAATTATCAATAAATTAATAGTACTATAGTTGCAAGTGAAATGGAATCTTTACAAGTTAAGGTGTTTGTGGGACCGCAGAATATTCTTGTGGTCCCTCTATTATAACATGTTATAATTCATTTTTTAATATTATTTCGAGTTTAAACCACAAGTTGTGCTATAACTTTCGAACAAAATAAATTTAGTCCCAAAATTAATTCCTTTTATTAGGTTTAATCACAAATTCTTTGACAAAGTCCAACTTTGATCTCTAATCGTTTGGAAAAGTCAATACGATATTGTTTTGAAATCCGAAATTGATGATTTTCGGTAAGGGTGTTGATGTGGCTTCCGTATGTGTTAATTATATTTGATTCCCTTTCTCTTATAAAGTATTTCTATAAATTGTATCAATGATATATTTTACTTTTAAAAAGCACTTTAAAATGACATTGTTTTGTTTTTTCCAGCCGATTTGGGATCAAATTTGGTTCTTGTTAGAGAAAGTGAGACTAAATTTGATAAAAAGTTAAACTTGAGACTATATATATTTTGTCAAAAAGTTATGAGACAATTTGTGATGTAAACTATTATTTTTACTGTTTCAAGACTTTCTTTTTCTGTTCAAACCTCGAAATTCCTTTTTTTTAATCACCAAGATTGTGGTCGGCGGAGTTTGAAGC
This sequence comes from Ballota nigra, assembly GCA_947034835.1. Lineage (NCBI taxonomy): Eukaryota > Viridiplantae > Streptophyta > Magnoliopsida > Lamiales > Lamiaceae > Ballota > Ballota nigra. The sequence continues at coordinate 80,220,210 of OX344729.1, read as the reverse complement.
CGGCATGACGTGCTAAGCTCTTATACCATGAAAATTTCACCTCATCTAAGAATTCAAATTCATAATTGGGTGTGAAATTAATTCATTAAATTTATATAGTATCCTAATATCATAAGCATCTTACTGCAACAAAAAAAAAATAAAAATGGATACATGTACTCATCATGTTTCAATTATACAATTTTATATTAATCTGCACGTTTTTAGTCATATTAGTTTGTATGTTTTATCGTTTTCAGTCGAATCCTGTTTCAGTTATATTCGATTGCATGTTTCACTGTATGTTCAGTTACACAGTGCAATTAGTACACATGAAATTAATTTTTTTTTTAAAATTTACCATTTAAATTTTTTAAAATTGGAAACAGACAAAAGGGTCTAGCAAGGAATCACTAATCCAACCAGGTATTAGGGTTGATTCACATAAAAAGAGGAACTGGTTTTTGTTTAATCTCAACATGACACCTGTAATCAAGTTGTTGATTCTTGAATTTTTTTATAAATAATTATATACTTTAGGGACAAGAAGTCATTGAGAAACATAAGTATGTCGTCTTTTCTTTTGATCTGGAAATCCAAAACCCTAAGCCAATCAGACTCCTCTGTCCTACGACCTTGGAACATGCAAATACATTAACCAAGTTTATTCAATGACACTTGTCCACTTGCAAAATAATAAATAATAAATACTACTATAAATGTACGTATATGTATTATCATAATTAATTGACTTCATTATCAATCACCACCACGAATTAGAATTTGGAAAGAATATTCATCATCATGATGATTTGGATGCCATTTGAGTGATTGAGAAAAGCATCCATCTTAGTAATAATTAATTAACGTGTTGGATTTACATACATAATTCCAAAAACTCAATTATTATAAAAAAAAAAATCTTAACCACGAACAAAATTGAACGGTCTGAAATTAGGGCTGAAACTCAAACAAAGCTATTCGATATTCAATCTGAGATCGTTCTATAGAAATTTGTTTGAGTTTAGTTTGATATAAATTTCAGACAAGTTTAAACATTGATTAAGTTCGGTAAAGTTCGTTCGAACTCGACACAATTAACTATCAAATAAGTTCAAACATGAATATTAAAATTCGATAATATTTCAATGAAACTTAAACAACACAACTCTACTCATTCATTAACCCTAATTGAAACTGTTGTTTGAAGGAGAGTGTGTCTCGAATACTGCACGAACAAAGTAAGTACGAAACGAATTCGTATGAAAAATCGAGTCAAGGAAAATCTTTTTTCCCGCAAGACTGAATACGCCCCGTATAGTGCTTACGGTATCGTGCGTATGAGTCTTCAAAGGTAAAACGGTTTAACAGTTTACACCGGCAACACCACCGTGTATAAACTCTCGACGAACGAAATCGAAATTTCAAACTGAACGAAATAAGTATATGCGAAAGACTTTCTAAACTCTAAGATTCGTAGGCTAAAAGGTGAGTACGAAAGTCTGGATATGAAGGGGTATATATAGGCGGAAATCTGCACTGCAGATGAGGACGATCGGTTGAGAAAATCGTGGGCTGACCACAAAATCAGTGGATAGAGATGTTATCTCTTTCTTGGGAAGCAAGAACAGAATATTCCATCGAATATTTTAATTTAAAATCAAATCGAAATCTGGAGTGTATTAATCATTACTTGAGTGTATTAATCATGTTCGTGGGCCGACCCAAATCCGATGGGCCACCCAAACCGGTTCGGCCCAAAAAGGTATTGGGCATTTTCATATTTTTGGTACTCTAAAAATATAGGTAGGCCCCAAAGCCCAATTGCCAAGAACCACAACCCACGACCCACGGACCCGGGCCCGGGCCCGGGCCCGGGCGCGGGCGGGGCGCGCGCGCGTGTGGTCCATGGTTAGGGTCCCCATGTACCAAGTTGAAGAACATGAACATTTTCCTTCTTATATCCAAGGAACACTTCTTGTAAGTTTCCAATGTGGGATGAAACTCAAGCTTTCCATTCACATGGAGCTATTTAACACACATGAATAATTATCCAACTTCCCAAATTAATTTATCACTCACCGGAAATCGGTTTTGAGATATTAAATATACCACGTTCATCTACTCCGAGAGTAGAACAACCTCGTTAATTTTGTTTTTCCAAAGATTAACGTTTTCATTCCTAAAAAAATTAGTCAAAGTCAGGGTATAAACCATTTTGTTTAACCAATTTCCAACAATCCCCCACATGAGTGAGAATTGCACCTATATAGAGTCAGGCTTGTTCGTTCAGCTCGTTTGAGACCTCATTACTTCCGGATAAGTAGCCAATGGCTTTAAACTTTCCGTAGTCCGGCACCATCGGGTATACCGGTGGCTTAGTGGACACGATGCCTTGAACTAATCCTCCTTAGTGTATACCTTACAGACAGTGCAGATACAAGTCAGTTTCGATTCCGATTTGTTCTCACGTTTTTGTCCATTTTGGCCCTTGACGCCCTTTGTATTCATAAATATTTGGTCAAAGCGGCCCTCACTTCTCATTTATATATGTGATCTCCTTTCGAGTATCCCATCATACTCAGTCCCACATGGACTTATAAGAATCATTAAAAGTCAACGACTTATCCTTTACCACAACTCACGGGTCTACTAACACTTGACACAGTGCTGTCAGGAATGGTCATGATTTTCAAGTGTTGTACAACTAACATTCACAGCTTAGTTTTCCCTTTTGAACCAAGTTCTTGGGATCTCCAGTCATCATGGTTGGGTTACCACTATTTCAGTTTTATTTGTGGATTTTAGACCCATTTCCTCTATCAGCTTATTCATTTGATCTCGGTTCAAGCTCTTTGTGAGCGGATCCGCTATGTTATCAATTGATCTTACATAATCAATTGTTATAATACCAGTTGAGATCAAATGTCTAACAGAGTTATGTCGACGACGGCTATATCTCGACTTTCCGTTGTACATACTGCTCAAAGCTCTACCAATAGCAGCTTGACAGTCACAATGTACCATTACAGATGGTACTGGTTTGTTCCAACAAGAAATGTCTTCTAAAAAGTTATGAAGCCATTTAGCTTCTTCACCAGCTTGATCCAAAGTGATGAATTCGGATTCCATTGTGGAAGGGCAATACACGTCTGCTTTGTGGATTTCCACGATACAGCTGCTCCTCCAATAGTGAATACATATCCACTAGTTGAGAACGAGTCTTTACTATCGGATATCCAATTAGCATCACTGTACCCTTCAAGTACAGCAGGATGTCGCGTGTAGTGTAGCCCAAAGTCAAGAGTATACTTCAAGTATCTTAAGACCCTTTTCAGAGCTTTCCAATGTTTGTGACCTGGATTGCTCGTGTACCTGCTCAGTTTGTTTACAGAGCACGCAAGATCTGGACGTGTGCAATTTGTAATGTACATCACGCTTCCAATGATCCTTGCATATTCCAACTGATTCACAGGATCACCTCTATTCTTCTTCAGATGAACATTCTGTTCTAGTGGAGTTTTAGCAGGTGGATCATCAAATGCATTAAATTTCTTCAAGACTTTCTCAACATAATGAGATTGTGTTAAAGAAATTCCATTTGAGGTTCTTTCTATTTTGATTCCTAGAATCACGTCTGCTAGACCCATATCTTTCATGTCAAAATTTTTCTTTAATATGTTTTTCGTATTAACGATCATATTTGAATTGTTACCCATGATTAGCATGTCATCAACATATAAGCATACGATAACAAATCCATTTGGTGTAACTTTCACATACACACACTTGTCACATTCGTTAATTCGAAATCCATTTGACAACATAATATTATCAAATTTCAAATGCCATTGTATAGGAGCTTGTTTAAGTCCATACAACGACCGAACGAGTTTACAAACCTTTTTCTCGTTCCCGGGTACAACATAACCCTCTGGTTGATCCATGTATATTTCAACATCTATTTCTCCGTTAAGGAAAGCAGTTTTTACATCCATCTGATGTATTTCGAGATTATGCAAAGCAACAATCGCCATAAGTACACGAATGGATGTAATCCTTGTGACCGGAGAATAGGTGTCAAATAAATCATACCCTTCTGTTTGTTTAAAACTCTTTGCAACCAAACGGGCTTTATACTTGTCAATTGATCCATCTGCTTTGTACTTTCTTTTAAGGATCCATTTGCATCCTAAGGTCTTACAACCTTTAGGGAGGTCAACCAACTCCCATGTATGATTTTGCATAATCGAATCATATTCACTGTTTATTGCTTCTTTCCAGAGAGGTGCATCTGGTCTGGAAAGAGCTTATTTGATAGTCCTAGGTTCTTCTTCTAACACATACATGATGAAGTCTTGACCATAGGTCTTACCAATTCTAGCTCGTTTACTGCGTCTGGGTTCTTCACTCTACTGAGTAGAAGGACATGCAGCTTCACTTGATTCCTCATGAGTTCGCTTATTTGAACTCACTTCTTCTTTGTCCCTACACGGGAATACATTTTCAAAGAAAACAACATTACTTGATTCTATTGTAGTACCTACTGTCATATCGGGTATTTTTGATTTGTGAATCAAGAACCAATAGGCACTACTATTGAAGGCGTATCCTATAAAGATCCCATCGACCGTCTTAGATCTGATTTTCACTTGTTTAGGAAGTGACACTTCAACCTTAGCCAGACACCCCCACACTATGAGGTATTTGTAGGATGGTTTGCGATTTTTCCACTGCTCATAAGGTGTCTTATCTTGAGTCTTAAGTGGAATTTTTTTCAGAATGTGGTTAGCTGACAGAATAGCTTTCCCCACATGTTCTGAGGTAAACCCGAGCTGATTAATATTACGTTCATCATCTCTTTCAAAGTTCGGTTTTTCCTCTCCGCAATACCATTCGATTGAGGTGAGTAGGGAGCTGTCGTTTGATGTATGATGCCTGATTCGATACATAATTATTCAAACGGAGCCACATACTCTCCACCTCTATCACTATAAATTGCTTTAATTCTAGTGTTCAATTGATTCTCTACTTCACTTTTATAATTTTTAAAAGCTTCAATAGCTTCATCTTTACTTCGTAGCAAGTAAATATAGCAGAATCTTGTGCAATCATCAATAAAAGTAATAAAATACTTTTTACCACATCTAGTTTGTACGAATTTTAAATCACATACATCCGTGTGAATTAATTCTAGAGGAGTTATGTTCCTTTCAACAGATTTAAATGGTAACTTAACTATTTTTGCTTCAACACATGTTTCACATTTTTTGATGTATCCACATTATTAATTTTGAGTAAATCTAAATTTACCAATCGTTTTATAGAATTTAGATTCACATGTCCTAATCTAAAATGCCATAAATCGGAACACTCAGCGATATAAACGGAAACTGAAGCATTTTCATTGATAGTAGTGTTTGTGCCATTACGGCTTACAGTCATAACTGACATCTTAAAAAGGCCCTTCTCGAGGTAACATTTCCCTAGAAAGATGCCAAATTTGCTAAGTACAACTCCATTGGACTCAAACACTAGCTTAAACTGATTACTAACTAACAAGGAGCCAGAAATGAGATTCTTTCGGATGTCAGGGACATGCAGCACATCCTTCAGCTTGAGCTCCTTTCCCGATGTCATCTTGATCACCACCGTTCCTACACCAGCCTCTTCAGACGAGGCTTGGTTTCCCATGTAGAGCTTTCTTCCCACAACAGGAGAATATATGGAGAAGGTAGATTTCTCCGAGCAAACGTTGCAAGTGGCACCTATGTCCACGAACCATTCTTTCTTGTTGTCCATCATGTTGACCTCGGTCACTACAGCAGACATATCTATCTCCGTGAGCTCTCGTTCTGCAACATTCACGGAGTTCTTCTTTCCCTTGTCTTCCTTCTTGGGCTGACGACAATCAGCGGCCCGATGATTGGGTTTGCCACAGTTGTATCACTTCCCACTGAATTTCTTCAGGGCAGGAGCAGTAGCAACAGCCTTGCCTTTGCCTTTGTCGTCTTGACGCTCCCTCTTCTTCGATGGTTCACTTTTCTCCATCAGGTTCGCCTTTGCCTCGATAGAAGTAGTCGAGCCCTTCTTCTCACTTTTCTTGTTATCTTCCTCGATCCAGAGTCGGGTAACAAGATCCTCCATGGTCACTTGCTTTCGCTTGTGCTTGAGGTAGGACTTAAACTCCTTCCAAGATGGAGGCAATTTGTCAATCACAGTGGCAACCTGAAAGGCTTCAGGCAGCTCCATCCCTTGTACTGCAATGTTGTGAAAGATCACTTGCAGCTTTTGAAATTGTTGGACAACAAATTTGTTGTCCTCCATTTTGAACTCGTACAAAGTGGAGACGACGAACTTGCTAGTTCCCGCGTCTTCGGTTTTGTACTTCTTCTCCAAAGACTTCCACAAGACCTTGGAAGTCGGGTATTCATCATATACATTGTTGGTCCCGATACAAGACTGAGGAATACGTGTATGGGGGGATACACGTATACCAATTTTTCTGACTTTCAAACAAACTGAGTCCCCTTAGCTCAGAGTGATAAAGAACTCAGGGTTGATAACACACCTACTGACTACACTGAGTACTGGTCAGTTGGCTAACTATCAACTTGAGTTCAGTGCGGAAATGCGTGAGCCCTGAAAGTTTATAGTCTTGTTTTATGTTTGCTTTCTGAAAACTTGTTTACTCAATACTGAAATAGTGGTTAGAAGGGCAATGTTCAGATTAATGATCAGGCTGATTGATTCAAGCCTGACAAAACCAAATGCTATGAATGACTTAAGCTAATAGACAAATAAGAACGAATATCAAAGCAGTAAGAACACCGGGAGTTTAACTTGGTTCAGAGACTCAAGCTCCTACGTCCACGGTCCTGATTTAACAGGAAATCCACTACTGGGATTCTTGTTTTTTACGTGCCAAGGTGCACCAAGATCAGCTAACCTCGCTGGCCTATACAAACTCCTTTCTAACTCACTAACACAACTTCCACCAACAAACCTGACTAAAAGGTTTTGGTTTCAGTTTGGTTTCCAACTAGGGTGTGATTATCCTTGCAAAACTAAGCTATGCTAAGGATGGATAATCACTCGAAGCTTATGATAAGGCTTGAAAGATCAATGGAATACAGAATAACTCTCACTAATCTAAGAAACACTTGAGAAATATATCTGGTTTCGAGTGCTTCTTTTGAACGCTGAATGTTTTTGAAAGCTTGAGAGTTTGAGTAATTTCTGGCTTGGAAATTTCCCGTAACCTTGAATTGGTTCAAGGCCTTCTGTATTTATAGGTGATTCGAAAAACTATCCGTTGGAAGAGATAGCCTTCTAGTCATGTACGTAGAGTTGTTCAACGGACATATCTCCCATGCACCAGCCGTTCTTGCATGAATTAGGTAATGACATTTAATGCACTATTTAATGCTTGTCCGTTGAAAGTGCAGTCTGAAGTCAGTCTTCATGTCAGGGTCCGTACGTGCGTGTCCTCCCTGGATTGGTCCACGTCATCAGGTTGGTGAGAATGTCAGAACTTATTCCTGGGCTTCAGGCTTGTCTTATTAAGTTCTTTTTGTCTCGAGCACAACGGTCTGGTCCTGACGCTGACATTCCTTTTGCATTGCTTGACTCTACTCCAAGTCTTCCCATTACTCAGTATCATCATGTTCCCTTCAGGACTGAGTTAGTAGTGACCTCAGGGTCATACTCTTCATCACTGACACTTACTCAGCCAGCTTAGAAAGACTGTCGTAAGTTCAGGATGGTGCTCTTCGTCTTCAGACTCTTAGTCTTGATAGACATCAGTGATTGCTCCTCTCACTGAGTACCTGTGAAGTGTAAGATAACTAAGTACAAAAATCTAACCAAGACTAGCCTAACTAAGACATTCTAAGGCAAATCATCTTTCAGGGGCTTTGGGATCTTAATCAAAACCGACAATGTCCCAACATACATCATTGAGGGCATCAAACAACCCATTCAGGATGTAATTCCTACACAGATAATCATCATGGATCCAAGCATCGTAGGCGATCCTTGTTTCCCGATCAACATATTCTGCGGGTACGCTTGGACAATCCTCCTTGACATATTTCACCAAGGAGATGGTGGTCAAGTAGAAGTGCATCTTCTTTTGCCACCTCTTGAAGTCATTACCCGAAAATTTTTCGGGTTTCTCTCCTTTCACCACAACCGGCCTAACAGTCCCCGGGAGGGAGGCCTGGTTGGTTGCCAAAAAAGGATTGACCCCGACATTTCCTACGAAAGGATTGCCATCGAAGTTTCCCCCGAAAGGATTAGCACTTGAGTTTCCCACAAAGGGATTAGTGCAAGAGTTTCCCACGAAGGGATTAGCGTTTCCCACGAAGGGATTGGCTTTGAACCACTCATTAAGAGTTCTCCCAAAGTCTCCAAATTGAAAAACAGAAGGGGGATCAGACTTACCCGTAGGTACAACAGGAGAGTTAGATGTATTACCTGCATCTTTGGTAGGAGTAGCTTGCGATGGTGAATTCATATTCACATCATTGTCGGAATCGTGGTTCGACATGACAGTGATTCGAAACAGAAATATTCAGTCTTGCGATTGTTGTTTGAAGGAGGGTGTGTCTCGAATACTGCACAAACAAAGTAAATACGAAATGAATTCGTATGAAAAACCGAGTCAAGGAAAATCCTTTTTCCCGCAAGACTGAATACGCCCCGTATAGTGCTTACGGTATGTACGTATGAGTCTCCAAAGGTAAAACGGTTTAACAGTTTACACCGACATCACCACCGTGTATAAACTCTCGACGAACGAAATCAAAATTTCGAACTGAACGAAATAAGTATATGCGAAAGGCTTTCTAAACTCTAAGATTCGTAGGCTGAAAGGTGAGTACGAAAGTCATATATAGGCGGAAATCTGCACTGCAGATGAGGACGATCGGTTGAGAAAATCGTGGGCTGACCACGAAATCAGTGGATAGAGACGTTATCTCTTTCTTGGGAAGCAAGAACAGAATATTTCATCGAATATTTCAATTTAAAATCAAATTCAAAATCTAGAGTGTATTAATCATTACTCGAGTGTATTAATCATGTTCGTGTGCCGACCCAAATCCGATGGGCCACCCAAATCGGTTCGGCCCAAAAAGGAATTGGGTCTTTTCATATTTTTGGTACTCTAAAAATATAAGTAGGCCCCAAAGCCCACTCAAAGCCCAATTTCCAAGACCTGGGCCCGGGCGGGGCGGGGCGTGCGCACGGTCCATGGTTAGGGTCCCCATGTACCAAGTCGAAGAACATGAACATTTTCCTTCTTATATCCAAGGAACACTTCTTGTAAGTTTCCAATGTGGGATGAAACTCAAGCTTTCCATTCCCATGGAGCTATTTAACACACATGAATAATTATCCAACTTCCCAAATTAATTTCTCACTCACCGGAAATCGGTTTTGAGATATTAAATATACTACTTTCATCTACTCTGAAAGTAGAACAACCTCGTTAATTTTGTTTTCCCAAAGATTAACGTTTTTATTCCTCAAAAAATTAGTCAAAGTTAGGGTATAAACCATTTTGTTTAACCAATTTCCAACAGAAACTAATTTTGGTATCGTTGATTTTTTTCCTTACAAATTTAACCTAATAATGTGTAATGACATGAATTCTACCTAGTCATTTTTAATGATCGAATATGTGAATTTAAGCACCACATATATACACACGTACTTACTCATAACTCATGATTAATCTTATTACATTCTCTTATATCATGATTCCACTTAGATATAGTATATGGAGTACTCCAAGTGGTTATTTAATTAATTAGTATTCATTTTACAAAATAATTAATTTGAAACGATATATATAACAAGCCCTAATCGAATTTTTACAATCCAATCAATCCTCGATCTACATCAAACTCGATTACTCTTACCACCACCAACATAATTAAATTAACCATAGATTATACAATTCACTACAAAAAAACACTGTTTTGCGACGGAATTTGCGACGGAAAATCCGTCGCAAACAGTGTTTTGCGACGGATTCTGCGACAGACACATATCCGTTCCTAAAACAGCCGTAGCTAATTTTTGCGATGGATTTCGCCGTCCGTCGCAAATTACCGACGGATAAATCCGTCGCAAAAGTGGCGGGTCAGACCCGGCCGGGTCGCACAGAATTTGCGACGGACAGTAGTCCGTCGCAAAGCTTTCGGGTTAGACCCGATCGGGTCAAAAATATTTGCGACAGCCACATTCCGTCGCAAATATTTATATATATATATATATATATTTTTTTCTGTTATAATTTGCGACGGGCTGTTTTCCGTCGCAAAATTCAAAATTTGCGACGGAATTTGACCGTCACAAATTACCGAGCCTATACAAAAAAAAAAGTGGCTCGCGTGGTTCGAGCCCGGGCACCCGGGGCGGGCGCGGACCACCATTCCTTGTTATATGCGACCCACTTTCTATATTTAGTTTATTAGGCCTTGAACAATCACTACAAAAAAAACACTGTTTTGCGACGGAATTAGCGACGGAAAATCCGTCGCAAACAGTGTTTTGCGACGGTATCTGCGACGGACACGTATCCGTCCCTAAAACAGCCGTAGCTAATTTTTGAGACGGATTTCGACTTCCGTCGCAAATTAACGACGGACAAATCCGTCGCAAAATCGGCGGGTCAGACCCGGCCGGGTCACACAGAATTTGCGACGGACAGTATTTCGTCGCAAATATTTCGGGTCAGACCCGTTCGGGTCAACAACATTTGCGATGGCCACATTCCGTCGCAAATGTTTATATATATTTTTTTTTATTTTTTTCTGTTATAATTTGCGACGGGCTGTTTTCCGTCGCAAAATTAAATATTTGCGACGAAATATGGCCGTCGCAAATTACCGAGCCTATACAAAAAAAAAGTGGCTCGCGTGGTTCGAGCCCGGGCACCCGAGGCGGCCGGGGCGGGCGCGGACCACTGGGCCAACCGACCCATCTCTTTTTATATGCGGCACACCTTCTATATTAGTCTTATTAGGCCTTGAACAATTAATCCATTTTTTGCGTCCAAGGGGAATCGAACACGGGACCTCTTGTGCAAGAGGAGGAGGCGCGCGCCACTAGGGCACAAGCTACTTTCGTTTATTTTTATGCAATTAATTGTATATGTATTCAAATTAAGTCATTTTTTTTTATAATTCACCAAATTAATTTCTTTTCGTATCTAAGTTGTTTATTAAAATAGTTTGCCCAACTATTTTTTTTATTTTGTAAAATTATTTATTTTGACTCCCGCTTAAATTTATAATTCGTTCATTTGTACGCAATTAATTGTATATGTATCCAAATTGACTCGTTTTTTTTCTACAATTCACCAAATTAATTCATTTTCGTTTCTAACTTGTTTTTATAAATATTGGGGCCATTTAATTTTTATTATTTCTGTAAAACTATTTATTTCGACTCCCGCTTAAATTTATAATCCGTTCATTTGTACGCAATTAATTGTGTATGTATCCAAATTGACTCATTTTTTTTTCTACAATTCACCAAATTAATTCATTTTTGTTTCTAACTTGTTTTTATAAATATTGGGGCCATTTAATTTTTATTATTTCTGTAAATTTATTTATTTCGACTCCCGCTTAAATTTATAATTCGTTCATTTGTACGCAATTAATTGTGTATGTATCTAAATTGACTCATTTTTTTTCTACAATTCACCAAATTAATTTATTTTCGTTTCTAACTTGTTTTTATAAATATTGGGGCCATTTAATTTTTATTATTTCTGTAAATTTATTTATTTCGACTCCCGCTTAAATTTATAATTCGTTCATTTGTACGCAATTAATTGTGTATGTATCTAAATTGACTCATTTTTTTTTCTACAATTCACCAAATTAATTTATTTTCGTTTCTAACTTGTTTTTATAAATATTGGGGCCATTTAATTTTTATTATTTCTGTAAATTTATTTATTTCGACTCCCGCTTAAATTTATAATTCGTTCATTTGTACGCAATTAATTGTGTATGTATCTAAATTGACTCTTTTTTTTTTCTACAATTCACCAAATTAATTCATTTTCGTTTCTAACTTGTTTTTATAAATATTGGGGTCATTTAATTTTTATTATTTCTGTAAATTTATTTATTTCGACTCCCGCTTAAATTTATAATTAGTTCATTTGTACGCAATTAATTGTGTATGTATCCAAATTGACTCGTTTTTTTTTTCATAATTCACCAAATTAATTCATTTTCGTTTTTCACTTGTTATATATACAATAATTTAGTAATTCTAATCGTCGTCTTCTTCCTCGTCATCCTCATCATCATCTTCATCCTCTTCCTCATCTTCATCCTCTTTCTCTTCCTCTTCCTCTTCCTCTTTCTCTTCCTCTTCCTCTTCTTCTTCCTCCCCACCGCGCTCTTGTCCATCACCCTCATGATCACTTTCAATCATTATTATTTCTGGATTTGCAGCAAGTAAGTCGACAAAAATATTCACACCTGCTTGATCAACCTCTGTTTGAGCCTCTTGTATCTCTGTTTGAAATGGATCTGTTGGTTCTACACCGTCTTTGTTTGACGGATTAGAAACTTCAACCAGTGATCTTGCCTTTACTTTGCAAACTGTCCTCAAGTTGGGCCTACTTGATCCGGGGTATTTGCAATAATATACCTGAGATGCTTGCGTTGCAAAAATATAAGGATCGTATGCCGCCGGAAACTTCTTTCCGGTGTTGATATCAACAATCTTGTAGTTTTTGTCGACTCTTGTTCCTTGGTTCCCTGGATCATACCATTCACACAAGAACAACACTATCGTCCTGCTCGGCCAACCCGGATATTCTATTTCAACTACTTCTTGCAGCACTCCATAGTAATCGATGGGTTCTTCGTTGTAGTTTGCACCGATAACGCAAACACCACTATTTGTAGTCAATTTCGTTGAAGCATACGCTTCAGTATGAAATTTGTATCCATTTGCGTAATATCCGTGGTATGATACCACACTACGTAGTGGTCTTTTGCTCAGAGCTTCAAGATGTGGGTTGTTATTAAGTAGGCCATTTTGTCCCTGTAAATATTAAATTATCATGTATAAAAATAATAACATATTTGTTATAAGGTAAAAATCATATAATTATGTGGTACTCACGTAACGTTGGAACCAAAACATAAAATCATTGCGGATGGATTGAAAAACTGTTGCATCTGTGATGTCTGGTTCTACTTGACGCTTATACTCACAGAACATGCTTATATATCAGAAAAAAGAAATTAATTACTTTTCAGATATCAACAATATACATATTGTAAAAAACTCAACTATAAAATTAAATTACTTACTCTATATACGGTTGGACTTCAGGACAATTCATCAAAACATATGAATGTATTGTTTCCTCTTCAATACTGCCCCTGAACGGTCGTTTGGTGCCCTTACCCATTGGTCGACCCGGATGCAAAAATACAGATAACATACCTTCAACATCACGAAGGGGATGGTCTACTCCACGACCATCGTAGTTGCGAGGCACATTTCTGATTCTGGTTTGAACTTGATCGCCGAAGTAGTAAGAACAAAATGCTCCAACCTCTTCAGTAAGGTATGCATTAACAATTGATGCTTCGATGTGGGCCGCATTTCCAATATTGAGCTTTAAATTGTGCAAATACCTAAAACATTCTTGTGTTAGAAAATTTATTCAGTATTGATCTTAAAAGTCGATTTAAAAAATGGTATAGAATTACCTCTCAAAAGGGTACATCCATCGATACTGTACGGGACCAGCAATTGAGGCTTCATACGCTAAGTTTGCCTAAAAATAAGGATATACAAAATTTTCCTTCACAAAAATCAATCCAACACAACCATATATATCAATCATAGTAAACCAATCAAATAAACAAATATCACACAATTTATCTAATAGTGTACATAAAAATTGAGCAGAGTTTCGACTAAAAATAGGTATAAATATCACACAAACTAAAATTAACGTACCCATCAAATAAACATATATCATCAATAATACCTAAACCCATCAAATAAACATATATCATGCTCATTACCTAATAGTGTACTAAAAAATTGAAACAATAAAAATATGACATTTAAACGGTTAAAAATGTGAAAACGTACGGTGAAGTAGAAGGCAATGACAAATACGTACGGTGGGGTTGAAGGCAATGACAAATACACCAATTATACGTGAAGAACATATGAAAACCGCATCATTTCTTATTTTTTTCGTGAGTGAAAGTGAAAGGGAAAGAAGAGTGAAAGTGAAAGGGAAGGAAAAGGAAGGGGGTTGTTATAAATCTGCACAAATTTGCGACAGACTGATTTTCCGTCGCAAATTCTATATTTTGCGACGGAAATTCCCTCGCAAATACGCTTTGCGACGACCCAGGTCAATTATTGGTCACCAACCCCTCTGACGAGCTTCAACTACTCAATTTTGCGACGGAAAAGTGGCCGTCGCAAATATGAATTTAAAATTTGCGACGGCTATTCCGTCGCAAAACAGGCAAATGGGTCATTTTCCGGGTGGCTACTTTTAAACGGGTCGTTTTGCGACGGAAAATTCCGTCGCAAATTTCAATTTTGACTTTGCGACGACATATCCGTCGCAAATGAGCAGGAGTACAACGAAGGTGGTGGGCCCTAGGATTTGCGACGGACATTTCCGTCGCAAAACACTAACTGTTGCGACGAAATTTCATATCCGTCGCAAACCGACATTTTTTACGACGGCTTGCCCAAATCCGTCGCAAATACACGAAATTTGCGACGGATATTTGGCCGTCGCAAATTTTCCGTCGTTAAACCGCGTCTTTTTTGTAGTGAATTAATCCATTTTTGCGTCCAAATGGAATCGAACACGGGACCTCTTGTGCAAGAGGAGGGGGCGCGCGCTACTAGGGCACAAGCTACTTTCGTTCATTTTTATGCAATTAATTGTATATGTATTCAAATTAAGTCATTTTTTTTTTTATAATTCACCAAATTAATTTCTTTTCGTATCTAAGTTGTTTATTAAAATATTTTGCCCAACTATTTTTTTTTATTTTGTAAAATTATTTATTTCGACAATGCATAATTTTATAATTCGTTCATTTGTACGCAATTAATTGTATATGTATCCAAATTGACTCATTTTTTTCTATAATTCACCAAATTAATTTATTTTTGTTTCTCACTTGTTTTTATAAATGTTGTGGCCATTTAATTTTTATTAGTTTGGTAAAATTATTTATTTCGACTCCCGCTTAAAATTATGATTCGTTCATTTGTACGCAATTAATTGTATATGTATCCAAATTGAGTCATTTTTTTTCTATAATTCACCAAATTAATTCATTTTTGTTTCTCACTTGTTTTTATAAATGTTGTGGCCATTTAATTTTTATTAGTTTGGTAAAATTATTTATTTTGACTCCCGCTTAAAATTATAATTCGTTCATTTGTATGCAATTAATTGTATATGTATCCAATTGACTCGTTTTTTTTTTCATAATTCACCAAATTAATTCATTTTCATTTCTAACTTGTTTTTATAAATGTTGGGGTCATTTAATTTTTATTATTTCTGTAAAATTATTTATTTCGACTCCTGCTTAAAATTAAAATTCGATCATTTGTATGCAATTAATTATATATGTATCCAAATTGACTTATTTTTTTTCCATAATTCACCAAATTAATTCATTTTCGTTTCTCACTTGTTTTTATAAATGTTGTGTCCATTAAATAAAAGTAAATTCAAACTAAAATAAATTCACAAAATTATAAATTAAAGTAACAATTCAAAAATTAAATTAAAGTAACAATTCAAACTAAAAAAAAAAATTGTACTTCATAGTTATTAAAAATCAAATTTTTTTAACCATCAGAATTAAATCCGTCTTCCTCTTCCTCCTCATCCTCGCCCAGGTTAACAATCGGCGGCATCGATGGCTGGGTCGGCGGGATCGGCGGCATCGATGGCTGGGTCGGCGGGATCGGCGGCATCGGTGGCGCAGGCATTTGCGCTCGTGGCATTGAATCAGAGGCGAATATTTGCCACCACGCCTGCATGACGGTTGTATACTCCTGCACCTCGACCCGATACCGCTCCATCTCGGCTGCATACCGGTCGTGCGCCTCTCGCTAATTCCTCTCATACTCTTCCTTCTCTCGCTGCTGCCTCTGCATGTTCTTCATCTGCTCCACCACCGTGGAAAGCTGCCTCTCGACCTCACTGGGATGAGAGTCGATGGAAGACTGGGAGGAGGATGAGCCTGAGCCACGAGATCGGAAAAAGTTCTTTCCGAAGCTGCTCAATCCAGCGAACCGCCCCCTTTTAGCCTTGACGTTCTTGAAGTACAATTCATTTTGAACGTCAACAGAAGGCTGTGTGGGGGGGATCGACCCCGACCCCGACCCCTCTGCCGTTTTCTCAGGCTGAGGCTGAGAGGCAAAGTCCTCGAGCATCTTTCTCTGCAAATTAATTGTACAAAAAATTAAATAAATTGAACACAAAATATAAAAAATAGTTTTAATATTAAAATTTTAAATAATACTATTAATATTGAAATAATACTTACGTGGATCTCGGTGGTACGGCCGTAGGTAGACTTCCCAGTCTCCTCGACGAATGGGTGGGCGAGCTGCAATCTCTCAAAATGAGAGGGCTCGCGTCCTTGCTCCGCCGCCTAATTAGAAAAAAAGATAGTAAAAATTAATACCACTCATAAAAATTAGGAAAAAAACAATAAAAATTCAAAAACTACAAAATTAAAGACGAAACTTACAAATCTCAACCCGTGCTCATAAATGGACCGAGAACCGGCCCGATGTCTTGCCATCTCTTCTCCATCAGGGTCACTACGCCGATTCGCCTTGTTTTTCGCCGACTTCTCTTGGAATTCAGGGGAATTCCAGTAGCGGAGGAATTGGTCCCAAATCGGCCATTTTTCACTGTCAAGCCCCAAGTCGGTGGCCTCTCCTTTCTTGTACCACTTGTCTCTCATTCTAAAAAGCAGGTCCCTGTATCTTTCTGTCGCATATTTTTCAAAATTCCTCAACATTTGGTCATCGTGCTCCGGTGCCCAGACACATTCTTTCTGCAATTACAATTTAAATGTAAATATTTGTTTATATATTTGATATTAATAAACGGTGAATTAATAAATTAAATTAATACCTTAAACTCCTCGAAGTATGTCTTTTTTCTTGCATCGGACACTAACCCCCAACTGTAAGCGGTGGGCTCGAATCCACCATGAAAGATAGACTTGGAAACCTGATTAGCAGCCTCATGACCCGGAATCCAACTGTAAAATTAAAACTTCAAAGTTAGTAAAATAATTAGGTTTTAATTAATAAAAAAATTGAGTATAAAATATTAAAACTTACGTATGACCACATGGCTGAACAGACATCCGTGCTTGAACAACCGGATGCTGGCGGGAGGAGGATGAGCCCTCAGCAGTCTGCTGTGAGGAGGAGGAGGAGGAGGAGCCCGCACCAGGCTCTGAAGAGGTCTCTGATAGAGACCTCGGCCTGAAAATGGGTGGAACCACGGGTCTTAGTGAGGCCCGTCGTCTCCTCCCTCCTCGACTCGCCTCCTCATCCCTCGGAGGCTGCTGACTGTCGTTGCCACTGCCTTGTCCGCTCATCTATAACAAATTTCACGAATTATTCAATCAACTAAACTAAAATCAAACAACTTATAATATTATTATGTAAAATTATCAAACTTAAATCAAACAACTAATATTATTTAAAATCAAACAACTATTATTATTTAAAATCATTAAACTACCTACTCAACTAAATTCAGTCAACTAATATTATTCAAACTACCTACTCAACTAAATTAAAATCAATCAACTAATAATATTATTTTGTAAAATTATTAAACTTAAATCAAGCAACTAATATTATTCAAACTACTTACTCAACTAAATTCATTCAACTAAATTAAAATCAATCAACTAATATTATTATTTTATCAACTAATATTATTTTGTAAAATTATTAAACTTAAATCAAGCAACTAATATTATTTAAAATCATTAAACTAAAATCAAATAACTAATATAATTCAAACTAATTCAACTAAAATCAATTCTAAACTTAACAAATTCAACTATTTCTAAACATGCTTTAAAATTAAATTAAAATTCAAACAATTCAACTAAAATCAATTCTAAACTTAACAAATTCAACTATTTCTAAACATGCTTTAAGCTTAATTCAACTAAAATCAATTCATTTCTAATATAATTCAAACAATTCAACTAATTCAATTATAAGCTTAAGAAATTCTAAACATGCTTTAAAATTAAATTAAAATTCGATCAACTAATTAAATTATAATTCAACTAAAAGCAATTCATTTCTAATATAATTCAAACAATTCAACTAATTCAATTCTAAACTTAACAAAAATTAAACATGCTTTAAATTAAAATTCGATCAACTAAATCAACTAAAATCAATTCATTACTAATATAATTCAAATAATTCAACTAAAATCAATTCTCAACTAAAATCAATTCTCTAAACATGCTTTAAAATTAAATTTTAAACGGTAAAAATGAAGAAAACTTGTCGAAACGAGAACTCGGTGGGGACGGACGGCTCTACAATCAACTAAACCCGACTTCTCCTTCCTTTTCCTTTCGTTTTTCTCCTCTTCTTCTTTTTTCTCGCACTCTCCGTCTGTTTCGCGAGGAGAGTTTTATAATTGTAAAAAAATTTGCGACGGACGCCTATCCGTCGCAAATTTTGTCTGTCAAAGCCAAAACGACGTCGTTTTGACTGGCACCGTTTCCCGAGAAGACACGTAAAAACAGTTCGGATTTGCGACGGACATTCCGTCGCAAATCAGTCAATGAACCGTTTCCCGAAAGGTCGCGAATATAAATGTAAGATTTGCGACGGCTTTGCTCCGTCGCAAATGCAAAGTTTAAAATTGCGACGGCCTGTTCCGTCGGAAATCAGTCAAACGGGTCGCTTCCCGAACGGTCACCTTTAAACGGGTATGTTTTGCGACGGAAGTGACCGTCGCAAAATCAAAGTTGAAATTTGCGACGACCTCTCCTTCGCAAATGTAGCCGGTTTAAAACGAAGTCGGTGGGCCCTAGTTTTTGCGACGGCTTTTCCGTCGCAAATTACTAAACTTTGCGATGGACTTCCTAAGTCGTCGCAAAGTGTCATTTTTTTCGACGGCTTACCAAAATCCATCGCAAATTCACGAAATTTACGACGAATATTGTGCCATCGCAAAAGATCCATCGCTAATCTCCGTCTTTTTTGTAGTGATTACTTCACAAAAAAAAATGGTATATATATATACATATATATATATATATGTGTCATGTGTGTGTATATATATATATTTGTGGAAGCATGCCTAATCCCATTTGAATATGTTAAATTAGTCATATAATATAATTATATAATTCAATGTATCAAATTAGTCAAGAGTAAGTTTAGGGCCGTCTCGGACATTTTTTGGGCCCCGGACAAAATAAAAAATGGAGCCCTTTATTAAACACATATTTTCAATATCTTAACAAAAGTAATTAATTTACAAAAGTATAATTTAAAAAGTCTCGTCCTCCGAGCATTTTTTGAAGCAAATTCATCAATCAAATATTTATATCAATGGTAAAGAGTTTCACAATATACGAAAGTCACTCAAAAATAAATTCTCTATTGATTATGCTCCATAGAAATACATATACATATATAAATGTAAAGGATCATATATATTTAAAAAAAAAAAAAAAATATATATATATATATATATATATATATATATATATATATATAAATTAGACACTAAAAAATGGGGTCCTAAAGAATTGGGGGCCTTGTGCGAGAGATCACCTTGCTCATGCTATTAGTCAGCCCTGAGTAAGTTTTATATGAAAATAGTTCATGATAAACTTATCATAAAATTGTTTTAAAGTATCGAATATTTGACCAGGATTATCGATAATTTTACCAGAAATACATTAATTTGAGTTCAATTTTTTTTTACAACAATTACAATATAATACCACCGACCCAGATTAATGATACTCCTAGTGAAATTATTGATACTTCTGGTCAAATATTCGATACTTTAATATATTGTTTCATGATAAGTTTATCATGAATTAGTATAATACTTAATTTGTCATCAATTAGTTAATCATATGATTATAAAATTACTTCAATGTAGTTGTGGAAGCATGCCTAATTAATTAAGTCACAAACCGGTTTAAACACTTTATCTTAATCTTTGAAACAGGTTGATAGGAAGACAGACAGTCGGCTAACCCCATTAATTTTCTAAGGTCTCAAATAGACAGAATGATACCGAAAGCAAATTGGGATTATTTTGATCACAAAGCCACAACTAATATTTTAAATAAACTTGTATGATGGAGTATATGCATGCATCAAGAAAATACATACTGCGTGTCACAAAGATAGAGATATAGATTTTTTCACACACATTAAAATATATAAGTTATTATAGTTATAACATTAAATTTTTACATTGTTTTACCATTTAGCATATACTACTACTTATTTTTTTAAGACAAATATTAGTAACAAAATACATTAAATAGCTGAGAGAAACATGTAAATACAAATTTAATAATATTTTAAATATAATAAGTCTATTTTATGAGACATATGAATATATAAAGTAAGTCTATTTTCATGGAACAAATGGAGTAATAATAATTTATTACTTTTTTTTTTTTGACACCTACTGTGTTTTGATATTTTGGAACACATAGAGGTTGTGTTGGCGAAATTGATTAGTTATAATTTGTACTACTATTCAGAGACATGTAATTTGAATTAAGCTCCATTAATTATTAATTAAACTTATTAATGATATATTCATTTTGGTTGACTTCTGCTATATTAACAGTAACGTTAAGCTTTATTTAAATGATGGAATTAGTTAACTTGTGAAAATGAAATAGGTACTACTAGTACTACACAAACATATATGTCACATCTAATTATATTTGAAGAAAATTTAAGAGTGTGGGACGTGACGTCTCTATTACGTAGTACTCCCTCCGTCCCCTAATAATATTCACATTTACTGTTTTCTCGTGTTTTAGTGAACGAGTTTTTTATTAGTATTTGAAATGATAAAATAATTTTTAAAGTGTTTTATAATAGAGTAGAGATAGATCTATTGTACCCCTTTCTTGAAATAACTTTATCATTTCAAATATTAATAAACAATTCGCTCGCTAAAACACGAGAATAAAGGTAGTGTGAATATTATTAGGGGACGGAGGGAGTACAAATTTCTTGTTCATTTTAATGGTCTCAAGAAGAATATTTGTGCTTAATTTTATAGTATTTCTTTCATCTTACTCCTGCTATTATATATATTAGATAATTTCGTATTGAAACCTTCTTTCGTTTTTTTTTTTTTCAAACCAAGAACTTTGAAGGTGTAATTTTTCGGTGCTTATTAATTTATTTTAAAAATATTTTCAAGTATAAAAGTGTAACGAATTAATACAAGTTAAAAAAAATTGCACTTATATTGAATTGATGCACTTTTTCATACTTTTTGTATTTTCTAATACTTAGAATTCTTACTTTGTAGAGAGAAGTTGCTGCATTTTTTTTTTAACAAATAAACTACTCAAAACCAAACAATAATTTCAAAACCAACTTTATATACACAATTCTGATAAAATTATCATTAATGAACCTTTTGTTACTAAGTATATATTCACTTTGTTCACCAAATTAATTCCATTTTTTTTTTTTTGTTCACTAAATTTATTTTCTTTCATTTTTTGAAAATAAACAACACTTACAAATTAACAAATAAATGGATTCCATTATTCTCTTACTTTTTCAATATGTATCTAACATTGTCGGCAAAATATATTATGAACCAATTTTACCGTGAAACTTTTGTTTGCATCTTGTGTAATTTTTTTAATAGTATTAGCCATTTAATTAAAAAGTATTAGTTTGATAACTAATAGTATAATTTTGAGTTGCACGTTAAAACTGATTTACAATATACTTAATACTTATGCGTCACCAAATCGAATTCTTAGTTGATTTAGCTTCTGACCAGGGCCAAATCAGCTGCACTTAGACAAACTCAAATCATGCTAATTTTCTAAAAGTGTATAAACTAAGTTGCAACAAAAGAAATATTATAATCTAAAACTGTGGTTAGATTTATGTCCCATTATCAGTTAGTGGGGGAGATTGCCTGAATATCCAGCAAAATCCATTGGAGAATTATAGATATCCATTAAAGGAGATATCAGATATATATGTGTAGAACTCTTCTCATTGGCTCATCTTTAAAGAAATCCCTCTCAGATTCCATTGAAGAATAGCACAACCTAGACGAAAAATCAACAGTAATACTCCCTCGTCGAATTATATTAATCCTATTATTTAAGCTGCTATTATTTTTACCATATATTAAAGGTATTATAAAATATTATGAGATCAATTTATAAATAAAGTGATTATAAATAGAAAAAAAAACTAGATAATTGGATGGAAAAAAATTTATTTATCCAAAAGAAAAAAAAAAACAATTAGACGAAGTTCTCTTGACACTTGATTAATTATCCAAAACAAATTAAAAAAAATTCTAATACTTATGGCTATAACCTAAAGTAGTGCCACCCACCCACCTCTCTATATATATCCATTCAAAGAAAGGTACATATATATGACACATGAATTAGTTTTGCATAATTAGTTGTTTCCAGTACTCTCACATAATCTAAAGGGTTAATATTCTATTAATACACACATCTTTTGACATGTTAATCTCAAGACTTTTAAACATTCAATAAAAAACAGGATCTTATTATAGGTTTTGACAAGACTGTCTCATAAATAAGAAGAATATGCCTACGAATTTATGAGACTTCAATCCGAATCATATTTTAAAAAGAAAGTAAAATACTAAAATAACAAAGTGAAATCATATTTTAAAGAGAAAGTAGAATACTAAAATAACAAAGTGAAGCTCGGCTAGAAAAATTAAATAAATAAATTGATTTTACACCTCTCTACAGATTAAATATTTAGATGAGATATAATTTTTCATAATATTAGAGCCAAAAAACTCAGGTTCAAATCTAAAATTTTCGGGTTCGATTTTCACTGCATGCAGCTCCACCAATATTAAATTGTCCACTCATTGGACATCTTCCCCCCTTTTGGAAAGTTGAGAATCCAGCATGAGGGGGAGTGTCAAGAAAATTAAACAAATGAATTGATTCCACACTTCTCTATAAATTTGAATTTTTAGATGAAATAGAATTCTTTCAAGCTCCATTGTATACATGTCGTCTCACACATAATTTTCATCTCATGTATATATGAGATCGTCTCACACTAATTTTCTTTAGGTTGTATTTGGATAAAGACATTTAGAATCCAAGTGATTTGAAAATGAATGGATTTAAGAATTCGTGGGTTTCAAATGAATTGATTTTGCTAAGTATATTTAAAATTTTCCCACTTTGAACTAGGATTAAAATTAAGGATTAAGTGCAGGATAATACAATTCCAAACCACTTTTTACAAATTGGTACAGCATAATTGAACAGACGCACAAAAAAAAGTTGAACATAAGTATATATTTTTTGAACACTGTACTATCTTGTAAATAGTGGTGTTCAATTGTATTATTTTGTGAATGCCCCTAAAATTAAGTACTTGAAATTCACTCATTTGAATATTTTATCCAAACAAATAGAGTGAATTTAGATTAATTGTGGATAAAATCAGTACGCAGCCCCAAATCCCTCTCTCCAAAACACAAAATTACATTTCAAACAATTAATTAATCTTGCATATTTTCTTATTTATAGTTTCCATTAACCACATAATCCAAACACATTTAATTAATGGCAATGGGTGAGTACCACCATGACATGGCATAACTAATAAGGTTAGCAAAAAAGACACACAAAACGTCACAACATAATTATACATATACAAAAATACACACATATATGCACCCTATAAAGACACACATTATACTTTGACCAAAATAACCATATTCCACCTATCATGTCTACCTCAAACAACTCCTCCAAGCAGCCCATATTCTCCCTAGACATTGTAGAAAATTCCGACACCAATAATAATAATAATAATAATCAAGAGAGGCTTCTACCAATCGCAAACGTTGGAAGAATCATGAAACAAATCCTCCCACCCAATGCCAAGGTCTCGAAAGAGGCCAAGGAGACTATGCAAGAATGCGTGTCCGAGTTCATCGGGTTCGTCACGGGGGAGGCGTCGGAGAAGTGTCGGAAGGAGAGGCGAAAGACGGTGAACGGGGACGACGTTTGCGCGGCGTTGGGGACGCTAGGGTTTGATGAGTACGCGGCTCCGATTAAGAGGTATTTGGATAGGTTTAGAGAGGTTGAAGGGGAGAGAGGGAATGTGAATAGGGGTGGTAATGAGGAGAATTATTCTTTGTATTTGAGTGAGAAAGAACCTAAGGAATGATTGGAAATGTGATTTTTTTTTTCTCTCTCTCTTTTTTTTTTTGTGATGAAAAAGGTTAGAAATTGGTTGCAATTTTTGGGGTTTGATTTGGTTAAAAAAGAATTAGTAAGGAATTGATTGAAAGTGTTGCAATTTTTGGGTTTTGAGTTTTGGTTGATTTTTAGTTAGGGTTCTTGTTCTCTCTCTCTTATTAATTTTCTCATTTGACATGGTTTGATTGAGGTAATGAGGAGAATTATTAATCTTTGTATATGAGTGAGAAAGAACCTAAGGAATGATTGGAAATGTAATTTTTTTTTTTTTTTGATGAAAAAGGTTAGAAATTGGTTGCAATTTTTGGATTTTGATTTGGTTAAAAAATTTTAGTAGGAATTGATCGAAAGTGTTGCAATTTCTGTTGGTTGGTTTTTAGTTAGGGTTCTTGTTTTCCCTCTATCTCTAGATCTCTCTTTCTCTCTCTTATCAATTTTCTCATTTAACATGGTTTGATATTTTTTTTATTTTTTTTGTGATGAAAATGTTTAGAAATTGGTTGCAATATTTGGGGTTTGGTGATTTAGATAATTTTTGGCTAGGAATTGATTGAACTTGTGTTTTTTTAATTAGGTTTAGAAAGTGTTGCAATTTTTGGGTTTTGATTTTTGGTTGATTTTTAGTTAGGGTTCTTGTTCTCTCTCTATATCTTTCTCTCTCTCTTACCAATTTTTTCATTTGACATGGTTTGATTTGAATCTTTCTTGACTAATATATTGTATGCTAAAGAGGAAAGAGGAAAGTATATGAATGGAGTGAAATTGATTTATATATGAATTATTGAAGGGTATTAATTATTTTCACTAAAAAGTATTAATTATTTTTATTGAACAATATAGTTGTTTTTACTGAAAAGTCTTAGTTTGTTTTCAGTAAACAATTAATACTCTTCAGTGAATACAACTAATATCTTTTAATAAAAACAACTAATACTATTAATTAGTGAAAACAACTAATATCCTTTAATAGTTTATGTATGAACCATTTCACTCTCTACTTTGTCCTTGAATATATGCTAAAGGGAATTTGTTGTACAAAGTTAGATAATTATGACAATGGAAATTAATCAAGTTTGGAAAGTTTTAAAATTTCTGGGCTTAATTACTGTAAAGTTACTTAAAGCAAAAAAAAAAAATACTGTAAAGTTACTTAACCTATATGTTAATCTGGTGTCCATCTTGTACTACAAGACTTTCAAGAATTAATACAGTTAGTATATTCATATATAAATAGAAATGTTGTAAAAAAAATTAGTTAGTCGTACGTCCTTTCTCTTGATGTTGATGATGAATATTCCTTAAATGAATATACAATAACTTAAATGACTTTAATCTTTTTTCGTGCTTACTTCTCTGGTTTGTTTTTTCTTTTCTCCTAGACGTTCAAAATCATAAGTTTTTAGAGCAAAGTATTGTATGAAAATAGTTCATAATAAGTTTATCATGAAACAATTTTAAAGTATCATTAATCTCATTGGGAGTATCATTAATCTCATTAGGGGTATCATTAGTCTGAGTTCAAGAAAATTTAAAACAATTGTAATATAATACCACTGTTCCAGATTAGTGATACCTCTGGAAAGTTTAATGATACTCATGATGAGATTAATGATACTCTAAAACTATTTTATGTTAAGCTTGTTATGAAGCGTTTTCATATAAAACCTACCCAAGTTTTAGTAGGGTTGCACTTGAAGATTCACTACAAAAAAACTTGTTGATTAACGACGGCATTAGCGACAGATTATCCACCGTTAATCGGGATTAACGACGGACGATGACCCGTAGGCAAATCGACCGTAGCTAATAGTTACCAGTTATATATTTTTTATTTTGTAAAATTATTTAATTCGAAAAACGCGTAATTAATATTATAATTTGTTCACTTGTACGTAATTAATTGTATACATATTCAAATTGAGTCATTTTTTTTTTATTATTCATCAAATTAATTCATTTTCGTTTCTAACTTGTTTTAATAAATGTTTTTACCAATTATATTTTTTTTTGTAAATTTATTTAATTCAAAAAATGCATAACTAATATTATAATCCGTTCACTTGTACATAATTAATTGTATACGTATCCAAATTGAGTCATTCTTTTTTTTAATATTCATCAAATTAATTCCTTTTCGTTTCTAACTTGTTTTAATAAATGTTGTTACCAATTATATTTTTTTTTTGTTTTGTAAATTTATTTAATTCGAAAAACGTGTAATTAATATTATAATTCGTTCACTTGTACGTAATTAATTGTATACGTATCCAAATTGAGTCATTCTTTTTTTAATATTCATCAAATTAATTCATTTTCGTTTCTAACTTATTTTAATAAATGTTATTACCAATTATATTTTTTTTGTTTTGTAAATTTATTTAATTCGAAAAACGTGTAATTAATATTTAAATCCATTCATTCGTTTGTAACTTGTTATATATACAATAGTTCAATAATTCTAATCGTCATCCTCTTCCCCTTCTCCATCATCTTCATCTCCATCTTCATCTTCATCTTCATCCTCTTCTTCACGCTCTTGTCCGACATCCTCATCGCTTTCTATCATTATCATTTCTGGATTTGCAGCTAGTAAATCCACAAATATATTTATATTTCCTTGATCGAGCACTGTTTGAGCCTCTTGTACCTCCGTTTGAAATGGTTCTGTTGGTTCAGTGGTGTCTTTTTTAGACGGGTGAGAAACTTCAACCAAGGATCTTGTCTTCACTTTGCAAACATTCCTTATGTTGGGCTTGCCCGATCCCGGGTATTTGCAGTAATATACTTGTGATGTTTGTGTTGCAAAAACATATGGATCGTATGCCGCCGGAAACTTATGTCGAGTGTTGATATCAATAATCTTGTAGTTCTTGTCGACTCTCGTTCCCTGTCTCCCTGGATCATACCATTCACAGAAGAACAAAACCACTTTCCTTGAGTGCAAACCTGGATATTCTATTTCAACTACCTCAAGCAAGACTCCGTAGTAATCGACTGGTTCTTCGTTGCAAATTCCAGCATTCACGCAAACACCACTGTTTGTTGATGATTTTGTTTCAACATACGCTTGTGTATGAAATTTGTATCCATTTGCGTAGTATCCTTGGAATGAAACAACTTTACGAAATGGTATACGACTCAGAGCATGTAGATGTGGATTGTCAAGTAGACCACACTCTCTCTGTAAATATTAAATTATCAGCTAAGATAAAATTATATGCGTTCTGAAAAAATAGAGATAGCATAAAGTGATACTCATGTAACGTTGGAACCAATACATGAATTCACCACGGATGGACTGAGAAACTTATACATCAGTGATGCCTGGTTCTTGTGCACACTTATACTCACAGAACATCCTTATATATTAGAAAAATAAATTAATGATTTTTCAGTTATAAAGATAAAAACATGGAATACTATAAAAAGATTACTTACTCTATGTACGGTTGGACTTCAGGGCAATTCATCAAAACGTATGAATGTATCGTTTCCTCTTCATTATTGTTCTTAAAAGATAGTGTGGTGCCCTTGTCCATTGTTCGACCCGAATGTAAAAATACAGATAACATACCTTCAACATCACGAAGGGGATGATCTACTCCACGACCATCGTAGTTGCGAGACACATTTCTGATTCTGGTTTGAACTTGATCGCCAAAGTAGTAAGAACAAAATGCTCTAACCTCTTCAGTAAGATATGCGTTAACAATGGATGCTTCGATGTGGGCCGGATTTTCAGTATTGAGCTTCAAGTTATGCAAATACCTAAAAGATTTTTTGTTCGTGAATATTCATCAATAATAATGTAAAAGGCTAAATATAATATATAATTACCTCTCAAAAGGGTACATCCATCGATATTGTACTGGACCAGCAATTAAGGCTTCATAAGCTAAGTGTACGGGTAAGTGCTCCATCGAGTCGAAAAAATTAGGTGGAAAAATCTGCTCAAGCTTGCAAAGAATAACAGGGATCTCCTCATTCAAACGCCTCATGTCCTCTACTGTAATTGTTGAGGTCGTTAAGTGTTTGAAAAATAAACTTAATTCTGTGATGGCACTCCAGACATTCTTCACAAGTGAGTATCGAAATGCAATCGGTAATAAGCACTGCATGAACACGTGACAATCATGACTCTTCATCCCAGACACCTTCCCGATTTCTATGTCAACCCTGTCTCCCAAATTCGAAACATAATTGTCAGGGAACCTCAACTCTTTCACCCACTTACACAACTCATTCCTCTCTGTTTTACTAATTGTATAGGAGGCTTTTGGATACATCTTTGTCCGCTCATCCTTGTGCAGTTGTTTACGAGAACAGAAGAGGTGCAACTCATCTCTCGACTTTAAAGTGTTTTTGGTCTTCCCTTCAGTACCCAAGACTATATGAAACAAGTTGTCGAAAATATTCTTTTCTATATGCATCACATCCAAATTATGTCGAATCAACAACTTGCTCCAATAGGGCAAATCCCAAAAGATACTTCTCTTCTTCCAACAACCTTTTATTGTTTTATTGTTCTCCACTGCACCAAACTCAGTTGTCTTCATCAACCCCGTGACCGTAATCTCATACAATAATCTTTACCTAAAATAAATTGTTTAGAATTTAGTTAGAACAAAACATAACAATGATTCAATAATTTGAGAAACATGGAATGCTAACTATGTATACTTTACGAATGTTCGGTCTTTGTGCACGTATTGCATCTTTACCCTTAAGAAAGTATGTTTTGTTTCTCCGAAAGGGATGATCAGAAGGAAGAAACTTCTGATGGTTGTCGAACCATGACACCTTCTTACTCAATGGGATATATAATGCATCAGATCTTTCCATGCAGTACAGACATGCTTGTTTTCCTGCTGTCGACATCCCAGACAACATCGAAAATGCTGGAAAATCACTAATGGTCCATAAAAGAGCAGTCCGCATCGTAAAGTTTTGCTTCCTATGAACGTCGTAAGTCTCCACTCCCGTATGCCACAAAAATATCAATTCTTTAATTAGTGGTTAAAGATATACATCAAATTTATGCTTGGGGTTGTGAGGACCAGGCACCAAGATAGTAAGAAATATATGTTGAGGCTTCATGCATAACCAAGGAGGTAAATTGTATGGAGTTAATAGGACAGACCACAGTGAAAACTTTTTTCCGTGCATTCCAAATGGAGCAAATCCATCTGTGC
Organism: Ballota nigra; assembly: GCA_947034835.1. Classification (NCBI taxonomy): domain Eukaryota; kingdom Viridiplantae; phylum Streptophyta; class Magnoliopsida; order Lamiales; family Lamiaceae; genus Ballota; species Ballota nigra. The sequence goes on along the minus strand of OX344729.1, from coordinate 80,190,473 downwards.
ACAAACCCAACCTCACATTTCTCGTCTCCTGTGCAAATTCTGAAAACTCCCTATCAAGACGTTTCCATGCCTCTGAGTCTACAGGATGCCGCATCTCCCTATAATTCTCATCAGAACACTCCCCAACATGCCATGTCATGTCTTTAGCAGTGACACTAGACTGATACAACCTCTTCAAACGAGGAGTGATGGGAAGATAATAGATTGACTTCCAAACCTTCAACTGAACTTTCTTCCTACTTTTGGTACGACCAGATGGTTTGTAACGGGGGTGACCACACATTTTGCAATGATCCTCATCCTCATCCTCACCCAAAACAATATACAACCGTTTGTGCAATAATCAATCTTCTCAAATGGTAGACTCATATCCTTCAAAAGCCTTTTGCTCTGATAGAAATTATCAGGCGCCGTATTTTCTTTAGGTAGAGTACTTTTGAACAATTTAGCAAATTGATTGAACACTTTTTGACTCACCTTGCCTTCAGTTTTGATGTTCAATGTTGACAGCGATTTATGAATGATCTCGCTGCCGAGTTCCTAGCGGGTAGGATTTGATATTAATGATGACAGAGAGTAATAAATGCGAGAGTAAATGAGCTCTCAAGTATGTCTTGGCAATAAATGTGATGTGTGTTACAAATTGGCATTCAAAGCCCTATTTATAATGTTCAAAGTGGGGGTTCCCCAAGCTTGGTAGGTGGACTGTGGGCCCCTCCTGCTCCTAGCTGGAAGGTAATGAGTGGCTACAGCCTCCCCTACGAACCAATGAGGAGATGCCACGTGGCACTGTCACCCCTGAGGTGATTGGACCTGGCCTCAACTACCCTCTTTGACCCTGTCACATCCTCTGGATTGATGGCACTCGACGTCCTCTCACAGCTGGCGCGGCCTGGTGTCGGGTAGACGGGTACTCGGGTACCGGGAAGCGAGTCCGGACGAAAATGCCCCGGTGGGTCATTTGCGGGAAGGCGGGTAGAGTACCTGCACAGAGGCTCGTCGCTGGCCGCCCGATATACGGGCGTGTGGATTATAAGTACCCTTCCCGGCCGATCCCAGAGGCTTATGTCGGGCAGCGTCTGGGTTCCTGTCCGTCTTGTCTGACCGGCCGGAGGACTGTTCTCCTCCGAGCCCGCCACAGCAGTGGGCCTGTATCTGATACCCGATGGGTCGGGTAGTAAAATATCGGGTGTAACAATTGCCCCACCAGCCCGACATCGGGGGGCCGCAGTCGCCGGGTGGCGGGCTGGTCGAACTGCAGACCATTTTGATTTCGAATTTGAATTTTGGGTGTGACGTTTCGATTTCCAAGACGACGCCTCGTCTGCTGCGCCTGCTGACGTCACGGGATGGCGTGACTGATGCGCAGAAATCCAGGGGTCACGTCCGCCGAACCTGCTCCCCAACCGTTGCGCGCGTGACCCCCACGCGCCCCCCCGAACTTTGTTTTATTTCATTTTCGACCCCGTTTTTTTTGCTGTTTAGTCCCTCCTTTTTCTTCTATAAATAGGGGCTCCCAGCCCATTTTCTCATTTTCCCACTCTTGCAAACTCGTGCCCCCCTTAAGGATTTTTAAGTTTTCCGGCGAGTTCCTCAGATTCCGGCGAACTCTCCATATTCCGGCGGTCTTTTCTGCGTCCCAAGGTAACTTCTTGCTCCTTTCGTCGACACTCCTTCTTACTTTATTTTCGTTATGAGCGACTCCGTCGAGAGCCTCGGCGCCGCCGATGCTTATCATCTCCGCCGCCGTGCCGCCGCCGATGCCGAGAGGCGGGGAAGGAACGTCCCGCGCCGCCGCCAGAGAGGGCGAGGGCAATTCCACGGATGTGGATGCCTTCGCGGACGATTTGGAGGGGATGAGTCCCCAGCGAGAGGGGGAAGCCCTAAGCGTTTCCCCGGTCTCCGCCTACCCGCCCCGGGCCAAAGATTTCTTATTCGAGCGGGAAGCCGTGCCCGACCAAATTGACTATGCGGACAGCCGGCTAATCGGGTTCGACCACTCGAAGTACATGAGCCGGTTCGTGCGGAAGCGCCCTCCCCGTTCATATCTCGAGGCCCAGGATACCGATTTTGGGGCCTCTCGCCGCCCCAGCTGCCTTTCCCCGGACGCCGACGTGAAGGAGTTGTACTGGACCTTCCAGGCGCCCTCCGACGTCTTTTTCTACGCTCCCCGGGAGAATGAACGGGCCGACCAGCCTCCGGAAGGCCTTATCGCCATAAATGCAAACACCCTACACGCCGGGCTCCGTTTCCCGCTTCACCCGGCCATCTCCAAGCTACTCGCGGCCTGGAATCTGTCGATCACCCAGATCACCCCGAATGGGTGGAGCTACATCCTGGGGGCAATGGTCGCTCTTGGTCGGCGCGGGCTGCACCGTATGCCCACCCCGTCCGAGCTCAACTACCTATACTATACCGTGGCCTCGGTCGGGCGGATGAATCATGGGTATTACTCCGTGAAGCCCCGGGGTGGAGATGCCATTGTCTTCGGCATCGCGCCGAAGGTGACGCACTGGCAGGAAAGGTGGTGGTGGGTCGGCGGTGCCTGGGAGAGCGTTGGCATAGACGGGCACACCATCCCGGTTCCACGAGAATATCGGGAGCGCAATCGTCGAGGTAAACACTGACTTTTTCTTCGTTTCTTAGTACTGATCTAATTCTTCTTTCATTGTGCAGGTTGCGCGGTTCCAAATCAAGCCGACCTGACCGACGATTTTAGGCAGGCGCTAGCCTTGGTGAGATCCGAGAGCGTGGACAACCGCGACGTCGAACTTCTCAACGACGACGAGTACAGAAGGCTCTCCGGACTCCAGACTTTCCCGCGCCATTTGGATTTCGGTGGTAAGACTCTTTTCCTGCCCGACTCTCCTTATACTCGTTCTCGCTGCTCGATTTCTAATCTTGTCACTTTTCTCGCAGAGCAACGCTTCCCGGCTGAATCCTCCACGCCATCGACCTCCCCGGCAGTTTCCCCAAGGACCGCAGCCGAGGCCGGCCAGGCTACCATCCCGATCGTGAACGTCGAATCGTCCGAGGAAACCGTCGACATGGCGCCCAAGAAGAACGCCCTGGCCAAGCTGGCGAAGCGGGGAGCCGTCCGTGCCGCAGGGGTGGTGATTCGCAGCCCGCCCGCGGCCCCGGTGCCCCCGACATCCTCCTCCCCGATAGACGGGCAGCGCCCGTCCAAGCAGGCCCGGGTCGAGGGCCAGACATCTGTTGACCCGGCCATGGTGACGGTCAATCTGAACCCGGCGACTGGCGGGCTCGTGGCCGGCACAGTCGAGGCGACCTTAGGGGGCCCTGCCTCCCCTGCCCGCGACCGCAGCGACTTCTCATTCCTCGGCTGGGGTAATAACCTCACGTAAGTATTATGCTTTCTTCTCTAAGTTTTCTAGCCGTTTTCGCGATGTAGGATTTTTTCTTAACATGTCTTCTCTTCCCGTGTTCACGCAGGCCTGAGCCTCTGCCCCCGCCCGAGGTTCTTCAATTCCTGCGCTCGCAGGAACCTCCGTACTCGGAGGCCGTGCCCGAGACTTGGCCGGAGGAACTGCGCCGCGCCGTGCTCAACCTTCCCCGGTCCTGGACCCTCAACTGCCAGAAGGCTGCGAGGACGGTCCCGCTCGCCGATCGGATGAGGGCGGCAGCCATCCGTACCTCCCGCAACGCCATCGCCATGGAGGGCATCATGCTCGAATACGAGCGGGAGATGCGGACTGCCTCCTCCTACCGGGCAGCCTTCCAGACGAAGCGGGACGAAGCTACCCGCCTGGAAGAGGAGAACAAGAAACTCCGGGAAGAGCTGGAGGCCTCCCGAGCGAGTCGGGCTGAACTGGAGGGGGTCCTCGAGGAGGAGAGGAGGAAATGCGCCGAGGCCGAGGCGAGGACGGCCGAAGAAGTCCGCCAAGCCAAGGAGGCTCTCGCGGCGGAGGCGGAGAGACGCCTGGAGTCCGAGCGTGCCCGATTGGCCGCTGAGGGCGAGTCGGCTGGGTCCATGGTTTACATCAATGCATACGCCGACTCGATTCGCTCCCTACTCCGCCAAAATCCCCAGGCCGATTACTCCGGGCCTCTGGCCGATTTGAAGAGTTACGTCGAGTCCAATCCTCCCTCCTCGGACTATGATATCACGCTCAAGGACTTGGTCGATCGCGGGCTGGATTTGTCGTTCCTTGGCGACCCGGCGACCTTCCTTTATCCGATCGCCGACGAGGAGGCGAATGAGGACCTAGGGGCGGTGGACGAGGCGCGTCCATGATTTTTCTTTTCTTTTGTTTTTGTTAAGTATGCTGGCCGCTGGCCGTCTTGTATTTTCTCTTTTCCTCTTTAATGAAATTGCTTTGCCCTTCATTTCGCTTGTCTCCTTGAACTTTTAGTTTTATCGGCCGGGTAAATAACGTAATCGGGCAATAGAATTAACCAAAGAATTAATTAATGAAGTGCTATAGCCGAATATCGGGCAGCGACTTCACGAAGATAGGATTGATTTGTCAACCACTTAAAGAATTAACCAACAGATTAATTAATGAAGTGCTATGGCCGAATATCGGGCAGCGACTTCACGAAGATGGGATTGTTTTACCAACCGCTTAAAGAATTAACCGACAGATTAATTAATGAAGTGCTATGGCCGAGTATCGGGCAGCGACTTCACGAAGATGGGATTGTTTTACCAACCGCTTAAAGAATTAACCAACAGATTAATTAATGAAGTGCTATGGCCGAATATCGGGCAGCGACTTCACGAAGATGGGATTGTTTTACCAACCGCTTAAAGAATTAACCAACAGATTAATTAATGAAGTGCTATAGCCGAATATCGGGCAGCGACTTCACGAAGATGGGATTGTTTTACCAACCGCTTAAAGAATTAACCAACAGATTAATTAATGAAGTGCTATAGCCGAATATCGGGCAGCGACTTCACGAAGATGGGATTGTTTTACCAACCGCTTAAAGAATTAACCAACAGATTAATTAATGAAGTGCTATAGCCGAATATCGGGCAGCGACTTCACGAAGATGGGATTGATTTAACAACCGCTTATTGATTTTTACAAATTTGCGCTTCGAGTAGCGATTACAATGAGCTTCTACTGGTAGTATTTTCTGAGTAGGGAGGCGTTCCAAGGGTATTGGGCCGGGTTGCCCTCAAGGCTTTCCAGCTCGTAGGCTCCATTGGCGAGGCGGCTGGAGACCTTTAGGGGTCCCTCCCAATTCGGACCAAATGCCCCCTTGGGCTGCCCGACCGTCCGTCGGAGTACCAGGTCCCCGGTTTCGAACTCCCTGATCTTGATCTTCGAGTTGAAGTATTTTTCAGCCCGGCGTTTGTAAGCTATGTTTCTTTGCTCTGCGGACAGCCTTCTCTCCTCCAGCAGGTCCAACTCGTTTAGCATGGCCTGGTCGTTCTCGGTCCCCACGGGTTGTGAGGTGCGGAGGCTCGGGATGACGACTTCAGCCGGGATGACTGCCTCTGTTCCGAAGGCTAGAGCAAAAGGAGTCTCCCCGGTTGCGGTGCGACACATCGTTCTATATGACCATAACACTTCGGGTAGCTTGCTCGCCCATGTTCCCTTGCTCTCCTCCAACCTTGTCTTCAACGTGTGTTTGATTATCTTGTTCACCGCCTCGACCTGTCCGTTCGACTGGGGGTGGTAGGGTGACGAGAATAACCTCTTGATCTTGTGCTTCTGGCAGAATCTTTCCATCTCTAGCCCGTCGAATTGTTTCCCGTTGTCCGAAATGATTATCTGTGGGAGGCCGAATCGACAGATTATGTTGCGCCAGATGAACCTGATCACGTGTTCCTGGTCGATCGTTTTCAGTGATTCCGCCTCCGCCCATTTGGTGAAGTAATCCACGGCGACAATTGCGTACTTGACGCTGCCCGGGGCCGTAGGCAAAGGGCCAATGAGATCGATCCCCCACTTTGCGAACGGCCACGGGCTCAGGATTGAGGTGAGCTCGGTTGGGGCCTGATGGATTGCCGGCGAATAGATTTGACACTTGTGGCATGCCCGTGCGTAGTTGATTGCGTCCTTCTTTAGGGTGGGCCAAAAATATCCTTGTCGGATAACTTTCTGGGCGAGCACCTGGCCGCCGGCGTGGTTCCCGCAGCGTCCTTCGTGGACCTCTACCAAGATCTTCCTTCCCTGCTCTTGCGTTACACATTTTAGGAGGGGCAGGGCGAAGCCTCGTTTGTACAACTGGTCCCTGATGATCGTGTACCGGGCCGCCCGGAGCTGCAACTGTCTTGCCGCTACCCGGTCGACTGGGAGTTGGCCGTCACGGAGGTATTTCAGGATGGGGGTCATCCAGCTGTCCTCCGCCTGCCCCAGGCTACTCACCCGCTGGTTCGAACTCGTAGGGGCGGTCAGGTAAGTAACTGTGATCTGGGACATGTCGGCTGCCCCTTCGGATGTTGCGAGGCGGGCAAGTGCGTCTGCCTGAGTATTGTCGAGTCGGGGTACCACCTCTATGCATACTTGGTCGAACTTTTCGAGCAGGTTCTTGGCTAATCCCTGGTAGGCCAACATCCTATCGCTGCGCGCCTCGTATTCTCCTGAGATTTGACATGTAACGAGCTGTGAGTCGCTGTAGACCTGGAGTCTCTTTACCCCCATGGCCATGGCCATTTCCAGGCCGTTAATTAATGCTTCGTACTCGGCCTCATTGTTTGTCGCGTGGAAACCGAATCTTATGGCTGTCGTGAACGACTGGCCGGACGGGCTGAGAAGGACAATTCCCGCGCCTGCCCGCGTAGTTGTGGAGGATCCGTCAACGTACATTGTCCAAGGTGGCTGCTCGATCTTGGACATCGCCTCCGGGTACGTGAGCTCGACTATGAAGTCGGCCATGGCTTGGCCTTTGATGGATGTTCGGGGAGCGTATGTGACTCCGAATTGCCCGATCTCAACAGCCCACTTGAGGTACCTGCCCGCCGTGTCTGGCCGATGTAGTACTTGGCGAAGTGGCATCGTTGTCAGTACTTCTACTTGGTGATAAAAAAAGTATGGGCGTAACTTGCGTACGCTCATTACTAGGGCGTATGCTAACTTTTCCAGGGGTGGGTACCGTAGCTCGGCGTCGTGAAGTGTCTGGCTGACATAGTAGATCGGCAGATGTGCCTGCCCCTCAGCCCGCACTAGCACGGCGCTGAGAGCTGAGTCCGACGCCGCCAAGTATAAGAAAAGCTTCTCGCCGGGGACGGGTTTGGCCAACACCTGGGCGTTTGATAGGTATGCTTTCAAGTTATTGAAAGCGAGCTGACTCTGGGGAGTCCAGTTTAGTTTCCCCTTCCGCATGCTGTCGAATAAAGGCTTGCATCGGTCCCCCATGCGGGAGATGAAACGGCTGAGAGCGGCCAGGCTGCCCGTCAACTTCTGTACCTCCTTCACCGTGCGGGGAGGGCTCATGTCGAGGATCGCCTGTACCTTGGTCGGGTTTGCCTCGATTCCCCGCTGGCTGACCATGTGCCCCAAGAATTTGCCCGACTCGACGCCGAAACTGCACTTTTTCGGGTTGAGCCTCATCCGATATTTTCTCAAGATCTCGAATGTTTCGGCTAGGTGTGTGAGGTGGTCTTCTTTCTTCTCGCTCTTGACGACGATGTCGTCGATATATACCTCCATGGTCGCCCCGATTTGGTCGTGGAACATGTGGTTGACCAGCCTCTGGTAGGTTGCCCCAGCGTTCATGAGCCCGAATGGCATCCGCTTCCAAAAATACATGTTTTTCTCGGTGAGGAAAGTTGTGTGTTTCTGGTCGTCTGCGGCCATCGGGATCTGGTGATAGCCGGCAAATGCGTCCATGAAAGTGAGCATCTCGTGCCCGGCCGTGCTATCCACCAGGTGGTCGATGTGTGGCATCGGGAAGTGATCTTTTGGGCAAGCTTTGTTTAGGTCCGTGAAATCGATGCACAATCGCCATGTGTTGTTGCTCTTCTTGACGAGTACGGCGTTGGATACCCATTGAGGCTTGTCGTCGGGGTCGACCATCCCGATGAGTTTGTTGTCGAGTAGCTTTTTGACTTCGGTGGCAATGATCGCGTATTTGTCTGGGCCGAATTTCCTTCTTTTCTGCGAGATCGGCTTGCGGGATGGATCGATGTGCAGTTGGTGTGAACATACGGTTGGATCGATCCCGACCATGTCCTCATGGGACAAGGCGAACACGTCTAAGTTTTCTTCTAAAAATGCGGTCATCTTTGCCCGCAACTCGCCGGACATTGACGAACCGAGTTGGACACTTACTTCTGGCCGACTCTTCATTGTGACCGAAATTAATTCTTCGATCGGACTGGCTCCACGTTCGCCGTAGCGTGGATCGTCGATCTACCCCGTTAGGGTTTTGTCAATCTCCATGGGTTCGTACCCGAGCCTTGGCTCCAGGTCGACTTGGATGTCCTCAAATGTTTGCGAATCTTCTTCCATTGGGTGGGTAGCGGGTGGGATTTCTTCGTCTATTTCCATGTCTCCCTCCCCGATTGTGCAGATATAATCTAGATTTGCAAAATTTGAAATAACATCGATATACGCCAAACATCCACGTGCCATTCTTTGATTTCCCTTAAGAGTCCCAACCTTCCCGGAGGGGGTTGGGAACTTGATACAATAATAGAATGCTGAGGCGGCGGCTTCGAACTCGTGCTCGAATGGCCTACCGAGAAACCCGTTATAGGTTGACGGCTGGTCGATAATGATAAAATCGAGCTGTTTCGAAGCCTTAACCTCAGCGTCTATACTAGAAACTAATTCTACGGCTAGCCTAACTATCCCGTAGGGTTTCACCGTGGCGTCGCCGAAGCCTTTGATAACCTGGTCGCATGGCTCCACATACCTCTCAAAGGAGCTGTCTAGCTGGTCGAATGCGGCTTTGAAGAGGATGTTGCAGTAGGCCCCGTTGTCGACGAGCATGCGATGGACGGTGACGCCCATGATGTTGACGGACACGACTAGGGCGTCGTGGTTCGGGTAGATGACCCCGGTGCGATCCTCCTCCTTGAAGGCGAGGAGGTTTGATTCCCTTGCCGTCGTGTTGACCGGCAGGGCGATTTGATGGACATTGTCCATCGCTCGCAGCTCGCTCTTCTGTCTGCGGTTGGAGAGCGAGGTGGTAGGTGCAAAGCCTCCCACCGGGGAGAGCATGTTGACCGCCCGTCGGGCCTGATGTTCCGGCATCGGTGGGCATATAAGGGCCGCCTCCCGGTTTGGCTCCACGGGGCGGGCAGCGGCCTGAGCCTCCGGTCTAGCCGCCGGCCTCTTCACGAACTCCTCCAGCTTTCCCTCCTCGAAGAGTCGCCAGAGTTGCTTTAGGAGGTCGCGGCACTCACTCGTGTTGTGCCCGACGGTTTGATGATAGTGGCAGTACTTGTTGGGGTTGAGCTGCACCCCCGGTTTGTGGATCCACGGCCGCGCCTTGGGCATCATATTTTTGTCCCGGATCTGAACATAGACGTACTCCGGGGTGGCCGACAATTTTTCGGCCAGCTTCACTTCGACGGAGTCGAAGGGCTTGAAAGGCTGGGGAGCCCGGTAGGAAAAGTTCCTCCGGCTTGATGTGGTACCTGCCGAGGCGCGCGGTTTCTCCTTCTCGGCAGGGGTGCTCTCTCCTAGCCGCTGTGCCAGGATGTCCGCGTTGTAGATGATTTTCCCGGCTCGCTGCCGGAACTCCGCGTAGGACTTGGGGTAGTCCTTGTTCATCGACTTCCATAGTTTGGTTTTTAGGCGGAGTCCGCCTATGATCCCGACGAGCTTGACCTCGTCCCCGACGGGCTCGCCCTCCATGATGATGCGATCTACCCGGTCGATGTACGCCCGGTCGGTCTCGTCTTTCCCCTGGGCCAAGTTGGCCATGCGGTTGGCGCCGGCCATTCGTGGCGCCATCGAGGAGAAGTGCTCCAGGAACAGTTCCCCTAGCTGGTGGAATGAAACCACTTTCCCCGCGGGAAGCGAGGAGTACCATCGGTGAGCCCTGTCCCCCAAGGTTAGCGGGAACATCCTGCATTGGGTGGCATCTGTTGCCCCCATGGAGATCATGTAGGTGGAGTATTTACTGAGATGGGTGACGGGGTCTGTCTCCCCGTCATATTGGCCCACGGCGGCCACGTTGATTTTTGGTTGGGCAGGGGCCCGCACCAAGATGTCTGCGAGGGGCGAGTTGGGCATGTAGGGGACATGATGTTGCCCGTCCCGCCTCTCGAGCTTGGCCTCAAGGTCCGAGACCTTTTTTAGGATGGCGGCCATGGCGTTGTCGGCCGCGGGGGGAGAACGGGGACGAGGGTTGTCCCCCAAGCGGTCACAGACCGACGGCCTCGGGGCCGTGTCGTTGTGATGCCTGGGAGATCGTGCCTGTTCTCGCTCCCGGGGCCTGGAGCTGGCGTTGGATTCACAAGGTCGGGCAGCTCCCCGAGCCTGGGTTCCCAACCGGGAGAAGACCGATCCCGCCGGTCGGCGAGAAGCCCGCTGTGAGTCGGCCTCCTCGTCGAGGCGCCTCTTTAGATTCTGAGGCCGGGGGTTGCTGGCGGCCCTCCTGGCCGCCTCTTGCTCCTGCCGGGGCTGGCAGGTGGCCCTGCTTCGGGCTGGCTCCTTTCCTGGTCGGTGAGTGCGGATAGGAGCAGCGTCGATCTCGGCCTGACGGCGCTCGATCATGGCCCTTGCGGCCTGGAGGTCCTCCGGAGTTCTTATGGCCGACAAGAACTCGAAAGGACCCTGAAGGGTCTCCGCCGTGGCCGGAGCCGGAGTGGCGGTTTCGCCGATGTCCTCGACTTGCTGCTGGGTTCGTGTGGCCTTCGAAGTGGTCATTTTTTGAGTGATAGTGGATGGGATTTCGTTCGAGGTGACTAGATAAATGAAACCGAGTGTACTTCGATATTAGTCACCCTCCTTCTAGCGCCAAAATGTTGACAGCGATTTATGAATGATCTCGCTGCCGAGTTCCTAGCGGGTAGGATTTGATATTAATGATGACAGAGAGTAATAAATGCGAGAGTAAATGAGCTCTCAAGTATGTCTTGGCAATAAATGTGATGTGTGTTACAAATTGACATTCAAAGCCCTATTTATAATGTTCAAAGTGGGGGTTCCCCAAGCTTGGTAGGTGGACTGTGGGCCCCTCCTGCTCCTAGCTGGAAGGTAATGAGTGACTACAGCCTCCCCTACGAACCAATGAGGAGATGCCACGTGGCACTGTCACCCCTGAGGTGATTGGACCTGGCCTCAACTACCCTCTTTGACCCTGTCACATCCTCTGGATTGATGGCACTCGACGTCCTCTCACAGCTGGCGCGGCCTGGTGTCGGGTAGACGGGTACTCGGGTACCGGGAAGCGAGTCCGGACGAAAATGCCCCGGTGGGTCATTTGCGGGAAGGCGGGTAGAGTACCTGCACAGAGGCTCGTCGCTGGCCGCCCGATATACGGGCGTGTGGATTATAAGTACCCTTCCCGGCCGATCCCAGAGGCTTATGTCGGGCAGCGTCTGGGTTCCTGTCCGTCTTGTCTGACCGGCCGGAGGACTGTTCTCCTCCGAGCCCGCCACAGCAGTGGGCCTGTATCTGATACCCGATGGGTCGGGTAGTAAAATATCGGGTGTAACATTCAACATCTGAGCATTGAATGACAACCGTGTCTCAGTATCACAACCAGGAAAGAGCTTTTGATCAACTGTTTTAAGAATATCAAAAAACTTATTTGACCGATAATTTGGTTGCTCCTCTATAGACATTTCATTGAATTGACCTTGACCCCCCAAAACTGATTCTGCAATCATCATTCGGTATCTATTAGGTTCATCCTCCATATGTGGTTCGAATTGATCATAAGGAACTTGACTTGAACCACCAACATCATAACTTCCACCACCGCTCCAACCAGTATTATAATAGGATTATATTATATTGATGTCAATATTCCACCATTCTTCACCATGACACGTCCAATTGTAATAAAGGGGAACAAAATCTAGGGATGGCAACGGGGCGGGTCTGGGGCGGGTTTGGCCTGTCCTAGGACCCGCCTCGCCTAGTATTTCTTGGACCCGCGACCCGCCCCGCCCCGCGAACCCGGCGGGTCTTACCCGCCAGACCCGCCAAACCCGCATGTTGATTTTTTTTATTTTTTTTTATTTTTTTCTCTCTTTCTACTCCTATTTTTACATTACAAAATTAACATATCAAATAACTTAAATTCATACACAATATTATTGAATGATAAAGATTGAAAATTCTAGGAATGATAAATATTTTTAGTACTATTATTAATAATTATATATATATTATATTTAAATTATAATTAATTATAGGCGGGGCGGGTCCGACTAATACCAGGACCCATCCCGGACCCAGCGGGTTTTTGGTCAAACGGGTCCAAACCCGCCCCGGGACCCGTTTGACCGGGTTTTTACTCGGCCCGTACGGGGCGGGTTTGTGGCTGGTCCGGGTTTAGACCCGCCCCATTGCCATCCCTAACAAAATCGGACATCACAAGATGAGTTTTAACCTCATCAACACTCAATAATCTCATATTTATGCATCTTTTTTCTTTACACAGACACCTAATATTACCCTTATAATCCTTATAGTACGGATGTTGTTCCGCAAACTCAATAAACTCATCAAATTTATTGCAAAAGACAGGATTAATGCATCCTCTTATCTTTGTAGGTATTGAGTACATCCAACCACGATCTGGAAATTGCATCTGTTACAATTTAAAAGTAATATCACATGAGTTCTAAAAAATTGGGCAGAGTTTCCCCTAAAATTGGAGATATTCCTTCACATAAATCAATTCATATATATCAAATAAACATGTATATCACACACCCATCATCTAATAAATATATATATTTCAATCATTATCTAATATTGTACCCAAAATTAGAACTATAGACATTTAAACGGTTAAAAGTGTGAAAATGTACGGTGAAGTTGAAGGCAATGAGTAATAGAGTTGTTCCGTAGCTACGAACACTTCAATGCAATGTTCAATATAAATTATATATAGGCCAAGAATGGATGAAAAATGTATATAGTGTAGTATTTTTGCGTGAGAGTGAAAGAAGATAGAAGAGAAAAAAGTTTCTACATAAAACAACAAAATTAACGACGGACACGTAATTCCGTCGCTAATTTTAATGTTTTGCAACGGAAAGTCTGTCGCTAGAACAAAATTTTGCAGGCGGGTTGTTGAACAATAATTGACCCGCCTTCTAGAAAAAAAGAACGCGATTAACGACGGCTTAGATGTCCGTCGTTAATTCAAATTTGTTATTAGCGACGACTGTCCGTAGAAAAATGACACAAAACGGTGACGTTTGCTACGCCCATCGTTAATTTCCGTCGTTAATTTGCGACGGCCTGTTGTTCCCATCGTTAAGTTTGACAAATGTCGTCCTTTTGACTACTTCCGTCACAAATCCGTCGTTAATATTAAAATTAGAGATGGAATTCGCAGTCCATCATTAATTTTCGTCGTTAATCACTGTGTTTTTTTTGTAGTGATTGTAGACCTTGGATAATAAAAGAACCGAATAAAAAATATTTGATGATTTTAACTTTTTCCCCAATTGAACTGAATTGGATACTATCCAATTAACCATAGAACCGAATAATAATCTATTTAAAACAAAAAAATTATATACAGTATGTGCACTTGTAATTCAAGTGCACTTTTAATTAATATAATTAGGGAATGCTCGGTTAAAAATACTTTATCGTGAATAAAAATGGGATTAAAATTAATGTAATTATAATGGTTTATGATAACAAAATTATTCTCTGCCACCTAAATAAGGTAAGCATTATCTCATTTTAATTATCTTTTTTCTTCTCCAACAATCATATTTTTCAATCATTCTTCAATTTTTCTTCCAACAACCATTTGTTATCCACTTATTTTTTAATTGACAAAGTATAGAGTAAAACTGGTTTATACATGAATCACCGAAGGGTATTAGTTATTTTCATTGAAGAGTATTAGTTATATTTACTAAAGAGTATTACTGATTTACACTAAAGAGTCTTAGTTGTTCGGTGAAAATGAACTAAGACTCTTCAGTGTAAACCAGTAATATTCTTCAGTAAAAATAACTAATACTCTTCAGTGAAAACAACTAATACCCTTCAGTGATTCATATATAAACCAATTTCACTCTATACATACTCTAATTAATTTTTAAACACAAAACTGGTAATACAATCAACATTGGAACAATACTTCTCCTAACATATCATTTTCATTATAGGGGCATAGATGAAAAATAAATTTTCATTATCATTACCATCGAAGAATTTGAACCAAGCGTCACCTTAGTTATTTTTACCAAAAGTTATTAGTTTGTTAGTATCAGTAGTGTACAATTGCACTATATATGCAACTGATGCAAGTGAAAACAATTGATGTTTTTAAAATATTGCATTTTTTCTATGTGAAAACAACTGGACAATGAAGGGACGGATTCATGAAACTTCTTGCTTGCATGTATTTTCTAACATCATTCATTAGTTGTTTCACTAAAATGTATCAATTTTTAAAAATAAAATTATATAATAAAACAATTAATACCGTTTTGAATTGTACGATAAAACTAATTTACAAAAAACTTACTCAAATATTAAATATATTAAAAATGTTTTTCACCATATTATAACACAAGGCTATTACCATTTTAATTATAGAGAAGTATTTTTTTTTAAATCTTAAAAAAGAAAACATGTGAGGGCACATGCCCTCGTAGTGGTGAATGTAGATCCATCGTTACAATAAAATAAATTTAACTGTTAAAAGATACACTTAAATTGAGTAATACACCTGATACAAGAGGCCTACACTAGATCTTAAATTCTCCATTTTGATATTTAAGGATAACGTGTGTACATCCCTAGTTTATTACCCTAACTTATAAGAGAACTTTTCTTAACATTGTTCATTCCATACTATACTCAACACCGACCAAGTATTATATATAGGGTAGGTATCGTATGAGACAATGAAAATGAGAATAACTAGAGTATTGACTCATTAATATTTTAATAAAGTGAATGTTAATTTGTGTTGTCTCATATCATGAGACGGTCTCATACAAATTTTTGCCATATATATAATCATTTATTTTGCACACATTGAAACGGATACATGTGATTTTATATATATATATGTGTGTGTGTGGCGACTAAGAGATATTGCTAGACTCAGTATAACATATGTGAATACTTATTTTTATGATGCTTAGATACTCTGATTCTTTAATAAGTTTTTCATATTAATTTTCTGTTCGGGTGTTTTTAATAAATTAATTTTTGGGTAAATTGCAAGGATGGTCCCATGAGAATTTGTACTTGACAGATTTGGTCTCCTGTTCTTTTTTGGTCCAATTTTTAGCAGAAAATGTCTCATCCGTAAAATATTTTACAGTTTTCTATAGAATATTGGATGGAAAAACCTTTTCAACTTGATTTTTGAAGGGAAATAGGCCAACTTTTGCTATTAATAATCATTTCAATGTAAAATGCAAGTATGGAGGTGATTCTGCAATTTTAGTTCGTAGAGTTTTAAGAAATTGAAAATTAATTATTTTTAAGTTGGGAATTATACGCGCGAGTTTTTGGCAGAAAACTGTGCGCCTCATGCTCGTTAATCCGTTATTTTTTGACGGAAAAATCGTATAGGACTATTTGCGCTAAAAAAAAGACCAAATTCATGAGGACCAATTCTTATGGGACCATTTCTGCAATTTTTCCATTAATTTTTATACCATTTTTTGAAACCCAACTACGTACTCCATTTTTACTCCTCCTTAGTTTTACACTTCACTCTATTTTATTTTTTCAATTACATCATTTGTACTACATTCCAGTTTATATTAATACTCCTTAATTTTCGTCTAAATTTTTCTTGAAAAGTTTATTGAAGGAAGGAGGAATCATACTGGGTGGGTTTTTATTTCATGATTCATTAATTCTATATGTGAACCCAACGAGGTAACTATAAGAACATCTCTAACAACGTTTTAATTTATAATAGAAAAATCTCTGAAAAAATAGAGAATCTTTTATGGTATTGATTCTTCATTTAATAACTATGGAAATGGGAGGGTTAGCAATTCACATAATTGTTTGCTTTGTTATGTTTATTTTTATTTTTTCTCATTTTGTACTTCTGTGTTCGGCCGACTGCAACGGAAATGATGTAATCAATGACATATTTTGTGCTGTTTCTATTAATTTTTTTTAATAAATTCTGCATATTTTAAGTTTGTATTGTACAGTTATGCAATTTCATAGGCAAGTTGTTCTGTGAAATTTTTTGTAGATAAATTGTTTGTAGGTAATTAATTATTTAGGAATTTCATTTTATAGGTAAATTACTTGTAGGTAGGGATGTTAAACGGGCCGCGGGCTGGCCCGTTTAGCCCTGGACCGAACAAGGGTTAGGTCCAAGCATTTGGTGGCCCGTTTAAAACCGGGCCTTTTTGGCCCGGACCGTTTAGCCCGAGGGCTAAAAGGGCTAGCCCGCCGGTTTACCGGGCCAACCCGTTTAGCCCGATTCTTTTTTTTTTTTACTTTTTATATATTTTGTACAATTACAACCGTATATGCAACCTACCTCTTTTACTTCAACTTCAAATTTTCAATCCAAGTCCAATGTCCGATATATATATATATATATATATATATATATATATTTTCAAGTTTTTATTTAGTTAATTTATGTTTTCATTTAATTAATTTATTAAATTACTTGAAATTGAATTTAACCATTTAATTAATTCTCGAACTTTATGAACAACGTGTGAATATAATTTTTATAAATTCATGAACAATGTAGGGCTTCAACATCCGTACTTCATAATTATCTTTCCAATTGGGGATCATCGGTCGTCGCATGACTCTCAAATTGTCATTGTCGGTTGCCGCCGGCTCTTAAATCGTCATTAACGTTATAAAGTTATCTTATGAAAAAGTGAAATGTTGAACAATGTTTAAATGTAATTTTCATGAATTTTTTAACGATGTGTGAATTTTAAGTTTAAATGACATCGTATTACAATTACATGTCTATATTACATATTAAAAATTAATTTTTTTAGTTTTTTCTTTCGGAGCCCGTTAGTGGCCCGTTTAGCCCGCGGACCGCTAGGGTTAGGGTTAGATTTCGAGTGTTAGTGGACCGATTAAAATGAACCGATAAGGCTCGGGACCGTTTAGGCCCGCAGCCCTGTAGGGCTGGCCCTAATGGGTTAGGGCCAACCCGTTTAACATCCCTACTTGTAGGTTGAGAATGAATGTGCTTTTACATGATTAAAAATTTTGTAGACAATTCCATTACTGAATTTTTTTGTTGGAAATTTTCGTGGGTACTTATAATTTCGTATGCAATTTTTTTTTTAGAGGAACAACACTTTTTATTAAAAGAGTTTAGAATGTAGAAATACACTTACATTGAATAGGAGAAAGTAATATAGAGTGTTACCGTTGATTTTTATTTTTTTTGTTATATCCTATTAGATAGTACTGATAAACGAAACAAGCCGTTCATGAACTCGATCGGCTCATTAAGGCTCGACATTTAACTCTCAGTGGTTGTTCTAGTGGCGAGGGCTTGATATTTAGGAGTGTGGTGCTCTATAGCTCTCAGGTTCGAAATTCACTAGGTGCGATCAATTTTTTAGATGAACCAGTCCGTATAGAGCTAAACTCTAGCTTGAAATGAGACCCCCACTAATGGACGGTGGGATACGGGCCCCCTGCATTAGTTGGCCAATGAGCCGGATAATAAATAAAAAATAAAAAATTAAGGCTCGACATTTAGAAAACTAGAATAATCAAAGATAGGAGAATATATTGTTAGTGATGTCCTAAGAGCTCAATTAAATTTTGAAGCTATTAGTTTTCACATCTTCTCACCCTTTTCTGCACTGTCCATGCATCTTTGATTTGTCTAGTTCATGAATTTTTTTTTTCATTGCTTTTTTGTGTATATTATATATACGTACATATGTATGTATGTATATGAAAATTAAGTTATTCATGAATCATAATTAGATCCCAATGTTAGTTTCTTACTAAAATGTATGGTCAGTCACCATCACCTACAACCTGGTTGAAATGACATCCTTAAAACTTTTGGGGCATCCAATGTTGAATGCTTGTTGAGCTAATTAAAGCCAACCAACAAGGAAATATATTGAAAATGTAATGTCGAGTCATATGTACCGATCTATTTGAAAAGTCATGTACGTATGAGTTATGCACTTATTATTTTTTTTAATCAACTTTTATAAGTTTATATGATAGTTTATATTTTATATAATAGAGCGCTCTATTCAACAATTGCATACATAAAAATATTAATTACATCGACGTAGTTTTAAATACTGAAATTAGTGGCTTAAAAAAATTATAATCAGACGATAACAAATTAATAATTATATAGTGAAAATATGGTTATTTTTCATAATGTAAGCATTAGAATTTAGAAATGACGCCAACCTGATCCTGACCCACTATATATAATCCATGGGCTTTGGTTGTGGTCCAGTTTTGGCCCATTTTAGCCCACATATCCGTATAAGTAGCCGCCCCCACCAAAAATAAAAAGGCCAAGGTTATATACAGTCCCATCTTTTATTAATACAACTCACCAAAAAGTGTTAGGAAAAAAAATTCCGAAAATTGTCAAAATTTTCGGAATTTTTTTCCGTAAATGTAAAAAAAAAAACACTGAAAATATGAAATCTCGATTTTTTTTCCGAAAATTGTTACATTTTTCGGAAAAAATTTCCGAACACTGTTTTTGATGGGGTTGTATTCATAAATCATTGAACTGTATTTAACCTTGGCCAAATAAAAAACAGAAAAATTGCATAAGATTAAATTGTAAAATTAAGTCTCATATCTACTGAGTGTTGGTAATTCTAGTTTAAAACGGATAATTTTCCTTCAAATAAGCCCTGTAATTTTTAAATGATACAATTAGGTGATGTTTTTATTTATTATTATTTATTTTTATCTTAAATGCCTTTCAAAAACATGTTTTCGAAAATTAGTGGTTTTTTAAATCCTAAGAATTTTAAATCTGTATTCCTTTTGGATTTTGAGTCAGTAGATTTTAAACTTTATAATGTAAAAGTAAAAAATGTTATAAATTCTTTATAGGGTTGTAAAATTTGATTTCAAAATATAATTTTAAAATCCTAACTAGAATGAATTTTAAAATGCAAAATTTAAATTTGAGTTTTTTTTTTTTTTTTTTTGAAGTGTTACGAAATTTAGTTGAGAAAATTAATTCATACGGTAATAATATCATCAACACCCAATACTAGACCAATTTTACATTTTACTCGGGATTATACAGCCCAAAACTATTGTATAACCTTCTTTTCCAACACCTATACATCCAAAAATTTCCAAGAATCACAATACACAAACCAATTCATCATTACATAAATCAGCAAACTATCAACCCTAACCCTAACCCTGCACAGCCAACGCTTGCAAATGCTCAATGAACACTTGCAAGCTCACATCATCAGTAAATATAATCTCCGAACCCTCAACGTCGCTCGAATTTTGCGTAACGGACGGATTCAGCTTAGCAAGAAGAAACCTTGCCTGACTGCTATGCTGATCACACTTAATAAGCTTAGGCACCGGAATCCTCTCCCTCACCAGTTGCTCCGCATCAATCTCTGGAGCTTCCAGAAGCTTCCGGAAGCTCTCGTGGCTAGGGTCCCGGTCGTACCCCAGCTTCCTCCACTGTGCAATCTTGGTACCGTAATGAATCACAACGTAGAAAAACGAATCAAAGAGCAAGATCACGTCTGGGGAAACGGAGCACACGTCTAAAACGACTGGGATTGGTGGCCCGTCGAATGAGTACTGGAAAAGCGTCGGTTGAACCATGATTAGGGAATTAACGACCCCCTCTCGGTTTAACATTAGACGGAAATAAGCAGTCTCGTCTGGGGAGCTGTTGAATACATCGATGAACTGTGATCTCCTCAAGTAGTACATGAATTGCGGGTATAAAGAGAAGCCCGTTGAGAGACGGAAGGTGGAGGGATCTTCCTGGACATAATCCCCGAATTTGGATGAAAACCGTATCAGCATTTTATCGAGCCATTTGATGACAACATAAGCGAAATTCGTCTCGGTTTTGTTGACGGCTAGCCTAGCCATAACAGCGGCTGCTGCCTCCTGATCGAATCCGGAAGTGATTTCCGGGGAATGTTTCCCCACCCATCTTCTTGCAGCTGTGGTCACCCTCTTTCGTACCCCCATGTTACTATATCTGTAATGCGTTATAAACTGGACGAAGAAAGCGGAACTCGGTTGAGCTTTCTGTTCGTTACCCACTTCGAAGAAGAAAGCAATGCATGTCTTGCTGGTGATTGTGCCCAGTTTCCAAATGTGGGTCCCGCCTTCACCGATGATCACTTTCTCGCTCACCGAATCGTTCTTCTTCTGGAGAGAAACCAACGGGCCGAGGGCCCCACAGATTTTAACGTCTTTGGTCGTAACTATCTCTATCGTTGCATCGAAGACCATGTTCAGAATCCCGTCATTATCGCGGTCGAACATGTGGTGCAAGCACGTTTTGAAGTGCTTGGAATCGAATGACTCTCCTAACATCATGAAACCGTTTGAGCTTTCAACCGGGGGTTTTAACTCAGCTGCTCCGATTTGATCCAGAGAACAGGCGAACAGATCAAGGATGATCGAGGATTCTGATAACCTCTGAGATATTCTCTTGTAATATTCGCTAGATTTTCTGTAGTAGGGAGCGTGACCATTGATGAGGTCACGGTGATTTCTAATGGAATCACCGAGATCTGAGTTAACAATCTTTCCTGGGCCGATAGTTGCGGGCCCCGTCGTGAAGACCATCACACGAGAACCGGTGTTTATCGAGCATCCTTCTAGAAGCCCAACAGCTACTGATATTGCAACCCCTGTACAACGTAGGGGGCGATGACCTGGCTTGATCAAAGGTGAAGAATTAATATCTTCAATAGCTGTCACGATGTTGAACTCGCATTCAGACAGGGGTACTAAGAAGCCTTGCTTTTGCATTGCTGATGTCTTTCCAAGAGACTGCTTCATCTGATGAAGCCCCAAAAGCTGTTCTGCCTGACAATAAAAGTGTGTATGCCTGCTTATTTGATTATAGAAAACAAGAAAAGAAAAGGCAAAAATGAAAGTGCACAAGTGAAAATGCCTGCTTATTTGAAATTTCTACAAACACCCTAAGATAAAATCATGTCCTCAGATAGTTAATTTAAGTTTATACATACTTCTCATAAATTAGGTAAAGTCCTCACTTTGCAAGAGTCTCAGCCCTTTTTAAGTTTAATATGTACATACAGGTCTCAGCCAAACCCAATTAGAAAGAATTTTGCAGAAATAAAAACCAGTTCCAATGATGCAAACAGATTAAGAAAACTTATTATATAACAAAAACATTGCCACCACTCAAACGGTTAATAAAAACTATCCAGCCGTTACTGGATGAAGAATCACTGTTATCATCTTTAGTGTTCATAAATCCATCTCTAAAAGATTATCACATATACAATTTAATTCTCCAAAGAAATACACAGTCAATAGACACTGTAACCGGGTTGCTTTGTAAAGGGGAAAAAAAAGGCTGATGGGAAAATGGCTTTTAGCTGTAACTGGAAGCAGTACCAATCCAAATATCAAGAAAGGTCATATGCTTCAATCTGATTTTTCTGTGGACATGAATGACTGAATATAATTTCATACAAAACAAGGCAATGGCTAGTGATTCCAATCTAATGAAAGCAAAAACGAAGAATGTAAACCCCCAAAACTCAAAAGGTTTAGCATCCTTGCTCTGATCATCAGCATTATAGGGCAAACACTGACATTAAAAATGGGCGAGAACAGGACGTGGGATTGGAACGTTAAGGGTTGACATCCTCTGTGATCTGACAATGGATACCAAGATATTTGAATACGAGAAATTTGAAAACCTTGTTGTTAGGATTTGGGTGTATCTTTTATGTCACAAGAAGTAATGTAGACTAGATAATCAGTACATTGATGTGGCAACTAAATGACCATAAATATCACAATTTTATAGCCACTGAAGCTTGCATCCTTATTTCAATCAGGACAAGAACAACAGAAGATAGTGCATCATATCCACATGGACCTTATCGCATAAAGCCTAAAATATTGACTATTTATGAAATACTAGTATTTTTAACACTTCAACTTGACAAGTACCTGGAAATGAAAATTTACAACTTCAGAAACCAATTGGCCATGCATGTTTTCAATTAGTTTTGCGAATGAAATGGGGAAAAAAGATGAGTGTGGCTCTTTTCACCGCACTATTTACATGTAGAAAAGGTGAATAAAGTTCTTGATGCCAGAAATGTAGATATGGAGCTTAAAGAGGCAAGAAATTTGCCAACATTACTTTACTGCCATCTCTAGTAAGCTAAGCACAGCAATGTAATTCAATTCTTTGCAATATGATAATGTCACATTCAATCTAACCATACAAGGATACTAAAGCATAAAGGCACAACACATTGCATAGATTGTGGTTTCTAACTTTCTATTAATAGGCAATTCTTTCCAATTCAAGCCCAGTAATGACTATAAGAACCATCCTTAACTTTATAAGCATAATTCCATATCTTAAAACACATATGTACCTTTTCAGAAGAAACCTCGCGCTCGCCATGAAAAACGACAGCCCTTAAACACTCTGTGTATCCCAAATCATACACTCTCACCATCGCATCAAAAACCACCAAACCAACCAGAGAATTCTCCGGCAAACGTGTAATTGTATGCAGCAACTCCCCCTTCAGCGCCGCGAGCTCCTCCTCCGGCGAGCAACCGTCCACCACGAACACAAACGCCGGTCCATTTCCAACCCCGGTCCACTCCGAACCTACTCCGGAGCCAGAATATGCAGAAAAACTCGAGAACGAACTGCTATTCGATCTCATACCCAAAGGCCCGTTCGAAACCCTCCCCGAGCCCGAATCCGAGCCAGGACTCGGCCCTAAATGATACTCAACGGTGCTGTAAGTCGGGAAAAGCTCGGCAGGGATGTTATTCTCGTTGATGTGAGCATACGATTTGGGGAAGAGGTTTTTCCGGTAGCAAAAAGGGCAAACCCAGATTTTGGATGTGTAATCGACGCGGGAGTAGGGGTTCAAAACGGCGGCGCATTGGGAGCAGCTCAGGGGCTCGTAAGGTAAGATTGGGAGCTCGGTGAAGGGCGTTAATGGAGTGCACATTATCGAGAGTGGAACCACTAGAGAGGCGACTTCGGACCGGGAAACGGGCCATGAATGCCACGACCAGCGCAAACCCTCGATTGCTTCCAATTCGGAGAAATCCATCGGCGAATTAGGGGATGGATGAGTTTAATCTCATCGGGAATTGATGAAACCTAATCGAGGTTTCCGATCATGGGGATTTATGACATTTCTAATTTAGGGTTTAATTTACGAGATTTTTCTGGTTTGAATTGATAAAGGCCGGCGGAAATGAAACCGGGAGTGGAAATAAAGCAGAAACGAAGAAAAAGTCCAGTGTGGGTTGATCACGTGCTCAGTCACGTGATTAAAGGTGGTTATATTTTTTTAATTAGATGCCTCATACTCTTTTTTTTGGGAAATTATTATTAATGTTTTTTTTAAGTTATTTTTTTTGTGTTTGCTTAAATTATTTTAGAATACATTCACCTGTGAATACCATGGATGCAGAAATTGGGCTAGACGCCGCTGGCTGACTGATCTGATTTATAAAAAAAAAAAATAATAATAATAATAAATTTAAATATTAAAACTAAAGAGTAATAATAGATCAAAATTAGTCTCATATAACCCACTTTAAAAAAAAGTAGCACCTACACGGCTAGAATATGTTTAACTAGCTATTTTCGGCTTCTACACTCTTGATAAAAATAATCAATTTAAGCACAAGAGTTCAATTCAAGACAAAAATTAAAAGTATATATTTTCAATTTAAATAACACTAAAAAATATAAAAACCCAATTTTTTAAATTCAAATAAAAGTGGAAAAACAAGGAGTAGTATTTACAATTTGAAATATAGTCTCAATAAAAAAGATAAAAAATAAAGTATAAGATCAAAATATCATTGTTCCATTCAATTTCAAAATAAATTCTAGCCTTTCCATCCAAGGTAAACACAAGTGACCACAAAAGGTGTAATAAAAGATTCCAACACTTACTTTATTTTATCTTTTCGTATAATTTCTAAATGTAGCAAATTCTTGAATAAGATAACCTTGTTTGATGGTCAATTTTTTTTTTACTCAAATACTCATTCAAAAGCATAATTTTTAAGAGTTCGATTCATGAAAGTTATTCGAAAATTCATTATTGTCTCAACTCTCGAATCAGGGGTGATCATGAAATTTAAAAAACCGTTCGAACCGTCCGCATCGAACCGAATTGCACTGCTACTTGTGATTTTTTAGACAAATCGCAGTTAATTTTGTTCTTAGCAAACCGCACCACTGACTTGAAGCGAACTACACTAGCTTTCTACTAGTAGTTACCCCGCAAGAGAACGGGTTCACAGTAGTATGGACAAGTATAGGGACCAAGTATTATCGAACCCAAGGGAAAGTGTGTATGCGAACAGATCCCTGAAGATCTACGCGTCGTAGTTAATATGAATGTAATGTTTTTGGGTTTTTGAAAGATTAATTAAAAGACTGAATTAAACTAAGTAAACTAAAATACTAAAGAAATCAAATTAACTAAGGGTTGTGTTCTAATGAGAGATGGTGATGCTCAGGATTGGAATCCCTACGTATACTAACGGAGCAGGTACATAATCAGAATAACTGTGACACACAAGAAATAACCTAAGTCTAAGAATGCAAGGTGAAAGCTCAAGATTTTAAACCCTAATACTTTACCCTAACACTCGACTTCACTAATCTACTAACAAGTTAATAGATTGTGCTTAATTAATGAGACCCTAATTTAACTAAGGTGATGCGGTCGTCCTCCTTCGCTAAACTGGTAGATGAATTAACCCTTCCTAAACCCTCTCGTTAAGTCTACTCGTTGTTAAAGAGTGATACGGTCGTCCTCTCTCTAACACTTTTCGAACGAAATTCAAAGGCAAAGTGAAGATTGATTTTAAGAATTCATTAATCAAGATAATTAAAACCTAACGTCACAAGTTACCCTAATTACGTACCCACATCCTACTTCTACGAGTTCATCCTACCCCAAGCATGCAAGGGTTCTAGCCTAACATGGTGGTTTGAATAATAAAAGCAATCACAAGAACAATAAAGATATGCATAATTGAATTAACTAAAGAAATCAAGAACATAAACGAAAGAACAAATTAAAGTCTCTAAAGAAATCTATATAAATCTGAAAAACTAGGTTTAAACGTCTCAAAGAGTAAAGAAAGAAAGAATTAATCTAATACGTTCAAAAGAATTACTAAAACGAAAAATTCGTAAATTAAAACCTCGATTACAACGTATAAAACTCTTCCAATCTCCCTCCCAAGCTTTCTCCTCGCTCAAAATATGTAAAAATATGTGTTGGTATGTTGTGATATGTGAAAATATGCTTGGAAGGGGTATATATAGGCTTTGGGACGAATTTGGGCGATTTTGGGCCAAAAACACGCAAAAACGCTCGAGTGCAGGTGCAGCTCGAGCGCCCCATTCGAGCTTGGTGGTCGAGCGAGTCAAGAGGTCGAGCGAGGCGCTCGACCGCTGGCTGTACACATGTTCGTAAAACCTTCATAACTTCTCAACCGGGAGTCCGTTTTGGCCGATTCAAAGTCCTACGAACTCCTCTTTTCGCCCTCTATCCATCTATGAAAACCAAAGAGACAAATTAATAAGTTTATAAAAATGATACTCATTTGACTCCAAACACTCGTCGAAAATACTCAAAACATAGGCAAATCCGGCACCAAAACATAACAATTTCACGCCTAATCAACCCCCCCTCAAACTTACCATATTGCTTGTCCTCAAGCAATGAAATAATAAGTCAAGTGAAATTGTTAGGAATGAGTCAAAGAATCAACTCATGCAAGCAAATGAACTCGAGCTTCAGAAATCAATCACCCGTATACTCACTCACTTTCCTTTATCATACTCATGCAATAATAACAAGAAACACCAAGATCAAGCATGGATGTGCACTCAATGATGTGTTTCGCTCACTCACAAGTGTATATCAATGATCAAGGGACTCACTCAAACAATCAATCACTCAAATTGGCAGCCATAGGCTTGTAAGTGCTCTTAACTCCGACCGTACCTCTAGAAATCAATGCCGAATCAAAAAAGACTTTTCTCAGGGTTGTAATGTAGGCTCTTTGGACGGGTGGGATAACAATATATGGTAAAGTGACTAAAGTGAATGGAGAATAGAAAGTCAAACTTTGGCACTTCGAGATTAGGAACAGAATACTTCAAACATGTTCAATCAACACCCTTTCAATTCCATACTCTCAATACTTCAATTTTTTTTCAATCACTTCATTTTTTTTTCTCTTTTTTCGCACAAACACATGAGCTCTTTTTTTTTTCTTTTGCTCATTCTCAGTTTTTTTCTCTTTTTCCCACATCTCATAACTTCATAAGTCCTTCTTCTCATATTCACTCAACAAACAACCTTTCCTTTTTCAACTCAATTCACTCCCTTCATATTCACACTTTCCTATTCTCCACTCAAATTGGGACAAAAAGGCTTAGGAATTGGAATAGTGTTCATATGTGCTAGCACATAAAATAGGCTTTAGGCTCAAAGGGGCTAACAAGGGATAAATATCAATGGTAAGGAAATTTTTGGCTAAGTGACTCAATAAAATCAAAGATGGCCTAAGATCCTATTCGGCATATCAAACTAGACACAATCAAGAAGCAAGAGCACACACAAGTTCTAGCATCCTCTAAGGTGATGATTCACTCACAAACGAAGAGATCAAGTAATGCATCAAAATCTCATAAGGCTCAAGTCTCTCGGCTTTCACATCCATGCTAGTCCTAGTGAATTCTCACTCTTATCACACAAGTACTCAAAAGAAAAATTTGTAAGCATACGGGTTCTCTCTCAAATCAACTCTAACTCAAACACTCACACGATAAACTCCTAACTCAACCTCACAACTCAACTCTACTCATCACGTCATACTCAAATATAGCAATCAACAAGTAGAAGATAGTTGATAGGCATGAACTATGCAATAGCGAGTCAAATCAAAATTACCCCAAGGAGTATCTCAACAAACCAATAATCAATCAAACTTAACTCAAAGATAAGGGCGTGCATGCATGTGCAATGTAACAAGAAACATAAAAAAAACTCCACCCCCCCAAACTTCGACCTTGCTAGAGGTCTAAGTTTGGGGTTGTGGGTTACCTCAACCAAATAATTCTGTTTCTCTCAATAGCTTTGCACACTCCCTTGTCTCAAGTTGGTTCCTTCAATCTGAATGACTCCATGATACCTTTACTCCTTTAGAGACAAGCCTACAAAATAAAACTCTCAAGTACGAGGTTAAACATACGACTCAAAATAACTCCCTAATAACTAAAAAAAAACTCAAAGCAAATAAAAAAATAAAAAATAATGGGTTGCCTCCCATTCAGCGCTATTTTTAAGGTCCTCATGCCGGACCGAGCTCAAAGGAGCTTATGGGACATCATACTCAAATTTACCTCCCTCACTCTCATAATAGTGGTGTTTGAACTCCTTTCCTTGATGCCCCACCATCATGAGCCCTTTTGCTTCCTTCTCATCCCCAAGTGGTATAGGTCTCAACTCCTTCTCACCTTTATCTGGAGGAGTCTTACTAAACAATTTCTTGAGTTTGGACTTTTTCTTCTTAACTCCTCATTTTCCCTCCAACTGGACCACGTCCACTTTCTTCACTTCTTCATCCTTCAACTTCTTCACTTTATCCCTATCAAAATAATCACGATCATACTGCTCATGGGTTAAATCAATAAGTGAAGGATTATAAAATTCATGAATATGAGAAGGATTAGGGATAGGAGGTGTGTCTTCAACACTAGGATCAATTGCACCCATGCAATACAAACTCTCATCCTCCTTCGGGTGCTTCATGGCCTCATATAGGGAAATCTTCACTTCTTGATCATCAACCTTCAACGTAATCTTCCCATTTGCCACGTCTAGCACCATCCCCGCCATAGCTAAGAACGGTCTTCCCAAGATTAGGGGCAAGTGCTCATCTTCCTCCATCTCTAGGACCACAAAATCGGCTGGAAAAATGTGATCTCCAACTCTCACAAGGACGTCTTCAACAACACCTTGAGGTCTCGTGATAGACCGGTCGGCAAGTTGAAGCATCATCATTGTGGGTTGAAGTTCTCCACCTTCCAACTTCTTGAAAAGCGATAAGGGCATGAGATTGATGCTCGCCTCTAAATCACATAGCGCTCCTTTCTTGATCCCGTTCCCAATATCGCATAGGATTGTGAAGCTCCCTGGATCCTTCAGCTTCGGTGGAAGCGCCTTGTGCACTAATGCACTCACCTCGTGGTTCAGCTGCACCAACTTCGGCTCATCCACTCGCCGTCTTTTCGCGATCAAGTCCTTCAAAAACTTTGCATAATGCGGCATCTGTTCCAAAGCATCATAAAAAGGAATGTTAATGTGAAGTTGTTTAAAAACATCAAGAAATTTTGCAAATTTTTCATCAAGCTTCTTTTTCATGAAGCGCTGTGGATACGGGACGGGTATCACAGATTTGGGTACCCCCCATTCATCTCGCTCGGTCACTTTCACTTTCTCCCTTGCTTCCTTTGCCTTCTTCCACTTTGGAACCCTCTCTATCTCCTCAAAGTCTTTCCCCTTCTGGGACTCATTGTTCTCTTTACTCTTATCATCAATTTTCATCTTAACTCCTTCCTTCTCAACCTCAACTCCATCACCTTGAGACTCTATCCCTTCTGTCTCAACTTCTTCTTTGAGCGTCTCAGAATCAGCAGGCATCTCGGGACCATCATATTTGGTCCCACTTCTAAGCTGGATAGCCTTACAATGCTCTTTGGGATTACCCTCAGGCATTGAAGGGTATTTGTCAGGCTCTCTATTTAATGACTTTGCAATCTGGCTCATTTGGAACTCTATAGAAGTGAACCTTCGATTGTTCTCTTGTTGAGTTCTAGTCCACTCAACGTTTATCTTCTGGAGCTCTTGATCACGATGATCACCCTTTTTATGTAACTCTTTCACATCGTACTCTAAGGATGACAATCTCTTACTTCCTTCATCCACCTTCTGTAGGATCGCTCTCAACATCTCCTCAGTCGATGCACCGCCTTCTCCACCCGGAGGAACTGTAATACCCGCCTTTGGGTTAGCATATGAGAAATTCTCATTCTTTCTCCATGTGTTTTGAGGAGGCTGCTGGCCTCCTTGAATTCCTTGTGTGTTCCTCCATTGATTTTGAGGTGGCTGAGGGCCTGGAGGTACAAATGGTTGGCCATAAGAAGGCCTTCCATACTGATTTCCACCGTGGTAGCCATTCTGATTGTAATACGGACCTCCCATGTAATTGGCTACCTCTTGTTGTCCACTTGGCTGGTCTCCTCTCTCATTCTCTACTGCATGCTCTCCAACCAAATTCTTCCCCAACTCGAGGTTGTTGATCTTCTCCATCATGGCCATCAACAGCCTTCTCGTTCCTTCACCTTCTTCAACCTGATTAACTCTCTGAAAATCTGCATCTCCATTCCAAGCCCCGGCATTCGTGACAATGTTGTCCACGATCTCTCTACACCTCTCTATGCCTTGATTCAGGAATGCTCCGCCCGCACAGGCGTCTAAATGGTCTTGCCCCGCCTTGTTGGCACCATTGTAGAAGAATGCCATAATATTCCCCTCATTATACCCGTGCTGCGGGCACTCTATTAACATGTTTGAGTATCTCTTCCACGCTTGGCGTAAATCCTCCCCAGACTTCTGGCGAAAGGATGAGATCTCAATTCTAGCCTTGATCGTCCTAGATGGAGGGTAGAATCGCTCGAGGAACAGACGCTCGAGCTCGGCCCAAGTGGTAATACCTCCCCGTGGAAGTGTATTATCGTACCACTCCTTTGCTATTCCCGTCAATGAGAATGGGAACAGCCTAAGCCTCTTGGCATCTTCAGACATGCCATTGTAATTGAAAGTAGATGCTATCATTAGAAAGCTCCTCAGATGTGTATGAGGATTCTCCTTCCCGATCACCCCCTTGAACTGATTCTCGGTAAGCAGCTTTAGAATTCCCGGGGAAATCGAGAAGTTATTTGCCTCTACAGGAGGCAATGCCACTCCATCATAGTACCGACGTGGCTGCGCTGCAAACCTCCCTCGAATAGCCATATTGTGATCTACGTTCTGAGGAACGTGTTGAGGATTAGCAGCAGGTACTTGTTGGGGTGGTGGTGGGTAAACAGGTAGTTGATTATATACTGGAGGTGGAGGATACGGGTAAGGTGGGTATGGGTAATGTTGGTATACTGGGTTGTTGAAAGGGTTATTTAGGTTTTGTGGGTAAGCTGGGTTGTTCAGAGGATTATGGATAAAATTCTGAGCTGGATTGATAACGTTTTGTGCACCCGGGTTTTGGCTCTGACTATCCCCTAACGGATCTTGGTTCTTACTAGTGTTGCCATCAGTGCCATCAACCCGGTTCAACCCCTGGTTAAACTCATTCTCGGCATCATACAACTCATTAGAGATGTCCATTGGTTCTTTCCCTCCTCCGGCAGTGTTCATTCTCCTCAAGAAAGCTCGGTTCCTTCTAGCTATCGTCTCAGGGTCCAACGGTATTCTCTCTTCGCTCGTATTGCCTTGTGAGCATGTTTTCATATACCTGACACACTAGCAGAAGGATCAAAACACAACTGCCGAATGAATAAAAATAAAAATAAAGCACTCACTACTAACTACTAAGCTATCTACAAGTCCTATTCAAAAGACATACAACGCCATCCCCGGCAACGGCGCCATTGACTTGAAGCGAACTACACTAGCTTTCTACTAGTAGTTACCCCGCAAGAGAACGGGTTCACAGTAGTATGGGCAAGTATAGGGACCAAGTATTATCGAACCCAAGGGAAAGTGTGTATGCGAACAGATCCCTGAAGATCTACGCGTCGTAGTTAATATGAATGTAATGTTTTTGGGTTTTTGAAAGATTAATTAAAAGACTGAATTAAACTAAGTAAACTAAAATACTAAAGAAATCAAATTAACTAAGGGTTGTGTTCTAATGAGAGATGGTGATGCTCAGGATTGGAATCCCTACGTATACTAACGGAGCAGGTACATAATCAGAATAACTGTGACACACAAGAAATAACCTAAGTCTAAGAATGCAAGGTGAAAGCTCAAGATTTTAAACCCTAATACTTTACCCTAACACTCGACTTCACTAATCTACTAACAAGTTAATAGATTGTGCTTAATTAATGAGACCCTAATTTAACTAAGGTGATGCGGTCGTCCTCCTTCGCTAAACTGGTAGATGAATTAACCCTTCCTAAACCCTCTCGTTAAGTCTACTCGTTGTTAAAGAGTGATACGGTCGTCCTCTCTCTAACACTTTTCGAACGAAATTCAAAGGCAAAGTGAAGATTGATTTTAAGAATTCATTAATCAAGATAATTAAAACCTAACGTCACAAGTTACCCTAATTACGTACCCACATCCTACTTCTACGAGTTCATCCTACCCCAAGCATGCAAGGGTTCTAGCCTAACATGGTGGTTTGAATAATAAAAGCAATCACAAGAACAATAAAGATATGCATAATTGAATTAACTAAAGAAATCAAGAACATAAACGAAAGAACAAATTAAAGTCTCTAAAGAAATCTATATAAATCTGAAAAACTAGGTTTAAACGTCTCAAAGAGTAAAGAAAGAAAGAATTAATCTAATACGTTCAAAAGAAATACTAAAATGAAGAATTCGTAAATTAAAACCTCGATTACAACGTATAAAACTCTTCCAATCTCCCTCCCAAGCTTTCTCCTCGCTCAAAATATGTAAAAATATGTGTTGGTATGTTGTGATATGTGAAAATATGCTTGGAAGGGGTATATATAGGCTTTGGGACGAATTTGGGCGATTTTGGGCCAAAAACACGCAAAAACGCTCGAGTGCAGGTGCAGCTCGAGCGCCCCATTCGAGCTTGGTGGTCGAGCGGGTCAAGAGGTCGAGCGAGGCGCTCGACCGCTGGCTGTACACATGTTCGTAAAACCTTCATAACTTCTCAACCGGGAGTCCGTTTTGGCCGATTCAAAGTCCTACGAACTCCTCTTTTTGCCCTCTATCCATCTATGAAAACTAAAGTGAAAAATTAATAAGTTTATAAAAATGATACTCATTTGACTCCAAACACTCGTCGAAAATACTCAAAACATGGGCAAATCCGGCACCAAAACATAACAATTTCACGCCTAATCAACCACTCAAACAAGGCAATTTGAATTTAAAATGCAAAACCGCTCCGACTGCACCGCTAATTATATACTCCCTCCGTCCCGGTCTAAGTGTCCCATTTCTTTTGGTTGAATGGTTTAAGAAAGTGTATTTGTTTATTAATATATGGTGGAAAAGTAATGAATAGTGTTGAAAAGTAATGAATAGTGTTTAATAAAGTAATGAATAGTGTTGAAAAGTGGATTGAATGAGTGACATTTTTGGTAATATTGTGTGAATTTGAAGGTTAAAGTTTATATGTAGTAGAGTGTTGTTTTTTCTATTTATGGAATGAGACACTTAGTGTAGGACAACCAAAAAAGGAAAGTGGGACACTTAGAGTGGGACGGAGAGAGTATGTGCTTATATATATTTATTCTAGTCCATTAACTGTAAATTAACTAGATTTTTTACCAACTAGATGATTTTTAAATTATATCTCGTCTATTATTGCTTGTTGTGGTAGAAGAGATGAGTAACGAATATAGTAGTATTCTAAATGTTTGTATGAAGATGATAATGAGTTGACTTTTTAGGTGTCATTATTCAAATTGTAAAATATTATTATTATTTACTTTTCTACTACCATTATATAATTATTTGATATTCCATCTTGTTGAAATCGCTAAACCGCCAAGAACCGATCAAAACCGTTCATAACCGCATGATCAATTTTATTCAATTAAACCGCGGTTTGAAATTTAACACTTAACCGAACCGCATGTAGCAATGCAATTTAAATTTTGTATAAAAAAAACATCAAAATCGCACCATGATCACTCCTATCTCGAATGGCTCTCACAAGAAAATAAACAATTTCTTAAGTAAAAATTTGTGTAAGACGGTTTTACTTTGACATAAATTAATATTAATACATCATGTTTAATTTGTATTCAGTCTCACTATGTGACCATTTCATGCAAGGCCTACTTCATTTCTTATAACATCAACATTACATCATCACACACAAATTCTTTTTTAGTAGAGAATCCTACTTGCACAAAAAAGGCCATAGGTAGGTCACTTATCTCAAGAAGAAGAAGAAGAAAACTCCATAGGATTTGATTAGGGGCCCGGTTATTTGAATCCCAACATTATAGAAGTACACCCACCCAATTAGCATTGCCCCATATATAATGACTTGTTTGTTTTGGGATTCACACGGACAGGACTAGGACTTTCCTGCCCCCGTCCCATTCTAGTTAGAGATGTAACTTCCCGTTTTTACATCTCATTCTTCATCCACACCTATAATACCTATTTTCTCTCATTTACACTCTATTTCCTACTTTTCTCTCAGTTACACTCTCTTTCATACTTTTCTCTCACTTACAATTTTTTTCCTACTTTTCTCTTACACATCCTACTTTACTTTTACACTTGATTTGACATAAAGTAAAATCTCACCCTACTAAAATCCCAAAACAAAAACACACTTTTATTATCATCCAAAACTTTACATCTTGTGGGCGTAAAGTCATGACTTCGCACGCCCACCTAAATCCCGAAACAAACAAGCCCATAATGTTTTTATATATTCCTACCTTTTTTCTTCTTTTTTGTTTAGTTCTTGTTGAAGATAATAAATTGGGCTCATCTAGAGTAATCTTGGGCCCATAAAAACTTGGCTCAACTAATAGAAGATTATGTATTGGCCATATCTTGAAGCATAGCAACCCATTTTCGACCTAACTTCATTCCAACACTTAACTCAAAACAATTCAATAATACTAAAACCAAAAATTGGTTATCGACATTGCTATCATACTTTATGGAAAAAAAAAAATGCAGCTTGAGCAACGTAATTAAGTATTACGAACATAAAGTTGTAGAACAAATTTTATTTCAAGAAGGGTTTCCCTGCAAGTAAATTTCAAAAAAATACGGAAATAGACGATTAAGTAGATTCGCTCATGTTACAATCTTACAGTGTTCGTGTAAAAAGCTCTTACTGGTATTTACATTTGATTTCTTTTACTCGGGAAAGAAATTTATAATGAAATGGAGGTAGTATAGTATTCGCATTGTCGACAATATCGTCCTTTTAAAAAAAAAAATATATATTTGCAAAAAAATAAAAATAATAATAATACAAGTTCATTCAAATTATTTATGACTTGTACAGTTGTATGTATTGCCGGATATTATTTTTCTACACTCTTTGGAATATCTTTCTTCCAGTACTCAATTTATCAAACAAGGATTATTAGTTTTATGATATATATATATTATGATTAACTTTATTTTGGGAAAGTATTATTAATGTTTTTTTATTTAGTTATTATTTTTTGGGTTTGCTTAAATTATTTTAGAATACATTCATCTGTAAAAATCTTGGATGCATAAATCGGACTAGACGGTCGCTGACTGATCTGATTTATCAAAAAAAAAAAAAAAATTACACATTAAAACTAATAATAAATCAAAATTAGGCCAATATAACTTGCTTAAAATAAAATAGTGACCCTAGACGACCAAAATCTGCTTGATTAATGATTAGCGATTTTCAACTTATGCACTCTTGGTAAAAGTAAGTTACTATACATGTATTTGCGTTGAAAATAAGGTTATATAAAATCATTAGACTCAATTCAAGACAAAAGTAAAAGTATATAAATTCAATTTAAATAATACTGAAAGTATAAAAACCCAATTTTGTAATGTCAAATAAAAATGAAAATACAAGGAGTAATACTTGCAATTTTAAATATAGTCTCAATAAAAAAAGAAAATATAAAGTATGAGATCAAAATATAATTGTTCCCTTCAATATCAAATAAGTTCTAGGTAAACACAAGTGACCACAAAAGGTGTAATAAAAGAATTCAACACTCACTTTAATTTATCACTAGCATAGGACCCCGCGTATTACGCGGGTTTGATATTATATATATATATATATATATATATAAAGTGTTTAAATTAAATATTTTAAATATTAATTCAATCAAAATATAGTTTTTTTTTTAATTCAATCAAAACATCAATTTGTAATTAAAAACCATAATAAATTATTCCAACTAACTCGTGCAAATTAAAAAATGTGGTTTACATAGTAAAAATAAGTGAATAGAAGGTATGAATATAAATATAGAATATATAAATATTATCAAAGATATCATAAAGTTATAGAATTTTAAAATAAAGGATTGAGAGAGGTGGGGAGATTCACAAATATATATATATATATATATATATATATATATATATATATATATGTATGTATGTATATGTATATGTATATGTATATGCATGCGTTATATATAAATGTGGAGTTTCTCGGATATATAAAAAAATTGGAGTGAATGGTAGTGGACTAATTCAAGATTTTTAATTTAATTTAAGTAATTTTAGAATTTTTAGATTAGAAGTTAATAGAATTAATAAAATAGGAAGTTAAGGAGAGAAGTCCGGTGATAGCAGGATTTTGAAATAATTTATGATTGGGCATGCCAAGTAGGAGAGAGAAGATTCACAAATAGATGAAGTAATGATTTCATATAATTTCTAAATGTAGCAAATTCTTGAATAAGTAACCTTGTTTGATGGTTGAATTTTTTTTACTCAGATATTCATTCAAAAGCATAATTTTAAGAGTTCGAGAGTCGATTAATGAAAGTGATTTGAAATTCATTGTTGTCTCAAATGACTCTCACAAAAAAGAAAAAAAAAATCATTTCTTAAGTAAAAATTTGTGTAATACAGTCTCATTATGACACAAGTTTCACACTGGACCTGCTACATTTTTTATAACATCAATATTACATGATCACACAAAAAACCTTTTCTAAAAGAGAATACTACTTGCACAAAAAAGGCCATGCCAAAGTATTTGAAAATAATTAATGATAAGTTTATCACGAAACTGTTTTAAAGTATTGAATATTTGATTAGGAGTATCGATAATCACATCAGGAGTATCATTAATTTGGGTTAATAGTATTATATTGTAATTGTTGTAATTTTCTTGAACCCATATTAATGATACTTCTATTAAATATTCAATATTTTAAAAGGAGCATAGGATTTGATTAGTTCTTGTTGAAGATAAACTGGGCTCATCTGGAGTAATTTTGGGCCCATAAAAACTTGGCCCAACTAATAGAAGATTAAGTATTGGCCCAAATCTCGAATTAGAGCAACCCATTTTCGACCTAACTTCATTCGAACACTTAACTCAAAACAATTCGATAATACTAAAACCAAAAATTGGTTATCGACATTGCTATCATACTGCATTAAAAAAAAAAAAAAAAGAGCTTGAGCAACGTAAATAAGTATTAAGAACATAAAGTTATATAACAAATTTTAGTTCAAGAAGGTTTTCCTGCAAGCAAATATCAAAAGAATACGGAAATTGACGATTAAGTAGATTCGCTCATGTCACAATCTTACAGTGTTCGTTTACCAATCTTTTAGCGATATTTACATTTGAATCTCTTACTTTGAAGAGAAATTTATCATGAAATGGAGGTAGTATAATTTTCTCAATGTCGACAATATTGTTCTTTTAAAAAAAAAAAATTGCAAAAAAAAAAAAAAAAAAAAAAATTATACAAGTTTATTCAAATTATTTATGACTTGTACGTATTACCGGATATTATTTTTCTACACTCTTTGAAATATCTTTCTTCCAGTACTCAATTTATCAAACAAGGATTATTAGTTTTATGATATTCTGATTTACTTTAACTTTTATATTTATATTTTTTCAAATATTGTACAATATATAAATGTGATAATGTGATATTCAAGATTAATTAGCATTGTTCCGGTACAATTAATATCATGTCATATGCATTAATTTCATGGACCAGAAAACTTCAAATTAAATTTCATAAAATATAAACATCAAATTCCAACCATTGACCTTTTACGATTTAAAATTTTGTTCAATCAGCTGAAAATATCAAGTTATAGGGACAAAGCTAACAATAGAATATACATTTAGATAATATATATAGATAATATATATCAACAAAGAACATGCATATATATCATCTCAACAACCAATTATATCACTGTACGTTATATAAAATTCTATGACATCCAACTTGACTAACATTTACTAGCCAAACAAATAATACTTAAATCATATAAAATAAAATAGCATTTTAAAAATGAGAAAAGCAATAAATGAATATGTAAAATAATCAAGTATTGGTAATGAAAGGAATAGTCCCATGAACATGCACATGGCCTTGTTTGCTCCAGCCCTCTAGTTGGGGAACTAAAATAATCAAAAAACAGTATTTTGTATTAATTAATGAATTAAAATTTGAACAACAAGATATGGAGAATCTGGTGAAGCTTTATTGCATAATATAAAATTAAGATCATTAGTAAAATTGGTTTATACATAAATCATTAAAAAATATCAGTTGTTTTCACTTAAGGGTATTAGTTATTTACGCTGAATTGTATTAGTTATTTACTGAAAACAAATTAAGACTTTTCAGAGAAAATAATTAATACCCTTCAATGATTCATGTATAAACCAATTTCACTCTGTACATACTCTAAAATTAATCATTGGATTTATTGCAGAGTCCGACTTCAATACAAAATTATGATATCATTTTTAGTGTTTTGTGTTTCATAATATGAATGTATGATATATAACCACCATAATACATTCAAAAATAAAATACATATTAAAACATAAAAAATTGATTCAAAAGAACTGAATTAACTGCTTAATTAAGAAGCATGCATAAACACAATTGTGTGACATAAAATAAAATAGGAAAAGTAATTTAAGGGGGTAATTATTAAGCAAACCAACAATTAATTAAGTCACAATAACACGCCAGAAAACAACAGAAGAGTGCATTTTGCTTCCTGTTCAATAATACATGTCTTAATATTTTTGTAATATCTATATACTATAACAAAATACAGACAGTCACAAAAAACCCAGAAAAAAAATATCAAAGAAAAAAACAAGAAAAACAAATACTGGGCACATAATAGAAACAACTTTCTGCTGGGGATCAAACATTGCACAAGTGGTTTCATTACACAGTTTCTTCAACTCCTGCTCTTGCATTTTTCCATAGCTCTTGGTGCTGAAAAATAAAATAAAAATATTACTCCAATTTATCCCAAATATATATTGTATTATAATTTATTTTAAGACAAAGTATAGAGTGAAAATGGTTTATAAATGAACCATCGTAGGGTATTAGTGGTTTTTACTAAAGAGTATTAGTTGTTTTCACTGAAGGGTATTAGTTGTTTTCACTGAAAATAAACTAAGACTCTTCAGTAATAACAACTAATACTCTAGTGAAAAAAAGTAGCACCTTTCAATGATTCATATATGAACCAATTTCACTCTATATATACTCTTATTTTAATAGTCCATTTCTTGAACGTGTATAGGTAAATATAACTGAAACGTACCAAGTCCAATTGCTTCAGATCCTTTCATGATACGGAGGCGCTTGCATGAATTAACAAACATCCTGAAAGAAATTGACAACATTCATCAAATTCAATTCCAAATTCACAAAGAAAATAGTGAAATTGTAAAAAATATATCACTAATTTTAGTACTTAATTTTTTTCTTTCTAAAATACATAAAATTATTAGGTATAAGTTTCAGGTGAATTAAATTGATATGTAACTTACTCCCATGGTACGTCCCCCACGAGCATCCAGTCCCCATCCTTATCTTCATAAGTGGGCACATATTCAGAACTGTTCAATAGATCCATCAATTTGCCTTCATTCATGAAATCTATCATTCCTTGGGTCCCATAATTACCTATTTAGCAAACATAATTATTGATTAAACACTCACAAATAATATATATATATATATATATATATATATATATATATATAATTTTAATTAAAATATAAAGTAAAACGATGGGATTTCGTCCATCGTGAGTACTGTATACGAGTATTTTATACTGGTGTTGCACGTACGTACCCATGGTGAAGGAGCTGAACATTTTGGCTAGAGCGTCGGAAAGTTCTTGATAGCTCTTGTACATTTTCAGGTCGACTTTTCGGAGGTATGGTGCTCCGTCCATCGACACCTTGACGAAGGCGGCTCCGCCGCCGCTGCATGCCGCCTCCTCGTCGGTGCTCTTTTGAGTGGCCATTACGTTCTTGCGGAAATTCCGCACGGGTGGCCATCCCACCATTTGTGCCCTAGAATAATTATTTTAAAAAAAAATTATACATACATACATACATAAAATCTTATTAATTTTACTCAATTAATTCTTTGTTCTAAGCTAAAAATAAAAAATTTAGTGTTAGATAATGCAATTCTTGTTAGTATTTGTGACATGGTAAGATATATTTAGATAATGACGGAATCAAAATAAAAGAAATAGAACAAATTAAAATATATACAATATGTATGAAAAAAAAGGTTAGATGGGCTATAGCCCGTCCTAGCCAACTATGTTTATAAACATGCATATATTATTGCTGAATATTTCGTGCATACTGATGATGTCATTATATATGCACGAAAATCAGACAAAATACTATTTAAAAAAAAATCTCGTTTCAAAGCGAAAAAAAAAACCTACTTGGCTGGTGGCTTGACGGGATCTTTAGGAGCAACCTCAGGCTTCTCCAAGGAAGAACTCTTCAAGCTTTCTTTCAGATCTGAGCCGTCCGATTTGGACTTAAGGTTCAGCTTCAGATCAACGGTCTCCGAGAAGCCTCGTTTGCCGTTAATCTTGACGGCATCGCCGTCAGCTCCGCCGCCGCCGGGGAGGCCGAGGCATAGCTCGGTTTCCTTGAGATTGAGGCCAACTTCCATTACACTTTGCTACTATTTCTTCTTGTTGTTCCTTTCTCTTTCTTCCACTGCTTCGATGAGAGAGAAAGTGAGAGAATTAAAAGTGTGTTAAATTTTTTTGTGTAAGTAATGATAATATCGATCAAAGGGGAGAAATATGTACAACTTTGGTGTACATATATACCAATGGTTGCATTAGGCTATCGAGTTTCGACGGATGGCGTGCCGACACGTGGCGAGTGAATTACTATATTGATCTTCTAGGATCAAGAGCATGTTACTAAAATAATTAAAGTTATTTTCTTTACCAACAAATAATAAAACTATGGGCCCCACGCCAAAGTTGTAACGTTTATTGTAATGGCTTAATAATATTTTTCAATAATGGTTCAAGTGGATTGTTTCTTTAATATTTTAAATAAAATTTAAATACAGAAATGAAGGGGAATGGCATGATTAGGGGAACCATTTAATGGATGTGGTCCTCAAAAGAGCCATCATCAATCTTCCCTTCCAATTAATGGCCGTTTACACCTATTTTTTTATTTTTTAATATTTACATAGTATCGTATTTCGTATTACATTATTTAAATAGTATGAACAAATTATCATTTGTTATCAGACTGTAAACAGAGTTGGTTACGATTAGGATACATATTTTAATTGATGACGAGTTTAATTAGTTACTAATTTAATTAATATGAAATTGAAAAGACATCGATAATGATGTGTGGTTTTTTTATTTTTAATTAATTAATATGTATACTTTGATAATTTATTATCAGTATTATAACTATATACTTCATTATAGTATTTAGTACGAGAGAATTACCAGTCTATGATTTTATAATTTGCACACATTGGTATATGAGTTTGTTTGTTACCAAACTGTAAACGAGGTTGGTTACGATTAAGATACGTATTCTAATTGATGACAAGTTTAATTAGTGACATAATTTAATTAATATGAATTTGTAAAGCAATTGATAATGATGTATGGTTTTGTAATTAATTAATTAATACTATGTGTACTTTGATCATTTGTTATACTCTCTTTTGGTAGTGTCATTAGCTATGAAATTAGGTAAACGTTGGGAATCAAACTTCTCTTAGATGATTTATTAATTAGGGAAAAAATTGGGATAAGTCGTAATTATTGCAATACATGATATGACAAAATGAAGAAATTGTACTTAAGATACTAGACAAAGCTTAACTGAATTTGAAATTGGATTATTTTGAGCCACATTTTTGTTGCGTAATTAATATGGTGAAGTCAAAACTAATTTCTTGATGTGCCTTTTGAACAAAAGGATTTAGACCTACTGGTTTTTAATGATTCAAAATCAATTTAATTTCTCCTTAATTTATTAAAAATTCTCTCATCTTTATAACCGTAAAACCAACCATCCCTTCCCCAATTCCTCTCTTCTTCCATCATCTGCCACGTGGAGAATGAAGGACGTATTTTTTTTTTTTTTCATTATTTTGTAATTTAATTAGCCTTTATTTACTCTCTTTGGGTGAGAGGTTTTTCCTTTTTGGGAAAGGAAACGTTCATCATTCGATGCTTAGTAAGGCACCTCGAGTTTCTTATGAGTTATGAATCAATACACCTTGCAATTTAAAATAATAATAATAATTTTTATTATTAATATTATTATTACATTATTATATTTTATTATAAAATATACAAATAATACAACTAAAATTTACAATAAAATTAGCTCACAATAGCTTTACCCGATATCTCAAATATAAAGGCAAGAACTTTGTTTTTATTTCTTTAAAGTTAAAGAGTAACTTTCATTTATTTGTAAGAACAAATATAGTTGAAAATGTCATTCAGAGAAGTTGGAGGCTCGACCCACATATTAGGACTTGGAGAGAATCTCGAAGCCCGGGCAATAAAATTAATATAATTTTAATTTGACTGTAATTTATTATTAAAAAAATAGAATCTATAATGAGGAATATTAGTTAATATAAAGAATAATATTACTTTTGAAAAGAAAAATATTAATTAGTAGACTGAACAATATTAATAATGTTTACTATATAATTAATAATTTTCATTATATGAACTTTTTTTTATAGTTCGAGAAAAAATATAAAATAATAGTTTGCTTAACTTTTTTTTTTTTGAATAAATATTGCTCCCGCTGCTAGTTCAACGAAGCTTTATTCTTAAATATATTTCTATTTGTCAAACATAAAATTGATATATATTTAACCCAATGGTTTTTTTAATGGGTAATTACAATTATTCTTTGAAGTTTATTCAAACGAATAAAACACATCAACTCTTCAAAAAACTACGCGATCAGTAAATTATAATTACTCCCTTGATATTTATCCAAATTATCAAATGAACTTGAATGACTAAACACAATCCTTTGACTTTTGATCATTAATTGGTTCTTCAATGAAGGTGGACTTTAGTAAGTACATCAAATAAAATATTCGAGTTTGCTTTGAAAATTCTAATAAACTTCAAGAGTAAGTACAATGTACTCAAAATATGTAACTAAATCTAGACAACTATTGAGGTAGTAATCGTAATGTTTTATTTATTTGGTAATTAATATATATACACGGTATTTTATGAAACTTGTTCATAATATAAAATTTACTCACTTCGATTTGAACTGAGTGAAGTTTTATAATTTATTATTAAAATTAAAAAGTGGTGTATGTTGACTATTACCCTTATAGTTTATTAAGAGTTTTTATCACATTTTTAATTGTAGTTCCTTCTCTCCCACATATATCTCTTCTCTTGTTCTCAGTGGTGTATGTTGACTATTCGACCCTTATAGTTTATTGAGAGTTTTTATCACATTTTTAATTGTAGTTCCTTCTCTCCCACATATATCTCTTCTCTTGTGTAGATGGACCATGGTCAATTGACTTATTCAGGGAGTACAATTAATAAAAAGTAATGTAAAATGTGAGTGATATTTTAGGGAGATTGAAATAGGGGTAAATTGGAGAAAATAAGGTGCAAAATATGAAAAAAAAATCAAATATTTTGAAACAATAATTATACCCTAAAACTTCACTCATTTTGAATTGGAGGGTGTAAATAACTACTTTTTTTTTTGAAACGGTAAATAGCTACATTCATTTAGTGATATCATTGCACTGATAAACTAATATCGTAGTATAAAATGCTATGAGTATTTATTTTGTAAAAAATAAAAGTATTACTGAATGAATAATACAGTAACAATTTTATATTATGAACAAGTTGTTCTGTATTATGAACAAGTTTCACAGAACAACGACTCCGACATATAATCGTAATTTTCTAAATAATTTTTTAATAAAAAATAAACTTAAAAATGTGGATAAGTGTGAAACCAATGTATATAGCTAGGTTGAAGAAAGCAGGGGTCGATCCAATTCGTCTTCTCCTCCTCCTCTCCCCACCATAAATGGGGTCGGTTAGATGTTGGAGGGAACACATCACAGCAACTCAAGCAATCACTCTGCAATTTACTATATATTGCATCTATATATATTTTCTCACATAAATATTTATTTATTTATTTATTTATATAATACACGCATCAAATAGTACTCTTCCATAAATTTATATATAGCTAGCTACATGCATACACACAGACACACTCATGTTTGTGTGTGTGTGTTTTAAGAAAAAAGATTCTTCGAGGAAGCTGCCCACCACCATTCTGCCTATTAATGCACACATGAAGATATCATTCATATTGCACGGATATAATATATTATATACATAAATATATGGTATAAATTTACTTTAACTATACCCAATTTTCTATTTTATTTTTAGTCCCTAAAATTAAAAAAAAAAAAAAAAAAAAAAAAAAAGAGAAGAAGAATTGTATATGTATCGGCTAATTAATGCTGGTAATCCAACCGATTAAGGGGACGAGAAGTTTTAAAATATAAATACTAAAACGAGACGTAAGGAAGAAACATGAAACGAGAAAATAAACAACACCGAATTTACGTGGTATACATTGTGTTAGCTACATCAACGGATAAAAGAGATGACTTGTATTATTATCTGATCTCAGCAATACAGAATATAGAATGATTTATATCAAATAATAAGCGAAATCCCCTGCTAACTCTGCGCAGGAAATTCAAGGCATAGACATACTAAAAGGATTTTTTTTTCACATCAGCAGTTAATGGCTGGGTTATATGCACTAAGCTTATCAAGAGACGGGATTTTAAAATTACTCCCCCCGTTCAATATTAGTAGTCCTACTTTTTGAGCTGTTATTTTTTGTCATAAGTTGGTTAGTATTATATATGAGGTATTGTGAGGTCAATT
The DNA here is from genome assembly GCA_947034835.1 of Ballota nigra. Taxonomy (NCBI): domain Eukaryota; kingdom Viridiplantae; phylum Streptophyta; class Magnoliopsida; order Lamiales; family Lamiaceae; genus Ballota; species Ballota nigra. The sequence continues at coordinate 80,145,884 of OX344729.1, read as the reverse complement.
TATGAATACAATAATTGTTTATGAAAAATATGATACTTATATCTTCCATAAACAATAACTTTATTAATAAATAGACATCATGATACCTCATAATACCCTCCAACTTTTGACAAAAAATAACAGCCCAAAAAATAAGACTATTAATATTGGACGGAGAGAGTACAAAATAAAGAAATTATGTTTGGTTGGGTACTTTGGTACTAAGGATTGGAAAAGGAATACAAAAAATATGTTTGGTTCACTACTTTGAAACCTTGCTACAGTGCCTCATATCCAAAAATGGGGGAATCCCCCATTCCTCAAGTTTATGAGTGGAATGACTTTCATTCCTTACTCCCATTACCCAATAAATTACAACACCCTTTTTCCTCTTATTATTCTTTATTCTAAAATAGTTTAATAAGTTTATTTTTTAGTATTATACTTTGTTGTTAGGTTATGGAATTTTAGGTTCCCTTTATTATATTTTTTATTAAATAATTAAGATTAAACTTGAAAGAAAAATTTATTTCAAACTAATTGAAATACTTCCATACGCTATTTTTTAATAAAAATATATTTAAAAAAATAAATTAAAATAATATTATTTTAAAAAAATCAATAAATTGATTCCATTCCTAAAAAACTTGACAAACCAAACAAAATCAATGACTATAATAGTGATTCCTATATTCAACCAAACAATACAATTTTAAAGAGAATATCCATTTCATTCCTCACTACTATCATTCCCATTCCCATTGTCATTCCTTTCAACAAACCAAACGTCAAACAAAATTTGTTATGGTGATTGAATTCAAATTTGGTTGAAGTTGGGGTGATCATAATATTTTAAAAACAACCAAACCGCACTCTATTGTATGTATTTTTTTTTTTCTTTAATGAAATGCGTTTATATTTTTCTTAATAAAACTGCACCGCTCTAGCAAAACAATTTTAAGTTGAGGTGTAAAATCGCACCGACTGCACCGCTAATTTTATATATATATATATATATATATATATATATATATATATATATAATATAATATAACTAATACTTTCTAAAACTAATAATTTTTAGTGAAAACAATCAATACCCTTCAAATAAGTTTTCCCAACTCTCATTTGATATTTTTTTCCCAACTCATTATTTATAAATTCTGTCTCATCTATTATTATATGTTATAGTAGAAGAGATGAGCAAAGAACAGATGGTAATGAATGATTTGTAGGTGTTATTATTCGCATTGTAATGTTTTGTGATATTATTTAGTTACTATCTTTATATTATTTTTTTGATACTAATAATAAGACCGTCAAAACCAACCAAAACTGCTCAAAACCGCAAAATTAATTTTACACTATAAATAGTGGTTTGAAATTGAACAACTAACTAAACTGCACATAACAATGCAATCTAGATTTTATAGAAAATTCTGCAAAATCTCACCACGATCACTCTAGCTAGTTAAGTAGTTGTACTAGCCCACAGTGTGAAGTAAACTATTAACACACATAATTTAAATTACTTAACTCCTGATCTTAAAATTAATTGTTATTTTCTAGTAGGAGTGAATTTTTTTATTGGTTTGAATTGCAATTTTTATTTTTAAATTGAAATGTTGTTTTTCATAATTCAAAGGTTTAAATTTGAATGCAATTTGTGAAAAAATTATACTTCTATTATTAAGCCATTAAATTTTGACTTGTAATAGTGAATTAATATAAAAATTAATCCTATTATTACTACTATTAAAATATTGTTGTCACTCGAATATGATTTCATGCATGACATAAAAAAGTCATGCAATAATTCATCAATGAAATAAAATAAAATTAGGCAGTATGTTATACCTATTATTTTTCGTTAGTTTGAGGACCCATAGTTGCATGGTCACGTCCTTTTAAGTTTTACCCGATAACTCAACACGTGTATTAATGGTTTCATCAGTTTAGGAGGAAAAAAAAAAAAACTGTAATCAAATCAATAAAGTTGGGTTTTAAAACATTTCAAATATTTAACAAACTAATAGCATTATAAAGAGTACTTTTATTTGAAAACGTTTCATAATAAATTTAACATGAAATAGTTTAGAGTATCATTAATCTCATCAGAAGTATCATTATTTTGAGTTCAAAAATTGTTTTTTAAATTTTATTGAACTTAGACTAATAATACCCCCGATGAAATTAATAATACTTTAAAATTGTTTCATGATAAACTTATCATAAACTATTTTCATATAATACTTTGCCTATTATAAATACGCAAACAAAAAATTCTTGGATTTGTTTGAACATCGTTTGATAAACAAAATAAATAAATTTGCATAACATCTCATGAAAACTCAACAAATTAACGTTATCTAAAATTTAAATAACATGATTCTGTGATTCTGAAGAAATTTTTTTGCAAAATCATTTTCTTGAATAGTTTATTATTATTATTATTGTTATTACTAAGGCAAGTGATGTGGCCAAGATTAAATTAATTGAGATCTTGATATAATATAAGTTTGCTTGTAAGAATTAATATTATTGTAGGGGAAATGGCAGAAATGGTCCCATAAGAATTGGTCCTCATGAATTTGGTCCTTTTTTTAGCGCAAATAGTCCCATACGATTTTTCCGTCAAAAAATAACGGATTAACGAGTATGAGGACCACACGCCCGTTAGTTTTTTGCCAAAAACTCGTGCGTATAATTCCCAACTCAAAAATAATTAATCTCCAACTTCTTAAAACTCTACGAACTAAAGTTGCAGAATCGCCTTCATACTTGTATTTTACATTAAAATGATTGTTAATAGCAAAAACTGGCCTATTTCCCTCAAAAAATCAAGTTGAAAAGGTTTTTTCATCCAGTGTTCCATAGAAAACTGTAAAATATTTAACGGATGAGACATTTTTTGCTAAAAATGGGACCAAAAAAGAACATGAGACCAAATCTGTCAAGTACAAATTCTCATGAGACCATCCTTGCAATTTACCCTATTATTGTATAATAGTGTACGAGTGTACATTATACTTCAATTCCTCCTCTGTCTCATAAAAATAGACTTACTTTTTATTTGTATGTGTCCCACAAACACGTACTATATCTTATTATACTATATTTCCAAACCTCTCCAAGATGATGTGTCAGCACCACATTTCTCTTAAAGTGACGTGGCACCTCTCAAATCATTTTATTTCAAAATTCTGCATTCTCCTTAAAAGTTATTTTAGGTATATTTTAAATCATATTAAAACTTAATCTACACCATGAGTTTTATACTTTTAATCTCAACCGTACATTTCATTTTACATTTTCTATAAATGTCAAATCTCACTTTAGTTTTCATTCGGATTTACAACCCTAATCATCTTCTCTTCTCTTTATTTTCTCATTCATTGTTTGATTTTTCTTTATAGGTATAATATTATTTTTTTCTCCTCTTCTTCTCTCACGATGTCGTCTCTCTTCTCGCAGGTTATTCACGAACCGCCGCCTCCTCATGGATTTTTCCCTCGAATCACCGCGGACTTAAACCGCATCGGAATACCGCACACCACCACATCGGGTAAGAGATCAATTTTATTTTAATCTAATTGAATCGTCATTTTTTTTCTTGCATAAATATGGATAAATGCTTGGTATGACGATCCAAACCCGGAGCATCACCGTAACAAAAACAGTCTCACGGCCCCAGTTTATTGGGATATTTTGGAAATCGACGGATGTAATTTTTTTATTTTTTTTAGTTTTTTTTTATGAATTAATTATTTTTAAAATTTAGAGTTGTTACTACTGAGTTGTTATTTCTTTATAGTATACTATAAATCTTAATAAAATTTAATTAGTGTAAACAAAATATTTATGTATAATATGAAATATTCTTTTAAACAATAATGTAATGCAAGCAATTCTTTTTTCATTGTTGGATGATTTTTTTTTTTTGTTTTTTAGGATTTTTTTTTTGCAACATATTGATATATGTGAAATTTGTAGGAGAGAATTCGAAATATTTTGGAAAAGATATTTTCACCGAAATAGCGTATGATACTAAAAAAATCTTGCAACCAACTTGCCTTCAATAATAGATTGTAATACAAAAGTTTATTTTTAGATAAAATTATACGGCCAAAATAGATTATTAATTGCAAAATACAGATATTCTTTTATAAACTAGGATTTTAATTTTTTTTAAATATTTTTTAACATACAAATATTAAAAGAGTATTGTAATTGATAAATAAGTAAAAGATTGTTAAATCTTATATAATTAATGTATATATTTTTTCTTAAAATATGTGGAATAAATTTTTATGGGTTAGTAATTATAGTGATGACAAAAAAGAAACTTTTTTTACTAATGAAAATAAAATATTTACGCATAATATGAAATATTATTTTAAACATTATATTAATGCAAGCAAGTATTTTTTCATGGTTGAATAATTTCTCTTCTTAGATATTTTGGAAGTTATTTTTGCAAAATATTGATAGATGTGGATTTTTTCTAGGAGAGAGTTGAAATATTTCACAAAAGATATTGTCACCGAAATAGTGTATGATACCAAAAAAATTACTGTCACCAAATATAATATCTTGCATTCAATAAATAAAATATCTATGTAAAATATGAAATATAATTTTAAACATTATATTAATGCAAGCATATCTTTTTTCACAGTTGAACAATTTCTTTGCTTAGATATTTATGAAAGTTATTTTTGTAAAGTATTGATAGATGTGAAATTTGTAGGAGGAAATTGAAATATTTAAGAAAAAAGATATTGTCACCGAAATAGTGTATGATACCAAAAAAAATAAAAATAAATTGCCATTAAATATAATATCTTTCCTTGAATAATAGATTGTAATACAAAAGCTTATTTTTGGATAAAATTTTACCGCCAAAATAAACCATAAACTGTAAAATACATATATTCTTTTTTAGACTATGATTTCGATTTTTCTTTTATATTGTTTTAACATGAAAATATTAAATTAGTATTGTAAATGATAAATAAGTAAAAGAATGTTATATAATTAATGTATATTTCTAAAAAAAATATGTGGAATAAATTTTTCATGGTTAAAAAATTATAGTGTTGGCAAAAAAGAACACTAAGTTTCTTTACTATCAATTTAAGTATTATTACTTTAAAAAAATATCTTACTCTAAAATACAATAATTATGAATATATTTTAATCAATGGAAATAAAATATTTACGTATAATAAGATTATTCTAAACATTAAATTAATGCAAGAAAATCTTTTTTCACAGTTGAACAATTTCTTTTTTTAGATATTTTTGGAATTTATTTTTGCAAAATCTTGATAGATGTGAAATTTGTAGAAGTAAATTAAAATATTTCGGAAAATATATTGTCACTGAGATATCATATGATTCCCAAAAAATATTGTCACCATGTAATATTTTATCATCAATAACAGATTGTAACACACACATTTTATAATAAAATTATAACTGCAAAATACAATTTGAAACTGTAAAAAATTTCAGACCGCGAAATTCGCGGGGTACACACTAGTTTATGATATCGTTGAATTTTCATTTCTATCTTTGCCTCTACTTATGCATTTTGCTATTTTCCAAATCAAGATCGAAGTAGTAATTGACGATATGAAATGAGTAGGGATAAAATGAGAAAATAATATTTTTTTAATGTTCAAACTATAATAACTTTAATTTTTTAATTTGCATGTATGAAAAAACTTACATGATCATTTTTGTAAGACATCAAAAGTAATAATTATGTAACTTTTGTAGCTTTGACAATTAATGCACCAGTAATATCTATTTGATGCAACTGGTTTTCAAGTAATATCATTAGATAAAACGAATAATATTATTTAGTGGAAAAAATTCAATTATAGTGGATGGTGCAATTGGTTTTTGAGTAGTACTATTTAGTGATACATGTATTATTATTTTGTAAAAAAAAAAAATAGAACTATTAAAAAAAAAGTGCACATGCACATTGTAAATGCAAATGGTGTATAAAAAAAATTGCATCTATGCAAACAACATATATCCAATCAAGCATGACAATGTGAATTACTCCGCTAAATAATTAATGGAGAATTAGATTATATAATCAAAGGATTAGATTAGTGGACGCCATTAATTAATTTCAATCAAATATATAACTCAACCTGTGCAGTGTATGAATAATGATATGTATGTCCGATTATGAATTTTTTCTTATGGAGTCCCATACTTGTATACTATAACATGGTAAAAACAATTTATATCACATTAAATTTCATATCAAAATCGTAATTCCAATTACTCCTCATGACATCACTAGTTTAGAGAGTGACATATTCAGGTACTTAGGGGCGTTTCTTAAATGTTAAAAACACTTATTTCTGATGTTGTTTTTTCACAACTTTAATTTCTTAGAAGTATTTAATCGTTGAGTGTTTACACACACTCTTAAAACTATCTTACTTTTATCTGCATCGCAATTAATTTGACACTATAAATTAACAAAACTAGCTAGCTATAAACATACCGGTTCATAGAAAAATATATAGAACTCCACGACTCTTACACCTGTAAAAGTTGAAATACAATATTAAATTAAATAATTAAAAATAAAAAACACAAAGTAGTTTTGTGAAAATGAAGAACGTAGAATTATGTATATATATGGAATTAAAATAGCATGTTATGTCAAAATTTCTCCTGCATAACACATGAGAATCAATCAAATAGCATTCATCAACATCACTCATTCTATATATAAGATTTTAATAGCCCACGGTGGTGACTTTGAGACAGGTCACATCCCCAAGAGAAGGAAACATCCCCAACCCTAGCTGTGCCCTTGCCCCATCACTATCCCACCCCCACCCCACCCAACCCTTCTTGATTGTTCTGTATTACCAATAAATAGATATAAACCTATCATATATTTACTCCCATCCACATCTTTTTTTTCCCAAAACATATAATAGTACATAGGTCTTCTATCTTAATTTGAAATTTCATCTTGTATAATGTTGGCTTTTAATGTGAGGGTAAATGAGTCAAGCCGGCTCACAAGCTACTCGTACTCGATTTGAAAGAAAGGTTAAAATTGACTCGAGCTATTCAAGTTGTTCTTGAGCTCAACAATGCTAGACTTGTCAGGCTTGCTTTTAAACCTAATCGAACTCACATAATTTTACCCATAATACGTTAATTATTTTATAAATATACTCTAACTATTAAAAAAAAAAACTAATACATAATAGTTGTTAAGCAAAATGAGCTGCTCGTAAGCTCGGCTGGTTAATGTTCGAACTCGTTAAATACTCGATAAACTAATGAGTCGGCTCAAGTTCGGCTCGTTCGGTTAGATAGTCGAATATATTTTTATAATTCCACGTCTATGCTTGTTGAACTCATTAGCGAGTCAAATCGAACCCTATTGCAAACTCGTTAATGTTATTGAGCTTGGCTCGCTCAATAAGTGTTCAAGTCGAGCTCGAACTTTAAATGCTCGGCTCTATTCAAATAACAACTCTAAAAGTTAACAAGTCGAGTCATTATTTCGAGTATACAATCGAGTCAAGCTCGAGTTCAAAATATTGAGTTCGAATTGAGTTTGAACTTAACACTACTTGACTTGGTTCGTTTAAAATGCATGTTATCAATTATCAATAAATGCATCATGTGTATTGGATTTAACAAAATATATAGTACTCCTTCCGCCTCTTTTTAGATTGTTTAAAAGTACGAAAAATTTATTTTACCCTTTAAAATAGATTACTTGCAAACATCTCTTGTTTACAACTCATGTTACTCTATTTTGCAATATATCGTTACACAATAAACTAAAGTCACCAAAATATAGTAGAAATGATTAGTTTACCCTCAATTTTATCACTTTAAATATTAATATACAATTTTTTTTTATTAAAATCTGTACGATTAATTCACTACAAAAAGGGGATGATTTAAAGAGGGGGCTTAAAGAGGGGGATTGAAACCCTCGATATTAAAGAGGGCATTAACGAGGGGGATTTTTTTCTAAATTTAACGAGGGATTTACCTAGGGCAAAAATTACCCTCGTTTCTAACAAGGGACTTAACGAGGGGTAAAATAACCCTCGGCAATTAACGAGGGACTTAACAAGGGTGAGAGTCCCCTCTTTAGTTAAAGAGGGTGGTCCCCTCGCCTCGGTCAAACGAAAACAACTTAACGAGGGCGTGGGCCCCTCGTCACTTAACGAGGGTGTTCCCCTCGCCTCGGTCAAATGACATCCTACTTAACGAGGGCATTGCCCTCGCTAACTAACAAGGGCAAATTTTCCCTCGTTAATTAGCGAGGGCAGTGCCCTCGTTAATTAATACCCTTGCTAAAGCCCTCTTTAAGTGATATTTTAATTTCATTCTAAATATTTTAATTAAAATAAATATTTATCTGTTAATTTATAATTAAAATAAATATACAAGTGATAATTTAATTTTATATTAAATATTTTAAATATAATAAAAATATGTGTGTTAATATATAATTAAAATGATCATTGTATGTGTTAATTTATAATTAAAAATAATAATTTACAAGTGATAGTTTAATTTTATTCAAATATTATAATTAAAACAATTAATATGTGTATATACATGTATATACAAGTGTTAATGTATATTATTAAAAAAGAATATATAATTAAGTGATAATTTAATTTTATTTGAAATATTGTAATTAAAATGATCAGCATATGTGTATAAATGTAAATATGTGTTAATATATAATTTAAAAGAATATAAAATGATAATTTTATTTTATCTTGAATATTATAGTTAAAATGATTAATATATGTGTATACATGTGTTAATATATAATTAAAAAAAATATATACAAGTGATAATTTATTTTTATTCAAAATATTATGATTAAAGCAATCAATATATGTGTATATATGTTTGCACGTGTGTTAATATATACTTAAAATGAATATATAATTGAACATTTAATTTAATTATATACATGTGTTAATGTATAGGTAAAAATTAATTTGCAAATGATAACTTAGTTTTAAATGTGATAATAAACAAATGATTATAATAATTTTATATACAAATGAATATATAAATATATTACTAACATATAACAAACATATAAAAGAAATGATATTATATGATATATATATATATTTAAAGTGAAAGTATATCGAATGACTTGTCTTGCCCAAACGGTAAGGCGAAATGCTTAAAGTCCTCCCCATGTGGGAGGTCTTGGGCTCGACCCCCAGCCCCAGCAAAATTATGGGAATAACATGTAGTTGGGTCGTGGGTTCGATTCCTGAACAACACATATTTTGCATTAATGAATTGGCGAGGGCACTGCCCTCTTTAACTAACGAGGGTGCGCCCCCCTTGCTAATTAACGAGGGCCGAAACGAGGGAATGCCGAACAGACTTAACGAGGGCACTGCCCTTTTTAACTAACGAGGGCACTGCCCTCTTTAACTAACGAGGGCGCGCCCCCCTCGTTAATTAACGAGGGCCGAGACGAGGGACTTGCTAACGAGGCTCATTTTGTCGAGGGTTGTTGTCCCTCTTTAAAACCCTCTTTAAACCCTTTCCCCTCTTTAAGTCCCTCTTTAATCCCCTCTTTAAATTAGTCTTTTTTTGTAGTGATTTTATATAAGCAATCTTAAAAATATGAGGTCTACTTTAGATATAAGATATCAAATTAAAGGGTATGTATAGAGTGAAATTGGTTTGTATATAAATAATTGAAGAGTATTAGTTGTTTTCACTGAAGAGTATTAGTTGTTTTTACTGAAGAGTATTACTGGTTTACACTGAAGAGTCTTAGTTTATTTTCACTGAACAACTAAGACTCTTTAGTGTAAATCAGTAATACTCTTCAGTAAATATAACTAATACTCTTCAATAAAAACAACTAATACCCTTCAGTGATTTATGTATAAACCAGTTTCACTCCATACTTGCCCAAATTAAAATATGAGATTAATTCATAACAAAATATAACGCACAAAAGAAAAGGTCTCCCTAAAGATAAAACACTCTACTTGCACCTTTTTGGAGCTAGGTGCAGTCAAAATCACATAAGAAAACAAGATTGAGTTTTTCGTTTTTGGCTTTTTGGAAAATTCAAGAAATTGAATGCCTAGCTAATTATACACATATCTTTAAAAAAAAAAAAATGGAGAAAGAAAGAGACCCTTATTTGAGTTTACTTTTGGAGTCTTATTATTCATTTTACTATATTAACCTTGAGTTTTAGTTCTGTAGTGTTTGTATATTATTACGTGGTCCAATTAAAAAGTCACCAGGTTGACTCTGGGCCCACGTAGCACATGAAATATAACCAGTCCAATTTTATCATATATGCATGTCATATAATAACGTTATATTGTGTATATATATTTGAGACATTATATTTATCGTTAGAAATTTAATCTGCAATTATGGAAAAAGATAATTGGAACAAAAATAATAAAGACGTGTATATTTGTTGACCTAAGTCATTATACATACCTACATCGGAAGATACTATCAAATCAGAAGATATACGTATAATCTTGTAATGATAATTCAAGATAGTGCAAGATACAATGAGCGAATCAGATGGTTATTTATATTAAAAACTAGGGTTGCAAACTAATCGAATCGAATATCACTTGTTTTGAATTCGTATTTGTAAATTTATTTAGAATATCGAATTCGAATCGAATATTTTTCGAATAATAAATACGGTTTATATTTGATTTTAAACTCATATAATTATTAGAGAATATACGAATACTCGAAGCGAATACTCGAATCGAATTTTTCTCAAACATGTTAAAAAAATATTATAAACTTAAAAGTTTCATAACATAATTAATCAAGTACCTAAATTAGAAAAAACGTTAACTATTAAATTCATGAAAAGAAAACTTTAATAAACAAATGACGAACATCAAATCTGCTATCGAGTTTGCAACTCAAGCCCCTTTTTTGAATAAAGTTATAAGGGTTAATATCTTGATACTTATAATGGGCTTAAATTTATACATAAATATATTTATTATTACTATTATTATATAATATATATTTAACCGAATATTTACGAATATCGAATCGAATATCATAAGTTTTGAATTTATATTTGATAACTAATCGAATCAAAAGAAAAATTTGTACTCGAATTCGAATTATAAAATTTCGAATACAAATACAAATATCAAATTGAACCAAAATAGTTTAATTCGTTTACCACCCTAACTGAGACTGCTCAATTAAGACAACAATTTAGTCCACATTAAAAAGACTCTAGAAGGCAATAAAATAATAATAATAATAACTTGATTCTCAAAGAATCTCTTAAAAGAAAATTAGATTTTATATTCATCGAAAACAATCAGACTCCATAGCGCAATATTTATAAGGTTAATTATTTTTTTTTTTTTTTGAAATATTGGGCATGTATATGTGATACATTATAATAATCTTCTTTATTTTTTCTGAAATCTTTTAAAAACATTAAATATAATGAGACAAGAGCATTGTTATACGATTTCTATAGTGACTACTATATCAAATGTTTGAAACAGTACGAATTAAATATTTGCAATCATAATGTTTCACCTTGTATATATAGTCTGATTAATTACCGACCAAATTAAATCTTCTTGTTTGTGCCTATTCCATCACGCGCAACACATGTATAAATCATTCTTGAAAATTAAATGTTCATATAGTGGGATAAAATAAAAAGTTATATACACAATGCTGCACATTTTTAAAATGTCGATCCTACGTAAAATTGTTGGGTAGATATAAAATGAAATTGGTTCATTTATGAATCATTAAAAAGTACTCCCTCCGTCTCAGTTTTTTTTTTCCAATTTGATTTTTATTGATTTTAATGTGAGGCTTGATTTGCAGTATTTAAATGGATAAAATAATTTTTTCATGATGACATATTATTCAATTTAAGTGCATTAGACAAAATGAAGATGATTTCCTATATAATTATTAGTAGAATGAGGTGTAACTTATAAATGTTTAAGGGTGGTGAATAGTGCAGCGGGAAAACAAAACTGGAACAGAAGGAATATTAGTTATTTTAATTGAAGAGTCTTAGTTTGTTTTCACAGAACAACTAATAATATTGTTCAGTGAAAATATTTAATACCCTTAAATGAAAGAAACTAATACTATTTAAACTTCATCTTAACAATATTTATCCAAAATATCATTACATTTAGTGTTCACATATACACCCCATCCAACCAATTTATTATTCTATACATAAAACTTGTTGGAATTATTGATGTTTACCAATAATAATATGTGAGTGAAAATGAAAAGGGAATTCCAATTGAGACTGGACTGAAGACATTGGACATTAGACCTTGGTTATTGGTCCTTGACAATTGATCTTTGGGTTGTATTTGAGCCTTAGAAGAGTTTTCTAAGTTTGTTGAGCCCAAAGTTTGGACTTAGCCCGGAAATCTGGAGAGTCCAGATTCGTTGAAGAGGACATGAAAGTGCATGATTAACATGTGATGAAATTCAATTGTTGGTAAATTCCCTGATTTTCGTTTAATTGGGAGTGACTTACGCCTCTCTTATTTTGGCTGAGACGAACCGGAATGCAGAAAGGTCCAGGTTCGTAGTTTGACCAACAATCCTTCCATGCATGTGTGGGTCTTGGAGGCCTATAAATAGGTGTCTTCATGCATAGTTTCTGGCGCTACACAGAAAATCTCTCCCACTCTCTCCCTAAGTATTCTAGCATATAGAGTCTTTAAGAAATCAGTCCAGTTCATACGTTCTTTCTGTTCGCCGGAGCTTCAAGACCTGTAGTGCTGCACTCTTGAAGACGAAAGTGTTGTTTTACCTTTGGGGACGTATTTCCAGAACCGAAGAACACTACCGGGGAAATTTCGTCTTGCGGGAAGAGACTTTCCTCGACTCGACAGACTGCAATCTTACTTTTTTTGTATTCTCTGTAAATTTAAGTTTCGAGTTGTAATTTTATTTATTTAGTTTTTTGTGATCGAATTATTATTTCCACGGTCATCAAAATTCCAACAAAACTTTATCAAATTACTCCCAAGATCCTATTCATTACATTTTTTTTAAAATTGTGAGCCCAAAGAATTATGGTGCAAAGTGTTCGGAAACAGAGGAATGTAATTTTTATCATTTTATACATTGACTTGGATTATTCTCACTTAATTGTCATAATAAAAAAAAAAAAAAAAAACTACTTAATGGTCAACGGATGATCCATGTCCATTAGTAAGGCGTATGATTTTCCTCTCGATTACCCTAATTCGAGGAGACATCTTACATCAACTGGATAATACAAAAATTTCCATAAAAACTAGGTAATACAAAATTAGATTAAAGAAATACTAGTATGGTGATTAGTTAGCAATTAATTAGTTTAATTAATGTTGCGGGCGGGCCCAGAGTGCAATATATGAGAATATTAGGGTACAATAATAATTATTCCATATGTTGGTTGAAGTTGGGACAAATGGATCCCCGTGGTGGGGGCTCATCATCCCACTCATTGCTTTCGAAATTCGGAGTTATTCATAATTTAATTAATTCTCCAATAAATAAATATAGAGAGAGAGAGGATATAGGATATATTTGTTGTACAAGTAGGTTTTATATAAAAATTATTCATGACAAATTTATCACGAAACTATTTTAATGTATCGAATATTTGATTGGAAGTATCAAAAAATTCATCTAGTATCACTAATTTGGGTTCTTGCAACAATTACAATATAATATTATATAGTGACCCAAATTAATGATACTCCTGATGAGATTATTGATACTCTTGATTAGATTATTGATAATTTAAAATTGATTCATGATAAATTTACCATGAACTATTTTCATATAATACTTTGCCTTGTTGTACATATGACTGAGTATTGATATATACTCCTTCGGTCCCAAACAATTAATTGCTATTTAATGAAACTAAACTTTTTCTTGCTTAATCGATTTACATTTTACGTTATTATTTTTATGCATATTAATTCACATTTATTAATTAAATTAAATTTAGTTTAAGGGGTAAAATATAAAATAAAAATTAACTTTGGACGAGGGAGTATAACACAAATGATGAGTTTTTATGGAGCTCGATTTTGATATAAATGATTTATAATCGACCGATCCTTATAGATGTATTCCTTTCTTTCATATTAATATTAATTATCGTTAATTTTAAAGAATTTAATTTTTTAAATATATTTATCCCTATTCAAATTTAGGAGAGTTGATGAATTAAAAGTGTGTGGAGAAAACATACTTCCATAAAGGTTTCCTAGGGATATATATGTGTGGTAAGTTAGAAAGAAATGTGTAAAAGTATCTCCCATAGTAAAATAAAAATTTGTCTATTAAATTTGAATTGCATACAAAAAATTTGGTATTGGAGATTGATAGATTATCTACTACTTATCTATAAAATTTTATAATCATGTAACATCTCAATTCCTCAATTTACAAATAATTTGTCTATAAAATTAATTTGCCTACAAAATGAAATTTCTAGATAATTAATTATCTACAAGCAATTTGTCTAAAAAATTTTACCTACAAATAATTTGTCTATGAAAAATTATTTATAGGTAAGTGTTGATAGGCGAACATCATCCAAAATGAAGCGAACAAGAGTTACAGGCTTAAACAAAGATAGTCAACATTGGGGTGCATCTACCAATCTGAGAGGTGTATAAAGTGACGAACAACTCCCCCGACGAACAACTAATAGGCGAACAGGTATTAAGACCCGAGACCAAGAATGAGCCAACTGTGAAGTCATCAATGACGAACAACTTGGTCAAATTATGATACAACAGCCATGGTGAACAAGTGAACAAAGCCATAAGACGAACAACTTCCAAAGTACAACCTCAAGAGGCGAACAACTTTGAGTTGGAGAATCAACAAGATCAATCAAGCCGACCTAGGCGAACAACAATGAGTCCGAGATAAGACCAAAGAAGACTTTGTAGCTAAGATTCAGCTTTGATAAGATCAAAGGGACACATGTCAAGCATGCAGGCTAGGGAGACCAAGAGTCTTGGACACCTCATGCTTGTTAGTCTCTATAAATAGTTGTTCTCCAGCTGTGAAATACAAGTTCAAAAAAAAGTTCAAATGCATAAACAATTCCAAAACACACACTATAACACCTAAACGTGCACACATACAAAATTAATTCTATTTCAACTTTTGTACATCCAATTTCATAACCCGAACCCCGATTTACCATTTACGGTGGTAACCAATCACACGTATTGATTGGTGACGTAAAAACGGATTAAAACAGCCACTAATCCTTACGATTAGATTCGTTCACCAACAATTTGGCGCTAGAAGGAGGGTTCGAACCTTCGATTCAGTGTGATTGCTCAAGAACTTCGAGTTTGAAACTTGAAGATTCAAAGAAATCCTCAATAAATTCTTGAAGATACAAGCAAAAGTGTTCTTGGTGTTCTTCAATAACAATTTGAAGATTCAAAGATTAAGAAACTAATCCAACATTAGGATGCCTCAATCCAAGCAAACACAAGGATCACGCCTGTCAAGGAGAGCATCTCCTACTCGGGCCTCGACAGCAGACCATCAAGACCGTGATCCTAAGCACGCGAACAGATCACAGCATACATCCATAACACATAACCTCCCGCCTGAAATGGAGGCTCTGGCGAACAACCCTAACGAGTTGGCTAAGACCATAGCAGCTCTCCAAGCCCTCCAGAAACAACAAGAACAAGCTAGA
Organism: Ballota nigra; assembly: GCA_947034835.1. Classification (NCBI taxonomy): domain Eukaryota; kingdom Viridiplantae; phylum Streptophyta; class Magnoliopsida; order Lamiales; family Lamiaceae; genus Ballota; species Ballota nigra. The sequence goes on along the minus strand of OX344729.1, from coordinate 80,130,118 downwards.
CCTTCCCAAGTAAGGCCTAGGGATAAGTCTCTGGAAGTTGTGAGGGCTAAAAATATTAGGGGCGAACAGCATGAGGTGAACAACGCTCAAGTTAGGCGGGACAAGGGCAAGGCCAAAATGGCTGACTTAAGAGAAGAACAGGCTGAGTCTGCCCGTGGGCGAACAACTTTGTCAAGCCATGGGACTACTCGTTCCAGTGCCCAGGACAGACTTGGTCAACCGCAACATGTCATGGAAGCTGCTCGCCAGAGAGCAGGTGATGGGCGAACAACTCTTGAACAGCCTCGCCCAACAGTACATGAAAGATTATCTCAGTCCGCCTTCAGACGCCTAGGGCCGAATGCGGCGAACAACCCTAGGAAGCAACTCCAGGAGGAGCCCACTCCGAGTGAGGGACTGCGACGAACAGAAAGGCATGCGCCTTTGTTCGTCGAACAGCCTCCAAGTCAGGGGGCACCTTTGGATGAGTTGGTCAGTTTAAGAAAGGCAGTGGAAAGCATGCAGGGGCAATTAGACCAACAGAGAGGTATGGGGATGACCAGCATGCCATTATCCCCATTAGCCCCTCACATTTTAAAAGCCCCAATTCAAAAGAAGGTTCAATTTCCGGCAGGCATTCAGTATGAAGGCCTAGCAGACCCTCGAGTCCACCTTACCAAATATATGGACTACATGGTTTCCGTGGGGGCCAGCGACGCCACCCAGTGCCGGAACTTTCCATTAACGTTGGGCGACCGGGTTCACAAATGGTTTTCAGCAATGCCACCGGCATCAATCAACTCGTTTGCCCAACTGGGTCGGGAGTTTCTTTCACACTTTTCAACAGCTGGCTCGTATCTTTCCCAGAAACATCGACTGTCAGATTTAAGCCAAAATGACGACGAATCTGACAGAGCATTCATGGAAAGATTCGATAAAGTGTTGTTGGAAGGAGAACCGGTCAGCGAGGACACTAAAATTGTCGCTGTTATGGCAGGACTGAAAAAAGGGTCAGAACTATGGAAAGAGGTACGTCTGAAGTGCCCAAAGAATTACGCCGAGTTCAGAAATCAGGCCGGCGTGTTCGTTTCCATGCATGAGGCCCTAGAAGCAAACTTGGGGGAGAACAAAGTAGACCACAAGGAGAACAACAAAAAGCCTGGTGGAACAGGATACAGAGTCCCGAAGAACATGAAAGCATTCAACGAAGGGACAGAATTGAAAGAAAAGCTCAACCAGGTGCTAACAGTGTCAGTTGACACTGTTTATGATAATGTAAAAGGCAAGGAGTTGCTCTCCCCTCCGCGAAGAATCCGTCAGGACACTGGCAAACTCAACCCCAACAAGTACTGTGCCTACCATCAAAGCGTGGGGCATTTTACAAGTGAGTGTAGAGATTTGCTCAAGCAACTCTGACGATTTTATGAGGAGGGAAAACTCTCCGAATTTGTTAATAGACAGCCCGGCAAGAGAGGCCGGGAGAGCAGCCCGGGGGAAGAAAGCGACGAACAGCCTCAACGGAATAATCGCCCCGGACGACCAGTTCCCGCTGCAGCTGCACGCCCATTGGAGGATATTTTCATGATGGAGCCTTCCGGCTCTGCCGGAGGTTGTTCTGATGGACGTCCACCAATGTCGAACAGAAAGAAGAAGGCAGAGTTACGAGCTATGGGCTAAGTTCAGGAAATGGGGATCAAACCAACCATCATGCAAACGGCAAAGTTGACCTTTACCGAAGAAGATTTGGAAGGAATCTCGACCCCACATAACGATGCGCTCGTAGTCTGTATCAAAATTATGGGAACAAGAGTCCACAGACTTTTGGTGGACACCGGAGCCTATACCAACATCATATTCAAGAAGACGCTCGATCAACTGGAAGATTGTTCGGGCTACATTCAAAGTACAACTCATAGAATTGTAGGCTTCGGAAATGCTGTAACCACTCCAGTAGGGGAAATTAGACTATCTGTACAACTTGTAACAGCCAATGAACCCAAAAAGAATATTACACGAATGGTTGATTTTTTGGTCGTAGACCAGGAATCAACTTACAACGGATTTCTTGGTCGCCCCTTTTTAAATGAATTCAAAGCTGCATGTTCCACTTACCACTATTGTATAAAATTTCCAACAACAAGTGGGACAGGCACAGTGAGAGGAGACCAAAGAAGAGCTCGGGAGTGTCTCCTACAATTAAAAGCAAAGTTTACTCAAGTATCCGTGATGGAAGCTACCACAAACTGTCCTGGCGATAAGTCGTCAGTATTGGAGAACATGATGGACACGAACGACCACATGGACACTGACGAACAACACTTGGACGAGCAAGTGTTGGACGAACAACTCACCACCACCATTGAGGAACTTCCAGCTGACGAACAAAGAAGTGGTGGTGACGAGCAACCTTCATCAAGCAACTTGGAGGGCCGGGTACTGGCTAACAACAACGGATCAGAGCCGATGAATGATCTAGATCCCCGCCTGGGGGCAGAGCCCATGGACATCGAAAATGATACAAATCTTGAGGGGCCAATACTTGATCCCCGTTGGAAAGGACAAAAACGACGAGCAACTCCAGTCGAAGAACTGGAGGCGTTCAGAGTTAACCCTGACAACGAGGATCTTGAACTTTACATAGGATCTGAGCTCCCTGAGCCATACAGATCCCGGATGAAAGAATTCCTCCTCAAGAATCTAGATGTTTTTGCATGGTCTCATGCAGACATGGTGGGAATAGATCCAAAGCATGCTTGCCACAGGCTCAACATTAATCAAGCCAAGAGGCCAGTCCATCAAAAACGAAGGAAGTATGGCCCGGACAAATATCAAGCGTTGAATGAAGAAGTTAAAAAACTGTTAGACAACGATCTGATCCGTCAGGCACTTTGTCCACAATGGGTAGCAAACCCTGTGCTGGTGAGGAAGCTAAACGGAACCTGGAGGCTATGCATAGACTTTACAGATCTGAATGCAGCATGCCCGAAGGACAACTTTCCTCTCCCGCACATCGATCAATTGGTGGACGGCACTGCGGGTCACAAAATGCTAACATTCATGGATGCTTTTGCAGGGTATCATCAAATCCCAATGCATCCTGACGATCAAGAAAGCACAGCTTTTTACACCAACAAAAACTTGTTGTGCTGGAAGAGAATGCCCTTCGGCCTCATCAATGCCGGGGCAACTTATCAAAGGCTGGTCAACAAGATGTTTGACCAACAAATCGGAGACACGGTGGAAGTCTATGTAGACGACATCGTGGTCAAAAGCCCCAGGAGAGGAGATCATCTCCAGCATTTGACCCAAGTGTTCGAGATTCTTCGGCATTATAACATGAAGCTAAATCCGAAGAAGAGCAGCTTTGGTGTCCATTCGGGGAAATTCTTGGGACATCTTGTTAGCCAGCGGGGAATTGAAGCCAACCCAGCAAAAGTTAAAGCCATTATGGATATGCAACCTCCACGATCAGTAAAAGAGGTGCAAAGGCTCACAGGATGCCTAGCAGCTTTGAATCGGTTCATATCCAGATCGGGGGACAAATGCCGTCCATTCTTTGAGGCCATCAAAAAAGGAAGCTTCTCATGGACTAACAACTGTCAAAGGGCCTTTGATCAACTCAAAGACTACCTGGGAGATGTTAAAATCCTATCAAAACCAGTCCCAGGAGAGAAGTTATTCCTATACTTAGCCGCATCAGAAGTTGCCATCAGCTCTGTTCTGGTGCGCGAAGACGGCAAATTCCACCAACCTATATACTACGTCAGCAAGCTTTGCATGAAGCAGAGATCAAATACTCCCCAACTGAGAAACTGGCGTATGCCCTGGTCATGAGTGTGCGAAAGTTAAGACCATATTTTTTCGATCATCAAGTCGAAGTACTAACAATTTTCCCGCTCAGACAAATCCTCCATCGCCCCGACACAACTGGTCGTCTATTAAAATGGTCACTAGAGATTAGCCAATTTGGGGTGACCTATGCTCCTCGAACAGCGATCAAAGGGCAAGCATTAGCCGACTTTATAGTCGAACTAACTTTCCCACCATATCCGACGAGAGGACTAGATCACCCCTGGCATCTCTATGTTGATGGATCCTCGACAAATGTGGCGTCAGGTGCAGGAGTGGTACTAATTAGTCTTGAAAGACAAGTATTCACCTCGGCAATCAAATTCGGTTTTATGGCAACCAACAACGAAGCAGAGTATGAAGCTCTCATTGCTGGTCTTCACCTATCCCTTGCCGTAGGTGTTAGACGGTTACAAATCTTCGGAGACTCACAACTGATTGTGAACCAAGTCCGAGGTGAATACGAGGCGAAAGATGATCATATGATTGGCTATCAACAGATTGTTGCTCACCTTATGTCCATGTTAGATCAAGTCTTCATCGAACAAATTCCACGGACAAGCAACACTCAGGCAGATGCTCTGGCCCGACTAGCAACAAGTGAAGGGCCAGCAGAGTTGGCAGACATTATAATTACAAAGATGAATGATCCATCAACAGTAAGCTATAATGTCAACCAATTTGATGATCAAACCGCCGATGAGGACGACTGGAGAACAAATATAGTCAAATACTTGAGAAATGGGGAAAAACCAAACAACCCTTTTGAAGCTGCCAAGCTAGTGAAGCGAGCCGCCAGATATACTTTGGTGGGAGAACAGCTTTACAAAAGGGGAATATCAGTCCCACTTCTCAAGTGTTTGCCTAGGGGGCAAGGACGAGCAGTCCTCGAAGAAATTCACGCCGGAGTATGTGGAAATCACACTGGGGGGCAAGCCTTGGCGTACAAAACCATCAGACAAGGATATTATTGGCCGACATTACGTCAGGATGCAATCAAGAAAGCAAAAACTTGCCATCAGTGTCAGATTTTTGCCCCGAACATTCATACCCCGGCCCAAGAGCTCGTGTCAGTTTACAGCCCATGGCCTTTTGCAAGATGGGGGATGGACATCATTGGTCCTTTCCCGGCTGGAGTCGGAAATGTTCGATTTGCCGTTGTGGCAGTCGATTATTACACTAAATGGGCAGAAACAGAGGCCATGGTGAACATCACGCAACAAAAGATGATCAACTTTATTTGGAAGAACATTGTCTGTCGTTTTGGAGTTCCACAGGCAATTGTGATAGACAATGGTCCACAGTTTGATGGACAAGAGTTGAGAGAATTCTGTGCGAAGTGGGGGATCAAAAAGCATTACTCCACACCTTATCATCCCCAGTCAAACGGACAAGTTGAAGCTGTGAACAAGATAATCAAGCATACATTAAAAGTAAGACTGGCGGAGAGCAAAAGTGGTTGGTCTATCGAACTCCCGGAAGTCTTGTGGGCATACAGAGTTTCTCCCAGGTCTAGCACCGGAGAAACACCCTTTGCTATGGCTTTCGGAACAGAAGCAGTAATACCTATTGAGTTAAGGACCAGCACGATTAGGACGACCAACTTTGATGAACAAGCAAACAATTCTGCTCTAAGTGCTGAAATGGATTTGCTCGAAGAAAAAAGACTCAATGCTGAGTTAAAAAATGCAACATACAAGCAAAGAGCAGAACATTATTATAATTCCCGTGTAAAAGTCCGAGAATTCAGAGTTGGAGATTTGGTTCTAAGAAAACTGCTCGCCCAACCTTCAGGAGTATTGGGACCAACTTGGGAAGGCCCATATCGTATAATGGAAAAATTCATAAATGGCGTATACGATCTCGAAGATATGGAAGGCAAGCCGGCCTCATACTCTTGGAATGCCGTACATCTCAAGAAGTACTACCAATGAATGGGCGAACAATTGTCTTGGGGGCAAATATGGCAAATGAAGTGAATCAAGCAAGTGGAATGGATCAAAAACTTGCATAATTTTTTGAAAATTTGGCTAAGTGTAGATTCAAAAGTTGCTCGGCACATTGTATAGTCTGGTGCTGCGTCTTTTATTTTTGAATAAGAATTGCTCGGCAAAAATCTATATGCGAGCAAGTTTTTAGTTTGTGTTCAAAGTTGTTCGTCATTTTGTATATGTTAGTGATGAACAGTCTTATAATACTTGTAATTTGTTCAAATGTAAATACAGTAGTTGTTCGTCAACAAAAGAAAAGTCCAAAGCTCGAGGTACCAGTCCATTCAAGGACCAAAGCCATTCAAAGGTTGTTCGTCTTTTAAGATGAGCAGAACCTAAGGCTAAACCCTATTCCATCAAAGGCAAAGTTCAAAAAGCGAACAAAGCCCAATACAATATGTTATAATTGCAAAAGCATTTCATGAAAATGTAAAGGCAATTAACATATAAGAAGATGAGCGAACATGAGAAAGACATTCCATTAATCAAAAGGCATTGCCTCAAAAATAGTACAATGATTCAAGAAGTCAAGTACTACAAAAGGAACGAACAACTATTACAGAGAAGAAGAAAAGAAAAAAGCTAAGTCCTAAGAACTATTGTTGCTCGGCAGGGGGAGAATCTTGAGCCTGCTCGGCGGGAGGTTCAACGATCATATCTCGGGCTAGATCTTCAGCAGCCTTATCCTCCACCTCTTTAGCATTTTGCTCGTCAGCTACGGCCACCTCTTCCTCTTGTTCGCCTTCATCAACTGGAAGAGGAGGATGAGTGATGGCAATACTGGGGTCAAGTTTGTCAAGTTTAACCCCAAGCACAGCCAAATCCGCTAACTGAATTTCAATATTGTTCGGCGGTGGATAGTTTTCCAGGAATTCATTTAAGTCCTTGCTCATTTCCTCCACCAGATCCTTGAAGTCATAAGCATCGGCCGTGCGGATGATGTCCGCATAAGCACAAATATAGCCCAAGTTGGAGATTGGCCCACTCCGAGCCTGGAACTCTTGCTCGGCCTGTTCCCGAGTAAGCATCTCAGCCATTTGCTCCTTCAAGCGAGCAAGTTCCGTTTCAGCCTCTCCCCTGGCTGTCCTTTCCTCCTCCAGCGCAGCTTTAGAGGAAAGTAGCTCGGCCTTTGTATTTTTAAGCTCGCCAGAGACAAGCTGATAGTCCTCGATACGCTTCTTCTCCATGTCATCGGCCAGCTTTAGTTGATCCTTTAAGCGAGCAATCTGGCCATTGAAGTTGTTCGCCAGTTTCTCTTTTTCCTCAGTAAGATGGCGAACAGAAGCGGCATGATGACGAGCAGTCTCCTCTAACTCTGCTACTTGAGCCATTCCCCTTTGAGCTGAGACAAGGGAATTTGCGGCTTGGACCATTGATAAATGAAAATTATCAATGGGGCCCTGGGCGAGGACGGCCTTGTTCAGCGGCCGTGACCAGGCGCGAGCAACAATCTCAGCTGCCCGACGAACATGTTCATCCGGAATGTCACGGAAGCTCGCCGGGGTCTTTGAACAGGCTAACTGGTGAACCAGGTCTGCTCGCCCTGGGTAATCGCTGGGCCGGTATCTGCGAACAAAAAGAAGGTCAACACTTGAAAATTTTGACAAATAAAAAACTTGTTCGGCAAGAAAGTAAGAACTTACTCAGAAAATTTTCGCTCATCCCGGCCTAGATATGTAATGTCATCTGGGCTTCTGGGGGAGCCTGTGTCTTTGCTCGCCTTGCCGGATTTCTCCGTAAGCTCAACGGATGAGCGGCGTACAGCCTCACCTTCAGGGCGAGCATGGCTCGAACCCACCTTCTCCTTCCCCTTGACGGGAACATCATGGGACACTGGAGTCCCGTCTGCCTTCTTTAAACGTTTCCCCCCACGAGGAGGGGAAATGGGAGGAGATTGGATTTGAATAGGGGGAGCAGCCTGTCTTGGAACTTTTGCTCCCTCGGGTTTGTTGGTCATGGCGAGCACCTTTTGTGGGGGGTCACCTCTCCTTTTCTTCCCTCTTGGCGGCGCCATTTCGAGAACCCTTTGCTCAAGAAGGGCGTATGCGGGAGGAACGACAACTGTCACTTGCTCGGTTAAAAAAAAAAAAGTTAGACGAGCAAGTTAGGAAACTCAATGGCGAACAAGGCTAAAACCCAAAATTTGGAAATTCATACCTGGGGGCACCTCGACCTGGGCCTCCAAGTGGTGTGGGTATGTCAAAAGGCGAGCAGCTCTTTGACACCTTGTTCGGCAAAGGTAGTCAATAGTCCTATCTTCCTTGTTGCGAAGGCCAACCAAGCACGAGGTAAACAGAAACTCGGAGCTCAACTCCTCCTCTTTCGAATCCCACTTGGGTAGATGAGGGCCTGCGAACAAACAAGAAAAGTTAAATTAGAACAACTTAGCCCAAAGGCGAGCAAGAAATGGACTTACGTTTCAGTTTTCCATAGGCTGCTGGAGAATTTATTCGTCCAGGGCCACCGTGTGGACCAGAAGATGCTCGCCAATCATCCCCAATCCAGAAGAAGTGTTGTTTCCAGTCACGAATCTTGTTCGGCACCTCTTCCACCATTTTCAGCCCAGTTCTGGCCTTGAGATAGTGATAGCCTTCTTCTCCTATGGGGCAGTTTGTAATTGTCATCAAGTAGTTGATTTCTTCCGCAGTGATCCGATCAACATACCCCTCCAAGGCGAACAAGCACATGGAGCCTAGAAGGTTCATCCACCCAATTGGAGTAATTTGGGTGATGGCCAAGTTGGTCGCCTCCAGGAATCGACCAACAACGGGTGGAAGAGGCAGCTTTAGTCCGGCAATCAGGGTGTGAATGTTGATCGCCGTGCATCCTAGAGGTGGGCAATCAGCTATTTCCTTTCTCCGAGGGGCCCATATGTGAATATCATATGGGATCTTGTATTCCTCCCGGATAGAATCCAGTTCATCTTCGCGAACAACACTTTTTATCTTGCTCGCCTGGTACCCAGTTTTCAACTTATCCATTATTTGTCTCTGGGGACGGGGAAAGCTGTTCGCATACCTTTCAGCATATGCTCGTCATTCAAATAGTCGAGCAACCCCAGCTGGGATCTCGTTTTCCCGCATCTTTGGGGATGGAAAATTAATACCCTCCAAGAACTCGCGAGTGAGTTCGTTGAATTCTGGATCTTCAGAGTCAGCAGAAGACGAAGAGTTATCGTTCAAATTGTTGTTCACCGCGACTGTCAATTCTCTCCCAGATGGGCCCGCACCAGTGTTTTCCACAGAGCGAAAAACTGAGTCCACGTGAGCGTTCGACGCTGAGGAAACCTCAACTGGTTCTAGATCGTGAGCAACAATGGGAAAAAGGGGATCTAAGGTCTCCTCGGTATTATTGCTTGAATGCGAAGACATAGGAGAGAGAGAAAAATCCAGACGGCGGTGGAGAGAGTGTTGCAGACGGCGGCGCTTCCCCGGAGAAGATGGTGGCGCTCGGATCCACACGGCGGCGAAAGGAATTTTGGGACAAAAAGTAAAGAAAAAGACGGAGAAAGAAGGGTAACTACCTGGGAATGAAGATTTGAAGCCAAATGCTGAAGGACGGACGCCGGGAAACTCGAAATCGCCGGAGGAAAGAAGAAATCGCCGGAACACTGTAGCAGGAGGGGGAAAAGTGGGAAAATTTTCAGTTTCCCCACTATTTATACCCCAAGCAAAAACGGGGTCCAAGTGACTTGAAGCGATTTTACTAACTTCTACTAGTCGCTCACCCGCAAGCGGACGGGTTCACTGTAGTAAGAGTAAGTATAATGACCAAGTAGTATCGAACCCAAGGGATAGTGTATATGCGAATAGATCCCTGAAGATCTACGCGTCGTAGTTAATATGAGTGTGTGTTTTTGGATTTTTTAAAAAGATTAATTAAAACTAAAATAAACTAATTAAACTAAAATACTAAAGCAGACGAATTAACTAAGGGTTGGATTCAAATAAGAGATGGTGATGCTTAGGATAGGAATCCCTACGTATACTAACGGAGCAGGTACATAATCAAAATAACTGTGACAAACAAGAATTAACCTAAGTCTAAGAATGCAAGGTGAAAGCTCAAGATTCTAAACCCTAATACTTTACCCTAACACTCGACTCCACTAATCCACTAACAAGTTAATGGATTGTGCTCAATTAATGAGACCCTAATTTAACTAAGGTGATGCGGTCGTCCTCCTTCGCTAAACCGGTAGATGAATTAACCTTTCCTAAACCTTCTCGTTAAGACTACTAATTGTTATTGAGTGATGCGGTCGTCCTCTCTCTAACACTTTCGTACTAAATTTAAAGGTAAAGTTCAGATTAATTATAAGAATTCATTAATTAAGAGAATTAAAACTAACGTCACAAATTACCCTAATTACATACCCACAACCTACTTCTACGAGTTCATCCTACCCTAAGCATGCAAGGGTTTTAGCCGGACATGGTTTTAACAAAAATAAAAACAATAGAAGAAACAACACACATAAACATAATGAATTGAAGAACGAAAATATGAAACATGAACTAAGGTTTTAAAGAAATAAATACTAAGAACTGAAATTGAATTAATCAAAACAAAATTTAAACGTGTTCAAAGTAACGAACTAATGAAAAGAAACTAAGAATTGAAAAGAAACTAGAATTCGTATGAAAAACCTCAACAAAACGTAAATAAAGCTTGCTCGTCTCCTTCCTCTCCAAAAACTAAGTCTAACAGTATTTCTAAAGTTTGGGGGTTCTTCAAAACGTGTTTGGAAGAGGTATATATAGGCACGGGTCGAAACGGGAGTTAATGGGCCGAAAATACGCATCCGGAGGCAAAAATCCAAGGTTGCTCGAGCAAAACGCTCGAGCGGTCCCGCTCGAGCAGTGTAGCTCGAATGACACAATCGCTCGAGCGGTTCCGCTCGAGCCGGTCGAGCGATGAAATCACACTGTATGTTTGGGCGCTCGAGCAATTCGCTCGAGCGGTGGCGCTCGACCTAGTCACTCGAGTGACTTCCAACTCATCCCAACTGATACTTTTCCTCGTCCGCACTAATACCAATCGTATTTCTTCAATATCTTCTCATCCGGGCATCCGTTTGAGTCGATTCAAAGTCCTACGAACTCCGTTTTTCGTCCTCTATTCACCTATGAGCATCAAAGAGACAAATTCATCAATGTGTAGAAATAATGCTCAATTGACTCTAAATACTCTATAAACTCGACCAAGATTGGGGTATTTCAAGCTACGAATCATGACAATTTCACGCCTAATCACCAAGGCATAATTTTCTGAAAGTTCAAGGACTCAACTGAGAGAAGACGGGGTCAATTTCGAGCTAAACTAAAAGTTGAAGGACCTATAAGCAATTATAGGGGCGCGTGGCCTCGGGGCTGCTCGCACGTGAACGGCGCGCAATCATTGCGCTGGCGTCATCTTCGTGATCTCCCCAGAACATGGGAAGACGAAACGGTCACCCCAATGTTGCTCGTCACAAAGATGTTGTTCGTCCAAGTCTTGACCAGAATAATATCCTAACTACAGTTGCTCGCCACAAAGTTGCTCGTTTAATGCAACATTTAGTCAGAATAGGGGGCAATTGTTGATAGGCGAACATCATCCAAAATGAAGCGAACAAGAGTTACAGGCTTAAACAAAGATAGTCAACATTGGGGTGCATCTACCAATCTGAGAGGTGTATAAAGTGACGAACAACTCCCCCGACGAACAACTAATAGGCGAACAAGTATTAAGACCCGAGACCAAGAATGAGCCAACTGTGAAGTCATCAATGACGAACAACTTGGTCAAATTATGATACAACAGCCATGGTGAACAAGTGAACAAAGCCATAAGGCGAACAACTTCCAAAGTACAACGTCAAGAGGCGAACAACTTTGAGTTGGAGAATCAACAAGATCAATCAAGCCGACCTAGGCGAACAACAATGAGTCCGAGATAAGACCAAAGAAGACTTTGTAGCTAAGATTCAGCTTTGATAAGATCAAAGGGACACATGTCAAGCATGCAGGCTAGGGAGACCAAGAGTCTTGGACACCTCATGCTTGTTAGTCTCTATAAATAGTTGTTCTCCAGCTGTGAAATACAAGTTCAAAAAAAAGTTCAAATGCATAAATAATTCCAAAACACACACTATAACACCTAAACGTGCACACATACGAAATTAATTCTATTTCGACTTTTGTACATCCAATTTCATAACCCGAACCCCGATTTACCATTTACGGTGGTAACCAATCACACGTATTGATTGGTGACGTAAAAACGGATTAAAACAGCCACTAATCCTTACGATTAGATTCGTTCACCAACAGTAAGGACTAAAGATACCTATATAATTAAAAATTGTGTTGCCAACAAATGGTAGACTGTAGACAATCTCCACTATGAAATATTTTATTGAAAATTGTGTAACATTATTGACAAATTTTCTAGACAAATCTATATATCCTTACACTGCTTAAATGATATTAATTAATTTAAAATAAAATTTAACATCTAAAACATAATTAATATGAAATGACGGGTGTAATAATTTATGCTGAATTAATTATATTCCATTTAGTTAAAAAACACATTGAGCTACATATCAATGCTATACGTATAAATGTGTTTATTAATATCATAAATCATCATATCAATCATAATCATAAATATAATACGCCCTATTTTTCTATATATAGTATGGGCAGGATAATTTTTGGTCCTTTGATCTATGACTTGATTCTCACCGTTCATTTTTTTTTTTGTGTTGTATGGTAAATCTCCTAATCAATCGTTCATTAATTTGTCAAATAATTGTGGCTAATATCGATTTTTCATTTTGTTTTATGTAGTCTTTTTCATTGGATCATCCGCTTATTTTAAGCAACTGTTTCATAATTTATCCTATTTTTCTATATATAGTATGGGCAGGAGAATTTTTGGTCCTTTGATCTATGACTTGATTCTCACCGTTCATTTTTTTTTTGTGTGTGTGTGTGTTGTATGGTAAATCTCCTAATCAATCGTTCATTAATTTGTCAAATAATTGTGGTTAATATCGATCGTTCATTTTGTTTTATGTAGTCTTTTTCATTGGATCATCCGTTTATTTTAAGCAATTGTTTCATAATTTATCCTATTTATATTCATCACTATCATTCATGAATCTTCATTGTTCATTGTATTTTTTTTATCGGTTGTATAGATTGATATTGATAGTATAGTGATTACTTTAGTGGATGTAAATTTTTGGTATGTATTCTAATAATTATTTTAGTGTACTCATTTTTTTTTAGATTCGATTACTGGTGTCGTGAGACACACCAACGTCATGCCTGCAAGAATCAAACCAATTGTATAGATTGATATTTGATAGTTTAGTGATTTATTTTAGTGGATGTAAATTTTTGGTTTGTATCCCAATAATTATTTTAGTGTACTTATTTTTTTTAGATTCGATTACCGGTGAGAGACATCTGTCTGCAAGAATCGAACCAATAGATGAACACAATTTTGTTCTTTGTTATGTCCTTTGGGACACCGTATTCTTCGTAAGCCAAGTGCCTCCCGTCCTTAAGCTGTATTTTCAGTGTTGTGATCGGAGGGCCATTTGTAGAGCTACATATCTTGGGAGGAGGAGGTTTTGTTGCTTTATAAGCCAAACCTGAGAACCCGGTCACAAAACTGGCCAACACCAATTTTTTAATATTCCTGTAGTAAGTTTGAAGATTACAACAAAGTTGGCTTCAATTATTATAGACTGCAATTATCTACATCCATTGTCTTACTCAGTTCCCCAACTTCAAAATTACCACTTTGATTAGGAGTGAAATAGTTATGATTTATAGCTCGATTTGCCCGTATTTTGAGTGAATTCGATGAGTATTTAGAGTCAATTGAGTACTATTTCATAAACTAATGAACTTGCCTCTTTGATGCTCATAGATGGATAGAGGGCGAAGAATGGAGTTCGTAGGACTTTGAATCGACTCAAATGGATGCCCGGATGAGAAGATATGGAAGAAATACAAAAAGTATTAGTTCGAGCAAGCAAAAGTATCAGTTGGAGGTGCTCAAGCAAGAGGACTCGAGCACCAAGTGCTCAAGCACTCGAGTGGGGCGCTCGAAAGGATTAGCACTCGAGCACTCGAGTTGTGCGCTCGAGTTGTCGCGAGTCGAGCACCTAGTGCTCGAGTAAAGGGTGCTCGAGCGGTTGAGGTTCTGTATGTTTTGAGCGCTTGAGTACATGCCTAGCTCGAGTGGTTCTCGGGATTTTTTGGCCCGTGCCTATATATACCTCATCCCAAGCACGTTTTTGGACACCACTTAATACTTAGAGATAGAATTTGATAGAGAAGAGCTTGGGAAGAGTTTTGAAAATCGAGGTTTTTTATCTTACGAATTCATAGATTAGAGTTTTATTTTGTTATTTCTTTCTTCAACACTTGATACTATTGAACCTAGTTTTCATAATTTATTGAGATTCGTTTTGAGACTTTGATTCATTGTTAACCCTAGTTTATATTCTTGAGTTCTTTCTTCAAATTCACCATGTTTATGTTTATCGTTAATTCAATTGCTTTCGTTATCGTAATCACCATGTTAGGCTAGAACCCTTGCATGCTTAGGGTAGGATGAACTCGTAGAAGTAGGATGTTGGTATGTATAGGATAACTCGTGATGTTTAATGTTAGTTCTCTTAATTAATTGAATTCTTAAAATAAATCCTAGAATTATCTTGGAATTGAGTCCGAAAATTATTAGAGAGAAGACGACCGCATCACTCTTTAATAACGATTAGGCTTAAGGAAAAGGTTTTAGAAGGGATTTATCATCTACCGGTTTATCTAGGGAGGACGACCGCATCACCTTAGTTAAATTAGAGTCTCATTAATTAAGCAAAATCCATATAACTTGGTTAGTGGATTTGTGAAGTAGGTTGATATGACGAAGTATTAGGGTTAATTCTTGAGCTTTTAGTCTTTCAATCTTGTGCTAGATTAGGGAAGTTGATTGCCTAGTTTTAGTACACTTAGGATTATTACTTGCAAATCACGATTATTCTAATTGATGTACCAACTCCGTTAGTATACGTAGGGATTCATATCCTGAGCATCATCATCCATATTTGAATCTTAAACCTAAGTTATTAGTTTAGTTTACTTATTTGCATTAATAGTGGTAGAATATAAAGTAGTTTAATCAGAATTCTTAAACCCTAACATCAACTCATATTAACTACGATGCATAGATCTCCAGGGCTCTATTCGCATACATACCTTTCCTTGGGTCGATATACTTGGTCCCTATACTTACCAATACTACTGTGATCCCATACTCTTGTGGGGTAACTACTAGTATATCTAGTACTCTACGTTCAAGTCACACTTCATGTTATAACTTATACTTTTTTTTACATACAGTTTTTACTAAATATACCCATTATAAAATTATTCAATACTCACACCTACATCCTAAAAATACTCACCGTCATTGGAAATTCATTAGTCATAACATTTTGTTTTCAAGTTAAAGTTTATAGTGGCGGACCTAAGATGATGAAACTGGGGTGCAATTGATAAAATAATTTAAAAGAGATCTTTTTTGTATGATGATGTTTCATGTAAACATCATCAAATTCACTCAACAGTTGAGACTATTTACACTGAAAGTGTACAAGAGACTTATTCGTGTGTGATTGGTCAAATAAACTTTTATTTAACCAAAATAGGACATTAAGTATGTCATTATGTACAGTAGGAGCTTACAACTTAAAGAGTTACAAATATATACACTAAAATGGACCTTGGGCTTGGGGGTACACTTGTACCCCTTTGTCCTTTAATACGTCTGCCACTGAAAGTTTAGTACATAATATATATTATATAGGTTGATCATCACTATGTTGAGTGATATAGTAATTGTGATCAAGGTTCTATTTGGTAGCAGTGTTAGTGAACTAGCATTGATACCTCGATAGTCGTTGTCTCTTTTAGGTCATAGGTTACCATTCAAATTTATGCGTAGATAATCCCCGTTAATTGTTTCATATGCTATATATGTCAATAAACAAAAGTTAAGGTCAATCATTTTCTAATGTTGAAGTACTTCTAAAACCTATATTTAGCCATGATCAACTGTATATTGCAGTCTCGAGGATTACCAATCGAGCGGGTTTGATGATAATGTTGTTTTTAAAATAATCTACAAATATGGAGAAAAAACAAGAACAATAATATAGAACACACAAATATGTTGACCTATTTCATCAAGAATTGACTAATTTTTTATAGTATGATTACAACGAATCAGAGGGTTATTTATACTCAAAACTAGGTCGTAGTCCTAAAATTCCATCTAACTGAATTTCTGCTTTATCTATATGTATATATGGATATACTGATTTTATATTTTATAATATATATATCTAAAAATATGTGTTAAATAATTAAATATTATACATAATGATAAGTAATAATATACATGTAGTGTATCAAATTAATTACTGAATACTTATTACTATCTCTGTTCCACCTTTTCTTTCTCACTAAGGAGTGACATATTTTTTAAGAAAAAATAGAATATGTGATTGTGAATAAAATAATGATAACTTTATAGTTTATTGACTTTTGTGAGAGAGATTTATTTCCTTATTTGAGACGTAAAAGTAATTTTGAGACGTCCAAATAAGACAAGTGTAAAAGTTATTGCAGGACGGAGGGGGTATTAATAATTTTAAAAAAACTGTTTTTTTTTTTGTAAATTGTGTGGTTCTTATATATATATATATATATTGCTACTAGATGAGTGTCCTGCATTTTACGTGGGTTGTTTGCAAAAAATTAATTTAAAATTTTATATTTTATTAACACATCATCATAATATTCAATATTATAACGTTATATAATACAATCTATTTAAAAAATATGATTATTAGTCAAAATGAAATTTAAAAAAAAAAAAGAACACACACCACATATAACATTAAGATTCTCCTTGAAAGTCTTCACCCGTCAATTTGCAATATATAGAAAATATACACCAGAGCCCTGCATTGATAATGGTCTGTGAGTATGCTTCAACCACGATCCGATGCACCCCTTTCTCTCCCGCTAACTCCATCCCCCTACGTACCACTTCCGTCTCCCCTATCTCCACTATGTACACGCCTCCACATTTTTCAACAAAACTCCAACAAACCCTCCCCGTTCAGTCCCTCAACACTCCCTCAATCGTTGCTCCTCTATCCGTCTTAACTAATGCATACATATTTAACTTCATGTAACCTAAGTCAGGAGGTTTTAATCTATTTATTTTGTTTTCAGGATCGCAAAAATTGAAGATCGGATCGAGAGTTTCCTGAACTCAACCCTTAGGTGCCACTCACAAGGTTTGTTCCCCCTTTTTTTTTATTGTTGATTTATTTTTGTCGATCTCCGAATTTTTTTCTAAGCGGTTTCAATTTTTATTAATAAATTAGATAAGGTGAGAAACTATGACTAGGTTGATTATCTAGAGTATTTCAAGAAGTTTTTAGAAATATATAGAGTTCTATAATAACATTATTTTATTTTATTTTATTTGTTATGTACTTCATTTATTTGAATGAATGAATATTTCAATTCAATCGATTGGATGACATTTTATTTTATGTTGTTTATAATACAACACAATGATTATATATTTATTAATTTATTTATGATGTTAAACTATTTCACAACACCATTGTTATATTTATTTATTTATTTATTTGATTTTTATTAACTACATGTATATATGGATATATTGATTTTATATTTTAATATATATATATATATATATATATATATATATATCTTAAAATATGTGTTAAATAATTAAATTTTGTATATAATGATATGAAATACTATACATGTAGCGTATGAAATCAATTACAAAATACTTATTATTAATTATTTAAAAAAATTGATTATTGTTTTTATGTAAATTGTGTGGGTCTTATGTATATTGCTATGTTTTACGGAAATAAAAAAGGTGAAATATTTTTAATAAGTATATATTTCAAAGTATTTTTTCATTATTGTAACTTTATTAGTAATTATCATTTGATTTCTTCTATTAATGCTATAATTATTGATTATTGAAGAGACAATATTCTAAGTTTTCGGTGATTATCCAATTTGTATTGCAAATGGTTTTAAATTGTATATGTTTGGATTTCAATGATTATCCAATTTGTATTGCAAATGGTTTTAAATTGTATATGTTCAGATTATATTTACGAGTTATATCAGATGCACCATCTGGTTAGGATAAGTTGATGGTAAGAATTATAAAACAATTAGTTATTATTTTAAAAAATTATAATAAAACATATACGCTTTTTATGCCACACCTACATAAATTTAAAATTGTATTAAAATTTATTCATAAACCATTGGGTGAAAAAATTGTGACATTCGTAAAATGTAAAACATATAAATGATTATATTAAAAAATAGTTATGAAAATAATTTCCGTTTGCGAAGCGCGGGCCGGGACACACTAGTATGGTATAACTAGATAAGTACCCCGCATTTTACGCGGGTTGTTCGTAAAATTAATTTAAAAATTTATATTTTATTAACACGTCATCACATTATTCAATATTATAACGTTATATCATACAACTTATTTAAAAAATCGGATTTTAAAAAAAAAAAAAACACACACACACACCAGAGATAATTTTAAAATTCTCCTTGAAAGTCTTCACCCGTCAATTTGCAATACATAGACAAAAGTTAAATAAAATAATTTTCTAAAATATGTAGATAATTATGTATTGGTTAGTTGGTAAGTATGTTAATTATGGAAAAATATCTAATGCATTTTGATAGACAAATGTTAAATATAATGGTTTTCCAAAATATGCAAGAATTATGTATTGGTTTAGTTGGTAAGTTTATTATTTATTATGCAAGAGGTCCAAGTTTTGAATCCTTACTAATATAATTTTTTAGAAAAATTAGTATCGAATGTTAAGATGATACTAACTTCATACACAAACTAAAAAATAATAATAATAACTTCAATATATGTGTATTGACTTCATAATGTGACAACATGTGTCAATAAAAAATACAAAAACATTGATACATAAGCAAACACATCAAAATTAACATATAAGCAAAACTCACCAAAATCTGACACATAAGCAAAACTCACCAAAATTCGACACATAAGCAAATACAACTCCCTATTAGTATAGGGAGGGATTATATGATTATGTCATATTAAATAAGAAATGTTAAAGGATTGATAATAATTCCAAAGCTACTATTTTCCATCTTCTATATTTATTCATTTAATTTTTTTAAAAATAAAATAGTTCATACTTTTTAGAGAAAAATGCAGTTTCGGTCCCACAGGTCACGGTGATTCACGTTTTTTATCCCAATAGTCTTCATTTTGGTCCCATTCGTAAAAAATCAAGCATTTTAGGTCCCAACGTTAGAAATTCCGTCAGTTCCGTTAAGTAGCAGTTTTGAATAATAATATCTCCACCTACCATAGTGAGAGTGAATTAGTATATATAATATATGCAAAGGGATATTTTTTTTAAGAAATTGAAAAACAAAACATTTTAACAAAAATATTAATTTATTATATTAATATTATCTATTAAATATATAAAAAAATACTTTAATACGCCTGATTTTGTGCAATGTAATTTTTTTTGGAACAAGAATGTCACATTGACCTTGTGCAATGTTGTTTTTTTTAACTGGTGCAGTAATGAATCTTATTATTAATAATAAAATAAATGTTAATGAAAAGTATGTAGTGCAGTAGTAATTTATTTTATGAAATATAGTTATAAAATAAATTAATAAAATTTAATTAAATATTAAATGTAGTATATGTCAAGTTTTAATAGACTTTTAAAAAGTTAGGTCGAGCCTATGAAAAAAACCTATCATATTTAATAGACCAAACTCAGGCTATACCGTTGTAAACTAGATATAGGTTTTTCAATGAATGGTCTGACCTGGTCTGACGTATTTCCACCTCTAAGTGTCATGTAGGCTTGAACAAAAAATTGAAACATTTTGAATTTGCCACACACAATTGAAAAATTCAACAATATATGTAAGGGGAAATTTAGAAAATTAGATTGATTAAAAAATATAGATGACCAAGATCCTTTTTATGAATGACTGAGATTACTTAATTGACCAACAATTAATTATTCCCTTAATTATATTGAATTTGTTGATTAAGTTAAAAAAAATAAAAAAAATATATACATATATATAGAATACTATGATTGATTGATTAGTATTTATTTACATTAATGCAAAGTTACCTAATTTAAATATTTTATATTGGGTTTTAAAATGCAGAATTGTTAGAAAATTAAATAGAATGATACTACACAATGTAATGTAGATTCAATAATAAAAAATAAAAAAAAAACCATATTGGCATAGACACAAGATTGAGAGTTTCAAACTACCTATATACATATGGAAGGGGAAACATTAAAAGTGTAGGTATAGTGTGAAATTTGTTCATGCCTAAATCATTTTACAATATTTTTTTAATAGAACAATTCATATTTTTTAGTGTAAACGACTAATACTCTTTAGTAAAATAACTCACATCCTTCGCACCCTTCAACACATACTTTTTTGTGAAAACAACCTTGTTGGTGATCAAATTTAATCGTGAAGATTAGTGGCTGTTTTAATTCGGTTTAGGATCACCAAACAAGAACGTGTGATTGATTATCACCGTAAATGATAAATCGAAGGTTCAAGTTGTAAAATCGTAAATTCGAGAGTCGAATCCGTATTTATTTTATATGTGTGCACGTTTAGGTGTGTTTGTGTGTGTTTTTGGGAGTATTTGTGAATTTGAACTTCCATTTCTTAGTTGGGGAACAACTATTTATAGAGACCACCAAGTAGGTGGTGTACAAAACTCTTGGACTTCCTAGCTTGCATGTAAGACAAGTGTCCTTTGACCTTATTTGACCTTATCTAAGCTGAAACTTAGTTACAAAGTCTTCTTTGGCCTTATCTCAGACTCATTGTTGTTCGTCTTGATGGGCTTGGTTGGTCCAGATTGTTCTTTTGGTAAAAGTTGTTCGCCTCTTGTGTTTATGGTTCGGAAGTTGTTCGCCTTTGTATTCCGTATTGATAGGCTTCGGGACCTGGGTCCTTTGTTCGTCAACATACACTTCTTAGGCTGGTAAATGCACCTCTTTTGACAGTGTTGCTCATCATCAATGACTTGATGTAGGGTCTATATCTGGCCTCGGGTCTCAGGACCTGTTCGCCCGTATGTTGTTCGTCGAGGGAGTTGTTCGTCATTTCATACACCTTCTGGGTTGATTGATGCACTCCCCTTTGATTTTCTTTGTTAATCATTTCTAATTTGGATATGATGTTTTGTAATCTTAATTTGGGCTTTCATTACTGTTCGCCAAATAGTGATTGATGTTCGCCCATCAACAATTGCCCCCTATCCTGACTAGATGTTGCTTCATACGAGCAACTGTAGTTAGGATATCGTCTTGGTAAAGATTTGGATGAACAGACTCCTATTGGCGAGCAACTTGGTGGGCGGCATGATTATGTGCTGTCCACGCGCGAGCAATCCCGAGGTCACGCGCCTCTATATTTGCACATAGGTCCTCCAATTTTAATCCTTGCTCGAAATTAACCCCGTTTTTTTATCAAATTGGTCCACATTCTTTGAGAAAATTATGGGTTTTACCCTGTTTTTCCTATGGGTATATAAATGAGTGGGAAACGAAAATTTTCCCACTCTTCTTCATTTGCAACAGTGCATTCCAGCGACTTTCACCATCTCCGGTGACCTTCAACGTTTTCCGGCACAATTTCTTCAAATTTCGGCCTTTAATTGCTCCCCCAGGTAGTTATTTTACTTCATTGTTCATCTTTTCCTCTTTTTTTTCTTTCTTTTTTGGATTTTGCCATCACCACTGTGCAAGGTCCAGCGCCGCCATCTGTAAATCATCCCCGGGATCCTTAATTAAACCTCCAAAAACTCTTTAATCTTCAATTTACTTGTTTCTAATCCCATGTCCTCGCATTCGAGCAACCATAGTTCCGAGGAAATCCTTGATCCTCTATTTCCCATTGTTGCTTACAAAAACCAACCTCCGTTTGAAATTTCATCGGAGTCGAACCCCAACATTGATTCAGTTGTTCGATCTGTGGAGGACACTAGTGCTCGCCCATCTGGAGGAGAAGTTGTTGTTATGGCGAGCAGGGATTCAAGCGAGGGCTCTTCATCCAGTTCTGAATCAGAGGAAGTGTTGGGAAAATAACTCCAACAGGAAGATCCCGAATTCGATGAGCTTACTCGCGAATTTTTGGAGGGGATAGACTTTCCGCATCCCAAAATGCTGGAGCATGAGATCCCATTTGGAGTTGCTCGCCCTTTTGAATGGTGAGCATATTCAAATGAACATGCGAACAACTTTTCTCACCCCGAACGACAAATTATGAAATTGGAGAAGACTGAGTTTCAGGCGAGCAAAATTAAGAGTGTGGTTCTTAAGGAAGATCTTGATTTGATCCGGGAGACATATCAAATCCCTTTCGATATCCACATGTGGGCTCCCAAGAGGAAAGAGAGAGTTGATCGCCCACCTCCAGGATGCACGGCGATCAACATTGACACGTTGATTGCCGGGTTGAGGCCGCCGCTGCCCCCAGTTGTTGGTCGCTTTCTAGAGGCGACCAACCTTGCCATCACCCAGATTACGCCCATTGGGTGGATGAACTTGCTCGGCACAATGAGCCTGTTCGCCCTGGAGGGGTATGTTGATCGTATCACTGCTGAGGAGATCAACTACCTCATGACGATTACCAAGTGTCCTGTAGGCGAAGAAGACTATTACTATCTGAAGGCCCGGACTGGACTTAAGATGGTGGAAGGGGTACCGAACAAGATCATGGACTGGAAGCAACACTTCTTCTTCATTGGTGGTGATTGGCGAGCATCTTCCGGCCCACACAGTGGTGTTGGGCGAATAAACTCCCCCGCATCTTATGGAAGAATTAGACGTAAGCTTATTTCTGTTCATCTTCGAACTGTATTGTTCTAAATTAACTTTTCTTGTTTGCTCGTAGGCCCTCGATTGCTTAAGTGGAACATAGAAGAAGAAGAGATTGGCTCGGAGTTTCTCTTTACCTCCTGTTTGGTCGGCTTACGAAATAGAGCAGACAGGACCATTCAGTATCTGAGTGAAGAGAGGTGTCAAAGAGCTGCTCGCCTGCTCACATCCCCTCACCATCTTGAAGCCAGAGTTGAGGTGCCCCCCGGTATGAATTTTTACTAACTCCCATGAACTTGTTTGTTCGTCTAGGAGAAGTTTAAACAATACTTGCTTACCTAATTCATAAATTAATTCTCTTTTTTTTTAGCCAAGCAAGTCACAGTAGCAGTCCCTCCTTGCTTTGGCCTTCTTGAACAAAGAGTGCACGAGATGCCTCCGCCGAAGGGAAAGAATATTAAGGGGGACCCGCCCTCTAAGGTGTTAGCCATGACGAACAAGCCCGAGAGAGCGAAAGTTCCTCGGCAGGCTGCCCCTTCACAAAATGTTCGACCACCATCCCCCCTGATTCTTCTCCACGGGGGGAGAAAAAGACTGAAGAGGGGTGATGGGACCCCTGTCACCGTAGCTACCCCGACTCAAACTAAGGGAAAGGACAAAGTGGGAAAAGGGCATGCTCGCCCCCACCACGAAGATGCTGCTCGCCACTCTTCCATTGAGCCAACTGAAAGGGCGAGCAAAAGTGGGAAGGATGTCACCCCCATTCGCGATCCAGAAGATATCACCCACCTCGGTTGTGACGATTGCAAATTTGCTGAGTAAGTGTACCTTCATTTTTAGTAGTCTTAACTCCAGTTCTTCTCTCTTGAATTTTTCTAAGTGTAAGTCTATAACTTTGTTCGCAGATACCGGCCCGAGAATCATCCCGAGCGAGCAAACCCGGTGCATCAATACTCTTCAGGGCGAGCATGTTCGGAGGGCCACGGAGTTGATCTCCATGGCTTGGACCAGGCCTCTGGAGAAGACTATCACTGCGCAGGGGGTGGCGTACAACTTCCATTACTCCATGCTTCAACATGCAAATGCCCTTGTGACTGCCCAGAAGGGGATGTCCCAGCTCGCCTAGCTAGAAGATGTCGTTCGCCGGTATGCTGGTACTGCTCGGCAGCTTACCGAGGAGAAGGATGGTCTCGTCAATAATTACGAGGCCAAAATTGCTCGCCTGAACAATCAGCTCAACCTCACTCTTGACTCCGAGAAGAAACATCTCGAGGACATTCAAGGCCTGTCTGCTGAGCTGAAATGTAAAGAGGCTTTGCTCGAAGAAGGAGGGAAGAGGCTAACTGCTGTCGAACAGAAAATCACTGAACTCGAGGCGGAAGTTGCTCGCCTCAAGGAGGTTGATGCCAGTATGTACACCGGCGAGCAACTGGAGGTGGAGCTGCAAGTCCGATCTGCTCCCATCTCCAACTTAGGCTATATTTGCGCTTACACCGACTGTATTCATCTGGCTAATGCGTACGAGTACAAAGATTTAGTGGAGGAGATGGGCAAGGATTTGACCGAGTTCGTAGAGAACTATCCCCCACCTAACAATATCGAAATCCAGTTAGGGGATATGGCAGATTATGGGGTTAAGATTGACCATCTTGACCCCAGTATCATTGTTACCCGTCCTCCAGCCCCAACCGAGGAAGACGAGCAAGTTGCCCATGACGAGCAAAACGCCAATGCCGAGCAAGCTGCCCAGGAGCAAGAACAGAAAACAGCCGAGGACCTGGCCAGGGATATGATCGTTGACCCTCCTGCCTATCAAGTTACAAATCCCCCTCAGAGCGAGCAACAATAGGATTAGGACTTAGAATTTCTCAATCTCTTCCTGTAATAGTTGCTCGTTCTTTTTGTAGCACATTTTCTTTTCATACTGTACTATTTTTTAGGCTTAAAGCCTTTTATTAATGAATGCCCTTTTGTTCGCTCATCTTCTTTGTATATGTTAATTGCCTTTATATTTTTGTTTAATATTTTTGCAATTATAACATATAATGTTGGGCTTTGTTCGATTTGAACTTTGTCTTTTAATAGAATATGGGTTTAGCCTTAGGTTCTGTTCATCTTAAAAAACGAACGACCTTTAAGTGGCCTTGGTCCTTAAAAATGGACTTGTACCTTGAGCTTTGGACTTTTCTTTTAACGACAACTATATTTACATCGTGAGAAATTACAAGTGTTGTAAGACTGTTCATCATTAACATATACAATCTGACGAACAACTTTGAACACCAACTAAAACATGCTCGCTTATAATATTTTTGCCGAGCAACTCTATCTAAAACCAAAAGATGAACTAGCACTAGACTATACAATGTGCCGAACAATCTTTCGTTCTATACTTAACAAAATTTTCAAAAAATTAGGCAAGTTTTTTATTCACTTGTCACCCTAAGACATTTGTTCACCCAACAAACGAACTTGTTCGACTTATTGATAGTACTTCTTTAGATGTACAACATTCCAGGAGTATTGGGCCGGCTTGCCTTCCATATCTTCGATATCGTATACACCATTGAGGAATTTGTCCGTTATACGATACAGGCCCTCCCAAGTTTGTCCCAATACACCTGGAGGTTCGGCGATCAACTTTCTTAGAACCAAATCTCCAACTCTGAATTCCCTGATTTTAACATGGGAATTATAGTAGCGTTCAGCTTGCTGCTTATAGGTAGCATTTTATAGCTCGACATTTATTCTTTTTTCCTCGAGCAAATCCATTTCAGTAGCTAGAGCAGAGTTGTTCGCTTGTTCATCAAAGTTGGTATTCCTGATTGTGTTGGTCTTTAATTCAATTGGTATCACAGCTTCTGTTCCGAAAGCCATTGCAAAAGGTGTTTCTCCGGTGCTTGACCTGGGAGAAACTCTATACGCCTACAAGACTTCCGGGAGTTCTTCAGACCAACTACTTTTGCTCTCCGCCAATCGTATTTTTAACGTATGCTTGATAATCTTATTAACAGCTTCGACTTATCCATTTGATTGGGGATGATAGGGAGTAGAATAGTATTTTGTGATCCCCCACTTCGTACAAAAGTCTCTCAATTCTTTCCCATCAAACTGCGGACCATTGTCTGTCACAATGGTTTGTGGTAGGGGTGGTCATTTGGTCCAAATGGTCGGTTCGGTCCAGTTTTTGGACCGAACCGAAATACCCAAAATTTTAATTGTATGGACCGAACCGAACCGAATTAGGGATAGGACCGAACCGGACCGAACCGAATTTTTTTGGTTTGGTCCATTAGGGTCAATTCGGTCCAAAATACCATTTTATATAAAAAAATGTATTTCAATATAATAAATATTATGCATTATAAATATCATTAAATCTAATTCAATACCAACAATTTAAAGAGATACTCATACAATACGAAATAGAGTCGAATGTTAATATTTAAACGAATACAACATAATTTTGTTCAATAAAAATCTTCAACACACAAATACACCATAGTCCAAAGTTTGAAGTGTAATTAAAATCACACAATAATAATTTAAATATAAAATCACTTCATTCTTGGCTTCAAACCTCCAATATTATGCAAATCTGCAATTAATATAATTTTTTTTATCAAATTACAAATAAAATGTTTAAACTATAAAGATTCGGTCCATTCGGTTTTTATTTTATACAAATATTTGGTCCATTCGATTGGTATACAAATCACTTAATTCATTCAATCATGACTACTAGTCCATATACAAATATATTTTTTATTTTATATGTATATATATATATATATATATTTATATTATTTAATTATAAAATTCGGTCCATTTGGTTTTTTCGGTCCGTTCGGTTTTAAAATTTTAGGACCGCACCGAACCGAACCGAACAGACCGAATTTTTTAAAATTTTGGATTGAAAACCGAACCGAATTTTTTTGGACCGAACCGAATGGACCGAATTTCCTCGGTTCGGTTTTTCGATTTTTTCGGTTTTCTGCTCACCCCTAGTTTGTGGAACCCCAAAACGACAGATAATATTTTTCCATATGAAGTTGATCATCTTTCGTTGCGTAATTTTCACCATGGTCTTTGCTTCTTCCCATTTTGTATAATAATCGACTGCCACGATGGCAAATCGAACATTTCCAACTCCTGCTGGGAAGGGACCAATAATGTCCATCCCCCATTTTGCAAATGGCCATGGGCTGTAAACTGATACGAGCTCCTGAGCCGGGGTATGAATGTTCGGGGCAAAAATCTGACATTGATGACAAGTTTTTGCTTTCTTGATTGCGTCTTGACATAATATCGGCCAATAATAACCTTGTCTGACAGTTTTGTACGCCAAAGCTTGCCCCCCAGTGTGATTTCCACATACTCCGGCATGTATTTCTTCGAGTATTGCTCGTCCTTGCCCCCTAGGCAAATATTTGAGAAGTGGAATTGATATTCCCCTTTTGTAAAGCTGCTCGCCTACCAGAGTATATTTGGCGGCTTGCTTTGTTAGCTTGGCAGCTTCAAAAGAGTTTTTTGGGTTTTCTCCACTTTTCAAGTATTTGACTATGTTTGTTCTCCAATCTTCTTCTTTATTTGATTGTTCGTCTAGTTGGTTGATATTATAACTTATCGTAGACGGGTCATTCATCTTTGTGATTATAATGTCTGCCAACTCTGTAGGCCCTTCGCTTGTTGCTAGCCGGGCCAATGCATCTGTCTTAGTGTTGCTTGTCCTTGGAATTTGTTCAATGAAGACTTGATCCAGTAGGGACATTAGGTGAGAAACAATCTGCTGATACTCGATCATGTGATCGTCTTTCACTTCATATTCACCTCGAACTTGATTCACGATCAATTGTGAGTCACCGAATATTTACAAACGTCTGACACCGACTGCAAGGGATAAGTGGAGACCAGCAATAAGAGCTTCATATTCAGCTTCGTTGTTGGTAGCCATAAAACCAAATCTAATTGCCGAGGTGAACACTTATCTGTCAGGGCTAATTAGGACTACTCCTGCCCCCGAGGCCATGTTGGTTGAAGATCCGTCGATATACAGATGTCAGGGATGATCTAGTCCTCTCGTTGGATCTGGTGGGAAAGTTAGTTCGACAATAAAGTCGGCTAAAGCTTGCCCTTTGATCGCTGTTTGAGGAGCATAGGTCACCCAAACTGGCTAATCTCTAGTGACCATCTTAATAGACAACCAGCTGTGTCTGGGCGATGGAGAATTTATCTGAGTGGGAAAGTTGTTAGCACATCAACTTGATGGTCGAAGAAGTATAGCCGTAACTTTCTCACACTCATAACAAGTGCATACTCCAGCTTTTCAGTTGGGGAATATTTGATCTCCGCTTCGTGTAAAGCTTGGCTGATGTAGTAGATTGGTTGATGAAATTTGCCGTCCTCCCGTACCAGAACAGAGCTAATTGCCACTTCTGACGCTGCCAAATACTAATAGAGCTTTTCACCTGGGACGGGCTTTGATAGAATTTTAACATCTCCCAGGTAGTCTTTAAGTTGGTCGAATGCCTTTTGGCAGTTGTTAGTCCACGTAAACTTTCCTTTCTTGATGGCCTCGAAGAATGGATAGCACTTGTCTCCTGATCGGGATATGAACCGGTTTAATGCTGCTAGGCATCCTGTAAGCCTTTGCACCTCTTTTACTGAACGTGGTGGTTGCATATCCACAATGGCTTTGACTTTTGTTGGATTGGCCTCAATTCCTCGTTGACTAACAAGATGTTCCAGGAACTTCCCCGAATGAACTCCAAAGCTGTTTTTCTTTGGATTCAACTTCATATTGTAGTGTCGAAGGATTTCGAACACCTGGGTTAAATGTTGGAGATGATCTTCTTTTAGGGGACTTTTGACCACGACATCGTCTATGTAGACTTCTACGGTATCTCCAATTTGTTCATCGAACATCTTGTTCACCAATCTCTGATATGTTCCTCCTACGTTGATGAGGCCGAACGACATTCTTTTCCAGCACAACAAGTTTTTGTTTGTATAAAATGCTGTGTTTTCTTGATCGTCTGGATGCATTGGGATTTGATGGTATCCGGCAAAGACATCCATGAATATTAACATCTCGTGACCCGCCGTGCTGTCTACCAATTGATCAATGTGTGTGGGAGAGGAAAGTTGTCCTTCGGGCATGCTGCATTCAGATCTGTAAGATCTATGCATAGCCTCCAGGTTCCGTTTGGCTTCCGCACAAGGTCTGGGTTTGCTACCCATTGTGGACAAAGTGCATGTCGGATTAGATCGTTGTCTAACAACTTCTTCACTTCTTCATTCAAATCTTGATACTTGTTTGGGCCGTACTTTCTTCGTTTTTTATGGACTGACCTTTTTGCTTGATTAATATTAAGCTTGTGGCAAGCATGCTTTGGATCTATTCCCACCATGTTTGCATGAGACCAAGCAAAAACATCTAGATTCTTACTGAGGAACTCTTTCATTCGGGATCTGTAAGGCTCGGGGAGCTCAGATCATGTGTACAATTCAAGATCTTCGTTCCCAGGATTAACTTTGAACACCTCCAGTTCCTCGACTGGAGTTACTCGCCGTTTTTGTCCTTTCCAACGAGGATCAAGTAATGGTCCCTCGGGGTCGAAATTATTTTCGATGTTCATGGGTTCTGCTCCCAGGCGGGGCTCTAGATCATCTGCTGGTCCTGACCCATTGTTGTTAGTCAGCATCTGGCCCTCCAAGTTATCTGTTGTATGTTGCTCGTCACCACCTCTATTTTGTTCGTCAAATTGGAGTTCCCCATGGGTGGTGATGGGTTGTTCGTCCAACACTTGTTCGTCAGGAGGCTGCTCGTCAGTATCCATATGGTCCTCCGCCATGTCCATCATGTTCTCCAACACTGATGGTTCATCAACTGGGTAGCTGGTGGTGGCTTCCATCATGGATACTTATGCCTGTTTTGCTTGCAATTGTAGGAGACATTCACGAGCTTTTCTTTGGTCTCCCTTTATTGAGCCTGCTCCACTTGCTGTTGGGAACTTTATGCAATAGTGGTAAGTTGAACATGCAGCTTTAAATTCATTTAAGAAAGGTCGACCAAGGAACCCGTTATAGGTCGACTCCTGATCTACGGCCAAGAAATCTACCATTCTTGTAATATTTTTCTCGGGTTCCTCGACCGTTACAAGCTGAACGGACAACCTAATCTCCCCTAATGGGACTGTTACAATATTTCCGAAACCTAAGATTCTATGATTTGAATCTCGTATGTAACCCGAATAATCTCCAAGTTGGTTGAGCGTCTTTTTGAAAATGATGTTGGTGTAGGCTCCGGTGTCCACCAACAATCTATGTACTCTGGTCCCCATGATCTTTGCACAAATTATGATCGAATCATTGTGTGGAGTCAAAATCCCGTCCAAGTCCTTCTCTATGAAGACTGGTTCAGATGTTTGTAGGACGGATGAATTGATCCCCATTTCTTGTACTTGGTCGATTGCTTGTAATTCGGCTTTTCTTTTCCGGTTGGAAATTGGTGGTTGTCCATCAGAACATCCTCCCGCAGGTCCTGAGGGTTCCATCATGTATAGATCCTCTAATGGTCGAGCAGCAACGGTGGGAACTGGTCGCCCGGGTCTATTATTCCTTAGAGGTTGACCATCCTCCTCATCTTCTGAGTTGTTCTCCCGGGCTCTCTTTCCAGACTGCCTTTTGACGAAGTCGGAGAGCTTTCCCTCCTCGTAAAATCGCCAGAGTTGTTTGAGCAAATCTCTACACTCACTAGTAAAATGCCCTACACTTTGATGGTAGGCACAATACTTGTTTGGGTTGAGTTTGCCCATTTCTTGACGGATTCTTCGGGGAGGGGAGAGCAACTCTTTTTCCTTTACATTGTCGTACACAGTATCAATGGATAATGTTAGCACTTGATTTAGCTTTTTCTTCAGCTCCGTCCCTTCAGTAAATGCCTTCATATTTTTAGGGATCTGATAGCCTGTTCCACGCAGTTTTTTGTTGTTCTCCTTGGGACCAGTCTAGTTGTCTCCCAAGTTTGCTTGCAGGGCTTCATGCATGGAAACAAATATGCCAGCTTGGTTTCTGAATTCGGCATAGCTTTTCGGGCACTTCAAAAGTACCTCCTTCCATAATTCAGATCCTTTCTTTAACCCGGCCATGACGGCTATGATTTTCGTGTCTTCGCTAACTGGTTCCCCTTCTAATAGCACTTTGTCGAATCTTTCCATAAACGCCCGGTCTGACTCGTCGTCATTTTGTTTTAAGTCCAACAACCGGTGTTTTTGGGATAGATATGACCCAGCAGTTGAGAAGTGGGAGAGGAACTCTCGACTTAGTTGAGCAAACGAGTGGATTGATGCTGATGGCATTACAGAAAACCACTTGTGTACTTTGTCCCCCAAAGTCAAGGGGAAATTCCAGCATTGGGTGGCATCACTGGCTCCCACAAAAATCATGTAATCCAAATACTTCGTTAAATGGACTCGGGGATCAGCAATGCCTTCGTATTGTATGCTTGCCGGAAATTGTGTCTTCTTCTGGATC
This sequence comes from Ballota nigra, assembly GCA_947034835.1. NCBI lineage: Eukaryota > Viridiplantae > Streptophyta > Magnoliopsida > Lamiales > Lamiaceae > Ballota > Ballota nigra. The sequence goes on along the minus strand of OX344729.1, from coordinate 80,098,729 downwards.
GGGCCTTCAGTATGATGGATGACAAAGGGAAGGATGGCATGCTGGTCGTCCCCATCCCTCTTTGTTGGTCAAGTTGCCCCTGCATGCTCTCCACAGCCTTTCTTAGGCTAGATAATTCCTCAAGAGATTCCCCCTGACTTGGAGGCTGTTCGGCGAGCAAAGGCACTGGCCTTTCTGCTCGTCGCAGTCCCTCACTTGGAGCGGACATTTCTTGAAGTTGTTTCCTAGGGTTGCTCGCCGCATTTGGCCCTAGGCGCCTAAAGGCTGACTGAGATAATCTTTCATGCATTGATGAACGAGCCTGCTCTAAAGTTGCTTGCCCATCTCCTACTCCCTGGCGAGTAATTTCTTTCTGAAGTTGAGGTTGGCCAAGTCTGTCCTGTGCACTGGAATGAGTTGTTCCGTGGCTAGACATTGTTGTTCGCCCATGTACAGACTCAGTCTGACCTTCTATTTGATCGACCATTTTTGCCTTGCCCTTGTCCCCTCGATTCTGGGCACAATTAACTTCATGTTGCTCGCTGCGAGTGGACCTTGCTCTCACTACTTCCAGGTTACGGGATTTAGACCTTGCTTGTGAAGGCCTATGTTTTTGTTGTTGCTTTTGAATTGCCTGGAGAGCAGCTATGCTTTTGGCCAATTCCTGGGGGTCTTTGGCCAATGCCTCTAAGTCTGGAGGCATTACACGGGCTGCAACTGAAGATTGAAATTTGTTCGCATGCCGTGGGTCACGGTCCTGACAATCAGTGGATGAGACCTGAGTTGGGGAGACTCCCATCGAGGGATGTGAAATTCTTGTTTCCTTGAATTGAGACATCCAGATTTAAATTATCTTCTCAATCTTTGAGTCTTCAAATTTAAAATTGAAGAACACCAAGAACACTTTTGTTTGAATCTTCAAGAATTTCTTGAGGATTTCTTCAAATCTTCAAGTTTTTAAACTTGAAGGTCTTGATTAATCACACTTAACCGGAGGTTCGAACCCTCCTTCTAGCGCCAATTTATTGGTGATCAAATTTATTCATGAAGATTAGTGGCTGTTTTAATTTGGTTTAGGATCATCAAACAAGAACGTGTGATTGATTATCACCGTAAATGATAAATCAAAGGTTCGGGTTGTAAAATCGTAAATTCGAGAGTCGAATCCGCATTTATTTCGTATGTGTGCACGTTTAGGTGTGTTTGTGTGTGTTTTTGGGAGTAATTGTGAATTTGAACTTCCATTTCTTAGCTGTAGAACAACTATTTATAGAGACCACCAAGTAGGTGGTGTACAAAACTCTTGGACTTCCTAGCTTGCATGTAAGACAAGTGTCCTTTGACCTTGTTTGACCTTATCTAAGATGAAACTTAGTTACAAAGTCTTCTTTGGCCTTATCTCGGACTCATTGTTGTTTGTCTTGATGGGCTTGATTGGTCCAGATTGTTCTTTTGGTAAAAATTGTTCGCCTCTTGTGTTTATGGTTCGGAAGCTGTTCGCCTTTGTATTCCGTATTGATAGGCTTCGGGACCTGGGTCCTTTGTTCGTCAACATACACCTCTTAGGCTGGTAAATGCACCTCTTTTGAC